>OX387332.1:9168854-10564854 GCA_947562085.1 Eudonia lacustrata | reverse complement strand
ATTATAAGCACTATGTGTAAAACCAACTATCACCTATACTTCGCAATAAATATATTTGATTTCTAGCCGAGCTCCTAGCTTTTAGAGGCGCCCTCGGGTTGTTCCGCTCTGGTTGATCCGATCCGAACGCATCGGACAAGTACAAGCTTTCGTGATGCCATCCTTTCTAGAAACTCTGACGATGTTTCGATTGCACGGCCTTTAAGTTTCTCGCCGTCCACAAAAACCTCCGATGACCCTGTAATGCCCATAGGCGGCCGGGAAATACTCTCTTAAGTTCTTTTTTTACCTATCCTAATGCTTGCATTTTTAAAATAGTTTAAGTATGTATTATTAATGACTCCATCCCACCTGATGTTAAGTGGAAATGGAGTCCAGACGCTAAGATAACTGGTGCAGCGGCGTGGAAACAAACGTAGCATCAGTTAACCTCACTCTGCCGGCCCACAAGGTGCCTCACGCCTCTCTTGAAGGACCCCATATCATAGGAAGGAGGGAAAACGTGTGCTGGTAGACTATTCCATCTTTTGGAGGTGCGACAAAGAAACGAGTCACCAATTTTTTTTGTGCGCGATGGGATATTTGAGACCACGGAATAGATAATTTACCTGTTCTGTGTTTGAGACAGTGAAGCGGTGACTCCGAAGAGCAGCACGTGTACTCCTATGAAGAAAGGTAGAAGGTGGGATGAGGTCAAAGAGCTCTCAGAGCACTCGCCATGGTATAAGCGGTAAAACACGCTGAGCTGATTAAATATTTATAAAAATTATAAAATATAGTGAAAAAATTAAACGCCTACCCGACCCAGCCAGGAATTGAACCTGGGTCTTCCGCAATCCGGGCGGCTGCATTGACCGCAATGCTACCGGGAAGGTAAACGTAAGCGCTGAATTATGTCACTGCCTTTTTAATTCTTTGAGTGCTAATAGCGGCACAGCCACCAACGGTAATTGCAACAGATGGCTATGCAGATTCATCTTTGCAGATGAAATACTACAAATTTGATAAGACAACGCTATAGTAAATTTTTACTCTGTATTTTGTATTAATATTTTTAAATTTAATTTTCCACTGTATTTTATAAATATTTAATTTAGCTTCAGTGCAGCAATTAGCACTTAAAAATAAAAAAAGTCAAAATTTATTAAGGATTATTTGATTAATGTATAGCTGCTTTAATCAGTTTCAGCTTGGTACAAAAGAAACCCAGTTCCACAGCACTGGAAACTTCGTACAACAGTTGAGTACAGAACAAAGTATTGTAAAGGAGAATTCTTTTAGATTGGCCTTGTTTAACCCAATCGCTGTTATCTCCTTCCAACCTACCGGGTCGCGTCAGCTGTCTCCTTCGCACCTTATCTAAATTCCAGATGAACATCGCATCCCGTTCTTCTCAGTTTTATAAAGGGAACGAACATTTTTGTATAGAATTATGTTGATATTAACTAACCGAAGAGGAAACCTTTTTTGCATTCGGAAATCATGTTTTCTTTAAAGGAAAATGTGGAATTATTTTTATACGCAGCCCGTTTGGTATTATAGGCATAGAACCTATAAACCTTGTGTTGTCTTTGGGCTTACGATATTTCGGTACAGTTGCATGTCATGCGTATGATTTTGTTTTATTTCATGAAGGTAACATAATATAGCTTTGTATTACATATACAATATGTAACAGAAACAAGTGGTCAATATGAAAAGATCCAAAGTATATCCGATCTAGATCTTGTAAACAGAGATACTAAGACATGATTATCAACTTTAATTTGTTATGCTTGCATATGCGCGCCAGTAATTAGTTTACAATTGCATGACAAATTAAAGTTAATCATAATCATCATCATCAGCTCATTTTACATCCCCACTGCTGGGGCACGAGCCTTCCCTAGGGATGGATAGGGAGGACAGGCCATAAACCACCACGCGGGCCCAGTGCGGATTGGTGGTTGTTAACGACTGCTGATGCAGCCGGGACCAACGGCTTTCCGTGCCTTCCGAAGCACGGAGGAGCTCGAGATGATACATTTTTGGTCACCCATCCAATGACCGGCCTTTGCGAAAGTTGATTAACCTCTGCACTCGCAGACCGGGATCGTTAACCACTGCGCCTTCGAGCTCCTCAATTAAAGTTAATAATTATGTCTTGTATACAACATAGTAACACAACACAAAAAAAGAACAGCTTGCTTGAAACAACAGTGCCAAAGAAAAATAAAAATTACAATAAAAATAAAATTCATCAAAAATATAAGTTTGGAAACGTTGATGATCATCTAAGTCAGTCAATGACCTCTCTGAGTGCGTCAGTTTGCCATTAATTTTATTTCATTCCAAAAAGACGTCACAATTGAGTCGTTTTTCGATTGTCGAATTTTTTCGAGTGTTTTGTGATTGTCGTTGTCGATATTTAAAAAAAAATTAATACGATATAATAAAAATCTATAATTATTAAAGCTTCAGTGCAGCAATTAGCAATTAAAAATAAAAAGTATTAAAAAAATCTATATCTTACTATTGTATACAGTGTGTTGAGCATAACTTTTCCTCCTTACATTCGTCAAACAGTTTCACCCTCAAACAACTGTGAAGTTGAGAGTTTGATTAAAACCATAGAACATTAAAGTCGTTTAAAAGTACCATAAATGTCACGAACATGAAAATGAGCAAAATTCGCTGGTTTTGGTATACCGCTGGATCTAGACCGGTGGTCTTAGCCACTAGACCACAGAGGCGTTAAAAATAAAAATTGCGCGGACGGAGGAGTATGAAATTTCGCACACTAATAGTTTATAAAGAGAAAGTTATCCGAATGTTAATATTTTTTTTAAATTTTGCATAAAAATACATTAAGTCAATGAAAGAAACATTACACACACTACCATTTGACACACACGTATATAATACTCTTTTCAAAAATTTCAAAAATGGAAGAGGAGCGGCCGAAATCTGTCAATGCCAATCCAAACTCACATTCTATCTTTTTCAATTTTTCGTTGCTTAAGATACAATCCGTGCAGCCTTAATAAAATTACGGTCGAATTTCGACCACTGGGCGAACACTAGTTGTAATAATTACCTATAGATAAATGAAATATAGTTTTGATGAACAGCTGTTGTTATGTCAGGGAAATCTAATTTCGTTTTTTTTCCATATTTCAACATTCGTTTCTATGAAATGGTATATTATCATATTGTTAATAATATGTGAACAAAATTAAATATAATAAATAATGATTTCAATAAACAGTTGTTCTGGTACAGAAAGCGAATTTAGCTTTTATTTTCCTTGAAACTTTATTCGTTTCTATGAAATATGATTGGTAAGTGAATGAAAAGAAATATTATATAAATGAAAGTCATCGAATAGTTTTCTGTGAAATAAAAATCAATATTTAAAAATGCTGTGTTTTAATTGATACCCTATAATAACTATGACCGATTTCAATGAATCTCAGTAAATTCCGTAAGCTGCTTTTTTAGACGAGATGATACTAACCCTTAAAATGTAGAACAAACAGAAAATTTTAATTTACAGTTATTATAAAAAAATATTTTTTGTTTAATAAGTATTTGGATATTTTGAACCGCCTCTGTGGTCTAGTGGCTAAGACCACCGGTTTAGACCCAGAGGTCTCGGGTTCAATTCCCAGTGGGGGGTACATGTTTGTGTACTCGGTTTGGTTGGTGGTAGGGCTTGTTTGTCCGCCTGGCTAGCTACCACCAACTTATCTTAAATACGTCGCCATAATATCAATGTTTGTAGTATTGTTGTGTTCCGGCAGATAGAGATAAGATAGATAATGCCTCACTGGTTGAGGATCTCGGTTGAAGTGCGCTTCCATCATTGGTCTTATCATCACTTAACATCAGGTGAGATCAAGGCACTGTGCTTGCCCGTTAATATAACTAAGTATATATAAAAAAGTAAAATTGCCACAGTAGCCCATTTTTGTTTGGTTGAACGCGCTAATCTCAGGAACTACTGGTTCGAATTGAAAAATTATTTTTGTGTTGAATAGTCCATTTATTGAGGAAGGCTATAAAAGTATAGGCTATATTACATCACGCTGCGACTAATAGAACGCGGGTGAAACCGCGGGGCACAGCTAGTTAATAGATATTGGCCTAATAATCACGCTTGTAAAATGCGAGTTATTAATCACAAACTTGGGTTAGGCATGCCTTAAAAACTCTGCCCTAACCCGGGCTATGCATCGACAACTACAAAATACTTTGCACAACCTTGACACTGATCCCGAGACCTCCAGATTTCAACCCAAGCGATTTACCACTTAACCACCGAGATTTATAAACAAAAAAATAATAGCACTCAGGTCATAATCAATCTCAAATCGCGTCCAACGAACAACCATAGAATATTCATTAGCCTTGTAAATTAATTACACACGATTAGTTTCAGTTTGGTTTTCGGCTAGCTAACAGACGCACTGCAACGATAAATCAACTGGATTCTGCGACCAAACAGAATAACATTACCCAGAGAAACGTTACTAACACACAATTTATCTAACGCTGGTAAAAGAAGGCCAGAACTGAGAAATGTTTGTAAGATTTACGCCAAAGACGGCTAATTAGATAGCAATATCAATAAATCTAAATGTTGTATAAAATTAAAGACATGATCGAGTTCGATCGATTCTGTGATGTGATTGTGTGATTGTGTGATTCGATCGAACTCTTGTAAATGCTGGGTTACCGAATGTTAACCGAATGGTGACCCTGGAACCTATTTCTGCGACCTAGCAGAATCGCATTGCTGAATTTCATTTTCAAGAGTGGGTCATTTCACTGGATCCAGTCAAATCTTCATTATCATCATCAGCTTATTGTATATCCCCACTGCTGGGGCACGAGCCTTCCCTATGGATGGATAGGGAGGAACAAGCCATAAACCACCACGCGGGCCCAGTACGAATCAGTGGTTGTTAACGACTGCTAATGCAGCCGAGAAAAACAGCTTTACGTGCCTTCCGAAGCACGGAGGACCTCGAGATTACACATTTTTGGTCACCCATCTGATGACCGGCTTTTTAGAAAGTTTCGAAGAAAGAAAGAAATGGATTATACCGATTCCAAAACCAGGACGGGACTCTAGTTTCGCATCATCCCTAAAACCAAAATCCTTAATCTCCTGCTTATGCAAGATCTTTCATGCCATAAATAAAAATAGAATCCAATGGCTCCTGAAAAAAAATAACACGTTTTCGAAGAATATTATTTCCGGACCAATACGACTTAGGGATCTTCAAGAAACGAGCCTATTCCTTCCTTAAAGGCCGACAACGTATCTGCGATTCCTTTGGTTTTGCGGGTGTCCATGGGCGGCGGTGATTGCTTCCCATCAGGTGACCCGCCTGCTCGTTTGCCTCCTTCTAATATAAAAAAAAAAAAATATCATGGGTTTCGGGAAATGTAGATCATCAATAAACAACATAAGTTCTCTGGTCTCAAGGATACAACTAGGATTCTCCTCCGGTGCGGCTTCCATCGGCTGCTTTTTAGATAAAGACAATGTAGATGTTACTAAGTTAATGGCTATATTGGATCAGGATCCGATCCGAACCCTTTGGAGACTCTAGTAGGGCACTTTTAAGTGTGCGATGCCGTTCCCTCTAGAAATCCTCCGAAGGTGATTCGTTTTAACACGGCTTGAGGTACCCTTTACGTACCTCGCCGCCCCCAAAAAAGCTCGGTGATGCTGAAAATGCCGTTAGAGGCAATCAGAAATCTCTCTCAAAAAAAATATGGATCATCTGAAAGTAGGCGAACGAATTTGCAGCTATCTAAGGAACTTTTTACATGACAATGTTATGTGCCGGTCAACGTGTATGGGATTAGTTCAAGGGGACCCCCTGTCCTCCTTATTGTTTAATATAGCAACCGTTGATGCCCGCAAGAAGCTTGAGAGGGAAGTTTTTTAGGCGGATGACTTTGTGCTTTACTGCCAATACCAGTCGATACAAGAAGGCCAGTTAAAGACATTGAGAACAACTCTAGAAAAGATAAGCAGATTATTTTTAGACTTAGGTTTAAAATTATCATCAGATAAAAGCAAAATCTGTATATTCAAGAAAGAGTTTAGAAGAGATAATGTAATTTTAAAAGTCGACAATAAATCTTTAAAAGTGGCAGATTATGAAAATATTTAGGTCTATGGCTTGATCGAAATCTAAGATGGGGCAAACATATAAATGAAATTAAGAAAAAGGGTCATAGCTTTATGAAAGTGTTTAAAGTTCTAACAGGTTCAGGATGGGGAGTTAACCCTACTCATTTGAGACACCTTTATATTTATATTGTACGCAGTAGACTCGATTATGCTTGTTTTTTATACGGAAATAGCTGCGAATCACATTTAACAAAATTAGATAGAATGCAAAATATTTGCCTCAGAATTATTGGAGGATTCGTTAAGAGCACCCCCATCCATGTTATTCAATCGGAATTAAATCTGCAACCTATGTGTATAAGACGACACTATTTAGCTGGTAAATTTTGGCTTAATAATAAATCATTTATCGGTGATTTCGTGTTAGAATGTCTTGATGATCTCTCTGAACTTGAAAAACCTCCCATTAACACAATTTAAAAGAAAATTATCGGAATGGTTACTGGAGAAGTGTTTTACTCATTACATGAGTTTATTTTATAACATTGTAAAAATAATATGACGTTATAACTGAAATTAATAATATATGATAATAATTTAATTGAATAATATTACTTTGATTTAATAATGTTAATTTAATTTAATAATTTAGTAATGTTAATGTTAGTTTGATTATTTATTAATGTTAATTTAATTGTATATTTACATGCCATATGTAACGGCAGAACATACTGTAATATTATTGAATACTTAATTAAATATTTGAAATGAAACACTTAGATATTTTATGAGCTAGAAGCCATCTTTTTAATAATTTAGACCACAGACAATCTTCTTTACATTTTAACATAGAATCAAAACCACAGACTACAAATAATCATTATACATCATCTTCCACCCTAGACAATTATAAAAATCTTACAAGTTTAATATATTCCTAGGTTTAACAATTCTTCCACTTCTAGTTCTTACAACATTCTCAATAGGAGCTTCTCTTACTAAAGCATTAGGTTCAATAGGTGCCTCAACTGGCTGTGATACAGAATTACTACTATCATAAAAATTATAGTCAAAATTTGTAACATATCTATTCCCAGTAAATGACTTCTTAATATGCTTACTATTCCTTCTAAACTTGCTTTGACCTTCTTTTCCCTCTATCAAATAAGATCTAGGCTCATTACATATCCCTACTATTTTCCCTTTCCTCCAAGTTTTTTCCTTGTCTGTCTTGTGAACTACCTCATCTCCAACATTAAACTTAATTTCCCTTTTTCTAATTTTATTTTTACAATTAATATATTTTTTCACTGACTGTTTCAAGGTTAACAAATTATGAATGTTTCTTTCAATTTTAGGTTCTAACAAAATACTTTTAGTAGGAATAAGGGTTCTAACCCGTCTGCTATTCAAAATTTGTGAAGGAGAAACTTCTAACCCCGTTAATGGAGTATTATTATAATTTAATAAATAATCTCTGTAATCCACTCTATCCTCACAAGCCTTTTTCAAAATATTCTTACATATGTGTACAGCTTTTTCTGCCATTCCATTACTTCTAGGATAATGGGGACTACTAAAAATTGCTAAAATGTCCTTTGACTTGTAATATTGATGACATTCAAAAGAATTAAAAGGGTTATTATCAGATACAATTTTTTCTGGATACCCAAAACGAGTAAAACTTTCTTGAAAAGCATTGATAACAAAATCTCTAACCAGTGAGAAAAATAGTCAATAATTACCAAAAAATATTTACCATTAAAATCTAAAATATCTGTACCAACCTTTGCATATCTATGATTAGGTATTTTATGTGGTAGTAATTGATCATAGGAATTAGCTGGTCTAAATTTTTTACATGTACGGCACTGAAGAACAAAATTTTGTATGTCTTTTGACATTCCAGGCCAATAAAATAATTGCCTAGCTTTAGCTATACATTTACAAATTCCCGGATGACCTTCATGAACTAAATTTAACAAATAAGACCTTAGGGACTTTGGTACACTTATTTTGTTTTGAAAAAATGCTAATCCACCTTCAAAATATATATCCTCTTTAATTCTACAGTAATCTTTACACTCCTTGGAAACTAAACTTTCATCAGGCCAACCATTCTTATAGTATTTATATAATAAACTTAAAACAGAATCAAACTTAGTTTCATTTATAAATTTAAGTTTTCTTTCAGGTGACATTGGTAAGTGTGCAGTAACCGAATGAACAATACACGACATTCCCTTATCAACTTCAGTATACTTAAGACTGTTCCTAGACAACATATCTGCAAAATGTAACAATTTACCCGGAACATAATAAACATTTAAATTATACATTAACAATTTTAGTCTTACACGTTTTAATCTAGGAGATCCAATTTTACAAATAGGTTTTAACATTATGGACACAATAGGTTTGTGATCAGTTTGCACATCAACATGAGATCCATATATAAATCTATGAAATTTTTTTACAGCATAACAAATAGACAATAATTCTTTTTCAGTTTGACTGTAATTCAGTTCTGCGTCATTCATTGTTCTTGACGTACAAGCAACCAACTTAAAAACTTTTTGCTCATTTTGCTGAAATAAACAACATCCTATACCACTCTTGGATGCATCACATTGTAAAATAATTTTTTTCTTTGAATCAAATGGAACTAGAGCTGGAGCTGTACATACTTTTCTCTTTAGCTCAGCAAATGCTAACCTATGAGCAGGTAACCAAATAAATTCAGAATCCTTCTTTAATAATTTAAAAAGAGGTGACATTAAATTGGCCATATCCGGAACATATCTACGGACATAATTAAATGAACCTAAAATTTGTCTCAGTTCATCTTTGTTGCTAGGCTCTTTTAAACCTAAGAGAGACTCAACTCTATCTTTATCTAGAGACATTCCTTGCTCATTAAATACTTGACCTACATAACGAACTTCTGATTGCTTATATTGAAACTTATACTTATTAAATATAATTCCTAACATTTCAGCCTTCTTTATTACACTTAACAATGCTAAATCATGTTCTTCCTCAGTACTTCCCATACACAAAATATCATCAGCCCATATTATTACATTAGGTATGTCACCAAAGTGACTTTCAAGTATATCTTGGAATAATTCTGGAGCATTCATAAGACCATACGGTAAAACACAATATCTATAAACACCAAAAGGAGTAGCAAAACAGCATTTCCACGAAGCTGACTCAGATAACACCAAATGATGAAAACCTTCAGATAAATCTAACACAGAAAAAAATATTTTACCTTTTAATTTAAAACTTAAATCTTCAAGTGTGGGCAAAACTTTAGGCTTTTTTACAATTATTTTATTTAAATCTGAGGGATCAAGGCATAATCTAACACTTCCATTTGGCTTTTCAACTAAAACTATTCTATTCACACATGCATTTTCATTTATATTATCAACTTTAAAAATAGCTTTTCTACTTTCTAACCTTTTTAGCTCAAACTTTAACGGTTCTAATAAACAAGATGGCAATCTAGGTGAAGGGTGACAAATTTGTTCCTCTATAAACTTAGTAGGAATGTCCACACTCCCTGGCATTCTACCTATACCTTCGAAAACTTTAATATGTTGCTGTATAAACTTTTCTTTGACATTATTAAATTCAACTGAATGCACACGCTTAACTAAATTTAATGAGACACAAGCAGGTAATCCCAATAACATGGTACTACAATTGACCACAATAAAATTCTCATAACACTCATTATCTTTATATTTACACTTTAAATTTACCATTCCAATTGGTTGAACTTTTTCCCCAACAAAAGACTCAATCTTTAAATTAGTGTCATGTAATTTACAATTTATATTTTTGTTAATTTTTTCAAAAATCGTTTTAGGCATAATACTCACATCGGCGCCTGTATCTAATTTACATTTAAAATTTTGGTTCTCAATTAAAATATTTTCAGTCCAATCACACTTATTTATACTTGACATTTTTACTGAACCACAATAAAAACTTTCTTCAGAATTACTTCTTGTTTTATTATATTCTTCCAAACAATTAACTTCACCAACTTTCTTGACTTTACAACTGACTGCAAAATGATTGAGTAATCCACACTTTGTGCACTTCTTCCCATATGCAGGACACTCTCTCGGACCATGTAGTTGTTGGCACCGCCGGCACATAAACTTAGAATTTTCACCTTTTGTATACTTTTCTTTATTATTATATTTATTGTTATACTTATTAAAATTTTGTCTCCTGTCCTCTTTATACTTATCAAAATTCTTTTTATATTTAACTGCATCTATCTCTATTGTAGGGTTCATTTCTCTTACTTGCGCTCTGCTTATTTCATCTGCTCTGCATATATTTGCAACTTTGTCTAATGTTAGACCTTCCATACGCAGTAAACTTTCTTGCAGTGACTTGTCACTTAAACCCTGAACTAACCTGTCTCTAAGTAACTGGTCTTCTAAAGGTTCCGTTGATGAAACAAAGTTACACGTAGAAATTAACTGACGTAAATCAGTGTAAAAATTTTCAAAACTTTCCCCATTTTTCTGCTTTCTTTCGTTAAATTTGTATCTCTCAAACACTTCGTTGAGCTTGGGGTTCACATACGCGTCAATGGCGTTGATAACTTTTTGATAAACTTGTGAATTTTCTTTGGACATTTTTAAACTCATAATTACTTTTGTAGACTCTGGACCCATCATATTTCTTAGTAACGACAGTTTTATTTTATCCGCCGCTCCATCTTGCCCTATTGCAATCAAGTAATCCTCGAAAAGGCATTTCCAAAATGTCCACTCGCTGGCTGCCGACTGATTTCTTATGTCGATATTCGGAGGCAACTTCACCGCGTTTTCCATATTTAACTTTAAACACACTTTAAATTTAGTGCTAACCCGACTGCGCCATGAAATATTATTGAATACTTAATTAAATATTTGAAATGAAACACTTAGATATTTTATGAGCTAGAAGCCATCTTTTTAATAATTTAGACCACAGACAATCTTCTTTACATTTTAACATAGAATCAAAACCACAGACTACAAATAATCATTATACATCACATACAGCTCAACTGTTTCTGTAACACCCTATTAACTATGTTCTAGTAAATAAAGCCTATTTCTATTTCTGAATAAAGTGGTAACACCTATTGGCGCCTAAAAAGAAAACCATTGCTATTAACAACACATGAGACATATAAATCAATTCCTATGCACAGTAGTAATCAATTAGAAATGTCTTCTTTGAATACGTGGATTAATAATGTAGATTTAACCGATAATTTAAAGGATAATATTAAATGTGTAGCTGGCGCAAAATATCAATACAACAGCGTAGAACTGCACTCAAGCTGTAACTTTAATGTTACATATTATAATATACTGAATATTTTAAATTTTTTACAGATGGTTCCAAAGATGGAAATTCAAGCAGTTTGACCTTTTTAGATTGGCAAACTGGCGAATTTGTTAAGCTCAGAGTAGAATGTAATAATCTATTATGTATACTGAAATGATCGCTTTCTTGGAGGCTCTGTCCTATATTGAAAGTCTTAATCATGACAAATTTGTAATTCTGTCTGATTCTAAAAGTGCCATTCAACACATAGCTCGATGTACTTTTCATTCTAGGGGTTTTCCGTTGGGATATATAATAATAGGTGTTACTAATAAACTTAAGACAAATAAACATGTAGTAATACAGTGGGTTCCGTCGCACGTGGGTGTTCCGGGAAACGAGGAAGTCGATCGTCTGGCAAAAGAAGCAGCTACTGAATCTGATAATTATCACTGTTTACCCTTACATACAGATGTTCTTCATCATGTTAAAAAATATTGTTTTAAAGCATGGTCGGAATATTTCGATGAAAGAACCCGCACTAAAGAAATATTGTATAAAACTATACAGCCGTCACTTCCTCGTTTATCTTGGTATGAGGGCAATACTGAACTTACTAGAAATTATATAGTAACTGCCTTAAGACTCAGATCAGGTCATATTTCCTTGAATAGTTTTGGCTTGTAATATCTATAATGTAATGGAAGACGTGTACGACATTATCATGGAATGTTCCAGGACGGAGACATTGAGACAAAAAATATGTATACAAAAATACGACATTGGATCCTGTGAAAAAAAATCTTCAGCACTCGCAGACCGTGCGCGTTAACCAATGAGCCAGAGCTCCTCAAGTAAGAGTGTCAAAACTGAAGCTTTGGGGTAGGTGCTTTTAGAGTCGCAAGGCAGCTAGAGATAAGATAGCTAGTGCCTCACAATTTGAGGGTTCCGGGTGAAGTGCGCTTCCACCTATTGGCCTTAACATCACTTAACTAATGTTACTAATGTCACCTAATGGTGAGATCAAGGTAGGGACCTACTGTGCTTACCCGTAAGATATTTAAAAAAAACTTATTCTCTTCTCTACTATTTGTACAAGAAATAAATAGATAACTTAACGTAGCACGCCACCACAGGCTTATCTTGAACAATACTATTTGGCTGAAGAGACAACTAAGTTGGGATTAAGTACTGATCTGCTCGGGATCAGCCCGTCTCGCGAGATAACGAAACATATAAATTTGTACCCGGGCATAATCTTGTGTACACAAATTGGAAACTCATTGTCTGGTGAAATTTTATTAAATATATTATTTATAATTTAAAGGGCGCTGAGCTTTTATTTTCGAGGAGCTCAATGGCGCAGATAAGCAACTTTAGCAAAGGCCGGTCATTGGATGGGTGACCAAAAATAAATCATCTCTCCGTTTTTTTTAAGAGAGTTTGCTGATTGCCTCTTGTCATTTTCAGCTTCACCGGGCTTTTTTGGGGGCGGTGAGAAACTTAAAGGGTTCCTCAAGCCGTGAGAAACGAAGCACCGTCACAGGTTTTCTAGAGGGAACGGCATCACGCACTAGTGCGTGTCCCCGTGCCCTACTAGATTCTAAGAAGGGTTCGGATCAAATCGGGTTTTTCCGGGGGGTTCGTATCGGATCAGGAGCTCCTTGCATTGGAAGCCACCTAAAGCCGTCGGTCCCGCCTGCATTGCAGTCGTAAACCACCACCGCACCGCACTGGGCCCGCGTGGTAGTTTATGGCCCGTTCTCTCTATCCATCCGTAGGGAAGGTTCGTGCCCCAGCAGTGGGGATATAAAAATGAGCTGGTGTACTTAGAACTTTTTTCTAACAAACAAGATAAGATTAAAATTGTTGTCAAACAATGCCTTTTTAAAAACATATCACTGATGTAAATTTCGTTGATATATGGATATAACTAATTATAATTAAAAAAATACCACCAACATACCGCCCAATCACTCAAAAAATCGACTTGCCAATGATCCTAGGCCCACAGATGTGGGCTGAGACAGGCTTATGTGGGTCTTCTACCCACTGTTGAACTCGACCAGAACCAGGACCAGAGGACCAAAGGAGGCCTTCCCACTAAAACCCTAGTACGATCCCTTCTTTGCCACGGGAATGGTCTGGGATCACGAGGGCAAGCACAAGTGTTCCACCCCGAGCAGCCTTGCGTTAAGAACTTGGCATGCCACATTTTATACAATAATGTCAAGGGCTCTAAAATCCTTCTAATATCCGAAACAAAGTCACTTAGAATTGAAATCATTTTGGACATTAATAATTATTGCAGTGGACCCGTCAAGAGATCACTAGTCGAATTACCATGATAGCCTAACAATATATGGAAAAACTTTATAATGTAGACATCGCAATCACAATCACAAGTTGTAAGGAAAAGCTGTCTTCTTTCTCCCAACGATGATAAGGCAAAAGCTTCTTAAAAAGAAACGACTTACCAAAAACAAAAGAGCAAACGCATCACTAGCAAATAATGAGATGGCTACACATCAAACAGCCTAGCCGACAAGACTTAAGCTGACACAATCACTTCAACCCCGTACGAGTTGGCAACATTACATTAAGTATCCTATTTATTTCGCGGCATTACATTCTCGTGTTCACAGATCCTCAAATCGCACTCTCCAACTCTTTAATATAAATTATTCGTGGCGCGTTCTCCTTAAGAATTCGCGGATTTATGAAGCTACGTGCTTAGTCCTGGATATTGGCGCAAAGTAGAAATGGTAGCGATCGGCAACATTCGGCTGTTCGCGAGTCGATCGACTGAATTATGAGCTGTCGGTTATGTTGAATACCAATCTTTTTGGGTTGAATCAAGTCTGATGTTGGGCCTACGTTGATCGTTCGCAAGCTGAATGCTTAGCCATCAAATCAATCATCCGATTTTAGACAGTATAATAGGCCCATTTTATGGTGGTTTCATTGGATTGTGGTGGACTAGAGGTAGACTAAGCTCAAGTGGCAGTGGGCAGGGCACATCGCTGGCAGGACTGATGGCCGCTGGGGCGGAACAAACCCCGAGTGGCGACCGCGTACCGGAAAGCGCAGTGTGAGCAGGTCTCCAACAAGGTGGACCAACGATCTGGTAAAGGTCGCGGGAAGCCGCTGGATGCGAGCAGCACAAAACCGGTCAATGTTGAGATTTTTGGGGGAGGCCTTTGTCCAGCAGTGTACGTCTTTTGGCTGAAATGATGACAATGATGATGATGATGAGGTAGACTTGGCACTAGAGGCGTTTCGAACTGTCCTAAAGGACTTGCTGCAACGAAAACACAGTGTCTTTTCCTTCCAGCTTGTTCAGGTGCTGTCCGGGCATGGATGCTTCGGACGGTACTTGCATAAAATCGCCAGGAGAGAGCCAACCCTGGTGTGCCACGAGTGTACACCTGATCACACCCTAGCGGTGTACGGGCGTGGCCTGTGCAGCGGCACACTCTGTTGGGCACTATCGGGGGTGGCCTCTGCTGTCCAGCGTTATAAAATCCATGCTGGATAGCGAGAGGTCGTGGGCGGCCATGGCCTCCTTCTGTGAAAAGGTAGAGCAGAGCAAAAGACTAAGCAAGAAGTCGGGAGCTGGAGAGGAGAACCCCACATAACCATCCGCGCCTCCCCCGCGTAGTGGTACTTGGACGACGAGTTTCCTACTGTCAAAAAAGGTCAACTTTTTAGTCTCCACACCTGAAAAGGGGATCGTGGAAGAGTCTCACAAAACCACCTGCGCTTTCCCGGGCCCCTTCCCTGGGCAGTGATGAAATAAAGGGCAAGTTCGCCTAGTTCTATCTATACTAATATTATAAAGCTGAAGAGTTTGTTTGTTTGTTTGTTTGTTTGTTTGTTTGTTTGTTTGTTTGTTTGTTTGTTTGAACGCACTAATCTCAGGAACTACTGGTTCGAATTGAATAATTCTTTTTGTGTTGGATAGTCCATTTATCGAGGAAAGCTTTAGGCTATATAACATCACGCTGCGACCAATAGGAGCGAAGCATCAGTGAAAAATGTTGCAAAAACGGGAAAAGAGCCTAAAAAATTAAAAATGCTGCCGAAAGTCACTATTCCACGCGGACGAAGTCGCGAGCACAGCTAGTCTTATATAAATATGTAGCCAAACTGTCAGATGACGTGAAAGCAGTTTATACATTATATCACTGTGCCATCGACATATCTCTAAAGCTGTCTCTGTGTCCACGCTATTTTGCTCGCGTCTCCATCAAAGCATGTCTGTGTCATATTATAAACTTTGCTACATGTTATAAAAATGTGATGGCTGCAAATGTGTTGTATGTAATTGAAGACTTCTCTTACTTTAACATAAATGCAAGGCCATCTTTTATTAATATGTCGCCATAACAACAAGCTTGTAGCATCGTTGTGTTCCGGCAGCTAGAAATCAGATAGCCAGTGCCTCGCGTTCACAATTGGCCTTATCATCACTTTACATCATGTGAGATAAAGGCACTGTGCTTACCTTATTAAAACGTATTAAGGACAATAAATAGCATACCTTTAAATATATAAATCGTAGAAAGGAAAGGTTTTGAGAAATTTATTGCCCTGAAACATTAGGTCTTTGCAATGCAAGACAATGTCATATTATATAGCATACACCGGATGTTTCCTGGTACTACACGCCACATGCAACGTTGCAATTAAAACTATAGAGTCCTTAACATAACAACGCACGCCACAAAGGAATTATAAAAAAAACATTGCCCACAAATTGATGATAATTACATTATTTCTAATTATTCGTTGAAAACGTAATACCATTATTGTGTTTAAAATTAAATGCACCAATTTCAGAATAATTACTAAAACGGTGTCATTATAACGCTCTTGCATTTCAGAGTCTAACAGTTCGTGCAGATGCAATATAAAATAAATATAAAAATGTTAGACAACATTACATACATTGTTCTGATCCTAAGGTAAGTAGCTAAAGCACTCGTTTTATCGAAATCAGAAGCAACGACGGTACCACAACCACCCAGACCCGACACAACATCGTTTTCGACATTGACCCGACCGGGAATCGAACCTGGGTCGTTAGCACCGCCCAAGTCTGGCGTGGAAGCCACTCTGCTACAAAGGTCATTAAAGTGACAATGATCATTGAAGTGCTCATCATCATCACCAGCTCATTTTATGTCCCCACTGCTGGGACACGAGCCTTCCCTATGGATGGATAGGGAGAACGGGCCGTAAACCACCACGCGGGCCCAGCGCGGAGTGGTGGTTGTTAACGACTGCTAATGAGGCCGGGACCAACGGCTTTACATGCATTTTGAAGCACTGAAGTAGTGAAGTTACTGCGGGTAAAAGTCTAAAATCAAAAATCCGTCTACCCTCGTTTTTATTCGTTCTTTTCGCGCTCGATTTTCATAAGTCATAATAATAACTATTTTCTTTTTTTTGTTTATATAATTTTCACACCTAATTAGTTTTCCGAAATTCGTGAGAGTCCATCGGTGGAGTCATTTAAACATAAGTTGAAAGATCACTACCTTACCAACACTGGTAATCAGTAACGTCATATCAAATTATACATTTAAATTATTATATATATATTGTGTATGTGTATGTATGTTTATACATTATGGTTATGTAGTTTAGTAGTGCTGACGTGGACGGCATGAAAATCTCGAACTTCTATAGAAGTTGTTGGCGGTAAAAAGGTTAATTAGTTTAACTAGAGTCTTTGTAAAAGTTGAAATAATTAAAAAAAATATAATAATAAAATTTACTTTTAATAAAAAAATGGTATACAGCTCTCGCACTATAAACCTAACTTAAAGTCCAGTAATGTTGTAAAAGTCGCTTGAGACCAACAGCAAACTCTCTCAAAGAAATAATAAAAATAAACTAACTTTAAAAAACTTCCCCCAACACAGAAATGCTTGATAGCCTGTTGTTATTTTTTTCACTCCTATTTTACACAGAGAAAATTGTAAGGGCCTTTTTCCTGTCATGCGGATAGCCGCCCGCGTGCGGATCTGGTCCGCATGCGGGCTGCCGGCATCATATTATTTCATACATGCTTTTCCTATCACGCGGGCATCACGCGCGCGGGACGCGGATTGGCTGCGGGCGCCACCCGCTTGCGGGACGCGTTCTTCTACTGCCAAGGTAGTGTTTACTGTCGTGCGGGTTACACGTATGGTCATTGTACGCATCTTCTGTGCACAAGTATAATCACTGGCGACACGCACGACACTGCAGCGGCGAACGTAATCTTTGTTCTGCGTGTGGCCCGGAGTTACAACCCGCATGCGGACGAGATCCGCACGCGGGTGAAAATACGTATGACAGGAAAAAGGCCTTCAAGGTATGATTCCGAACTCCGCTGCACGCAGAAGTGCTGCCGCAGCACAGTATTAACACGAACCTCAAAGTCGACGTCAAAGCCAAATAATTTATTCAATATAAGCCTTCACAGGCACTTCTTGACGTCAAAACTATAAAATCCAAAAAAAGAAATAACTAAAAAAATATTTTAGAAAAAAAACACAAATGTTGAAAAATTTGCGTTAAAAATTATATAAACAAAACAAAAACATTTTAAAATATTTAAGAGTAAACTACTGAGTCTACCACCAGATCGGATTTTAGGAGAGCCTTCGACCGAGAAAAGCTGGCAAGAAACTCACTTCGAAAGAACGCATCTCAGAATTACGAAAAATGTGAATTCGCTTTGCTCGCTTCGCTGCGCGTGGTTCCAAGACAAACAACCTAAGCTGAAGTTGAAATAAAATTTCGATCATTTAAAGTTTTTATTTTAAGAATCAAAATTTATCCGGAATTATGTTTGATGAAAATCGACATATGCCTCTCCGTATGCACTCCAATAAACTCGATCTGTGGCTACTCTCATGATTTTCGAAATAAGGAATTAAATATTTCGGAATATATAGGTGTTCCCCCAAGTCCTGCTCGTAAAAAATTAAGCTCAACACTTTTTCAAATGCGTCACAGAAACTTTGAAACAATACCCTCTTACTATTAAACAGAATTCTTGTACACCGTAAGATACAGCATTAGCTTAACTCTAAGTTTTGAATAGTTAGTTACTCTGTGTTTTGTCTCCTTTATTCTAATAAGAAATAAGGATTACATGTTTTATTGATTGATTATGAGTTTTTCTTTTTTAATTTGGAATAAGGGCACGGGGACGCGTACTTTTAAGTGTGCGATGCCGTTCCCTCTAGAAAACCTCTGAAGGTGATTCGTTTCAACACGGCTTGAGGTACCCCTTACGAACCTCGCCGCCCCCAAAAAAGCCAGGTGACGCTAAAAATGCCGTTTGAGGCAATCAGCAATCTCTCTCAAAAAATAAAATATTTGGAATACATTGGGACGACCTCCTTGGTCGAGTGGTTTGTACACCGGTTTTCATGGTGTCGCCATCTCTGAGGTCCCGGGTTCGATCCCCGGTCGGGTCAATTTAGAAATTATTGTTTTTCTAAATTGTCTCAGGTCTGGGTGTTTTCTATTTATAATAAGTATGTATTTAAGTATTTTAAGTATGTTTATCCGTTGTCTAGTAACCATTTTAACGAGCTTCATAACGAAGCTTCTCTTGGGCTAGATAATTGGTGTGAGTGTAGGAAAGTTTATTTATTTATTTATTAATTTATTGCCCTCATCACAGAGCATGCGGTATTTGCCTGTAACTGATTGTGCAGTTATTGTAAAATCTATATAAAATGTATTATTCGTAAATATTATAACCGTTTATAAACCTTATAAATAAATATTTCAAGAACAAAGCACGGGATATCTAATCCTTCTTCTTATTCTTAGGGTGACTCTCCTACTAGTAGAAGTTAATCTAATCCTTGAACGTACTGCAGCAAAAAAACTGGGGGTTCTCTCTAAGGTCAGGCGGTACTTCACGCCAGAACAGCTGCTCCAACTTTATCAAGCACAAGTTCGTTCATGTATGGAGTACTGCTGCCACCTTTGGGATGGATCAGCCAAATACCATCTGGCTGCTTTGGACTCGATTGAAAAACGAGCTAAGAGACTCATTGGTGACCCTGCCCTGATAGACGCCAAGCTGCAAAATCTAGAACATCGGCGTAGGGTGGCTCGTCTGTCGGTCTTCTACAGGATTCATTTCGGGGAGTGCGCGAAGGAGTTGCACGACCTAATCCCACCATCCACTTTCCGCTATCGGAGCGCGAGGCGCGAGTTCCATCCCTATGTTGTAGATATGCCACCTTGTCGCACGAGCCGATTCGGTTCAACTTTCTTAGTGCGTACAGCTAGGGAATGGAACGCGCTGCCTGCGAATGTGTTCCCTGAAAGGTATAATCTGGACCTCTTCAAGGCTAGAGTGAATAGGCTATTTCTAGGCAGGCATGTTCCATCCTCGACCGCACCGTCACTTAACATCAGGTGAGGTGTAGTCAAATGCCTGCCTATAACCTATAAAAAAAAAAAAAAAAAAAACGTTGTTAATAAGTAAGGCCCTACCCCTACGAGTATATAAGAGTTGACTGTCATTCCTAAGCTAACCTAAAATGATAAACGCTTAACTACCACTTACATTAGCGCCGGCTTCGTTTAGGCGCTTTTGCGCAAAGCCTTCGGATTTACTGCTGTACGATGAGTTTTTTTTATCAATACTCTCATGACTTAGCCCTTATATTATGTCCAAGATTACCCCAAGTGCCCGGGATTGCCCCGAAAATTGGGGCGAATTGAGAAAATGAGACTTGAACGTGGATTCCGAACGGATCTGGGGCACAGAGTTTTTCGGTTAATTTCGCACAAAGAAAAGTCATTTTGCTTGGCGTGCGAAATATTTAATGTCTTACCTACTCTTGAAAAGGTATGAAATCTTATGGTAACAGAGAATAAAGAAATGTATAAAGACAGACATTGTAAATAAATTAAAAGGGTATTCCAGTTTTATAAGAAACAATTTGAAAGATGGAATCCAAACTTTTTTGGAGGTTAAGTGTTTTCCCGTGAATTTTGCTAAAAGGAAAATATTTTATAAAACAGAATCAAATGTTCCTTATTAGAATATCAAATCGTAGAATGTTTTATGTAATAATTTAACTTCGGTGGCCTAGTGAAAAAGCGTTATATTCAAAATCCGTAAGGTCCTGGGTTCGATTTCAAGGTCGGGCAAAGTGTATTTCGCAAATTAAGTGAACTTTGTGTAAATAAGTAATTAACTATAGCGCTATAAGGCTTTTAAGGAAATAGCAAAAGGTTAGTCGACATCATAGGAGACCGAAGAGGCCAGCTCTTCTAGCTCTCAGCTACCTCGGACAAAGAATTAGTCTAGCTATTCAAAGGGGGAACGCTGCCAGTACTCTCTCTCTCTCTCTCCTTTTAATAATATATTTTAGTTAATATATTATATTTTTTAAGGTTTTTAGTTTTAAGTTCTTTGTTCTATTTCAATAATAAATAATAAATGCATAATTAATGACACAATATGTCACAGTAATTAACTTGCTTACATAACTTACTTTATTTATAGGTATATTATAAATAAATGTGTTTTAAAACATTAATGAATTGTATTTTATTACTAGGTGTTTCAATTGCTTATGTAGCACAGTTCCTCTACAAATTACAAAAGTAACTACGAAAATACTTATTCCGATAGCTATGTACACCAAATTTTACCACCAGTAATTTAATAAAAACCTATGACAATTATTAACTTATGACATTGAAATGCCCCTTTCGTGAACCCTTTGGTTTTATTTAAGCCCGGTTGTTAAATGAATCTGCCAATTTATTTCAGTACCTTGTTGGCAACCTTCGAAGCAGCTTCTTGGTGCGGTGGATCCCGAAAAATATTATGCTGCAGTACGACCGAGACGTCTTTCCACCATTTTAATCAGGAAAAAGTGTACGTTTGACGTTTTGAAAGGTACAACCTGAATAATTCATGAGGCAGTCGAATATTGAAATTAGGTATTGAAACTTTCGGGAGTTGCTAAGCGCTTTGAGAGCGCTCTGTTGCGTGTCATAAATCGAAGTACAGGATTAAGTGTGTCACGACACGTTTCTATTCCGAAAGCGTTATGAGAGAATTCTTATAACTTAATATTTAATTATGTAAAAGTAATACTTTTCTACTTAGATCCTATACTGCGTATAATAAGTCATTCTATGACTTGATCTATATAATTGTAAGCATGTAATCTATATACATATAATGACTTGTCTTAACCGACTAACTCGTCATCGCCGAGCCTAAACCGCTGAAGCTAATTAGATAAAATTTGGACTGTAGGTTAATTGAGTGAATCACACCCTAAGGAGGTCAAATAGGTGGTGAATGTATGGAATGTATGTATGAAATGTATGTATGTATGGAATCGATCAAAATGTATGGAACCGCTGAATTTTATTTTCGAGATAGGGAGTTGGTCCAATAGTAAGAGTTGTTCGTTTGTATCACGGGAATCATCTCAGAAGGTTTGGATGGTGATAAAAAAAATAAAAAAAACGAGCGAGCCTTACAGTAATCGCAGATGTGTAACATTTGACCTCTCACCTTAGTAATAAGCAATTTTAACATTATATTCTGAAAAAAATGGGTCAGGTATTACATCATTTTATAACTGTAAAATAAATGCAATAAATACTCATTAGAAGACATTTGACATATCAAAATGACCTTTGATAGTCAAATGACACATGTGTAGAAGAGGTTAATTCATGCAATCTACTGGGCGTAGAAGTTGACACCAACTTAAGGGTGGGCCGACCAAAAAATTCCAAAAATGCAGTTACGGTTAAGTAAATATAATTGAAAATACTATCGTATTAAATGAACAAAATATATATTTAGTATCATAGGGAACGTGTTTACAATTTGTCAGAACCATAAATTCATAACACGCTATAGTTTTTTCTACAATATCATTTAAAGTTGGGCAAAGATCATGAAAACGAGTGGCGGCGTTTAGTAGATTTCTTATAGTTTATCTAAATTATTGTACCTCTGATTTTGTCTAAACAATCATCAATGGATAAACTACAAATTGCTAGACTACATTTTAAATTCATCAAGTGGTTATTTAAATAAATTTTTTTTATTAAGCACCTTAAATTCCCCATACAAAATAAGTATGGCCGCGCGGCATCAAATAAATATGGACGACGACATTTCAAATAAAACATATGACACTTGTCACTTACGGACGGCGCACCCTTAAATTGGAAATCACATGTAAATAAAATCTCGACTAAGCTAAACAGATTTATTTATGCACTTTATGAATTAAAAAAATGCACTGATCAAAAAACAGCAACATCTGCATATTACGCCTATGCGCATGCTTGGCTCAGTTATGGAGTGATATTGTGGGGGAACAGCACTGATGCCAATCACCTGTTCATACTTCAGAAAAAATGTGTCAAAATCTTGGTAAATATAACTGAAGCTGAAAGTTGTAGAAAGCACTTCACATCACTAAAAATTCTGACATTAACTTCAATTTATATTCTAGGTCTATTTAAACTTGTTAGAGAGAATAAAATGATTTACTCCCAAGCAAAAGAACAATATTCAGCACCCCGTAACTTGAGATACAAAGATAGATTAGCATTACCCAACACTAAGCTTCACCTGGTAAGATCAGGAGTCTACCACATGTCCATAGTAGTCTATAATAAACTGCCTACCTATTTAAAAACCATTGAAAAAGACTCATTATTCCTAGCCAAACTAAAATAATTTCTTATTTCAAGGTGTCTTTATAGTATCCAGGAGTTCTATAATTTAAGTAAGATACAATAAATACTAGAAAGAAAAAAAAATACTTATTGTATCTTATTTTTATTAAATAATTATTTGACTTTATAATTTAACATAATATTATTAACATGTATAACTTATTATTAGGTAGTATAAGTGTAAGTAAGATACTTAGTAATTAATGTACAATATGATTTGCAATACCCTTGCAGGGTCATAAGTTGAGACTATTAGTTTAAGATCACCACCTATGTACACTTATGAAGAAATAAATGTTATTATTATTATTATTATTATTATTAACTCTTTATTTCTTTTTTTTCTTAGCCTAGGTTTGTTATAATATTAATATAAAAGTAAAATACAAAAGCACATACAAAACATAAAAATATTATAAAAAACCTAGCCTAGTATTATTATGTCACATATACTTAAAAATAATATGTCATGTTCACAATATCGATTTTAATGCGCGCTTCCCCGACTTCCTGTCACACTGTTACACCTACTTCCGTCACATTTCACGAAATCACTCCCACAAATTGTATATCGTATCCGCTCAGGCGGCCAAGAGGACCACCCACGACGGGCCCCTACCCGGCCACGTCATTCGACACTTAATGGCGGCGTTGTTATTGTTTACAAAAAACGTTATTTATGACTCTGCGTTGGCGCGCGTAGCATTTAAGTATTGTTTTAATTGAAGCTGATAAGATTACACTACATCTGTTAGAGTGTTGTTTGGATTAGACGATTCTTATAGGAAATAATCAACATTAATTTTTTTTTTTTACATTTTTGACATTTTGCTTCATTAAAATTCTTATATTTCTAAATATAAATCGATGACCTATACTTTTTATAATTTTAAAAGCATTGTAAACACATTCCTAAGCTATATTAATAAAAAACACGCATAATCCCGGGAAAAAATTTTTTTTTAGGAAGTTTTCAAAATTCTGCGTTGATTTTTAGTACAAGGAATTTTTTTTTTTAGTTTTATTTAATTAATTTTTAAATGAACCTGGTACTTAGGTCTGAAATAATAATATCACCATGAAGAGTATTTAATACTATATCAGATTTGTAAAAATGAGCAATTATAATTAAAAGATTAATAAAATATGTAATTTTAAAGAAAAGTCTAACCAGTCCCGGAAAAAAATAAAAAATAAATAAAAAAAATATTTTAAAAATTTACTACGTAAATATTATAAATGAAATAAATAAAACAATAACATCATTAAATACTGTATTTAATAGGCTTTCTAACAATGTATTACACTTCTCTTAACAGTAATACCAAAAAATGCAGTTAATTTCACTAAAACACATTACTTGGCACAACATACTATAACAATGACAGATGACAGGTGTCAGATTTCAAACGCTCTTGTATATTAAATGGCGGACTGGATTGGAGTGTTTCTTTAATATAAAAGGTTAGGAATTTAATACAGAATTATATAAAAGTTAAAGCAAACGAATCGAATCTTTATTTTAAAGATAAGAAGAACTTTTACGAACGCAAGATCGTTTGGTTACTATACTGCCCATGGCCGTTTTGAGCCATTTTGATTTGGTTACAAAAGTAACCAGTGGCCGTTTGAGCGGGTATAGAAGGCGAGCGGGAAGATGTTACACATCAAAAAGTCACCTTGAATAGATATTAAAAAAACCAGTCCCCCATCGTCACACTCTTGCTTAACTTACTAACCTAACCCATTCCAACAAGCTCCTCAAAACAATACCACAATATAAGGAGACTGCAGAATGTGAAGGTAAGCTTAATAATTAGGTCCTTACCTATGAAATTGACGTTTTGTATGAAGATTTTTATAAAATTTTATTTTTAATGCTAATGTTGTAATGCTAATGTGTAATATAGCAAACATTAAAAAGAAAAAAAATCAAATCCCTTCCGCGAACAAAAAACGTAGTCAATTTAAAAAAAAATTGGGTGATAAGGACACAAAATTAATAATCATTGTTATTACTGAAGCCTAAGTAACATAGTCCTAATAAAAGGTGTATAATAATATGAACAACCGGTATTGACTTTTAGAAGCAATACACCTATTATTAAGTGAGAAAAAAACGTCAATTTCATAGTTAAGGATCCAATATTTACCGCGCTCGAGGAACGCACGCATAGTCACTCCCACGGACACGGTACCCCGCCAGATCCTCTAAATGCCACTAAAAGTCACCGTACTCGTAGAACAAGGGTACGACCGATTCACACGCGATCTATACCAAACAGTCATGTACCTGGGTGCTTCTCCTCACCCCCACGACCCGGCCAACCGGAGTCAAGGTCCTAGCTTTTAGAGGTGCTCTCGGGTTGTTCCGCTCCCCGATCCGATCCGAACCCTTCGGAGAATCTAGTAGGGCACGGGAACACGCACTAGTGCGTCATGCCGTAACCTCTAGAAAACCTCTGAAGGTGCTTCGTTTCACACGGCTTGAGGAACCCTTTAAGTTTTTTTTGAAGTTTTTCGCCGCCCCAAAAAAAGCCCGGTGAAGATGAAAATGCAAAGCGGCAATGAGCAAACTCTCTTTAAAAAAACGGACACGGAATCTTGCGACATCTGCACTGGCTGCGTTAGGACTGGTTCGAGATGGTCCGTGAGTTGTCTATGCGCGCGTTGCGTGAGCTTTGTATGAAGATTACCTTCTGTAGAATCACTATTTGTGACATTACACAGACGTCAATAGAAGTCTCCCGACCATCCATCATACAATGGGCCACACACTCGAACGCACTTTATTCATACACGCCGATGGACTTGTGAGCTTTATAAATTGCGATTGTGGAGGGAACACCATCTATCATGCACGGCTAAATGGCCAAGAGGCTCGACGCTGTGAATAGTAAATGTCTCAGGATGAACAGCTTTAGAAGGAAGGTCGGAATAAATAAAAACGGACTGATAAGCGGAGTACTTTTCACGCTTAGTGTACAAGTAAGTAAATAGACTATGTACTGTCCCACTGCTGTTCGAAAACCTCCATAGTTGAAATCAAGTCATCGCTACAATCCGAGACAAAAAAGGACAAAATACATTAACTCTACTCCTATGTAAACTTCTTAGTCATAAATATACAACGTATGACAAAAAGGTGTAGTAAAAATGAAAATATCTTAACTGTATACGTGTATCTTCTTCTTCTTTCTCAACCTTTATCCACCCAATGCTGAGTGAAGGTCTCTTCTAATAATTGCTTGAAAATGCTTTGAATTGCTTGAAATGTTTGCTTGAATTGCTTGAAATGGATTGCCATTTCCTTCGATCGTGTGTCTTCCTCATCCAACTCTTCCCCGCTACCTTGACAAGGTCGTCGGTCCATCGCATTGGTTGGCTCTAGGTCTCCACTCCAGCACTCTTCTCCCCCATCTGTGGTCCTGTCTACGGCATATATGGCCTGCCCACTTCAACTTTCTGCTGGCTATCACCTGGGCTATGTCGATCAGCTTTGTTCTCCTCCGGATATCAACGTTTCTGGTTCGATCACGGAGGGAAATACCCAGCATAGCCCGTTCCATGGCCCTCTGGGTGACTTGCAGCTTGTGCACAATCTGCTTTATCAGTGTCCAAGTCTCGGCTCCGTAGACCATGACTGGGAGGACGTGTATATATCGTAGTAACTCTGCATACAAAATCTAGATCGTATACACTTTGGATTCCTTCATTTTTACCACACCTATCTGTTACACGTTGTATATAGGGTCTAACAATATCAATAAGCGAACGTTTAAGGGGAGCATCTATACATCACACTGAGCATGCTCACCAAATTTGGTCCAAAACTACAGGCTCGTTACCGAGATAATCAACAAAACATTATCATAATTCACCAAAAAATACACCCTTTCCAAACCCGTACAGCTGTACTACACGCACACAAAGATAGCCATGTGTGTATGAATGTCATACAATGGTTTTTCAATTGTGTGCGTGTATCTGTACAGTATCTTTTTATTGGCGCTTGCGTGCGTGTTAGTAAAGATACAGCATGTTTCATGATGTGCATTATTTTAATTGATTTAGTTTGTTAGAAAACATAACTTTGAAAAATCATTATAAAACTGGAGCTCATTTTATGTCATTGTATTCAGAATAATGTAAAGATACCGCCCTTAAACGTTCGCTTATTGATTTAGTCAGACCCTGTATACGATAAAAATATGTAGGTATAATATTTAAATGTGTACTAACAAAATGGCTATTAGAATATTGCTTTTAAAGTGTTAGTGAATTTTTGAAACACAAAATGCACTTGAGTTTTGCACGCTTGCATGCAAGTTAAACACAATTGTACCTACAAATTTTAAAAAGAATTTTAAGAATTCACTTTATTCTGGCAAATAAACTTATTATCTTATCTTGTCTTAACTACAATTAATGAGTAACGGCTTAATTAACACGATCGCCAAATGCGGGTTCGTGACATGGGGTTCGAGAGGCACCTTGTGGGCCGGCAGAGTGAGGGTGACTGATGCTGCGTTGTTCTCACGCTGCACCAGTTGTCTTCGCGTCTGGACTCAGTTTCCACTTAACATCAGGTACAGTAGAGTTGCTTGCCGTGTTAGATATTAAAATAAAATTAAAAATGATACACAAAAATAATAATATAAATACAATATATTAATATGCAACTAAAAGATTTAAAAAATGTTTAAAAAGCAGTTGTCAGATAAAAAATATTTCTTTGATAAAGTTCAAAGTTCTTCAGCGATTTTCGTTGCTGACTGTACCTATAACTAATGTAGCGTGAATATTATGATTGTAATCTCTTCCTACCCATAGGGATTATTGTGGCCTTTCACATCATATCGAATTTCACTTTTCATCTTTCAAATCAAATATAATAAAGTCTATGTATTTACAAAGAGGGTAAACAACTCGCACAAAATCGTTAACTAGTGTTGTGCGAACGCTATGTCGATAAAAATAACAAAATTTTGATAAATTTATATTTTGCTATTTTGCCTTAAATTTTATTTTAGTATTTTATTTGCTATCTTAAAAAAATGTCCAACTGTCGGAACACAACAACGTTGCTAAAATGTTGTTAGTGCGACTTTAGATAAGGTGGTGGCAGAAAGCCAGATCAACAAGCTCTACCACTCATCAAACCAAGTACAAATTATTAACCCTGCTTGGAATTTAACCCAAGACCTCAGATCATAAAAGTGGTCAATAAGGAGCAGATAGGAAATATTTATCTATCTTCCATCTTTATAATATCAGAGTCAAAGTCAAATCGCTTAATGTTGATAAGCTTTCAAAAGCCCCTTTTTGACGTCAAAATTTATAAAACACCAAATAATAATATAAACTAAATTAAGTTTAAATTAACTACTGAATCTAAGTCGTTCAGATTTTGGGAGACCCTTCAACCAAGAAGAGCTGGCAAGAAACTCAAAAGGTGTTTGGCTGTCTTCATATTTTTATAAGAATAATAAGAATTAATCAATAGTAGTATAGTAGAACGCCCTCAGACTAGGTGGAGCGACAATCATCGCAAGGTAGCTGGATGAGAGTAGCCGCGGGTCGTGCTCAGGCCAGGACTTGGTAAGACCTATGTCCAGTGCTCAGTGAACGTGAAGAGGCCTGATGTTCATAAGTGGAATAATATAGACTGATGATGATGAGGATAAATAAGAATTTCACAAATTAAATTGCATAAATTTATCGATATCACCTTCCCATCCTTACTTTGTAGATGAAATCGAAAGCCGGCTGAAACCCAACCCTTTGTTTAGCATTGTGAGCAGCCGGATTTCAGGCTGAGATGTTTCCAATCGTTTTATTAAGTGAGGTACCTGCAACAGAAGAAAAAGGGTTATTGGATCACCGTGTTGGAGATTAGCCGTTTCGTTTGAAATAGCGATGCGATGTGATTTTTGTAATAAAAGTAATAGCAGAAATTGTTTTCATCCTCAGATGAGAACAGTTTCTCATGTTCATGGCGATGATTCTTCAGCTAATTTTTTTATGTCCTCAATGCTGGAACACGAGCTGGCCTTAGAGATGTATAGGGAGAACGGGCATTAAACCACTTTATTGGTGATTTTTCACGGGACCAACGGCTTTACGTGCCTTCCGAAGCACGGAGGAGCTCAAGATGATAAACATTTGGTCACACGTCCGATGGCCGGCCTTTGCGAAAGTTGCATAACGTCAGCACTCGCAGACCGGGCACGTTAACCTCTGCGCCATCGAGCTCCTCTACTGTTCTACAGTCTACTGCTGTGCTATGACCCCCATATATCCTATCCAGCTCTTTTCTCCCTTACAGCGTCAAACATATTGGACAATGCCCTATCACAGCAGGACACTTTCCATTACAAATTAACACAAAAAATATAGAAGGCAACTACAACATGTAAAAAAAAAAAAAATTTTTTTAGTTAACAAATTTACATCAGGTAAAAATTTCAATTTCCACAATGTCATACAGTACAGTATGGCAGTAAGTTAAAATGTTCCTTGAGATGAGAACCACGAAACATACGACGACAAGGTATAAAAACGTAGGTACATGTATCAACCTATCTAAAACAGACAAATTCCTTCAACACATTTTCAACCATATGTCATAGTCATAAGTTGGAAAGTCTATCGAGGGAATTTCACAGTTTATGGTAAGTTATTTTTTTTTTTTTTTTGGAGAGAGACTGCTGATTGGCTTGTTTTAGGGGCGGCGAGGTACGTAAAGGGTACCTCAAGCCGTGTTGAAACGAATCACCTTCGGAGGATTTCTAGAGGGGTACGGCATCGCACACTTAAAAGTGCGCGTCCCCGTGCCCTTCCAGAGTCTCCGAAGGGTTCGGATCGGATCGGGGTAAGTTAATGTACAGGCGTCTGTACATACATACACCCGCAGGTAGGGTTGCCACCCATACTTTAAAAAAACGTACCCTACATTATTTTCCATCCCCATACTTTATTCTTTTTATTAAAAATGAAGTATGGAAAATACTTTATTTCCGACTAATGCGTGCGTTTTAACGGAATATTCCTGTTGACTTAATTTCTTTAATAAATGAATTTAGAAAATACTTTATTTTTTCTTCAAATCCTTTTTTTATACTAGTTAGTGATAGATTTACTTTAATTTCCTAAAAAATAGTTGGCAACCCTACCCGCAGGCGGCGCGGCATTCTAGGAAAAAAAGAAACCCGCACAATTTACAACGATTCACTTGAAGTGTCACTTGACTTTGTACTTTATCACGTCGACATAAGAGTGTTGACGACACCGTATTTTCTAATTAACTGATTCTCGTGTCCGGACGCTGTATCCTCTAACTAATTGATATAATTATCACTGAAACGAAGATTGATGATATATGATTTGCGTATTTTTAATTTGTCTGAATACCGATGTCTTGGTGGTTTTTTTTGAGAGAGATTGCTGATTGCCTCAAGCGGCATTTTCAGCGTCACCGGGCGTTTTTGGAGGCGGTGAGGTACGGGTACCTCAAGCCGTGTTGAAACGAATCACCTTCGGAGGTTTTCTAGAGGAAACGACATCGCACACTTAAAAGTGCGCGTCCCCGTGCCCTACTAGATTCTCTGAAGGGTTCGGATCGGATCGGAGTCTTGGTGGTGCAGACGTAAACGCTCGGTTAGCAATTGCTGAAGTTAAGCAAGTTTCGCAAAGGCCAGTCATCGGATGTGTGACTAAAAGTTAACTATCTCTAGCTTCTCCGTGCTTCGAACGTGAAGCCGTTGGCCCCAGCCGCATTAATTAGCAGTCCGCACTGTAGGTCAGATCAATTCCGAACTATAAATAAGCTTAGCTTTTAGATTTTAAAGCTGCGTATCGCAGCAGCTTCAGACCCTTTGATCGGAGACCATCAAGGTCCAGGGGGTCTGAATCAACTGGTAACTTTTAGAAATAATACACCTACTTATTAAATTTTTAATCGCCGTAGTGGTCACCGGTGACCGACAAACGATAAATTTTCTATTGTGTCTGGTTTTGTGGCAGTCAACGTGTTAATAAGTGAGAAAAAAACGTCAATTTCATAGGTAAGGACCCAATAGTTAATTCATTAAAAGCCCTTACAGGCACTTTTGACTTCAAAACAAAGTATAAAATTCGAGTATAAATAAACTAAAATTTAGTTTCACTAAACAACTGAATCTACCACTAGTTCGGATTTTGGGAGAACCATTGATTGAGAAAAGCTGGTGATGGGTGATTGGTGATGATGAGAGATGAGTTCCGAGGACATTCCCGTTGCAAAATTTAAAAAAAAGTACCGTGCGATTTTTCGTATTGGTTTAATTGCTAATTTTCTTCACACAGTAATTTTAAAAAGGAATTGACGTACGGCGTACCCAATTCGCACATTCACCCGACCATTGAGAGGGATAAAACTATAATTTAAGCAAATATAGTACGAGTATAAGGTAAGGAAGGCCCATGACACTCGAGATGGGATAATTTCACTGCCGCTACTGATTATAGTCCGCGCAATAACGCCTATTTAAAGTACAATCGGTCACAAATCGGTTATTTTAATTTAAAATTATTTATTAAGAAACTGGATAGTCATTTTGAAACTGACCTCAAAACACAACACATAATAATAATGAAACATTTATGTTATTTAAGATGGACTAGTCGTGTTGGTGGCCGAATGGCAAAGCGCTCGGCCCGATATCCGAAGGTTCTGAGTTCAACTTCCAGGGCGGCGAAAGTGTGTTTTGGATGTTTCGATGAAAGCCCGGGTTTGTGGTCACCAACCCGCTTTTGGCAAGTGTGGTACCCTATCGATACTTATCATTGGTAGCGATGAATTGAGTTCAATGATGAAGCCCTTTGTTCTGCAATGCGATGGGACAGTATGTAGACTAATTACTCAATAACAAACTCAAAAATCTAATGAATATTTCTATGCTTATGGAAAATACAGACATCGAATGAAATAGTAGCCAATATTTAGAAAAACGTTAATAAAACTGAATTATTACAAATGATGTAAAACAAGTTTTTAACAGCAAGGTACAATAATCAACCGTTTACACCTTATCATTTCACTCATGGCAAATTAATCACAAAAAATATATTTGCGAATGTAATACTTTTTTTATAGATAAAACATTATAGCACTTTATGCTTCTGTACTTGACAAACCAACTATAAAATAGAATAATTGCAAAAAGTGTAAACACTTTTATTTGCACATGTACCTTTTTTTATAAAACAAAACGCTGAAGTGATAATGCCGATTCCCAAACAATGTGTCGAGAGTAGCCGCTAGCGATGGCGGTGGCGCCCTAATAACAGTTATCAATGATTACTACCACGCGAGACACGAAAACGAGGGAGGCTATTAAGAGTATCGATATATTAAAATTGGGTGGCTATTGTTAATAGTACTTATCAAAAATAATTATGTTCCGATCGAAACGCCCCGGAGAATCAAGTAGGGGACGGACACGCTTGCGTAATGCTGTCTCCTCTAGAAACCCTTTAAGGATGTTTCGATCACACGGCATAAGCAACCTTTTACGTTTCTCGCCGCCAATAAAAATCTGGTTACGCTTTAAAAATCGTCTGAGGCGTGATCTTGATTGACAATATTTGTTACTTTTTTTTATTAATTTGTGTGTGTGTGTGTGTCTCTCTCTCTTTTATTTAAGGCCCGCACCAATCTTTGTCCACAAAAAAAAATATATATATTAACACTTTTGTATGCGCGAGTACTTACTTACTTCTTGATAATGCCGATTCCCAAACAATGTGTCGAGAGTAGCCGCTGGCGATGGCGGTGGCGCCCTAATAACAGTTATCAATGATTACTACCATGCGAGACACGAAACCGAGGGGGGCGATTATGAGTATCGATATATCGAAATCGGGTGGATGTTTTTGACAAAATAATATATTAACTTAGTAAAATTCCCTCCACAGCATATTGTACAATACGCAAAATGTAACAACCGGTAAATATTGTGCAAAATGTACACAACGCTTAATGTGCACAAGCGAAATGTACAAAAAGCAAAATGTATAGTCGACCCTGAAATTGCTTTATCACTTTTGACAAAAACTTCCATTACAATAAAATGTCGCTAAGGCTCATTGTCAATAATGACAACGTATCTGTCACTTGGTCTTTTAAACAAAAATAGAACTTGTTGTTTTATTAAATGCAAACAAAATTCACTTCTAAGGTGGTAAAGCATTTTCATTGTCGACTATACATACGCAAAACGTACAAATCGGAAAATGCGGAAAATGCACACCGTACTTACTTGCTTAGTTTTGCTATTAGTACTAGAAACAGTGTAGGTAGGTACTTTCTTACGTTAAAAAAGTATAGCCTGCAAGAAATTAAAAATAAATATTTCGAAAATTGCGATTTTGCTCGTGGTTACTGTTTCTCTCTTCACTACATACCTAGTATAAACAAAGTCGCTTCCCGCTGTGTCTGTCCCTATGTATGTATGCTTAGATCTTTAAAACTACGCAACGGATTTTGATGCGGTTTTTTTTAATAGATAAAGTGATTCAAGAGGAAGGTTTATGCATATAATTGGACCCGGTAGGTGGCGCTGCGCTGCCATAGGGTTCTATAGGATACGGGTGTTCATTCAAGCGGACGAAGCCGCGAGCGGGCTTCTAGTATTTTTATAAAACAAAACTTAGGAAGTAATAAAAAGCCACGAAGTCAGCTTTAAACTCCACAATGTAATTTTTCAAATCGCAAGAAAACTGCTGACCAAACTTTTTTTTTTTAAATGTTTCATATTAACTGTGTCAACATCTCTACATTTCCCATAATCATAGAAAGTTTCATTAAGTTTAAAGTATGGGTTGGGGGAAACCGAAACACAATTTTTTTTTATTATTGAATTAAGGGAAACAAACAGCGTATAACAATTCATAAAGATAACAAGTAGTGGGTAACACATATGCCAAAACAGTTTCCACGGTTAATTAACAACAATAACTATTGAGTAAATAATTGTACGAATAGACAAATATCATAATACTATGTTATGAATTAATGTCCCTGTGTGGTGCCGGGGATAAAGAATTGCACCACTCCATCTCTTCCTGTGGGTGTCGTATAAGCCGACTAAGGGACCATTCCAGAGGATGGGCAGCAGCATCTCTCTGAGTTTACCCTCAACCTACTGCGATCGCCAACCCGCCTGCCAAGCGTGGCGATTACGGCAAATACCCCTCATATCCTTGGGGGTGGCCTTTGTCCAGCAGTGGACGTCTTTGGTTGAGATGATGATGATGCTGAATTAATAGTCCCTATTACTTTGGTATTCAGGCTTCATAAATGGACAATGTACTTAAATAAGTTATTTAATTTAAACATTTAAAAGAAAATTACTCTTAAGAAAAAGCTGGACAGATGATCCACATCTATTGGAGCAGGCCTGTGCCTCACTGGCCGTTATCACCTTGCCCACCCGCAAGTGGCTTCTTCACATCAAGTATCCGTTAGTATCACTAGTTAATTTTAATCACAATATTTTTTTATATTTTTATTAGCCTATTTTGTGTCCCACTGCTGGGCAAAGGCCTCCCCTCTGCGGCTCCACTCTTCTTTATCATCGGCCACCTCATACCACTCCGGCAAAAAAGTGTTCAAATCGTAAATCACAACAATGGCGAATACCTCTGATCTTAAAGTTTATTAGCTCTCTCTATCCGACTGGTTGTCTGGGAGAAATCGCTTGAAAGCAATAAGACCGTCAAATTGTAGCTTTGTAATTTTTTTTAATTTTAAATTTTCTTTTTTTATGTTTATATTTTACTAGCGGCCGCTCGCGGTTTCACCCGCGTGGTTCCCGTTCCCGTGGGAATATCAGGATAAAAACTATTCTATGTGTTAATCCAGGTTATAAAATATCTGTATGCCGTATTTAATCCAAATCCATTCAGTAGTTTTTACGTGAAAGAGTAACAAACATCCATCCATACTTACAAACTTTCGCGTTTATAATGTTAGTAGGATAGTGTAGCAATAAAAGTATTATCTATCTATCTAATAGTTTTTTTTTTAAATAATGCACTAAAAACACTTCCCATTTAAGTAGTAACTTGATGGAATAGCGGAACATGTCTCCAATTACGGGGCTGATCCTCAAAAGCGCGTAAAGCCTACACTCGGGTGTAATCGTCACACCAAACCAGTCGTAAACGAAAAGACGGGAGGTGACATCAGGCACAAAATAAAGAGGCTCCAGGAAGTATGCTACTGTATGACATTGTGGAAATTGAAACTTTTTCTTAAAACTTTTTGTAAATTTGTTAACTTACATTTTTTATTTTGTTTTTTTTTTACATGTTGTGGTTGTCTTCTATACTTTTTGTGTTAATTTGTAATGGAAAGTGTCATGCTATGATAGGGCATTTTCCAATATTTTTGACGCTGTAAGGGAGAAAAGAGCTGGCTGGACACTTGCTGAGTTTCTTGCCAGTTCTTCTCGTGCGGCGCATCCAAGGACCCACCTAAGGCTCGCGGCACGGCAGAGAGGGACAAAAACCCACAAAAAAACAAAAAAAGAGCAAAAAAAACAGCAACAATAAAAAAAAGAACGGTACCCCTGCCGTGCCCCCACGGAGACCCGGTACGACTGATGTCAACCGTGAAGAGAACCCGGGTAAAGAGAAGCAAGCAGAAGCAAGCAAGCAAGCAAAGAGAAGCAAGCAAAGGTCGAAGAAAACTACAACAACCAGTTCTTCTCAGTACAAGATCTCCCGCCCAGAGTAGACTTACGAACCGATGGCATAGTGACTTTCACAAGAGCTACTTGTAGCCTAAACTGAATAAATGATTTTGAATTTTGAATTTTGAAGCTTCAAAAAACGCGCTGGAGTATCGCACACATTAGACACCTCTCACGGACACGGGATCTAGGAACAGCTGCGCCTAGACTGTTGCGAACTGGGAGCCTTGTACGAGTTTTATTTATTTATTTATTTTATAATTACTTACAACTATCTTTACAGGTTTCTTCTTTTTTTACCCAATACAATAGTGCAGCTATAATATGACTAAAATACAAAACAATATACTTTACACTTCATACGACACAGTAAACAAAGCAATTTTTGTGAATTCACTCAGAGCACAGCAGAATAGATCAACTTTCTTAGCTATAAGGTTGAGAGTGCAGAGCGCGCGCGTCGGCGGTGCCTCGTTTAGCAAGTTGGTGCGGCCGCGCGGCACCGCTGGCAGCGGCGGTCGGCGGCGCCGGCGCCGCCACACGTATCGGTCCGGCACACATAGCACCACTCTTTCCAACAAGTCTTCATTATGGATTTATACGCCATACGATCATGTTAAGAGCCATATTACATCCCGACTGTGATTTTTGCGTAAAATGGCCAATTTTGGCGTGCTTGATCTCAGAAACAAAAATACATTAAGCAAGTTTGGCAAGTACATTGATCGAACCGATGCCCACTTTGCCCGATTTCAAAACCTTTCGTATATCGGGCCAAACCTTCGCCAAACACTTTGCTAGCCACCGAGGCGTTATTAAGGCGCTGACAGCTGTGAAAAGCGCTTCACTTATGCATGGTTTATATAAAAAGTATACAATATACAACGCCAAGAATAATTAATAAATAATAATAATAATAAATAAAAAAATAATAATATATAATTATTATTAATAATAATTATATATTATTATTAATTAATAATTAATTAATTAATAATGAGCAAGCCCATCTCACAATTAAAAAAAAAAATTATATATTAATTGGTTATTATTAGCAAACAATTTTATTGTTTCCAAAATGCAGAATTATGAAATTTCCTCGATAGCAAAAAAACTCCAAATTCACCTCTAGACAGCATTTATTTACACGATTATCTCTTTCATTTACCTACTAAAGTATACTTTGATAAAATTTTGTAAAGTTATTAAAAATACGGTATGTCAGACGGGTGCAGGTTCAAACCCTGCTCGTGGAATTTTTTTCAACATTTGTGTTTTTGTAATTTGTTCGCAACAAAATTTGCTTTAAAAATTATATAAACATTTATTAAAAATGCTTAAAAGAAAAACACTATTGTTTAAATAAAACATTAACATTTTAAATAGGTAAGTAAATAGCATTTAGAATAGGAATAAGAATAAGAATAAGAATAAGAATAAGAATAAGAATAAGAAATTATTTATTGACGATCACACAGACATAACAGTAAAAAATAAAAGACAATGAATGAGGAAACATTTAAAAAAAAAAACTGATAATAATAATAACTAAAGCAACAACAACATATTTTCGAATTTCCCGACTTAAATCCAGTGGATCATGGATGGAGATTGACAGCGAGCGCTGTTTCGCGCTCGTCAGCGCCTTAAGCGTAAGTAACTTATTTAAACGTCACATTTTAATGTAATGTTTGTTAACAGGCTATAAAACTTGTTAAGCACAGTTTAGCACTTAACGGAATCCTGCTGTTAATTACTTAGGTTAAACGTACTGTACTATAAATAAGTTTTGATGCGCAATAAATGTTTGAGCGAGAGCTTATTGCTAAAATAGTAGTTAAGGACCTAAACTATAAGACTATTAAATTATTTAAATTGTATTGGAGTAATTATTGCCTATGTGGTCGATTGACAGAACACTCGGCCAGATCTATACTTAATAATCTGTCTATTTTAAAGCTGAAGAGTTTGTTTGTGTGTTTGTTTGGTTGAACGCGGTAATCTCAGGAACTACTGGTTCGAATTGAAACAATATTTTTGTGTTGAATAGTCCATTTATTGAGGAAGGCTATAGGCTATATGACATTAAGCTTTAACTAATAGGAGTGGAGCAGCAATGAAAAATGTTACAAAAACGGGAAAATATTTTTTTTGAGAGTTTTCCTTGCGTGCGCGCTGCATAAACGGTGAAAGTTACGCAAAAATCATGTATTACAAAATTGTTTCCATTTGGTCTGCGATTGCTGAGGTTAAGCAACTTTCGCAAAGGCCGGTCGTAAGATGGGTGACCAAAAATTTATCTTTTCAAGCTCCACCGTGCTTCGGAAGGCACGTAAAGCTTTTGGTCCTAGCTGCATTAGCAGTCGTCACAATCACTAATCCGCACTAGGCCCGCGTGGTGGTTTATGGACGTTCTCCCTATCCATCCATAGGAAGGCTCGTGCCCCAGCAGTGTGGATATATAATGAGCTGGTGATAATTATGTGATGTGAGAGCTTACGTTTACCATCAGAAGAACCGGAAAATTGCTGACGTGCTTAATAAAAACATCATCTAGCAAAACTGCGCTCCCCTAATTCCCTTACACACAATAACTTCATTGACAAATTAAGCGGTTAAGTGCCGGCAAGTTAGTGCTTTGAACAATGGCCCTTCCGTAAGGGTGTCTACATATTGCTACCGACGTTTAATTCAAGCCAACAGTGATAAAGGAAGTCGTAAATTATAATGAAACTACAATGTTAACTGTTTTAGTTAGCGCGGTAGGAAGTTGGGCTATCTGTTGAATGGCTGTTATGTTGCAATGACTGATAAAGCAGTTAGTTTAATTAATTAGATCTGACTGACACGCGCAAATCTACTTAATTATATTACAAACTTTATAATAGGGATGCAGGAAACAGTAAAAATAAAATACAAAAAATCTTATTAAAAAGTAGGCATATGAATCTGCCTAAACATCGGGTAGAGCATCTACCTGATGTTGTTACCACTTGAAGAAAATACATCAACTTTCATCGAAAGTTGTAGGAATATGACAAGACCAACGAATCTGAAATTTTGATGTAGATAACTTCATGCCTTTGCCTTTAAAAACCCTTGCTCAAAAACACGATTGTGCAATTTTGGCTCGATCGCTCTTTACGAAAACACCTTTAGAAAATCATTATTGCTATAATTACAATTAAATTACTTAGTCTACATGTCCTGAATTCACTCAAATAATAATAAATAATTATTGATAACATCAATATTCGTAATTTTGTTTTTGATAACTAAAACCAGTAATTTTATAAAAATTGTTTTTTAGATTCTTTTATACAGGATGTTTGGCGCATAGTGAGCCAAAATGAATTGGCCGACAGAAAAGGTCATCTGCTATACTTTTAGTTCCCATAACACGTTCCATGCCCTATGGTTATTTTTGTTGACTTTTTAGGTTATTTAACCAAAAAACCTGAAATACCGCATTTAAACTTAAATAAAAAAAATCTATAGGATTAAAGTTTATTTTGATGTGCATTGATTAAGGATTCTATCAAATTCAAATTTGCTGGTAGTTGACATCTAGTTTTTTTTTTAAATGAAACTCTTTCAAACGGTATGCTAATGTCATTAAAATAATAATAAAAACTTTACTAATTCGCTAAATAAGTCCTTCGACTCAAGTCAGGCTGATATTAAAAATTAGGCCTAAATCCTTTTTTTTCGTGAATAACACGGTCAAAGCAGGTAAAAACTTCAAAACTTTTAAAACTTTTAAAACAACAAAACGTTCAAAACTGGTTCTACAACTTACCTGATAATCATAAACAACGGTTACTACGTTTCCTAATAAAACTTCTTTCACTGATAACAAAATCTCATTAACATTTCTTACGCCCCAAGAAAAGGAGGACAGAAAACAATTGAGCCACATAAAGGAGCTCGCGTTAATTTATTAAAACAACAAAAGTGCCGTTTAACGGACAGCGCGGGTCGAAAACAATTTTGCAAATTGAGTTGTCTATTCACGAGTAGGTCGAAATTAATTAATTACCAACATAACTTCTTTTTTAATTGCAGAAAAATAAGGTTGCGCCAAATTTTTTTTGTCGCATCTTTATGCCGCATTATGAAAAAAAACTCTCACAGCCTATGTATTCCCTTATCTGTATATTAATACGTGAAACAAAAACTTTGTACCCCTTTTTTACGAAAATTGCGCGGACGGAGGAGTATGAAATTTTGCACACAAAGTTTAAAGAGAAGGTTATCCGAATACTATTTTTTTTAATTATGCATAAAAATACATTAAATCAATAAAACAAACGTTACACACACTGCCATGTATTTGACACACGCTTTTTAAAAATTTCAAAAATAGAAGAGGAGTGGCCGAAATCTGTCAATGCCAATCCAAACTCAAATTCTATCTTTTTTAATTTTTCATTGCTTAGGATACAATCCGTGCAGCCTTAAAAAATTTACGGTCGAAGTTCAACCACAAGGCGACCACTAGTTTCTATAAAAGTGGGTCCTTTAAACAAGGTAGTAAACAGACTATATACTATAGCCTCTGCTGGGCAAAGCCTCTGTCATTGATGTCAAATTATCGATCTACAATTTGATGGGTATGCTTCGAAAAATCCGAATCAAACTTTGACCGATCTATAAATTGAAACCAGGAACCTTACTATGAGCTCTTAAAGCAGTATTACTGCAGATGTGCTTTAGGAGGACATCTGGATAAGGGGGGAGGCGGGGGGAGGGGGGGGGGGGGGGTTTAAACTAGATGTAAACATGCTGCGGGTCGGCCAGGTGAGGACGGCTAGTGTGGATCCTAACTTCGCATCTGGGCTCCGCTTCTGCTTAACATGCGAAACTCCAATACTTTTTTAGTCATCTGGGTGCCTAATGTGTTTTGTTTAATAACCGCTATTCATTCGATTACGTTTACGAAAACGAAAAATAGTATAAATGTTTATATAATTTTTAACGCAAATTTTGTTGCGAACAAATTACAAAAACACAAATGTTGAAAAAATTTCCACGAGCAGGGTTTGAACCTGCACCCTTCTGACATACCGGGTCAGGTGCTCTTCCAATAGTATAGCTTGCCTACTTCTTAACTGATCTTTAGTATTTGTAAAAATATTATGATCGGATGTTAATGACGGTAGTTGTTAACATTGAATGGGCGCCTTTGGCTTTCAAAGTAAAAAGTAAATAGTGTTGAATAATTTCGGCGGGCTGGTTAGAACCACGATAGCTCAATTGGAAGAGCACCTGACCCGGTATGTCAGAAGGGTGCAGGTTCAAACCCTGCTCGTCGAAATTTTTTCAACATTTGTGTTTTTGAAAATTAGTATGGCATTGAAGCGCGCCTCCTGGCGACATACGAGAAAATATTTCAACGATGCCAGTTTTTTGTGGAACACCTATTTATGTACGACAATAATAATTGTTTCCCACACTCACACCAATTATCTAGCCCCAAGAAAAGCTTCCTTAAGAAACCCGAGAATATGGTTAACTAGACAACGGATAAACATATTTAATATACTTAAATACATAGGAAGCACCCAGACCCGAAACAATTTAGAAAAACGGGTATTTCTAAATTGATCCGACCGGGGATCGAACCCGGGACCTCAGAGATGACGACACCATGAAAACCGGTGTGCAAGCCACTCGACCAAGGAGGCCGTCAATGCTTGTTTTGAATGATTTTTCAGACAGCATTTTACTGATTGTGTTACGTAGGTATACTATGAGTAAAAATGCATTGCATGCATTACATGTAAAATATTTTTCATATCACTGACTCAAATAAACAAGCCGTTTTCTTAACATAACTGTTGAATAATCTATGCAAATAAGGTACTAACTCTGGCCTTGGTAATCTAAAGTGTGTAATCTGATACTTTTTTCAATAAAGTTTTATGACGGGGATTACCGCAAACATTATAGGCAAATCATGGCTGATTGAGTCAGCCGTGCGGTATAATTCGGTCAAAACGTCAGGCATTAAGGTAAGCCCATGATAGGTACCTATACCATACTATGTACTTCGCGTTTTAGAACTTTGTTTAATATGGTACACGAAAATAAAGGGTCATAATTTCATAGTTTTATCTTACAAAAAAATTACTTTTGCTAAGCTTTTGACGTCATCGCCATATTCTCTAGCGAATTTTTTCGAGAGAAATGAGGTTAGGAATACAGGGGTCTCTCTCACATCGGCAGTTTTTCGATTGACACGGTGCCCAATTAAAAGTTAGCTGGTCGGAAAACAAATTGAAAAAGTTTTTGGCGCAGCCATGCCAAGTCCGGCTTCTGTACTTGGCGCACATTACTGTATTGAAAACAAGGGGCAGAGACTAAATAAAACAGCTAAAGATAACACAGATAGGGTAGATACTGTAGGTTGAGTGTGAATTGATAAAACGACTTTCACTTTAATTTCGTGTACCTATTCATAATTAAACTGTATTACAACATTACTGATCTCCGAGCACCTCGGCTCTTAGCCGGGCTGTCTAGCTCCTGACTACCTACTGTCTGCGACTGTGTCAAACTGTTGCAAACCTTTTTAAACACTTATTCGATGATTCTAATACTCATCCAAACTAAAGAGGTTTACATACAAATAAATTAAACTAGCTTTTACTATGAGCTGCATATAAACTCCTTACAATACCATTAATTTCTATTGTAAGTAGGTAGATAGCATAGGTTTGATAACTAGGCTACACTTTTTCATGATATTTCGCTTTGCTAGGCGTCAATTTCCAGCGGGGTTACATTTGCACTCGGTTTTATTGGAAGAGTTGCTTTTTCAAAGTAAGCCAGCTAGCTACTACCATCTCATCTAAATCTGTCCTTGCCAACAATTTATGTAGAATCTTTGTATTCTGACAGTGATAAGATAAAATAGCCACCTCCTCAGCAGTAAGGATTCCAGGGTCACCTGGAACCTGCCCACGTCGTTGGGCATCTACCTATGGACATCTCCACTAAACATCAGTTAAGCCGAAGGCCAAACGTGCAGCCCCGTCATGGTATGAAAGAATAACAAATGACAAAACAAATGGCAGTTTATAAAACCGATCTCAACACAGAATTATTTAAACGGTCTTCATCCTTACTCTCATTATAACAAAGTAGCCACAGAGGAAGCTCAAATTTAATTTGGCCGTCCTAAATTGTGTAATGATGACGTCATCAAAGCACACGATAAGTCAAATCGCTTTCAGCGATGACATTTAGAAACGCGACATAATTATTATCAGCTGAAAGGAGATACGAGCCTGTGAATGTCGTCTTTATTTCTTTATGATACGGTTGAGTTTGACTAAGCTTTGGTATACCTACGGCTTTTCGTCTGAGGTCTATGGAGAGTGGCTATAAATCGCAGGCCAGTGCAGGGCATTAGTGGGCCGGCATGAATCGCTCGATTTGAATAAGAGTTACTTCCTCACTTCCTTAGGCTTTCATTTATTTCATTTGAGTTTGGGGCCATTTAAAACGACAGTAATGCCTTTTTGTGACGGATACAAGGCAAATTCGTTTGATGTACCTTTATTTACCGGATTGCCTTTTGTGACCCTTCTTTTAATAAAAAAATTTAGAGTTTTATTTAATTTTTTATAAATTGTCTTAACGTCTGAGTCAGGCAAAGTCTGTTTCCGATTATCTGATGCATACACCGAGTTTATAATCACAAACTCGGGCTATGTATCGGACTGCAACCCGTTGGTAATCACTAATCACCAACCCGAATTTATCGTTGTCTTGATTTCAAAGACGGAACCTTTAGCTCGCTGTGAGTCGGTATCTAATTAGAAGTCTCATTTTAGAACAGAATTTTAATGTCTAGTTTGAAATGTTTCATTGTCAAGAACCCCTTACATTGTTTTAATATAAGCATGGACAGGATCCTGCTTCACAGGACCGGCATTTTTAATTTCTGCCGTCTAAAGGTATTATTTTGCATACCAATTTGAAGGTGACTAGGTCCAGTGACTAGTTACAAAGGATTGAACGCACCTATAATATCCTCAGTTAGTGACATAAGGTGGTCGCAAGTGTACATGGTGGACCGTATGCTCGTTTACAATCTCAAACAAAAAAAAATAATGATGGTAGTTTAGAAAAACAAAAACACATAATATGTTGAAAAAATTTCCACGACCAGGGTTTGAACCTGCATCCTTCTGACATACCGGGTCAGGTGCTCTCCCAATTGAGCTATCGTGGTTCTAACCAGCCCGCCGATATTATGCAACACTATTTACTGTTTTTTTTTTTTTTTTTTTTTTTTTTTTTTCCGTGTGTTGCCGGGGATAAAGAATTGCACCACCCCGTCTCTTCCCGTGGGTGTCGTAAAAGCCGACTAAAAGAATATTCCAGAGGATGGGCAGCAGCATCTCTCTGAGGTACCTAACCCTCAACCTACTGCGATCGCCAACCCGCCTGCCAAGCGTGGCGATTACGGCAAATACCCCTCATATCCTTCGGGGAGGCCTTTGTCCAGAAGTGGACGTCTTTTGGCTGAGATGATGATGATGATTTACTTTTTTACTTTGAAAGCCAAAGGCGCCCATTCAATGTCAACAACTACCGTCATTACCATCCGATCATAATATTTTAACAAATACTAAAGATCAGTTAAGAAGTAGGCAAGCTATTTATAAAATGGTAGTTTACTTCAAAATTCCTTCAATTCTTGAGAAAGTATAATACATCGAGGTTTCTGAAGCAAATTGGGTCACACGTCTCGAAAGGGATGAGGTACCTCAAATAGGGTTGTCACAAACGATAATAGACATTGTCATTGGTCAGGCTTTATTATTGCATTACGGCGAGAGCTTCACAGCTATCTGTATCCGGAAGTGGGTAGGAATGAGCTGAGGCTTTTCTTTTTAAGACACGAATCTTTTTAGGTTTATTTTACTGCAGGGAAGCAATTGACCTCTTTTTCTAGTGGTTAAGTGGTTAGTGACGTCATTGAAGATGGAAACGCACTTATCGCGGGATCCATTAATCATTAGAGAACTGGCTGTCTTACTTCTAACTGTCTTCGCACATTAAGCTACTAACGTTTATAATATGTAACAATAATAATAACAATAGGCAGTTTAATTTAGACTGTCCGTAGATGGTAAGTTACAAAGGCACAGGTGGGTAATGTATAATTTTAAAATGTAACACAAAAGTATCTTTGAATGTGGGGCATTCGTCAAAATATATTAAACAATTCTGGTCTTACCATTATTTACAAAAATCAATTATCCAAGAGCTAGTTTAGGTTTCATACACCTGGCCTATGCTAAATTGGTCACTCTTTGACCTTATCCCACATTCTCCCTTCCTCTATAGGAGTACACGTCCTGCTCTTTAGAGTCACCGCTGTACTGTCTCAAAAATTCCATCGCGTCGCACAAAGAGAAATTTGGTGACTCGGTTCTTTGCCGGACTTCCAAAGGATGGACTAGTCTACTATCTACTATGGATAGTTTTCCCTCCTTCACACGCTTTCAATGATTTATTTTGTCTTAATTCCTTTTATTTTTGTCTCATTTTATTGATTCAATATTTTTTATTCTTCCTTTCTTTCTCTCTAGTTTGTTATCACTCCTTTCTTGTTGAACAGTGACAGCCCTAACAAAATATCGTACCGCGTTTTCATATCGTACTCGCACAGATAATTAATTCACACTCACAGAACGGAAGCTTTGTTTAACTATTACCCGTAATTGCTCAGCTCAACTCAACCACAAAATAAGGTGAATTTAGAATGTAAGCTTAGACAACGGAACGGACACGGAAGCTCACAACAGCTACGCTCGGTTTGGGTCGAGTCGAGATGGTCCGAGTCCGTGAGAGGGCTATGTGTGCGTTGCTCGAGGTATGTATTAAGACTGCCAGCTAACACCACCGGACCATTTTTTTTTGGAGTGACATTGCTGATTGCCTCAAACGGCATTTTCAGCTTCACCGGGCTTGTTTGGGGGCGGCGAGAGACTTAAGCACGTTCCTCAAGCCGTTTGAAACGAATCACCTTTGGAGGTTTTGTAGAGGGAACGGCATCACGCACTTCAGACGAGCGTTTCCGACTGTGAGATTTTCAAGGCCTTCCGTTCGGGACTGAATGAATTACTTATTATTAAAATTGTAATGGCCGACAACTATTACATATTCAAAGACAATTGGTTTGGTATATTTTTCTTTGTCTGAAACGGTGTATAGCCTGAATAAAATGATATTTAGTTTATTAAAAAGACGTATGTTTAATATTATATTCGATGCAGGAAATTGTAAATTACTAGATAAAAGGCTAATGAATAACATATATTTTTTTTGGATTTAAAATCCTTATACATTTCAAATAAAACTCATCCAAAAACACCGTTTTTTTGGAAACCCTCGCCTTAAGTGCGTGTCCCCGTGCCCTACTAGATTCTCCGAAGGGTTTGGATCGGATCGGGACTATCGGACTAGCACAAGGATGTGCTTAAATACTAACATAGCTATAAGTTTTATTTATTAACAATAATTGTTTATATTGGTATGTATATGTTAGTTTGTAAAGTATATATCTATGGGCTTGTTTGTAAAAAAATGTTGCCTGATAATAAATAAATTTATTTTAATTTATTATTAATCTTACCTTCTGGGGACTCTTTATCTTGTGACTCAACCCAGTGTTCCACGCGATGCTTCTAATAGAAGGTTTCGGTGCTAAATATTAAGATTCATACTCACAATACGTATCAATGTCCAGTTTGGAGTGTCGGTTACCGAACGGATTGTATACGAGAAATCGTAGTTCAAACTAATAGTTTCGTTAGAATACAGATGTGATACTCCTTACTTCAGAAGGCAGGTTAAGCATGGTCTCGGCTGCATTAGCAGTCGTTAGCAAACACCAATCCGCACTAGGCCCGCGTAGTGATTTGTGATCCATTCTCCCTATCCATCTCTAAAGAAAAGGCTCGTGCCCCTGATGCGAAGTATTCTAACTTAACCACTTATTATGACATTAAAATAGCGCATTTAAATATTATATAAAAATTAAGGACTTATTTTTAATGTACCAATATGTTTGAGTACGATCATAGTCATAATAATGTTCCAAGAAACGCACAAATTACAACTAAACCTGTTGATACTAAGAAATGAGGCAAACGAAAATAATAAAAAAAGTTAAACAAAAATACCTAAGCCTTTTCTGTTGACTCTCGCATATAACCTTTGTGGCTAGTGTTATCCTTAATTTACCCCACGATAGCATACACGTAAACGCTCAGTCTGCAAACAACCAGAGGCGGTGCCACAGTGCAAAGAAAACAGTTATCCTATTTGTAGCATTTAATAGCGTCTGTGGTCTAGAGATTAAGACCACGGCAACGATTCACAGCGGGGTGTACATGTTTGTATCCGATCCGATCCGAACCCTTCGGAGAATCTAGTAGGGCACGGGGACACGCACTTTTAAGTGTGCGATGCCGTTCTCTCTAGAAAACCTTTGAAGGTGATTCGTTTCAACACGGCTTGAGGTACCTTTAACGTACCTCGCCGCCACCAAAAAAGCCCGGTGACGCTGAAAATGCCGTTTGATGCAATCAGCAATCTCTCAAAAAATAAAATGTTTATACTCGCTTGGTTTGGTTGGTGGTAGGGCTTGAATTGAGTCCGCCAGACTAGCTACCACCATCTTATCTATAAAATGTCGCTAAAACATCAATGTTAGTAGTAGCATTATTGCGTTCCGGCAAGATAAGATAGTCAGTGCGGCTCAAGTTGAGTTCTGTGTGAAGTGCGCTTCTGCTTTTTGCCTTAAAATTACTTGAGGAGCTCAATGGCGCAGTGGTTAACGCGCCCGGTCTGCGATTGCTTAGGTTAAGCAACTTTCGCAAAGGCCGGTCATCGGATGGGTGACCAAAAATTTATCATCTCGAGCTCCTCCGTGCTTCGGAAGGCACGTAAAGCCGTTGGTCCCGGCTGCATTAACAACCATCAATCCGCACTGGGCCCGCGTGGTGGTTTATGGCCCGTTCTCCCTATCCATCGATAGGGAAGGTTCGTGCCCCAGCAGTGGGGACATTAAAAGAGCTGGCGATGATGATAATGAACCTATGACTGTCCCACAGCTGGGCAAAGGCCTCCATTGAAATGAAGTCATCACTACTAATGATGAGTATTGTGGTCTTGACACCGTACTCGTATACAGGACCGGGATAGTTGGCGCTCTTTAGGGGAGGCTTACGTTTAGCAGTGGATGGCAATAGGATGAAGAGTTTTATTTTTTATATGAGAAAAACATGTAGAATCGTTCAATGATTCATATTAAATTAGTCAACGCAGACTATAATAAAAGCCGTCAAACGTTACACAGGTACGTATTCGGTAGTTATTTCTTAGCTGCGTGATAGATAGATAAGTTACTGTTTTTGTTATACTGTGGCGCTAAAGGAGATACGTAACATGGCAGAAGTAAATTAACTCGAAAAATAAAAAAAACATAGCGAAACATGAAATTGACGCTTGAGGCAATGTGTATTTGACTTTGGAATAGAATAAGATATACTAATAGAGGTAAAATAAGATAAATACAGTTTATTGTACACCAAAAAATACAAGACATTTTGACATTTAAATACATAGAAAGAACTTGTACAAAAGGATGTCTTATAACTTAAAGTGATCTCTCTCATGTCTGGGACTTAGAAAAAAGTCATCTAGTCGTCTTATTTTTATTTGTGTGTCAATAAATGTTGCTTGCTCTCTCGCTCGCTCTCTCTCTCTCTCTCTCTCTCTCTCCTGTCGGTGCGACTCATGTGCAAATAATACATTCATTTTGTATGGACTCGCCACACATGTATAGTGGACGGCCACTTTTAGTGACTTTTTGAATCGCATATTCAGTTGTACATTTTTTTTATATATATAAAAACATTTAATTTGTTTGACTATAATGCCATAAGCATATAAAGTTTTATTAAAATTAGCTTATTAGTTTAAAAAAATTGTAACTTGAAGTTTTTATGGGAAGCTGTAACTAGCAATAGCTCACGCCTGGCCGAGTGGCAAAGCTCTCAACCCGATACCTAAAGGACCCGGGTTCATCTCCCAGGTCAGGCATTATGTTTCGGATTTTTCCATTCATAGCCCGGAATTGTGATCAGCAAGCTTTTAGCAAGCATAGTGATTAAGCCAATACCCATCATTAGTAGTGATGACTTCATTTTAATGATGGAGGCCTTTGCCCAGCTGTGGGGCAGTCATAAGTTATTTACAACTTACTAATTACATAGGTTCAGCCTAGTTTTCAAATAAAATTAAAAAGTTTTTATGATGTGTAACATCTTTCCTCTCGCTTTCTTGCAATTTGTGGGAGTAATGAAATGGGACGGAAGTGTGTAACAGGAAGTCGGGGAAGCGCGCAAGCGCGCGCCATTTGATTTGACGAATGAGCGCGCGGTATTGCATTAGTCTTAGTGTTAACTAAATAAAATACAATTTTCATTAAAAATAATTATTCTTTGTTATTTCAAATAATACCTGACCCATTATTTTTAGAACATAATTGCTTATTAGGGTGAGATGTCAAATGTTACACATCATATGCGGCTACTGTAAGGCTCGCTCATTTTCTTTTTGTTATGTTTCTTAATAATCTTTAAAAGCTATATACATATCAGCGTTGCAGGTGATGTTCATGCTGCAACATGTGCTGAGTGGGGTCCTTTTCGGTTTCACTTCTTTATTTTATTTTTGTCTATTACTTTTAATTTGAAACTGAATAAATATTTTGATTTTTTTTTTGATTTTTTGATATCGTCATAGACTTATAATACTATCCAAGGTATCGTGAAGAGGCGCCTAATAAAGACTACAAACTCACATGCCAATGTTTGCTTCCACACGAAGTACCCAAATAAATAGACAGGTTCTTATCAGAGCATCTGCTTTGAGTTTCCTGCCCTTATCATAACCAACAACGTTACAAGGAAAAATGGATTTTAAAGTCACATTGATAACGTCGAATTTTGTCCTTTGCTACTAGACGTATCTACTACATCATTAAAAAGAATGTAGACCTTATGGCTTTTGTAATAAAAGCTATTCAAGCTTCAGAAATAAGGTAATACCAGATCGTAAAAGCTACATTTATAAACTTGAACGTTCACTTGTGTTCCGATAAGATATATGATAAGTATATAAAGCTGTGATAAATTAAATATTTACCTAAGATGAGGGGAAGTTGGTTTAATATTTCTTTTTCCGAGAATTAGTTCGCGTGGTTTAGAATTAGCTCCTTTTTTATACAGTTAAGCAGGTAAGTAAAAGTAAAATAGCCTACGACTGTCCCACTGCTGGGCAAAGGCCTCCATCATTGAAATCAAGTCATCCCTTCAATGGATGAGTTTATATCGGTAACTTTCCGTAATCACTTAGCCTTCACTTAGCTGATCAAAATTGTTAAGTGATGATAAGACGAAGGTGGGAGCGAATGTCACCCGGAGGCGGAATCAATCCAATGAGGAACTGGCTATCTTATCTCTTACTGTCTGAACACAACAGCTAACATTATTGATGTTATGGCGATGTATTTAGATAAGTTGATGGCAGCTAGACAGGCAAACTTAGAACGAGTTATTCCGGTCTGATCCCCAAAAACCGATCTACTGCCAATTATTGTTATTTTTTAATTCCGGACTGATCCACTGTAAATTTTAACATTCCGGTCCCATCCTCTTCCTTTTTTAATGGATAAGTACAGTCAATTGAAAAACAGTTATTATTAGTGTAAAAATATTTTTTATTGCTTTAAGATATAATCATCACATTATTATTACGTTTAACAAGCCCTACCACCGGCCTAGCACCATCGTGAACTTCTGGTTCTAAAACCAGTAGGCTCTTCAGTAACTTAAGTAAAAAATTTAATAGCCTATAACTGTCCCAGTGCTGGGCAAAAGACTCTATTATTGAAATCCAGTCATCACTACAACTGATGGGTAATGGCTTAATCACCACGATTGCCAAATGCGGGTTGTTGATCACAAACCTGGTAATTGAACCTGGGATCATTGGGTGCCAGGCCTAGTGCTTTGCTAATAAATAACTATGAAATATAGGTACTAAATAATACTATAAATATACTTAAATATAAATTAAGGCGAGCGTTTCCGACTGTGAGATTTCCAAGGCGTTCCGCTCAGGACTGAATGATGGCGCGAGCGTCGAATTAGGCAATAATGTGGATTTTATTGAACGTTTACTTATTATTAAAATTATGATGGCCGACAACTATTACATTTTCAAAGACAATTGGTTTGGTATATTTTTCTTTGTCTGAAACGGTGTATAGCCTGAATAAAATGATATTTAGTAGACGTGTGTTTGATATTATATTTGATGCAGGAAATTGAAAAAAAAACGTGAAAATACCAGACGAAATTACTTGATAAAAGGTCAATGAATAACATATATTTTTTTGGATTTAAAATCCTTATACATTTCGATTAAAACTCATTTAAAAACACTGTTTTTTTGGAAACCATCGCCTTAAATAGCTACAGGACAGGCTACAGTATACAAGTATAGTTTAATAGTATTGAACGTGCGAACGTCTCATTTGACAGCCGCTTTGCTATCTTGGGCCGGTTTATGCCGTAGTTACTAATTTATTTTTGCTTTAACAAGTAAAGAAAAAGGCAAAGAAAATGATAATTCAAAAATAAAAAAAACAAAAAACTTTTATTTCAGCACTAGAAACATTGTAACAATATTATCACTTTGAGTCTCCTATTAGACATGAAAATATCTGTAACAGAAGGCTCCAAAAATACCTTAGTTAAGTACATTGAAATGTAACAACTTTTACGGTTCTACTCGCGTTTATTTTATACATGCCTGCAAAGGGTTCAAAACGTCAGGATAAACATTAATTAAAAATAATGTATAAAATAAACGCGGGTACTAGATCTGTAAAAGTTGTTTCATTTCAATGTGTAGTGTTTGCGTAAACTTTATGTTACGTTAAAAGTTGTTATTCAATAGTAAAGGTTAATAAAATAAGCCGTAAGTGCCCAGCTCCTATCGTTAATTAAATATATCGCGTTTAATTAATGCGTTCAAATATTATTATAAAGAATGAGGTTATTTTTAGAGAAGCGCAATGGCGCAGTGGATAACGCGCGAGTCTGCTATTGCTAATGTTAAGTAATTTTCGCGAATTCTGGTCATTGGATGGGTGACCAAAAATTTATCCTCTCGAGCTCCTCCGTGCTTCGGAAGGCTCGTAAAGCCATTGGTCCCGGCTGCTTTAGAGGTCGTTAACAACCACCAATACGCATTTGGCCAGCGTGTAAACCAGGCGATAGGCTCGTGCCTCAGCTGTGGGGATACAATATAAGATAGTGATAATAATGATTATTTTTGAATCAAGTTTTTTTTTTGAGTGATTGCTGATTGGCCCTAACGGCATTTTCAGCGTCACCGGGGTATAACATTGATCGCTGCTATAGATGCTTAAGTAGTTGCTAAAATGGGTATCCGTAGCGTTCTAGGCGTCCCTAATGTGATTATCTCCAGAATTATACTGTAGAACTAAATATGGAAGACCACTTTAGAAGACAGGAGCTGTAATCAATGTTACAGTTGGTTCAAAAGTATCCCTGTTTTACCGTACTTAATATCGCTGATCGTGCCCAGTGGAGTGCACTTGGAGAGGCTTATGTCCAGCAGTGGACTTATTTAAGTTATTGAGTTAGCCGGCCACGTAAAATTTATAAGTAAACCTTATTTATTCTTTAAAAAAATGTATTGTAATAAAACTTTAACAATCTAGTAACACAAAAAATTCAAACAGACTCAGAAATTTATGTAACCAACCGTTTAACTTACCTTAGACCAGAATGCCGCGCACTATTTTTTCGTTGATTTCGACATACGTTTACACTGCTTGAACATCAAGGAACGTTATGGAGTACCTAACGAAATTGCAACAGATAGGGGTACCGAATTTATCTCATCTACTATGCAAGAAGTATGTAAACTTTTAAAAATTAACCAGTTGCAATCAACCGCTTATCATCATGAAAGCCTTGGTTCTTTAGAGAATTCACATAAATCATTAGGAGCATTTCTAAGAATCCAAACAGATAACCAAGCTTATAAGTGGTCAGATTGGTTGCAATATTGGTGTTTTTCCTATAATACGACGATACATTCGTCAACTACATATATACCCTATGAATTGGTGTTTGGTAAACTATGTCGTATACCAAGTAATATTATTAATAAGATAGATCCAGTATATAACTTTAACTCATATAATGTAGAACTTAAGTATAAATTACAAAAATCCCAAGAGGATGCTAGAAATAGTTTAATTAAATCAAAAATTAATAGAAAATTAAGATATGATTTAAGTACTAATTCAATTAAGTATAGAATAGGAGATTTAATATTATTAAAAAAGGAAAATAGAGATAAGATGGATCCTGTATATTTAGGTCCTTATACGGTTATTGAGGATCAAGGCGTAAATGTCAAAATATTAGTTTTAGGTAAAGAAAAAACAGTACACAAAAATAGAACACAAAAATATAATTACAGTTAAAATAAAAATTTATCAGCAAGTGTAATAAGAAGCCTATATTGAAACCAACATACCTGTATCCAAATAAGGAACACCATTTCTCATAACCCAAATCATATTGTAAACAACCCTAGCATAAGATTATATTATTATATATGTGAACAAACATTGTTTGTTAGTTAAGTACTTTAAATCATCTGTTTAATTTAGATGTGCAAAACTATATAATAAGTTTGTAATCGATAGTAAGTAAGTTAGTAAGTTTTGTAACACAGTATTGTGTAGTTTTAGTAAATAAGAGTATAGAGATTAAGCATAGATTTAAGGGTTCAAGACGTTTTGTTTTTTTTTCAAAAAAAAAAAAAAAAAAAGGGTGATGGTGTAGTGGAGTGCGCTACTTAACATCATATGGAAATGACTCACACTTAATATGGTAACTCAATATTATGTTCCATATAAATTAATTACACAAATCATGTTACCTTGAAATAGCACGTATTTCTAATATTCCATCATATGATTGAACAAAGTCCATTTTGTACTATTAATTACTTTAATATTTTCCTTTGTTTAGAAACAGTATAAAAGCAATGTTTTTCATAAATAAAGACAGTTACAGTTAAGAACCGACGTCCGTCGTATCATTTCGTCTCCCGACTTCACACATCACATGGCGACCCTGCCAGTGCACTACTCCTAGGTAGTGTTGTGCTGGTGCACACATCACAGCACACTGACGTTACAAACAAGATTTTATTACCCTGAAATTTGGCAAGGTCAAGCGTAACTACTGTCTTAATAGTATAACATAGACTTTTCAAATTGGTCGCGTGTATTTTTCTTATTCCTTTATAAAATATCCTTGATGGCCGAGAACTGGCAGTGGCCGGCAAACTGGTAGGACTACCCTATGTTTATCCGTTGTCAAGTAACCATTTAACGAGTTTTATAACGAAGCTTCTCTTGGGCTAGATAATTGGTGTGAGTGTAGGAAAGTTTATTAATTAATTAATTTATTAATATTCGACATAACACAAACTTTAGAAAACAAAACAAAACCGACAGACAGAGACAGACATGACTTTTCACTTTGCCGCCAAGAAGCCACTAAAACTAGTTCCCACATTTTTACGAAAAAAATAAATAATAATACATTAATTTATTTCAACCAACATGGATCATTTATAAATACAATTACAAACAAAAACAAATAAAATCAAAATCATTATAAATAAAATAAGACCAATTAATAGCGGAAAAAAATAATGTAGATCACTGGTTCCGTCATACACTGTCGTATATGGTATACTAGCGGCCGCTCGCGGTTTCACCCGCGTGGTTCCCGTTTCCGTAGGAATATCGAGATAAAAAGTAGTCTATGTGTTAATCTAGGATATAAACTATCTGTATGCCAAATTTCATCCAAATCCATTCAGTAGTTTTTACGTGAAAGAGTAACAAACATCCATCCATACTTACAAACTTTCGCGTTTATAATATTAGTAGTAGGATATTTTGAGTATAGACATTATAGTTGTCGTAATTTTAGGCATTCTAATATGCACCCCCACAAAGGGTCGATGTGGTTGTAACGCGACGAACATAACTCCGGATTTATGTTCGAGTAAGTACTCAGATTCTTTGAAACACGTTCATAGGAAGGTGTGTTCAAAATTGTTTGTGAAACGATAAGCGAGCCGGAATTTCGGGAACGAAATGCTAATGACGACGTCGAATGAAGTTTCTGCTTTCCACGAGTTTGTTGTTTAGAGTACATTCAGGGAGTTAACCGATCTTGCTTTAAATATGTTTTTCGAGCATAAAGATTCGTTGGTATTACCTTTAATCTTGTTACAAAAAAGATGTTATTTTTTTTAATATAAATAACCTTGGAAAAAATTTAATACCCTTATTATGATTATTTACTTAGAATTTTACGCAAATATTGTTGCGACGAAATTACAATTTGAAAAAAGACAAAGTGTGTGTGTCAATGTATATCGACACCTACGTCATCAACATCCGATCTTAATAGACTTCCAACCTGTTCTTGACTGTGCAGATACCAACATTGCTGCAAATTTATTCGTCACACATTTATCTAGGGCTATTTGTGGTAGCACCAAATCGCTTCAAATTCCAAAAAGGAAAGCAATAAGGAAACCATGGATAACAAATGGTCTCTTGCGCTGTATGCGGAACAGAGATAACCTTTTGAAAAAGTCAAAAAGTGATCCGGACAATGACGTTCTGAAGACTACATACAAGCGCTATCGGAATTATTGCACTTCAATCTTAAAAAAAGCCAAACGGATGTATGATCGTCAAGAGATCATCAATGCACAAAATAATAGAAAGCAGCTTTGGGGGATCATTAAAAACATCAATGGCTCGAAACTGGTTACTGATCACTCTTCTACTCTGGTCTCCTTGCATAACCCTCAGCAGAGTCTTAATGAAGTCAACAATTTTTTTGCTAATATCGGTAGGAATCTAGCTGAGAATATTACTCCCTGTGACACTACCTCGTGCACTTGCAACACACTAGACTCTCCATCCCCATCTGGCTCATTTGTGATGCCCCTTACTGATGATTACGAGGTAATTGAAGTAATAACCAGCCTAAAAGAGCTCATTACTGAGAGCTCACGCTTATTAAAGAAGCTGGAATGGTTCGGAGCAAGAGGACTCCCTCTAAAGCTCTTCGAGGACTATCTTGCCAATAGGACTCAAAGAGTAAAAATTGATTCCTGGGTTAGCGATGAAGCCAGCATTACGTATGGTGTGCCCCAAAGCAGTATAATCGGCCCCACCCTGTTTCTGATCTATATTAATGACCTTTGCCAGCTGCAACTTCGTGAGGGTAAGGTCTTCACTTTCGCCGATGACACTGCCCTATTGTTTCAAGGGGACACTTGGGATAATGTATTCAATTGTGCTCAGTTGGGATTTGATAGAGTGAACCAATGGTTAAAGTGCAACATCCTAACATTGAATGTCTCTAAAACCACTATGTCTCTTTTACAATAAGATCCAGCCAAGTTCCAAAACAAACATACAATATCACCGCTCATGGATGCTGCCCCAAGTCCTCACTATCCTCAGTAGCTTCCTGCTCTTGTCCCACGCTAGAGAGAACTGACTCCATAAAGTATCTGGGAGTCTTAATAGACCAAACACTTACTTTCAAACCCCATCTAAATTTACTAGCTTCGAGACTACGCAAGCTGGTGTATATTTTTAGGACACTCAAGCACGTAGCTAGCCGATCGGTCATCAGGATTGTATACTTCGCACTATGCCACTCGCTCCTAGAGTACTGTATCTCTGTCTGGGGCGGCGCGGCTAAATCACACATCCTAGCTGTGGAGAGGGCTCAACGTGTTCTCCTTAAAGTATCTGCTGGACTACCTTATCGTTTCCCTACTACTGCGTTATATAGGGACTGGGATATACTCACGGTAAGGCAAACATTCATCTTAAAAGTCATTCTTAAGAAACATTCCCATTTGCCGTATGACCCAGCGATACTAAAAGATAAGCGCCGCAAAAGTGCAGTCTGCTCCTTACCAAAAGTCAAAACAGCCTTCGCTCACAGATTCTTCTTTTTCCTTGGCCCCTTCCTTTATAAAAAGCAAACGCTATTCTCGACATTTATCCGCTCCCAAAATCCAGCTGCAAACTGACAGTGGTAACATTTTTGAAGTCCCTTTATTATGACGCGACTGAAAAGTTCCTCCTTCCTATCAAGTAAAGAACGTTACGCTTTGCCTACCAAGCCACGCACAGATACTCCACCAAACTCACACACACAGACACACCCAATCACTCATTCCCACAAACCATTACACAACACACTCAGTAACTCAGTTAGTTCACAGTTTTTTTTTTTTTTTTTTGTTATATATTGTTTTTTTTTCTGTTTGTTGATAGCTCATTGTTAATCGTTTAGCTCCAAATTGTATATAAATAATATTAGTTGCAACCTACAGCTCTTAACCGTAATCTGTCTGCGGGTCTGGTGTCCTGTAGTAACAGATTTTCTTTTGGAAACCTATTTCAGGCCCCAGTTCCTCACTATTTGGGCTTTTACTAATGTAATGTATTTTAAATATAGTTTTAGCTATAAGTACCCAATTGTGAAGAAACAAATAAATCTTATTATTATTATTATTATTTTTCACGCTGCAACGGATGGATGGATTTGAATGAAATTCGGCATACAGATAGTTTATAACCGGGAATAACACATAGGATACTTTTTATTCCGATATTCCCAAGGGAACGGGAACCACGCAGGTGAAACCGCGAGCAAATTTTGTAAAATAAAATAAAATAAATGGTATATTATTTTCAGCTTAAAATATCACCGGCAGCTGAATGTACTAAATCTGATTAAAAATGCAAAAAGCAGTATCGTTAGTATAAAAACACGTTAAAATGCGAGGTAGAGCTTTTAAATTAAACTAAACTACTCAACAGTAAGTACGTAGCTAGAAATACAAGCAGCTATCTTTTAAAACAATTCATTACAGAAAAGAACAAAATCTCATTAAGGATGTTATTTACAAAGCATTGGAGTAAAATAAGCTTCATTATGTGAAATAACATAAAATGAAATGAAATGAAATATATTATTTTAGAACACACAATACAAAATTATGTAGAAATGGTAAAATACGGACTAGCTAGCAAGCTGTCAGAACATTATCATTTTACCATTTTACAACATACTAGTGGACCCGGCGGACTTCGTACCGCTTTGACAGTTTCCATCAAGTGATTAAATTCTCTTTGGTTTCCATGACAACAAACAAACAAATCATTTTGTATTGGAAAATTAAATTGTCGTTTTTAGTATATTTATAGTGTGATTCCCGTGGGAATATCGGGATAAAAACTATCCTATGTGTTAATCCAGGTTATAAACTATTTGTATGCTGAATTTCATCTAAATCCATCCATCCGTTGCAGCGTGAAGAAGGAACAAATATACAGACACATACACACAAACTTTCGCATTTATAATATTAGTGTGATTATATCTAGTAATGGCCCAGTTCTATCAATTTGCAAACTTAGAAATAAAAAACAAAATTTAAATATTTTTATTTATTTATAAAATTTTGTTTTTTACACGTTGTGGTTGTCTTTAATGTTTTGTGTGTTAATTTGTAATGGAAAGTGTCCTTCTATGATATACTTATGCTGTAAGGGAGAAAATAAATTCCTTTACTTACTGAGTTTCTTGCCGGTTCTTCTCAGTGCAATGTCTCCCTCCCCGTGTAGACTTACCGTACCGTTGGCATAGTGACATTTTTAAGAGATATTTGTGGCCTAAACTGAATAAATCATTTTGAATTTTGAATCTTCCAAGTAGTAAGTTCTTAACCTTTCATGACAACCTCTGAAAGAAACAGGGTATACCTACTTACCAGTATTATAATTCAGCCGGTACACAATAGGTATTTGATTAATATTCCAACGGACTTGGTTCCTTTCCTAATACCGTGAAAGCATGCCATGTTGTTCTCTAATCACTGGATACATTAACTGACGATGCTAATTCGTTTCCGTGGCCCTACCATGGGTTTACGAAGACAAAGTGGACGAGATGTCTTTCATATTCGTTCAGTTGAAGTGAAAAACTACATTTAAGTCAGTAACATCTCAATAGTATCGGTAGCCTGATTGTGTCATAGATCCATGTGGAAAATTGTTTTTTTTTTATAACAGTTTGTTTTTTTGAATAAGAGTTTGCTAATTAATTTAATATCTATTTTTTTTAATGTAATTATTCTTTATTATTAATGTTTCCTTTTTTATACTGAATGTTGCATGTCAGTAAGACAGAATATGGTGGAACTAATTATAAGCACTATGTGTAAAACCAACTACCACCTATATACTTCGCAATAAATATATTTGTTTTGATTAGATTTGATTATCGCCTCACAATTTTCAAAATGACACTCTTGGCAACTCCGGAAAAAAACTAATGACAGCGCCCGCGCCGAAAACGTAATTCGCAAAATGGCGAAAAAAAAATAATAATATGGAAAACGCACAAAAATAAAGTTGTTGGGGGTTTTGAGTGTAGCAAATTTATGTTAGTTTGATTATGGCTAAACTTCTTCATGCAAAAGTAGGCTCTAAGGCCTTTGCCCACCCCGATATAAAAATGTTGGTTTTGTTTTTACTTTTCTGTGTGTGTGTGTGTGCAATAAAGAGTTTTATCTATCTATCTATCTCTAAATAGACGATATTAAGTTCTAATGTCGAGTGGAGGAGCGTGAGCATATGTGCTTGCTTGGGGTTTGACGGTATTTGGCCGCGGGCAGTCGTGCCCGTCTAGGGCTTGTCCAGTTTAAGATTTTATTAAGAAAATATTAAAATTCTGTGGTATTAACAGCTTCATGTTATGTCCCGTCGTGAAATAGGTCAACATAGATACACAGAATAAGAAATCTGCAGAAGACAAGATTCATACAAAAACGGGCTCGAGCTAGTGATGGCCGATACTAATCGTATATTGCCAATTGATTTTTGGCGCTTAAGCAGTTTTCTCTTTCCACCAATGAAATGCTTTCTTGAGTGGCGACTGCGTGCCGGAAAGCGCAGTGTGGGCAGGCCTCCAACAAGGTGGTTCGACGATCTGGTGAAGGTTGCGGGAAGCCGCGGAATGCGATTTTTTTTTGAAGAAAGTGTGATGATTGCCTCAAAGAGTATTTTCAGCTACACGGGGCTTGTTTGGGGGCGGCGAGAAACTTAAAAAGTTCCTCAAGCCGTGTGAAACGAATCACCTTCGGAGGTTTTCTAGAAGGAACGGCATCACGCACTAGTGCGTGTCCCAGTGCCCTACTAGGTTCTCAGAAGGGTTCGGATCGGATCGGCGCTGGATGTGAGCAGCACAAACCCGGTCGTTCTGGAGATCCTTGGGGGAGGCCTTTGTCCAGCAGTGGACTTCTTTTGGCTGACACGATGAAAATGATGATGATTATGATGATGTGCTTTCTGTTCTATTATATTCTATTCTTAAACCTTAGTAGGGGTTCTGAATAGATTATCCAATGATGCTTATACATTTCCGATGGAGATATTTTCGAGTGGCCGGTTCCTGTATCGCCCGCAGTTTAATGAATGCCATTTAAATTATTTAACATATTTACATGTTTTAGTAAACGTAATTGATATTTATTATCTTAGTATATGGTTGCTTTAAAATATTTTGTCAGAATGTGAGAAACGATTTGCGATATAACTCGCCTACTCAGTTTACAGATAATTTTGCATACATTTATTTGCTTTTTTTTAAGCCAAATAGCATTTGCAGTATTGTATGAAGCGGCTGTTTTTTTTTCGAGATTTCAGTGTTTTTCCCATACAAATAGTTGTTCTTTGCACGATGGCCCAGTTGCGGGATTATACCAGTACTCGTATACCCCCACTATCAAAGATTTTATCAAGGACGTTTCCCTACGTTACTTTGATAACGCCCCCCACCACCCTAACCCGCTTGTTGTGGCGGCCGCCAACTATAATGTTGGAAGCCTTCTACCAACAAAACGGTCCTCATCTAGACATCCTAAACACGTCTAGATGACCCCGACGATCCCATAACAGTTGCGAACGCCCCCCCGCCCGATCCTCTAAATGCTACTACACATTTACAGAATACACTACACATGCACACTGGTTTAGGCCCAAGACACCGTACACGTAGAACAAGGGTACGAAGAACCGGTTCACACGCGCTCTATACCAGGTACAGACATGTACCTGGGCACTTCTCTCCTCCACCACGGCCCGGTCAACCCGAGCCTTCGAGGCGCCCTCGGGTTGTTCCGCTCCCCGATCCGATCCGAACCCTTCGGAGAATCTAGTAGGGCACGGGGACACGCACTTAAGTGCGTGATGCCGTTCCCTCTAGAAAACCTCCGCAGGTGATTCGTTTCACACGGCTTGAGGAACCCTTTAAGTTTCTCGCCGCCCCTAAACAAGCCCGGTGAAGCTGTAAATGTCATCTGAGGTAATCAGCAATCTCTCTCAAAAAAATAAATATATTCGCATACCTATTACCAAACAGCTTGTATATAAGTAATTAGGTACTGTTCTATTTTTTAACATTTTTATTTGTGTTCACCATCCTTCATTTGGGAAGCGTGGTGATTAAATCATTACCCATCAATTGTAATGATGACTTGATGTCAATGATAGAGGCCTGACAGTCATGGGTAACTTTACTATCATCATCATCATCATCATCTCAGCTAAAAGACGTCCACTGCTGGACAAAGGCCTCCCTGGACAAAAGGATACATGAGGGGATTTGCCATAATCGCCACGCTTGGCAGGCGTGTTGGCGATCGCAGTAAGTTGAGAGTTAACCTCAGCGAGATGCTGCTGCCCATCCTCTGAAATGGTCCCTTAGTCGACTTTTACGACACCCACGGGAAGAGATGGGGCGGTGCAATTCTTTATCCCCGACCGGACCACACAGGGACTTTACTAACTGATAGACAAAAACCCTTAAAAATAAAGAGTAATAATATATCATCATCATCATCATCATCTCAGCCAAAAGGACAAACTGCTGGTCAAAGGCCAAGGATCTCCACAACGACCGGTTTTGTGCTGCTTGCATCCTCCACAGCGACCTTCACCAGATCGTCGGTCCACCTTGTTGAAGACCTGCCCACTCTGCGCTTTCCGATATATATTTGTATGTTATTATAATTTGAATATTAAGTTTTCGTTTAACAATAATTCCATTTGTTATTTTATAAAATACCTATATCTTAGTAGAAAGTTTCGTATCATGTTCTTTTTTCTTAAATAAAGTGTGACTTACGCCATTTTCAACCCTAATTGTGGCCGAGCGGTCACAAAGTAAAACACTCCTGGGTGCCTAAATGAGAGTTTTGTTTACTCTCCATATCCATTCGATTACGTTAAGGGTGGGCCGACCAAAAATGCCAAAAATGCAGTTACGGTTAAGTAAATATCATTGAAAATACTATCGTATTAAATGAACAAAATATATATTTAGTATCATAGGGAACGTGTTTACAATTTGTCAGAACCATAAATTCATAACACGCTATAGTTTTTTCTACAATATCATTTAAATTTGGGCAAAGATCATGAAAACGAGTGGCGGCGTTTAGTAGATTTCTTATAGTTTATCTAAATTATTGTACCTCTGATTCTGTCTAAACAATCATCAATGGATAAACTACAAATTGCTAGACTACATTTTTGATTCATCAAGTGGTTATTTAAATAATATTTTTTTAATAAGCACCTTAAATTCCCCATACAAAATTAGTATGGCCGCGCGGCATCAAATAAATATGGACGACGACATTTCAAATAAAACACATGACACTTGTCACTTACGGACGGCGCACCCTTAACGAAAACGAAAATTAGATAGATAGATAATACTTTTATTGCAACACTATAAAACATAAACATGAACAAAAGAACAAAAAAATAAGTTACAATTTGGCGGTCTTATCGCTTTCAAGCGATTTCTTCCAGACAACCAGTCGGATGGAGAGAGCTAATAAACTTTAAGATCAGAGGTGAAACTATGAAAACATACTAGAATAATGTGTTTTATAAATTAAGAAAAATAATAATAATAATGGTAATGATAATAATGATAAACATATACATAATACATAAATACCTTATATATAAATAAACCTACTTAAACATAATAGTAATCTCAGGTAGGAAAGTAGCGGGTATGGCAGTTTTGCAGCAGGACAGGGTTAATTGGGAAGGTAGATTTTTTTCACGAGCTCTTTAAATAAGTGAATGGATTTCGCACGCCTGATCGCAACTGGAAGCAAATTCCAGAGACGGACAGCTTGGACGGTAAAAGAATAATCATAAAAGGTGGTGCTGTGTAGGGGTGTTTTAAGGCTTAAGTTTTCTGATGACCGTAATGAGCGCGAACCTGAACAATTAAGATAACGAAAGATAAGATAATTTAAGGTTAGTATGGCATTGAAGCAGCGCCACCTGGCGCTAACGACAAGAGATACAATTTCGCTATACAAATTCTCGTTTCCGTTAACGTGATCGAATTGCGTATGAAACTCGCGCTTGGCGCCCTGATAAAATCCATAAACACAGCACAGCTCCTTATCGTGTTATGTAAACCCTTAGCGTGTTCTACACCAATAACTAATAGCTGAATACATTATACACCGTCACTAATACACTCTTAATGGAAATATGCGTCCGATACCAGCATAAAACGCGTCAGTTATTAATTTAACATGGTTAGTTAATTTTACCGCGTTTATAGAGTTGTGGTTGGATAGTCTTAGGCACAGAGGTGTCGGGTTCGATTCCTAACAGGGAGAATGTTTTGTTGCACTGGGTTTTGTTGTTGATTTCGCAGAATACATTATACACCGTCACAAATACACTCTTAATGGAAATATGCGTCCGATACCGGCATAAAACGCGTCAGTTATTAATTTTACATGGTTAGTTAATTTTACCGCGTTTATAGAGTTGTGGTTGGATAGTCTTAGGCACAGAGGTGTCGGGTTCGATTCCTAACAGGGAGAATGTTTTGTTGCACTGGGTTTTGTTGTTGATTTCGCAGAATACATTATACACCGTCACAAATACACTCTTAATGGAAATATGTGTTCGATGCCAGCATAAAACGCGTCAGTTATTAATTTTACAATTTTACACCTAAAAATCTACAAGGGTAATTTTAAACTTAAATTGAAGTCTTTTTTGTTGGAAAATTGTTTTTACTCAGTTGAGGAATTTATCGAACGATCGCGATCCTGACCACCATTCCTTCTATGTCAATGATGTCGATTGATATCATGTAGTATATTTTACTTTTATGTACTTTACTTAATTATTATTATAATTGTTTTTTTTTTGTTTTATTTTGCCATTATTATTTTTTTATTGTGGTTATTAAGTATTATTTTGACATTTTGTATTTTAATCAATTTTGTTTGTATTAATTTTAATTTCTATTGATTTTTTTTATAATTGTAATGTTCAACACAATGTATATTGTTATTTGAATAAAGAATTGAATTGAATTACATTGGTTAGTTAATTTTACTGCGTTTATAGAGTTGTGGTTAGATGGTCTTAGGCACAGAGGTGTCGGGTTCGATTCCTAGCAGGGCGAATGTTTTGTTGCACTGGGTTTTGTTGTTGATTTCGCTTGTTTAAGACATACCATCATATCTTAGTCGCTATGACAATAATGTAAGTAGCGTTCTTTACATGGTTAGTTAATTTCACCGTTTTATAGATTAAAATGATTAGACGGTCTCGGACACAGACGTTTTCGGTTCAATTCCCAGCGGGGAGAGTTTATTGTTGTAATGGTTTAGTTAGGTGGTGTGGCTTGTTTTAATACACTTATAAAGTAGTAGCAAATAGTAAGATAAGATAAGATAGATAAGAAGTCATTTATTTCTCTTTCACATAAAGGTGATACAATAAGTGAGTACAATACAAATGTAACATAATATTAGAACCATTATGTGAGAGACTGGAGCCTGAGATAGGTTTTTTGTAAAAAACCCGTTTTACAGGTCACCAATGCCCTCGCTACTCCGGTTTTAGATAACTATGTACATGTATTATGGTTACAAGTATAGAGAAGCTAGGATCTAATTATCAGAAAAATAAAGAAAAACACAGAAATAAAGATAACATAACAAAAAAAAAACAATAAAAATGGTTAAATTTAGATCAACAACTATTTGATTTGATAGACAACACATTATATGACTGACGGTAGGTAGGTGTTGTGGGTGAGTGGGAGTGTAAGTGCGGGCGAGAGTAAGTGTGTAAGAATGTAGATGAGGGTGAATAGGCATCTCAACTGCACGTTATAGTCTTTATACTAAATTTCCCACTGCTGCGAAAATTGAAAAAAAAAAGAAAGAAAAAAAAATCGCTCAAGTGATCGGTACTGGCTTAATAACCACGTTTGCCAAATGCATGTTGAATATATTACAAACTCGTACTATGCTTTGATAAATAAATAAATAAATAAACTTTCCTACACTCACACCAATTATCTAGACCAATAGAAGCTTCGTTATGAAACTCGTTAAAATGGTTACTAGACAACGGATAAACATACTTAAAATCCTACTAATATTATAAATGAGAAAGTTTGTGTGTGTGAATGTTAATATATTTGTTGCTTCTTCACGCTGCAACGGATGGATGGATTCAGATGAAATTTGGCATACAGATTACAACCTGGAATAACACATAGGATACTTTTTATCCAGATATTCCCACGGGAACGGGAACCACGCGGGTGAAACCGCAAGCGGCCGCTAGTTCTTAAATATATACTTATTAAAAACACCCAGACCCGAGACAATTTAAAAAAAAAAATCTTAATTGACCCGACCTCAGAGATGGCGACACCATGATATCTAAAACACGTTTTGACTGACCCGGAAATTGAACCTAGGATTTCCGGTTATCAGGCTGAGTGCTTAGTCACTTGGCCACTGAAGCGTTCACCTAGTAGACTTACGAACGAGATAGACTTACGCACCGATGGCATAATGACGTTCTTATGAGCTATTTGTAGCCTAAACTGCAAAAAAAAAAGTAGTTTTTTTTTATAATATACAACGTGTAACAGAAAGGTGTGGTCAAAATGAAAATATCCAAAGTGTATCCGATCTAGATCTTGTATGCAGAGTTACTAAGTCATGGTTATTAACTTTAATGAGTTAAGCAATTTTTATTTTGTCTATTGTGACGTCACGTCATAATAAACAAGTCTAAGCCCTAATGGTTTAGTAACCTCTGTGTACTTACATTCATGATCACTGCTGCTTGCTTACGCGCGCCTGACGCGCTCACTTCACAAATATAAATATTTCATTAACCATTGCATGACAAATTAAAGTTAATAATTATGTCTTAATAACAACAAATACAAGTTCTAGATGGGATACACTTTGGATCTATTCATTTTGACCACACCTTGTTGTTACATGCTGTATAAATTAAATAGACCATCAGGACATCCAACAGGCCATCGGTTGCAATGACCGTTGGATAGATGGCGCACTGTGCCGCTATGAGCACTCAAAAATAATAAAAAAAAGCAGTGACAAGATTCAGCGCTTACGTCAGCCTTCCCGGTAGCATAGCGGTCAGTGCAGCCGCCCGGATTGCGGAAGACCCAGGTTCGATTCCTGGCTGGGTTGGGTGGGCGTTTAATTTTTTCACTGTATTTTATAAATTTTATAAATATTTAGATTAAATAAATTTTGAATTTGAATTTTACCAAAGTTGCCATAACAACAATTAAGCGAACATTAAGGGAGAAGGATCTTTGCTTGTATCTATGTTTCTGGAAGCTATAGAGTATGGAATTATTTAAAGAAGGTTATAGCTAGTAAAATCTCCTGTAGGCTAACTACACCTCCTCCGCTATTGGATGGTTCTGCGTTTTTTGAGGATATGCCCCATACGTCTCGTCCAACTTCTCGGGTTATTGTAAATTCGCTACAAAATAAATTCGTTACATTTTTGTATCTTCCATATATTAAAAGTAAACTTGCCACAAGCATTATACACAATGCCAAAGATACAAAAAAAAACTGTGACGAGTTTACATATTATATATATAAATATTAACTATTCAATACTATTCAATCATGTAAACTCCTTATCGTTAGCCACCGGTGTCTGTAGTCCCCAGAGGTCCCGGGTTCGATTGCCAGCGGGGGGTACATGTTTGTGTACTCGGTTTGGTTGGTGGTAGGGCTTGTTAGTCCGCCTGGCTAGCTACCACCATCTTATCTAAATATGTCGCCAAATAATTCAAATTCAAAATTCAAAATCATTTATTCAGTTTAGGCTACAAGTAGCTCTTGTGAATGTCACTATGCCATCGGTTCGTAAGTCTACTCTGGGCGGGAGATCTTGTACTGAGAAGAACCGGCAAGAAACTCAGCAAGTGTCCAGCTCTTTTCTCCCTTACAGCGTCGAAAATATTGGAAAATGCCCTATCATAGTAGGACACTTTCCATCACAAATAAACACAAAAAATATATAGAAGACAACCAAAACATGTAATAAAAAAACAAAATTTAAAAAATAAAATCAACAACATCAATGTTTGTAGCATTGTTGTGTTCCGGCAGCTATAGCTAAGATAGTCAGTGCCTCACTAGTTGAGGTTCCCGGGTGAAGTGCGCTTCTATTATTGGCCTTATCATCACTTTACATCAGGTGGGATCAAGGCACTGTGCTTACCCGTAAAATATATATAAAAAAAAAGTTGGTAGCTCATTTGCGCGAACCTTTATAAACCCACGACTGAAATTCCTAGGTACAAAGCTTGCCATGTTCAGTCGAGTTGACTATAAAAGCTGGGAACGTAAGCTTCTCAGTACAAACGGCTGTGCGTGCAATATAAATATTTCACACAAAATTACAGTTCCCGACCCCTGTTTGATAATGTCTTTTCGAGCTTCGAAATAGTTGTTTTCGGGTCGTCAAAGTCGTTATTGCCTGTTCTAATTAAAACAATGGCGTTACACGTGAAGGTGTTAACGATAACGACATTTATAAGTGTAGTATAATTTGTAATATAAATTATGTTTACGACACAATTGTTATAGAGACGCTTTTGTTTTAGTACTTAAAGTTTTGGTATTTAAAGTTTTTGATGTGTAACATCTTTCCACTCGCCATCTATAAGCATATACAATTTGTGGGAGTGATTTCGTGTGCGTGACGGTGAATGTGACGGAAGTTGGACGTAACAGGGTGACAGGACGTCGGAAAACGCGCAAGCGCGCGCCTTTTTGTAAGTTTAAATTCGTTATTATGAACAAGATATATTAATGTGTCCTTACCTATGAAATTGACGTTTTATTCTCAATTATTAATAGGTGTATTACTTCTAAAATTCAATACCGGTTGTTAATATTATTATACACTTTTAATTAGGACTATGTTACTTAGGCTTTAGTAATAACAATGATTATTAATTTCGTGTCTATATCGCCCAATTTTTTTTTGAATTGACTTCTTTTTTTTGTTCGCGGTGTTGACCTTTTGTTTCGTTGTAGCTTTGAAGGGTCTTGCTTTTTTTTCTTTTCAATGTCTGCTATATTTAGCTAGTGAAACAAACACACTACTCTACAAAATAGTGTTAACATAAGTAGATGCTAAGAAAATTAAAAAAACGTTAGTATGAAAAATATAATTTTACAAAAAAATGTAATTTAAATAATATGTAGTGTTAATTCCGCTAACTCACTCGTTTATACAGCTTGGATGCAGTACGCATGCACCGCCCTCCCGCCCGCAAAAAGTATGCACATGCAGGAGAAACAATGCGTGCAAGCGAAAATGCACACCAACACCGATACCCGACACGTGTTTCGCCCCTCCACGGGGCATCCTCAGGAGCTGTTGACTGGTCGAGAGCTGCGAGCAGTCGGTGCGCAGCTCCAGCAATTACATTTTTTTGTACTATGGATTTCCGCAAAATAACGCCTGATTCCATTAATTAATATAATTTTATAAAAAATCTTCATACAAAACGTCAATTTCATAGGTAAGGACGTTGGTTGTAAGGACCTAATTATATCATTATTATTATACATGTGACATATTGTGTCATTTGTCAAATGTCTTCTAATGAGTATTTATTGAATCCTCTTTAATGATTTGTAAAAAAATATTCGTAATTAATTCTATATTCTATTTTCTATTGTAATATTGATTTCAGAAGTGGTGAAGCAAGCGCTAGTCCAAATATCCGGAGGTACTGGGTTCGATTCCTAGGTAGGGCAAATTAGAGTTGGGTGTGTTTTAGGTTTAATGTTACACTAGCGGCCGCTCGCGGTTTCACCCGCGTGGTTCCCGTTCCCGTGGGAAGATCTGGATAAAAAGTATCCTATGTGTTATTCCAGGTTATAAGCTATCTGTATGCCGAATTTCATCCAAATCCATCCATCCGTTGCAGCGTGAAGAAGCAACAAATATACGAACATACACACAAACTTTCGCATTTATAATATTAGTAGAATAGGATAGCCCGAGTTTGTGATCACCAACCTGCGTTTTGGTAAAAGTGGTGATAAAGCCGGATTGATTGTAGCAATGACTAGATTTCAATGACAGTTGCCTTTGCCCAGCAGTGGGACAGTAAATAGACTGTATAACTTCTATGACTTTGATTACTTACTGTATTATAGCACTATTCGATTGCATTGATAATACCAGTCAACCGATTCGCTATCGCAAAAGAGAATAAATAGTACTTATTACCTGTTCTTTCCTCGAAGGACCATTTGATGTACGGTGCAGCGCTTAGTTGACCACGCTGCGATAGTTCACCATAAATTTATCTGATGGCGTTGATGTAGAGTCTTGATGAAGTATCAGAGATGTTGCGAAGTGTCGAGAAGAAAACCCACAGTAAAAAATTCTCCGTTTATTGAGTAGTTTACAGTAGTCGAGTTAGTGAGACACTTAAAAATATTGGTGTTAGTTAAACAAAACATAATTACGTAAAGTAGGCTATTATAAAGTGCAACGCACTCAAACGGCTGATCAAGCGTAATGTGCGGAGTAAATCGTACAAGATCAATTACTTGGTGATTTTGAAAATTATGAAAAGGAAAGGAAATGGTTTTAGAAAACCAAATACACAAGCCTTTTATATAAGGCTGTTATTTAAGTATTATTTTACCATTCGATTGCGATGCTAATAAGTTTAAAAGTCTGGCTTATAACGACTCACGATAAACTAAAGGAAAGGGTAAAAAAAATAAGTTCTCTTTTATTTTTCTTGATATGGTTTTTGAAAATTTAATCTTTTTTGAGAGCTTTCTCTATTTTAAAATAATGGCGTTACACGAAAAGGGGTTATAACAGTACGACGCTTATTACTGTAGCATAATAGTAATAATGTTTACGACAAAATGTAATGTGTGTTATCTTAAGTACGTTTAGATACTCAGTTTGTTTTGCAGTAATTAATATCACTTTCAACGTCTAAAATGTAAATTTAACTTGTGGTAATTGATGCTGGTGTTGAAATTAATACTACTATTACCTAATATTCTAAGCAACATTGTATTCAACATTGTTTTTTTTACACAAATAAAATAAAAATAAAAATAAATTGTTAGAGACACTTTAAGCAGAGAACTTGGTATTTTAAGTAACTTAGAAAAAGAAAGAGGTTATTTTTAATAATTATTATGACTATGATAGGTATATATAAAAATACTATTAATAGTTTATACGTAGGTAATGATACGGTGGGGTTCCGCTTATTTTAATGGCTGTATGGCTTTTTTGTCGGAGTGGTATGAAATGGGCGAGGATAGAGAATAGTAAATAAATAAAAATAGAGAAATAAATAAATAAACTTTCCTACACTCACACCAATTATCTAGCCCAAGAGAAGCTTCGTATGAAACTCATTAAATGGCTACTAGACAACGGATAAACATTTTTAAAATACTTAAATACATACTTATTATACATAGAAAACACCCAGACCCAAGACAATTTAGAAAAACAATAATTTCTAAATTGACCCGACCGGGGATCGAACCCGGGACCTCAGAGATGGCGACACCATGAAAACCGGTGTACAAACCACTCGACCAAGGAGGTCGTCAATAGAATAGGCACAAGCAACGGCACACAGTGGGGTTATGAAGTCCATTTGACAAGCAGTGGAACACAAAGTAAGCTATTTAAAAAATAACACTTGAACTTGGCTTGAACTCCGAGCACAATTAATAATTTAAAATTAATATCTTTTTAAATATTATTATATATTAACAATAGATTACTTAAAAAAGCAAAAATGGATATGTTAAAAAAATAAACAAAAAAAGGCAAAAAGTAATTTTGATGTCGGATTAGTTTAAGTAGGTATATAGAAAGAGTTAAATTTTACATTCATCATTCAAGTCTCCCATCTTTAGACAGCCATTAACAAACACCGTTCAACTTTCATTATCGCTTTTGACAGCGGACATAATATCTCAAACAAGTTAACTCATGTACCAATGAAGTTGTCAGAAAAGTTTGTAAGCCAACTGTACCTAACCCTTAAGTCGCGAAGTTAGTCCCCACGGGAGCGAGCAGTCTTCGAGAGGCCTCATCAAATTGTGTTAACCCCCCATGGGGACGTACCAATCAGAACTATCAACAGATTTGTAACGTCGAGGTTAGAATTTACTGATATTTTAAATGTGTAGGTATTTTATTGCAATTTGGTATATGCATAAGTGAAGTTCCTGCATTTTGAATTTGTATGTGTGATGTATTTGTACGAAATAAAGATTTTTTCCTATTTCTATTTTTATAGCTTTGCCTGTAAGCAAGCAATAAGGGCTTTTTTCGTCTTTTCTTTTATAGAGTCACCTGATTATTGCAGAGAACTTAGAGTAGAACAAAAACAAATGTACATATATGAGATTACTAAAAAATTAAATAGTAAGTACATAAAACTTAGTATCGTAAATACGAAGAAATAATACCAGTCAAATCTCTATTTGAGCTAATACTGTCCCACAACTTTTGACGACCTCCTTGGTCGAGTGGTTTGTACACCGGTTTTCATGGTGTCGCCATCTCTGAGGTCTCGGGTTCGATCCCCGGTCAATTTAGAAATTATTGTTTTTCTAAATTGTCTCGGGTCTGGGTGTTTTCTATGTATAATAAGTATGTATTTAAGTTTTTTAAGTATGTTTATCCGTTGTCTAGTAACCATTTTAACGAGTTTCGTAACGAAGCTTTTCTTGGGCTAGATAATTGGTGTGAGTGTAGGAAAGTTTATTTATTTATGTTTATTACAACTGGACAAAGGGCTTCATCATTGTAATCAAGTTATTGCTATCGGCTTAAACATCACGCTTGAAAAATGCGGGTAGGTGATCACAAACCCGGGCTAAGAATCGGATAATCCGAAACGCACTTTGCCCGACCTGATAATTAAACTCAGGACCTCAAAATATCGGAAAGAGCGCTTTGCCACTTGTTCATCGAGATATTTAAAAGGTTTATAAAGAAATTTATTAAAAAAACACAAATGTTGAAAAAAATTCCACGAGCAGGATTTGACCCTGCACCCTTCTGACATACCATTATGACATACAAATATTATAAAGACAATATTGTTAGCACTTTGGAAAATTCTGAAATATTATTATATTTTGAAAAACAATTTGTTGAAATGATTCGAACCCCGCGCTCATAAGGTGCACTACCAATTATGCTATTGTGGCTCTGTCCAGCCCGCTGAAATTTAACAGCACTATCTACTCTTACTTTATAAGCCAAAGGAGCCTTCGACAACTACGTCATCAACATACAATCTTAAAATTTTCACATAAACACATCAAAAATGTCTAGGGATCAAGTAAGTACATTTTAAAGTATCGTTGCGTTATAGAATTAATATTTAAAAAAAATTGGATCGTTATTGATTCTTTTTAGTGAATTTCACGATATGAATGAAATATTTTTTTTTACATTGTTTAAATAGTTTTCGAAAATTAACTGTCAATCTGAACTCCTATAAAAATCGTAATGGCTCTTATCTCTAGCTGCCGGAACACAACAATGCAAACATTGATGTTACGGCGACATATTTAGATAAGATGGTGGTAGCTAGCCAGGCGGACAAACAAGCCCTACCACTAACCAAACCGAGTACAGAAACATGTACCCCTAGCCTGGGAATCGAACCCGGAACCTCTGGGTCTAAACCGGTGGTCCTAGCCACCTAGACTACAGCGGCGATTAAAATTTGGTTAGTTTTAGGTTGTTAGGTACTCTGATAAAGGGCATTGTTTGTAATCGATTTTTGATTAATCAACCAAACTTAGATGACTTACTTAACTCAACCAATAACTTTAAGCTGACTTAAGTTCAAGTTTTGATAAGCAGTTAAATCGAGAATTTAATCTCACGGGTGACGAATAGCGGTAACGCGATATTGACTGTGGCCCTACCATTGGACTATTTAGGATTATTTTTATTATTATAATCATCATCATCATAAGCTCATTTTTATTTCCCCACTGCTGGGGCACGAGCCTTTCCTATGGATGGATAGGGAGGACGGACCATAAATTACCACACGGGCCCAGTGCGAATTGGTGGTTGTTAACGATTGCTAAATGCAGCCGGTACCAACGGCTTTAACAACTTTAGAAGCACTAAGGAGCTCGAGATGATACATTTTTGGTCACCCATCCGATGACCGGTCTTTGCGAAAGTTGCTTAACCTCTGCACTCGCAGACCAGGCGCGATAACCACTGCACCATCGATTGAAAAATTAACGGAATCAACGCTTCATTTAACTGAAATAATATGTAGCGTTAATTCTGCTAACTCTTTCGTTCATCAAGCTTAGATGTTGTGCGCAAGCACCGCCCTCCCGTCTGCCTAAATATGCACATGCAGAAGGGAACATGATGGGGATATGCACAAGCGAACATGCACACCAACACACGGGGCATCCTCAGAAGCTTTCGACTAATCAATTCGAATTTCTATATCGACTATTCTATTTCAACTCGAATATTTAGTTGCATTTTTTGTGAAATGGATTTCCGCAAAGTAACGCCTGATTCTATTAATTATAACCTCTATAAGAATATTCTACCATGCTGGTCTGGGACGTGAACAATTTATCAGCGTATCAGCTGCTTCTTCTTCCCGTGCATGTCGTAAGAGCCGACTAAGGGACAAGGATTCCAAGATACTTGCACATCTGAAGATTGCTCAACTTATCACTGATGTTATCTTTTCCACCTCAGTTGCAGTAATACTGCTTGAAGGGTTCATGGTAAAGTCCCAAAGCTCATACTTCCATGCTGTCTTGGTCTGAAACGTTTGTGGTAATCATTCTCTGGCATCTATTCTGTAATTGCTTTTCAGAATTCACCAGGCTTTCGACAAACGTGGCCAGCCTACGCCCACTTCAGTTGGTAACAACGGCTTAACTTGGAGCTGGTGAAGTATCGATATTTAGACTATCGATAGTTGACTTTAAACGTTACATTTATAAACTAAATTCAGCATCATAAAAAGAAACATTTCGTCAGCGATATTAACACTACATATACAAAAACAAAAACAAAGCAAAAAACAAAAGTCATATCTTTATACTTAGTCGATAGGCAGGCTAGGTAGTCTTCTAGATTTATATTTTTGTAAAGCAAAACTGTCGATTGTTTCGATATTATTTAAAAATCAATTAACAACTATAATCTTTATATATTTTGTATGCTCTTGAGGCAGAACATAGTAGGTTTAATCAAATTATGTAATACCGCATAATTATGAACATACCTGTGATTCACAAATGAATACATTTTTATATGTATTTATAAGTAAGTAAGTCCTTAAGTCCTTTTTGTACAAAAACAACTATAATTTAATTTAGTGTTAATTTTGTTGGTTGTCCTATTAAATAAAATAAAATAAATAAATAAAATATGAGCAATAATCTATATATCTATTAGTACAACTAACTAAAGGCAATTAGTAAAACTAATACTAAATATCAATATACTAGTTTTGTACTATCGACAATATTTATAGAATTGTACCACTTCTAGTCGGGGAAATTTAATTGGTATAGATGGTACCTACCGGTGATACCTTACTGTATTTTTTAAAGGGGTTGATAAATACCAACAGACATCAAAGGAAAATATTTTGCGCGTCAAATAAATTAGATAATATCGTATCATATGAATGAATATTCGTTAATACACTTTTAAACTTTAGCTTTACAGTTTAAATTAAAAATAAACGGCGTTTTCGAAAACTGCTTAATATCTAGATTTTTTTTTTTTTTTTTATACATAGCTCAGCAAATGACTCCACTCCACCTGATGTTAAGTGGAAATGGATTCCAGACGTAAGGACAACTGGTGCAGCGAGAAAACAACGCAGCATCAGTCACCCTCACCCTGCCGGCCCACAAGGTGCCTCTTCACGCCTCGTTTGAAGGACCCCATGTCATAGGAAGGAGGGAAAACGTGCGCTGGTAGACTATTCCATCTTTTGGAAGTGCGACAGAAAAACGAGTCACCAAATTTCTTTGTGCGCGATGGAATGTTCGAGACAGTACAGCGGTGACTCCGGAGAGCAGCACGCGTACTCCTATGGAGAAAGGGAGAAGGTGGGATGAGGTCAAAAAGCTCTTCAGAGCACTCGCCGTGGTATAAGCGGTAGAAGACGCTGAGTGGCGCTATATCTCTACGCAATTGCAGGGGCTCGAGAGCATTAGTGACCTCTGCACTGCCGATAATGCGTATAGCGCGCCGCTGCAATCTGTCCAAGGCATCGAGAAGGTACTTTGCGGAACCGTCCCAGAGGTGCGAGCAATATTCCACGCAAGATCGCACCTGTGTCTTGTACAAAAGGCACAACTGATCCGGCGTGAAGAATCGCCGCACCCTGTTCAGGACACCGAGTTTACGTGACGCAGTTTTTATCACGGTTTCAATATAGTCCCTCTGGTTCAGATCGCAGCGAATCTCCATACCAAGCATGTTTATACTGCTCTGCAGGCCGAGTGATGTGCCTTGAAGAGAGGGAAGGGGTAGAAATGGCGACTTTTTTACCGTGAACGCGCATACCTGTGTTTTCTTGGCATTGAACTCAACAAGGTTATTGGAGCCCCATTTAGATATGAGGTCCAATACCCGATTGAGCTCAATGACAAGATTTACTCGCTTCACTTCAGTCTCGACCTGCCCAGCCGCTGGGTGACCGTTATACCCACCCTGCACCGTACTATCATCTGCATAGCAATGAATATTTCCAAGTGGAAGCATATCATTGATATGCAGAAGGAACAGCGTGGGGGATAGAACGGACCCCTGAGGGACACCAGCGTTCACTGACATGAACCGCGAAGCACATCTGTCTGTGAGTACTCGGATTCTACGCTCATGTAGGAAGCCAGCGACCCAGTTGCAGAACTGAGCAGGCAGACCGTATGCCGGGAGCTTGGACAGAAGGGCTTTGTGCCAGACCCGATCAAAAGCCTTGGCTATGTCAAGGCCAACAGCCACCGACTCGCCACGCTTATCAATAGCCTCACCCCAGAGATGTGTAACGAACGCTAGAAGATCACCCGTTGACCGTTTCGGCCGAAACCCGTATTGGCGATCGTGAATTAAGGGGTGTTCTTTTAGGTAGCGGATAAGCTGTTTATTTAGAATCCGCTCCATGACTTTACACAAAACTGAAGTAACGGCTATTGGGCGGTAATTAGTCGGATCTGATCGATCTCCTTTTTTCGGAACCGGTTGCACATTAGCATCTCTCCAAGATTCCGGCACACAACCTGAAGAAAGCGAGAGACGGTATAGACGAGTTAAAACGGGGGACAACTCCGCTGCACACATTTTTAAAACTATTGCTGGGATGCCATCAGGGCCATTAGCTTTCCGAACATCGATTGACTGTAGCTCCGCACGTACATCACACTGTCTGATTTTAATATCAGGCATTGTGTGGCCACAGTGAGGAATTTTTGGTGGCTGTGCATTGCAGTCATCGATTCGGGAGTTAGCCGCAAAAAGTCCGGCCAGGAGATCGGCCTTCTCCTGCGGCTTGTGAGCTAAAGATCCGTCAGGACATCTCAGAGGGGGCAGCGAGGGTTGGCAGAAGTTGGATTGCACGGCTTTGGCAAGACGCCAGTAGCTACGGCTGCCCGTAGGATGCGTCAGTAATTCTTGGCCAACCCGTGCAACGCGCTGGGCATCCGCTCTTATGTAAGCCTTCTTGCAGGACTTGGTGGCATTGTTATAGGCTGCTTTCAGTGTGCTGGTCTCAGGATTTCCTTGGGCTGAACCTCTGATCCAAGCGCGGTATGCCGTCTGCCTGTTAACAACAGCGTTGGCACACTCGCGATTGAACCATCGGTTGCGCCTGCCTTTGCCGATGATATAGGAGTGCGGAATATAGTACTCCATTCCTAAGACTATCTCATCAGCAACTGCAGTCGCACTAGCTGTCGGGTCCTTCCCGCTGAAGCAGCGCTGCCCCCAAGGAACGGATGCGAAATAGTCCCGCATACCATCCCAATCTACCGACGAGTAATGCCAAATCTGGCGTTTCGATACCGCTGAAGGCGGTAGCGGGGCCAGAGGCACTTTGCTGGATACCAAGCGGTGATCCGAGGATCCTAAAGGAGCTCGAACCTCCACTCGGTAGCCAGCTGGGCGACTCGTCAGCAGAAGGTCCAGCAAAGAGGGCGCGTGACCGACTATATCTGGGATCCTGGTGGGCTGGTTCACCAGTTGAGTCAGGTCGTGCGTGAGAGCGAATGCGTGGGCAGTTCTACCAGCATGGTCAGTTTTGGAGGAACTTAACCACAACTCGTGGTGAGCATTGAAGTCCCCCAAAAACACCAATTCCGCCGATGGAAACCGCTCCTGCGCTTCATCTGCTACCCGACTAAGGTGTTCCATAAGTCGAGTTGTCTCCATGTCACCATTATGGGATCGGTAGACGCAGACGTAGACACGGCTATGAGAGCCCAAGTCGACGTGTACCGCAAGGAGGGAAAAGGAAGGGTCCTCCAGAATATCCGAAGCATATTCGTTTGAGAGTTACCTTAAATTTTGCTCAGTTTAATGACTACTGATTATTTTTAATCGACAACTATATAATTTTTGCCAGCTCTACTCGGTCGAAGGCTCTTCCAAAATCCAGAACTGGGGTGGTAGATTCAGTAGTTTCGTTTAAATGTAGTCTAAACCAAATTTTAATTTATTATTATTCATAATTCTGGATATACCTATAATAATTAGACTGTACTCAAAAATTTGGTGGAAGCAAATCCCTCTCGTAGAAATTTTTCAACACTTTTCCAATTTTCCGTCTTTTCCACTTCTCCAACAGATTCCTTTCAATAAAGATTTTATTATTGTTATTTATTTATTACGAGTATTTCGTCAATAAGTGCCTGTAAAGGTTTATATTGAATAATATTATGTTTATTATTTATTAGCAATGCAATAGTTACAAATTTGGTAAGTATTATCTTTAAGCTTAAATTAGGTTTGTCTAGATACTAGGTTCTCAAAGATATCCTTTTTATATGTTTGTACTTTGAATATTGGGAAATGATGAGGTGTCACTAGCGAGTACATACAAATGATTGAATACAAACAAATGGTAGGGGATCTACCTACTGGAGTCTCTTACCCAAACAGTTTCAAATTAAAGTTCAGTTTAATTCCGATACAGTTGTTGTTGTTGATGATTCTGTTATGTTATATTATTGGTTATAATATTGATTTAAAACTTTCAAGCTCCATGATATTAAGGTGTTTTCTTTACCTACATAGAAAGTGAAGAAAATAAAGATAAGTTAAGTTAAGTTAGACATCTTCTCCGCTAAAATCTAGTATTATTTTAACCACATATAATTTATTGTGGCTGATACTAATCAGAATATTAATATATGTATCGGTTATGGTCTCATTTTGAAGAGCTCCAGCCTTAGATGTGCAGAAAAATAAAGAAACCTGTCATAGGTTTCGAAATTCCTAAAAAATCTGTTGAATAAACGCGAAGTTTTGAGGGCGACCCACTAGTTATGTATTAAAGTTATAATTTGACTCCTGAGATCAGCCTTTCCAAAACCAGAAGACTTCGGGCTCTTCGCTCTCAAAGACGTTGTTAACCTAAGACATCTATCATTGCAGAGGAAGAAGAGTGAAATCATAGGGTTGCGCAAAAGATCCCGATGGGTCAAAGTGCTACTGAGAGAGGGAAACTTCAGCAGGCCTCATCAATATAAGACAAGATGAGTACCATAAGTATGTTATAAAGCTAAAAGAACGGCAGAGCATAGAATTTGGCACACACGGCCAAAAAACTATTTAAAAACTGGCAAGTTAACAAATGTAAAAATTTACCCTACATACTATCCAACTGTCGAGAAAAGGGTCTCGACTGTCGACAGGGTATTGACTTAATCACCACGCTTGCCAAATGATGTTTGGTAATCACAAACCCAGAGTATATCTTCAAAAACTTGAAACAAACTTTGCCCGACCTGGAAAATGAAGGACCTCTAGATATACAGTTGTGAGTCTTGCAACTCAGCGACTGAGGTGTCAGCGACTGAGTTGTTACACAGGTAACGTAAATATTCTTCCTCAATCTCAATCGTTTCCTCACTGATGGGGATCGTAACTCTCTCTCATTCTGCCAACTAACTATCTTCTCTACTATCGCACCTATCGCTAAAAGCAAAGCTCACCTCCCTTATCCATGATATACGGAAAAACAAAACAAGCGCGGGCTTCACGTTCGTTCCATCCGCCGATATGAGGAACGATGAGGGGGATGACGAGATTTCCTACAGGTGTTTCCCGTGCGCTATAACATGAGGTTCTTCAAAAAGCTTGTGAATAGGCACGTAGGCAGCTTCCCATCATAAGGCTAGTCCGCTAGTCTGCTGTTTTTTACATAAAGAAATAGTATTTGCTCTCAGTTGTCTGGTGGAGTACGGTGCTTGTGTATGTCTCCAAATGTTTGGAGAGTGTCTAGTACGATAGCTTCCAGGTCCCTTCTATCTTCCCTGTCATCAACATAGGTCATCAGATAATATAACATTGACCCTCCAAATCACACCCTTCATTGTCAAACAGATTGATCTTTTGCTTTTTATTCGGCTCACTGATCAATGTACATACGCTTGCACATCACTACTACAGATACTGTTAAATTTTCTCAATTGACTTTGAACCTTTATGTCTGTGGTATATGATTGAACATTTATTGAAGAAATTTGACAGTTTTGAACAGTATGATGCGCAGACGTCAGTACCAACCCGACAATGCGATTGTCTGTCCGTCGGTCACGCGTACAACCACACCTTATAGGGCGATACAAAAGCTTTTCGGTCATTCGTGACAAATTAGTGTCGTGCTATCGTCATCATCATTACACTGTATTCGGCAGTAATGATTAATTTGAGCTGCTAATGCTTCAACATTCATTTGCTTATCCTCTTAATTTACGAGGCTTTTTGAACATGGCAATTTTTTTCAGATTTCTGATTTAAAGATATAATAACTATTATTTATTTTATTTATTTATTTATTTATTTAAAGGACACCCCGCTACACACTACTTTAAAGTTTTACTGACACCCCCCACCAACCTATCGGTTATAAGTTAGGTGTCAGACATCCTTACGCAAGCGCAAGGAACCATCTACTTCAAGTCATAACGCCAGATCAGAACACGCCGGTACGCATCCTTCATCCGGTACATCCACTACCTAATTTTATTTTTATTTATTTTATTTTATTACTATCCTAATAATAATCCCAATTATTACTAATATCCAGATAAGTAACCGGAGCTGTAAGCTCGCTCACTTCTCGTTGCACTAAGAGCACAACTTGCAGTAAAATTTATTATTTAAATTATTTAACACAACCAACAAGACAAACACAAATACAAGCAATAACTAGGTGGAATATATTGTAGACTTAAAGCTAGGTGTCGTCTTAATTAGAGGCTGCCACGGCATGCAAAGTGGTTGACATTTTAATAAATAATAGTTGAGAGAGAAAAAGCAAAATATTTACTAACAAACTCACACATACTCAATAAACAATAGAATTAAAGCAGACAGTACATAGGACAAAAGAAAAGAATTTAATGTAGAAAAAAAGGAGTAAAAAATTAAAACGATGAACGTAATATGAATTATAATTTTTTGGAGAGTTTGCTGGTTGCCTATGGCATTTTCAACGTCACCGAACTTTTTCGGGGAAGCGAGAAACTTAAGGCGACGCATTGGACGTGGCGCGGATCTTGATTTTTCCCAACAATTAAAAAACATATGAAAGTGATATTTGATTATGTGGCGGCCTGCGGTCGCCACATTTCTAATCGCGTGTAGATCTGATTAAGATAAGACACGGCATCCTCCCTCCAACATCTACACAGGTTATATTGTATAAATAGTCTTGTAAGGTTTAGATAATAGTGAGTCACAATGTAGTCACTGTAAATATAGAACATCACATAAATGTCGACCACGGAACACCAGACAAAATCATTCCGAACCTTCCGTTAACAAACGGGAAGGAATAATGCTTCTGAATAACAAAAAGTGAAAGTCACAGCTGTTAGTTAACAGCTGCAATCAACGAGTAAACAGTTCGAAACCTCACTAGATAAGGAAATATGCGATTAATTGTCAGGTGTATGTCAAACTCAAGAATATTCCTTTTTCAACCTTATTTTTTTGTTGACTAAATTTACATAAAAGGAAAATTACTTAGAGCAAATTTTGTCTCCAAAAAGTTATGGTATAACTCAAAACTCATTCGAATTTTCGCATATATTTAGAACTGGATGCATGCAAGCAACCGTAAATCCGTTGAGATTTACCGCATCGTCTTCTTGCTGTGTTTCAGTCTGGCTATTGGCACTTAATCTGCACACGAATGTTAAGTCAAGCTCAGAGGGCGAGTCGACGCCAATACGGTTGGAAAACCGGTGTTTACCGAAACCGGTAAGTACCGGTTCTTCAGACCTTGATATAGTACCGGTACTTTAGTTGGTATCTATGTAGCGTCAGCTCGGATTACGTACAAGAGCAACCTCGCTGATTCCAGCTGACGCACATATTTTTAAGATACTATGGAGCCAAACTATTAGGAGATTTACAAACTTATTCATATACAGGAACTATACAGAAACCGGATTCACATAGCTTAAAATTGTAACGATACTTGAGATAATATCGGTATTAATGATGTAGATATTATTTAGGTTCTTATAATATATAGGTTGACGATGTTCTAAGTTTGAGCGAAAAAAAGTAAGTAAGTAAGCGAGAAAGCGCTGCGGGCGCGTGAACTGGGGGCTTTGCACAAACTTCTATTAAAATCGTAACGTAAACGTTATGTCATAAATTCTATGAAATTATGTCAGTCTATTGTTAAGACGTGCTCAGCGCACTGGCAATGTCGCGAAGACCGCTGCTGATAGCAATAACTACTTAGAGATAAAATACCGGTTCCCGTTATGATATTGATCTTGCGATACCCAGGTAACGATATGGAAAACCGGTTTTTACCTATAAGTTGCCGGTATTTGTCGTACCGGTCGGAGGCCCTGGCGGACGCTGCCAGCAATAAATCTGGGAACCAGCACCGTCAGCAGAACACGTATTGTGCAATCAATGGCTCTCGTATAACATCTTGTCGAATAACCCACACTAGTTTGGATGTCGTTATGATATGGGGATTACAAACTAAATCACTGGTTGATATTGTATGAAAATTGTGTGAAGCATAAAAGTTTTATTGGTTTCCTTGTTAATATTGGACAGGCAAACATATCTGAGGAGCTCACTGGCGCAGTGGTTGACATTATGAGCTGGTAATGAGAGATTGCTGATTATCTCAGACGGCATTTTCAGCTTCACCGGGCTTGGTGTTCCGAACTGCTCCGAGATCCGTGTCCGTGCAAGGGTTCTAGCTATGTGTGCGTTCTATCTCCTTATCTTGTGCTTATAGTCTGTATAACAGTTCTTAAAATTTTCACGATTATGCACTCTAAAGACTACATTTTCCTTAACCAACTTCCCTAAAACGGCTCCACCAAACGTTTTTACACGAAATTCTGAATTCAATGAACACACTTCTCCAATTGGTATTCCGACGTGGCACTAACGAATCCATTAATTGTGCCTTTGCGCAGTTAAAAGGCTCCCGAATTAAATTCACGTCTGACAGATGGGTTACTAGCCTAGCTTAGCTTGTGGAGGAAAAGTAGGTTGTGCGCGACGCAAATTCTAATGTGTCGGTACTGTTAGTTTATCCATTCATCGTCGTCATCACCATCAGCTCATTTTATGTCCCCACTGCTGGGGCATGAGCTTTCACCTGTCACCCATCCGATAACCGGCCTTTGAGAAAGTTTCTTAACCTCAGCAAATGCAGACTGAGTGTTAATCATTGCGCATTCGAGCTCGATCGAGCTTTATAACATTAATACGAGTATAATTTTTTTGACTTAATTCTATGTGGGCAAGTATATGACCGCAATCTCACCTGGTGGTAAGCGATGATGCGGCATAGGATGTAGAACACTAGCCTAGATAATGCCTGTTCACTCTTGCCTTGAAAACGTCTAGGTTGTATGTATCAGGAAACAGATCCGCAGGAAGGGACTTCCACTCCTTAGCTGTTCGCATCAAAAATGATGACGCAAAGTGTTTTGTGCGTATGGGCGGTATGTTGACAGCATAAGGGTGTGATCTTAGCCTACGTCAAGTCCCCGGAGATAAAAAGGAGATGGTGGAATCAGCTCGAGTAGTTCCATCGCACACTCTCTAAAGTGTATCCGATAGAATGACGAAAGGTAGGCTGGCGACTTTGCGTCGATGTTCAAGACTCTGCAGCAGAGTTTTAGTCGCCAATGACGTCTGAACTGACCATACTAATATTATAAATGCGAAAGTTTGTGTGTATGTATGTCTGTATATTTGTTCCTTCTTCACGCTGCAACGGATGGATGGATTTGGATAAAATTCGGCATACATATAATTTATAACCTGGATTAACACATAGGATAGTTTTTATCCCGATATTCTTACGGGAATCACACTATAAATATACTAAAAACGACAATTTAATTTTCCAATACAAAATGATTTGTTTGTTTTGTTGTCATGGAAACCAAAGAGAATTTAATCACTTGATGGAAACTGTCAAAGAGGCACGAAGTCCGCCGGGTCCACTAGTTGTAAATATTTTTATAATATCTAAGGGTAAGCTTTGGACCCTCATCTCACCTGGAGAATGTAAGCAAACAGTTATTAATGTAAACAGATCTATTTATCGCCCAAACTGTTTAATTATTACATAATAAATAATAAATACACTTTTCACGAATCTACTCGTGTTTTCCCTTTCCTGGGTTCGTGTTAAAGGGGACGGGTTACAATGAATTTGTTACAGGTTGCCGTCAAATTATTTTAATTGGATGTGTTTCGTTTTACGCAAAAGGTGTACCTACGGTTTCTTTTGATGTTACTGTGTTGAGGCAGGGATTTCATTTACACGTGTTGGTAAACTACATATTTATGAAACATATATAGTTCAAGGAAAAGTCTCACTTCCTGAAGTCCTGACACAATCAAATACTCTGTATTATATGCAACTTTGATTTTATGAGAGTTTGACTTTATGATGACTTTAAGATGACTTTATAACTGTAAGCAAGTTTGAATTTATGATTATGTGTTTAAGCATGTTTTATTTTATGCAAGTTTGACTATACGGCTCCGGTGTGATCACACCGGTTGGCGCTATAGTGGTTAATGTTTTGACTTTATATGAGATTTACTTTATGAAAAATGTTATCGTCAGATAATAAAAAACGTTGATAAAACCCACCAAACCGCAATGGGCCAGTGTTATTATTATTATTGTACTCTATATTTATTTTCTTTCTTAACAACTTCGCTGTCCAAAAATTAAAACAATAGATAAATCAATTGTTATATATCACATGTGACTCATGGGACAGGGAAGTTGTTAAAACTAGATTTTTACAATATTGTAATATAAAAACAATAAAACATTATAAAAACCTAATCCTAGAGTACCGCCAGCAGCGAGGCAGAGCCCAAGCTACCGGTGGTCAGGGCTGCAGAGTGAGGAACCTCCTGACAATACGTGCCGTGTCAAGGAGTACTGCCTTTTGCATCTGACCCTTGACCCAACCTTTCAGCGAGAGCCTCTCTAGGTGTTGATCGATGCTCTTGGCTAAAAGACCGTTTGCCGAAACGACTATCGGTACAATAATGGTTGAATCCACATCCCACATGGCGGAAACCTCGTGAGCCAAGTCAAGGTACTTACTGAGCTTGTCCTTCTCGGCTTTCACGAGGTTCTCATCATGAGGTATGGTGATATCAGCCAGTATTGCCCGGCGCTGGGATCGGTCGACCACCACGATATCAGGCTTATTGGCTACAATAGTCCTGTCCGTAATGATAGAGCGATCCCAGTAGAGCGTTGCATGACCATTTTCTGGTACTTTTTTATTATTATTATTATTATTATTTTGACAGGCAAGCAGTTGCCACAACTGATAGTGCCTGTATCCTGATCATCGGAATGTACTGTAGTATCATTTAATTATTTTTTTAAATATCTGTCTAGTCTGTTTTTAAATTGGTTGATGTTAGAGGCTAAGACAACATCATCTGGGAGCTTATTCCACTCATTTACCACTCTGTTGCATACAAAATGTTTATAGGGATTGCTGTTAGCAACACGGGTACGCAGTTTGAAACTGTTGTTGTCTTGTGGGTTAAAGCCCAGTATAGTTGTTGAAGTTTGTTATTAATACGCTATTAACACTTTAATATCTGTCCAGTTAACCCGCCTAGAAATTTGCTTGTATTCACGTCTGTAGTCTAACAAAACTATGGAAGATTGAGCTACAATCCCTAACATTCCACTCAAGTATCTATACAGACGCTTAATCATGATAATAGGAACAGGCAGGTGGTAACATTCCAATTCTCTATTCGACATTCGAAAACATCGCAATATCAACAATAGATTATCTCCGAACGATACTGAATGCAGGTTTAACAAACAAAGAGACCTGGCTCGCATCCAAGGAGTTTTCCAAGTTTTAATACTTCCGTTACCTAAATGGTGCCACTACTTTGCTGTACGTATCCGCGAAAGCCGCAAAACCCAAGCTGTTAACATCAAACGCAGAAACGAGGTTTAATACCTATTTTGTTTATGAAGAAACTTCTTTAATGCGCTTAAAAACTATTTGTTGCGCCACAGGCCGTTAAAAAAGTTAGACATAAATAATGAAAGTTAAAATGCAGCGATATGGTTTTGGAAGAAAAAGAAAACATAATTAAAAACAAATGACAACGCGACTTGACACTTGGAAAAGTTTCAGTAAGTAGTTTACCACCATGTCGTATACTCGTTCTATTTCAAGTATAGTAGCCATAGTGATTAAAAGTATTTATACAGTATTTATTGAATCATTTTGGTATGGTACAGTTCATTTATTCATTTATTCTCAATTCTCATGAAAATGCCTCGAGGCTACTTATTCAATAACGTCTCAATAGTGCGTTAGTAACAATAAGTTTGTAAATTTTCCCTACAGTCCTAATGTCAATTCAGGACTATGGGAACATTTACAATTCATCGACAAACGATTGTAGAGGTTTTAAAACAGCAGAATTGAAGCACACATTACACGTCCACGCTACTAAACAAAGCTATTAAACTGTTTGAATAAGAATAATTTTCATTTTCGTCCACCGCCAACAAACAGCGCACGCATCAATACAATACATAAAAAGAACATACAAAAAATAAACAAAAAAAGATCGCGCGGCCATCGCGGCCGGTGCGGCGGGCGGCAGGGCGGTACCTACGTAGATAAAATATTCCGCATTCAAAAACAAATGAGGAACAAGCGCCAAAACATCCGAAACGATTAAAAGAACACAGGATATTAAACATTCCGCGCACCGCAGGCCGCTCACAATTTATTAACTTCCGCACCCTCCGTAATCGGAAACGGGTTTAAACAGGACCCATAAAATCAATCTGGTACATTATTCGGGTCCTTTCGACCCCGAAAAAATGTTATCACTCACCGGCACGCGTGCGAAATGAGAAATGTCCAGCTGATACTACGTTTATGTAGGCCAGTCTCGGGAGACGCGCCTTTCCTAAAGCTTAGCTGTGAACTAGTGTTGTTTTTTATCGAGAATCGGCTTTTTAAAGCTCAGCTGTAAACAGTAGGGTTTTTTATCGGACTAGCTTTACTGTTTCATATTTAAAAAAGTACAATTTTACCTACAATGTCAAAACTAAGAAGTTAGCGTTAGATTTCGTAAAATGCCGTAATAACAGTTTTGTATAGATATTAGATAAAAAGTAGTCAATTTAAAAAAAAAATGGGTGATTAGGACACAAAAATAATAATCATTGTTATTACTGAAGCCTAAGTAACATACTTAATCCTAATTAAAGGTGTATAATAATATTAACAACCGGTATTGACTTTTAGAACTTTTAGACCTTTTAATAAGTGAGAAAAAAACGTCAATTTTTCAAAAAAAAAACTATAACTCGATTAATAATCTGTTCGATTAACTTTATTATGTAAACTAATATTTTTTTGGGATTTCACGCCTCAGTGACCAAGTGGGTAAACACACGGCCCTTTATCTGAAGGTCCCGGTTCAATTGCTAGACCGGGAAAAGTGTGCTTGGATTTTCCGATGCATACCCCGGGCTTGTGATCATTAAGAAGAGAGCTGATGTCTACAGTCATGAGACGCAAGGTCGCCTTTTTCGGACACATGCGGAGAGGATTCATATACGAGTTCCCACGGCTAACCCTCGAAGGCAAAATTCCGGAAAAGAGAGCTCCGGGACGTCCGCGACGTAAATGGCTGGACGATATCAAAAAGTGGACTGGACTTAGTTATTGCCAATTAAAACAAGCTCTAGGGGATCGCAGAAAATTTTGTATACTGATCTCCATACTTCAGTATGAAGATGGAACTAAATGATGACGATGATGTGATCATTAACCCGCAATCGGAACTTGATTTCAATAATGGAGATCTTTGCTCACCCAATAAGAGTAAAAGAGACAAAACACAGAATATCTATTCTAAACTTATAACTTTGTTTATTAGTTAGGCCTATATAGTAAAATTTTTCCTATATCCCATTCACATCACGGGCTCCGCTCACTCAAATCAGCGTTGCAGTTTTTTGAAGCTGCAACTATGCTGAGAGGAGTGCAGTTCGTCGTATCATTTCAATTTTAACTTTATGTATTAAATAAATAAACTCTCCTATACTCACACCAATTATCTAGCCCAAGAGAAGCTTCGTTATGAAACTCGTTAAATGGTTACTAGACAACGGATAAACATACTTAAAATACTTAAATACATACTTATTATACATTGAAAACACCCAGACCCGAGACAATTTAGAAAAACAATAATTTCTAAATTGACCCGACCGGAGATCGAACCCGGGACCTCAGAGATGGCGACACCATGAAAACCGGTGTACAAACCACTCGACCAAAGAGGTCGTCAATTTCGTCGTCAATTTCGAGTTGTATCGGTCAGGCACCGTCCGCAGAATGCAGTTGCCACTGACACGCAATCTGTTTATGAGGGATACCTACTGTCTTTTTGCGAATGATGGCATGAAAGCCATCATCAGCAACGACTTCCTTAGTCGTTATTATTATTTTATTGTAAGAACCTAAGCCCATTACTGCTACGCCGAATAAATATTTTGAATTTAAATATATTTCATGGGAAGGAGGTCTATACAAAACAGTATGTTTTGCACTTAGTGTGAAATGGATTGCCCGAGGTTTTGTTAGGTCACAAAAAGGGAAATTCTATATTTAGCGGTCCCGCGGTCCGCATTAGTCAGGATCGCAGACACAGGTTAAGTTTTTTGCTTCAGATGCCATGTCGACACCTTTTGTTTTGGGTAGGGTTTTTGTAGACAAAGGGTTATTCTAGAATAGATGTGTTGACGGCAACAAAAGTACAAATTACTTTACGTAACAGTTCCTTAAAGCATTGACCAATTTTTGTATGACTTAATCACGAATTTTTGTGACATAAAAATGTAACAAACTTAAACAAGCGTGGGGTTTAGTACCTTTTTCGAATGTTTTTATTAGTTTTACAATCGAATACCTACATGTTTCCTAATTAAAAACAGAAACAAAGTTAACCGTATTAAGTGTTTTAGTTAAACGCATTATACTCGCGTAAATTCATACGCGAGTAAAATGCGTGCACAATAGGTAAAATGTTATATTAAAATATACCTATTGTGATATTTCAAGCCGCCATTCAAGCATATGCTATTAAATATTTATAAAATACAGTGAAATATTAAATTCCTACCCGACCCAGCCAGGATTATGCTATTGTTTTCTTTTACTAGTCTAGTATCCAGCACTAAGCGGTTTAAAATATCTTATCTTATCTATTTACGATTTATAATATGAAGAAAGGTGAAGAATTGTGAAGACATACTTAGAGAGAACACATTTTCCCCTATGTTTTAGTTTTGGATTTCCCAATGACCTAATTGGGAAATCCAAATTGGATTGCATACTTTTTAGATGGAAAAATGCACACTGTGTTCCACATTCGTCATAGTAAAATCTCGTCACACCTAGAAATGTCTCTTTTCGTCACACTCACCCTTTAACATTAAAACATTACGAGTTTAATTCGTCACACATACTTTTATAGATAATAGTTTAGCAATCACTAAATGAATGTGCGTTTCTTAAAAAGGTGTAGTGAAAGCTACTTACACTCGTCACTGATATATCTAAGTTTTATTAAACTTAAGCAATTTTAGGTTGGATAATGTTTGATTACGGTTGCTTAAGTAGCTGTCGCTTAACATAGCTAGCATAAGTGTCAACCGACACCTACAATTACGGGGTAGTTTATAGGATCGTTGGCGAAAACAAGCATTAGTCCAACTTATATAAACAAAGATAATAAACCTACAATATGTAACTTTAACCAACTTTGTTATAAACCCTGAATGGATTTTTATGATAGATTTATTCGCTTAAATGCATGCAAGATGTAGTTAAATGGGGGTAATGAAACCTTTTTAAGGTACGTTAGAATGAAAATTGAAGGCAATAGGAGAAACGAAGACTGTAAAAATATGAATATACTGTATAAAAGAAGAATAGCAAACGATTTGGGAACAGAACATTTTGGAAATTCAAATTCTGTGTTTTTTTTTACAAATCTTTACTGCAAATAGCGATTGGAAAAATGAAACTAGCCTTGCTTCAAGTCGTGATCTCTTTGTGATGTTAAGACGCCTTCAAAACCCACTTGTATTTTTTTTATTTAGAAATCTTCTCATTTTCTTTCTAAAGAATATCATTAAGCGTATAATAATCGACTTCAGCACTCACTTTTGTTTTTTCTTATATTATTGGTTTTTGTAGATCTGTGGGTTCAATTGTTTACTTAGCTAGATTAAGATCATTTTCGTCCGAAATGCAGATTTAAGAAACTTAGCACATCGCGTTGCGTCAATTATACCGTTGAAATACTTTTTTAGCTAACAGTAAATTAATTTATTTATTTATAACTTTTGCAACAAAATATTACAAGGCGGACTTAATGCCTAAGGCATTCTCTACCAGTCAACCATAGGGTAGTGCAGAAATGACATGGGAGGTGCAAATTTTGAGAGACAACAAAAGCAGAAAACAATGTAACAAAAAGATTCAAACTACATAAATAAAAATTCTATAAATTGTGAACGGGGTTCTTACCATGTCTTTTACAATTGGGGTACACGGGATTCTTACCGGGATTATTAATATACATCATCATCATCATTTAGTGCCATCTTCATACTGAAGTTTGGAGATCAGTATACAAAATTTACTGCGATCCCATACAGCTTGTTTTAATTGGCGATAACTAAGACCAGTCCACTTTTTGATTAATATACAGAAATCCAAAAACACAAATGCTGAAAAAATTTCCACGAGCAGGATTTGAACCCGCACCCTTCTGACATACCGGGTCAGGTGCTCTCCCAATTGAGCTATCGTGGTTCTAACAAGTTTTTGTAATTTGTTCGCAACAAAATTTGAGTTAAAAATTATATAAACATATTATACAGAAATCCGATAAATATCGGTTACACAATAGTAAAAACACATAGTACCTAACTACAAATCTCGTTGAAAATTACTCAGATGCAAGTGACGAAAGACGAAAGTTTAAAAACTTATTATCTAGATGTATACTTTTGTTAATAATAGACATAGCCTCACTAGTTGAGGATTCCAGGTGAAGTGCGCTTCCACCTTCGGCCTCATCATCACTCATCATCATCATCTCAACAGGTGAGATGAAGGCCAAGTATTTACCAGTAAGATATTAAAAAAACATAAAATTATTGATACGCAGACTAAGTTAAACGTATCTTGTATTAAGTTATATATTTTTTGGGTTAATCGTCGGTGATAGTTCAAAACCGCTTTACTTGATTGCACTTAAATTTACTAAATGAAAGAAAAAAAACTACATTCATCATCATCATCATCTCAACCAAAAGACGTCCACTGCTGGACAAACTACATTATTATAACCATATTTATTTACCATGACCCGTTTGAATTATAAACATACTAGCGATTAAATTTTACTGGAAAAAATCAACCAGCGTCAGGAAGCTCGAGTGGGAATCGAACCCACGACCTTTGGATAACTGGTCCAATGCTCTGACCGCTGAGCTACCGAGGCTCTAGTAAAATTTTATCTTGTAACCATAATTATATAGCACTAGCAACTGCTCGCGGTTTCATCCGCGTGGTTCCCGTTCCTGTGGGAATATTGGGATAAAAAGTATCCTATGTTTTAATCCAGGTTATAAACTATCTGTATGCCGAATTTCATTCAAATCCATCCATCCGTTGCAGCGTGAAGAAGCAACAAATAAACACATACATACACACAAACTCTCGCATTTATAATATTAGTAGGGTAGTGTGATTTGATTAGGTATGCATGTTACTCGACTGTTTTTAGATTTTACTAAATAAATAAATAAATAAATAAATAAACTTTCATACACTCACACCAATTATCTAGCCCAAGAGAAGCTTCGTTACGAAACTCGTTATATGGTTGCTAGACAACGGATAAACATACTTAAAATACTTAAATACATTCTTATTATATATAGAAATCACCCAGACCCGAGACAATTTAGAAAAACAATAATTTCTAAATTGACCCGACCGGGGATCGAACCCGGGACCTCAGAGATGGCGACTCCATGAAAACCGGTGTACAAACCACTCGTACCCAATATTATTTTTGATTGTAGCCACAAAATTAAAATTTTATTACTTTTGCGGTTGTAAATTGTTACGCGCTGTTGGCTACGCGGTTTTGGATCAACGATACATAAAATAAACGTATTTGTAACGCTTCGTATTTAAACTGTTTTTATATATAGGGTCTAACAATATCAATAAGCGAACGTTTAAGGGGAGCATCTATACATCAAACTGAACATGCTCACCAAATTTGGTCCAAAACTACAGGCTCGTTACCGAGATAATCAACAAAACATTATCATAATTCACCAAAAAATACACCTTTTCCAAACCCGTACAGCTGTACTAGACGCACACAAAGATAGCCGTGTGTGTAATGATTGTCATACAATGGTGGTTTGTTTTTCAATTGTGTGCGTGTATCTGTACACTATCTTTTTATTGACGCTTGCGTGCGTGTTAGTAAAGATACTGGATGTTTCATGATGTGCATTATTTTAATTGATTTAGTTTGTTAGAAAACATAACTTTGAAAAATCACTATAAAACTGGAGCCCATTTTTTGTCACTATTCAGAATGATCTATAAATACCGCCCTTAAACGATCGCTTATTGATTTTGTTAGACCCTGTATGCGAGTTAGTAGTCGCGTAAATTTTAAACTCAATAATACACCATACCGTATTGTAATATTGGGTCTTTACCTATAAAATTGACGTTTTTTTTCTCACTCATTAATATGTGTGTTACTTCTACGCCCACCTAATGGAAAGCGGCCACTGCAGCTCATAGACTCTTGTAAGCACCAAGAGTACCTTTTTTACCTGACTGCGTCAGAAGGAGGGTTATGTTTTTCGAGTGTATGTATAACTCGATACTGGTTGAAAATATTATTATACACATTTAATTAAGACTATATTACTTAGGCTTCAGTAAATTATTACTGAAGCCTAAGTAATATAGTCAGTCAGTATAGTAATATAGTATTGCTATTAAGCAATGATTTTGAATTTTGTGTCATTACGGCCCAAATTTTTTTTATTGACTTTTTTTTTGTTTGCGGAATTGACCTTTTGTTTTATTGTAGCTTTGAAGGGACTCGTTTTATTCCTTTTTAAGGTCTGCTATATTTAGCTAGGGAATCAAACACACTGCCTTACAATTTTTATATTGTTAACATAAAAAGATACTATGAAAAATATATTTTAAATAAGACCTAATATTTCAAGCCACTATTAAGATTATTGACATGGCTTCATTGTACTTAAGACTTATAATGGACAATGGTTTTATTAATGAATTAGCATTAAGGCAATTTCAAGTACCTATTCGTAATAAGGAGTAAGGGTACACTTGTACGGTAAATAGAAATTAAAATGGAGTCTCACAACAGAGTTTTTTAAGGAAAGAACTCGGATCAAACTCCTAACGGTTTGATATGTATGCCTTACGAAGATATAATAAGAAGGTAAAATTGAGAATACCTTCGCATACCAACAAGAAAGATGGAATATTGAATATACATCTTCTGACACCCATCCTACTGACATAGGGTAGCTTAACATTTGCGATTGTTGCAAGGAACACGTCAATGATATACACTGACATGACATGCCAAAAATACCTACCAACTAGAAAGATATAGAAAATACATATTCTGAAACCCATCCGCTAACTGAAATAGGGTAGTTTAATATTTGCGATTGTTGCCAAGAAATAGGTACAGATATGGGATGGGTACTCTGTTTCACACAGCAAAAAATATATATATTTAATACAACTAAGAAGATTTAGACTGCATTAAAACAGGTAAAAAGTTATATTTTTATTTTAAACTAAATGCTGTCTCAAGTATAAGTCGCCACGACATGCAGTGTAGGACGTATCAGAAAAAAACTTTTAATGAAACAACAAAACAAACAATAACAAATACTTATCTATGGAAGTTAAAATGAATAAACTTATACCTACCAAGAATAGTAAAGTATTTTAAACTTGATCATTGGAATAGATCTAAATTTAGATAAAATTAATTATAAAACGAAAGAGTCCAAAATCAGGCTTTTGTACTCGTATTTTTGCAAACTGTTTGCAAAATATTCAGCTCATTTTACTTTAAAAAAATCTAATCATAATTAAGTAAATGTGTAGCAATCTTTTTTTAAATATTTAATCTTTGAAACACCTACCCTCTTGATTAAAAACGGTTGTATGTCTTATAGCTAACTTTGTAAGTACCAATCATAGGTATTTTGTTTTTATTTTCTTTCTTTAATTCTGCATGGTTCGAAAGCGATTTGTGCCCGAAGTGATAAATATATTATGCCTGTTTTAAACGATTGACTTTAAATGGTTATTCCAGTTATTTTTGTTAAAGCCAAATTCTCCACTTCCTTAATACCATTATTATGATGGATGTAGGAAAAGTTTGAATAAACATACTAATCTTACCTACACTAATTTTAAAAATTACGACTTGCATTCTTGTATTTTTAAATTTACCATCTATCTTAGACAGCGATTAACATTTTTATTATTTTTCTTCGATTGCAATTGTGAAGTAATCCCACACCTTATAATATTCAGTCACATGAAAAATAAAATTAGCATATTTTTTAAAATTTGAATTACCTGTACCGTTAAAATTAAAAGTAAACACCAACCTGTTAGTAGGATGTCGGCATCGGCACCCCGACGATTCCCGGCAGAACAAACATAACCAGGTTCACATAAACCACTGCACAGCACAATACCAATTCGTAATTCACAATAAACTGCCTATAACTGACTCGATAAAAATCTTTGTAAACAGAATGTGTTTTAAATCTAACATGCACTGAAATCCGTGTTTGCGATCGTTAAACTCCGCATCTGCTCAACGTCACTTACGCGAGAATCGTAAGGTTACGCGCGGCAACTACGCGAGTTAACACATTGAGCGACGAAGCTCGACTGACGTGCGGACAAGGAGCCCGTAAGATCATAAGCTCGAGCGCTTAGCTTCTATTCGAAATTTGAAATTTTAAGAATAAATGTGACGATGGTAAACTGTTTTGTTTTTATTTTTTTTGGCAGGATAAGGTTTTGACAGTTCTTAACACCTATAAAATTAATGGGAAATTACAGATGACTGCCTCCGCCCTAGCGGAGAGGTGTCTGCAACTATTTGGATTGCCGTGTCGGTTTAATTTCCTCCTGCCGGCTGTGCGGGTCAATTTAACGAATCGGAAGGCGAGAATTCTGTATTTTTGTAATTAGAGACTGGATTCCCGGTATTTGCCGCGTTTGATTGTGAACGCTTTCGGAACGTAAACTGTTTGGTGCCGGCCATATTTGTACCTATTAGGGTAGTGCAGTGAATGATTTGCTTTTGTTTTAATTACAAAACTTTTTCTTAGTAAAAAGTTTTTGTGGCATAAATGGAGTGGTCCTTCGAGCCGGATTTTCACTTTAAACACTTTTAAGGTGATTTTCAATCGTCAAATTTAATACTGATACATATTATTATTACAAAAACACGAGTGGGACAGGAACTTGCACTTTACGGCAGGTAGGATTAGGTGCCCAACCTATTAGGCTATCGTGATTGCATCCAAATCAAGTAAATTTAATTAACGCTGTTCATTTATTCTGCATGCCAAATAAAGCTCTATTAACGTTTATCAATGATTATAGTCTGTTCCAATTGAATATGCCAAAAAGATTAACAATCTTGGCAACTATTTTAATCGTGTAAATTGGTTAAAATACATTATACGGACCGCTTTACTAATTAAATTTCAACCTAGTAACTGGTGTGGAAGTAGCAATAATATTTTTCGAGTTTCACTCTAGTTAATATTATCAATTTAAATGCAAATATAATATTTTAGTACGGACATTTTGTATTCTCTTCTGCAGGGGTTCTCCTCTTTGTGCACTTCGACCAAGCTATGAGTTCATCATCATCATCATCATCTTATAAACGTCCCACTGCCATATGAATAACATTGAAGTACATTAGGTTTTGTAGTTTAGGCTACTAATTACATTATTAAGGTAGCTTTTGAGACTTTAATCTAAAAGAAAAACAAAAAAGCAACAGGAAATCACTCATGACACTTCGCGGTTGCATTTACGAAATAAAAGTAAAACAAAAACAAAAAAGCAAATATGCGGTGGTACAGACGCCTGCACATCAACCTATCCAAAACTGTCAAATTTCTTCAATACATTTTCAACCTTAAGAGTCAGTTATAAACATCAAAGTCTATTGAGAAAATTTGACAGTTTGTAGTAGGTTGATGTGCAGGCGTGTGACAACACTTTTAACCAAAACATAAAAAAACACTATTTATTTGTTGCTCGTAAAATTAAACGTAGATTCATTTCAATTTTAGAGATATCAGATCTCTAAAAAGAGGTTTGTTTAGATTTTTTTTTAAATGCCTTTTATTTGGTTTGCTACAGCTGCCGATTAACTACGAAAGGAAAAAAATATTTCGGGCCATTTAATAATTACATGATTTCTTTTTTTTTTCTTTTTTTTTCGTTTTTTTTTTTGCACAAAACCGGTCGTTGTGGAGATCTTTGGGGGAGGCCTTTGTCCAGCAGTGGACGTCTTTTGGCTGAGATGATGATGATGATGAATAATTTCATAGCGAAAAGCAAATAAAAAGGTAAATAAAATACATAAAAATGAGGGTTGTCAATAAAGAATTTAGTAGGTAATTTTTCTCTAAAAATATTATTAAAACTGTGTAACAAAGAATACTGATAGTAAAAAAACTTTCTTGTCCTTGTGATTGATTTGACCTTTGCTTCGATAGACTATTTCGAATTTCACAAAGGCCTTTGTTTTATTTGTAATTTGAGACATAATTTTGTTTCAAGCAATAATCATGTAATTTTTTTTAACTTAAACTAGTAATTTTAATACGTTCTTTTATTTTTTGAAAATGTTACCCGATTTCACAGTTTAAATGTAAAAATTGAAACAAGATAAGTTCTAATTACTAAGTCATTTTGAAGTTCGTAAATAGAACTTACTAGGTACACTTATTCCTAAGTCGGTTGTGACTTAGGAATTATATTGTAAAATATTTTCATTTCTTTAGATGGTAAAGAGTGATAACACTAGTGGAAATGTTTAATGATAAAATGAGATTCCCCCGAACACCCTTGAGTATCAGCAGTCAGCACAAAAGGCGATAATGTATCAGTAATGATGTGGGGCTTTACAGAGATCTCACGCGGACTTGAGCGACTTTGAAAAGTGATGTTGCACTGTTTTGTTTCATTTGCCAATACTCGTGCACTTCACGAACGGTTAATAACCCACCATTATTTTCATAGTAAAATTGGGAAAAACACACATTTTTGAAAATAAAACAATATGGCGAACACTTTTTTCCACTTTCATGCCAAGAAGTGTATTATTAAATCAAAAGCAAATTATGTAATTAAGTTCTTTTTTCAAAAGTCATTTTAACATTTAAAAAGTTTTTAATTACTTTAGCATAAATCCTGTTTGTTGTTAGACGATGACGGCCATTTTGAATTACGGAACCAACTATCGCTCTCCCGTCGCGCACTTGACGGTTTCTTTATTAGAAAGATCGGTGCTGTAATGGACGTTTTAATAAACAAAGGGTGGACTGTACGCCTTTCTTCAATTCGGTTATTACTTTTATATCTCCATTAATATGCTTGTTAAAGCAAACATGCAATGATGTGTGGAACTCAAGGAAACTGGTGATCTGAGAAAGTCATTTTGATCAAATCATAACTGCTGTTTTTTAATATTGTTAGATGATTGACCGGAGTTTCTTTTAATTCTTTGTTTGAAAGCTAAGTAATCTTTGTAAAGGTCAGTCATGGGATGGGTCACTGAGATTTTTTTATCACGGGTAAAATCAACAGAATAACGCAGGTGTCCTCTTGTATTATGAGATCTAAAAGCGCATAATTGAAAACTGATTAAATATCGCTTCTAATTATTTATGCGCAATTGAGTTTTTCTTTGGTTTTAGTTTTCTTAAGAGTATAAGTTCCGGGTTGTTATATAAAATGTTTGTTTTGATTCTGAATATATAATTAGTTTAATTATTAATATCGTCATCACTTTTGCTGCTAACAATCCCTCCGCTGGGGATCGAAACTGGGTCTGACACCGGTAGTTAGCCACTACACCATAAAAGCGGTAATATCACTAAGTACATCAAACTTATCAATTTAACTTACTACCCACTAAGAAAATAATTATCTCCAATTTGAAATATGTGACAGCTTACTACATAATTACTCAGTTCTATTTTATGGTTTTCCTAAAGGGTTATTCCCAAAGTACTCCATTATTTTGTTTTGAAAACATAAGGAATCCATACTTTGATTTTCAAACTACTCCAAAGATTTATTATTTTGAATATATATATTTTTTTTAAATTTTGCATTTACTTTTACTCCACAGGAGAAAAATCTTTATAGTATTTTTTATTTTCATGGAGTAGGAATGGAACTTAATGTTTAATTGCTTCACGTTTAAAATATTATATTTTAATGTATGTCATTGTTAAAGAGAAACTATAAGTGTTATTTTAAATTAATTTATTAGTTATCTTATAATATTCCAAAGTGTATTTCTTAAGTAATTGTATTTTAATTTATTTTTATAATAATACTATGTCAGGCCTAGCTTAATGTAAATTATATTATGTATGTACTAACATAGTTCTTAAGTCCATTTTTGTTACTAACCCTATGAGTCCTTGTTACTTGAATAAAGAAATTGTATTGTATAGTATTATCACCATACAAATACAAGCGTTCCAGATACAAAGGAAACTTAAAACTAGTTTATTTATTTATTTATTTATCAGTGTTTACTGCGGACTTATAGTTGTGACTAAAACGTCCTATACAAACAAAAGCATAAATTTTACATTATTAAGAAACAAAAAAAATAATATTGAAACAAAAACAAATAAAATTACAATTATATTGAGAACCTCAACCTCAACCGTTAATTACGTGACCGTAAAAGTTACCGTAGTTAGTCCTGATTAATTAACTACTTTTACGTTTTGATACAGGTGCATAGGGAACCGTTATAGAATTTTATAGCGGACACTGCACAAGACTCTGGGTCTACATCGCAGGAACCATTACAATTATAAATTAAAACTACATTTACCGGTTGGTTCGAAACAAGACTTAATTATACCCACATTATCATTAGTAATGTGTGGTGCCGGGGATAAAGAATTGCACCACCCCATCTCTTCCCGTGGGTGTCGTAAAAGCCGACTAAGGGACCATTCCAGAGGATGGGCAGCAGCATCTCTCTGAGGTTACCCTTAACCTACTGCGATCGCCAACCCGCCTGCCAAGCGTGGCGATTACGGCAAATACCCCTCATATTCTTGGGGGAGGCCTTTGTCCAGCAGTGGACGTCTTTTGGCTGCGATGACGATGCGATGATCATTAGTATTATTTTGTGGTGTGGACATAAATGAGGAGATGATGATGATGATAAATCTAAGTTATCCTGACACACACACTTAACTCATTCTTAAATACATGCACTCCACATATACGGATTGCACCGTCCAATATGTACCATATTTCAAGCGAAATAAAAAGTCTTTGTCTTTTGTCTTAATGATTAATTAATTTATTATTTGTTATTTTAGAATCATTCTGTATAGTTACTGTTTGTGACAAATAGCCACATTTTTAATTTGTTAACCCTATAGAATTGACCCCCACGAGCCAGGCCTAGCCTAGTGTGTTATACGTTACAGGAATGTACAATAACTTACTAAAAGTTAATATAGTAAGCCGTGGGTTTCTATTAATTTTGGTAAATTAATATTTTACATTTTAATTATTACATTTATTTTTTTACATTTATTTTTTATTTTCATTTATAAATGGTTTTATTTAACTATATTTCTTCCTGCTCTTTTCTTTGAGTAAGATGGTAATAACCCTTCCTATGTATGCCTTAGTTGCTCAATATTAATGAATGTTGAGAAAATAGAAACTGTGCTAGCACACGACCCGACGTCGAAAGGTGACTACTAATAAGTATAAAGTAATCCTCTAGTATGCCTCAAATTAGTCGTGAACATTCTGTGTGTCACCGACATAATCATAACCATATGTATATGCCATTTACACCGTACGACACGATCACGATTTTTATTTAACAAACTTTTTAACAAATTAACATTTTTTTTAAATTTTTATTCTTAAAAAATGTAATATTCTAATTCAGTTTCACATTACTAGCTCATTTTATGGCCCCACTGCAGGGGATCAAGCCTTCTATATGGATGGTAACACTACAGAGAGAACGGACCATAAACCACCACGCGGGCCAAGTGCGGTTGTTAACGACTGCTAATGCAGCCGGTACCAATAGCTTACGTGCCTTCTGAAGCACGGATTTATTCAGTTAAGGCTATAATAATTTTTTAAGCTCATATGATTGTCACTTAGCTCTCGGTTCGTAAGTCTCCAGGCGGGACACCTTTTATTGAGAAGAACTGGTATGAAACTCAGCAATTACATTTTTTTTCCCGGGACCCCAGAGCTAGCAGCTACTTGGGCCAGCGTATAAGCATAGCTATCCAACGTGGCAATGCTGCTAGCTTACTGGGCACTATGCCTGATGGGGATGATTTGGGGCAATTTTTTTTATTTATAGTTAATAGTAGATATAGTTTATAGTTGTTTGTAAGTTTAATTTTAAGTAGTTTTATTATTATCTTGTTTCAAATAAATATACTTTAGTGTTTTCTTCCTTTCTTTAACAAGTATTGTAAAATAAAATATTGGAAAATGTACTCCCTATAGAAGGATACTTTTTATTGTAAAACCTAAGTTTACTGTAATCTAGTTAATAAAGTAACTAAATTAAATGTTTATTTTATAAATTCGTGAAGTGAAACTTGGTTTCTCTTTTTGCAAAAGTGTTGAACATTGCGCGCACGAGGGACTGTGAGATTTGGCATAGCTAAAGTTCATATTAAGAAGTGTAGAATATATTTATGTATAATATGTGTTACCTAGATGAGCTCCTGGAAACCAGCGCCTGGCAAGAGATCGCGCAAAACAGGGAGCAGTGGCGTCACCTCGTGTTACATTACATTGTATGTACCTATATTTTGTGAATTATGGTCGCAATTCGACTACTACTTTATTACTTTAAACGCTAGTGTTCCTACGCTAACAAACTTGTTGTAGATATCTGACATCGCTTAAGGACATTTTAATTAAACCTCATAATTGCGTGTATTTACGCGGATCAAGTCGTGTACGGCCAATGACACCCTTCTTTATTGCTTTAAATTTCATACTGGCGCCTTCTAGGTCGTCTGGCGCCTCTCGCATAAACTCGGTTTGTAGAAGGCTTCTACAAACCGAGATTATGAGAGAGGCGCCAGACGACCTTGTATTCTTTATTCCTATTCCTAACTCGCACAAGGGACCATCTGCGTCAGGTCATAACGCCAGATCAGGACGCGCCGAAGCACATTCTTCACCTGAAACTCATAAGAATAGTGTCTCAAGAGAGTTGCCCCGTAGACACGCATAGTCCACTCTCCATTCCCCAGATAGGTAACAGGAGCTGTCAAACGCGCTCACTTCTGAGCTAAGCTTCTGAGTTTTCAAATGCTTGAAGTTCATCTTTTTTTTATAGGTACCACTCATTAGTTTTTATTTTGTTATTTAATATTTTTTAATTATTTTATGTTCTGTTGTCCACAAAAACTTTATTAATTAATCTGTTTTAAACGTGGAGACCTGTTATTGGCCATCTGTTACCTATATCTGAATGTATATATGTTTCGCGTGCTGTTGGTCTTCCGAAGACAAATCAATAAATTAATATTATCTTACGGGTAAGCAAAGTGGAAGCGCACTTCACCCAGAATTCTCACCTAGGTAGGCACTGGCTATCTTATCTTATCTCTAGCTGCCGGAGCACAACAATGCTACAAACTTTGATGTTATGACGATATATTTAGATAAGATGGTGGTAGCTAGCTAGGCGGACAAATAAGCCTTACCACCAACCAAACCGAGTACAATACTATGTATCCCTAACACGTATATTTACTTAGATTGGATTTAGTATGTAAGTATAGTTGTGTATTGAAATAAAACAAATAAAAAAAGATAATTTTTTACTAGAAAAAATCAATTAGCATCAGGAAGTTCGAGTGGGAATCGAACCCACGACCTCTGAATAACTGGTCCAATGCTCTGACCGCTGAGCTACCGAGGCCTTAGTAAAATTTTATCTTGTAACCATAATTATATAGTATTGTAAATGCAAAAAATATATATATATATGTATCTTTTCACTCTTCATTTCCTCTTTCTTTTTTTTTTTTTTAGTTGATTCTATTCTGGCTTCGTGCGATTTGCACATTTAGCCAGTGTCAAAGTAATTTTTTGTACAAGTAATACATAAATAAACAATATTTCCTTAAATGATGATGAATGATATTAGAAATGGGAAGTGAGAAATGATATAAGTAGTATAATATTGGGCATTCTATCCCACCCCTCGTTCGTGTCGGCAAACGTTCGTTTGCCTCCACTCTCTTGCGGTGGGATAGAACACCCAATATTATAAATAGATTTGATATGAACAAATTTTACGTTTCCGTGATGAATGTGCATAAAATCTTAGCTTACAGAACAAATTGCGTGGCAATACTTATCATTGCAGTTGGTATAAAAAGCCGATTTAATAAAAAAAAAATCATTTTGTCTACGACGACAACCTGCACAACTATGAAATTTATTAAGCAATCTCAGACGCTTCAGTTAAATATTGTTTGCCCGGACAACGAGGTAGTTGCTAACCGACATGGGAACCTTCTTCCTAATTCTATTAGATGTATTATTTGTGGTCCATCAAACTGTGGAAAAACAAACTTAATCATAGGACTGTTATTACATGAAAATGGTTTACGTTTTAAAAATGTATATGTGTACTGTAAAACACTGTACCAACCCAAGTATACTTTCTTAGAAAAGGTTTTTCATTTAGTTCCAAATATTTCGTTTGCTAAATATCAAGACAATGAACTAATTCTCAGCCCACATGACGCTAAACCACATTCAGTAATAATTTTCGATGATGTTGCATGTGAGAATCAAACGAACATGCGTGATTATTTTGCCATGGGTAGACATAAATTTATAGATAGTTTTTATTTGAATCAAACGTATAGTAAAGTTCCAAAACAACTAGTAAGAGATAACGCAAACCTTTTAGTATTATTCAAACAAGATGACGTAAACTTGCGTCATGTATATGATGAGCATGTTGGTACTGATATGACATGGACAGATTTTCGAGAAATGTGCTCAAAAATTTGGAATAATCCATACAATTACTTAGTAATTAATAAAGATTGTCCAATAAATAAAGGTTGTTACAGAATGAACTTTGATACCTTTGTTGATTTTGAAAAATGAATTTAATAAAAAGGTATCAAAATGATGATCGTTTTCATTTTATTGATACAACAAGGAAACATAACACGTATTCTAAACATCAATTTGAATTAAAATGGAAAAAGAGTTAAAAGCTAAGGTTGTTCAAGCTGCAGAAGCTGTCAAAAAGAAAGTAAAAGAAATGCGATCGATGGAATCTTATAATGAAAAAATGATGGACACAGTTTTTCAACCCATTACAAAACCTCTTCATCAAATGATCCATGATAATAAACAATCAAAGTTATCAAATGAATCTAAGGATAATTCCTTTGTCATAAAAGATGATATCATAAATGATGAATCACAGGACCAACACTACAAAAACATAAAATCTACACTGCACCTTCAAGGAGACGGTTCGGATGAAGATATTAATGAAGACTTAAATAAAAGTATTACAAGCAATAGTTCATTTAGAACCGTTGAGTCGCTGCAAAGTCCTAGTCAAGACACCTCATCTTGGTCGTTGTCATCTGAAATGTTTGAAGATGTTCCTTTTGGAGTTAGAAAAGAACGTGGAAAGCTATTCATAGGAACATCACGTGTAAACGTTCACGACGATAAAATTTATATAGCGGGTCATGTGTATAGAAAAACACCTGGCTTAAATGAACTTTTATTTAAAAAAGTACCTGATTTAGATATAGTAACAGGAAAAGATGAACAAGCATATAAAGAAATTTTGATAGAAACCAATGCTCATCGACGAGATTATGATCCGAATAAACCGATTAAGACAAATAGAGGTCGGAAGTATTTGCATATAATTAAACCGCTTTTTAAACTACGCAAACCTTCTACTTCGTCTGTTTCATCTTCTAAAAGTACTGCAGACCACGTAAGCGAAGGGGAAGGATTAATTCCTATGAAGAAATTTAAAAAGAATACTGATTTTGTTTATTGGGATGATCCTAACGAGTTAGTTGAAAGATTAAAACTGTTAATAGCCTCTAGAGATGCTGGGAACACTGGATTAGATAACGAAGTTATTTCTATCATTGAGGAATTACGAGAAAAGGGCATTATAAATTGACAATCGCAACTCTTTCTTTTTATTTATAAACCTTTCTTTAAATGAAAAGGATCTCTTAAAAATGAATATTGACAAATTCGGGCAACATGTTCACAAAAGATTACGTTTCTCAGAAATATTTGATTACAAGGAAAACTCTTTAGTGAAATCAGAAAATGGAAATTATGACTTGCAATCATCGCGATTAACTGGTGTTGGAGAACCTATTTCACCGGATGATGTTGTAAATAAAAAGTATGTCGACGAACAGTTATTAAATTTATGTTCAAAGGACGAAGTGACAGTATTGTTGAATTCGATAAAAGCTGATATCTCAGAAAGAATTAGGCAGTTGGAAAATAAATTCGGTGGTAAAGACTTCTTAGTTCGCAATAAACAAAATGATAAAGCAACAGATAGTAAAAGAAATACATAGATCAGCTCGCAAAAATTTTGATCGACGATGTGTTAAGCTCAAAGGAATAAATGATTTATGGCAAGCTGACCTGATTGACATGAAGTCGTTAAAAAAGTATAATAAAGGATTTACGTTTATTTTAGTTGTGATAGATTGCTTTACCAAATATGCGTGGGCTGTTCCATTAAAGTCAAAATCAAGAGAAGAGGTTGTTGCCGCATTTAATAATATTGTAAAAACAAGTTGCAAACATCCGGTCAACTTACAAACCGATATGGGAACTGAATTTTACAATAAATCGTTTAAAGAGCTTATGCAGTCACTAAACATAAATCACTATTCATCGTACTCTACAAAAAAAGCATCTATTGTTGAAAGGCTGATAAGAACTTTAAAAAGTAAATTGCATGTAGCGTTCAGTTATAATGGCAGCTACGAGTGGTTGGGAAATACTTTAAAAGATGTTTTGAATACTTATAATAATAATAAACATAGTGTCACAAAATACAAGCCAGCGGATGTAAATACTATAAATGAAGCTAGTGTTAGAAACAATATTAAAAAGTTCAATAACAAGTTCGTTAAAACACAAAAAAGTATATTGAAAATTGGTGACTTTGTTCGAATTAGTAAATATAAAAGCAGTTTTGATAAAGGTTATACACCAAATTGGTCCGCAGAATTATTTACAATTAAAACAGTTAATAAAACTTCTCCAGTTACTTATCAAATACAAGATCAAAGAAAACAACAAATATTAGGATCATTTTACAAAGAGGAATTACAAAAAACAAACCATCCTAATGTTTACTTAATCGAAAAGATTTTAAGGAAAAAAAACAACAATTATTTCGTCAAATGGTTGGGACTTTCTGATCAAGAAAACAGTTGGGTAAACAGCAGCTCCATCATAAAATAATATAAATATCCTAGTTTGTATTTTGCAATCATTACATAAAAGAATATGCAAGGAGGAGGACTAGTTAATAATATAATTGACCGTTTACCATTTGAACTTCATTTACCAGGTTATAACTATTGTGGTCCAGGTACAAAGTTGAAACAAAGATTGTTAAGAGGCGACAAGGGAATCAATAAATTGGATGAAGCTTGCAAATATCACGATATTGCGTACCTAAACACTGACTTAGCTAGCAGACATAAAGCAGATACCCAACTGTTAGATATGGCTAAGAAACGATTACATTCAAAAGACGCTGGCAAACGCGAAAGGTTAGCTTCATGGATAGTTGGTAAAGTTATGAATGCTAAACTGAAAACGGGTTCAGGGATCAAAAAGTTTAAGACCGTTATATCTAAAATTCATTCACACATTAAAAAATTAAAACCGAAAAATCATTCAACAGCAATTAAATATGCATATGAAGCCGCGAAAAAGTGTTTTCCTAAAAACTGTCACTTTCGTTTACCACGAATAATACCAATTCCCAAGACAGGAGGAATTTTACCACTGATACCTATATTTGCGGGTCTGTCTGCTTTGGGTGCATTAGCTGGAGGTGCGGCTGGTGTGGCAAAAACCGTAAACGAATATAAAGCAGCTCAACAAAATTTGAAAGAATCAGAACGCCATAACAAATCAATGGAGGCTATCGCAATAGGTAGAGGACTTTACATCAAACCATATAAAAAAGGCAGCGGATTATTTTTGAAAAGTTCAAAAAACTAACTTTTAAGCTACCCAGTCGTGCTCTTACGAATATTGATATAATTAAGCATGCTGTCAATATCCCATACTTTCGTGGAGTTTATATGAGAGATAGTTTGCCAAATAAATCAAAACTTATAGAATGTGGAATCGTTAATTTAGACGATTCGAACAATAATGGCACACATTGGGTAGCTTACGTAATAATTTATAACTATTGTGAATATTTTGACAGTTTTGGTGATTTGAAACCTCCTACAGAACTGGTAAAATATTTCGGCTGCCGTGATATTTATTACAATTATGTACGATATCAAAAATATGATAGTGTAATCTGCGGACATTTATGTTTAAATTATTTACAGAACTTTTGGAACAAATATAATATATATTAATAAATTAATTGTTTCATTCAATCATTTCCAAGATGTCTTTCACGCTGTCCATATCTGGAAAAAGTTCTATTTTAACAACAAACTATACTCCTACTTTGGAACTCGATGGTGAATATGAATGCGCTTTGCTTCACTTTTCTACTTTTAATTCTATACCAAATATCACCAAAAATAACAATAAATTTCATTATGGCATTAACGAAGTTGTTGAAATTCCTGAAGGAGCATATGAACTCCAAGATATATATGACTTTCTAAAAATGAAAGTAAAAGATTGTATTTTTAAATTATATTGCAACAACAACACACTCAAAACGACTGTATTTTGCACCAAGGATATTCATTTTGAAAAGCAAGGATCCATTGGAGGTTTATTGGGTTTTGATAAAGTACCTTTAAAAAGCCATAAATTACATGAATCATTACTTCCAGTCAACATTTTATCAACGACCGTGGTGCGGATCGAATGTGACATTATTAACGGTTCATATATAAATGGAAAATCAAGTCACACAATACATGAATTTTCCCCAAATGTGCCTCCTGGTTATAGAATAATAGAAATTCCAAAGAACACCATCTATTTTCCAGTTAATAGAGACACTATTACTAGTATCAGCATAAGAATATTAGACGTAAATAATAATCTCGTTGATCTTCGTGGTGAGGAAGTAAATCTGTACCTACATTTAAAGCAACATGATAGACTACAATAAATATGCCATACCCCGTTATCAAAATATCAGTGGTAAAAAAGCAGTCCAAAATACCACACATTCCCGTGCTAAAATTAGAAAATTAACAGCAGAAAATAAAAAATTCCTAAAATTAATTAGACTGATAAAATGAGTATTTTAAATATAACTAATCCGCCTGTTTACGATAATTCAATAGAATGTATAGAAACTCATTCGTACAAGCCTTACATAACCAGCTTTAATAGGAACGATGAAATAAGAATCCCTATAAACCAGCAAGACTTATACATTCTTCCAAGTGCAAGTACTTTGTATATAGAAGGTGTGGTAAATGTTATGAAGAGCGACAACAAGGAGAGAGCACAATTTTTTCAATTCACCAACAATCCTCTTATGTATTTATTTCAAGATATTCGTTATGAATTAAACGGTGTAGAAATAGACAAAGTGAAGAATGCCGGAATAACCACCACTATGAAATCATTATTGTCCATGAATGACTCCGAAGCCAAGGTATCTAAAGCATGGGGTTGGGACTTACATGGTATCAAAAACAACATAATGGGACATTTTTCTGCATCCATTCCACTTAATAAAATATTGGGATTTGCAGAAGACTATAGAAAAGTTATTGTGAATTGTAAACATGAGCTTGTACTACTACGAAGTAACACGGACCTCAACGCAGTGAAACTCAATACCAACGAAACAGTGCAAAGCATAGAAATACATAAAATAATTTGGCGCGTACCTCATGTGAAAGTATCCGACAGAGAAAAAATTAACTTACTTAAAGTGCTTGAAAAGGACAGAGCTATTCAATTAGCGTTCCGGAACTGGGATCTATACGAATACCCTTTGTTACCAAAGACCACAAAACATACATGGTCAATTAAAACTTCGACACAAATTGAAAAGCCAAGATACGTAATTCTTGGGTTGCAAACTAATAGAAAAAATGATACGTCTAAAGATATGTCGCAATTTGATCATTGTGATGTACGTGATGTCAAAGTTTATTTAAACTCCACATATTATCCATACGAAAGTTATAATACCGACTTTGCAAACCATAATTCTTCCTTAATATATGAACAATTTGCAAACTTTCAACAGTCTTACTATGGACGTCAATCTAGTTCGTTGTTGAGTGCTCAAGAATTTAGAGATATTGCTCCATTATTTGTTATAGACTGCTCAAGACAAAACGACAACATAAAAACAGGACCAGTCATTAATATCCGCTTAGAATTGGAGAGTCATAAAGAGATACCAGACCACACAGCTGCATATTGTTTAATTTTAAATGACTGTATGGTAGAATACAAACCTCTTAGCAACATTGTTCGGAAGATATCATGAACTCAGTTATTTTTGTTGATATTCAAGGATTTAAAGACTATCAAAATCAATTTATTATCAAGGAATTTGCATTATCTACAAAGGAGTTCACCCAGGTTTTCTTGATAAAACCTCCATATCCGTACTCAAAATTAACTACGGACGAAAAAAAGAGTGTAAGATGGATTGAGCGTAATAGAGGTATTACTTGGAGTCAAGGTAACATTGACTATAGAGAGTTCAAGAGATTAATATTTCCAATTTTACAAAATAAAACAATTATAATGAAAGGTCTTGAGAAACAGAAATGGATTAAGGAGTTATGTGAAAACTGTGTTTTGATAGATATTGAAGATAAAGGTAGCCCTAATTTTTCAAAATTGTACATGTCATTTTGTAAATGTGAATCTAGATTTACTTGTTTAAGTCATAATAAAGAGTGTGCTCTTAAAAACGTTATCTGTATTAAAAAATGGTATTTAAATAATTGTTGCTAAAATTGTAAATATATTGTTTTTAAAATAAATAAATAAATAATAATAATAATTTTAATTTGCTATTTTTTTTCTGTTCTTTGTTAAGTTTAGTTAAGAATGTTTCTTTTTGTTGTGTATATATTGTAATGTTATGTTTATAAAATTAAATGTTATCATTAATAAATAAATTTATTATAAATATTTTTTTTATTTCAACGTCTAAGTTGTAAGATCATTCAATAAAACAAAGGACATACATTTTATATTTTTATTTTAAAATGACTTAACTTAAATACAAAACTAGCATAACTATAACTTTAAAAATTAACTTTACTTACATATTTTTATAAATTAGTATCACATATTTTTTTACTTATACTAGTTATCAATTGTTCCGTATGTTCCATTATAGGGTTAAAATTGTCTGTAACAACATACTGAACACTGCATAGTACTTTTTCATATACACCATCACTTTGCACAGCACTGTTGTTCTCCAAGTCCACGATCTCCACCCTGATGAGTCGAATACCTCGTCTGGGTTCACTGCTGTATACATATGAGGATGCATTTTGCATGCAAGGTTTCTTTGGCGGTGCGTGGCTTTCTTGACTACAGCGTTTTGTCCTCCTTTTCTTTGGTTCCCGTTGTAGTTTGGCTAGCTCCGGGTACACTTCGTCAAAGTCAGCAAGAGGGTCTTGAGCATGTTGTTCAAACAAGTTATAAGATGACTCCATATCTGTCGGTTCGTTTTATTATGGTATTATTTGCGTAAAATCGTGTTGTAGTCTCAATGGTCGACTATTGAATGACAGAAATGATTTAAAATCTAATTACTTCAAAAGAACATGCTGAATTTGTATTAAATGCAAACACGTGCATTAGTAAAAATTATTCATGTTCATACATGATTGTGTAAGTGCATAGAAAGCATTTACAAAATTGAAGAGTCTTGTTTCATTGACTTCGTGTTATTTACGTGATCTAATGCTTATTTAACAAAAAACATGTTCGTATAGTCACTAGCAAAAATATGTAAACAATTTCTAACTCTTAATACAATGAAATAAATATCAAAGTGTTAACATATCAATGCTCATGAGTCATGAGTCATGACTGTACTGAATGTTAAATGTAATATATGAATATGGAGCATAACATAATTTAATATTTTATAGTAATAATAGTAAACAGCCTATACTTGTCCCACTGCTGGGCAACGGCCTCCATCATTGGAATCAAGTCATCGCTACAAGTGATGGGTAATGGCATAATCACCACGCTTGCCAAATGCGGGTTGGTGATCACAAACACTGGCTATAACACATCTTGCCAGATTTGGGAATTGAACCCGGGACCTTCGGGTATAGGGCCGAGGGCTCTGCCACTCGGTCACCGAGGCGAATTTAATATTTTAATGATAAAATATTTACTAAGGTACTTTAGGTAAATATTTCTGAAAACTATTTACTCAAATTTATTAGGTTGTTATGAAATAAAACACGTAAGTCTGCAAGTATGTAAATTTTATTTTAAACATTATACATAAAACTTATTCTAAACAACATTAAAATAACTATATACCATTAAAATAACTATATTATATATTTCTATTATATATCTAAAACTTACACTAAAACAACCTATAATTAAGAGACGCTTTATAACCAATCGCAAGTAAACATAATATCCAAACATTTACAGTATGTCAGAACTTCCCCAAGCAATTGTTGATATTTTGTTAGACGATATCAATCTTTTGTCATCATTACCAGAGAGCACAATTTTATTTACATCTCTGGTAAATATTTTATGTCTGATAGATTTAAATAGTTTGTTCTTTTTACGTATTACATTTTTGTTGAGGAGCACTGACTCATAATCCATCATGTTTAAATCACGAATAACGTAAGATTTGACACCTTTTGCTTTTTTTATAACTTTGTCTAATGTTCTTACACAATAGAGTTTGGATCGCAAACCAACGAAATCTGATATCAATTGTCCACTCATTTCATCTTTAAATAACCCTGGTACCTTTTTATTTATTAGTGGCAAATCGAATTGATTATTATTACTAAAGTTACTTGTATCAAAGTATTTCAAAAAAACATTTTTAAGATCTTTATAAAAATCTGAGGTATTAATGATGTATATGAAGCTATCGGTATCTGTGTAACATAGTTGTACTCGTTGATCATAAAAAGGTTTAATTATATTATAATGAAAGTGATACATATGAGATTTAGATAATTCTAGTACGGTAAAACCGATATAGATTGGTTTATCTAAAATAATTTGATCTGGCTTCATTTGAACGGCCACTAAATTGTTGGTAAATATAGATACGCTATGAAAATGAGGATTAGCAATCAGTTTGCTAGCACTCAATCTTTTTTTAGTTTTATTACTAGTATCAGTCCAGTTATTTACCAAATGTACGTTTACTCTAGCCTCGTTGTTTTCTAGCGTTTTACCAAATACAGAATTATTAAGAAGTTTAAAAAAATCTTGCTCAAAGACCGATTCAGCTTTTTGACGCAAAGATGTATTTAACTCAATATATTTTTTAAGATACGCACTTTGTCGAAATGTAATTGCGCGATGAATTTTGCGCAGCAATAGTCCATGCTCTAAACATTTTTTTAAGTGAACGTAGTGAACTACATAATTATATTTGTTATATAAATTAGGTATCAGTTTACTGTTTTTACCGCCAGGTGGAACGCATTTTTCAGGACAAAATGGCAAATCATTATGGGTACGATGCAAGGATATAGGATAATGCAAATCGACTTCGAGTATGTAACCATACTCCGCATCGTCGTTCACTTCTAAAATATTTAACGCCATTACTTCACAGTTATTTAAAAATCTAAAGTTAGAATAGGGTAGGTACTGACTCATACTGTATCCATATAAATTATTACAATCTAAGTAAACTAAAAAGGAGTCTTCATTGGAGGAGTCATAGTCAGGCATATATTTGTGGTTCGCCTTGGCGTATCTATGAGAACACATGCATACTCCACCTCTTATTCCCTTTTGAATCATACGGATCATTGACAAATCGTCAAGCAGCTCAAGCTGAACACCCGTTTTTAAAAGCATTGCGTCGAATGATAGACTCGGTGCAGTTACATAAAATGCAGGATCAAGTTGATAGTGACGTTTACATGTTTTGCGGAATTTTTCAAATATATCAGACAATAAAAGAACATCTGTTTTTAGATACAAGTCGGTATAGTCACCTAAATCCTTTATTCTAAACATTGACCAAACAGCTTGAGCATGTTTATAGTCGTTTTCAGAAATATGTTCATTTATAAGTGAGTTAAAGAAACTTGATTTAGGTGGCAATGCATTTTCCGAATAAGAGCTCCAATTATTCATGTAATCGTAAGGATAAACTCCTTTTCTCGTTAATAAATCAAACTGAATGTCATTAGAGAAATGAGAGCGTAAGCAGTGAAAATCATCCTTCTTCATAGTTTTAGCTAGTTTGTCCAGACTGGTTCCTAAAAATTTAAATGAATCTGTGAAACGTAGTTGTATAAACTCATCATTGATCACGGGTAGAAACTTTATAAACGATATATAGTTTTCCTTCGTTTTCGGAATTACTTTTACTTTACCAGGCATTTCCCCTAATTCTTTTATAAAAAGGTGACAATCATAACCTGATAAATTATGAAAAAATATTGGTAGAAATTGAGGTGTTTTGTATCGTAAATTACAAATTTGATGAGCTGCGCCGCGATAACGACCTGATATATGACAATGGTCGCGTACTTTGTCATGCCAAAGAAGATGACTACATATATGGCATTTTATGGCTTTATCAAAATTTTCCGCATCTAGATCAGTAAAAATCATTGGTTTAACATTGCTTAACATCTTATGAATATTTCTCGCCTGATTATTTATAAGTTTTATAAACTTGGTAACACAATCTTTACCGCGATAAGTTACGAATTTATTCTGCGTTGCATCGTAGGAACAAACAACGTTGTATGCAAAAGCGACTGGCACGTGTCGCTGTAGGTCGGTAGTGCTCGCCAGGCTCGGATCGGGTTCACAACCCGATACTGGTTGTAACATAGTCTCAAAGTCTGCGTATATTACAAAAGGTATATTTTGTTTGCGATCAAAGTTTTTAAATTGTAAAACAGAACCTTTTCTAGGTAAAACAGTAACAACTCCTCCGCACACGTGATTATTAAGCTCATCTTCAGAAGGAAAAAATATTAAACAGCTATCACAAAAAAACAAAGAGCCATGATGTTTAGTTATTTGACTTCTAACGAGACGACCTAAATTTTTGATTAAACAATAATGAGATAAGCCATCCTCATCTATAAGTAAAAGATGAATGCGCTTACTATTTTTATGATGATTTTCTGATTTATATAATGGACCTGTAATAAACTTATTATCTTTCAAACCATAAACATATATACTAATTTTAGTATTATTTTTCTCAAATATACTAATATCAGAAAAACTCATTGGAAAACAAATATCGTTTGTATTAAGTACATGTTTATAATGCGGATAGGACGATACGCGCTCAGGGTGTTTGTCGGTCGGGTAGAGGGCCGCGATAACACACCACAAGAAACAATCTTTATCTTTATTGCGAATATTAAGGCAGGCTCTTTTATTTTTTATAAACTTTGGTAAGTCTATAAAAGAAGATCCACTAAGTGGTTGAAACTTATTGATATTTATTTCAAAATGTGAGTTATGCATTAGAGACCAGCCACTGTCTCTTTCTTGAAATTCTTCAATATTTTTTCTTAAAGAAATCACAATAGTAGAGTAAAGTTTATTAAAATTATAATTTAAATGGATTGGATAGTTTTTTGTTGCAAACGACTTCATTTCCTGCCTATCATCCTTAAACAATAGAAACATTGCAAAAAGTTCAAAGTTAACTTTAACACTAGTATGAATTTTCAATGATTGGTCTATAAGAGATTTTACCCTGGAGCGCATACTATTGAAGAATGAATTTAAACAATAGAATTCATTATCTTCGGGAGCTACAATTCTGTAAGTAGCAATGCGGCCGCGAAAGGCTGACCTCACTATTTGCACACCTTCGCAATACGCTGTGCTGCTGTTGTTCTTGTGACTGTTACTTCGTAAGTGTCCTATCCATCGTCTTTTATCTACTGTTACACTACAAGATGAGCAAAAAGGCATAATTGCTTACTTACTCACAAACGTTAAAATATTTCTGTTATTAATCTATATGGTCTATAATTAATGTAGGATATTATGAATTTGTTTTTTGGTTTAATAGCGTCTCGTTATTAAACCAACATGTATAGTAACTAAAAGTAAATACTATAAAAGATAGCCAAAACAAATCTTATTATCTTACTAAATATTACTCAATAGTTATAGCCTTAATTAGTCATTTATCGTTAAAAAAAGAAGGAATACTATTATCAAATAAAAGATTAGCTTCTTTCACGAACCGCTGCAGGTATTTCCACTGCGTCGAGTCGCTCTCCAGCTGACAGTTGAGTCGGAGCAACGCTTTCTTCCAGCGCTCGTCTGCACGGCTGGCCTCGGCGTCCTCGCGGTGGTATACCTTCAACTCCACGTAGAAGTCGCCGACGGTGGAAGCGAGCAGGCGTTGGGATCCGTTTGCCACTCTGTTACTGATGTACGATGGCAATGTAGATGGCTTCGTCTCCTCGACTAGTACGTCTTCGACACATAGACCAAATACGTCTACAGGTTTAGATTTCTTGTTAGAGTTTCTGAAAAAAACAAAATAAAACTATATAACAATTGCTATTATTGGTATAAGTAAACCTTACTAGGATTCGAACCCACCTCGTAGGTACTAGCAATCACATAGAAACAAACATTTACATAAATTATTTTACTCAGGTTGAAAAGTAAAATACTTTTATTTAAATTTTATACCATCACTTTTCTTTAAAATTATCATTTTTAGCTAATAACCCACATAACTTACATTTCTATAATATTCAAATCTTTAGATAAAATTAAAAGTATTTAATTGAACAAACTATTCGACACATAATAACACATGTTCCTTTGAATGTTATGAATTTATAAAGAGTTACAAAGTTAGAAGAGTTACAAAGAGTTTAATTTTATTATGATTATTTCAAACAAAAGAAACAGAAATATTTACCTTTCGAAGTTGTTGGTGCTGCTGGTCTTACGCTTAGTAGCAGAGGACGAAGCCGCGGTCTTCTTCGCGGTCTTCTTCGCGGTATTAGCAACTACTTTCTGGAGAGCAACGGATTCACACTCGGAGTCAGACCTGAAAGTAAAAACATTGATTTGTAAGTAAACTTTATATTTGAATCCAATTAGAATATCCACAAAATCTAAGATAAATCCTTATCTTGAAATTTGTATCAGTTTGAACAGATAGTTTAACTCACTTGTATTACAATACCAACAATTACATTGCAAAAAATGACATACATACATCATCATCATCATCATCATCATCATCATCAGCCTATAAACGTCCCACTGCTGGGCACAGGCCTCCCACGTGAACAACAGCACGTGGGGATATTGGGCCATAACCCACCACACTGGCTAGGTATGGTACTGGCTGGGTATCTTCCACACAATTAGATCAGTAAAAAACGTTTATAAAATAATACTTACTAACATTTTTTATAAGTCTTCAAAGTTGTAGTTTCCAACGAAAATAGAGCAAACCTCAAGGTTATACAGCAGAGCTCAAAGGCAGCGAACAGCGAGTGGCAGCGGTCTTGAGTAGGTACTTGATGCACAGAGTGTTGGTGAATGAAAAGAATAACGTTCAAATATTCCGAGTTTTTATTAGAAAAAAATGCTTCACCATCAGTTTTCCATATTTATTAAAAGGACGTAACTCCACTTTTTAATTATAGTTTGCAAAATAATCCTACTTGCTTATCCATTACGATTTATAAATATCATAAACGGAACACATTCAACACCTTTCAACTAATAGTAACAAAAAAACACAATTTTAAAATATAGAAACAATTTGTATCATCATCATCATCAGCCTATAAACGTCCCACTGCTAGGCACAGGCCTCCCACGTGAACAAATAGCACGTGGGGATATTGGGCCATAACCCACCACGCTGGCCCAATGCGGGTTGGTGGGTTAAATCAATTTGTATGATTATTTTATATTTTTTATAATGTGTGTTGAAACCATCTGAAAACATACACATTTTAAAGAGAAAAGAAAATTACCAGATTTAATTTAGAAAAGGAAAAATTCTTAGTTAACTAACCGGGAATCGAACCCTGCCATCATTAGACCATTAATCGAACATCATGTCTATTTCGCAAATGTAGTTGTAAGATTTATGTGTTTATTTGTGGGGTTAGGTCACTATTTATCATTGTTATAACCGCCTCTGTGGTGTAGTGGTTAGATGCAAAGGTTGGACTCAATTTCTAGCATATTATTGTACTCGATTTGGTTAGCAGTATTATTTATTGTAAGTACGCCAAACAAGCTACCGCCATCTTATCTAAGTCTGTTGTTATTATGATAACAATACTAGTAACGTGGTTGATAGTATAATATTAATTTAAGTTCCATTATTTTGATAACATTTTAATTTTATAAGTATTTTTGTAAATAACAATAGTAAAATTATCAAAATAATATTGTACCCAATTATATGGAATAAACAAGTGACGCCAGGTCATAATATTAACTTGCTAAAATATCATTTTTCAGTTAACGGATGTCGGCGAAGTTCCATCGCTTTAATGCTTAACTTACATAAAATAGAGACCAACACATAATCTTGTAACCCAGTACAGGCTATGATATAATATATCAAAAAGCATCGTAATCACATTTACTTACGTTTGAATATCAATATATTTAAAATTTACGTACACAATATGTGTTTAAAAAAAAAAACAAATTCTCGCAAACATTCATAACATTTCATTCAGATAATGAAATGAAAATTATTATTTCGGTAACATACATATTTGTAATAAAAACATTGTTGAAGTCATCTTTTGAGTACATACAAATACTTGTGACAGATGACTTCGTTTCTTCATATGTATGTGTGTATGTGTGTGTGTGAGCACACTTAAATATCACTACATTCTTAATGTCATAAAAATGTATCTTAATTTATTATAGCTCATCAAAGAACACAGCCTTTATTATTATTATATGTCGTCAGCAATACAATTCAATAACACCCGATTCTTCATTATATACTACGCTGCAAAAAAGTTGTAACATGTAAAATTGTATGTGTTGTGCAATGAGGTGTGGTCTAAGTAACAGAACAAATACGAACAACCTAATTTAATATTAAGGTGAACATGTATGCAATACATCAATGCAGTTGTTTTTAGTAAATTAGTCTAAGAGTTTATTTGCATTGGTAAATATAACTAAATGAAATGAAAATTTTATTATTTAACTAGCTTTTGCCCGCGACTTCGTCCGCGTGGAATAGTGACTTCCGGCAGATTTTTGGTTCTTCCCACATAGTTCCCGTTCTTGCGGGATTTTCGGAATGGTCGAGTTCCCGCAGAATTATCGCGGACTGTTTTTTAGATCATTAAAAGAGCTATTATTCTTTAATACATATTTTTTGTGTATCTTGAACCGTTTTCACGGCGCACGCAACGGAAGGCTTCAAAGATGAGATAATTTCTCCCGTTTTTTACACATTTACCACTATATCTTTGCTCCTATTGGTCGTAGCGTGATATTATATAGCCTATAGCCTTCCTCGATAACTGGACTATCCAACACAAAAAGAATTATTCAATTCGAACCAGTAGTTTCGGAGATTAGCGCGTTCAAACAAACAAACAAACAAACAAACAAACAAACTCTTCAGCTTTATAATATTAGTATAGATTTCGTATATAAACGTTAAAAAATGTTACACATATTGTTAAAAAGATATGTAATAAAAAATCAAATGAACACATACAGATAGATATGACTTTTTTTCTGTAGTATTAATAATTTCTACCTCTGGTTTGGAAAGCTGTTTCTTCTAGAAGATACCATCAAAGTAGGACTAGATCTTTAATGTGCTCGTACCTAATGTATTCTACAGAAAATGTTGCTTGTCTGTTTCGTTCTTATTTACCTCAAATTTTTCATACAACCACAAACACACACAGCCGCTTTTTTGAATAGTTTAATTGCAAAATTAAAAAACCATTTAAAATTATTATAAACATATATTAAACCCATTGTATTTATTATTTTTCATATAAATAAAAATATATTATGATTATGTAATTAAATCTCATAGCATTGCCATTGGCGACACAGTACTCGCTCCGCTTCAGTCTATGCATTTGAACCACACTTCCGCGTCTTCCAGCGTCTGACGCTTACTGCGATTTGCGATGATCAGAACATTAGTGGGTGGTGTAGGGAGAGCTCAGTTAATTCATAATGTTTCCAATTTTAGTATTTGTATTTATTGATGCAACCTAACAGTAAGTACCTATTGTTTAACATTTTTATCTATGTTGGGTGGAGGGACACGAGTCAAGCCGAACTAGAAAATAAAGCTTTTAACTTTGAACTATTGAAGTCGTGATGATCACTCCGAAGCAAGCTGCTCTGAATATCATTTAGGAAGATCATTGTCATTCTGGTCTAAACATTAAAGTTTTAAATCATAAGAATAAATAAACTCATGATTTCTAGTTGGCAACTCCGAGGCAATCAGCTCTGAATAATATTCAGGGAGACCATGAGCCATTCGGGCGTAGATTTCATGAAGTTTAACAATAATCTTGAAACTAAGTTAAGTGGACTTTTGATTTCTAGTTGGTAACTCCGAGGCAATCAGCTCTGAATAAAATTCAGGGAGACCATGAGCCATTCGGGCGTAGATTTTATGAAGTTTAACAATGACCTTGAAACTAAGTTAAGTGAACTCTTGATTTCTAGTTGGCAACTCCGAGGCAATCAGCTCTGAATAATATTCAGGGAGACCATGAGCCATTCTGGCGTAGATTTCATGAAGTTTAACAATAACCTTGAAACTAAGTTAAGTGAACTCTTGATTTCTAGTTGGCAACTCCGAGGCAATCAGCTCTGAATAATATTCAGGGAGACCATGAGCCATTCTGGCGTAGATTTCATGAAGTTTAACAATAACCTTGAAACTAAGTTAAGTGAACTCTTGATTTCTAGTTGGCAACTCCGAGGCAATCTGCTCTGAATAATATTCAGGGAGACCATGAGCCATTCTGGCGTAGATTACATGAAATTTAACAATAACCTTGAAACTAAGTTAAGTGAACTCTTGATTTCTAGTTGGCAACTCCGAGGCAATCTGCTTTGAATAATATTCAGGGAGACCATGAGTCATTCTGGCGTAGATTTCATAAAGCTTAACAATAACCTTGAAACTATAAATTTAGTGAACTTTTGATTTCTAGTTGGTAACTCCGAGGCAACCGGCTCTGAATAACATTCATGGAGACCATGAGCCATTCTGGCATAGATATCATGAAGTTTCGCAAAGTCTATAAACCAAAATGTCCTAAATGATATTCAGGGAGATCATGAGCCATTCTGGTCAAGACGTTGTTAGTAAAGTTCCACAAAAACTTTAAAATTCTGGGTGTTCCTCGTGGTAATCGACTCATCCACATAGATTTAAGGTTTGCTATAGTGCCAATACTGTTTAAGGGCATGCGTCAAACTGACCTATAAATACAAATATCTAAGAACTTTTGATTACAAATTGTGTCTGAAATATAGTAAAAAATTGTTCCATAATTAATCTGTGAATATATATAGTAGTAATGAATTATCGAGCCGAGCAGAGCGATTGAGCTTGGTGAGTCATTTGCCTTTCAAATCTAGAATGATCTTTTTTGTAAATATTTTAGTGTGTGGAAGTGGATGGAATAAACGCGAAATCTGTTCATGTCAAATCTATTTATAATATTGGGTGTTCTATCCCACCGCAAGAGAGTGGAGGCAAACGAACGTTTGCCGACACGAACGAGGGGTGGGATAGAATGCCCAATATTATACTACTGATATACCCCCCAACCCCTAAAGTATCTCAGTAAAGATGTAGGGCTTTACTAAGCCCTCACGCGAGCTTCTTGAGAGAATTTGAAAAGTGACGTTACACTGTTTTGTTTCATTTGCCTACACTTATGCACACTCACGAACACTTAACGGTTAATAATCCACCACTATTTCACATTCATATTCGACATAACACAAATTTGGAAAATAAGACAAAACCGCAGACATGACGCTTCACTTTCCCGCCAAGAACTCTTCTTTCTTTTCATTATTGAGAAATAAATGCTACTAGGGCTGCAACCATTCGGATATCTCACCAACTCCAAAAGCCTAGGCGGCTGGATAAATATATAAGGCCAAGACAACACCAGTTTCAAAACGAATATAACTTTGTTCCTCGTTAATTTATAGGGGTTACGAGGTTAACTTTTGCGGCCGGCTTATACTAGGATTACTAATTAGAAATTAAATAGCTTTTTAAACTTTCATGGTCGCTTACATTAGAATAATATTAACAGGATTGTTACCTCTATGTTTTTTGTGCTGGCGAGTATCTCACATTTCTTAACTGATCTTTTAGTATTTGTAAAAATATTATGATTTGATGTTAATGACGGTAGATGTTGACATTGAATGGGCGCCTTTGGCTTTCAAAGTAAAAAAGAAAATAGTGTTGAATAATTTCGGTGGGCTGGTTAGAACCACGATAGCTCAATTGGGAGAGCACCTGACCCGGTATGTCAGAAGGGTGCAAGTTCAAATCCTGCTCGTGGGAATTTTTTCAACGTTTGTGTTTTTGTAATCTAACATTTGATATTTCAGTTTGATAAACATTATTGTCTGGTTATGACTCAAAAGTTATTAAGAATATAGGAGTATTAACACGTTATAGGCACTATAATGTTCTTTGTACCCATCATGTAAATCATGTCACATATATTACTATATTGTAAAAACTACTGCTTGTTGCCTTAAATAAATAAAAAAAAAACAATCAATACAAACTGTCACTTACATGAGTATATATATTTCAGCATGATACATAATTCATAAGTAGAAGAAATTTCTTCTAAAAGCTTTTAAAGGCCTTTAAAGTACACCATTTCGCGGCATCTTTACTTCGATAAGATATTAACTTAAGCTGTTATTATACTATCAGGTGGCCTAGCTCATTTCCTAAGCTATAAGCATTCAACGAAGTCTAGGATCGTAAAGTTTGAAGTTTATCTATTTATACGAGAACTTATTAATATGCTAGTCAAACGCGAACCACGCTTGAAGTGAGGGTGCTTTACACCTGACGACTTTGAAGAGCTTCTAATGCATTTCTATACCAACTTCAAAGTTTGAAAATCTTGCAGTGTTCTTTAAGTTGCCTAAACTCAATTAAATAATCTGTTTTTATGTTGCCTGCTTACTATCTAAACCATTAAATATGAAAAGGGCTATTATTTAAAATTTATTAAAGTTTTTTGTGCTGGATGCGAGCAGCACAAAACCGGTGGTTGTGGAGATCCTTGGGGGAAGCCTTTGTCCACCAGTGGACGTCTTTTGGCTGAGATGATGATGACGAAAGTAAAAAAATATAACAGTGTTTTTCTAATAAGTATTAAGAATTACACTTAAATTTATCGACGTACAATAAAAAAGATAATATTCAAGATTCTCCAAACATCAGCCTTTTTTAAAAGCGTTTGAAGGAACACTACCTGTCCGGTTGATTATGTCGTCCTATGTACTCGTATATTGATTTATTTTCTTTTTTTACCTTTATATTTGTTTTGTTCTTATATTTCCTTTGTTTATGCAATTATTAGTAGTATGTATTACAAATATTTAAGTAAGTTTATTTTAGTTTTGCAGGAGGTACACATTAATTCTACCATTTTATTCCTTTCCTTTTTCGGGCCTGCTTGAAGATATTTCAGAACATTTACCCATAGAGCTTACTTTGTTACCTTTTCATGCGTGTACATAAACTTGTAAATAATAAAAATAAATAAATAAAAGATAATCATGTAAAGATACTGTTCGGAGGTGACTTTGGATTTCTTTTCTACCAAAAAAAATTTCATAAATTGTGCATTTTGGAAACAATTAAATTGTTGTAATATCGTCTACTATGAAATATATTTTTCTATGTCTATGTTGTACACTTTTTATATATAACTTATATATAATTCGATACCGGAAGTTTCAATGAATGTAAGGGACAAACCACGATTTTACATAAGAGCTAAAAAAACTCTTTTTTTATAAATGTTAACAGGTTCACTGTCCAAAACTTATAACAATGGATAAATCAATTGTTACAGACCATATGTGGTCTGCGTGACAGTGAACCTGTTAACATGCTTCTTACGTTACTGGAAATTTAGAGTGTAAATAAAAAATAAATGATGAAAAAATAATGTAAGCGGCTAGAAGCTTTCGAAAAATATACGTTAATTTACTGTAAAGGATAATTTTAGTGGTGAAATTTAATGTAAGTGAATATTATTGCGAAAATCGTTCTAGATTGCCTGAAAATAGTTAACGTAAGAGACATTTTTGGACCGATAGAGCAATTCTAAGTATACCAATCGATAGAGCGGAAAATTCTGAATCCTAATATATTAAAAAACTCATTTTGGCCAAAATGTCCCTTACGTTAATTGATACTTCTGGTATGGGACATAGTGAGGCGCATTTCACAGTTTTCGACGCCTTAAAGCGCTCTAGTGGAGACTCTGCTAAAGCGTGCACGCTACACGCGATCCTGCACCTCAAAATAAGAAGACTGGAAAAGGTAAGCTTCATACAAACACGCACGCGCAAGAGGAGGGACGCACGCATAGACAACCTCAGACACGTAATCTTGCAACAGCTTGAAGGACTTCTTGGACTGTTTTTTGTTTTTTTTATATATTAGAAGGAGGCAAACGAGCAGGCGGGTCACCTGATGGGAAGCAATCACCGCCGCCCATGGAGACCCGCAAAACCAGAGGAATCGCAGATCCGTTGCCGGCCTTTAAGGAAAGAATAGGCTCGTTTCTTGAAGATTCAAGATTCCGTGACTCCGTATTCGTGAGAGGATCTATGCGAGCCTACCCTCTGCAGTCTCAAAACGCTCCGCTACAAACCCCTTTGGTAGAGATTATGCGACTGACTTCTATCATCATCATCATCATCAGCTCATTTTATGTCCCCACTGCTGGGGCACGAGCCTTCCTAGGGAGAACAGGCCATAAGCCACCACGCGGGCCCAGTGCGGATTTATGGTTGTTAACGACTACTAATGCAGCCGCGACCAACGGCTTTACGTGCCTTCCGAAGCACGGAGGAGCTTGAGATGAGAAATGTTTGGTCACCCATCCGATGACCGGCCTATACGACAGTTGCTTAACCTTAGCAATCGCAGACCGGGCGCGTTAACCACTCGCCATCGAGCTCCACAACTGACTGACTTCTCGGAAGCGTTTAAAAATAGTTTTATCTACGTATGTATAGTCATGAAGTTATCCGAATTCCTACAGAATCGTTTATTGAACTGGAAAAAGGAATGTTGGCGTATATTTGTTTCAGTTTTGAAATATTGGTCGGTTGCCCTCTCGCTTCAGAGTACTGCAAATAATGCAGACAGAAATTTTTACGTAATGTAAACCTTATGTAAACATTCTTTTAATTATTTAAATAAGTACATACCTATTTAACTTGACTTTTCGCGTTTTATTTATGTCTACAATATAACGGGGATTAATGCAAACCAATAAGTATATTTTATACTAGCTGTGCCCCTCAGTTTCACCCGCGTTCTATTAGTCATAGCGTGATGTAATATAGCCTATAGCCTTTCTCAATAAATGGACTATTCAACACAAAAATAATTTTTCATTTCGAACCAGTAGTTCCTGAGATTACCGCGTTCAACCAAACAAACAAACAAACTCTTCAGCTTTATAATATTAGTATACTCGTAAATTATTATTCCTTACGGGTAAGCACTAGGTCTTCATCTCACCTGATGTTTAGTGATGGTATCTTATCTTATCTTAGTGTGGCCTGCCGAGGTTTCCCCTCCCAGTAACACTTCGACTCATTGGGATCTTTTGTGCAACCCCATCCTTTCACTCTTCCTCCTCTGTAAAGATAGACGCCATAAGTCTGGCAACGTCTTAAGAGCGAAGAGAACAATCGAGTTCAATAATATGTATACACTTTTGACAGTTAGTAACCTTTTTTCTACCTTGTAATAAGTTGTAATAAGAATCAACATCTGTCAAAAGTGTATACATATTATTGAACTCTACTGTACCTAGTGATGATAAATAATAATAAGTATTTATTTCAGAATAAAAAATAAAAAAGCCGAAGGCGGAAGCCCGGAATCCTCAACTACTGAGGCACTGGCTATCTTATCTCTAGCTGCCGGATCACAACAATGCTACAAACATTGATGTTATGGTAATGTGTTTTGATAGGATGGTGGTAGCTAGCCAGGAGGACAAACAAGCTCTACCACAAACCAACGAGTACGCAAACATGGAATGGGAACAACAACACTGGGAATCGAACCCGGGGCCTCTGCATCTGAGACCGCGTTCTTCCCGTTCCCGTAGGAATATCGGTATAAAAAGTATTCTATGTGTTTATCCAGGTTATCTGTATGCCGAATTTCATCTAAATCCATTCAGTAGTTAAAGAGTGAAAAGTAGTGAAAGAGTAAACAAACATCCATCTATACTTACAAATTTTCGCGTTTATAATATTATAGTAGGATAATTACCTACTGTCTGCAAACGAGCAGGCAGGCCGCCCGATGGTGAGCGGTCACCACCGCCCATGGACATCAGCAACATCACAGATGTTGCTTTTGTGTTGCAGACCTGAAGAAAACCTCTTTACACCCCTTTTAAAAGAGTCCATGTCGTAGCTTAATGGGAAATCCTCGGATGGCAGCTCATTCCACAGTTTGATGGTACGTGGAATAAAGCACCACTGGAAGCGAACCGTTTGAGAGAACAGCGGCTCCAGAAGTGTGCGTGTGCCCTGTTCCGATGGCGAGCGGTGCGATGGTAGAAAGAGGAGGCGGGCACCAAATCAAAAAGTTTCTCAGAGCATTTTCTATTAAACAGGCGGTAGAACACACACAACGAGCCGATTTCACGTCGTCGCAAGACTAAGGGTTCTAACCGTATTAATATTTAAGGTATGATAAGTTGAAACAGTATTTAACTGCTTTCAAAGTCGTTAAATAAGTTACTTTCCTAAAATCAACTGGGGTATGTATCCCATCAAAAACATAAATGTGAAATGAGAGTCAAGTTCAATAATAGGATTATTATTAAGTACCTACTAAACAGTCATGGAAGAGCCTTATGTTCGATGCCTAGTTTCTACCATCTAGCCAAATTTCCGGAAGAATAAAATAAGAACTTACAGCTTTAGAACTTGCGAAGGCTTTAATATAATTCGTATGTGAAAACTAGCCAAGTCAGACCTTAGGCTTTGAACTTGGCACCCATTTAGATCTCACTTCTTTTGTCGTTGAAGTCAACAACCATGAACCAAGGCATATATCATAATATTGAACTTGGCTCTCATTTCACATTTATGTTTTTGATGGGATATCATTACTTTTTGTACAGAAATTATTAGTATGTATTAATACTAAATCCCAGTTAATAAAAACTTAATACATACGAAAGTCGTCTATAATCTTTGTTATAAGTACCCACTAAAACTGATATGTTTGGATTTAAAAAATATTAATTAAATATTAAATTATTATTAAAGTGGTATTCCACTCATTATAGTTCACGTGAAGACCTTAAAATCCACATAAAGACCAGCTGTCATCAATTTTGATTGCTGATTCTTACATTACAGGCATCTTTAAGTAAGTGTTCCTACCTAATAGAATCAATTAATTGAAAAATATTAAATTGATAAAAATTTAATAGTTTTTGATTTATTTCTTTGTATTCGCCCAACTACCTATCTGGATGCCAAATTTGAACTTTCTAGGTCATCTGGAACTGGGTTGGAGTTTTGATCTATCTATAGATTGTCAGTGATAAAAATTACTAATTATTAATTATTTTTGGACGTTAATATTTAAATAACCGTTTGAGGTGTGTTTATGAAATTTGGAGCACATTATGTATCTCGCAAGACTGAATATATGAGCCAAATTTGACATGTTTATGTGAAATAGTTTTTGAGTTATGAGGGGGTCAAAAGTGACTCCAAATGGTTCGTGTAACACACGGTGCGGCTCGCCAGTTTTGTTAGCTTAACTTGGCTTGACACGCTACCACGTGTCTAGATTATATTACCTTACTCATCGTAATTATAAATACCTACCGAAGGTTACCTACTTAAACACGAAGGAAACAAACATTTATAATGCTTTAATAACAAATTTTAAAAAAGACACCCATCTAAAAGTCAACCAGCTTGAGTTGCTTAACATTCACAATTGACTTGAGCCAAGCCAAGTCAAACTCAACGCGGAACCGAAAGGCTAGCCGCTTGAATAGTTTACCGGGCATAGGGGAGCTAAAACCAACAGCCGACAGCTTCAGCAAGCAAGCAGTGCGCTTTTTAGGCTGCGGCTTAAGTGGGAGCGGGTACGACAAGCGGAAGCGGTAAGCAAGAGCGATTAACTCCTCTGACTTACACAATTGAAGAACTTTTTACTTACATATTTTTTATTACTGAGCCAAAACGTGAGCGACTGTTTTATTTGGACACAACTCTTTTACTCTAATACTTTTTTGCTACCGAGCCGACAAACAGTCATAGGTGTAGTGTCTACACCGTTTATACACAGTAATATACACATGCATCTTGACGTAATATATAAATAATGTGAAACATACGGTTCGTCTGATGGAAAGCGGTCAGCTCATTTCATGGACTTTTCCGATACCAAGGAAACAACGCATGCGTTTACTGACTGTCAAGATTCAGTTCTTAAATATAATTATGCTCTGTAATTTCTCTAGGCACTAGATCTTAAAGACTAGCCGTTTGAATAGTTTACTGGATATAGGGGAGGTAAATCAACAGCCGGCAGTTTCGGCAAGCAAGTAGTGCGCTTTTTAGGCTGCGGCCCGGTTAGGAGCGGGTACATTCAGGCGGGCGGTACATGCGGAAGCGACCTCGAGCGGTTAAAACTGTTCAGAACTCTTTACTCCTACTTGCATTCTTTTACCAAAGGTAAAAGAGATTGGATAGGAAGGATAGAAACCTTCTGAGGATGTTTCAATCACACGTCTTGAAGAACTTTATTAAGTTGCCTACAAAAGGTTCCGCTGTAAATGCCAACTAAGGAAAAACGAAAACTCTTTCTTTTTTAATGCAGCTATAAGACCGCCTTTGCTAGCTTTAAGATTACGTGTAGGTAACTGTATGTAAGCCTTAAAGTATTTATCTACCTTTTCTGTAAAAAAAAACAGTCTTTGCCCGTCTAATGGATGTGTTCACTCACATTAGGAAGTACACAATTTTCTTTAATCATACTTTTCAATATCTATGTACTCGTAAGTATGTTTAAAGGTGTAAACCAAATTTTTAAAAAAGTGGTCACCGCAGCGCAGTCCGTGGACGCTCGCGATACCAAGGATATCCAACGACTAAGACTCACTTTCCAGCGAGGCAATACCGCTTGCTGGGTACTCTGTCTGATAACGATGACCTGGGGCATATTTTTATTTTTAGTTTAGTTTTAACAACCATTACTTATAATTTACGATATAACTTAATAATAAAATACATATACTTTTTAATCGACAAGCACCTTGTAGTTTATTTATTAGTTTAACAAAGTGCTAAAGAGTTTAGCGGCTTCGGGACCTCTATCTATATATCTGTTACTGTTTTATTCTACATTCCCGCTCGAATTCGAACCGCTGACCTAGGCTGCCTTGCTCACTACAAAATAGACTTCTGAAAGCCTAATTTGTTGAGGGGACATGGTGGCTAGCACGTTCCAGTTGCTATCGTGAGAGCTGAGCAACTTACCACATGGCTGCTCCCCAGACAAGTAAGACCTATAGACATATTAAGCTTGTAATAATTTGATTGTAGATTGTGTGGTAACCGCCTCCTTGGTATATTGTTTAAACCTAAAGGCTTGTCATTAGATGGGTAACCAACAATTTTTCATCTGAAGCTCTTCTGTGCTTCGGAAGGCACGTAAAGCCGTTAGTCCCGGCAGTCGTTAATAACGACCCGCACTGGGATCGCATGGTGGTTTATGGCCCGTTCTCCCTATCCATCCATAGGGAAAGCTCGTGCCCCAGCAGTGGGGACATAAATGAGCTGATGATGATGATGATGATGATTATTAGCAACTAAGGACCACCTGCATCCAGTAAAATTGCAATGAAATTTTATTTTATTTACTAGCGACAAAAGCTGTATCGGAAATTAGCCGTAAATTGTCGAACACTGGTGCTTAGTACTACCCTCGAAACACACTTTAACCGGTGAAACACTCTACGTCCATTAATATAAATAGTTTAAAAAGTTTCATCAGTCTACTAGCACAGTCTGTCCAACCTCTTCCTACTATGTAGTAAGCACTTCACTTAACCTTTAACTATGGACGTGGGATCTCAGAGGCCCTGACCTGTCTGAGGATTTTGCCTAGAGGTCACTTCCCATCTTCCCTAAACATTGAGCTTCTCAGTACTTTTCAAGTTAGTAGCAAAACGATTATAGATCGGAATGGTTGTCGCCGGCTTCAAAACACGTGAGTATTTTACCTTTGAAATAAGGCTGGGGCCTGTGAGACCCCACGTCCGCGTTTCCCATACAAAGTGTCTTTGAAAGTTTTTGTTTTGTTTTAGACTTTTCTGTAAATATTATTAGTAACAATCAGCCAACTTCGTCCGGAATCAAACGGCCTATCAAGTCAACTGAAAATCGTTTGGCAAGTAAATTATTGTGCTTAGAAAACCTTTTGGTTCTGCATTTTTACTGGTCTCCGATGGTAATTTTATTTTAATGTTTAAGAGGTTAAATTTAATTTTTGTTTACTTTCATAGTTTATACTTAAACAAAAAACATTATCTTTTTGTTATCTAACCTTTATTTAAAATATAAAGTAGCGATAAGTAGAGAATGCCTCAGGCATTTAGTCCGCCATGTAATATATGTTGCAAAAGTTTTAAATAAATAAATAAGTGATCTCATGTCGCCAAAGACCCGTTCGCTAATTCCTAATATTAAGTAACATTGAGTGATTTGATTTTTATTTTTTTTTCGTTTCATTTAAGCCTACTTATTAAAATGAAGGCTTAACTTTTTCTGTTATACCAAATTATAATAATTATAGTATTCAGTTATAAAGTACAGGGGCCTCACAGACTCCACGTCCATGTAAGTGTTACAAAAAATTCACGTCCACAGTTACAGGTTTTAACAATCATCACAATACCACCCCTTATTGAAAAGTTGTGTGTATCAAAGCATTTTCCAACGAACTCGCCACCTCAAGTCGTAAAAAGACAACTGACGATATACAGAAACTATTTTTTTGTTTTCGACAACTTTGTAGTACAAGTGAAAATGTTTCTTACAACTGCGGAGGTAGGTTTCAATATCCCGTGAAAAGGGGTAGTCTAAGCAATTCTTTCCGTAAATAAAAACAAAAGCACTGAAGCTACTAGACCGTTTCCCGTAACGAGGCCGTGCAGTTGTTACTAACTTAGACTGGTTGGACAGAGGCTCTCAAACTTTGGGAACTGGTTACAGTTCACAAAGTAGTCTGTTGTTACGTAGCAGTTTTTTTTAATAAACTTGTATCCGAAAATCAATGGTCTAGTCTGTAATATACTTTACTTTACTACGTGGTCCAACTTAGACTGTTGGACAGCGGCTCTTAAACTTTAGAAGTTATACTGTTCCACCTTGAACGTAAAGGTTGATTTAATAAGCTTTGTTTCTGAAAATCAATGATCTAATTTTCATAAGACTATTTTAACCACCTCTGTCTAATTAGATTGTTAGGATAGTGGCTCTCAAAGTTTCGAAGTTGAGAAAGAGGTATAATAAATAAAATAGTTTCCGAAAATCCAAAGATTTTAAAACTTTGACGTTGAAACAGAACACAGAACCAGAAGTCCCAGGTTCAAAATTCAAAATTCAAAATCATTTATTCAGTTTAGGCTACAAGTAGCTCTTGTAAATGTCACTATGCCATCAATTCGTAAGTCTACTCTGGGGAGTCCTTTTACTGAGAAGAACCGGCAGCAAACTCAGCAAGTGTCTAGCTTATTCTCCCTTCATCACCATCATCATCAGGTCATTTTAATGTCCCCACTGCTGGGGCACGAGCCTTCCCTATGGATGGATATGGAGAACGGGCCATTAACCACCAAGCGGGCTCAGTGCGGGTTGGATGTTGTTAACGACTGCTAATGCAGCCGGGACCAACGGCTTTACGTGCCTTCCAAAGCACGGAGGAGCTCGAAATGATACATTTTTGGTCACCCATCCGATGACCAGCCTTTGCGAAAGTTGCTTAACCTCAGCACTCGCAGACCGGGTGCGTTACCCACTGCGCCATCGAGCTCTTCTTTTCTCCCTTACAGCGACAAAAATATTGGAAAATGCCCTATCATAGCAAATAAGGCATTTTCCACAATTGGTTCAATTTCTAGGGGGGGAGGGGGGGGGTTGCGTACTCGGTTTGGTTGGTGGTAGGGCTTCTTCTAAGTCCGCCTGTCTAGCTGCCACCATCTTATCTAATTATGCCGCCATACCATCAATGTTTCTAACATTGTTCTGTTCCGGCAGCTAGAGATAAGATAGCCAGTGCCTGAGTAGGTAGTTGAGGATTCCGGGTGAAGTGCGCTTCCACCATTGGCCTAATCATCACTTAACATCAGTTGAGATAAAGGCACTGTGCTTACCCGTAAGATATTATAAGAAAAGCTTTTGTAAGTCAGTAAAATAATCACCCGTGTGGTGCCGGGGATAAAAAATTGCATCACCCCATCACAACCCGTGGGTGTCGTAAAAGGCGACAGAGGGACCATTCCAGAGGATGGGCAGCAGCATCTCTCTGAGGTTACCTTCAACCTACTGCGATCGCCAACCCGCCTGCCAAGCGTGGCGATTATGGCAAATACCCCCCATGACATGCACACCAGCAAAAACCGGCCCCTAGTCCCCGGCGGCCCCGCTCGCCCTAGCTACGGTAGCGGCCAAGGCAGCGACGGGGCAGGGGGTGCTAAAAATCTGCGGCAGAGACCTGGCTACCGCCAACAACGAACTCTGGCCCTGGCAACATTTAACACGCGCACATTGCGGACTGACGAGAAGATTTACGAACTGGAGGAAGAATTGAGCAAGATACGGTGGGACATAGTTGGATTATCTGAAGTCCGAAGAGAGGGGGAGGACTCGATAATCCTCAAGTCCGTTAACTTGCTCTATTTCCGGGAGGGCGAACAACTGTCCCAAGGTGGTGTCGGGTTCATCGTCCACAAGTCCCTCGTGAACAACGTTGTCGAGACCGGGAGTGTGTCGCCTAGGGTAGCGTACCTTATACTCAGAATAACCAAACGGTATTCGTTGAAGATCATACAGGTTTATGCTCCTACTACGACACACCCTGACGATGAGGTGGAAGCTACGTATGAGGACATCTCTAGAGCCATACAAGCCTCCAAAACTCATTACACCGTTGTCATGGGAGACTTTAACGCAAAACTGGGCAAACGAAGCGGCGATGAGATGAGAGTGGGACGATTTGGGGTGGGTAATCGGAACTCCCGGGGCCAACTGCTGGCGGACTTTCTTGAGAGGGAGGGCCTCTTTATGATGAACTCCTTTTTCAGGAAAGCTGAACACCGCAAGTGGACCTGGATGAGTCCCGATGGTGCAACAAAAAACGAGATTGACTTTATCATGTCGACGAGGAAGCAAATATTCAATGATGTCACTGTGATCAATGCGTTTAAAACTGGCAGCGATCACCGGTTGGTAAGAGGCACATTGAATATCAACGTTAAGCTGGAAAGACGTCGATTGGTAAGGTCTACGCTCCGTCCTGCACCCATCCAAATCCAAAACCCCGAAAGCTTTCAGCTCAAATTGCAGAATCGCTTCGAGCGCCTTAATAATTGTGAAAATGTGGACGAATACATCAACAGGTTTGTGGAAACTGTCTAAACGGTGGTCCAAGTTCTTTAAAACCCACCGTGCAAAAGGAACCAAAAAGTTCTCAGACCATACCCTAAAACTAATGGAAGAGCGGCGCGCAAAGGTTCTGCTTTCCACAGGTGATGCGTCTCAGTTTCGGCGGCTAAATAGGCAGATCTCGAAGTCTATGACTCGCGACACGCGCCAATTTAATACTAACCGTATTAAAGAGGCCATTGAGCGGAACATAGGCTCAAAAGTGTTCGCAAGAGATCTGGGTATTGGGCAGTGCCAACTGACGACGCTGAAAACCGATGACGGCAGAACTGTCATGACCAGGTCCGATGTTATGGGAGAGGTCGAGAAGTTCTATGGACAGCTTTACACATCCACACGGCCACCTGCACAAAGCTTAGCTAAAGACCCTAGAGCTAAGTTAACCCGGCACTATACCGAAGACATCCCGGACATCAGCCTATACGAAATTAGTATGGCTCTCAAACAGCTCAAAAACGGCAGGGCACCAGGTGCTGACGGAATTACGGCCGAGCTTCTGAAAGCAGGCGGAAGACCGGTACTCGTAGCTCTTCAGAAGCTATTTAATTCCGTCGTACTAGGGGGCAGAACGCCAGAGACGTGGCACGAAGGTATGGTGGTACTGTTCTTCAAAAAGGGCGACAAAACCCTGCTGAAGAACTACAGGCCCATCTCACTTCTAAGCCACGTCTACAAGCTGTTTTCGAGAGTCATAACGAATCGTCTCGCACGCAGGTTTGATGACTTCCAGCCTATCGAACAAGCCGGTTTCCGAAAAGGCTTCAGCACCATAGACCACATACATACGCTGCGGCAGGTTATACCGAAGACCGAAGAGTATAACCAGCCTCTTTGCTTAGCGTTTGTGGACTATGAAAAAGCCTTGGATTCGATTGAGACATGGGCCGTGCTACAGTCTCTCCAGCGGTGCCAAATTGACTATCGGTACATCGAAGTGTTGAAGTGTTTGTATGAAAGCGCCACTATGTCAGTCCGTCTTCAGGACCAGAGCTCGAAACCTATCCAGTTGCAGCGAGAAGTGAGACAGGGAGATGTGATTTCTCCGAAACTGTTCACTGCTGCACTGGAAGATGTTTTCAAGCTTCTGGACTGGAAAGGACTCGGCATCAACGTCAACGGCGTATGAATCACTCAACTTCGGTTTGCTGACGATATAGTGGTCATGGCTGAGACCCTGGAAGACCTCGGCGCAATGCTCGGTGACCTCAACAGAGTCTCTCAACAAGTGGGCCTTAAAATGAACATGGAGAAGACGAAAGTTATGTCGAACTCACGTGTCGTACCCACTCTTCTGAAGGTTGGGGGCTCTGCCCTTGAAGTTGTGGACAATTATGTTTACCTGGGACAAACGGTCCAGCTTGGTAGGTCCAACTTCAGCAAAGAGGTCAATCGTCGAATCCAATTAGGCTGGGCAGCGTTCGGTAAGCTTCGAAATATCTTCTCGTCCAATATACCGCAGTGTCTCAAGACGAAAGTCTTTGACCAGTGTGTGTTGCCAGTGATGACATACGGGACTGAGACGTGGTCGCTCACTATGGGCCTCATAAAAAGGCTCAAGGTCACTCAAAGAGCAATGGAGAGAGCTATGCTCGGGGTTTCTCTGCGTGATCGAATCAGGAATGAGGAGATCCGCAGAAGAACAAAGGTAACCGACATCGCCCGAAGAGTTGCTAAGCTCAAGTGGCAGTGGGCAGGTCACATTGCTCGCAGGACTGATGGCCGCTGGGGCGGGATAGTCCTGGAGTGGTGACCGCGTACCGGAAAGCGTAGTGTGGGCAGGCCTCCAACAAGGTGGACCGACGATCTGGTGAAGGTCGCGGGAAGCCGCTGGATGCGAGCAGCACAAAACCGGTCGTTGTGGAGATCCTTGGGGGAGGCCTTTGTCCAGCAGTGGACGTCTTTTGGCTAAGATGATGATGATGATGATGAAAATAATCAGCCTATATATAACTATACCAATACTGAGCAACGGCTTCCATCATTAAAATTTAGGTCATACATAAATGTTAGCTGTTGTGTTCCGTCAGTAAAGGCGGCGACTAACATTGAATATTTGCTCGATGTGAGCACGTTACAAGACGAATATTCGGCATGTCAGTACAGCGAGCCGAGCAGCTCGATACAAGCGCCGACCGCCCGAGCGCGCTCCACTCGGCTGTCGGTTTTTTGGCAAATCCCTTTGAATGTTACATTACAAGTCAGTCGCTGCCTGCGCGACGTGTCTCTGGATGGATGGGATGGAGCACAAGCGAGCAAATATTCGTCGCGAATATTCAGGTGTTGTGAGCATTTGCTCACAACGAACAAATATTCATTCGAATATTCACATCGAGCGAATATTCAATGTCAGTTGCTGCCTTTAGAGATAAGATAGCCAGTTCCTCAGTATCTTGATTTTTTTTTTGGAGCGAGTTTGCCGATTGCTTCAAACGCCAATTTCAGCTTCACTAGGCTTATCAGTGGCTTGATTTCGGATGAAGTGCGTTTCCACATTTTGCCTTATCATCACTTAACATCAGGTGAGAAATGAAGGCCAAGAGCGAGAGAGAAAAAATCAAATTGTATGTTAAAATACCCTCCTACCTACCCTCATAGGTAATACTACTTATGTATGCTCTTCCATTTGTTATTGTACTTGAAGAAGTCAGAATAATGATTCGTACTTGAGGTGGAGGCAGTCGACTTACAAGTGCTATTATTGTCGGCACAATAAAACACTTCAGTGGAACAGCGGTACTTTCACAAATTTATTCTAGTAATGTAGATCCACTTTTCCTAGATTCTTGAATAGATTCCTTGTTCTTTGAAGAACACTCCATCCCCTATGTATGTCTAACTAAATGTTTGTTACTTTTAAAGTATCAAACCTCGACATAATAGGGTGACTCCCTAGCAAAATTTAGAAACAAGTTGTTATCAAATACTGAAGCGAACCCTGAATACTGGACCTTAAAGTTAATAAATGTATGGTTTTTAATATTATTCTTTTTTTCTTTATTGTTTTAGACTCAATATATTGTAAGCATGCGTACCTATATCTATATATATAAAATTCTCGTATCACATGTGGGTTGCCATTACGGAATAGATAAATAAGGTTCCTTATTTAGCTGTTCTGTGGATGCCATACTCCTCCGAAACGGCTCGATCGATTTTTATGAATTTTATATGTAAATTCGGTAGGTCTGACAATCGGCCATAATCTATTTTTAAAGTGATAAGGGTGGTCCACCCCAAACATTTATTTTCTAATACAAAATGTTCCACGATTTATTTGTTTTGTTGTCATAGAAACGATTGGATTGTATTGTTGACATAGAAACAGTCAAAGCGATACGAAGTCTAGTAGTCAGCTAGTAAATATATATATATACTTTATATATTTTCATTTATAAAATTTAATTGTATAGTACATGCTGTGGTTGCTTTTAATTGGGGTTACAATCAAATATATGTTTACGTCCCAACGCATGCTTATTCATTTTGTAGGTGTTAAGTATTGTAAATTCTCTTGGCAATCATAAATAAATAAATAAATAACTTTATCTGTCCAAAATGCTGGGCAAAGGCCTTGAAATCAAGTCGTCACTACAACAATTGATGGGCAATGGTCGAATCACCGCTCTTGAAACTATTAACATATTACATGAATGGTGACCTGAATTATCGTGAAGGTTATTTCCCCCTTTTCTACTCGTTTTAGCAAATTAATTAGGAACACAGTTGAAATAGAGCATAACGCCATAGACGTCAAACAGACCGCAAACGCATCGAGCACAATGCTTCCATTGACGGGTTGTTAGTTGTTACACACTGTTGTGCGCCACAGATAACATAGAACGACAGTAGATTACCATCATGCCAACCATCGAAAAGCGTGAGTTAGAAACTATCGGCCATGTGTTCAGGCACGAACAGAAAACTTCATCATCATCATCATCATCAGCTCATTTTATGTCCCACTGCTGGGGCACGAGCCTTCCCTATGGATGGATAGGGAGAACGGGCCATAAACCACCAAGCGGGCCCAGTGCGGATTGGTGGTTGTTAACGACTGCTAATGCAGCCGGGACCAACGGCTTTACGTGCCGTCCGAAGCACGGAGGAGCTCGAAATGATACATTTTGGTCACCCATCCGATGACCAGCCTTTGCGAAAGTTGCTTATTTGTAAAATACTGTAAAATATATACTGATATTATAAAGCTGATGAGTTTGTTTGTTTGTTTGTTTGCGGTAGGTTGGTTGAACGCGCTCCATTAGACATTTATTACATACTTTATTTTAATGCGTTTTTACAAAATCAAATTATTTACCAATCAAATGATTTACTCTTCTGTGATTATACAGTCCTTGCAAAGGGATCAAAACTACATTGTGATAATAGATTTTATAATGTTATTTGATATTACTAATCAAAATTTGACTATGTAAGATATATTTGACTATTATACTATATATTAGGAGAACAAAACTAGCAGCCGCCTTGTTTAGAATACAAGCGGCACCGATTCAAGATCTGAGGGTGGAGAGTAGAGCACTAGGAAACCCTGTGGTCATTCCAGCTTACTGCCGGTTAGTGTTGGACAGTGTCGTTTATCGATATCGATAGAGATATACAATTTTTAACACTAACCCCCTTACATATAAACACTATTTAAGCATTTATTTAGTTAATCATTGTTTTGTCTCTTTTTCTCAAATTGAGAACGACGTTTGTGTGACGTTGACAAAACAATGATTAACTAAGTAAATGCTTAAATAGTGTTTATTTGTAAGGGGGTTAATTGGTAGTAATCGTTTAACAATTCCTGAAATGTTAACATAGCCCTAGCGCGTTTAAGTGGTAATCTTGCAATTATGGATTTACAAAGGGTCGTTCTACTACTGATGCAGGTGTTGCTCTATTAAAACATATATTTGATGCCTGGGAGAAGTCTCAAAACGCCCTTGGAGTGTTTTGCGACTTGTCCAAGGCTTTCGATTGCGTTGAGCACAAAACTCTGGTGATGAAGCTAAATTACTACGGTCTCAAAGATTTCGCACTAAATTTAATTCAGTCGTATCTTAGCTCTCGAACACAAACTGTCGATATTAATGGAACTAAATCATCTGGTTCTCATGTAAAAATGGGAGTTCCACAAGGGTCCATTCTTGGTCCTTTTCTGTTTTTGATTTATATTAATGACTTGCCATTCTTTGTAGAGAACTTCTGTGAAATCGTATTATTTGCAGATGATACTTCACTCATTTTTAATGTAAGTAGGTGTAAGAATAATTACGACGATGTAAACAAAGCACTCTCTGATGTACTCAGTTGGTTTACTATTAATAATTTGCAGCTTAATGCTAAAAAAACAAAATGTATTAATTTTAAATTACCAAATGTCAAAAATGAACCAACTGATATAAGAATAAACGGTGATCGATTAGATTTGGTAGACTCAACAGTTTTCTTAGGTATAACCCTTGACTCAAAACTTCAATGGAATCCTCACATTTCGAAATTGGCCGGCAAACTCAGTTCTGCTGCTTATGCCATTAGAAAAATAAGGCAGTTAACAGACGTAGAAACTGCTAGAACAGTTTACTTTAGTTATTTTCATAGTGTCATGTCGTATGGCCTCTTACTGTGGGGAACAGCGGCTGATATTGAAACTATATTCATTTTACAGAAACGAGCAGTAAGAACAATCTATAGACTAGGTTCACGAATTTCTTTAAGAAATCTTTTTAAAGAAATTGATGTCTTGACAGTGGCGTCTCAATTTATTTATAATTGTATAGTTCTTGTACGTTGTAATATCAATTCATTTGCTAAACACAGTGATGTACACAATTTTAATACTAGAAATAAGTCAAAACTTGCAATGCCACTGTTCAGGTTACAGAAGGTGCTTGGTTCTTTCTTGGGGCAAGGTATACACTATTACAATAAAATACCAAATACTGTACTAGATTTACCTTTAGATAAGTTTAAAAAACATGTAAAGTCTTCTTTATTAAAAAAAGGTTATTATACAGTCAAAGAATATTTAGAAGATAAAACAGCCTGGCTATAATAAAAAACATATACATAATACTACTTATAAACAGTGTCCTGCAGATAACAAAATAGCGTTGCATTGAACATTACAATTAGTTTTATTTTTATTATTATTAACTATAGTTTTTTTTTTGACTTTTACTAGTACTGTATGATATTGTAAAAAATTAAACTGGTAAATTATGTTTTTGCTGACTTAAATATTTTATTTAGTTATTTTTTATTTTTTGTGTTATTTTACATGTTGTGATTGTCCTTTACATTTTGTGTTTTTATTTGTGATGGAAAGTGTCCTTTATGATAGGGCTTTTTCCAACATTTATGACGCTGTAAGGGAGAAAAGAGCTGGACACTTGCTGAGTTTCTTGCCGGTTCTTCTCAGTACAAGATCTCCCGCCCAGAGTAGATAGACTTACGAACCGATGGCTTAAAATGACGTTCATAAGAGCTATTTGTAGCCTAAACTGAATAAATGATTTTGAATTTTGAATTTTGAATTTTGAAAGCAATTTTCCCAACACAAGATCACCGGATGGATGACCAAATAAAAATATCTTCAGCTCATTCGTGCTTCTGAAGACATAAAGCCGTAAGACCCGGTTATTCTTGTAAGATAGCGGTTGTTAAAACCCACATTGCTCCGGGCTATGTAATGAAAACGCCTGAGCACAGCACTGAATCGTTTACAGCCTGCTATTGATGATTTTATCAAGTTTCTCTTCAATTTCATACTCACCCAAAACTTTACTATGAAAGGACTGCATTAAATTAACTGAGACTATCGACAAGCTAGCAACTACCTAGCTAACTTTATAAAGCTTATAGATTATAGATAACCTCATCTGCATCCTAAAACACGTTTAGAATTAGCTATCGATAACCTGTCGGTATGACAACGCACGACTGGGCCCGGCTTTATGCATCGCGAGACAAAATCAAAGGGTGGCGGTAACTTGGACGTTGTAAATGAAAACTTCAGTAAGACAGCTGCATCATCATCATAATCAGCCTACACTAGTCCACGGCTGGACATAGGCTCCAAGTGCACGTCAAGAGACTAACACCCGTATTACAAGATTTATAAGATATCGAAATTCAATCGAAATTTATAATTACAAATTTTCATAAACCCGACCTTCTGTCATATCGTATCCGTCGTCCGTCGGTACAACACTACTCGTGCGTTATCACAGCCTTGCTTACGGGCGTTTGGTTCGCAGGCGGCTCGACGTTGTTAAGCAATTTAGCAGTAGCTTTGTTACTATTAATTATGCAAACTTCAATATCAGCTTTTGAGGCTTTTTTGTTTCGATACCAATTGGACTATGGAACTGCCTAGTGCATTTAGGAGTCTGTTTTTGCGTAATGCGGAACAAAAGCGGACTTGTCCTAATATTCTGTTTATTTTTTTATTTTTTTTTCGAGCTCTTTGAATGCTTATCTATCGCACCTTAAAATATTATTCATCAAAAGCGGTCCGATCCTATAGAAAATATTTTCGTAAAAATGCGGTTTCAAACAGAAACGGACTTGTCCTGTTCAAAATTGGAACTTCCAATGATTTTATGTTTTCAATCAAAACCGGACAAAAATGTGGGTGATTTGTTATTTCATATTTAAATTTCAATCAAAACCAAACTTGTCCCATAAAATATTATTCTTTTTAAGTATGGTAATCCTAAATCAATGGCAACACTAATAATTTAAAAAATAAGAATCAGCTGTTTAGCTTTCGTTTATTTTATTTGTTTTGTTATCGAAAAAACTAAAGATAATGGATGAAAACGACAGCACAGTGGCTATCACTATTAAAGCCATCAAAAAATCATCCTAGCATTACTTTCACGCAAGGTATTTTTTTCTATAAATAACAAGATATTTTTGATCAACAAAGTTACATAGATCAATTTGATGGTAACTAATATTGAAAACCAGCGTCAAGTTTCATAAACCTGACATGCGCTAAATTGGTCATATTGTTAACTTCTTCTGTTTTCTATTGTCTTTTGTCTGTGTATAAATGAATGTTTTTCTTCTTCTTATTACATATAGGAAGGTACAATAACATACAAAATTTCGTTGTCGTCAACATGATCGAGGGACAAATATAACTATTACTTAGTACACAGAACATGTCTTCTACAGCGGTTATCGGTCCTTCGGCTAATATGACCAACCCATTGCTATTTTTGACGACATTGTAATGTTAGCAGCTGTTACACGACAGTTTTTAAGTTGTTTAAATTGACTATTTGTTATACATATGTTATATTTTGTATTGTTATGTTTAATTATTTTTTATATTTTGCATGTTGACATTATTTATTTTAATTTAATTTAATTTTGTATAATTTTGTAGTAATTAATTATAATTTGTCATATTTTTCCTAATTTATCGTTTTTTAACTTGTTGGTGTATTGGACGAAACTCTGTAAGCCAGCATGTAATTGAATAAATAAATAAAATAAATAAATAAATTGCCACTTTAGCTTGCTAATCCTCCTAGCTATGTTGGCAACTCTTTTCTTCTTCTTAGGGTGCCTTTCCAACTAGTGAAGGTTGGCGGACAGCTCTGCATACTTGGTCCTATCCTTGGCAAGGCGAATAAGTTCAGTGGTATTCGCTCTAGAGCGAACAAAACAAAATAAAATTTATTGAAATCGAGTTTTAGCAAGACAATCGAAATCTTTATCTTTATATAGGTTGAGGAAAAAGTTTCTTCGCATTTTTTAAGAACATTAAAAACATTTTTTAATAAAATTTATTTACATTTAACTAAAGTATGTAGGTGCCATTTTGTTCGATAACTTTTTGCTATCTTGTAGGTAGGGACATGATCCCATTGCTAAAGTAACTTTGGGGCTTCTGATCAAAATACCGTGACAAATGGTTTTGGCAGTCCTCTCGTGATGTTAACGTGACACTGCCTAAAGAATTCTGAAGAGACCGAAACAGGTGGAAATTTGATGGCAAGGTCAGGACCATACGGCGGATGCATTAACATCTACCAGCCAAACTCTCTTAATTTTTGCTGAGTGGCTAAAGATGTGTGAGGTCTAGCGTTATCATGATGACAAACCACACCCCTTCTGTTGATTACTTCCGGCCGCTTTCTCTCAACTTCTTACTTTAATCTCATCAGTTGTTCGCAGTAGAGTACAGAATCGATGGTCTTGCCTGGTGGTAACAGCTCATAATGAATAATGCCCTTCCAATCCCACCACACACACAACATCACCTTGTTGCGAGTTAACCCGGGTTTCGCCACTATTGTTTTTAAGTGATGTTCCTGTGTTTTAAATGTGTATGTGTAAGTAATTATACCACAAATAAAGATTTTTTTAGCAAATACATGATTTGGTAACTACATACTTTTTTTGTATATGTCGTTACTTCTATTAAAGCTCTGGAGTTTCTTCTAGCTAAAAAATAGACGTCCTGAATGAGCAGTAAGTAAAAAATGAATAGACGATTCAAAGCACTTTTCGAAAGTTTATTTAAATAAAATAAAAAATACTTTGACTTTGACTATGCGGGTTTAAATGGTAGCCTAAAATATCTACGAGTACGTGGGATGTCCTAAGCCCAATAGTGGGACATTTAACGATGTTAACGATAAAGCAGTGGGATTCCAAAGCTAATAAACGTTTAATGTTGCCCGTATTTGAAGCTAATTCAGGTTTATTACATGTAATACATTGAATACTTTACAATGGGGAAATTTACGTTACATAGTAAGAAACACGGTTTTATAGCGCTTTGATAAAACTGGTGGAATCACCGTTTGTGTACAGAATACCGTTTGCTGTTTACAGGTTTGTACATACTACATAGATTATAAAAGTTTAATGGATGCGATATACTATAAGTATAGTCAGCCATGAAATTGCTTTATCACTTTTGACAAAAACTTCCATTACAATAAAATTTCGCTAAGGCTCATTGTCAATGATGACAACTTATCTGTCACTTGGTCTTATAGACAAAAATAGAACTTGTTGTTTTATTATATGCAAACAAAATTCACTTCTAAGGTGGTAAAGCAATTTCATTGTCGACTATACTTTGTTTTTTTAACTTACCTATAAGTTTTTAAGTGAGTAAGTTAGTCCTTATTCTAAGGCGCAGGCCACATATAAATGACGCCGGGCGCGGACTTGGCACGGACGGCTTCCTCTTCCATTCAAATTTCATACTAAGTGCATGGATATAAAGCGAGTTGCGGGCGCCGAAATGGCGCGTCATACCACGTCAGAGCTACGACATACCGTGTGTCCTAAATTGCGCTTTATTTCCATGCACTTAATATGAAATTTGAATGGAAGAGTAAGCCGCCCGTGCCATGTCCGCGCCCGACGCCATTTATTGTGTGGCCTGCGCCTAAAGCAGCTGTAAATTCTACAGTAATAACACAGTTTAGCAAGCATACTGTTGCGCATCGAAGGTACTTTCGCAGAGCAAGGGAGGGGAACCCGCGGGGAAGCGGGCGCTGCGGCGAGTGCCCCACAAAAAAGCGCAGTTTGTGGGAGCTACCGTGAAGGGCAGCCGTGTGCGTACTGCGTATTTTAAATGTTTTTTGAATTTACGTTCAGTGATTCCTATTGAATATAATGGTGCATACACGTTGTTCTGTATACGGTTGTAAGTCGATGTCGAAACAACAAGAACTTAAAATTTCATAGATTCAAATAACTAAATAGTTTCTTTTTTCTTTTTATTTTATTTATTTTGCCAACTTCTCATTGATTAATAATGAACGTTTTTACAACACATAACTATTAACTAATACAATTACAAATATCAAATTCTAATTCATCACAAACACTACAATTTTCACTTGTTTTTATTTTTTATTTTTTTTTATTGTGACACGCCATAATGGCTTCACCCTGCCTGATGAAAAGCAGCCAGTGAAGCCCAAGAAGTGAAAGCGTTCATCACAGCGCTACCACGCTATGCCAAACGCTCACACTATGGCGGCCTGCATAAATGCTTTTTCACGCCCCGCTTAAATATCCCGGGAGAGAAAGAGGAGGGAAACACGTGTGCGGGAAGCGCATTCCACATACGGGCAGTTCGGCAAAGGAACGATTGTCCAAACTTTTTGGTACGTGTCTTGATGGTCAGCACGGTATGAGGGTGGCTTCTCAGACCTGCACGCGTCGATCTGGAAAGGAATGGAGAGGGAGGAATGAGGTTAAAGAGCTTCTCAGAGCATTCACCGTGGTAAAGGCGGTAGAAAGCACTAAGGGAAGCAATGTCCCTACGTAGCTGTAACGGCTCCAGACTCGTCGTAACGTCATCGTTACCGATAATACGGACAGCACGTCTCTGCAACCTGTCAAGAGCTTCGAGCAAGTACTTGGCGGATCCATCCCAAAGATGAGAGCAATACTCCACGCAGGAGCGCACCTGAGTCCTATACAAAAGACAACGTTGCTTAGGCGTGAAGAACCGCTTCACTTTGTTCAGGATTCCGAGTTTACGTGAGGCTGTGGTTATGATGCTCTCAATATAGCTCTTCGGGTTGAGGTCGCTGTGTATGTCCATACCTAAGAGACTGAGACCAGTCTGGATGGGTAATAGGTTGCTCTGGAAGGAGGGTTGGGGGAGAAATGCGGGCTTTTTGGCAGTGACAGCGCAGACCTGTGTCTTTTTGGCATTGAACTGGACCAGGTTATCAGAGCCCCATTTATAAATGCGGTCTAATTCCTCGTCCAGCTCAATGACAATCTTACGTCTCGACTCCACTATATCGGCTTGCTTTGCCGCAGGGTGACCCAAATAACGCCGATGAACTGTACTGTCGTCTGCATAGCAATTAATGTTACCCAAGGATAACATGTCATTGATATGCAGAAGGAACAGCGTGGGCGATAATATAGAACCCTGCGGCACTCCGGCGTAAACCTGCAGAAACTGTGAGGCACTGCTTTCGCAGAGTACGCGAATGCTGCGCTCATGCAGGAACCCGGTGACCCAATCGCATAGGCGAGGTGGCAAGCCGTATGCCGAAAGCTTGCAGAGAAGTGAACGATGCCAAACTCGATCGAAAGCCTTGGAGATGTCCAGGCTAACAGCCAGTGCTTCTCCGTGCTTGTCCATTGCTTCACCCCACAGGTGTGTTATGAACGCTAGGAGATCGCCTGTTGATCATTTCGGTCTGAACCCGTATTGTCGATCATGAATCAGGGAATGATCTTCTAGGTAGCGAATGAGTTGCCTGTTTATGATTCGCTCAAAAACTTTACAAAGGACAGAGGTGACAGCAATAGGTCGATAGTTGGCTGGGTCGGACCTATCCCCTTTTTTGGGGACCAGCTGGATGTTCGCTTTTCTCCAAGCTTCCGGCACAATCCCAGTAGAGTACGAGAGGTGGTATAGGCGTGTCAATACTGGAGACAACTCGGGAGCACATTTTTTTAGAACGACTGCCGGTATACCGTCAGGACCGCTAGCCTTCCGCACATCAAGTGACTGCAGCACAGCACGGACGTCACGTTGCCTGATTTGAACGTCAGGCATTGAGGAGCCACAGTGAGGGATGGTAGGTAGTTCCACGCCGCAGTCATCGACGCGCGATTTCGCCGCAAAGAGCTTCGCTAAGAGGTTAGCCTTGTCTAGCGGCTGATGGGCCAACGAGCCATCAGGGTACCGCAGTGGGGGCAGAGAAGGCGCGCAAAAGTTGGCTTGCACCGCTTTGGCCAGTCGCCAATAACTTCGGCTACCCGTTGGGTGCGACAACAGCTCTTGGCCAACGCGAGCAACGCGCTGGGCATTCGCTCTCGAGAGAGCACTCTTGCAGACTTTGGTGGCCTTGTTAAAGAATACCTTGAGAGAAGGGATGTTACGATCGTTGAGCGTGCGAGCCTTGGTCCAAGCGCGATACGCCGCCTGTTTAAGTTCAACAGCTTTGGCGCATTCGCGATTGAACCAAGGGCGCACCTTACTTCCGCTGACGACATCAGTGTAAGGAATGTAATATTCCATTCCCAACATGATCTCGTCAGCAACAGCAGAGGCACTCTCCGACGGGTCCCTTCTCACAAAGCAGCGCTGGCCCCACGGGATGGACGCAAAATAGTCGCGCATACCATCCCAATCTGCCGGCGAGTAGTGCCACAAACGCCGTTTAGACTCCACTGAGGGAGAGCTTTTACGGCGCAGTACGGTAGCACCAACCAGGCAATGGTCAGAAGTGCCCAACGGAGCACTTATCGACACTCTGTACCCGGTTGGTCGACTCGTCAGCAGTAAGTCTAGCAAGGAGGGCGCTTGACCTGATATATCCGGAATCCTGGTGGGCTGGAGAACCAGTTGAATCAGATCATGCGTGAGTGCGAATACGTGGGCAATTCGGCCTGCGTGGTCTGTTTTGAAAGAGCCCAACCAGGTCTCATGGTGGGCATTAAAATCTCCCAAAAGCACCACATCGGCAGACGGAAACCGCTCCTGTACGTCGTCAACTGCTTGGCTCAGGTAGTCGAATAGCCGAGTTGTCTCGTGGTCTCTGGAGTGGGAAAGGTACAGGCAAGCGTAGACATGGCTCTCGGAACCAAGATCTACGTGTACCCATATGATAGAGAAGGAGGGGTCCTCCAAGCAGCGCAAACGTCGACAACAAACGTCCGTCCTGACGAAAAGGCATACTCCGGCTTTCGCGAGGAAGCATTCCTCAAGCACGTAGCCGGGGTAGTGCAGATATGCAATGTCGGCAGGACGGCGGATCTGTGTCTCCGTCAGAAAGAACAATGCAGGCCGGGCCGTCTCTAGGTGTTGGTGAACGGCGTTGAGGTTTGAATGGAGTCCACGGATGTTAGTGAACTCCACCTCAAAAAGCGACTCGGTGGTCGGGAAGTGGGATGCCGCTGTCTGACCTGCATTGTTATTAGACACTGACATGGTGGTTGGATGGGGGCGTGAGTAAAAGGAGATGCTGTGGCCGCAAGGGGAAAAAGACAAGGTGTGGGAAACTTTCAAGAACTAGTGCATGTAGTTGTTCGGTAAGACGTTGATCGACCCCCCGGACGGAAGGGCCCCCGTACCCTCCCCGAAAGTAGTCGCCGGGTCCCACCAATCCGGTCACCAACCGGCGCGACGAGCCACTTCGGGATTATGCGCGGCCTGGCGGAACAGCCTCCTAAGGTGGTCTGCCATAGTTGGGCTCCTGTACTATGCCGCGGGCGGCCAGCGGCACCACCGTTTCTACGGGTCTCCCTGGCCGGCGAATCCACCCGCGTCAACCGAACAATGCGTCCACAAAGACTCCCACCGGTCCTTGACCCTGCCGCCACCGCACCTCCCCAAGCTCCGGTATTACGGCTCTGAACCCGGAACGCGTCCTGTGTTGACCACCGAACACTTGGCGGGTTTTGCAAGTCCGCATGGTGGTAGCGCCGGACGAGCAAAGCTCTCCCACCAGCAAAATCCCTTTAGTCGCCTCTTACGACACCCGCTATGATACAGGGGAGGGGGTGGTGCAATTCTGACCCGGCACCACACGTACAACAGCCTCCATATATTTTATAAGTAAGGCTATTTTTGTGTTTTTTATTGTCAATCAATTGAATCGAATTTTTGTTAACGAGACCATCTATCTTTTTCTCTAGTTCTCTAGTTCTTGTTTCGCCTTGGCGTTTATTGGGCATTCTGTTATTAGCAGTGGTCGGAGTAGGTATATTGATTTTAGATACTTGCGTCATGATATCATAACATGGACATGCATTTCTTCCGGAATGTACCGGAGTTTCCAAAAATTTGGTAAATAGAGTAATAAAATAAAAAACCATATGTAAGCAAACAAAATTGTTTATTGTTAATACAAATAATCATTATTACAGTTTTATTAAAAATTATTATTTTTAATCCTCATCGGTTACAAGTTCTACATTTTGATTTTCTGTCTCTATACAATTAAAATAAATAACTATAATTTTTTCAATATTTTCTAATTTTAAGCTATTTCTTTTAACATCTAAGATCCATTTGTAAGTGGAAAATGATCGTTCAACATCTGTAGATGTCAATGGAGCGAATTTGAAATAAAGTTTCTGATTATTTGCTACGCTTTTTTCAATACTCTCGCTGTATTCTCTAATTGTATCTAAATCTGGATTTCGTTCCATAACTGATTCTATTTTATTTTTTATATTCTCATTATTGCACTCGTTAAGCGTAGCCCTTACTTGATCAAATACTAAAAGTGAATCAGCTAGAGATAAATTTTGTTTTTGTAACTCTTTTAGGGCTAGTAGTATAATAGAGTAATTTTCTTCAATATATTTTAAATCATTTTCTAAATTTTGTTTTTCCAAAATGTTTTTTGCGTTTCGTATGGCTATAGCATCAGAACTGCTCAAGCAGGATAAAACTTCTTTTATTTTATCTAAATGTTGAGCGTAGTAAGATGCTGCCTGTAACCAAGTACCCCATCTGGTAATGACTGGTTGCGGAGGCAACGGTAAGTCAGGATATTTTTCTTTTAAAATGTTTACCCTACTAGGAGCCTTTAAAAATACTTTTTTAACATTTGATATAAGAATATCAACATCGTTGTATTCTGACCTTATCTGCTCACTTACACGATGAAGAGCGTGCGCCAAACATGTCACATGCTTCATTTCAGGTAAGTAATGTTTTAAATTTCGCCCTGCAGATAGCATGTACGCTACACTGTCAGTGCAAAGCATTAAAATATTGTCAACTTTCGCTTCAAAAGTGTTTTGCCATAAATTTTCTAGACATTGCAGTACAAATTGTGTTATTGTTTGTCCATTTACTGCTGTTAGCATTTTACAAGCAATCAAATAAGGCCGGCCTGCACTATTACTAGGATGCAATGGTTTTATTAGGAAATTGACTATGTATCGACCAAAAATGTCTGTTGTCTCATCCAGCGATATCCATAGTTTCTCATTTTTATTAGTTTCATAAATCGAATTGATTTTATTCCTATAAAACTTTTCCAAATAAACTTTTCGTAACTGTGATTCGTCAACCACTTTACGATTGGTACAAACGCAACAACAAGTACTGCACATATATTTCTGAAAAAACTCTTTGAACGCTGGATTTTTCATTTGCGACCAAGGAATATTGCATAGAATCAGGAACTTAATGAGGTCGAAGTAAAATTCCTCTTGCGGTCTCTTAAATTTTCCTTGATGTACAGCGCCTTCAATGTGTTTGGTAATGTTGCCTCTATTCACAGCTTTCAAATGACTTTCACACTTTGTACAGTATATAGTGCCACTAGCGTTATCGTAAAGTAGCTCAGGATAGTGCAATAACCACTTTTGCACTGTTTCAGCCTTGACCTTTGCCATATTTATTTATATCTCACCTAAAACAATGATTTAAATTTACAATATATACATACACAACTGTAAAGTCGATAATGAAATTCTGTTTCATATAAAGTGTTTTTTTTAACTGAAGCGGTGATAGCCCTGCGGTGTGCGTACCGGACTCTCATGCGCTGTGATGATTGCTATAAAGTGATTTTTTTAACTGTTTCCAAGTTCTAAAACCTTCTTAAATAGTGAAAATAATTAAAACTTACCCGTACAAAAACAACTTCAAATGGGCCCAATCCAAGAGTAATAAATCGATGTCCGTAGTTATAAGCCAAATTCGTCGTTTTAAGTAGATTTCAGAAGACAGTAAACAAGCCAGGGTCAAGTCAAGATATTCACAACACATAAAATAAGCGCACTCCACGAACCGAAATAAGTGAGTGAGCCACTTGGTCTGGATGTCGGTGCGAGCGCATTGTTTTCGAACAAACAGTCAATGAGTCATCCTGGATACTTGATTCTAATTGGTCAGATGCGTTGAGCATAGAGATAAGAGGACAAAAGACCCTGTTTGCCGGATGTCGTGTGTTGAAATGAATATTATTATTATATCATTTTATACATGCTTAGGCTTTTACTCCAACACTTTTACTACAACAAGGTTTTTACACACCAGTCATTTTTTACTATTAAATTCTGGTCATCTACGCCACTAGCAGCATAGCGTTGAGAGTATTGATACATTTTTAACTAGTTTCATGTAATAATTTCGATGTTTCGGTATTTTTATCATAATAATCCGGAAACTCGGAGGAGTATCCATATTAACATATACGTTTGATGTCAGTGACCTTAATTCAATATACCTACTCCGACCACTGGTTATTAGAAGTAAGATGGTATCGTTAGCATCTGTATCACAGTTGCACAACGGGCTCTCCTTACTAAATAGTTACTGCGTGACTCTAACTCCAACCTAGCGGGTTTTTCTAGTGTAGGTAGGTATATGTATTATTTACGACGGCGCAAGCTTATTGGAGTAGTTGGGACGTCGGACACAGAAGGAGTAGGTATTTGTCTAATATCCAACTGTTATGATTTATTTAAACCATCACTATTATTTGATTTCGAATTTGTGACAGCCCTTGCATATCGGCGAACGATCGCGTAGATACCTACGCGGGTGGCGCGGCGGCATCGCCCCACGTCAAAGGCGATGCCCTACTGTATGAAATAGTTATACTGTGGTAATAATAAGGACATCCAGTAACTAGTTTCAAAGTATTAAAAACGCTTTCTAACTAAAAACCGAAGGCTTCCATAATTGAAAACAAGTATTCGCTTTAACTGATGAGTATTGGCTTATTTATACCAAACTTAACGAAAACGGGCAAAATGTATGAACTCTAACTTCTCCGTGCTTCGGAAGACACGTAAAGTCGTTGGTTCCGGCTGCATTAGCAGTCGTTAAGGCGACGCATTGGAAATTTACGTGGCGGAATCTTGATTTTCCCCAACAATTACGAAACATATGAAAGTGATATTTGATGACATGATTTTTCATTTAATTGACTTCATTTTGCTAGTTGCAGAAACATGATTTGTTAACTTTTATAACAGAGAAAAAATATCAAAGTAACCTCTTTTAAAACATTGATTTGCATTTTACAGTCAAACCAGACCGATTTAAGCATCTAAATTTTCTTAGTAGATTAGTCTTAACACACACTTCACTATGCTAGTTAATTTTTTTAAACTTATTTGTAGTTTTAATTGGAAAGAAAAAAAACAGTTTTTCTTATGGTACGGGGCGCAAATGCTCCGTATTAGAATGATTGTTTAGCTATGCGTCGCCGCACTGGGCCCGCGTGGTGGTTTATGGCCCGATCTTCCTGTGATGTTTTCATCCATAGGAAAGGCTCGTGTCCCAGCAGTGGGAATATAAATATGAGCTGGTGATGATGCATGTTGCATTCCAGATTATGGGCAGCAGCATCTCTCTGAGGTTACCCTCAACCTACTGCGATCGCCGACCCGCCTGCCAAGCGTGGCGATTACGGCAAATACCCCTCATATCCTTGGGGGAGGCCTTTGTCCAGCAGTGGACGTCTTTTGGCTGAGATGATGATGATCGCTAGTGTGCTAAGTGCGAGTTTTATTCATAGTATGAACACGCTAACGAAAGCGGGTATTATTTGGCATTGAAGCAACTGGTAGCAAACGAGGTGGGTTCACCAACTATTATAGCAAATCAAACTCGCACGATGCTCCCTAATACAATAATAATAATAATAAAAAAACCATAAATCCTTAAAAAAAATGTAAAAAGATGAGGTAAGGTGAATACAATTTAGACAATTTCGACATACCAATTGTCGTTTTCGTTAACGCTATCGATTGTTTCATAAAACTCGCATTAGGCACTAGCACACACGTTTTTAGTAAAGAGATGTGATTAAATATAATTTCTACTCAAAAATCAAATCAATATAATATCAAATTTGTGGTAGGTATTTCATCTGCAAAGATGAATCTGCATAGCCATCGGTTGCAATAACCGTTGGATAGATGGCGCACTGTGCCGCTATAAGCACTCAAAAAATTTAAAAAAAGCAGTAACAAAATTCAGCGCTTACGTCAGCCTTCCCGGTAGCATAGAGGTCAGTGCAGCCGCCCAGATTGCGGAAGACCCAAGTTCGATTCCTGGCTGGGTCGGGTAGGCGTTTAATTTTTTTACTGTACTTTATAAATTTTATAAATAGGTATATAATTTCTACTCCAATTTCTAACTTCGTGGTACGGATCGCGATTTATAAAGGCATTGGTAAGCGATGCTATCGTCTCTAATAACCGTCCCCAACCGATGCCTCCAACCAGACTAGTTTTACTGTTTATTTACCATCATATTAAATATTAATACTACTTTACTGCACGCTAGAAGGCTGCGAACCGCCTGTACATTTTGGACGCCCAATGTAACCACAGTGGCATAGAACAATTGAATTTCTATTGTGTCTGGCTTAAGAACAACTGAGTAGCTATAGACTTGTGATTAAAGCAAAATTAAATATACGCTATTTATGTTCACATAATTTTTGACATTAAATTAATACTTACCTACCGCATTCAATAATTAATCAATCAATCAATCATCAAATCAAAACATTCATTTCAGACACAAGTTCATACAGCAAAAGAAAATAAAAATAAAATTTAGTCTACGACATTAAACACAACATTACAGCAAAATAAAACAAAACAATAGAAACGCAAGCTATACTCTGAGAGATTAATTAATTACATTTTTATTTACATCGTCTCAAAGTTTGTCTGTTAACTGGCTAAAAAGTTTCATTGGAATTTGATTATTGGTTAAAATAATATTGAGTTTTTTAAGTGTGTATGGAATACCGGAATGTTTAACTAATTTAGATCTTTTTAGGTTAATAAGTCAGAACAAAAGAATTTTCCTAATGACAAGACGTTGAGGTCAGGGCAACTTCATAAGGTTAATTAGTATGAGGCCATTGACATTGCCTTTGGTTTGACATTTTCTTTAGAAATTAACAAAACCACATACCAAATTTAACAAACAATATTTTGGCGTAAACTAAGAATTGAATAGGACTTCTTGGCGGGAAAGTGAAGAGTCATGTCTGCGGTTTTGATTTTATTTTCTAAAATTTGTGTTATGTCGAATATTAATGTGAAATAATGGTGGATTATTAATCGTTACATGTTCATGGACGTGCATGAGTGTTGGCAAATAAAACGAAACATTGTAACGTCACTTTTCAAATTCTCTCAAGTAGTCCGCGTGAGGTCTTGTAAAGCCTCACATCTTCTGAGATTCTCGAGGGGTGACAGTGAGTGTGTGTGAGAAACTATGTACCCCCCAGGGTACATCATTTCTCACTTCTCATTATATGTACTATTATCATTAATCTCTCACCCCTCCCCCCTCCCAATTCCTACTCCCTCCTCAAGATCCAACTCCTTCCTTAAGGCCGGCAACGCATCCGCGATTACTTTGGTTTTGCGGGTGTCCATGGGCGGCGGTGATTGCTTTCCATCAGGTGACCCGCCTGCTCATTTGCCTCCTTTTAACATTAAAAAAAAAAAAAATCTATTTCTATTTCATCATCTTGACAATGATATTTTGATTTCAAAGTTTAGTGCTATTGGCTTTTCACCAAATCTCCGCAATCAACTCACTCGTGCAGGCCTGTCCGGACCTTAATATTTTCGCAGATGAATGGAAGGTGGTCACATCTATAGCTCTTGCCCTTTGTGAACGCACTATGGTGGTCATCGCTTTACCAGTTTAAAGACGAAAATCGTTTGCACCGCGTCGCTCGCTTTTAATATAAGCCACAGCGGCGGCGGCGATGCGCGTGCACGCGATTTGTTCTTCAAACCGGTAAAGCCTTCGAGACCCCCATAGCACCTAGTTAATTAATTTGCACGTTATTATTTTGATTGTTTAAACTTTTGTTGATAATTCTTTTATTAATTTTTATTGTTATTTTGTAATAGTTTTTTCATATTTATTTTATTTTTATTTTATATTTTATATTTGTGATTATTCTCTTTTAATTAATTAATTGTATTAATATGCTTCTTGATGAGTGTAATTGGTGTACGTAACCGTGCTAATCAAGTAAATAAATGAATAAATAAATAAATATCTATGTCTTTAACGCAAGAAATATTATCTATATAAATTACTTCTAAGAAAATTACTTTGACATTGGCTAAATGTGCTAAGCACACAAAGCCATAAAAAAATAATTGAATGATCATCATTTAGTGCCATCTTCATTCTGAAGTTTGAAGATCTGTATGTTTTTTGGTATCTTGTAACTATAATTGTAGCATTGTGTATGCAAAATCCATTTTTTTTTTAATACTTATCTCGGCAAATGACTCCATCCCATCTGATGTTAAGTGGAAATGAAGTCCAGACGCGAAGACAACTGGTGCAGCGTGGAAACAAACGTAGCATCAGTCAACTTCACTCTGCCGGCCCACAAGGTGCTTCTTCACGCCTCTCTTGAAGGACCCCATAACATAGGAAGGAGGGAAAACGTGTGCTGGTAGGCTATTCCATCTTTTGGAGGTGCGACAAAGAAACGAGTCACCAAATTTCTTTGTGCGCGATGGGATATTTGAGACAGTGAATCGGTGACTCCGAAGAGCAGCACGTGTACTCCTATGAAGAAAGGGAGAAGGTGGGATGAGGTCAAAGAGCTCTTCAGAGCACTCGCCATGGTATAAGCGGTAAAACACGCTGAGTGACGCAACATCTCTACAAAATAATAAAAATACATTATTTATGATATTTGAAGATACTAGCAAACCGGCGGACTTCGTACAGCTTTGACAGTTTCCACGACAACGAAACAAACAAATCATTGGTCCGCTTAAGAACACCCGTACCCCATGATGGACCCCTATAGCAGCGCCACCTACCGGGTCCAATTAAAAATCTAAACCATTCTCGAATCCACTTGAACGCACACAGAAAATTTTATCCAAATCGGTCTAGCCGTTTAGAAGGAGTTCAGTGACATACACACGCACGTAAGATTTATATAAATAAAGATTTCAAATTGACATCATGATCTTAAACCCGATAAAATTACCAAATAGATAATTACTGGTACACGCAATACATGTTAGAACCCGTCGTGAAGTTGAAGTAAATATCATGTAACTATTTCGATCACTGATAACAAACTATTGAAAATTAATCAAAAGCGATGTTTACATAATTATGCTTAATTAAACATTTTACAACACTACACTATAACCATCCTTTTGAAGAGTTTTTAATCTAATTATAATTAGAAAATTTGACGTGCTCGCAACGAGCGGCACAATTGCTTTTATATTAATTAAAATTCAATTAAAAGCAGACAATAGTTTGGAGAGCACCAGAATAATTAATTATTTTGTTATATTAATTGTGTAATTTGATAATGGTTTCATTATTCGGAGTGTTTGGTAGATACGGATATTTCATTGTAATGATATAATTTTTGCGAATCTAATCGAATTTAATCCCGTCCGATCCACATTCACATGATATGTTATTTTCAGTCCCTCGTGTACAGCTGATAGTTGATATTGTAAGCGATCTATTCTGAAATACAAAAAAATAACTGCAAAGAAAATAGACTGAAAAGAAAAAAACAAGCTCTAGGATCACATAATTCAATTTGAGCAATGTTGAACGCAACGTGAAATATTTCCTTTCCCGATAATCTATATTAAATGAGTATTTAAAAATACATTGAATATTGATAGGTCGCAGGCGGGGACAATCACCAACCAAAGAAAGTGCGGATTTAATTGAGCTAGCCACGGCCGCTTGGTTGATGATTGTCCCAGCCTGCGACAACTATGAATATTCAATGTATTTAGAAATATTTCACGTTGCATTCAACATTGCTCAAATTGAATAGGGTATTTACTACAATGAAAATATTGATCAAACTGTTGTTAACTTAATAGTAAACATGTTTTTAAACTAATTTAGCCAGCACAAAATTTTAAAATAAGTATGATTTTTATAAAAAATCATTAATAACATGATACAATTTTTATGATTGACCACGTGATCAAAAACGCACGGGATGTCGCTGAATCTGGAGTGACGTCACCAGCTTGTTTACAGTAAATGTCAATCAAAGTTTTGTACGTTTAATTTGACAGCTAAAAGTTTGCTTACAAGCAGGTGACGTCACGACATCACGTGACCTGCATTCAGCGTTTTGGCGGCTATTTTATTAATTTGAATTTTAATGGCGTTTTTTATAAAAAATAAAGAAATTCATAACGAATTAATCAAATTGCAAATATATTATGCTATAATGAACCATTAGACATATTTTCTAAAACCTGTCAAATACCACATTCTAGGATCGTAGAGCTTGTCTCTTCTTTTCAGTTTTTCTCTTTGCAGTTATTTTTTATATAGTTGTTGTTGTTAATGCCAATCCCTCTAGAAAAAGAAAACCGCTGACGGTGTTTCAAACACACGGCTTGAGGAACCCTTTAAGTTTCTCGTCGTCCCCAAAAGAGTCCGGTGACACTGAAAATGCCGTCTGAGGTAATTACCAAACTCACACCTAAAAAAAATTGAGTTTTATTCTTATTATTTTTTTTTTATGTTAAAAGGAGGCAAACGAGCAGGCGGGTCACCTGATGGAAGGTAATCACCGCCGCCCATGGAAAACCAAAGTTATCGCAGATGCGTTGCCAACCTTGGAAAGGAGTTGGATCTTGAGGAGGGGGTAGGAATTTGGAGGGGGGAGGGGTGAGAGATGGGCCTCCGGTACTTTCACTCACCGGACGAAACACAACAGCAACGAGTGCCGTTGTTTCACGCCGATATTCATTCAGAGGGTGGTGTTACGCCGGGCGAGCCGGCCCATTTCGTGCTGCAACGCAGTGTGGCTCTACCACTCAGACTGTGTTACTCATTTAGCACCACCCAGGGGTCACGTGTAGGGTCTCAAGGGTAAACCTACAGACGCGAGTAACTTTAACCCCCAAATTATTTATTTTATTCTTTTTCCTTTATTTTATTTTTGGTTCAAAAACATATAATAATAATAAAAAGAATAAAACTACCACCACTAACTAACTAACCACCTTTGGCTAGGTCCAAAATAGCACAGTCTATCGGGGTCAGTGAGTAGCTATTATTTGACGACCTCCTTGGTCGAGTGGTATGTACACCGGTTTTCAGTGTCACCATCTCTGAGGTCCCGGGTTCGAACCCCGGTCGGCTCAATTTAGAAATTATTGTTTTTCTAAACTGTCTCGGGTCTGGGTGTTTTCTATGTATAATAAGTTTGTATTTAAGTATTTTAAGTATGTTTAACCGTTGTCTAGTAACCATTTAACGAGTTTCATAACGAAGCTTCTCTTCTTCTAGTAGGGCACGGGACGGGGACACGCACTAGATAATTGGTGTGAGTGTAGGAAAGTTTATTTATTTTATTTATTTAAGGCTAGCGTTTCCGACTGTGAGATTTCCAAGGCGTTCCGCTCAGGACTGAATGATGGCGCGAGCGTCGAATTACGCACTATTGTAGATTTTATTGAACGTTTACTTATTATTAAAAATATAATGGCCGACAACTATTACATATTCAAAGACAATTGGTTTGGTATATTTTTCTTTGTCTGAAACGGCGTATAGCCTGAATAAAATGATATTTAGTTAATTAATAAGACGTATGTTTGATATTATATTCGATGCAGGAAATTGTAATAGTAGTTTATGCAACTGTCATATAATGAAGGGTATTAAAACACGAGTGTGAGTTTATGAAACGAGCGCAGCGAGTTTCATAATAGTAACGAGTGTTTTAATACCCGTGTTATATGCAGTTGCATACACTACTTTATCTTCACTAATGCAATTAGTCAAACAACAAGAGTAAAAGCTGACAATAGTTTATTTATAATAATTGTTCAAATTTTGGATGGTACAATTTTGAAAGTTAATGTTAATTATTGATCCAGCAGCTGTAGCGGTCGCGGGGCAAGCAGTAGAGCTCGTAGACGGAGTTGGAATATTTATAATTACTTCATTCGTCTTGTTTTCTATACTGTTCAAGATCGTATTTGAGACTTGAATTTTATTCATTAAAGACTCATCAATGTAGCTTTCAGCCACAGTAGAAGACTTCCACCCCCCGTGTCGTTTCAGTGCGGTCAAATCACCACCGCTATCTATGAGAAGGGTCGCCGAGGTGCGCCGGAAGCAATGCCCCGTGTACAACGCTGGGTTAGGCAGATTCAAAAAACTTGCGATAGTTTTTCCCAGAGCACCAAATTTATTAATACCAGTTCTTTGATCGACGCACTTCCCCGATCTATAGCTCAAGAAAAAGGCAGGGTTTCGACAGGGGGTGGGTCGAAGTTCCATGTATTTTTTACATACGGCATAGCAGTTGCCCGTCACAACGAAAGAACGATCTATTTTCGTTTTTGTTTTCGAAACTTTCACCATGATTGTACTGTCGTCTATGTTAGAGACTTCATCGAACTGGATGTTGTATAGCTCTTGCCTTTGGCATGCCCCCATTATGCCGAAGATTAGTGCAACCTGTAACAATAAACGATATAATAAGCTTGAGGTACATAGCCAAGGCAAAAACTATGATTTATGAAGTAGTAAAGTGTAGGTACCTACTACCTAATTTATACACAAAGCGCTTAAACGGAGTGTCTAGATAACTTGCGTGTGTAGTACGTAAGTACTAGGTAGATTAAATAACAGAACTAAAATACACTTACCTTTACAAAAAGATACAAAATATCTGGTGAATCTTTCAGGAACATCTTTATTTGACCTGATGTAAACGTCAAGGACTTTTTTTCCTTGTGTCCTTCTGAACTGCGTTTCAGGAACGCTATGACTTTTGAATACTTCGTGATATCAATATTGTTGTAGATACTCAGTCTGGACTTGAGCATAGAATATTTAGCCCACATAGAAGATGGCTTGAATTTGTCGGAGAGGTCTTTGAGATACACAAGAATGACATTTTCAGAAAATGATGTAGTTTTCTTTTCGATCTTCCATGCCAAAAAGTTATTATATTCTTTTTCATATAATTTTCTAGATTTTTCTGGCAAAAGATTGTGAGTTACTTTTGTTGCCAATTCTAGAATATCCGGAGGCGTACAAATATCATCGTCGCTGTCCATTTTTAACTTTTAATTTGTATTTTAAAAACAAAACACATTGCGCAACATTAAATTCACGCGTACGTGTATTGTCACAGTGAACTTGCCGCCATTAAAATCTAACCAATGAGAGCGCAGCTGCGCGCGCAGGGCCAATCAGGAGCGAGCGCGCGCTGTTCTTTTTTATTTAATTGGCACAAGATCTTACCAAAGAGTTTTGTATATGTAAGTTTAGTAGTTTCGACGAAGTTTTCACGTATAACCCAACTGTTTTCAAAAGCCAGCCTAATATCAAAATTTTATACAACTTGTATGAGGATTTTGACATAAGGCTCGCCAGGTTAATTGGTCGCGTTTTATTGATGTTATAATGAGATTTTACGATATCGATGTGGATATTATACCATCATCTGAAATTGCTTAAATTGAGTGTTTTGTTGTCTGCGCTGTAACAGTAGTAATTATAAGTCAAGTATTGGAAACATAAGTAGAATGTTACAACATTAGTGTAGATAAAATATCGTGAAAATACTGGCCGAAATTACTAGATAAAAAACCAATGAATAACATAATATTTTTTTTGGATTTTATATCCTTATACATTTCGAATATAGCTCATTTAAAAACACTGTTTTTTTTTGTAAACCCTCGCCTTAAGCTGTGGTCAGGCTCAGGACACCAGCACAAAATAAAGACACTGCAGAAAGTAAGCTTAATACATACTGCGCTCGGCCAACAACGCACACACAGACAACCTCTCACAGACACGAAATCTTGAAACAGTTGCATTCGGACTGTTCCGCGCTTTTTTTTTAGAGAGCCTGGTGATTTCTTCAAACGGCATTTTCAGCTTTACCGGGCTTTCTTAGGGGCAGCGAAAAACTTAAAGGGTTCCTCAAGCTTAGTGAAATGAAGTACTTTCGGAGGTTTTCTAGAGGGAACGGCGTCACGCACTAATGCGTTTCGGATTGTTCGACTTGATCCCTGCCGCTGATTTCCTTCACCGCACTACACGCAATCGACTATCATTCTATCCACATCACCTTGATGGAAAACGGTCTGTGCGTTTTTCACGAAATTTCTTGCCTCGAACTACAGTGTTGTGGAAGCAGCTCTCGGCGGCGGTATTTCCGGACCGTTACGACCTTGGGATCTTCAAGAAACGAGCCTATTCCTTCCTTAAAGGCTGGCAACGCGTCTGGGATTCCTCTGGTTTTGCGGGTGTCCATTTTATTATTTCTTATGGGGACGTCGCCAGCCGAACGGACGATCCACCCGCATTGTTGCGGGCCACTTCATCCTTTTCCCCGTTCTCCCTTTTGAGGGAGTTAAGCTTAATCCAGCTTTCACGGCGCCCCGTCAAATCTTTTGGTCTCTTTGATAAATCTTGCTATCTGCTCCACCTTCAGATCCTTTAGGTCCTCTATGTGTAGTGTGTCCGACCCCGAATTGCAGGTGTCCATGGGCGGCGGTGATTACTCTCCATCAGGTGACCCGCAAGCTCGTTTGCCTCCTTATTGTGTAAAAAAAAAAAACATTGTCTGTGTGTGCGTTGCTTTACCGTTTCCGTTTACCTTCTCTTCTGTATCCTATTTTGTGACATGAGGGAGAGAGATCGGCGGACAATGCGCGCGGTATCAAGCACCAATGCTTTTGAATTTTGGATGGAAGCGAGCCGCCGACGAACCCCAGCCTTTTCAGGTGTTCACCCAACGTGGCCGGGATTAACCCGTTTGCCGATATCACAAAGGATGATTTCGTTGGACGCCACCATTTCGGTTAAGTCGTGTAACAGATCCAACTATTATTATTAATATTTAAAGTATATGGTACAAAAACCCCTCGCTTAAGGCGGTTAAGTCCGGAAATAGCACAGTAGATCGTGTTTAGGGCACATCATCACTAAGTACATAGTATAAAACAACGTCGCTTCCCGCTGTCCCTATGATGTATGTATGTATGCAATGGATTTTGATGCGGTTTGTGATTCAAGACGAAGGTTTATATGTATAAATACATGCATGATGCATAATATAGTAGAGAAACACTGATAATTTTAGAGGTTTCACATTTTTTTGCGCTTATATTGCAACCGCTGGCTAAACCCTACGAGATAGATCAAATAATGTACTACAGTATTGTACACCTTAAAAAGGTCTACAAAAAAGTCCGCGGTGGTATATGTCTATCACTTAGGGATAACCCACAATAATCATAAAATGTTAATGCAAATTTTCTTGCAAACAAATTACAAAAACACAAATACAACAATAATCATTTTTTATCCTTTACTTTTTACAGGAAATAATGACTTATTTACGAAGTGGTTTTAAGTAATACAACATTAATTCTTATCCAATTAAGTACCATAAATACATTGTGCATTTAATATAGATCAATATGGCCCTTTTCAGCATGTAATTTAAATGAATATTTTCGAAGATATTACAGATTTAAAATGCAGGGACTTAGCGGTTGCGTGTATCTGCATTGCACCCGTGCGAAGCCTGGACGGGTCGCTAGATTATTATTATTTTATTAGCTAGCTAGCCCGGTCAACTCGAGCCGAGTTCCTAGTCTATAAAGACGCCTTCAGGTTGTTCCGCTCCCCGATCCGACCGAACCCCTCGGAGAATCTAGTAGGGCACGGGACGGGGACACACACCAGTGCGTGATGCCGTTCCCTCTAGAATTACCTCCAAAGGTGATTCGTTTCACACGGCTTGAGGAACCCTTTAAGTTTCTCGACAACCCCAAAAAAGCCCGATGAAGCTGAAAATGGCGTCTGAGGCAATCAGCAACACTCTCTCCTCCTAACTCCTAACTCCTTATAAAAGAAGTGTCCCCGTACCCTAATAGATTCTCCAGGGCGTTCGGGTCGGACTGTTACCAACTGTGTTAATTAAGCGTTAATCACACTTATTTATAGTGAATATGGGGTAAGTTAATTGGATATTCGTTAATAGGGGCGTGCCGTGCGCTGCTTCAAATAAATATTTAATTAAAAATTAAATGTATTTTATTTATACTGGCGTCTTCCGGTGACCGAGTGACAATGTGCTCGGCCCGATACCCGAAGGTCCTGCGTTCGATTCCCAGGTGTGTTTCGGATTTTATGAAGCTCGGGTTTGTGATCACTGCAACCCGCATTTGGCAAGCGTGGTGATTAAGCCATTACCCATCATTTGTAGTGATGACTTGATTTCAATGATGGAGGCCTTTGCCCAGCAGTGGGACAATGTTAAGCAATTTACTTTTTTATTTTTTTTATGTCAAAAGGAGGCAAACGAGCAGGCGGGTCACCTGATGGAAAGTAATCACCACCGCCCATGGACACCCGCAAAACTAAAGTAATCGCAGATGCGTTGCCGGCCTTGAGGAAGGAGTTGGATCTTGAGGAGGGAGTAGGAATTGGGAGGGGGGAGGGGTGAGAGATGGGCCTCCGGTACTTTCACTCACCGGACGAAACACAACAGCAACGAGTGCCATTGTTTCACGCCGATATTCTGTGAGAGGGTGGTATTACGCCGGGCGAGCCGGCCCATTTCGTGCTGCACAGCAGCGTGGCTCTACCACTCAGACAGTGTCACTCATTTAGCACCACCCAGGGGTCACGTGTAGGGTCTCAAGGGTAAACCTACGGACGCGAGTAACTTTAACCCAATAAAGCAATGTTGCACAGCTGCGATCAATCTTCACAGGCACTTATTGACGTCAAAACTATAATATCCAAATAAAAATCTAAAAAAATAGTATAAAAAAAAGCGTTTATTTCGATCAACAGACTTAAAATATGGATCATATTGAGTTAGAAAAATCAACTAAACAAAAAACTTACAGACCAGTGTTAGTAAAATCTTTGGACTATATTAAAAACTATTACGCATCACAATCAGCCTGCGCACCATACACCTCCACTTGGGCGAGTTGTATCGGTCAGCCACCGTCCGCAGAATCAGAGTGATCGAGAGTGCGGCAACAGTGCCGTGACCTTGAATCGACGTACCGAGCTGTACCTACCGGCTAGGGTTGAGTCACACATAGTTAATTTATTATTGTGTTAATTTGGGTGTCTTTTATATTGTAAACTTACTTTGTTATATCTGTTGGCAAAGTAAAAAAGGACAAACTGGGATTAAGGTTGTGTGTGTTGAGGCATCCTAATACACAACAGGTTGTTTTTCCCAGACATTTTCAATAGGCACCTACCTATATGCAACAAAACTCGCAATCGCGACACCCAAACCAAGAAAAATACGTGTATACTGATCGGCAGCGCTCAGTGACATACTTGTTATTCTCCGTTATCTACTACAGCTACATACGCTGCCCGATCCGCGTTTGCGGAGACAGCCCGCGTCATCGCGTACTCTTTTCCCGTGCTTTTTCAGTGTGCTAATGTAGGTGAACTACGAGCTTGTGTACGTGCGTTTCGGAGCGCTTGTATGAAGTTGCCGCACTCTCGTTCACTCTGGCAGAATGCAGTTGCCACTGCCACGCAATCTGTTTATGAGGGATACTGTCTTTTTGCGAATGATGGCATGAAAGCCATCAGTTTGACATTCCGTATTCCTGATGCGCTACAGAAGCGTTTGACTAAACTACTGAATCTATCACCAGTTCAGATTTTGGGAGAGCCTTCGATGGAGAAGAACTCAGGAATAATGTATTAATTAATAATCATCCCCCGTGTGGTGCCGGGACTGCCGGGGATAAAGAATTGCACCACCCCATCTCTTCCCGTGGGTGTCGTAGAAGGCGACTATGGGACCATTCCAGAGGATGGGCAGCAGCGTCTCTCTGTGATTATTCTCACCCTACTGCGATCGCCAACCCGCCTGCCAAGCGTGGCGATTATGGCAAATTCCCCTCAAAGTGATTTATCCCTGAGGGAGGCCTTTGTCCAGCAGTGGACGTCTTTTTGGCTGAGATGATGATGATGATGATGATAATAATCATATTCAAGTCATTGCAGGCGACTAATATAGCAATATATACCTTACCTACAATCTGATATTTGTTATGATGCGGACTCACAAGTGAAGGTAACGAGTGACGTTAAGGCGACCCATTGGAAATTTACGTGGCGGGGATCTTGATTTATCCCAACAATTACAAAACATATAAAAGTGATAATTGATGACATGATTTTTCATTAAATTGACTTCATTTTGCTAGTTGCAGAAACACGATATGTTAACTTTTATAACAGAGAAAAAAATATCAAAGTAACCTCTTTTAAAACATAGATTTGCATTTTACAGGCAAACCGGACCGATTTAATCATCTAAATTTTCTTAGTAGATTAGTCTTAACACACACTTCAATAAGCTAGTTCATTTTTTTTAAATAATTTGTAGTTTTAATTTGAAGGAAAAAAACAGTTTTTTCCGGGGCGCAAACGCTCCGTATGAGATTAATTGTTTAGCGGTGCGTCGCTTTAAGCTTTTTTAATTAAAATAATTATGTTTAAAGTGCGTTTTGAATTTTTGAAATCGAATTGAATCCTAAATTACGATGATTACCGAGAGGCGTTAAGAAAATAGAAGCACTGTACAAACATCCGTACAAATGAAATCCCAATATTCGGTCATCCGCACAAAATGGAAACGCTTGAGAAGTCGAACAAGTTTTTCAATCGCACATTTCCAACGAGCTTCGTCCGTCATCATGCGAACGTATTTAAAATTTATTGGTGTTCCCGGAAAGCGAAATAGCAAAGTTCGCTTTCAAAACTTCGCGGAAACCAACTTTAAATCGTTACAAAAAGGTTTAAAATACATTCGGGAAGTAGGTACTTCGCGAATCTGCCCAGCCAAACAATCAGAAACTTTGACACTGGCTTCTGGGCAACACAGAAAACAGTTGCGGTACAAAAAAAAGTATAATAACCTTTATTCCAATATAGTTAACAGTTAATTTCGCTTGTCATTTGTCCAAATGATATGCAAAACCTGTGTGGTGCTGTTGAAATGATACAGATTGTAAGGAAAGGGTAAGCAAATCAATTTTGAAAATCTTTATTGTTCTGGTTTATTGTTAAGTCTTCTTTAGGTATATATGTACTTGGGCAGGTATGATAACAGATTTGCAAGATCAGCTATATAAACACAAAATAAGAATTTTCAAAAATATTGTTAGGTTTACCTTAGTTCATTTAACTAGCTACCACCACCTTATCTACGTCTGTCGCTTTACGAATATTGGTAGGATTGTCAGAAGTGTCGGAACACTTAGAGATAAGACAGCCAATTATTCTGTACTTAATTCAAAATTCAAAATCATTCATTCAGTTTAGGCTACAAATAGCCCTTATGAATGTTACCATGCTATCGGTTCGTAAGTCTACTCTGTTAGTTATGGATTCCGGGTGAAGCGCGCTACCAACATTGGCCAAACCTTCACTTCATTAGTAAATATAATAAAATAATATAATAATGTATGTAAGTATATAACAAAAAAAACGACGAGTTGCACTCCGGGAGTGCCGGCAGAAGTGAAAACTTGAATATTAACGTTGTGCATTTTTGATATTTTGGAATGGTTAGGGAATAATTTTGCAAGAATTGCTTCAATTATCAGTATAAAAGTACTATCATTTATGTGGTAGAATACAATATTTATTTATTGCGCTATCGTACACAAACATGACAATTTATATTAAGTACATTAAAAAGCACTCGAACATTCGCGCAAGCGCCCTGCGCCGCCTAAACGAAACAGCAGGCATACATTTTCGCCGCGCCGTAGAAAGAGAGGGGGATACTTCCTCTCCTACGCCGCGCCGGCTGTCTACTCTCCATCCGTCTTACGAATTTTCAATCAGATCACGTGTCCTGACGCGAATTTAACATTTTTTACCCATTACAAAAAAAGTGTACAACGCCGCTAAAAAAGTTTTCACTTCAAAAAGTACTACCGTCAATTTCCTGCCATGTGAATTTGAAGTCGAGTGACTGTTCTGCCACTGCATACAAAAATATTAATTCAAAGAAATATTTTACTACATAAATAATTAATAAGTACATTTTTATCATTCCAAGTTTCATTTTACATTGTGGAGATCTTTTGCGGAGGTTTATGTCCTGCAGTAGACGTCTTTTGATTTTGAGATGATGATAAAGTTCGAGATCATCGGCAAGATTAAAATATGGCACGTCTAGACTATTCAAGATTACGACCGGTTCAACCACTAGGCCAGAAGGCGGTTCTTTTCCAGAATACGCATCACAGGCTTATCTGGTGTATCGTCACAAATTAATCTTGCTCAAGGAGATAGACCACTCACGATTTCCTTGTAGTGGTACAAAATAATAGGAGAAGCGTCTTAACCTACAGCATAAGTATAGAATAGAATAGAATAGAAATATTTTTATTGACACACACAAAAAATTCATTACACACAAAAAAGAAAAAAACATACACAAACAAAGACAAATAAAATAGAGAATAAAAAAAATAAAAAAAACATTGTGTGAGGCCAATGAGGACCCTGTCTTAGCATAATACTCCCACGTCACTCGCAGTTGGGCTGAGTGGCGTAGGAGCGCTGTTATTCTGACAGGGCCTTAGGAGGCGACGACGGACTTAGACATAAAAAAAATATAATAAATACACATACAAACTCGTAAAATACTAGGGGATATATATTTTTAAAAAAGGAAAAAATTATATATATGAGGCGTTACTATAATATAATAAACTACATACTAATACTACATAATAATAAACGCTGAGTTTTGGTTGTATGGCCTAAATCCATTTGCCTTGCTCGACAATGTAAATAAATGATAAATATTATAAAAAATGCAAATGGGCAATGGGTAAGTAATTATTTGTTCATCTCACTCTTTCAATAAACAACGTGTAACAGAAAGGTGTGGCCAAAATGAAAAGATCTAAAGTGTATCCGATCCTGATCTGGTATGCAGAGTTACTAAGTCATGATTATTAACTTTAATGTGTTATGCAATTTTTCATTTAATATTTCTAATGTGACATCATAAGAAACAAGTCTCAGCCCTAGTGGTTTAGTAACCTGTGTACTGACATTTATGATCACTGCTGCATGCTTATGCACGCCTGACGCGCATCACTTCACAAATATAAATATTTCATTAACCATTCCATGACAAATTAAAGTTAATAATTATGTCTTAATAATAACACATACAAGTTCTAGATGGGATACACTTTGGATCTATTCATTTTGACCACACCTTTTTGTTACACATTGTATATGATGCTTGGAATTTGAGTCACAACACTGAAAAACTAAAAGAAACGAGAACCGTTTTTTATTTATTTAACCCTATAACTTGATCTTAGCAACTTTTCGGGCAAGCTCAAGTGGCAGTGGGCAGGGCACATTGCTCGCAGGACTGATGGCCGCTGGGGCGGGATAGCCCTGGAGTGGCGACTGTGTACCGGAAAGCGCAGTGTGGGCAGGCTTCCAACAAGGTGGACGGACGATCTGGTGAAGGTCGCGGGAAGCCGCTGGATGCGAGCAGCACAAAACCGGTCGTAATGGAGATCCTTGGTGGAGGCCTTTGTCCAGCAGTGGACGTCTTTTGGCTGAGATGATGATGATGATGATGAACCCTATAACAGGCAAAGGGATGTATATTCCCCACCACATTTTGAACTTTATGTTATTGAGATAAGATTGAAAACCAATAAAATATTCAAACATGTTAAGCCTTATTAAGGGTTAACTTATGGGTAATCGCTTGGTCTTCATCTCACCTGGTGTTAAGTGATGATAAGGCCGAAGGTGGAAGCGAACTTTACCTGGAATTTTTATCTAATGAGGCACTGGCTATCTTATCTCTAGCTGCCGGATACACAAACATGTACCCCCCGCTCGGAATCAAACCCAGGACCTCTGGGTTTAAACCGGTGATCTTAGCCAGTAGACCACAGATGTGGTAGAATTTGACGGTATTGTGACCGATTAAAAACATTTAAAATGAAATGAAATTATTTTATTTGCGTATGAATGAGGGAAATGTTGTGACAATTCTACGCTCATCCCATTCAGCTTCAGCCACCCACGGTAGCATGCAAAAATACATTAAAATTAAAAATTAAATACCTACAATAAAATTGGAAGTAATCTAAAAGGCTTAATTTAATTAAAGAAATAAAAGACAACTAAATCAACCAAAAGATGCAACTTTGAGGCTGTATGGTGCAGCTCCTCCGCCTTATTTGCACAACAAGGTTACAAACAAAAAGAACGTAGTGGTTATATCCTCCTAACTTGACGGTATTGTTAATTTTATAGAGATAGTTAACACCCTTATTTTATAAAGATTTTTTTTGTAGAGATTTTTTTTATAGAGATTAAGGCAGATAACTCTGCTATAGCATAGCAGTCTAATGTGCAGAAGCAGAGTCTAGATAACGAGGACAGCTTGGGAAATATGATTGCGCTTCACTAGCCATCCTCCACCTTCCTGACCCGCAAGTTGCTTCACACCACGTATTAAGGACCCCATGTTGTAAATAGAAAAAATTACGTATGCTGGGAGAAGCATCCATGTTTTGATGGTGTGACAAAGAAATAAAACGAACTTCAACAAAGAGAAGACATTGTTACGAAAACGCCTCAGTCCTCCCTCATTTGACCACAGACGAAAAATCAGGATAACAGTTATCCTAAGATAATAGTATAATAAATATTATCTTAGGATAACTGTTATCCCGTTTTTTAGATATTATAGTAATCAAAGCCAAATTCAAATTATTTATTCAACACTAGCGGCCGCTCGCGGTTTCACCCACGTGGTTCCCGTTCCCGTGGAAATATCTGGATAAAAAGAATCCTATGTGTTAATCCAGGTTATAAACTATCAGTATGCCGAATTTCATTCAAATCCATTCAGTAGTTTTTACGTGAAAGAGTAACAAACATCCATCCATACTTACAAACTTTCGCGTTTATAATATCAGTAGGAAGCCTTCACAGGCACCTATTGACGTCAAAACTACAAAACCCGAATAATAATAAAAAACAAAAAAAATAGTTTAGAATAAACTGCTGAATCTACTACCAGTTCGGATCTTGGGAGAGCCCTCGACCGAAAAGAGCTGGCAAGAAACTCAGGAGGCTTATTTCTTTTCTCCTTTTTTTTCAAATTTAAATTACAGAAGTATCCAATAAGTATATAACAAGCATTCAAATGGGTAACAAAACTCCTTAGGCGCCCAACCTAAAATTATACTTACCATCACGCTTTGCTCCACTGCCGCATGACGGCGTCCGGACTATCGCACTCACCTAAACAAAGGGCGAACTAATCAACACTTGGACCACCACAATACAAATAGCAACATACTTGATAACGGTATTAACATAAGCCATAGCTGGCCTGGCAACACACCAGCTCACTATTCCCTTTGACGTTGATGCGCTGAGAAAAATATCCGTTTGAGTATTATTAATGTTCTAATACTGGTAAAGTGGACGTAGCAATTCTTCTAAGCTATGGCATATTTGTTGATATAATTGATTTGCAAAACCAGGGTCCAGTGAAATTTGTAGTTTCACATAATTGTCCAAATATGAATACCAAGGTTTTTGTACATAACTCGTAAAGAAGACCCAATCGAGCGTCTTGTAGTTCAGGGCAGAATGAAGGGTAAGAGATCCCGTGGTCACTTACCAACCAGATTGGCAGACCTCATTAGGCCCCTCACTCAATGTACCGTAACCCATTGCTCCTAAAATGCTCCCACGTCGACTGTTCTTTGAGCTCATAACACGCAAAGGAGACTCAATGGAGCGTCTTATCATTCAAGCAGAATGGAGGGCAGGAGATCCCATGGACGCTTACCAATTAGAAGAACAGACCTTATTAGATACCCCACTCAATCCACCATAACAGACTGCTCTCAATAGGTCCTGCTTCTAATAGAGCCAAATGGAGACGCATTACAAGAGCCGTCATTCACCAAGACCCACCACAACCACTGTACCAAGAGTGCCCGACAAAGAAGAAGCATCATCACCAGCTCATCTTATGCCCCACTGCTGGGGCACGAGTCTTCCCTATGAATGGATACGGAAGAAGGCCCCAGCGGGCCAGTGGTTTGTATTGGTTGTTGTTAACGACTGCTAATGCAGCCGGGACCAATGGCATTACGTACCTTCCGAAGCTTGGAGGAGCTCGAGATGATAAAGTCTTTGCAAGAGTTGCTCAAACAAACTTTTTAAAAACAAGCTTTTATTACTTGTAAAAAGTTAAAAATAATTTAATTTAAAAATCTTTGCGTTTTTATCACAGACCCAATTAAGGACTGTACTTTAAGAAGTACGAAATTGGGGTGCCGAAATGGGAAGGTGCCGAAACGAAACTTATAAGCCAATTTTTTTTATAAATAAAAGCGTGTTACATTATGATGGAACATTAAAGAACATTTAGCTTATTAACACCTTCATTATCTTGAAGTGTACTTTGGTGCTAGATGGTAACCATTCGTTATGTCGTTTAACTACCGAGTTCCTATGGCCACCTTCCAGTTCCATCATTAGATCAGCTCCATGTTATAATGATTTTACATTGTCATCCGATTTACACATGCATGCAAAATTTCAGCTCAATCCGTCAACAGGAAGGAGGTCAAATTTCAATTACTAGATTTGGCCCAAACAAATTTGTTACAGGGTAAGCTGACATAATAAGAGCTTGTAAAAAAAACAAGCGAGCCTTACAGTAGTCGCATTTGACATCTCACCTTGGTAATAAGCAATTTTAACATTTTAATCTGAAAAAACTGGGTCAGGTATTACATCATTATATAAATATAAAATAAATGCAGTGAATACTCATTTGTAGATATTTGACATATCAAAATGACCTTTGATAGTCAAATGACACATTACGTCACATAAAATAATCATATGTCATGTTCATAATATTGATTTTCTAATTACAAAATGACGCGCGCTTGCGCGCATCCCCAACTTCCTGTTACACTGTTACATACACTTCCGTCCCATTTCACGAAATCACTCCCACAAATTGCTTATATACCTAGATAGCGAGCGGAAAGATGCTACACATCAAAAAAAACTGCGCCATCGAGATCTTCTAATCTAAGAACTGAAGCTTCAGGGTTGCGAGGCACCATGGACTGTGGTGGTCTTTCCATCAGGCATACGCTTATTTGAGGTTGAGTAACTATAACAAATAATTTTTAAAGTATTTACTACTAAGTGATTGTTAAGCTACTACTAATGATAAATAGATTTGAAACTCAATCAATAATTATTGGTCTCCATCACCATGAAAAGGATTACAGTAATGAATCGTCAAATTTCCTAAGTTAGTCAAAGAAAGTCATAGTAAACTAGAACAAAAAGTATCACAAGTTGTTGTTATGTTGATGTAATATTTTTAGCAGTTGCAAAAGTGGGTAATGTAAGCGACAGAAAGTCAAAATAAGTTTGGTCCACAGACTGATATGGTACAGTACATTAAAAAGTAAATATAAAACTGAAACATAAAAAATAGTATTAAAAAAAACTAGTTTGTTTATTTGTAGGTACCAATACTTATTTTAAATACAATTTATGGAACCCTGGCTCCCAAACTAGTAAAAACCGTAGTATAATATCTCCAGATGAGAAGTAAAGATATTATAGTAATAGAACATAGAAAGAAAACAGTTTTTATAATTTCATTACAATATTTGTTATTTTAGATAATAAATTAATAGGTTTCATTATTGACGTGATGAGTTGCATGCGCCCTTCGCCGTGACCAATAGAAAACATTTTAATAATCCCATTAATAATTATTATTTTAATATAAGCGATCACACCACCATGGCATGGTAAATAGTAGTTTAAAAAGATAATTATCGCGTATATTGTAATTGTTATTTTAGTAAAACTTATTATACTGTTCGCCCACCTCATTACAGCTAACACGGAATGAAGCAGACTTTCAATACGCAAGCAGACAAATGAGATTCCATTATTATTCGACGGCCGGGATGCCACAAGGCACTCACCTGTGACCGCAACTATTAATCAACGAATAAAGGGCCAATGTTGGTATTCTATTTATACTTTGGGGTTGGAGAGTTCTGAAATAATACTTGGATGAGGTGAAATTTCAATCCGCAGATATTAATGAAGGTCGCACTGATAAATTTGCGTTTTAATCTAAGGATTTAACGGTAGTTTTACTTAACGTAGAGTGGTTTCGATTTCATTGGAAGTTGCAAGGAATGCTTTTGCTTTTAGATGATGGCTTTTGAATTAAGCTAGGAACTAGAGTTGAAGATGATAATGATGATCTGTTAAATGAAGGATTGTAATAATATTAAAAATAATAATAAAATAAAATAAATACAAGTCGTACTATTTTTGTTTTATAAGCAATCTCTTTCATATTTTATTTTATTCAAATTACACATTTGAAAAGCTAGATAGCAATTAGTTTTGCAATAAGCCACTACGCCCGTAGCGGTATGTACACAAGCCAGCACATTAGACTACCACAGGCTGTCAAATTTTCTCAATAGACTTTGAATTTTCTCTATATGGCATAAGGTTGAAAATTTATTGAAGAAATTTGACAATACTGGGTAGGTTGAAACGCAGGCGTCTGTTTAACGGGCGACAAGGCCGTAGGTGTAAGCGCACTTCGTCTAAACTCCTCAAGTACTGAGGAGCTGTCTATCTTATCCCTTACCATCTACAGGTTAAGATTCGACGATGGTAGCTACTTCAGCGGACTTAAAACGAGCCCTCATCATCAGCCTATACTAGTGTGGCCATTAAAAACTCAGGAGATCCACAGTAAATATTTAATCAGATAAAATTTATAATTAAGCAGAAAAACCTAAAAAGAGAAAACAATAAATCTGTATACAATACTAAGCCAAAACGTTACTTACAAATATTTCTTATAGGAATCAAATTACCTGTTTATAGATACAGGTTTTTCACAAATTACATTTTAAATAATAACTATTGCACAATCGATGTTACTTTATAACAATGTTATTAAACTGAAGAACTTTGAAAGACTGATCGATCATATCAAAAATACAATAAAATTACATGACATTCAAAGTATTATTTTTCAGAACCGTGCATATAAATTTGACAGATAGTTTTTAAAACTACCAAGGAGGCTATACGATGCATAGCATAAAACATATTATAACGTTGAGTAAATTGCAACGACAACGTTACACTAGTCCACTGCTGGACATAGGCAAGTGTACTTACGCCACTGAGCACGATCCGCGGCTACTCTCATCCAGCTCTTGCCAGCCACCTTGCGAAGATCGTCTCTCCACCTAGCCTGAGAACGTCCTACACTACCTTTGCTGGTACGTGGTCTCCACTCGAGAACTCGTTTACCCCAAATTGTCGGTTCTAATATGACCGGCCCACTGACACTTCAGCTTGCTGATCCGATGGGCTATGTCGATCACTTTCGTTCTCTGTTGAATCACCTCATTCCGAAGTCAATCTTTCAGAGAAACTCTGAGCATAGCCCTTTCCATAGCTCGCTGAGCGCACTCAAACAAGCCCTGCCACTAATTAAACCAAGTAAATAAATTAGTACCCCCACTATAGTAATCAAAATTGAATCCTCTGGGTAAGACTGATAGTTTAACTACTAAAACCCGTGATGCGAAAAAAATAGTTCTACATTAATTTCTAATATGAATCTAATTAGATCAGTGATACCATTTAAGTGCTTTTAAGAAAACCGGTAACTTTTCCACAGCACTTATTTTTCTTAGAAGGCACGAAGTACGAACCTCAAGAATTTAATTAAATATAACGGTACGGTATTCAAGCAGTTGCGTTACTAGGTATTCTTAATAGTGATGCAAGAAACTTAGTCTTTTAAGGCTTAAAAAAAGACTAGACTCATTTTTGAAGCCTCGTGACTAGATTAACCCTCAAGTCTTGAAGTCAAATCACTAAAACTGACTGACTGATTAATTTGAGTCGAAGTTCTTAAACCCCAGGTCTTAAAACTAAGACGTAACCTAAATTGCTAATAAAGGTAAAAAGACTCGCGTCTTATAGCCCCGGGAGTCGTTAGTCTCGTGAGGGATGTTTTTTATTATACAATTAATTCAATTTAAAGAGTTATAACTGTATTACAAGCCCTATTAAGTACTATGTTATTTTGAATCTACAGACCAATACAAGATTTATATGATACAAACCATACCCAACCTTAAATCCATCGCATTTTAAACTAAAAGCTTGAGCTGTATTGCATATCGAGTATGACTCAAGCGCTATTCCTTTTAAAATAGCTGAAGTCTTATAAGTCTTATGGTGTAAATTATCATATGTCCACTCATTTTATGAGCTCGTGCCTTTCTTAGGGATGGATAGGGAGAATGGGCCATAAACCACCACGCGGGCCCAGTGTGGATTGGTGGTTGTTAACAGCCGGGACCAACGGCTTTACGTGCCTTCCAAGCACAGAGTAACTACTGAGTCTTATTACTAAAGACTGGAAACTAAAGTCCTCTTTTCAGACCTGAGTTGTCTCACTCTTTTGCATCACTAATTCTTATTCGTGGAAGTACACCTGACACAACTTTTGAAATCAACGGAAACGCATACTGCACCCTATTCCTATTCATTAAGATTGAGATTGGTAATTTGAGTTTGGGGTAAGTGAATTTATTTGACGCTAAATACTTGGAAACTTGAGCCCATTAGTGCATTAGATTACTATTATTATGCTATATCACCGCTTGGAGTCGATGGTGCCTATGGTAGCGGGTGTATTAGCGAGCGGAGCGTTTTATAGAAATAACTTTTGTAACGAGAGGTAAAGCGTTTGGCTTGATATTCGAAGATCCCGGGTTCAATTCCCAAGTCGGGCAAAGTGTGTTTAGGGTTTTTCGATGCATAGTCCGGGTTTGTGATTACTAACCCGCATTTGACAAGCGTGGTGAAAAGCCAATACTTACAGCAGTTTGTGTATTGGCTATTACTACACTGTATTAAGACGACGCATCGCTAAACAATTAATCTAATACGGAGCGTTTGCGCCCAGTACCATAAAAAAACTGGTTTTTTTTCTTTAAAAGAGGTTACTTTGTTATAAAAGCTAACAATTCTTGTTTCTGCAACTAGCAAAATGAAGTCAATTAAATGAAAAATCACGTCATCGAATATCACTTTCATATGTTTTGTAATTGTTGGGAAAAATCAAGATCCCCGCCACGGAAATTTCCAATGCGTCGCCTTAATTACTTTATTTCATTTTTATGATAACGAGTCGACAGAACAAATTGGATTATGAATTATTAATATACAACTTCAAAACAATCAGTATAGACTACGATATGTTTTGTTTTTTTTGTTTATATTTTTGTTTATTTTATAACTTTTTCTGTTACTCTTTTTTTTGTATTCCCTTTGCTTTGTGCCGTGTTTCATTTTGTTATTAATTATTTTGTTGTGAATCGTATGCGTGTGTGAGTGCCAACAAATGTTTTATCATTCTTTCTATGTTAATTTTCTAAAGCGGTTCGTAAGTCTACACAGAGTGGGAGAACTTGTACTGAGAAAAACCAGCAAGTAACTCAGCAAGACCGTTTCTTTTCTCCCTTTCTTTTACAACGTCATAAATAGAAAAATGTCCTCCTTGTCATAGAATAGAATATTTATTTAATTCAAGTAATAATTACAACTCATTTTTGTTAGTAACAATGGTACTTAGAACTATGTTAGTATCGATAAATTTATTTATATTTATATTTATATTTATTTATATTTGAATGCTATGCCACTTGATATGGTACAGCAACGCTTGACAAACGAGCAGTAGAAAAAGAAAGAAGAATAATAGAAGAATTAATTATTAAATATAGAATAGAGTTGAATAAAAAAATAATCGCTCCGCTTATGACCATAACCTTACCATAAACGAGAACCCATCGAGCTAGTCGCATTTGGCCGAAATCCTATTTCCTGATAGAATTTAGATTTTATTGGTCGAGATATGGGCTTTAATGGCCTATTTGGATGGTAAGTTTCATAATTTGCTCTAATACGGTGTTATACGCTGATAGCATGGCGGCGAAAAGCGTTATGAAAATGTTTGTTAGAACATATAACATTATGTTGTATATTTTGGGTTAAGCAAATGGCGTACATCCTTTTTTGTCTTTGTACGAGTATGAAGTGTTGGAGTTTTAAAGAATTTTTTTTTCTATTTTTTCTTACGTGTTTTAAACTTGGCCTTTAAATCACCTGATCCTAAGTGATGGTAAGATGGGAAGGTGGTACTGAGGCACTGGTTATCTTATCTCTAACTGTCGGTGCCACACCACGAAGCTACTAACTTCGATGTGATGGTAACATATTTAGATAAGACGGTGGTAGCTAGTCAAGAGGATTTGAAACAAGCCCTCTACCAACCAAACCGACTACAAACAAGTACCCCACAAAGAATCGAACTCTGGACCTCTGGGACTGACACCGGTAAACCTTTTAAATTTAAATGAAATAAGTATTTAAAAAAAAATACTTTCGTGTTTTCTTTTTCGGGAATAAACGACTTAGTATATATTTAAAAAAATACTGTATTATATGTATACGATTAATGTACCTATGTAAAGTGACGGGTTTTAATCAAACTTAACAGAAGAGACCTCAGAATAATAACTAAAGCTATAGAAACCGGACTAAAATAGCAACACTCATTCATCAGTTCGTACTATTTTAACTAATGAACCTAAGTGATGTATTGGAAAGAGATCGATTGTCCCTTTTCTTTCGTTATTTCGAAGGTGTCACCAGATTTGTGACGTCATATTTGAGGTAATGTAGTGAGTGACTTTTTAAAGGACTCAAAGATTTTTTTGATCACCGATTATCTGATGACCGTTTGACATAACAATACAAAAAATAAAAACTAAGTGTCAACCATTTGTCGAACTCCAAACTCCTTTTCTAGCCATAACATAGAACGGAACTAAACATAGTTGCACGATTTTTATTTTAGCCATCCTTCTATAGCTTTAGTTATTGTTCTGAGGAAGAGACCAACACAATCGTAAAAACTGCTGGTAGTTTTTTTTTCCTTTAGTTGATGGATTTGTGCGATTAGCACATTTAGCCAGTGTCAAAGTAATTTTTCTTACAAGTACTATATAAATAAACAATATTTCCTTCTTGTTTAAATGATGATGAATGATAATAGAAATGAAAAGTGAGAAATGATATACCCTCCAACCCCTCGAGTATCTCACTAAAGATTAAGAGTAAGACTTTACTAAATCTTCGGGCAGACTTCTTTAAAGAATTTGAAAAGTAAAGTTGCACTGTTTTCTTTCATTTGCTAATACTCGTGCGCACTTACGAACACTTAACGGTTAATAATCCACCATTATTTTACATTAATATTAGACAAAACACAAATTTTAGAAAATAAAACAAAACCGCAGGCATGACTCTTCACTTTCCCGCCAAGAAGCCCCCTGCTGGTAGTTAATGAAATGAAAAATGAAATGAAATGAAAAATTATTTATTTAGTGTCGCACAATAATACATGAAATAAAATTAAAATAAAATAGAATTAAAAATGCAAAGTGACACAAAAAAGGTATCCACTCAGCATTTGTCAGAGCACCAAAGGTGTCCCAACGCTGATCTTCCGTGGAAACCTAACCTAACTAACCTAATAATTAGGATATTTAGTTTTTTTTAAGTTTACCTTTGAAATGCACAAGCCCTCGGGTTGTTCCGCCCCCGATCCGAACCGAACCCCTCGGAGAATCTAGTAGGAAACGGGGACACGCACTAGTTCGTGATGCTATTCCCTCTAAAAAACCTCTGACGGTCGGTGGTTCGATCACACGGCTTGAGGAACTCTTTAAGTTTCTCGCCGCCCCCATAAAGTCCGGTGACGCTGAAAATATCGTCTGAGGCCATCCTAAAACCCTTTTCAAAAAATTATATAAATAAAACAAAAAACCCGACTGCTAAAACAACTACTTACATAAAAAACAATAATAAACTCTTAAAAACCAGACTAACATAAAAAATAACTGCATAGAGAAAAAACTGAAAAGAAAAAAAACAAGCTCTATGATCCCAGAAATCTATTTGAGCAATGTCGAATGCGTGAAATATTTTATAATAAAAACTATAATAAATGATTAAAATTACAAAAAATATTGATAGTTGTCGCAGGCGGAGACAATCACCAACCAAAGAGAGTGCGGATTGTCCCCGTCCGAAAAACATTAACCCTCCTGACGCAGTTGGGTAAATAAAAGTCTACTAGAATAAGCCTACAAGCACACTGCTCGTAATTATTATAAATATTTTCTTATATAAGCTTAAGACAAATTACCTAAACGTATGTATTTGGAGTTAAGATTTATACGAAAACTAAAAGCTTTAAAAGGCATATGCCGCCAAAAACTCCAATAAATTCATAATAACCTTTCAGACACATTACACGTCTGCAAAACTATTTGCGTGCTGAAGTCGAAAGTCAAATTACTCTAAGTGCGGTCTGTGATGGATCTGCGTTAGGAATGAGAATCCGCTGATGTGATCTTCAAACTTTGACTTTTGACTTTTGAAATATAGTAGGTAGGTTTAGTAAATACAATTCTTTGTTCGGAATGCAGAATAAAGCTGATTGTCCAATGTAATGAAAAAAAGTTTCCGATATCTTTTTTACAGCTTATTACAATGTATACTTATTCTACTGATAATTATAATAAGTACAGCCAATTACAGGTTTCTGCATTTACAATATATTTTTTTATCCTTTTGTAATGAGAAGGTCACAAAATAGAGAAATAAAAAAAACGCAATAGAACGAATCTATATAAAAGTATGTTTATTTTAACCAACTTCAAAAAAGGAAGAGTTTTCTTAATTCGACTCGTATTTTTTTTTAATGTATGTTCGCAGATAACTTTGTCGTTTATCAACCGATTTTGATGATTCTTTTTTTGTTAGAAAGTAGACATCCCAAGGGTAGTACCATGATAAGTAAACCAGGATTTGATGATGGCATCCTAGAGAAATCGAGGGGAACCTTCGAAAATCATAGTGGCGACTAGTGCGTTTGTTTATGTTTTCGTAAGTATTTTAAAGCACTACTATTTAATGAAGGTCTGGAGTCGATCTAATGATGAAGCTGAAAGATAGACGAGGGTAATCCTCAACGATTTACAGCAATTACATGGTGTTTGGGCTTGATTAATTTGTATTGATGAGAACTTTACACCTAGATGTGTTGTGACTGTCATTAGGGTTCTGATGATGAAGACGAAGGACAGTCAAGGGAACTCTTCAACGTTTTACAGTAGCTACCTTGTTTTTGGTCTTCATCGTCAGCTCATAAAGTCCCCACTGCTGGGGCACGAGCCTTCCCTATGGATGGATAGGGAGAACGGGCCATAAACCATCACGCGGGCCCAGTGCGGATTGGTGGTTGTTAACGACTACTAATGCAGCCGGGACCAACGGCTTTACGTGCCTTCCGAAGCACGGAATTTTTAATAGGTAGTAATTTTTAACACAAATTTTTCAAAGCCTGGACTTCAAGCGAAGTCTACTTTTGCCCCCCCACCTGCTACAAAAAGACGATTACAAATAGAACCGTCATTAAGTTACCTCGGAGCCGCTGCGAGTTTGCTGGGTGTTAACGACCGTCATCTCGCGATAACATCTTATTGCAAATACTCCAGTGCTAAACAAAATTCAATTAAATGTAATGAGACGCCGTCGGGGTCCGTCGCGCATGCGTTGGCGGGATGTCCTCGGTGCCATTACAAAGGGATTGTGGACACCACCTGGAATTGACTAAAGTTTTTCGTAATAGAGTACATTAGCAATATTGTCTAAAGTATCGTATGGAGACATATCCTATAAAGATGGTCATGTAAAGATGTGGTAAATTGTAAATCTATATATTAATACGTGAAGTAAAAACTTTGTACTTCTTTTTCACGAAAATTGCGCGGACGGAGGAGTAAGAAATTTCGCACACATAGTTAATACAGAGAAGGTTATCCGAATGTTAATATTTTATTAATTATGCATAAAAATACATTAAATTTAACACACACGCATATGTATTTGACACACGCGCATATATACTCTTTTCAGAAGTTTCAAAATGGAAGAGGAGCGGCCGAAATCTGTCAATGCCAATCCAAACTCACATTCTATCTTTTTTAATTTTTCATTGCTTAGGATACAATCCGTGCAGCCATAATAAAATTACGGTCGGATTTCGACCACTGGGCGGACCACTAGTAAATTAGTGAATGACTGCTCTCTTTTCTGTTAAGCAGAAGCAGAGTCCAGATGCAAAGACAGGTTTGATGCGACTAAGAAATTATTCGCCAAATTTCTTCGTTCGCCGAAGAGTTTGAGGTCTTTGCTGGAAATTTAATATTCCATCTAACAAATACAATTCCGAGACAGGTGGCTGAGTCACTAAACCACAGAGGCAATTTTTTTTACTAACATTACTTACATTACATTACTTACGTAGACGCAAACTTTGCTGAGAACAAAATGAAAACTTAGTATCTAAACCACAGAGATTTTTTTTACTAACATTACTTACATTACATTACTTACGTAGACGCAAACTTTGATGAGAACAAAATGAAAATTAGAAAAGAAATTCAACTAACTTCCTTATTTAAAATACGTTAAAATAAGGATTAAATTTTCACAACTCCTTACTTCTACGGTCAGGTAACGTCAAGGTTTGCGAAAAACTTGAACGGACACCCTTTATGTATTAAAGAGAGAATTTATACAGGGTGCGCGTCGATATCGGACGCGCCAGCCGTAAATTGTACACCGTACAAAGCGAATATTCCGAACGCGTACCGTTTTTGCTGGCTGTATAAATGTTTGTTACGTAAAAACGTTACTGTTTCTTTTGTCAAAAAACGGATACCGATATTTTCATAGTCCTTCTTTTAATACCCCATTCTAGTCCAACAAGGTGGGCCGACGATCTGGTGAAGGTCGGGGAAAGCCGCTGTATGCGAGCAGCACAAAACCTGTCGTTGTGGAGATCCTTGGGGGACGCTTTTGTCCAGCTGTGGACGACTTTTGGCTGAGATGACCCATGCTAGTCTGGGACAGAAAATAATTTATCAGAGTTCCCGTTTTTTTTAGAATGAGTTGAGAGTCACCAGACTTTTTAGGGGCGGCGAGAAATTTAAAGGGTTCCTCAAGCCGTGTGTTCGAAACACCGCCAAAGTTTTTCTTGAGGGAATGGCACCATGCACTAGTGCGTTTTAAAATTGTTTCTCCTTCCGTTCCACTTCTTCAAGCCTTACCTTGCGTTCTGCGTATAACCTAGCTCTTGTGACTCCTCTTCATTCAACTACTTTCCTTTCCTATTCTTTTTCTGTGCATGCTGTCCGGCTATGGAATTCTTTGCCTGAGCGCATCAGAAGTGCTCGCACGTTGGACTCGTTCAAGGGTCTGGGGCCCGACTGCCATACCAATCGCTTTGACTTTGTGTGTGGTTTATGACGTCATCTTGTCGTTTCGTGCCGCCTATGAAAGCAATATCGAAAGCTATAGCCTTTAGCTTTGATATAGCTTTCATAGGCGGTGCGAGGTGGCAAGATGACGTCATAAACTATACGCGTAGTCAAAGCGATCGGTTAGGCGGTCGGGGGGCAGGTTCGGAGTTATTTTCTAAATTCACCTTAGCTATGTTTATTTATTTTATGATTTATATTGCTTAAAATCTATTTAATATATTTATTTCTTTTTCTATGTACTTTATTTGATATTATTATTATAATTTAGTTTTTTTACTTGCACCCATTTTTATTTTCCGCTTAAGGTGGCCTGGAAGAGATTGTTTGGTCCCGGGTTCGATTCCCAACGGGGGGTAAATGTTTGTGTACTCGGTTTGGTTGGTGGTAGGGCTTGTTTGTCCGCCTGGCTAGCTACCACCATCTTATCTAAATATGTCGCCATAACAGCACTGTTTGTAGCATGGTTGTGTTCCGGCAGCTACAGATAAGATAGCCAGTGCCTCAGTAGTTGAGGTTCCGGGTGAAGTACGCTTCCACCATTGGCCTTATCATCACTTAACATCAGGTGAGATTAAGGCACTGTCATCATCATCATCATCATCTCAGCCAAACAGACGTCCACTGCTGGACAAAGGCCTCCCTCAAGGATAAATCATTTTGAGGGGAATTTGCCATAATCGCCACGCTTGGCAGGCGGGTTGGCGATCGCAGTAAGGTGAGAATAATCACAGAGAGACGCTGCTGCCCATCCTCTGGAATGGTCCCATGATAGTCGCCTTCTACGACACCCACGGGAAGTGATGGGGTGGTGCAATTCTTCAAAGGCACTGTGCTTACCCATAAAACATTGAATAAAGTCTTTTTTACTCTTCTGAGACGCCTCGTTGGCAAAGCGTTGGAAGAGCTCGATTTACTTAACAAAAGTTGCTCACCCATCCATTAACAGCCAGGCAAACCACCTACACAAGTTCATACTTCATCCATATGGATCTTATTAAAACCTGATTTCTTTAAGTCAGCTAATGAACCTCCTGCCCCAAGCCATAGAGTATAAAATGTGATTTAATGTAGAACTGCAATTAAGACGTTCAATTATTAAGGCGGATCCACACCTGCGCACGTGCACGAACAGAGGACACCCTCGAACACATTATACACTTTTAAACTTTCGCGTTCCATTTTAAACAAAATTTTATAACGGGGGTTTCATGTTCATGTTCGCGAACGATTAGCAAGTTTGCGTTCAAGTTAGAATGTGCTGTCGCAGACACAAACAACCCACTATACACTACTTTAAAGTTTATACTGACACCCCCTACCAACATATCGGTTACAAAGTAGGTGTCAGAATAACCTTACGCAAGCGCAAGGGACCATCTACGTCAGGTCATAACGCCAGATCAGAACACGCCGGTACGCATCCTTCATCCAGTACTTTTAAGACTAGTGTCTCAAGCTAGTCGCCCCGTGGACACGTAGAGTCCACTACCTAATATCCAGATAGGTCACCGGAGCTGTAAGCTCAGACAGACACAAACAGTGCGGGTCATCTTAGGAACAACGTACTCCTTAGGACACGGTCGCTTCAATTGCGCATGTGTGAATCCTTGTACGGGGACCGTTCGCGGAACTCGATAGCGCAGAGTCTACGATTACTGAAGTCTAATCTTCATTAAGATCTAAGAAGAAGGTTAAGATCTTTCGCAAAGGCCGGTTATCGGATGAGTGACCAAAATATATCATCTCGAGATTTCGAGCTGCTTCGTGCTTCGGAAGGCACGTAATAGCATCGTTGGTCCCGGCTGTATTAGCAATCCGCGTGAAGGTTTGTGACCCGTTCTCCCTGTGTTGTTCCCATCCATAGAGAAGGCTCATGCCCCAGCAGTGGGGACATAACAATGAGCTGGTGATGAAGAGATGGATCGTATGAATCTAACGCTTTCGTCATTCATCGGTTCATTCGTACTCACGTGTGGATACGCCTTAACTCTGTGTACCATAAGGTGGCTTTAAATTTACATTGATGAATGCCTTAGCGATGTCATTTTTTTAATAAACCTTCTTTAAGTGAGGTGTTAATCAAAATGATTATTTCTCGACCTAAATGTAGAGCTATTAAGGTTTAATGTCGAATCAAGAAATTATTGTTCTTGATAATTGCGAGCGGTTGTTGTAAGTTAATGGTCGGGTGTGGAGCTTGATGTTGTATAGAAAAATGGGCTTTACGGGTCAGAATATTAGGTTTAAATTTTTAGGTGATGAACACTTTGGTGCTGTAATCTTTTGCAGCCCTTAAGAGCTTTTATAAATTTCGCTATTCCATTAAAAACTAACAAATTATTTTTGAAAATTTCTATGATTAAGGAAATTTTGAACATCTAAATAGGTAGTTAGTAGTAATTATTTCCTTTCAAAAACGATTATCAAACCAATACATGCGACTTGAAACTATACATAGTTTGTATTTCAAACGACGTTAATTGAAATTTAACACTTTTTTCAAAACTCATTCTCGTTTATTTTCATCATGTTTGTCATAACTCAAAAGTGCTTATTTTGTAAGTTAGTTTGAACAGAGATTTATGTCACTTTATCATATCAGCCAAAAGACGTCCACTGCTGGACAACGGCCAGCATTATTATTATTATTTTATCCAGCCGTTTCAACCTCTTCACAGTCTTTCACGTTAACTCTCGACTATGAGTAATAATAAAAAAAGTTGTCACAACATAACTACTTTGTCATAAAACTCGCAAACGCCATTATTCGCGTTAGTGAAGTTTACACGTTGAAAAAATGCTGCACAGACATTTCACAGCGACATAGCGAGGCCCTACCACGAGTCTAACTATACCTACATAAAATTAAAATATTAATTTTCTCACAGCAAACATGAAAATATGGATATCATGTAGGTTCTTAAGCAGAAGTCGATGTCAAAACCAGAATACCATTATAAATTAAATAAGGTAACAACATAACTATACAGGTTGCTATATTTAAGGGACTGGTACAGAATCTATTATGTTTAGAATACAGGAAAAATATAAAAAAAAATATATTTTTTATATTATATTTATTTATTATGCGAGCAGCACAAAACCGGTCGTTGTGGAGATCCTTGGGGAGGCCTTTGTCCAGCAGTGGACGTCTTTTGGCTGAGATGATGATGATGATGATGATGATATAAAAAATAAGTGGTAAAATTGTATTTTGACGGTCCTAAGTACGAAGAAATACTTTAGACCCTTTCACGTCATCAAACATAACTTTCATAGACAATAACACTTCTCATTCATATTCATTTTCATAATATTATCATAATAGTTAAATAATATCCAAATTTGCCATGCGAATTTTAGTTTTCGATAACGTGATCGAATGGTAAATGAAACTCGCATAGGAGACTCAGAATTGAAACTCTGTCGCTATCGAGTTCTAATTTTTTTTTATTTTTTTTTACATGTTGCGACTGTCCATTATATTTTGTGTTTTTATTTGTAATGGAAAGTGTCCTTTTATGATAGGGCATTTTCCAATATTTATGACGCTGTAAGGGAGAAAAGAGTTGGACACTTGCTGAGTTTCTTGCCGGTTCTTCTCAGTACAAGATCTCCCGCCCAGAGTAGATAGACTTACGAACCGATGGCACAAATGACGTTCATAAGAGCTATTTGTAGCCTAAACTGAATAAATGATTTTGAATTTTGAATTTTTGAATTTAATAGTGGGGGCCAATGGAAATATTCCTCCATTGTGCTCGTATATGTCACGGCAGACTGTCTTACTACAAATCTAGATCAGTGTAACACAGTCCCGATAGAAATATAGACGAAAGCAGATTTCAAACATAGATGACTAGTGTTTCTTTTATGAATTGTCTTTCATATTAATTAAAATGAGAGATGAGATGAGGAGCTCGATGACTCATTGGTAAGTAAATAGCCTACTACATCATCATCATCATCAGCTCATTTTATGTCCCTACTGCTGGGGCACGAGCCTTCCCTATGGATGGAAAGAAAGAACGGGCCATAAACCACCACGCGGGCCCAGTGCGGGTTGGTGGTTGTTAACGACTGCTAATGCAGCCGGGACCAACGTCTTTACGTGCCTTCGGAAGCACGGAGGAGCTCGAGATGATACATTTTTGGTCACCCATCCAATGACTGGGCCTACTAGCCTACTATATACTAAGTAAGAGCAGATAGTGTTGATATTTACACGGCTTGGATAGAACCACGATAGCATAATTGATAGTGCACTTGACCCGGACAGAGGGTGTGGGTTCGATTTCCAAGAAATTGTTTTAACACTTTTCCCAAATTGTAATTTGTTCGCAACAAAATTGGCGTAGAATTTAATAGATAGTAAACAGCCTATAACTGTCCCACTGCTGGGCAAAGGCCTCCATCATTGAAATTAACTCATCGCTACAATTGATGGGTAATGGCTTAATCACCACGCTTGCCGAATACGGGTTGGTGATTACAAACCCAGGCTATGCATTGAAAAATCCAAAACACATTTTGGCTGGCCTGGTAATTGAAACCGGGACCTTTGGGTATCGGGCCGACCACTCTGCCACTCGGCCACCGAGGCGCACGGTATACGATTGTCATCCCGCCGAGCTCCTCCATACTTTGGAAGGCACGTAAAGCCGTTGTTAGTCGTCCTGAATGGGTAGTAGGTAAAAAAAAGTTTAAACAATTCAAAAGCATTTACCTATTCTTCATCATCATCATCATCATTATCAGCTCATTTATGTCCCCACTGCTGGGGCACGAGCCTTCCCTATGGATGGTCAGGGAGAACGGGCCGTAAACCACCACGCGGGCTCAGTGCGGATTGGAGGTTGTTAACGACTGCTAATGCAGCCGGGACCAACAGTTTTACGTGCCTTCCGAAGAACGGAGGAGCTCGAGATTCTTAAGTCTATTTAAATTTTTGAAAAATAACTTGTCTTTGACTAAGATGTTCGCAGAAAACCAGCGTCAAGTTGGTCAAGTTATCCAATTTAGTTGGTCTTACATCATGCTGAGTTAAAATGGTTTTATATTGTGATATGGATGGTGCACTAATAAACTATTTCTATTAATCCATACTAGTGGTCGCCCAGTGGTTGAAATTCGACCGCAATTTTATTAAGGCTGCACGGATTGTATCCTAAGCAATGAAAAATTAAAAAAGATAGAATGTGAGTTTGAATTGGCATTGACAGACTTCGTTCGTCCTCTTCCATTTTTGAAATTTTAAAAAAGAGTAGGTATATAAACGTTTGTGTCAAATAATAATAATAATAATAGTTTATTGCGGATAAACAATCCATAATTAATATTGTATTACAATCAAAATTAAAATAAAAATCCAAATCAAAATAACAAAATTAAAAACAAAATACAAATCAAAAACAAAATACAAATTAAAAATCAAAATAAATTAAAAACGGATTAATAGATTAATAAAAAATATAAATTAAAACTTTGGATTCATAAATAAAAATTAAATTAAATGTACAATATTTTAACGAAACATAATTACAACATTAATTATTATTCATCATTAATCTTTTGAGCAGTAGTACAGGTTCGGCGCGTGCTAGGCTTTTGGCTTTGGGTACGCATGAGGCCGGCTACTGGCTTCACGCGTACCCATCGTCAAATACAGGAACATTTCTTGAGCCTGACACGCTCCGAATCGCAACCTGTTTACGGCTTGGGGTTCCGGTCTGCGCTTCTCATAAATGTCCCTGTGGCAGTGATGTCGACAAGCTAGGACATCACGGACTGTCATGCCAAAAAAGTGCAGGCCGCTTCTCGAGACATGCCGCACTAACGATATCATACGCCGGTCCCTTGCCACCGTCAACGTGCCAAGTCTACTTGAGCCGACTGGTATTGCAAGAGACGATGGCAAGAGACCGGACGGTATGAGTTTGATTCCATGGAAGATGGGCCGGGTGCTGGTATGGGATGCAACCTGTTCTGACACGCTGGCCCCTTCCCATCTACATGGAACCAACAACAGAGCTGGTGCGGCTTGTGAAGCGGCTGAAAAAGCTAAAGCATGCAAATACAGGGGTACAGTACAATACAGGGGTCTAGGCTCCGAATATGATTTTGTCCCATTCGGTGTCGAGACCCTTGGTCCGTGGGGTCCTAGCGCTTTAAGGCTTTTTAAGGAAATAGCAAAAAGTTTAGTCGACATCACAGGAGACCGAAGAGCTGGCAGCTACCTCGGACAAAGAATTAGTCTAGCTATTCAAAGGGGGAACGCTGCCAGTATTTTCGGAACCATGCCTAAAGGGACTCCTTTTAATAATATATTTTAATTAATAAATTATATATTTTTTTTAAGGTTTATAGTTATGTGTTGTAAAAACGTTCAACTAGTAATAATGTAACACCATGTTATAAATAAATGTCATTGTATGTTCTAGAGATGAATAGGTCTACTCATTAATTAATTAATTACAACATTAAAATAAAAATTCTTCTTTCTTTTTTTTAAATTAATTTGCAAATACATATGCGTGAGTGTCAAATACATGGTAGTGTGTGTAATGTTTGTTGTATTGATTTAATGTATTGCATTGCATAATTAAAAAAACGATTCAATTCGGATAACCTTCTAATAACATTCTCTTCTTCTCTATGTAAACTATAAGTGTGCGAAATTTCATACTCCTCCGTCCGCGCAATTTTCGTAAAAAAAGGGTACAAAGTTTTTGCTTCACGTATTAACATATAGATAAATGCACTTCCATTGGACACCAAGTTTTATCCAGAAATTTTGAATGTAATATTTCTGAAAACGACCCCATTACCTCGTCTTGCACGGACATGTCACGGACGGTAGAATTCATCTTGCAGTGCCCCTACCATGCACCTACCTTCTCGATAGCGACGGTGTAAATATAGAAAGCAGACAACTTGCTGACAATGTAGCACAGCAAAATTAAATTCGCCTCAGTAAACATTAAAAATCACATAAAAATATAATTAACAGAAAAAGTGGCTATATTAGTCGCAAAACCGATAATTGGAGTAAACGAGTTCTTGAGAGGAGACTGAAGTGGAGACCGCGTATCGGCAAACGTGATGTAGAACGCCCTTAGACTAGATAGTGCGATCTTCGCAAGGTGTCTGGCAAGAGTTGGATGAGAGTAGCCGCGGTTCGTGCTCAGTGGCGTACACTTGAAAAGGCCTATGTCAAGGTAAGTTAGATAGGCTGATTATAAAGATAACAGAAAGCAATTGAGTATTTGTCACCTCCCAAAAGTAAGTGAGCTGGTCATATTTTCTGCAGAACCGATCGCTGGGATAGATATGTCATGGAGTGGAGACCGCAACTCAGCAATCGTAGTGTAAGACGCCTTTCAGCGAGATGGAGCGACGATATATGCAAGGTGGCTGTAGCAGTAAGATGAGACGAGCCGACGACCAGGCTCAGTAGCATGCATTGGCTAAGGCGCACGTACAGAAGTGGTTCGACACGAGTTGAAATGATGATAAGTGCAACTGGTCTTAAGGTATTATAAGAGCGTATGGCTTGATGAAAAGCTGCCACCACAGCCCATGGATGCTTGCAGTACCTACTAAGTTCCAATTACCCTTTAAACCAGGGCAACCAGGTAGACCAAGATCAAGATGGTTGAACGACCTTGATAGGCTCACATGAGAAACTGGCATGAGTTGCAGGGGACCAGACGATGTGGCAAAAGCAATGGGAATCCTTTGATCAGGAGTGAGATACTTACGGCTGTTTTATTAAACTGGAATGCAGCGATGCAGAACAATGCTGATTGGCGGCACAAATAGGTATCGAAGTGCTATCAAGTCGGTTTCTAGGCAGAATTTTGCCATCTGGCAAACGCATGTTTAACATAAGCGCTGTAGCAAACAAATACTTCTTATGTCAACTCGTAGTAGGGTGCAAAGCTCTAGATTCGCGCTTACATCACCTCGCGTGCAGCATAGACCTTAGATAAGATAGACGCGGCCAATATTTAAAAGTCTAAATTTTATGCACCTCTGCGGTTAACTGGTTACCTGGGACCTCCAGTCCCAGACTCACAACTCTCGGGTTCGTGTACGTTGTATATTGTTATCTAGATTTAAAAAATGTTCAAAATTCAAAATTCAAAATTATTTATTCAGTTTAGGCTACATGTAGTTCTTGTGAATGTCACTATGCCATCGGTTCGTAAGTCTACTCTGGGCGGGAGATCTTGCACTGAGAAGAACCTGCAAGAAACTTAGCAAGTGTCCATCTCTTTTCTCCCTTACAGCGTCAAAAATATTGGAAAATGCCCTATCATAGCAAAATGTAAACAGTATTAAATTGTTGTTCGACTAATATAATTAGCTGATATAATTTATTTACAATCTAGCAAAGAGACATTCAGACATTGTTTTTGATATACAAGGTGAAGTGAGTTTCTTCTCTGTATTGTTTTCCAAAAAGTTGCTAATAACATTGGTTACGTTTGGTCCCTTAGTAGCCTTTTACGACACCGACGGGTTGAGATGGGGTGGTGCCCGGCACCACACAGGGATCGGGTTGGTAATGGTGATCACAAACCCGGGTTACGCATCGAAAATACGAAACACACTTTGCCCGACCTGGGAATCGAACCCGGGACCTTCGGGTATCGGTCCGAGCGCTTTGCTACTCGGCCACCGAGGCGTTCCTCGTTCCTCCTTCTATCCCTTGTCCGAGAAGTTTTGTATGCACTGTCTAGTATCTTCTTATAGCACTGCCAGCTCCTTATAAGAGCAGAACGGTTAGGATTCATGTGTGACAGTACATGACACTCTGACACCCTTCCGCCTGATAGACCGATTCGAGAATACGCGCAGCTCTATGAGAGTATATTTATGTAGTTATGGCGGCCGCTCGCGGTTTCACGCGCGTGGTTCCCGTTTCCGTGGGAATATCTGGATAAAAAGTATTCTGTGTTAATACAGGTTATATACTATCTGTATGCCGAATTTCATCCAAATCCATTTAGTAGTTTTTACGTGAAAGAGCAACAAACATCCATCCATACTTACAAACTTTCGCGTTTATAATATTAGTAGGATATAGTTTATTTCTTAGAGCGGGATAGCACTTAGATTTCCTATCATCATCATCATCATCGTCATCGTCATTGACATCATCCCAGCCAAAAGACGTCCACTGCTGAACAAAGGCCTCCCCCAAGGATATCCACTACGACCGGTTCTGCACTGTTCGCATCCAGCGGCTACTTACCCGCCACCTTCACCAGATCGTCAGTCTACCTTTTTGGCGGTCTGCTTTCATATCATTTCCGACAATAGTCTTGGAATTAGGGATATAGCTACTATAGGATATGGTTATCAGTCTGTCGGAACACAAGAATTCTTTTATCAATTTTTTAATGCAATAAGTGGCAAGAAATAAGCTTCTCACTTAATGGTAAGTACAGTCAACAGCAAAGGTAACTGATGATTGGTCAAAATTCAAAATATTAAACGCATATCGAAAACCTTCGATTTCTTTTTTTTTTTTTTTTTGGAGAGAGACTGCTGGTTGCCGAGGGGCATTTCCAGCTTCACCGGGCTTGTTTTAGGGGCGGCGAGGTACGTAAAGGGTACCTCAAGCCGTGTTGAAACGAAACACCTTCAGAGGATTTCTAGAGGGGTACGGCATCGCACACTTAAAAGTGCGCGTCCCCGTGCCCTTCCAGAGTCTCCGAAGGGTTCGGATCGGATCGGGAAAACCTTCGAGTGTCTAATAGAACCTGCGGACTTTGACTGTAGTTATATAGAAAATACCGACTTACACTATCGAAACTTAATTTTGAAATCTAGTAAACATCATCTACTTTTGCTGTTGACTGTACCACCGTCTCCCATAGACACCCGCAACACCAGAGATAGTTAAAATGCATTGCTGGCCTTTGTGGAAAGAGTAAACTTGTTTCTTGAAGGTACCCAAGTCTTTTTTATGTGATTTAACAGGTTGACCGCTGACAAACCTAGACACAATAGAAATTCAATTGTTTGTCGGACATACGGCGTTTAAAGTGTTAAGTATTTTTGCGTGTATTGTCTAGTATCTTCTTAGAGCGCTGCCAGCTCCAGCTAAGAGCAGACCGGCTAGTCGCACGGGATTCATGTGTGACAGTACACGACACTCCGACACTACTCCGCCCGATAGACTTGAGAATACGCTCTATACTACGTGAGAGGGTATTTATTTACTAATAAATAACCATTCCATTGGATGGGCAGCAGCATCTCTCTGAGGTTACCCTCAACCTACTGCGATCGTCAACCCGCCTGCCAAGCATGGCGATTACGGCAAATACCCCTCATATCCTTGGGGGAGGCCTTTGTCCAGCAGTGGACGTCTTTTGGCTGAGATGATGATGATGATGATGATAATGATATAGTCATATCTATTCAATTCAACGGCCTCGGTGGCCCGATACCCAAAGGTCCCGGGTTCAATTCCCAGGTCGGGCATAATGTATTTCGGATTTTTCGATGCATAGCCCGGGTTTGTGATCACCAACCCGCATTTGGCAAGCGTGGTGATTAAGCCATTACCTATCAATTGTAGCGATGACTTGATTTCAATGATGGAGGCCTTTGCCCAGCAGTGGGACAGTTATAGGCTGTTTACTATCTATTAAATTCTACGCCAATTTTGTTGCAAACAAATTACAATTTGGAAAAGTGTTGAAAAAATTCTTGGAATTCGAACCCGCACCCTCTGTCCGGGTCAAGTGCACTGTCAACTATGCTATCGTGGTTCTGTCCAAGCTGTGTAACTATCAACTACTACCCTTCGTAACTACCCTGTGTGGTGCCGGGGAAAAAGAATTGCACCACCCCATCTCTTCCCGTTACCCTCAACCTACTGCGATCGCCAACCCGCCTGCCAAGCGTGGCGATTACGGCAAATACCCCCCATGATTATTTGGGGGAGGCCTTTGTCCAGCAGTGGACGTCTTTTGGCTGAGATGATGATGATGATGGTGTAACTATCAACACTATCTGCCCTTGTAAGCCAAAGTAGCCTTATTCAATGTCCACAATGACGTCATCACATCACATCCGATCCTAATTATATGTTTACTTATTAAAAGGACAAGACAATCATTACTCGCACCAAAAAAATTGCCAAGTTTTTTTTATTTTTATTGTGGCACGCCAAAATGGCCTAACCCTGCCTGATGAAAAGCAGCCAGTGAAGCCCAAGAAGTGAAAGCGTTCATCACAGCGCTACCACGCTATACCGAACGCTCACACTATGGCGGCCTGCTTAAATGCTTTTTCACGCCCCGCTTAAATAACCCGGGAGAGAAAGAGGAGGGAAACACGTGTGCGGGAAGCGCATTCCACATACGGGCAGTTCGTCAAAGGAACGATTGTCCAAACTTTTTGGTACGTGTCTTGATGGTCAGCACGGTATGAGGGTGGCTTCTCAGACCTGCACGCGTCGATCTGGAAAGGAATGGAGAGGGAGGAATGAGGTCAAAGAGCTCCTCAGAGCATTCACCGTGGTAAAGGCGGTAGAAAGCACTAAGGGAAGCAAAGTCGTTCCTCTGTAAGACCATTCGGCTTTGGAATTCTTTGCCAGCGCATGTTTTTCCTAGTTCCTACAATCCCGGTCTTTTAAGCGGGGCGGGAAACGGCATTTATGCAGGCCGTCATGAATGGGTGCGCTTGTTACCGTGCTTGTTCCACGGTGAAGAGCGCTATGACGTGTCAAAATTAAAATAAAAAAATCTTCGAGTGGGATTCGAACCCGTGCCCCGTGACATGCCGGGTCAGGTGCACTACCAACTATTCTATCGTGGCTCTGTCCAACCCGCCAAAATACACAACACTACTCTACTCTACTCTACTCTGCTCTACTCTTACTAATGTGAGATACTTTAATATTAAAATGTGATCACATTCCTTATCAACGTTTTCTTGTAATTAGCTTGGTGTTGAGACTAATGATAAAGTACCTAAATATTTATAAAATTTACAAAATACAGTGAAAAAATTAAACACCTACCCGACCCAGCCAGGAATCGAACCTGGGTCTTCCGCAATCCGGGCGGCTGCACTGACCGCTATGCTACCGGGAAGGCTGACGTAGACGCTGAATTTTGTCACTGCTTTTGTAATTTTAGAGTGCTAATAGCGGCAGAGCGCGCCACTCGGTCGCGCGCGCGGTCGGGTAGGCGTTTAATTTTTTCACTGTATTTTGTAAATTTTATAATTATTTAATTTAGCTTCAGTGCAGCAATTAGCACTTGAAAATAAAAAGTAAAAATAAAGTACCTAGTTAATAAACATGCAGATTATCCTGATCGGAAATATGAATCGTACACCCAAGATATTTCTATTTAAAGCTGCATGCAATGACGTGTTTCTCATAAAAGTTAATGAAATCAAGTGCCTATATCAAAGTATAAAACTTGACAGCACCGCCATTTTGAATTAAAAACCAATAAAATACAGGATTACAACCGTGGGATAATTTAAAGATCGTCTTGTTATTTAAAAAAGGAACACCTATCAATTAAAAAAAGGGTTTGTAAAATCATAAACAGAAGTCCAATTGTATTAAACAACTGTCGATGGTAGGATTAAAACGGTACCACCCATATTTCTTTAAAAAAATAAAAAGCAAAAAGTTTGTCATTCGAATTTCAACCTTAATGTAAGTGATTGACGTTAAAGAGCAAAAGAGAATCGATTGCTTTCGTTTCTGCTTGTTCGGGGATTCCTGACGCCAACGTTCAAACTTAAGATTCCATTTTTAAACGGAAGAAGTCTCAAGCGTTTGTTTCTGAATTATAAACATTAACTTTAGTGTGATAAGACATGTTTTCGACGTAGTGTTGTGGAGTCCATTGATTGTTTTTTTATGTTTCTTGAATGAGCAGGCGCCACCAACCCGTTTCTGTTGTAGTTGTTTATTTTTCAGGGTTCCGTAATACCTTTTTTTAGTTCGCCATCAAGGTCTTTAGTACTTTGTGTCCTTTTATGAGAGCTGTTTTAAACAGGTGCTTCTAGTTTTTTTTTTTACTTTGATTTATTAACAATTATAGTACATTGTGCGTCTACGGTTTATTACAGAGGTCTATTTGATTAAATAAAAGAAAGACGACACGTAAGTATTCTGTAAGATCATTTTGAAATAATTTGTTTTTAATTTTTTGGACTTGAAATTGAAACATGAATAAGTTAAGCAATTTTTTCAATCCCGGTTCAGATGGGTTATCAAACCAAGCAACGTCTTGAGCTCTTCTATGTTTCTCTAACGCCCGCTTTCAATAACCTTATATAACTGTTAAGAGATAGGCCTATCTTAGTTTAGTTACCAAGCAACCGCTGTTATTTTCCGATAATTAACAGAAATAACTAAGCAACAAAGCTCTAGTAGCTTATCTCTTGCTGAGGATAGGTTATTAAAACTAGCCGTAAGAATTCCAAGCGCATACAATGACAACATCGTTAAATTCGTTAATACGGAACCGTTTATAAAATCAACTGGGGATCACACTTTTTTCATTTCCAACACTCTTCATTAGTTCGAGGTCGGCTCCATTCATGTTTTAATGATGTTGGAAATGTTTAATTGTTACGTTTAATCAAGATACCAAACAGTTGGTGAATTAATTTTGTACTAACGAGTGTTGTTGTAAATCGCTCCGATATTTTTCGATTAGGGTTAGCCTTAAAGCAACAGCATCTTAAAAAAAATAGCAATAACTGCACTTTCTTCGCAAGATGGCTGCACTATCGTCGCAAGGTGGCTGGCAAGAGCTGGATGAGAGTAGCCGCGGATCGTGCTCGGTGGCATGCACTTGGAGAGGCCTATGTCCAGCAGTGGACTAGTGTAGGCTGACGATGATGATGATGATGATGATGATGATGATGATGATGATGATGATGATACGCTTTATTTTCTTTCTTTATAATGCGTAGTGGATTGTTATTATTAGATGACATCAACATCTCATACATTGTCCTGACCCCAAGGTAAGTAGCTAAAGCATTCGTTTTATGGAAATCAGGTACAACGACGGTACCACAACCACCCAGACCCGACACAATATCGAAAAGTTCATTTTCGACATTGGCCCGACCGGGAATCGAACCCGGGACCTTAGAGTCAGTGCCGCCCAAAGTCGGGCGTGCAAGCTACTCGGCTACGAAAGTCGTCAAAATTCTACCAGACTGTAAAATCAGAGAAATCGAATTCATTAGGTATTATCATCTCGGCAGAGGGCTCTTTTAATTTAGACGTTTGTTGTCGGACGGCTAACGCACGTTTGCACTGCGTTCCATACTAAAACAGTCGTGCGGCTGTCGTGCGGCTGGCGTTTAATATGAAACCGCACGGCAGCAACTGTCCGACACGAAACGTCTAAATTGAAAGAGCCCTGAGGGTCGACGTCAACTGACACTTCGAGGGGTAAGCATCCTTTACCTCATCATCATCATCATCAGCCTATAAACGTCCCACTGCTTGGCACTGGCCTCCCACGTGGACAGCAGCACTTGGGGATATTGGGCCATAACCCACCACGCTGGCCCAATGCGGGTTGGTGGTTCCTTTACCTCACCTAATGTTTATATTAATCTATACTAATATTATAAAGCTGAAGAGTTTGTTTGTTTGTTTGTTTGTTTGAACGCGCTAATCTCAGGAACTACTGGTTCGAATTGAATAATTCTTTTTGTGTTGGATAGTCCATTTATCGAGGAAGGCTTTAGGCTATATAACATCACGCTGCGGCCAATAGGAGCAAAGCATCAGTGAAAAATGTTGCAAAAACGGGAAAAGAGCCTAAAAAATTAAAAATGCTGCCGAAAGTCACTATTCCACGCGGACGAAGTCGCGAGCACAGCTAGTAATAGCTAAAGGTGGAAGCACACTTCACCCGGAATCGTCAGCTGAGGAACTGGCTATCTTATCTCTAACTGTCAGAATACAATAAATGGTAGATAGCCCGGCGGACTTGAAACAAGGCTTACCAACCAAACCGACTACAATCATGTACCCTCCGTAGAAATAGAACCCGAGATCTCTGGTTTTAATCACTAGACCAGATAGGCGTTTATCACAATCCTCAAGCGACTAGGGTAATGGTACCAGTGTTCACACGGACCCAATGATCGTCATTTTTTCCCTATAACAATCAAAAATACTTAAAAGCAGTCTGGTGACCCTGAAAATGCCGTTTGTAGCAATAAGTAAACTCTTTTAAAAAAAAAGGCAGGACTGTCGTCCGTGAGTGTTACAACGTCGCATGGTATGGCACACGAGAGTCGCAGTGATGCGCGGGAGAATCTAGTAGATTAGAATAAAATAGAAAAAGTTCAATAATGCCATAACTATTACAAATAACACAACTATAGAACAAAACATACAACACAATACAATTTTAAGTATGGCACTTGTTCCAATCGTCGACGTATGGAGGTTGTGATGATGGAGGGTTCCATGGCGGTGGTAAATAACGACTGCGTCTCTTTATTTATTTATTTATTTATTCATTTGGAAAACCAACAGCTAATAAACAAAGTAGAAACTTAAAAATAGTAACAAAAACCCAATTACAGGTCCACACATATAGCAACAAATGAATGTAGGGTTATATACACATTACAAGCATAGCACATTAAATCAATAAAAACAGAACAACACATTAACAGCACAGCACTTTAACCATTTAAAAACAACTGGCTCAAAAGACTGGCTTTATGTGATGTTGTATATTTATCGTGACTACATTGTGATTAACATATTATCTAAACCTTACAAGACTATTTATACAATAATAACTATGTAGATATTGGAGGGAGGAAGCCGTGTCTTATCTTTATCAGATCTACACGCGACCACAGCACTAAAAGGTGTCCACTCAGCATAATGTCACGTAACCTAAAAGAGTAACCTGACGCTGGTCTTCCGCGAAAACCTTAGCGTGAGAGCACAGCAGTACGCAACCAAACAGGCAGTAGCAACTAAATGCTACATTTTAAATTAAACTAAGTGAATAACGCATGAACTAGTGGACGGACGTATTAAACACAATTTGATAGGAATACATTAAAATTACTCAAATATTAACCCAAAAACCACAAAAAGAAAATTATACCTACAAAATTATTATTCTATTTAAATCTATTTTTCTGCAATTCTAGTAGATGCTATTTGTATTTATCTATATATAGACGAACGTTACGGGAATTTCTCAAGGGTGGTGCTAAAATTATTCCAACATTTTGTGTATAGCCAAATATTGAAAACTTCCTCGAAACGCGGCAGTGAGTGCTGTGTCTAGGGCAAACTAGACGGGTAGCCATTTTAACACTACGCTCTGAAAACTATAGTTTGTCATACAAATATGATGGCATACGCGACTGCTTACCCCTATTTTTAAAGAATAAGACGACACCTCGATTTGTGAACATTCAAAAAGGGTGATCCTTACTGACGCTGTCTTAAGGTCGAAAATACGTAGCGCCTGCGACAATATAGACCGCAGATTAACAGAATATAAAAATATTTAAAAAAATAAATTGGTTATTATCAAAATATGCAGCTACTAAATGACGAATATTGATGTTATCATCATTATATTATGTGATGTTATTGAGGAGCTCGATGGCACAGTGGTTAACACGCCCGGTCTGCGAGTGCAACTTTCGCAAAGGCCGGTCATTGGATGGGTGACCAAAAATTTATCATCTCGAGCTTCTCCGTGCTGCGGATGGCACGTAAAGCCGTTGGTCTCGGCTGCACTAGCAGTCGTTAACAACTACAAATCCGAACTGGGCCCGCGTGGTGGTTTATGGCCTGTACTCCCTATCCATCTATAGGGAAGGCTCGTGCTCCAGCAGTTAGGACATAACAATGAGCTGGTGATGATAGAATGAATTTTTATAATCTGTAGTGTTCGCGTAAACTATAAAAGAATATTAATTTTATATGTTAGGCTCGTGTTGGTTCTTTTTACTTAGCTAACATTATAAAGTTGCCTAGTATACGAGAGCTGATGATGATGATGTTATCAATATTTTTTATTTGAGTGGTTTCCAAGCAAATAAATTAACAGGTTCACTGTCCAAAACTTATAACAATGGTTAAATCAATTGTTACAGACCATATGTGGTCTGCGGGACAGTGAACCTGTTAAGTAATTTTGTTGTAATTTCAACAATAGTGATTTTTTAGTTGTGTTCTCGAAAATAATTATGATCGAGTCAAAATTATACAATCGTGTATTTGAGCTAGCAAATTCAAGATAAAGACATGAATTTACCAAAATCAACATTTCAGACTAGTCATTATTATAGTCTTAAACTATTAGACGAAAGTTAGTGCATTATTTCAGTGTGTCGTCTTAAAGAAAAAAAATGACGATCCTGTCGAATATTGTGGCCAGTAACCTAGTAGGTAAATCCTCAGAATAATAACTAAAGCTATAGAAACCGGACTAAAATAGCAACACTCATTCATCAGTTCGTACTATTTTAACTAATGAACCTAAGTGATGTATTGGAAAGAGATCGATTGTCCCTTTTCTTTCGTTATTTCGAAGGTGTCACCAGATTTGTGACGTCATATTTGAGGTAATGTAGTGAATGACTTTATAAAGGACTCAAAGATTTTTTTTGATCACCGATTATCTGATGACCGTTTGACATAACAATACAAAAAATAAAAACTAAGTGTCAACCATATGTTGCACTCCAACCTCCTTTTCTAGCCATAAGACAGAACGGAACTAAACATAGTTGCACGATTTTTATTTTAGCCATCCTTCTATAGCTTTGGTTATTGTTCTGAGGATAAATCAATATCAGTGCCGCAGCCTCAATGATCCTCACATTCAAACAAATTAAAGGTAACGAATATTGTTTGTTGTTGGTAACGAATGTTTTGTTAACCCAAAATGTATCGCTACCGGTTCCAAGGTTGGCTAAAACAGGAATTTCGGACAGGTGCTACCGAACGAGCCCGATCACAGTCGACGGTAAATCGTTAACGAAAACGACATACAAAAAGCGAGCGTTTCATATTTTTTCTCCCTTTTTGGCAACTTGCGAGCTTTGGCGTACTACTGTGAGTTAATGCTTATCCCAGACGGTGTTAATGCGATTCACACACGATGACTGAGGAGCTCGATGGCGCGGCGCAGTGGAACGCAGGTCTGCGATTGCTTAAGTTAAGCAACATTCGCAAAGGCCGGTCGTAAGATGGTTGACCAAAATTTATCATATTAAGCTCCTCCGTGCTTCGGAAGGCACGTAAAGCCCAACGGCTAATGCAGTCTTTAACAACCGCCAGCTGCACTGGGCCCGGTGGTGGTTTATGGCCCGTTCTCCCTATCCATCCATAGGGAAGGCTCGTACACGATGACGATAATGTCCGTCACTGCGAGTTGCCGTTTGTTTCGTGTGTGGTTAATGTTATGTGGGCGGTGGGAAACACAAAGGGATCCTTTAGCCTCAAGCCATGTGATCCAAACCAAACTAAAAATCTTCGGTTTCTAGAAGGGATTTTTTTTATATTTAAGAGATATCACAGCGTCTTGGTCTTCTGATGTTAAGTGATGATAAGGCCAATTAGTGGAAGCGCACTTCACCCGGGATCGTCAACTAGTGATGCACTGGCTTGGCTACCTTATCTCTAGCTGCCGGAACACAACAATGCTACAAACATTGATGTTATGGCGAATAGGATGGTGGTAGCTAGCCAGGCGGACCACCAAGTCCTACCACCAATCAAAGCGAGTACACAATCCATGTAGGTACCCCGGCTGGGCATCGAACCCGGGACCTCTGGGTGTAATTCGGTAGTCTTAATCACTAGACCACAGAGGTGGATAAAACATCATGCATTAAGGACTCTTTTAGTTTAGACGTTTGTTTTCGGACGGCTAACGCACGTTTGCACTGCGTTCCATATTAAAACAGTCGTGCGGCTGTCGTGCGGCTGGCGTTTAATATGAAACCGCACGGCAGCGGTCCGACGCGAAACGTCTAAATTGAAAGAGCCCTAAGTGTAAAAACACACTATGCCGAAGTTACACGATTGAAGTTCGGCATGATTACGCCTACAATGCTATTTGAATTACTGACGACTCATAATAACGAAATTACGTTGCGTTGTAGCGTATAGCATTTTACCTCTGAGGCCGAAAACGCCGAACTTCGGTCGCGTAATTTCGGCATAGCATGTTCCTACACTAAGAGTTATCTCTTCCACACAATCTTTGGATAGACAAGAAAGATTTAAGATAATATGTAGGCTTATCATTGCGTTTGTGCACCATGAGTAGTGTATATATTATATAATCATCATCATCATCAGCCTATACTAGTCCACTGCTGGACATAGGCCTCTCCGAGTGCACGCCACCGAACAATTAACGCTAACATCAACAATCAGTCACAATTCAGCGACCGAATCTATCCTAAATTGATTTGGCGTTGCAAAAACTTTTTTCACTCGTCGTAATACGATAATTGACGTCCCCGGCCATTCATTCAGTCGGTCGATCGTTCATTTGGGGCACGTCCTCGCAGCGGCCAAGTATTTTAACAAGCAAAAAGTATGGACACGCGTCTGCAATACTCACGGATTGGAAAAGTTCAGCATCCATTTAGAGATTTTATTTCATAACAGAGAGAGAATGAATAGACAATGTCAGATATAGATAGTTATAGAAAAGAAAATCTAAAGAAAAGAGTTGTGAGTGTTAAATATTATATTATATTTTCTTCATTCTTCTTCAATTATATCTTGTCACCACGGTCTGCTGGAAAACTCTTTTTAGTGATAAGCTGTCTTCGTTCGCTTAAGAACGCCCGTATCCCATGATGGACCCCTATAGCAGCGCCACATACCGGGTCCAAATGTAAATCTAAACCATTCTGGAATCCACTTGAACACACACAAAAAAATTCATTCCAACCGGTCCAGCCGTTTAGAAGGAGTTCAATTTCACAGAACACAGAACATTTATATATATATAAAGATTAAGCAAATTATGTTAAGGATCTTAACAGGTTGACCGCCGCGTCGCGCCGCCGGCCGGCCGGGTTTAACACAATAGAAATTCAATTATTTGTCGGTCAAATGGCATTTAACGTGTTAAGTTGTTCTACTTACTCTTATAAATAATACTACTTCCGCAGCACTATGGGATACAATAAAAAGTAAATGAATATTAGTTCGGTGATTTGAACAACTCTACATTACACTTTTTCAATAATTTTAGGCAAAGATACTGTAGTTACCAATATTCTCCTACCTATTCAGATCGATCATTAATGTTAATTAACGTCTCCGAGTGAGGCACTGGTATTATGCAGATACCTTTGATGAAAAAAAGGCGCGTGCCACCGCGCAAACAACCAATTCAGTTAAACATATAAAAAAAAATCTTTACAGAATTACAGTAGGTATTAGGTGGATATATTATTATTAATACAATCATATTATTATTAACTGCTAACAACAATGAAGTAGGTATCATTATTACACTATATATGCCACAAAAAAGTAGTTCAGTAATGAAGTTGACGTTCACACTGCGGTATTCTTTTGTAGATCAAGTAAACACATTTTTTACATATTAAAAACTTTAACAGTGACATTGCGCCTAAATTGTCAAAATAATTTTATCTTCATATTAATTTTGTCAGCTTGTGTAAAATTTTTTCTAACACAAATATGTTCTACTGCCGTTAGCATTTATATTGATTTACCTACTGTATATCAATAAACAGACCTCGATAATACAGCACAGGTAAGTCAAGCAACCTTCGCAAGGGCTTTTCACGGGTGACCAAAATACCATTACAAGCTCCTCCCATCCGGAGGCACGCAAAGCCGTTGGTCCGCTGCATTAGCAGTCGTTAACAACCACCGTCCCGCACTGGATCCGTGTCGTAGTTTATGGCCCGTTCTCCCTTTTTTTTGACAGTGTAAAACTCGTCGGCCGAATACCACCGCGCCCGGGGAGGCGCGGATGGTTATTTGGGGTTCTCCTCTCCAGCTTCTGCCTCCCTGACCAGAACCGAGGGTCTCGACAGAGATTCGGAGAGAGAGAGAGGAGGAGGATGGCCCGTTCTGCCTGTGATGTTTCCATCTAAGGAAGGCTCGTTCCCCAGCAGTGGCAACTTAAAATTTGCTGGTGATGACGGTGACAACTATCATTAACATAACTCCAGTAGATCTTTTTTTTTAATAAATTTCTGTGGGCTGCCAGTGGTTCAGTTTCTATACAACAAAAAGGTGCGACCTACGTTTAGTTCTTCAAGTAGTAGTAGACGATAAAACAAGATAAAATATAAACAGATAGTAGAATCAAGACAATTTAAAAATGCTTCTGAGAGTGATTTTATTTTAATAAAAACTTTTTTACTTTACATTTAGTATCGCTTGCTTCAGTGGTTAAGCGTTCGGCCCGATAACCGGAGGTTATGACTTCAATAAGTTAGAAGGTATCTACCTTAGCTCCTCTGAGCTCGATGGCGCAGTGGTGAACATGCCCGGTCTGCGAGTGCTGAGGTTAAGCAACTTTCGCAAAGGCCAGTCATCGGGTGGGTGACCAAAAATTTATCATCTCAAGCTCCTCCGTGCTTCGGAAGGCACGTAAAGCCGTTGGTGCCGGCTGCATAAGCAGTCGCCTATCCATCCATAGAGAAGGCTCGTGCCCCAGCAATGGGGACATAAAATGAGCTGATGATGATGATGATGATAGTAGGTCGGGCAAAGCCTGTTTTTTTATATACTTAGCACGGCAAATGACTCCATACCACCAGACCTGATGTTAAGTGGAAATGGAGTCCAGACGCGAGGACAACTGGTGCAGCGTGAAAACAACGCAGCATCAGTTAACCTCAGTCTGCCGGCCCACAAGGTGCCTCTTGACGTCTCGTTTGAAGGACCCCCATAGGAAGGAGGGACAAAGGGGGGCTGGTAGACTATTCCATCTTTTGGAGGTGCGACAAAGAAACGAGTCACCAAATTTCTTTGTGCGCGATGGGATATTTGTGACAGTGAAGCGATGACTCCGGAGAGCAACACGTGTACTCCTATGGAGGAAGGGAGTAGGTGGGATAAGGTCAAAGAGTTCTTCAGAACACTCGCCGTGGTATAAGCGGTAGAAGACGCTGAGTGACGCTATAACTCTACGCAATTGCAGGGGTTCGAGAGTATCTATTAGTGACCTCTGCATTGCCGATAATGCGTACAGCGTGACGCTGCAATCTGTCTAAGGCATCGAGAAGGTACTTTTCGGAACCGTCCCAGATGTGCAAGCAATACTCCACGCAAGACCGTACCTGTGTCTTGTACAATAGACACAACTGGTCAGGCGAAAAGAATCGCACAATGCTTCGGATTATCCGATGCATAAGCCCGGGGTTTGTGATCATCAACCCGCATTTGGAAAGCGTGATGATTAAGCCAATACCCATCAATCGTAGCGATGACTTGATTTCAAAGTTGTCTTTTCCCAGCAGAGGGACAGTATACAGGCTATTTAATTTCACTTTACTGAGGTACTTACTAACATATTTTACGCCTTAATGATAACATTCACAATGAAAGCCAACCATACTAGCTTACATCCACATCAGAAGTTCTCAATGATCGACAGTTTTGGCAAGTTCAGCAATCCGTAAGACTTAGCAAGTTGGTCCTGCGAGCCGGACGAAGTATTTGGCGAGGCTAATTCGCTTCCTGTTTACCTGTGCCTTGAATCGTGTCGAACTTTGTACATAATAGCCTTTTGCTGTGTGAGGGATAGGAGTTATATGTTGTCTTTGAGAGTTTTATGAGCAAATAGTTTGATTTTTATTGGCGTATCTCTACCTACCTGAAAAGTTCAATAATACCTAATGCAGTCTATTCAAAATTGGAAATCCGTGTTCATCATCATCATCATCATCATCATCATCATCATTTCAGCCAAAAGAAGTCCACTGCTGGACAAAGGCCTCCCCCAAAGATCTCCACAACCCATCCAGACGTCAATACCTACCTCGCAAAAAGACTATGGTGAGAAAAGCCTACAACGCAAAACGACTATGGCGTGAAAAATCTACAAATCAAAAAGTCTATGGCGTGAAAAAGCTACTACTTAAAATAACTTTTTCGCATTAAGCCTTTATCGTAAAATGACTTGGTCGCAAAATGACTACTTTTTAAACGACCGGTTTTGTGCTGCTCGCATCCAGCGGCTTCCGGCGACCTTTACCAGGTCGACGGTCATTCGGTGTTCATCGTTAGTTTTTTTTTTTATATCTTTCTAGCGGCTGTTCGTGGTTTCACCCGCATGGTTTCCGTTCCCGTAAGAATATCGGGATAAAAACTATCCTATGTGTTAATCGAGGTTATAAACTATCTGTATGCCGAATTTAATCTAAATCCATTCAGTAGTTTTTACGTGAAAGAGTAACAAACATCCATCTATACTTACAAACTTTCGCGTTTATAATATTATATCTTTTACGAATAATCACTTGGCCTTCATCTCACCTGATGTTAAGTGATGATAAGGCCGAAGGTGGAAGCGAGCTTCACCCGGAATCCTCAACTACTGAGACACTGGCTATCTTATCTCTAGCTGCCGAAACACAGCAATTTTACAAACATTGCTGTTATGGCGACATATTAAGACAAGATGGTGGTAGCTAGCCAGACGGACAAACAAGCCCTACCACCAACCAAACCGAGTACACAAACATGTACCCCCCGCTGGGAATCGAACCCGGGACGGACCTCTGGGTCTAAACCGGTGGTCTTAAGCATAGGGGCGGTTAAAATCAAACAATTTATATAAAGGCATTTCAAAATCGTAGCCGCGGATCGTGCCCAGTGGCGTGCACTTGAAGAGGCCTATGTCCAGCTGTGGACGTGTGTAGGCTGATGATGATTTCAACATCATTCTGTGGAAGTTAATATTGGAATGTTGTATTAAAATAGCTAATAAACCTCACACAGGCACTCGCTACCGACCGACAGAGAGAACCAAGTCGCTTCCTGCTGTCCCTATGTATGTATGTATGTATATGTATGTATGTATGCTTAGATCTTTAAAACCACGCAACGGATCTTGATGCGGTTTTTTTTAATGGATAGAGTGATTCAAGAGGAAGGTTTATATGTATAAATACGTACGTAATATAGTAGAGAAACGCTGATAATTTTAGAGGTTTCACATTTTTTTGCGCTTACATTGCAAACGCTGGCTGAACCCTACGAGATAGATCAAATAATGTACTACAGTACTGTATACCTTAAAACGGTCTACAAAAAAGTCCGTGATAGTAAATGTCTATCTCTTAGGGATAACCCACAATAATCATTTTTATCCTTTACTTTTTACGAGAAATAATGGCTTATTTACGAAGCGATTTTATGCAATACAGCATTAATCCTTATCCAATTAAGTACCTTAAATACATTGTGCATTTAATATAGATCAATATGGCCCTGTACAGCATGTAATTTAATTGAATATTTTCGAAGATATTACAGATTTAAAATGCAGGGACATAGCGGTTGCGTGTATCAGCATTGCACCCGTGCGAAGCCGGGGCGGGCCGCTAGTTCCCTATAAATCTTTATTGAAAATCATAACAACGATTATCTATGCTTGAACACAATATTTATTGTACGCTCATATCCACATGCAGTACTATTACCCGTAACATCACCCCTTATTCCACCAGCTCCGATATCGCAAACACTGATTATGACAAACGATTCCGCTCACTAACGGTAGCTTAACCATAGACCTAAGAATAGATTACAAATATACTGACCGGACTAATCGCAAAAATCCGCCCGTGACCACGGCTGGTGTAACTCGGTCGATAGGGCACTATGCCACAAAACAAATGACTCACAAAATGCATCAGCTTGTTTGGGGCATGTGGAAAGAAAACGAAGTCAGTGCAGCGCCTACTGTGCGACTGCGACTCTCTGGCTAGGAAAATAATCCTGGGATTGGCCTATATGAAACTAGAAGACCTCAGGCTCTTCGTTTTCAAAGTCGTTGCCAAATTTAAAGCATTCACCTTTACAGAGAAAGAAGAGTGAAAGAATCCTTCCTTTGCACAAAAGATCCCAACGTGTCGGAGTGCTACTGGGAGAGAGAAATCTCAGTAAGCCCTCGCTTGTCGTAATTACCCTGGTATTCTGGCGGAGCCAGCCATTGAAGAACATTTCGATTTGATAGACATACATTTACTGTTACATTTTACATGAAATGTATGCCTAATAGTTAAAGTCGACTTAGTCGCGGGCTTCGCTTTTATTCATTTGTTTCACCCGCGTGGTTCCCGTTCCCGTGGGAATATCGGGATTAAAGTATTCTATGTTTTAATCCAGGTTATAAACTATCTGTATGCCGAATTTCATCCAAATCCATCCATCCGTTGCAGCGTGAAGAAGCAACAAATATACGAACATACATACACACAAACTTTCGCATTTATCATCAAAACGACCCATTAATAGACGTATTATAAAACAATAAAAACTTATGTAGATTACTATTATTCACTCATGATGTCTCCGTGCTTCAGAAGGCACGTAAAGCCGTTGGTCCCGGCTGCATTTGCGGTCGTTAACAACTGCTAATTCAGCGTGGTTTATGGCCCCTTCTCCCTGTGATGTTTCATCCATAAGGAAGATTCGCGCCCCAGCAGTGGAGACATAAAATTAACTGGTGATATGGTGAATAACTAGTTTTAGACAAATGATATATTTACTAAATCGAGGGACTATGTACATAAATCTACTTGTAATAGCAAAAAGCTATTAGCTACGTTGAATATTAGTTAGGTCCAAACTTTTACTTCAAGAGAATAAGTTTTGTCGTGAATTTATTGATGCAAAAACTCAACCAAATTATTAATCTGTTAAACAGTTTGTGTAGTTACCTTACCTCCTAACGAAACTTTCAGTAACTAACATTATTAATAACTGTTTCTTTTGAAGCCTAAGTATTAGATTAATAACTTTCTTTACATGTTTAATGTGCCGTGGCTCTTTGTATACGTTTACTGGATATAGGTTTTAGTTTTTGGGATATATGTTGACTATATAAAATTCTTCGGGCTTATCAGGAAAACTTAGGACCAATTAAAACACGATCGTTCGGTACAGCGTCTAACCAGCTTGAATAAGACATACAGAGAAGTGTTACCCTCATTATAAAACATGATAATTTAACATACTCACACAATTTAGTTTTTGTTTTTGTTTTTTATTTACATACTAAGAACCTAGTATGACATAAGAAATGACAGTGTTCACTTAAAATGAGATTATATTAAAATTAAAATTAAATATCTAGGGTTAACTTTTATTTTGTCTGTTTCAAGATTGTAATATTTTTATTAAATTAAAAATCATGGTGCTATTCAACTAGTAAACTTAAACTTAGTTTTAACTTTACTCCCGTAACTTTTAACATAACTATTAACGAAACTATTTCTTCTATTTGTACAACGTATTTTTTGTATGAATATTTTGTCTATTCTTAACTATTCGTAACTCTATGAGCAAACGTCGTATGCTGTTTCGTTGGTTAATATTGATTTGTGGGTGAGTGTAAACAGGAAAAATGGCGCTGCAAAAGAATGAGGAGAAGGGGGAAACGTGAGCAAACGTTAAACCTTCTTTTCAAACATACCTTTCACGTGCATAGGTACCTATATCTGAAAAACGTAATTCCTTTTTAAATAATTTGTTTAAATAATGAAAAAAAATATTTCGTTTTACATAAGTACTAGTACATTTGGTTGGTAGTAAGGTTTGTTGTGTGGTTAATACCACCGGTCTCCTGTCTTAAAGTCCCGGGTTCGATCATCATCGGGCGCGGGGTACATGTTTGCACTAGATTTTGTTGATAATAGGGCTTGTTTTAGGTCAGCGATAGGACTTGGTTTACTACCTACCAAAGTGTGATGCGATAGAGCTAGAGTAAAAGTCAAAGTAAAAAATTAGCTTAATTCAAGATAACTTAGTAAATACCTAAGCACTTAAAAACAAAAAACACAAATGTTGAAAAATATTCCACGAGCAGGATTAGATATGGATTATTTAATTACCCGCACCCTTCTGACATACCGGGTCAGGTGCTCTCCCAATTGAGCTATCGTGGTTCTAACCAGCCCGCCGAAACTATTCAACACTAATTACTTTTTACTTTGAAAGCCAAAGGCGCCCATTCAATGTCAACAACTACCGTCATTAACATCTGATCATAATATTTTTACAAATACTAAAGATCAGTTAAAAAGTAGGCAAGCTATTATAAAATGTTTATATAATTTTAGTTAGATTATATATACATTTTTATATTTAAGTTAGAACCACGATAGCTCAATTGGGAGAGCACCTGAGCCGATATGCCAGAAGGGTGCGGGTTCAAATCCTGCTCGTGGAAATTTTTTCAACATTTGTGTTTTTGTAATTTGTTCGTACCTAACAAAATTTTTATATCCAAATAAGCACTTTTAAAACGTTTTTAAAGTTTTTTAGTAGGTAAGTAAATAGCCTATAAATTTTCCCACTGTTGGGCAAAGGCCTTCATAAGAAGTGTTTACCTACCATAGATTGAGCATGTGTTTAACTGTGGAGAAGAATATACACAAGCAACGGCACAGCTTTCTAATAGATTAAAAATACAACGTGAAAAAGAAGGGTGTAGTAAAAATGGAAAGATCAAAAGAATATCCGATTTAGATCTTGCAATTTTTTATTAAATATTTCTATTGTGACGTCACATCAAAATAAACAAGTCACAGCCCTAGTGGTTTAGTAACCTCTGTCTACTTACATTGATAATCACTGATGCTTGCTTATGCGCGCCTGACGCGCATGACTTCACTAATATAAATATTTAATTTACAATTGCATGACAAATTAAAGTTAATAATTCTCCTCCTCCTAATAGGCCTCCCCCAAGGATATGAGTGGTATTTGCCGTAATCACCACGCTTGGCAGGCGGGTTGGCGATCGCAGTAGGTTGAGGGTTACCTCAGAGAGATGCTGCTGCCCATCCTCTGGAATGGTCTCTTAGTCGGCTTTTACGACACCCACGAGAAGAGATGGGGTGGTGCAATTCTTTATCCCCGGCACCACACGGGAGATCGTTATAATATACTGTAATGTTTTAATTATAATACACAAAGTTAAGTGCAACTGTTATTCATATTTTATATCCACTTTACAGTACCGTGAAGAGAGCTTCATCGCTCGGCGTCATCATCCTTAACTGGTGATTAATTGTGCTGAAGACCGATCGCTTCTCCATTTTGGAAAACATTAACTCAACATTTACTCCTTTCTTTCTTTTACTGGATGTCTTGGGTTCAAGTTCTAGGTCGAGCAAAGCGTGTTTTGGATTATCAGATTCATAATCAGAGTTAGTTTTTTTTTTTTTTTTGAGAGAGATTGCTGATTATTGCCTCAACCGGCAATTTCAGCTTCACCTGGCTTTTTTGGGGACGGCGAGGTATTTAAAGGGTGCCTCAAGCCGTGTGAAACGAATCACCTTCGGAGGTTTTCTAGAGGGAACGGCATCACACTTAAAAGTGCGTGTCCTACTAGATTCTCCGAAGGGTTCGGATCGGATCAGACCGAGTGTTTTAAGCAAGCGTATTGTATGTATGTATGTATGTATGTATGTATGTATATATGTATGTATGTATGTATGTATGTATGTATGTATGTATGTATGTATGCATGCATGCATGTATGTATGTGTGTATATATGTATGTATGTATGTATTAAGCAACCCGTATTTAGCAAGCGTGGTTAAACCAATACCTTCGATTGTAGCGACGATAACTTGATTTCAATGATGGAACCTGAATCATTGTCCACCAGTGGGGTACAAGATCCGATTCTTCGAAAAATCTAGAAGGGCACGGGGACACGCACTTTTAAGTGTTTCGAACATGGCTTCGGTGACTCTCTCCAAAAACAAAGAAAACTTAGATTTGTTTAATTCTTACTATGCTATATCATCATTCACACATAGTATATCTTTCTATCTTTTCTTCTATCTTCCTTTTTATTTATTTATTTATTTATTTTCTTTCTTCTTTTTTCTTATTTATTTCTTTTCCCACAAAGTCTTTTATCTTTGTTTAGAAGTTATCCATATTTCTAGTAAATGCCTGCTAAACCCTAGTAACAACCTAATCAAACCACCTGAAGTTCTAAGCCCGATATCTACCAAGTCATCGCACGACAACTGATATAAATGAAGCCGTTATGACGAGGCCATTTTGTTTAGCAAGCTTTCACCGAGTACAACCGCCATCATGTAAGGTGTGACCTTTATCTATATATTAATACGTGAAGCAAAAACTTTGTACCCCTTTTTTACGAAAATTACTCGGACGGAGGAGTATGAAATTTCGCACACTTATTGTATATATCGAGAAGGTTATCCGAATGTTAATATTTTTTTAATGATGCATAAAAATACATTAAATCAATAAAACAAACATTACACACACTGTATTTGACACACACGCATAATATACTCTCTTCAAAATTTCAAAAATGGAAGAGGAGCGGCCGAAATCTGTCAATGCGAATCCAAACTCACATTCTATCTTTTTTAATTTTTTATTGCTTAGGATACAATCCGTGCTAAATTTACGGTCGAATTTCGACCACTGGGGTCGCCCAGTAATTAATATAAATATACTGGCAAATTAATATTTCTTATATCACCACGCTTGCCAAAAGCGGAATTGGTAATCACAAACTCGGGCTATGCATCGAAAAATCTCAATGTTGCTTTAATTCCAAATACTGATCATCAGCATCATTATCAGCATTTTTTTTATGTTCGTTGGGGCACGTGACTTCCCATCACAGGGAGAACGGGCCATAACGCGGGCCCAGTACGGTAAGGTAGTTTTTTTTTTTAATATATATTTTACGGGTAAGCACAGTGCCTTGATCTCACCTGATGTAAAGTAATGATAATGGAAGCGCACTTCACCCGGGAACCTCAACTAGTGAGGCACTGGCTATCTTATCTCTAGCTGCCGGAACACAACAATGCTTCACACATTGATGTTAAGGTGACATATTTAGATAAGATGGTGGTAGCTAGCCAGGCGGACAAATAAGCCCTACCACCAACCAAACCGAGTACACAAACATGTACCCCCCGCTGGGAATCGAACCCGGGACCTCTGGGTCTAAACCGGTGGTCTTAGCCACTAGACCACAGAGGCGGTTTAAAAGCGATTTTTTAAAAGTTATTATCAACAGCCAATACAGCCGAGATAACGGGCTTTACGTGCTGTGCGAAGCACGAAAGAGATCGAGCTGTTAAATTTGATTTTTGATCACTCATCCGATGAAAGGCCTTTGCAAAACTTACATAACTTCAGCAATCGCAGATCGAGTGCGCTTATCACTGCGCCATCGAGCTTTCATCTGATCCGGGTTGGTGATCACAAACCCGGGCTATGCATCGAAAAATCCGAAATACTCTTTGCCCGACCTGGGAATTGAATCCGGGACCTTCGGGTAACGGGCCGAGCTCTCTGCCACTGTGCTATCGAGGCGTCAATAAATATAATAACAAAAACTTTGTATCATCAATTAATATCTAGAGCATTTTGGACGTTAAAACAACGCTAATGCTTCTAGCGAAACCTATCTTACCGCTAAGCTTGACGGAAAGATGAATGGGCATGCGGTAAGTTAGAGGGTGCCGGCCTAAAGAGGTTTTGTATTCTTATAAACCTTTTCAGAGATATTCTTTTTTTTTACCTTATCAAAAAGGTTGAACACGTACGTAGGTGTCTAAAGCTTTGATATTAGACTTCTTGGCGGAAAAGTAAAGAATCATGTTCGCGGGTTATTTTATTTTAGAAAGTGGTATTTTGTAGGATATTTGTTAATGTGAAATATATTACCATATTACCATTATTATTTCACATTAATATTTATTAATGTGAAATAATAATGGTGGAAATATGTTCGTGAACGTGCATGAGTGTTGACGAATGAAAAAAAAACAGTTTAACGTCACTTTTTAATATAGTCTGTGTGAGGTTGAGACCTCACACTCTACATCTTTACTCAGGGTGTAAAAACAGGGCATGCATTGAATGCCGCCAATAAAATAAAAATATTTATCCCATAAAAATAGTTTTCCTCTGTTCCGTACAAAAGAATATGATCCAGCTCGAAGGACCAATTTCGTTTATTGATGGTATTTATAGAATTTTTATAGCGTATAGCGTCCATTTTTTACAATTAGGTCTCTTCCTCACCGGATCGGTGCGTTTTCGTTTCGGTACCGCCTCTGCACCATTCTGTACAGATTTTCTGCTGAAAAACATTTCGGTAGAGTATTGTTCATTCTTTATTGTACAGTCGCTGAGTTTGGTGTAACTGGTGTGAGTGAGGCGCGCGGCGGAGCTGGCGGGGGTGAGACGGGGGAGGCCGGCCGCTCTGTACAGACTCTATGCAGAGGCGCGCGTATGCGCTCGGCTAAAAATCTGTACCGAAACGACTCGGTCTGAAAACTCTTATTTGATTACATGCGCTCGGTAAACAATCTGTACAGATTTGGTGCAGAGGCGGTACCGAAACGAAAACGCACCGATCCGGTGAGGAAGAGGCCTTAGGCTCCCAACATAAAGTAATGAGATTGCAGAATGTAAGCTTCATACACCTCCAGTGTCGTCGGAAAAAACGAGCCGGTGTCGAGCACTTTAAGAAGAAAATGCCGCGTGTCGCCGCGCGTCACTGAAATGACTATATCTTAAGAATTATGTATTGTATAGATGTAAAACTTATGTCGCAGGAATCGTTATCTAAGCTAAAAACTTATCTATCAATATGTACAGTTTTATTAAAGCGGGATAGGCATAGTATTCACGCCACTGTCGAAGCATAAAGACGGAAGGGAAAAGCGACCGGTGACCGGACAGCGACAGTTAGGCTATTTTGAAAGCGACCGGTGGCCTGTCAGTAGGATATACTCGCGCTTAAGCATCGCACAAACCTACTGCGATCGCCAACCCGCCTGCCAAGCGTGGCGATTACGGCAAATACCCCTCATATCCTTGGGGGAGGCCTTTGTCCAGCAGTGGACGTCTTTGGCTGAGATGATGATGATGATGAAGCATCGCACACATAGACAGCCTCACACGGACGCGGGATCTAAGAACAGCTGCGCTTCGACTGTTCAGAGCTGCTTGCATTCTACAAATACCGCCACTTACTTCGGGGCCTCCATATTTTCTGCCCCCAAGTAGTATTCGTAGTATTCACGATCCGCTCCTGCATTTGTACGTAGCAGTTTAGTAATTAATAGTGGGAACGCGTGGGTTGCGAGTTCCATTGTTTTTGCAATCAACTTAATTTGGCCCTTTACTCCGTCCAGATTCGGATATCTGTGCGCATAGCTAATTAAGCTTTTAGATAATCAACTTAAATGCGTATAATTAATTTGTGATTCATTTTGTTTTGATATATTAATCTTAGTGAGCCAATAAACGTCGACTACGTAGCTAGACTTGGACCTTCCTTATGGTCAGAAGGGAAGGGTCAGAAGCCATTTTTGAGTTGTATCTTAGCATACGTTGTTAAGTTACATTTTTATAATTTTGAGTTTTTGCATTCATAATTCCAGCAATATAACATTTTACTAAAAAAACAACCAGCGCCAGGAACGAGCCCACCAGTCCCACTCGAGCTTCCTGGGGCTTGTTATATATATTTTTTTTTTATATGTTAAAAGGAGGCAAACGAGCAGGCGGGTCACCTGATGGAAAGCAATCACCGCCGCCCATGGACACCCGCAAAGTAATCGCGGATGCGTTGCCGACCTTGAGGAAGGAGTTGGATCTTGAGGAGGGAGTAGGAATTGGGAGGGGAGAGGGGTGAGAGATGGGCCTCCGGTACTTTCACTTTCACTCATATCTATACTAATATTATAAAGCTGAAGAGTTTGTTTGTTTGTTTGTTTGTTTGTTTGTTTGTTTGTTTGTTTGTTTGTTTGAACGCGCTAATCTCAGGAACTACTGGTTCGAATTGAATAATTCTTTTTGTGTTGGATAGTCCATTTATCGAGGAAGGCTTTAGGTTATATAACATCACGCTGCGACCAATAGGAGCGAAGCATCAGTGAAAAATGTTGCAAAAACGGGAAAAGAGCCTAAAAAATTAAAAATGCTGCCGAAAGTCACTATTCCACGCGGACGAAGTCACGAGCACAGCTAGTTTTTAGTAAAATTTTATTTTGTTCAGTAATTTTTTTTTTGTTACTGAAATTTAATTAAATGAAATACTCATAATGATGTATTACTTACTTTTTATTAAAGGGTATCCTGATGAACTAATGAGTTCACGAGGATCTCCTGGGGGATCAGGCTAGGGGATCCTGGTGGACGAAACGATTTTATACGGTGTTCACAAAACTATCCGTTCGTTCCTATATTTGTTCGCAACGAAACTTGCGTGAGATTATAAACCATAATTAATCATAAAACTACTTACTAATATAGATTATTACTGCATAGTGGTAGTATGCTTTTATTCCGGAAGGGAACGTATTATTACCAAATAAGTCAAATTGATCACTCATACAGTAACTATGCAGGCTATTCACAACCAACAATAGTAGAATAGGAAGCATTAGTCAGAAATACAGTAATCTATTTGCCGTATAAGCAACATATAATTGGCCTCCATAGAAAGTTTGAGGCAATTAATTTGGACCAGGTGCTTTCCTACCGTAAGGTTGTGCTATTATTGAAAATGAGTCAGGAAAACAGTATAATTAGGTAAATATAGGACAAATAGTGATTTTTCCTATATTATATATTTATTTATTTATTTATTTATGGACATCCAACAAAGCATACACCAAGACATTAATTACATTTAAAACCCTATAACTATTACACAGGCGCTGCTTTCATTAAAGGCTGCCACGGCATGCTTAATTTCAAACTAGTATACAAAACTAACTTAAAACTAGAGATAACAGAGCAAAATTATTCCGCTTAGCTTATTGTAAGTGTTATCTAATATATATTTCTTAACTTATTTAAACTAGACGTGCATTAACATTGATCTGTGAAAAAAGTATACAAAAAGACTTGAATTTACGAATTGGATAAAACACGTCAGCATCAATAGACACCCTAACCCCAACATACCCCGTGTGATGCCGGGGATAAAGAATTGCACCACCCCATCTCTTCCCGTGGGTGTCGTAAAAGCCGATTAAGGGACCATTGCAGAGGATGGGCAGCAGCAACTCTCTGAAGTTACCCTCAACCTACTGCGATCGCCAACCCGCCTGCCAAGCGTGGCGATTACGGCAAATACCCCTCATATCCTTGGGGGAGGCCTTTGTCCAGCAGTGGACGTTTTTTGGCTGAGATGATGATCAATAGACACTGCAGACGATCGTGACAGGTGGTCGGGACTGTCGAGACAACCATTATAAATTTTAAATAAGAACATTATGAACAGTGATTTTTCGACGACATTCTATACTGAGCACTTTTTTATATTTTATTCCTTGCGCATAGGCACACGGGCTTCATCTACTGAGACACTGGCTATCTTAATATTGATGATATGGCGAAATATTTAAATAAGATGTTGTAGCTGACTGACAAGCCGAGTAGCTTAAAAAGCCATACCACCAACCAAACCACACCGAGTACACAAAACATCTACTACTAAGATACCTAGTACCAACCCTTCTCTTCCACAGGGGTGGTTCGGGATCATGAACGCCAAGCACCATCCCCCCACAACCACCCAACATTACAAGTACCTATTCGTAGATACGATCTTGAGGTGACCTACTCGAACAGTTTCCACTATTAACCGATTACAACGTAAAACATGTTACTTTCAATTGAAAACTGGCTTTGTGATTTGCGCTTTCAAAACAAGAGGTAACAAACTGCTGCGGAATGAAATTGTCCTCCATTGTTCGCTTTGGAGGAGTGAAATCGGTTAGAGTTCGAATTGAAATCGGTTAGATGCCTTTTCAGTATCATATACCATGTACTCTATATTACATTATGAATGCCTGGCTATAATAAAAAACGTATACATAATACTACTTTTTATAATAAAAAAATATACTGATATGATAGCCTTTATAAACAGTGTCCTGCAGATAACAAAATAGCGTTGCGTTGAACATTACAATTAGTTTTGATTTTAGAGTAGCTTAGGTGTGTCATGCTCTCTTTATTGTCTGTGCGGTGTGGTGGCATGTGCATCGGGTCGCTACGTTCCTTAAAATATGGTTGAGTGAAGCGATGGCTGATTCATATGTCATACTCGTGAACGAGTGCCGCCTGTGGAGGCTGGTCTGCTCTTGCGTACTTGTCTTATTCTTATTATTATTAACTATAGTTTTAACTTTGTTTTTTCTTAGACAGGTTTTGACTTTTACTAGTACTGTATGACATTGTAAAAAATTAAACTGGTAAATTATGTTTTTGCAAACTTAAATATTTTATTTATTTATTTTTTATTTTTTTGTGTTTTTTTACATGTTGCGATTGTCCTTTACATTTTGTGTTTTTATTTGTGATGGAAAATGTCCTTTTAGGATAGGGCATTTTCCAATATTTATGACTAACCGTAAACTGACAACAACATAGATAAATTAATCGGTATAACACGTTTTAATTATCAAGATACTACAGGTGGTCTCTAAGAAATATCTTCAGACTTAACGTGCGTAATAATGGTAATGTGTCCAAGATAATCCCTTCGGATAGGCTAACGAGAAGACATAGATTAAAACATAACAATTTACTTAAGTGACGATAAAACTTTATAAGGGTAACTAAGCTACTACTTTTGGAACATGATTTGGATCAGCCTTCTTGCGGTCTACTGTTAGTGTAACGTTATGATAATTTATTTCTGGCGGACTTAATGCCCTAGAGGTGTGACTACCAGTCAACAATTAAGAATAAAAAAGTTTTTTTTTGTTTTATGGCCATGTTGATTCGTCAAACTGAACTTGATCTTGATCCTTTTGAATCGGTTAAAAAGACTATCATTCAGTAATATGGACAAGAAACATAGAAAAATAATCAACTGGATTAATCATTTAATTAACAAGGTGTGCATTTTTGCAATGGTCCTTCGAGCTAGATATTTTAATTATTTTTTTTAAAGTGAAAGAATATGAAGTTTCGATTCATCAAAGTAGAAAAAATGAGACGATTAACAAGATCTCTGGACATTTGGAGGAAACTCATGTGAGTCTACATCAAGCATCTGTTTGATAAAGTTTCAGGCTTTATGGTGGTCTAATCAAGCACTTTGAGCATCGATTAATAAAGTAAGGCTGTTCTGTAAACATATCGATAGTTTTTTTAGTACAGTCACGAATATTAACATGTATACACTTTTGACTCTTACTCCACTGCATTAAGAGTTACATTGTTTAAAGTGTTTGTTATAAATCTCACCAAAATGCTAAGTGCAAGTTTTTTCCAACGTTCGATCACGTTAACGAAAACGAAAATTACTTACATATAAAAAATAAATAAATTGAGAAAAGAGTTATAATATACAATTTTGTAACCGCCTTTGTGGCTTAGTGGTTAAACTACCGGTTCTCAGTCTAAGAGTCCCAGTTTCAGTTCCCAGCAGGAGTTCAAACTATTTTACTCGGTTAGGTTTGAGGTAGGACTTGTATTAAGTCCGCCTGGCTAACACTAGTTGCCATAATACCTATTTGGTCCTTACCCATGAAATTGACGTTTTTTTTACACTTATTAGTAGGAGTATTACTTCTAAAAGTCAATACCGGTTGTTAATATTATTATACACATTTAATTAGGACTATGTTACTTAGGCTTCAGTAATAACAATGATTATTCATTTTGTATCTTTATCGCCCAATTTTTTTTTATTTTACTTCTTTTTTTGTTCGCGGAATTGACCTTTTGTTTCATTGTAGCTGTGTGTGTGAAGGATCATGATTTTTTCTTTTTAATGTCCGCTATATTTAGCTAGTGAAACAAACACACTACTCTACAATTTTTATAGTGTTAACATAAACAGATGCTAAGAAAATTAAAAAAAAAGGTTAGTATGAAAAATAAAACTTTATAATTTTTTTTAGTACAAAACGTCAATTTCATAGGTAAGGATGTTGATAGCGTTATTGTATTCCGACTGTTAGAAATATGATAGCCAGTTTCTCAGCAGTTGAGGGTTCAGGGAGAAGTACGCTAAGTAAGTTTTATGACCTTCTGCCTTACTCATTACCACCAGGTTAGATAAAGGTCAATCGTTCTCCATTATGATATATATAAATATCGATATCAGATATCAGTCGTTTTACGACAATTGTTGGACCAACTTAATATGCCTTCGAAGTCACAAACACACACAACTCACTTTTTCTAAGCTCTTTCTGTGTAAAACGGAACGCACCTAATTAAATTTAAATGAGGGTATACAAGCTACCAACTAATTATGAGACGACCAACACCTCAGTCTCCCTGTGACCACGGACCCTGCAAAGGGTTCGAATCGTCAGGATAAACATTAAATAAGTAATGTGTAAAATAAACGCGAGTAGATATTCAAAGGTTGTTTCATTTCAATGTATTCGCGTAAACTTTAGAAAACAATATATCGATATAATAATTAAATCGATAACAGGCTGTCAAGTTTTCACAGCACATCGATATTATTTATTATACCTTGTCAACATGTAAGGTCTTTGATAATGATCCAATTAAACAAGCCTTGGACATCGTCTCATTATTTTTGATTAAAAAACATCTAATCATGATTAGATCAGTGGAGTGAATACGGAACTGTAACGTTGGATTGATGACTAAAATTAAGAGAAGATAGTTTTATGAATCGCTATAAGTATTATATGTAGCTTCAACAGCTCATTTTACTTCCCCGCTGCTGGGACTCGAGCCTTCCTTATGGATGATAGGGAGAATTGATTAGAAACCACAATACGGGACGAGTGCTGATTGATAGAGTTTGTGTGTTTTGTGTAGAAATATATATATATATATGCCTATATACAGACTTTATTGTTATTGACAATCCTATAAGAAGTTAAAGAAAGAAAAATTAAAAGAAACAACTTAATTTAAGACAAAATAAAATCTATAAATAAAAAAATAAAAGATGCACTCCAGCTGTGGGCTCATGGGAACGGACCCAAGAATGCTGGCTGACAAAAATTTGTATGGCAAAATTAAAACTGCTGTCGTATGTCGCCAGGAGGCGAGCTTAAATGCCATACTAATTTTCGTTTTCGTTAACGTAATCGAATGTTTATCTTCGCGTCTGAACTCCGCTTCTGCTTTGGTAGTGCGTAATTTTACACTATAGTTCCGCTTACTCTATGGTTGTTCTTACAATTTGGTAGTGCGTACTCTATGGTAGTGCGTACTCTATGGTTGTTCTTACTCTTTGGTGGTGCGTACTCTATGGTCTATAGTAGCGCATACTTTATGGTAGTGCATAGTCTATGATAGTGTTTAATCTATGGTAGGTACCCCTCAGAACATTAACTAATAGCTTTACTTATTATTCTGAGGCATACCCTTTGGCAGTACATACTCTTTGGTAGTCCGTACTCTTTGGTAATGCGTACTAAATAGTAATTTTTCATTTGGGAAAGTCAGCTTTTGGGTTCAGACGTCCTGAAATTTAAAGTATTCCTCAAGTCACATGGCTTCAAAACAACGTCTGAGGGTTTTCTAGGGGGAATGGCCCTTTTCTTACTAGATTCTTTGGTATTGCGTACTCTAGTTACACTAGTTGGTAGGTATTATGTACGAACTCGTGGCCGTTGTCAGTTGTGATTAACTTCGCCGGCGTCCGCGTTCTGTCATGACGTCATTGGAATAAAACACATTAGAAACCAAAATGAAAGGGAAAGCGTAGTCGGTACGTGACCTGATTCAGAGCGGTCGGAGCGGCATAAGCGAATGGAATTATATTAGAAGCTTATACCACAAGATAAGGAGACTGCAGAAGGAGAACTTCCTACAAACGTTAGTTGTCTATGTGTGCGTGTGTTCGAGCGCGATCGGACTGTTCCGAGATCCGTGTCTGTGAGATGATAAAACGGCCTGGTTATAATAATAATATAATAAAAAAAACACATTATACTCTATTTGAATCAATATAATAAAATTAATTTATATACAAAAACACAAATGTTGAAAAAATTTGCACGAACAGGATTTGAACCTGCACCTTTCTGACATACCAGGTCAGGTGCTCTCCCAATTGAGCTATCGTGGTTCTAACCAGCCCGCCGATATTATTCAACACTATTTACTTTTTACTTTGAAAGCCAAAGGCGCCCATTTAATGTCAACAACTACCGTCATTAACATCCGATCATAATATTTTTACAAATACCAAAGATCAGTTAAGAAGTAGGCAAGCTATTTATAATAATGTTTTTGTTTTGTTTATATAATTTTTAACGCAAATTTTGTTGCGAACAAATTACAAAAGCACAAATGTTGAAAAAATTTCCACTTGCAGGATTTGAACCTGCATCCTTCTGACATACCGGGTCAGGTGCTCTCCCAATTGAGCTACCGTGGTTCTAACCGTGGTTTGCGAAAATATTATGATCGGATGTTAATGACGGTAGTTGTTGACATTGAATGGGCGCCTTTGGCTTTCAAAGTAAAAAAGTACTTAAGTAGTGTTGAATAATTTCGGCGGGCTGGTTAGAACCACGATAGCTCAATTGGGAGAGCATCTGACCCGGTATGTCAGAAGGGTGCAGGTTCAAATCCAGCTTGTGGAAATTTTTTCAACATTTGTGTTTTTGAGTATTATACAATTCCATTCCTCAATTCGTTTCTGTCCATAAATATATATATACATAAGCCTAGACAAGCTTTAACGGTATCTTTGATGGCTGAAGGCCTTAAATGTACTTATAATAAAGTTGTGATCCAAGTTATGCGAGGCTCCTTAATGTTTTCATGTTCAGTATGTGTTTATCCCAAGCGGAAGCTCAAGTTACTTTGTTTTACGGCAGAACCTTCCAGATTTTATCGCTTCCCAGAGATTTTACTTCTTTTATACATGCTCGCGCGTGAAAAGTATGGCTGTAATAATGTTTTATGGATTATTGATAAATGCGTGAGTTTTATTTAGGACATAATCATGTAAGACAAAGGACCCCGTTTAAGTGTTTTTGCTTTTGTAAATTGCAATCTGCAGTCCTTTATTGACGACCTCCATAGCCGAGTGGCTTGCACGCCGGACTTTGGGCGGCGCTAACTCTGAGGTCCCGGGTTCGATTCCCGGTCGGGTCAATATCGAAAATGAACTTTTCGATATTGTGTGTTTTCGTCGTTGTTTCTGATTTCCATGAAACGATTGCTTTAGCTACTTACCTTGGGATCATAACAATGTATGTGATGATGTCTAAATATTTTTTAAATATTTTTTATTCTCTGTGGTCTTTAGCTCAATCCTTCGAGCCAAGTGTGCTTCGGTTTTTTATTGCACGCTACTGGCGTACAGGGTGCGTACAGTGAGTTTTATTTACTGTCCGTATTCATTCGATTACGTTAATGAAAACGAAAATCAGTATGGCATTGAAGCAGCGCCTCCTGGCGACTTACGAGAAGAGTTAAAATTTTGACATACAAATTCTCCTTTTTGTTAACGTTAACGATTGGCGAATGAAACTCGCACTTGGCACTTAGTACTCATACTAAGAATAAACTAAATAAACTTTCCTACTTCCTTCTTTCTTTCTTCTTACTTCTTCCTACTTCTTCCTTTCCTACTTTTGGGCTAGATAATTGGTGTGAGTGTACTCACACCAATTATCTAGCCCAAGAGAAGCTTCGTTATAAAACTCGTTATGTGGTTACTAGACAACGGATAAACATACTTAAAATACTTAAATACATACTTATTATACATAGAAAACACCCAGACCCGAGACAATTTAGAAAAACAATAATTTCTAAATTGACCCGACCGGGGATCGAACCCGGGACCTCAGAGATGGCGACTCCATGAAAACCGGTGTACAAACCACTCGACCAAGGAGGTCGTCAGAGAATAAGAAGAAGAATAAGAATAATTTAATTAAACAAGTAACATTACAACAGCATATTTAAAACTATATAACAAAAACAGATATACTTGTAGCTTGGCTACGCAAAAGTAAAGCTAAAAAAGTGAATCCTACACTAGGAAATCCTGAGTTGTGGGCTTCCAAAGCCATAAAGCAAGCGGTATGCGACAAAACAGAGCAGATAAAAATAAAGAATCTTCAAACCAGATACTAAATGGTTAACATAATTAAACTAGAAAAAGTGATCACATATTGTTTTCTAAAGTTTACGCGAACACTACACATTGAAAAGAAACAACTTTTACGGATCTACTTGCGTTTAATCCACACATTACTTATTTAATGTTTATCCTGACGTTTCGAACCCTTTGCAGGGTCCGTGATCACAGGGAGACTGAGGTGTTGGTTGTCTCATAATCAGTTGGTAGCTTGTATACCCTCATTTAAATTTAATCAGCTGCGTTCCGTTTTACGCAGAAAGAGCTTAGAAAAAGTGAGTTGTGTGTGTTTGTGACTTCGAAGGCATATTAAGTTGGTCCAACAATTGTCGTAAAACGACTGTCGGTAAAATTCATCAACCCATAAACCGTCATCATCATTACCATCTGTTCACAATGTGCTATAATGGCCCAATCTCCCCACAATTGATCAGGGCCTTAACTGAGAAACTTACCAGATTTTATAACCTATATTATCCTCGCGCGTGAAAAATATGGTTGTAATAATATTTTATGGATTATTGATAAGTATGTAAGTTTTATGTAGGACACGTTTATGTTAGATAAGAGACTGAGTTATAGTGTTTTTGAATTTTTAAATTGCACTAGGGTTGTTGGGAGGAGCTCGATGGCGCTTCGCCCGGTCTGCGAGTCAGGTTAGGCAACTTTCGCAAAGGCCGGTCATGTCATCGGATGGGTGACCAAAACTTTGTCATCTCGGGCTCCTCCGTGCTTCGGAAGGCACGTAAAGGCGTAAGCCCCGGCTGCATTAGCAGTTGTTAACAACCACCAATCCGCACTGGCCCCGCGTGGTGGTTTATGGCCCGTTCTCCCTATCCATCCATAGGGAAGGCTCGTTCCTAAAAAAAATTAAAAAGCAGTGACAAAATTCAGCGCTTACGTCAGCATAGCGGTCAGTGCAGCCGCCCGGATTGCGGAAGACCCAGGTTCGATACCTGGCTGGGTGGGGTAGGCGTTTAATTTTTTTTTTCACTGTATTTTTAAGTATTTATTTCAGCTTCAGCATTAGCACTTTAAATAAAAAGTAAAATTTATATTAATACCTGTCAATGAAGCGATGACTTGATTTCCATGATGGAGGCATTTGGCTAGAAGTGGGACAGTATTAGGTTATTATTTTCCTCTTTACTTTGAAATTTATGGTTTTATTTATGTTTTTTTTTAAACATTCAATTGTAGTCAAATATTAAGCCTACTTACAAAATTTCAAGGAAAGTTAAACTTAACGCTCTGTCTGATCTCCAAATATTTTTCCTAAAAGTTGTTAGTTGTTAATAGGTTCGTTTTAAATATTCCAATACAATGTTTTATTGATATTGTAGAACTTAGCTTACTTTGGAGCCCCACGTTGTATAGTATACTTGAAAGGTCGGTTAAAACTAAAACTTTATCTTAACTCAGAAAGTTATTGTTTCGAATTTTATGAAGAGTCTGTTTTGAAAAGTGGTTTTATTTACAGTTTGGTGTTTGTACTAAGAACAGACTTCTTTAATTTATTACAAAGATCGGTTATAATTTTTTTTTGTTGGATGCCGAGGTTTGCGTTTAGGTTGAGATCTTGCAAGTTAAGCAAATTTCGCATTATCCGATCAACAGATGGGTGACCTAACTTAAATATCTTGGGCTCCTCCGCATTTAGGAAGGCACCGATCACACGTTTAGCCGTTGTCGCTGTTATTGTCCAAGTCCCAAAGGTTGGTTATAAGGTTATAACCAACCTTTGGTAGGTTGGATTGGACTGGACAACGGCCTGATCCTCGTGGTATTTTCCATGTAGGAACTCTTGAGCCCGGCAGTGGGACATACGTATGCTCGTATAGGCTGAATATGAAGGATTACATTTTTAGCGCGTTTTTACGAGTCATGCCTACAAACGAATTCTGAAATCAGAATCATTTCTCCTATTTGGCAACTGTTGTATATGTGTCATGGCGCGGCTGCGTCCCACCCCCCTGACCCATTAAATGTTTTTTTTTTTGAGAGTGATTGCTGATTGCCTCAAACGGCATTCAAAATTCAAAATTCAAAATTCAAAATCATTTATTCAGTTTAGGCTACAAGTAGCTCTTGTGAATGTCATTATGCCATCGGTTCGTAAATCTACTCTGGGCGGGAGATCTTGTACTGAGAAGAACCGGCAAGAAACTCAGCAAGTGTCCAGCTCTTTTCTCCCTTACAGCGTCAAAAATATTGGAAAATGCCCTATCATAGCAGAACACTTTCCATTACAAATAAACACAAAAAATATATATAAGACAATTACAACATGTAAAAAAACAAAATAAAAAATGTAAGTTAACAAATTTACATCAGATAATTATGTAAAGGTTTCAATTTCCACAATGTCATACAGCACCACTACAGTACTCTAGTAAAAGTCAAAAATTGTTTAGGTAAAACAAAGTCAAACTATAATTAATAATACTAAAAATAAGATAAGTATGCAAGAGCAGACCAGCCTCCACAGGCGGCACCCGTTCACGAGCATGACATATGAATCAGCCATCGCTTCGCTCAACCATATTTTAGGGAACGTAACGACCCGACGCACATGCCACCACCGCAGAGACAGTAAAGAGAGCATGACACACTCAAGATACTCTAAATAAAAACTTAATGATGTATTTAACGCAACGCTGTTTGTTATCTGTAGGACAATGCTGTTAAAATAAAAAATGTAAGTTAACAAATTTACATCAGATAATTATGTAAAAGTTTCAATTTCCACAATGTCATACAGCACCACTACAGTACTCTAGTAAAAGTCAAAAATTGTTTAGGTAAAACAAAGTCAAACTATAATTAATAATACTAAAAATAAGATAAGTATGCAAGAGCAGACCAGCCTCCACAGGCGGCACCCGTTCACGAGCATGACGTATGAATCAGCCATCGCTTCGCTCAACCATATTTTAGGGAACGTAACGACCCGACGCACACGTCACCACCGCAGAGACAGTAAAGAGAGCATGACACACTCAAGATACTCTCAATAAAAACTTAATGATCTATTTAACGCAACGCTGTTTGTTATCTGTAGGACAATGCTGATAAAGGCTGTCATATCAGTATAAAAAGTATAAAAAATAATTTTAATAAATTGATTCAAATATAATATGTGATTTTTATTATAACCAGGCTGTTTTATCATCTAAATATTCTTTGACTGTATAATAACCTTTTATAAGTAATAAAGACTTCACATGTTTTTTAAACTTATCTAAAGGTAAATCTAGTACAGAATTTGGTATTTTATTGTAATAGTGTATACCTTGCCCCAAGAAAGAACCAAGTACCTTCTGTAACCTGAACAGTGGCATTACAAGTTTTGTCTTATTTCTAGTATTGAAATTGTGTACGTCACCGTGTTTAGTAAAGGAGTTGATGTTGCAACGTACAAAAACTATACAATTATAAATATATTGAGATGCAACTGTCAGGACATCAACCTCCTTAAAAAGATTTCTTAGGGAAGTTCGTGATCCTAGTTTATAGATTGCTCTTATTGCTCGTTTCTGTAAAATGAATATAGTTTCAATATCAGCCGCTGTTCCCCACAGTAGGACGCCATACGACATGACACTATGAAAATAACTAAAATAAACTGTTCTAGCAGTTTCAACGTCTGTTAACTGCCTAATTTTTCTAATGGCATAAGCAGCAGAACTGAGTTTACCGGCCAATTTCGATATATGAGGATTCCATTGAAGTTTTGAGTCAAGGGTAATGCCTAAAAAGACTGTAGAATCTACCAAATCTAATTGATCACCGTTTAATCTAATATTGGTTGGTTCATTTCTGACATTTGGTAATATAAATTTAATACATTTTGTTTTCTTAGCGTTAAGCTGTAAATTATTAATAGTAAACCAATGGATTACCTCTGAAAGAGCTTTATTTACATTTTCATAATTAGTCCTACACCTAGTCACATTAAAAATGAGTGAAGTATCATCTGCAAATAATACAATTTCACAGAAATTCTCTACAAAGAATGGTAAGTCATTAATATAAATCAAGAACAGAAAAGGACCAAGAATCGACCCTTGTGGAACTCCCATTTTTACATGAGAACCAGATGATTTAGTACCATTTATATCGACAGTTTGAGTTCTAGAGCTGAGATATGACTGTATTAAATTTAGTGCAAAATCTTCGAGACCGTAATAATGTAGCTTCAACACCAGAGTCCGGTGCTCAACGCAATCAAAAGCCTTGGACAAGTCGCAAAAAACTCCAAGAGCATTTTGAGACTTCTCCCAGGCATCAAATATATGTTTTATTAGAGCAACGCCTGCATCAGTAGTAGAACGACCCTTAGTAAAACCATATTGCTTACTATGTAAAAGGTTGTTTGTGTTAAAATATGACATCAACTGTTCGAGTATAATTTTTTCATAAATTTTACTTAGCGCTGGTAATATTGAAATGGGCCGATAGTTACTGGGGTCTTCTTTGTTTCCTGATTTGAATAAAGGTATAACTTTACTAAACTTCATAAGATCAGGAAAGATTCCCTTATCGACACAGTTATTAAAAATTTCAGCAAGATACGGTGCAATAGAATAAATAATATTCTTAATTACTTTAATAGATATACCCCACAAATCACTCGTGTTTTTCATTTTAAGTGATTTGAATGTTTTAATAATATTCATTGAATCAATGTATTTAAAATGAAAGGAAAGATTACATTTTGGTACATATTTTTGGAGTAAAGTTTGTGCAGCTTCCGGTGATGAATCTAAATTTGATGTTGTTATTACAGGTATATTTACAAAAAAATCATCAAAAATATTAGCAATTTGTGAATCTGAATTGACCAAGTTGTCGTTTACTTTTAAAGTGAAAGTATTATCCCGTGGTTTAAATTTACCTGTTTCACGGTTTATGATGTCCCAAGTGGCTTTGATTTTATTGTTAGACTTTTTAATTTTTTCTTTAATGTAATTAGATTTTGCTACTATGCACACTTTCTTAAACATTTTCGAATAATTCTTTACATATTCCGTAAAATTAACATTTTGGTTATATTGTTTTAAACTATATAAATCATACAATTTATTTCTACTTTTATATATACCAGTCGTGGCCCAGTCACAGAACTTAAGTTTATGAGTAATTTTTATTGTTTTTGGTGTAAACACCTGGTTGTATTCGGTCTTGATTAAGTTAAAAAGATTACTATAAAGCACATCTGGATCGTCTTGTACAAAAGGCAATGCATCTATTTTACAAGCTATACTATTTTTGAAACACTCCACTCGCTCTTTTGTAACTGGTTTACAGTTCACTATTATTGGTTCATCCCTAATATCAAAATCATAGGTCACCTTCAAACCGCAATGGTCAGACGTAAGATTATTAATGAGTGACTTAGAAACAGGGTCATAGTCTGTAAAAATATTATCGAGACAAGTGGCCGAATGTGAAGTTATTCTAGTGGGTTCGAGAAATAGATTCAAAAGATTAAAACATTTAAATAAGGCAAGAAGACGAACACTCGTTGGAGTGTTTTCTAAAATATTTATATTAAAATCTCCACATACTAAAACAAATTTCTTTTTTAGTTTTAATTTTCTAAGTACGTCTTCCATTACTGTTTCAAAAATATTGAAATTGCCCGAGGGGGGTCGGTATACACACACTATTACAAAACTATTGAACTCCACACACGATAGTTCAATGTTACGCTCCACTGATAGGTCTACAATATCGTTGCGATTTTTGTATTTAATATTGCTTCTTACTAATATTAGAGAACCGCCGTGAATAGCTGAGCTTCGCACGTACGCGCTTGCTAGTTGGAAGTTATTTACATGGAACGATGTGTCATGACTTTTTAGCCAATGCTCAGTTATACAAAATACATGAATTACCTGACTTTTTGCTAATAATTCTAATTCTAAGTCCTTGCCAGCCAAACCCTGAATATTTTGATGTATAATAGTAATGGATGTGGGCTTGGCTTTTGTCTTAGACCTCAGTTTAAACCTGAGGTTGTAACCTTATTACTAGATGTAAAAGTTGCATTAGTAGAACTACTAATGATTAAGTTATTATCATGAAAAGACTTAGTTATACCACCTATAACTGTATCATGTATATTAAAAGCTAACAAATTAGCTATCTGAGTCCTACATTTCTTAGAAAGATACATAGTATCTGACGTCAAACTAAAGTTTTTAATAAATTTATTTATATCGAAATATAAAATAGTGTCACTATGACGACAAATTAAATTAAAAAGTAATAAATTTAAGTCATAAATGCGCTTATTTTGTTCCCAGGTTAAATTTGTAACATTTTCAGCGTCACCGGGCTTTTTTGGGGGCGGCGAGGTACGTAAAGGGTTTTAAATATATTTTTTACGGTACATTTATTGCTAGGACAGACTCAGTAAAAGGCTTTGGAATTTTGCTGGATTCTAAAATGTCAATCTTGAGCCACGTCAACTATGCTACCATTAGAGCGTACCGTAATTTGAGACTCCTTATGAGAACTTATAAGCCTTTCAGAATTACTCATAGCCTTAAAGCAGTCTATTATGCGTTTTGTCGAAGTATTCTCGAATTTGCGAGCCCCATTTGGAACCCCAGTACACCACACATATAAATAAACTGGAATAAATTCAAATTTAAATTTTATAGCGAAATAATTACAATCATCAACTACGCGTCTCGGCTCGCTGACCCCGAATCGCCGATCCTCTCTTGTTTCCTTCCATAATCTTTTTGACGTTCACTATTTGAACTCAAGCCACGTCGTGTGCCTAAAGGAGCGTCCTCACTGAGAGCATTCTTACCCGAGCATTTGTAAACGAATAATCGCCAGCGAGCAACGAATTCTGCCCAGCGAACTAAACATTCACTTTAAGTCGAACATCCGAGCTTGGAGCATTCGAATACTAAATGTCATTAATATATATTTTTGTTATAAAAATTGACAAGTAATATTCCTACATACATACTCATTCATTTCATTATCTGAGTACTCGCTTTTAGGCGTTTTGTTTGCGTGAACATTCGAATGCGAGCCATTTCCGCAAACAGCGTTGCGACGTCCACACTGACCGAAGTTCGTGCTCGCGTGTAAACTTTGTAACGCTCGGCTCAACGTCCACACCACTCGAACATTCGACGCCGAATGCTCATTACACGCGAATGCTCTCAGTGAGGACGCGTCTGAGCTTGCCCGAGCAAGTAGTCCCGATCACCACATGTTAGTGTCAAAATCTGGAGCCACCACCATAGTTCCAGATAAAAGTATTTGCGTACCTTGAGGAGAGTATGACGTTCGTATCGAAACTAATGTGTCGAAACGAGAAGCCAAAGGAAATTGAATCTCAATCCTTACTATCTAAAGTCTGATTCAAAACGTATTTCAAACGGTAGCTGTGATACTTTTAAATCGCCAACATTCGCTGAACCCAAGAGGTCCATACAAATGAGAACCTAATACTTATCTGCCTTTAGATTGCATTTTATACGCTGGGATATGGAAATATGAAATCTTTGTTGCAGGAGTTGAAGAGTGCTTCAACTGCTGTGCGTCCAGTGAGCAGAATTGACCTTAGAACTGTATGCGCCAGAATGCATTTTTATGAGCACATTTGATCGCATTCATCGTATACTAATTCCAAGTCTTTGCAGGCTAATCTACAGGGTGTTTGGTAATATAGGGTCTAACAATATCAATAAACGAACGTTCAAGGGGAGCATCTATACATCACGCTGAGCATGCTCACCAAATTTGGTCCAAAACTACAGGCTCGTTACCGAGATAATCAACAAAACATTATCATAATTCACCAAAAAATACACCCTTTCCAAACCCGTACAGCTGTACTACACGCACACAAAGATAGCCGTGTGTGTAAGAATGTCATACAATGGTTTTTGGCGTGTATGTACACTATCTTTTTATTGACGCTTGCGTGCGTGTTAGTAAAGATACAGCATGTTTCATGATGTGCATTATTTTAATTGATTTAGTTTGTTAGAAAACATAACTTTGAAAAATCACTATAAAACTGGAGCTCATTTTTGCCATTGATGATGTATTATGTCTCATCCCCGTATGTCATCACTGGCAACACACACTGGTCAAAGACTTTCGTCCTGAGACACTGCGGTATATCGGACGAGAAGATATTTCGTAGCTTACCGAACGCTGCCCAGCCTAATTGGATTCGACGATTGACCTCTTTGCTGAAGTTGAACCTACCTAGCTGGACCGTTTATTTTATTACTTACATTATTTTTGCTCAACTCTGACATGTTTTGACTTCTGTTTCGTTTGGACCATGAGGTTGATGAACAATGTATAGCAGGGTTGTAACTTTGCAATTTTGCTTAGTAACAGATAACCCTAATATCTTGGCCATATGATGGTTTGCAAGTATGTTTAAAATTTTCTGAGTGTCTACGCCCTGTACCCTATCTGACATATTTGGGATTATACAGGTATTACCAAACACCCTGTATGTAACTATTATAAATAAATAAATAAATGTTTTCCACACTCACACCAAATTATCTAACCCCAAGAAAAGCTTCCATAAGAAACTCGAGAAATGTTTAACTAGACAACGGATAAATATACTTAATATACTTAAATACATACTTATTATACATAGAAAACACCCAGACCCAAAACAATTTAGAAAAACAGGTATTTCTAAATTGATCCGACCGGGGACCTCAGAGCTGGCGACACCATGAAAACCGGTGTGCAAGCCACTCGACCAAGGAGGTCGTCAAAATATATTATATTTCATATTTAAATGTTCTGGAATATAATTATGACAAGACTTTTTTTTTAATACGTAGCACGGCAAATGACTCCATTTCATCTGATGTTAAGTGAATATGGAGTCCAGATGCGACGACAAACTGGTGCAGCGTGAAAACAACGCAGCATCAGTTACCCTCACTCTGCCGGTCCACAAGGTGCCTCTTCACGCCTCGTTTGAAGGACCGCATATCATAGGAAGGAGAGAAAACGTGTGCTGGCAAACTATTCCATGTTTTGGAGGTGCGACAGAGAAACGAATCACCCAATTTCTTAGTGCGCGATGGAATATTTGAGACAGTGAAGCGGTGACTCCGGAGAGCAGCACGTGTACTCCTATGGAGGAAGAGAGGTGTGAATGTTCTCGACGTTCATATCCTCGACTCCGATTCAAACGCCTTGGAGAATGTAATAGAGGACGTGGACACGCTGCCTGACGTGATGCCATCCCCTCTAGAAACCTTCTGAAGATGTTCGATCACTTCAGCTAAAGGAAACTTCAGTTTTTCAACGCCCCCAACCAGACCCCATGATACCCTGTAAAGACTAAAGGCAAATTCTTTCCAAAAAAAACCGCAACTTTTACAAGTGCCCACTTCTTAATACCAAAATTTCATCAGATATAGAAGTATAGAAGGCCTAGAGAAGAAGAAGCCTATAGAAGTCCCACTAATAGGCTGATGTCTGGGGAGAATGGCCCATAAAACCCACCACACTGACTGGCCTAATGCGGCGGGATTTGAAAACTACGATCTCACTACAACCAGAACCAAAGTGAAAACGACAAAGAACTAAGAGGAACTAATGGAGATTAACAAAAATAATCAAAAAACAGGAAAGAAAGTTGGATTTAACTATATTTTATATCACAATATTACAACTAAACACACTCATTTCAACACACGATACTGTGACATAGACGACAGCCAAGCCAAAGAAAACTATAAAAATGTCAGTATTAAAAATATATTTTTATTATTATATAAGAACAAAGATTAATATCAAAAAGGTTTTCGAGAGTCTGCAACACAAAGGGTGAACGTGTCTTCTAACCGCATCTGTGGTCTAGTGATTAAGATCACCGGTTTTAGACCCAGAGGTCCCGGGTTCGATTCCCAGTGTGTACCCCATGTTTGTGTAGTCGGTTTGATTGGTTGTAAGGCTTATTGTCCGCCTGGCTAGCTACCACCATCTTATCTAAATACGTCGCCATAACATCAATGTTTGTAGAATTGTTGTGTTCCGGCAGCTAAAGATATGATAGCCAGTGCATCAGTAGTTGAGTTTTCCGGGTGAAGTGCGCTTCCACCTCCGAACTATAATATAATTTAACTTCAGGTGAGATGAGGGCCAAGTGCTTAGTAAATCTCAGAATAATAACTAAAGCTATAGAAACCAGACTAAAATAGCAAAGGTGTCACCAGATTTGTGACGTCATATTTGAGGTAATGTAGTGAGTGACTTTATAAAGGACTCAAAATTTTATTTGATCACCGATTATTTGATGACCGTTTGACATAACAATACAAAAAATAAAAACTAAGTGTCAACCATTTGTTGCACTCCAACCTCCTTTTCTAGCCATAAAATAGAACGGAACTAAACATAGTTGCACGATTTTTATTTTAGCCATCCTTCTATAGCTTTAGTTATTGTTCTGAGTAGTAAATAGCCTATAGCTGTCACACTGCAGCAGTGCTATTCTCTAAGCAAAACAGCGTCGACCTCGACATTGAACTCACTCATAACGATAACATAATGTAGACTTTATTACTATTTGTAAGTCGGTTGAAATTCGTTTGCAAGTTATGAGCGAGTTCAATGTCGAATTCGATGCTGTTTTGTTTAGAGAATAGCGCTGCTGGGCAAAGGCCTCCATCTTTGAAATCAAGTTATCGCTACAATTGATGGGTAATGGCTTAATCACCACGCTTGCCAAATGCGGGTTGGTGATCAAACCCGGGCTATGCGTCGAAAAATCCGAAACAAACTTTGCCCGACCTGGGACATGAACCCGGGACATTCGGGTATCCAGCCGAGCGCTTTGCCAATCAGCCACAGAGTAAGAGGCCTTGCTTACTCGTAAGGAATAAAAAAATGTTTTAATTTGGTCACCTACCTGATGTCACACCATTAGGAACGTTGCTTAACTTACAAGATTTGAACACTAAAGCCACTGCCCAGAGCTCCCCAGGTAATAACAGGATTTAATCCAATTTAGCTGAAAACTGTTAAAGCTTTAAGCATGTCAGTAAGCAGTATTATAATTATATTAAAGAGCGGTCCTCTTATTACGAGATTTCTTGACGTCTAATGAATTATGAAACGGTGCGAGCTTGCTTCTTCGATGTAGTCTGAGGGACAATGGGTGTTTCTTATACAATCTTAGACGCATCAGAACATTACATTATGCCCCTTTTTGTGTCTTATCACTGTTTGTATGGAAGAAAGCGCTTGAAAGCGATAAGACCGCCAAATTGTAACTTTGTAAATTATTTATTTTTTGTTCATGTTTATGTTTTATAGTGTTGCAATAAAAGTATTATCTATCTATCTATATATCATTGTACAGTCGAGTTCAATAATATGTATACACTTTTGACAGTTAGTAACCTTTATATACTTTGTAATAAGAATCAACATTTGTCAAAAGTGTATACATATTATTGAACTCGACTGTACATTTATGTTAACCTTTTAAAAAATATAGAAAAAAAAAGAAAAATTCTTAGTCAGGTTTAGTTAATTTAAAAGTCCAGAAAGCTTATATGTTTTTTAGTATGGATTCACGTTCGTAGTCTATAGGCCCCCATTAACGGACACTCCATTCTCACCACTCCAAATGGGACATGGATCTAAAATGTTTGGAAATCAAACGCTGGGGGCGATGCCACGCAATACAAGTAGATAGACAAATAATACACTTACATTCTTAATATTATACAAAATAAACAAACTTAATTACATGTTTATATAGGGTTTAACAATATCAATAAGCGAACGTTTAAGGGGAGCATCTATACATCACACTGAGCATGCTCACCAAATTTGGTTCAAAACTACAGGCTCGTCACCGAGATAATCAACAAAACATTATCATAATTTACCAAAAAATACACCCTTTCCAAACCCGTACAGCGGTACTACACGCACACAAAGATAGGCGTTGTGTCGTGTATCCGTACACTATCTTTTTATCGACGCCTGCGTGCGTGTTAGTAAAGATACAGCATGTTTCATGATGTGCATTTTTTTAATTGGTTTAGTTTGTTAGAAAACATAACTTTGAAAAATCGCTATAAAACTGGAGCCCAGTTTTTGTCATTGTATTCAGAATGATGTATAAATACCGCCCTTAAACGTTCGCTTATTGATTTTGTTAGACCCTGTATACATTTTAAATTATTTGATAATTAATAGACCCAAAGTATGGATGTTGTGAAGTGTACTTCTTGATTATTTTTTTAAATTTTAATTCTTTAGATTGTATTGATGTATTCTGTTATAATTATATCTACTTATTTTAATAGTGTCGCAGAAAGGAGCTAGTACTTATAGCACGGGTTTTCCCAGTTTAAGTACTAGCTGCACGAATTAATGTTTATATCCTAGAATAAGTATGATGTATCATAACATTTAACATTGTATGTATCATACGATTAAATTTGGAGCGATGGGACGACACGATGGAGTGGCGTGCCCTTAAATAGAGACCAATATTAAGACGACGCATTGGTAATTTACGTGGCGGGGATCTTGATTTTTCTCAACAATTACAAAACATATGAAAGTGATATTTGATGACATGATTTTTCATTTAATTGACTTCCTTTAGTTTAGTTGCAGAAACACGATTTTTCAACTTTTATAACAGAGAAAAAAATATCAAAGTAACCTCTTTTAAAACATAGATTCACATTTTACAGGCTAACCTCACCGATTTAAGCATCTCAATTTTCTTAGTAGATTAGTCTTAACACACACTTTAAAATTGTAGTTTTTTTTTAATAATTTGTAGTTTTAATTTGAAGGAAAAAAACAAATTTTTCTTATGGCGCAAACGCTCGTATCAAAACGTATGAGATTTATTGTTTAGCGGTGCGTCGCCTTAAGATTAATTTTGAAGCGATGGGGTGAAGTGCGTTTCCGTGAATGAGAGCCATAACGATGCTATGGGGATTGAACTTAAATTTCTCACAGCGTTCTTTTAGCGTTTTAAAATAGCACTTTATTTAACTCAACCTGTAATTTTGATACCAACGCAAGCCCATTACCGTGAAAATTTATTGCAAAATAAATTATGAGAGCTACGAAATTTTATAATGATATCGTGAGGGACAGTTCAAAAGCGCGTAAGTAACATTTGGTGTCAAAAACCAAATTTTTTAGGAGAAAGGACAGGAAAGGAAAACCTACTATTATTATTTACTTGTTGGCTTTACGTACCAATTAGAATTACAGCAATTGTTTTGGCTCCTGCATATTCAGTTATTTCTATAAAAAGTACGTCAATCATAGTATTAAGACTCTTATGCTTTGTTTTGCTTTATCCATCACTAGCAGCCGCTCGCGGTTTCACCCGCGTGGTTCTCGTTCCCGTGGGAATATCGGGATAAAAAGTATCCTTTTTGTCAATCCAGGTTATAAACTATCTGTATGCCAAATTTCATCCAAATGTATTCAGTAGTTTTTACGTGAAAGAGTAACAAACATCAATCCATACTTACTAACTTTCGCGTTTATAATATTAGTAGGATTAAGAACAGCTGCACGGTACTTAATACTTAACCAAACTTAACCGCCTCTGTAGTCTAGTGGTTAGGACTGCCTGTCTCAGACCCAAGGTCCCAGGTTCGATTTCCAGCGGGAAGTACAATCAACAGCAAAAGTAGATGATGTTTACTAGATTTCAAAATTAAGTTTCGATTGTGTAAGTCGGTATTTTCTATATAGCTTCAGTCAAAGTCTGCAGGTACTGGTAGACACTCGACGGTTTTTCGATGTGCGTTTAAAATGTTTTGATTTTCATACTGATTTCATTTTTTGAAACTTGACCAATCATCAGTTACCTTTGCTGTTGACTGTACACACGGTGGCAAACCTGTCAATTTTCTCCAACGAATATTGATCCTTATAACCAAATAATAAAGTTCAAAATTGATTGTAGAAATTTGACAGTTTTAGGTAGGTTGATTAGCCGCCATGTGTACATGTTTGTGTACTCCATTTCATTAGTGTTAGGGCTTATTTTCCGCCTTGCTAGTTACCACCATCTTATCAAAATATGTCGCCATAACATCTATGATACGACGACATCCTTGGTCGAGTGGCTTGCACACCGGTTTTCACGGTGTCGCTATCTTTGAGGTCCCGGGCTCGATCCCCGGTCGGATCCATTTAGAAATACCTGTTTTTCTATATTGTTTCGGGTCTGGGTGTTTCCTATGTACATTAGGTCCTTACCTATGAAATTGACGTTTTTTCTCACTTATTAAAAGGTCTAAAAGTTCTAAAAGTCAATACCGGTTGTTAATATTATTATACACCTTTATTTAGGACTATGTTACTTAGGCTTCAGTAATAAATAACAATAATTATTAATTTTGTGTATTTAACGCCCAATATATTTTTTTTTAATTGACTACTTTTTATGTTCGCGGAATTGTCTTTTTGTTTCATTGTAGCTATATTTAGCTAGTGAAACAAACACACTACTCTGCAATTTTTAAAGTGTTAACATAAATAGATGCTAATGAAATTAAAAAAACGTTAGTATGAAAAATACAATTTTATAATAAATCTTTATACATAACGTCAATTTCATAGGTAAGGACCTAATAATAAGTATGTATTTAATTATTATTATTAAGTATGTTTATCCGTTGTCTAATTATCCATTTATCGAATTTTTTAGGGTAACTTTTCTTGAGGCTGGATAATTGGTGTGAGTGTGGGAAACATTTGATGTAAGTAACATTGCTGTGTTCCAGCAGCCAGAGACAGCCAATGCCTCACTAGTTGAGGATTCCTGGTGAAGTGCGCTTCCACCTTCGGCCTTATCATCACCTAGCATCAGGTAAAATCAAGGCAAGTGCTTTCCCGTAGAACATGTTAAAAAACTAACATAAAGCTACTTGCTCGCTTTTGAATGAACAATGCTTCATCTGCGCATCTTATCTCCTGGACAATACATTGTGAGCGAGTCAATGAGCATTTCTGTATGAATGTATTCGGGAATAAATTCGAGAAATGAATTATTCAGCTCCGTCTCTTGGTTGTAATGAAAAAAAAATAGCGAAAAACGTTGCAATGCTTAGCGCTTAATTTGAAGATTTTTTTAGAGGAGCCATCTTAGCTATTCTGTTCGGTGAAACGTAATAATTTAAAATGGAGCGTTTATGCGAAATACCGAGATGGAACAACTGTTTCATTCGAGGAATTGTCGGATTAACATGGTTGGGTAATAAAGAGAGAAATAAAGCTCCATTAAACTTCAATCTCATTATGTTGACTTAATATGAAATGGATTATTATTATCCATATACATATACGTGAAGCAAAAACTTTGTACCCCTTTTTTACGAAAATTGCTCGGACGGAGGAGCATGAAATTTCGCACACTTGTAGTTTATATAGAGAAGGTTATTCGAATATTTATATTTTTTTAATTATGCATAAAAATACATTAAATCAATAAAACAAACATTACACACACTACCATGTATTTGACACACACGCTTAAATACTCTTTTCAAAATTTTCAATAAAGGAATAGGAGCGGCCGAAATCTGTCAATGCCAATCCAAACTCACATTCTATCTTTTTTAATTTTTCATTGCTTAGGATAAAATCCGTGCAGCCTTAAGAGCGTTTACGCCGCACACTAGCGCCGCCAATGAAAAAAAAAACATATCTAGTAATTAGAGATAGAAAATCAAATTATGCTCAAACTATCTCAATAAAGTAATTTAGCATTTTTACGTCACCTAATGAACACCTCACATGTTATAGTTTAGTTAAATATGGCGTTATAGTTAAAAGTGGCCGTAACGTCTTATTTTACTAAACCATAACATGTGAAGTGTTCATTAGGTGACGTAAAAATGCTAAATTACTTCATTCAAATAGTTTGTTGAGCATAATTTGATTTTCTATCTCTAATTACTAGATATGTTTTTTTTTTCATTAGTGGCGCTAGTGTGCGGCGTAAACGCTCTTAATAAAATTACGGTCGAATTTCGACCACTGGTTATAATAATAATGCCTCGGTGGCCAAGTGGCAAATTAAGCGCTCGACCCGATACCCGAAGGTCCCGGGTTCAATTCCCAGGTCGGGCAAAATGTGTTTCGGATTTTTTCGATGCATAGCCCTGGTTTGTGATCACCAACCCGCATTTGGCAAGCGTGGTGATGAAGCCATTACCCATCAACTGTAGTGATGACTTGATTTCAATGATGGAGGCCTTTGCCCAGCAGTGGGACAGTATATAGGCTATTTACTTACATAATTATAATATCACAATATAATTATCACACAACACGGGACTCCTGGGATCGGCTTATCCGAAACCGGAGGACTTCAGACTCTTCGCTCTTAAAGACGTTGCCAAACTTATGGCATCTATCTTTGCAGAGGAAGAAGAGTAAAAGGATGGGGTTGCACAAAAGATCCCGATGCGTCGAAGTGTTACTAAGAGAGGGAAAACTCAGCAGGCCCCACTAAGATAAGATAAGATAAGATCATACAACACCATCATATTTAACGATATTGCTGGTATTATGTATTCAAATGAAATGAATTAACACCATACAGAAAAACATAAAGAGGACATACAAGAAGTAGTACAAAGTCCGCCCGAGGACTTAGCCTCACATCTTTACTGAGATACTCTAGGGGCAGGGGGGTATATCATTTCTCACTTCTCATTTCTATTATCATTCATCATCATCATTCAGGAAGGAAATATTGTTTATTTATATGTATAACTTGTAAGAAAAATTACTTTGACACTGGCAAAATCTGCTAATCGCACGAAGCCATCAACTAAAGAAAAAAAAAGGGTCTGAATGGTTATTCCGTTTTTTGTTCCTGTCATGTAAACGTCATTTCGAATTTGAGTAAAAAAGACAAAACAAGGAATAACTATTCGGACCTCATTCTTTATTTATTTGTAAAGCACTACATTTTAAGAAACCCTATTTCTAGTTTCATATTAATTTAACATAATTATTCAGCGAATTCAAACGAAAATAAATAACCCTTTTAATTAACTGAAGAGTCATATTATGCTACCAGTAAGTATTATGTTATTTCCGAAGAATTATGTTTCGTTTCATACTAACGCGTAATAGCGGTAAATTATATATAATTTACCTAATAAAACAAATTAAATTAACAAATTTAACATTACCGCGAAGTACCTACTAATTTTTGTAAAGGATTTTACAGCTTCTGACTTATCAATTGAAAAATTAAGTTCTTTAACTTTAATAAATAATTCTTTTGTACGTGTGTTTGTCACCTAACTCCTAAACGGCTAGACCGATTTGGATGAATTTTTTTGTGTATATTTCAATGGGTTCCTGGATGGTTTGAAAACACAATTGCACCTGGTAGGTGTGGCTTTGCTATAGGGGTCCATCATGGGTGTTCTCAAGCGGACGATCGCAGGTCACTAACATAATTATAACATTCGAATTAATTGTCACTAGTTCCAAACTGTCAATATAAAATAGGCGTCAAAATTAGAAAAAGAAACAAAATATTTTTAAGATTTTCTCACCAAAAAACCCGTTAAGCCTTTAAACAATCGTCTATCAAAATAAATCCGGACTCAAATTATCTTACATGGAACAAGACACGAGAAGCCTAGCGAAGACTGTTAAGTGATTTTGAACCTTACATCTTCAATATAAGGTTCAGAAACACAAGACCCGCCCGTCGATCATACTATCGATTGTGACCCAAGTTATCAGTGGCTTACTGCCGAATTATGCGGTCTCGAACGAATATAGTATTTTTCAACCCTATTGCAATACCACAGACTAGCGCAGTCACTTCTCTGCAAACATCTCGACGACAGTGAAGTTAGCTACAAGTTACCGCAACGCTCAGGGACGTTCGCTATATTCCCATAAGTGATTGGCCGCCTCCGCCTAAAAAGAAAGGCGCCCGGGCCGGACGGAGTCCACAGTAAGGTGTTGGACATCGCCCTCGACCATATGGGAGGAAGGCTGACCGGCCTTCTGGATTGCTGCCTCCGCCAGGGGAAGTTCCCTAAAGTCTGGAAGGAGGGCCGGTTATGCCTTCTAAAGAAGGACGATCGTCCGCCTGACATGCCATCGGCCTATAGGCCGATCGTCCTGCTGGACGAGGCTGGCAAGCTCTTTGAGCGTGTGCTCGCTGCCCGCATCGTCGAGCACCTGGATGCCGACGGACCCAACATTGAGCCATCTCAGTACGGGTTCCGTCGGGGCAGGTCTACGGTGGACGCGATACTTGCCCTTCGCTGTACTACCGATGCAGCAGTTGCAAGAGGGGAGAGGGTGTTGGCGGTCTCGCTTGATATAGCGAACGCTTTTAACACCCTCCCCTTCAACTGTATTAACCAGGCCCTCCTCTATCACAGGGTGCCCTGGTACATAAGGAGGGTCCTGAGGGACTACCTGCAAGATAGGAAGATCCTATTTCTGCAGAAGGGCGCGGAGCGCATTAGTGCTCGCCGTATGGTGTGCGGTGTTCCGCAGGGGTCGGTCCTTGGACCCCTCCTGTGGAACATCGGATACAACTGGGTCCTGAGGGGAATTACTCTCCCCAGGACGGGGGTCATCTGCTATGCGGATGACACCCTAGTCACTGCGTGTGGCGGTGACTACCAGCATACGGTTCGACTCGCGTCGGTCATGGCCACTTTGACCGTATCGAGAATCCGTCAATTGGGGATAGATGTAGCTCTTCCGAAGACGGAGGCGATAGTTTTCCACGGCCCAAGGAAGAAACCGCCTGGCAGTTGGAGCGTCACGGTGAACGGCGTGCGTGTTGAGATCAAGTCCCGGATGAAATATCTGGGACTCATCCTCGACAGCCGCTGGACGTTCGAGCCACACTTTTCCGAGATGGCGCCTCGGGTGGTGAAGGCGGCGATGGCGCTCTCGCGCGTTCTCCCTAATATCGGAGGCCCAGGAGATAGCTGCCGTAGGCTGTACGCCGGAGTGCTGCGCAGCATGGTACTATACGGCGCACCGGTCTGGTCCGACTCGCTCTCCCGCAAAAACATTGCGTTCCTACGCAGGCCACAGAGGGTGGCAGCGGTGAGAGCAATACGAGGGTACCGGACGGTGTCGTACACAGCGGCGACGGCTTTAGCAGGCATGATCCCGTGGGAGCTCGAGGCCAAGGTCTTGACCGAGGTCTTTGAGTTCCGCGTGGAGAGAATCGCCAATGGCGAACGCCCCGCCTTGGAAGAGGTCCAGGGTGCGAGGCGAACCGGACGTGAGATGGCGGTGTGGCACTGGGAACACCAGCTGGAGACTCCAGAGGCCGGTGTCCGCACCGTCGAAGCCATTAGACCAGTCATATCGAGATGGCTTGACAGGCCCTTTGGGCATATGACTTACCATTTGACACAGATACTGACCGATCACGGTTGCTTCGGTAAGTATCTGTGTCGAATCGGAAAGGAAGAGAGCACCATCTGCCATCAGTGCGGAGCTGCTGAGGACACGGCGCAGCACACTCTCCAGGTGTGTAGCGCCTTTTCCTCGCAGCGACGCACTATGGAGATGGAGCTTGGAGAAAGGGGGAGTCTCGCTCTTCCAGACGTTGTAACTGCAATGCTGGAGAGCGAGGACAACTGGGGGGTGGTGTCGCACTTCTGTAGCGTATGCATGGGCCTGAAGGAGCAGGCGGAGAGGGCGCGCGAGAATGCGGTTGACGCCACTCCTGCCAGGAGGAGGAGACGCAGAAGGAGGCGGAGGGACGCAGATCTCCTCCCGCCGTAATCTGGATCCCATGGCGCGAAAGACGCAAATATATGTGTATGTGTTGTAAATAGTGTATTTGTAAATGTCGTTTGTATATATTATGTGTAAGGGTCGCACTGTCCTCGCGGGCTAAGTGACCTCTCTTGAGGTAACCTCCTCTGAGGTTGAACCACAACACGCCCTTCCGGGGGTGTGGTGTGGTACTAGACGTCGCGAACGCGTACCGCCCGTGTGACCGCGCGTGCCGGCCCTAAACGCACTATAGTGCGAATGGGCCGACACGGGTGATCACACGGGCGCCAGGGTGAACCCCGCGGTTCAATTCCCTCCGGGATAGGCCCCGCGGTCTTCACCGTATCGGAGTTTGGTCCCCCAGAGGTTAGTGAGTATCCCCCCCCGTCTCGCCCTTCCCAGCCTTGGGCCTTCCCTTGGCAGCCGACTGGAGACAATGGCGTCTCCATGACAGTCGGTGGGTTGCGGAAAGACGGACGGGTGAGTCTCACATAACTTGGGGCCTCTTCAAGGCCCCGGGTACTCGTAATGAGTTCCTCTAGGTTAAAAAAAAAAAAAAAAAAAAAAAAAAAAAAAAAAAAAAAAAAAAGGTACCTCAAAAAACAAATGTTGAAAAAAATTTTTTTTTCCACAAGCGGCATTTGTACCCGCTATGGGGTGCAGCGTAACTATTATCATCCTACTAATATGTAGTAAGTATGGATGGATGTTTGTTACTCTTTCACGTAAAAACTACTGAATGTATTTGGATGAAATTCGGCACACAGGTAGTTTATAACCTGTATTAACACATAGGATAGTTTTCATCCCGATATTCCCTCGGGAACGGGAACCACGCGGGTGAAACCGCGAGCGGCCGCTAGTCATAAATATTAAGATCGGATGTTGATGACGTAATAGTCGACATTGAATTAGGCTCCATTGGCTTACAAAGCAAAAGTAGATAATGTCGATTCATTACGGCGGACTGGACAGAGCCACGATAGCATTGTTGGTAGTGCACCTGATCTGGCAAGTTATGGGGTGAGGTGAACCCTCATCTTACGCTCATGAAAAATCGGTTGTCTGTAAAGTCGGTTTACTGACGATAGTTGAACGTGACAACGTCATAAGAAAATACTGATGGAATGGTTTCATTTTTCAAAAGAAAATTTGAATTTTATTTGTCATTTCAGACACGTTGTTATGATATGTGGAAGATTTAACATTAATGTTTTAATTTTTTGAAATCATAGCTACGCTCGATAATTATTTCAATCGAATAGTAAAGCAATTGATTTTTTACTCATCGTGAAATAATTCTGTTAACTTATTGTTATAGTTTTGTCAAGCCTTAAATGGAACGCCTCAGAGCGAGGTAACGCCGCATACGTCATGTTTCTTCGTGCGTGCAGCCGGCTCCATCGAATTATAAGACATTGTCACGTCAAAAAAATTCTACACCTTTTTTAAATTGTAATTTGTTTGAAACAAAATTTTCGTAAAATTATTTAAAAGATCTCGATGGCGCAGTGGTTAACACGCCCGGTCTGCAAGTGCTGAGGTTAAGCAACTTTCACAAAGGCTGGTCATCGAATGGGTGACCAAAATTTATCATCTCGAGCTCCTCCGTGCTTCATGCCCCAGCAGTGGGGACATGAGCTGGGGGTGGTGAGCTGATGGTGATGATGATATATAACATACTAATAAATGACATACCTCTTCAAGATGTATACGTATACCAACCGCTGTTACGATTCTGCTATTTTAAAATGTCCACAGTCGTGTTTTGCCAATTTTGACATTTGGACTATGGAAAAAATGCTTCTTGACAGAATTAGAAAGTGAAATTACACTCTTTTGTTTCATTTGCCAAACACATGCACGTTCTCCCTGTGTGGTGCTGGGGATAAAGAATTGCACCCCCCCCGTCTCTTCCCGTGGGTGTCGTAAAAGCCGACTAAGGGACCATTCCAGAGAATGGGCAGCAGCATCTCTCTTAGGTTACCCTCAACCTACTGCGACCGCCAACCCGCCTGCCAAGCGTGGCGATTACGGCAAATACCCTCATGATTATTTGGGGGAGGCATTTGTCCAGCAGTGGACGTCTTTTGGCTGAGATGATGATGATGATGCACGTTCACAAACACTCAACGGTCTAATTCACCATTATTTTAATGAATGGAACTGCTTTTACGGATCTACTCGCTTTTATTTTACACATTAATTTGATTTAATGTTTATCCTGACGTTTCGGACTCTTTGCAGGGTCCGTGGTCACAAAGAGTGGTCACAAGAGTCTAATGCGTCCTATTTTTTGGTAAAATAAACGCGAGTAGATCCGTAAAAGAAGTTTCATTTCAATGTATATAGCTTTCGCGTAAACTTGAGGAAATAAAACAAAATAAAATCTCTTACAAAATGTTTGTTATCGTTATTCTTTACTCTGTGACCGGCCGTAAAATTAGGGTTGTCAAGTATATAACTTCTGTCAATAGCAAGCTACTGTTCGTGTTTTACTAGTGACATAAATTAAACTGGCGATCTAAGATATCGGTTATGTCTAACAAATATAAATTGGGCCACCATTCCCTATGTTCCGATGTAAAACTCTATGTTATCTCATCAATTTCATGGTGGATTCAACGATCAAATTACATTGGTCGTGCTATATTATCTAATGAGCATGTCTTGATATTTGAGCCGCTGAATTTACAGTCGTAAACCAATGCGATTAGAGTACGTAATGGTTTATGGGTGATTGGGATTGGGTTGGTGTACTATTAGGGCGGTACATCAGTGCATTGTGGAGCGATGTGACGCAATACACATCTAGACGTCCTAAACACGTCCTAGATGATCCCGACGATCTCATAACAGTTAAGAACGCCCCCCCGCCCGATCCTCTAAATGCCACTATATGTACATTAATTTACACACACTAATTTAGGCCTAAGACACCGTACTCGTAGAACAAGGGTACGTAGAACCGGTTCACACGCGCTCTATACCAGGTACAGACATGTACCTGGGCGCTTCTCTCCTCCTCCACGGCCCGGTCTACCCGAGCTGAGGTAGCCGCTTTAGAGGCGCCCTCGGGTGGTTCCGCTCCCCGAACCGATCCGAACCCTTCGGAGAACCTAGTAGGGCACGGGGACACGCACTTTTAAGTGTGTGATGCCGTTCCCTCTAGAAAACCTCCGTAGGTGATTCGTTTCACACGGTTTGAGGAACACTTTAAGTTTCTCGTCGCCCCCAAGAAAGTCCGGTGAAGCTGAAAATGCCGTAGGTATGAGGCAATCAGCAAATTCTCTCAAAAAAATAATGTGTCGCAATCGTCAACACGTCAATCAACACGTCAATACAATCGACTGGGCCTAGGTTCGTGAGTTTTAAACAAACATGATTCGAAAAAACTGATTTGAACCCGCATCTTGTTTTGCTTAATTAGTATTGGGAGTACGCCTGACTCCAATTAGTACCAGAAGAAATGGAATCGTCAAAAATTAAACACTTTTTTCTTAGCCGATCCATTTCAAAACCCTCGAAGAATCTAGCAGATTGATTGTTTGTTAAAAAAATTGATATAAATATATACAGGGTCTAACAAAATCAACAAGCAAACGTTTAAGGGCGGTATCTATAAGTACATCATTTTGAATACAATAACGAAAAATGGGCTCCAGTTTTATAGTGATTTTCCAAAGTTATGTTTTTTAACAAACTAAATCAATTATAAAAATAATTCACATCATGAAACATGTTGTATCTTTCTTTACTAACACGCACGTAAGCGTCAATAAAAAGATAGTGTGCAGATACACGCACACAATTGAAAAACATTGTATGACATTCATTCACACACGGCTATCTTTGTGTGCGTGTAGTACAGCTGTACGGGTTTGGAAAGGGTGTATTTTTTGGTGAATTATTAAGATAATGTTTTGTTGATTATCTCGGTAACGAGCCTGTAGTTTTGGACCAAATTTGGTGAGCATGCTCAGTGTGATGTATAGATGCTCCCCTTAAACGTTCGCTTATTGATATTGTTAGACCCTATATATATCTTCGTTCCACCTATCCTAGATACGTATAGTGTGCCAAACCTTTAGCTCAAAGTCTTATAGAGGATAGGATACCACAGTTTATGTCACATTTGATTTCAATCGTAAAGTTTCTCTGCAACATTTGATTGTATTGTTTCCTAAAGGGTAGAAGCTTATTGTATTCTTGAGTATTGGATATTTATTGCACTCTATAAACTGTTATCGGAAAGATATTTGAGATAAATACACATTATATGGTTTCTTGATTATGAGTCCTTTGGTCATAGTAAGGATGTTGTTAAAATTGCGTAGATTACGGACGGGTCAGATCTCAAAACAATAACTAAAGCTATAGAAGGATGGTTAAAATAAAAAACGTGCAACTATGTTTAGTTCCGTTCTATCTTATGGCTAGAAAAGGAGGTTGGAGTGCGATACAAAAAATAAAAACTAAGTGTCAACCATTTGTTGACACTTAGTTTTTATGTTAGTGTGCCTAATTGTTGTGTTTTTTGTATTGTTATGTCATTCGGTCATCAGAAAAATAAAATCTCGAGTCCTTTTGCCCGGCCAAAATCAGAAGTACGGTCGCCCAAAAAATTGGTTTACCACCCTAAGGTTGAATGTCGCATGGCAGATTCATAGGCATAAAGATTAGTTTCGCTTGCAGATCGATCTGACAAAACCTATTGCCATCTTTATTTGATTATATTCATAAATTTAGTAATGATCAGATTACTGTTTGTTTTGACAAAATCTCAATTGTCAGTTTTTTTTTTAATAGAATTTGGCTGTCTAATATAAATAGTTTTTATTACTTTTGTTTAGAAAATTTATATTTTCTTTACAGTAATTAATGTCTTATTCGTTTGTAATAAAGGTTAAAATGTCATGCACTTATATGTGACCTACGACGTATGAATAGTTTAGACCACTATTATGCATCTCTTTCAGTGATATCTAAGTATGAACGTTGTTGTAATTTTCGATGACTAGAAAACTAAATCAAAACTGGTACACCACTTTCTTGGGCCACTGTACATTGATTTAAAAGCTGACAGTTCGTTTCACAAATCTGGTGACACCTTCGAAATAACGAAAGAAAAGGGACAATCGATCTCTTTCCAATACATCACTTAGGTTCATTAGTTAAAATAGTGCGAACTGATGAATTTGAGTTGTTATTTTAGTCCGGTTTCTATAGCTTTAGTTATTATTCTAAGGGTCAGATAGAACCTAGTTAGTTTTTTTTTTCCTACACTCACACTAATTATCTAGCCCAAGAGAAGTTTCGTTTTGAAACTCGTTAAATGGTTACTAGACAACGGATAAACATACTTAAAATACATACTTATTATACATAGAAAACACCCAGACCCGAGACAATTTACAAAAACAATAATTTCTAAATTGACCCGACCGGAGATCGAACCCGGGACCTCAGAGATGGCGACACCATGAAAACCGGTGTACAAACCACTCGACCAAGGAGGACGTATAATAATTGGTAGTACCCTTGACCCTGTATATCATAGAATCGGGTTCGAATTACGCCCGTGGAAAATATTTTCAGAATTTTCTTCTAAAAATCAGTTTCATCAATTGTAATTTAATAGTTAGATAAGTGATTTCACTTTCCACACACACACGCATACGCACACTCACACGCACACGCACACGCACACGCACACGCACACGCACACGCACACGCACACGCACACGCACACGCACACGCACACGCACACGCACACGCACACGCACACGCACACGCACACGCACTTTCACAATTTCATAATGCGATGCAATGGTATTACATTTTTGTGTTCTATGTTTGCAATACCCTAACAGGGTCATGTACTTTATTGCTCTTAGACTTTACCTGCCGTTTACCTTATAAACATCTATTGTATTTTTTGTTCATACATGACTGTAGCAAATAAATAAATATTTTTTATATTTATGTTTTTACTGAAGATTGTTAGGATAAACAATACTTACTTAGATATTAATACTAAATAGATCCCACCATGAAAATTAATAGTTCCATTGTGTGTTGCTATAATTGTAATTATTTTGTATGTTTTGAAAATGGATTACATAACAACCAAAGCAATTTCCCTGTTTAAAAAAAAACTCCATTCTAAGTTCACTTCGAATCGCGCAGAATCGTTTGGAATGACTTTATTTTCGAAGTTCACAGATTAGTTCCAGCCCCAGCCCGCCCCGCGCTCTTTTATCGATGTAGAAAATGTAAGGCATCCAAAATTGCAAACAAAAGATTGCGCAATAAAATTTAACTGCAATAATGTTATTGTGATTGCTAAGGTTAAGCAACTTTCCGAAATGCCGGACATCGGATGGGTGACCAAAAATGTATCATCGCCAACACCCCCGTGTTTCAGAAGGCACGTAAAGCCGTTGATCCCAGCCGCCTACCTATATTTTGTTTTCGTAATATTTCCGTAATTACTATTACTGAATAAAGATGTTTATACAAACAAGAAATTGACTTTAACTTATAAGAAAATATAAAAAAATCACCTATAACATTGTATAGACATACATACATTACATACATACATACATTGTGTAGGCAATTCCTCATCACTATAGGCCGCAGGTACCTATACACTTACCTGGTCTACTGTTATCTACATTAGCTACACACATCAGTCATGATTATAATCTGAATTTTCATTAATTTTTTTAACCATTGTCTACTCAACCGTACTGATTCGAATATCATGACAAAAAGAGAACTATGGGGGCAACGCGGCCGGGTGCATACCGGAATAATAACTTTTTCAATGTGGGTGCATACCGGCCGGGGTCAAACCGGACTGGGACCATAACACACACCTCCCAGGTTCTATCAACAAACCAGTCGAGACGGTTAGGATGTGAACTGCTCGTAATAAAAAAGGCCTAATACGTGGTTTGTCGGACAAACGACTGTCAATTAAGGACAACAGCGAGGCCAACGGCTTAACGTGCCTCCCGAATCACAGAGGAGCTTATGACATTTTAATTTCGAATCGACGACATTGCGAAAATTGCTATAGGCACACAATATTATAAGATTACTTTTAACTACGTAAATGCTTATAACTTTATAAGTTAGTAAGTAACAGCCTATATTTACTGTCTCAATGCTAGGTCCTACAATTTATGGGTATTTGCTTAATCACCACGCTTGCCGAGTTGGCGATCTCAAACCCGGGCTATGTATCGAAATATCCGAAACACATTTTACCCGACCTGGGAACTGAACCCAGGGTGTCCGGATATCGGGCGGTGCGCTTTCCACTCGGCCACCGAGGCGGTAACCCTTTAACTATGTTGAAACAGTCGAATCTTTCAAACTACATAGTTATACATAGTTTTTTGAAGTGAAAACTTCTTTAGCGGCGTTGTACACTTTTTTTGTAATGGGTAAAAAATGTTAAATTCGCGTCAGGACACGTGACCGTCAGGACACGTGGCCTGTTCGAAAATTCGTAAGACGGATGACAGCCGGCGCGGCGTAGGAGAGGAAGTATCCCCCTCTCTTTCTACGGCGCGGCGAAAATGTATGCCTGCTGTTTCGTTTAGGCGGCTTGCGCGAATGTTCGAGTGCTTTTTAATGTAATATAAATTGTCATGTTTGTGTACGATAGCTCAATAAATAAATATTGTATTCTACCACATAAATGATAGTACTTTAATACTGATAAATGAAGCAATTCGTGCAAAATTATTCCCTAACCATTCCAAAATATCAAAAATGCACAACGGTAATATTCAAGTTTTCACTTTTGCCGGCACTCCCGGAGTGCAACCCGTCGTTTTTTTTTAATTCTTTACTGGAAAGCAAGAACTTGGTCTTCATCTCACCTGATGTTAAGTGATGATGAGGCCGAAACCGGTGGAAACGTACTTCACCCGGAATCCTCAACTACTGAGGCACTGGCTATCTTGGCTCTAGCTGCCGGAACGGGGTACGTATCATAATGTATAAAATTAAAATATATAAGTTTACAATGCATAAGTTCAAAATACCTAAAATCAAAAGATATAATGATTCAAAATAAATAAACTCAAATGGCATAATTTTTAAATGCATAAACTGACAATACATAAAATTCAAAATATATAATAATTAAAATATATACTGCTTAGAATACATAATAATCAACTAGTCTAAGTTTGAAATTCATAACTATCACAATATATACCTTATACCTTATTTATTGTACCTATCAATTTCTAGCAATACTAGCTGCCCTACTCCTGTAAGTCACCTAGTCCTGTAGTAGGTGTAAATTTCTAACCTATCACGTGACCTACAGGAGTAGGGCAGCTAGTATCCTTAATCATTTTCTCAACTTACTTATTTTGAACTTATACATTGTAAACTTATACATTTTGATTGTATGTATTTGGACGATTATGGATTAAATACTAACATTGATGTTTTGGCGACATATAACTAGCTGTTCCTCGACCCACCGCGTCGCATCTCGTCGAATGCACTAGTACTTCGTCTTCGCTTAGCGTTTTTTCTAAGTTTTTCTTTTGCCCCGCATTTTTGTGTCCTATCAAGATGTTAAATAGCCTAAAGTCTTCCACAAAAATTAGCCTATCATATGCAATAAGAATTTATTAAATCCGACTGGTATTTCTAGAGTTAAGTGCGTTCAAACAAAAAACAAATTCTTCAGCTTTATTATTATTAGGTAGGTAAAATAGTAAAACAAAAAAAACACAAAATCAGTGTACCCCAAAACCAGACCCCATCTCTATCCATCCGGAAATCCGTCTCTTTGACGTTGGAATAGCACGCCATAGACAACGTCCCGGGAAGATTGCTAAAAGCCTCCAGGAAGTGGTCAGGAACACTCAATATGGCGGCCGGAAGTTGTACGCACAGAGACGTAGCGGATGGAGCTGTCATCATTATGTAATGTACGGTTGGAAAAAGGGGATTGCGCGGAATAACATTTGCGGAGGATCAAATGCATTTCTTTTGTGGGACAGTGAATGTTAGAAGGAAAATCCCACCCCATAAGTAAGACTTAGTATGTAGTATATTTTCTGTTGTAAAAATGCCAAGCGACATCATTCTTTAATCTAAAATAAAAATAAAAATTTATTTATTTCAGGTAAATCAATTACAATTAAGTTACCGGGGCTACCCCAAAAAGTAGTCAGAAGACACTTGTGTGGGGTAAGCCTCGCTCTTCCTACCTAAACATAACAGTTTCGATTTACATGAGTGATACAAGATTTCAAAATTTCTGCTTCTAAAATATGGAACAACATCCCTCCACCTCTAAGACGAGTTAATTCGATTGACGGCTTTAAACTACGCCTGGAACAATATCACACATTGTATTTGGGTAATATAGATTAGGTTGTCTAGGTGGTCTGGTCTATGTAAGTATGTGTGTGTATGTATGTAAGTATATAAGTATGTTTTAAGTTAATCTTCTGGGATCTCCTTATTTGTGCTTTTTTTTTTATTTTTTTAATACTTAGCTCGGCAAATGACTCCAACCCACCTGATGTTAAGTGGAAATGAAGTCCAGACGCGAAGACAACTGGTGCATCGTGGAAACAAACGTAGCATTAGTCAACTTCACTCTGCCGGCCCACAGGGTGCTTCTTCACGCCTCTCTTGAAGGACCCCATATCATAGGAAGGAGGGAAAACGTGTGCTGGTAGACTATTCCATCTTTTGGAGGTGCGACAAAGAAACGAGTCACCAAATTTCTTAAAGTTTGTACGGAATACAAAAATGTGAAATAGCTCTTCAGCAAGGTTTCCCATAGATATAAATGTGGAGCCACAGTATATTTTGTGTTACCAAATAGAGAGCTCCTAGTTATCGGGCGACATACTCGATCGCTCAGCATCAAAAGATCTTGTCATAACTCAAGTATTTCAGCCGATAAGTACTTTGGGATATTTCAAGAACTATCGTCCCTTACTGTTAGTTGTTATCGAGTTAGGAGTGTTAAACGTTCGAGTTAGTATTATCATTGAAATACCATCATCAGGCTATATACTTCAATGACGAATAAATGTTCAAAGAGTGGTGAATGAATGATGAATAAATGATGAATGAATTATGAATGGTGAACTTGTGATGATTGAATGAGGCACATGAATTTATGATTATTTACATACAATTTAACGCAAATATTGTTGCGAACAAATTACAATTTGAAAAAAGACAAAGTGTTGAAAAGATTCCACGAGCGGGATTCGAACCCGCACCCCCATGACATACCGGGTCAGGTGCACTACCAACTATGCTATCGTGGCTCAATGGCTACTCTTACTGTGTAAGCCAAAGGAGCTATTCAATGTCGACAACTACGTCATCAACATCCGATTTTAATACTTTTATAAATATTTATTTATTTATTTAAACGAGCACCAACATAGTGTACACTAATACAGTTTTAAATAAAATGCACACACAAAACGACACAAATCAAATGTCACTACAATCATAGGTGTGGACAGCATGCAATAAAAAATAAAAATAGCGAGTAACAGAACAAAACACAGAATTATACAGAATTGAGAATAAACAATAATAATTAATCAATTTATAAACAAATTAAAATAAAAATCAAATAAAAAATTAATTAATTACAAACCAAACCAACCAAATATTGAAAGATCAGTTAAGAATTAGGCAAGCTATATTTATGATTATTTATCATCATCATCATCATCATCATCATCATCATCATCATCAGCTCATTTTATGTCCCAACCGCTGGGGCACGAGCCTTCTCTATGGACGGATAGAGAGCACGGGCCATAAACGACCACGCGGGCCCAGTGCGGATTGGTGGTTGTTAACGACTGCTAATGCAGCCGGGACCAATGGCTTTAAGTGCCTTCCGAAGCAAGGAGGAGCTCAAGATGATACATTTTTGGTCACCCATCCAATGACCGCCCTTTGCGAAAGTTGCTTAACCTCAGCATTCGCAGACCGGGCGCTATAACCACTGCGCCATCGAGCTCGTATTCATATGTAAACAATAATTTTACTATAAAAAATAAAAAAATTGCAAATATTGTTTCAAACAAATTACAATTTCAAAAAAGACAAGCGTTGTTTTTGCAACACTTGTCTTTTTTCAAATTGTAATTTGTTCGAAACAAATTACAATTTGAAAAAAGACAAGTGTTGCAAAAACAACACAGGAATTTGTCAAATATAAGAATGGGTTATTATTCCCCACGCTGCGCTGGCATACGGGTTGGTGGGGTGAGGATTGATGACAATTATGTAAGCTATTTTAAATGTATGCCAATGATAATTTTTTTTATATTGTTAACGTTTCAATTTATTCATATTCATCTATTTTGCAAATCACATGGTATTATAAAGGTAGTGCAACGAAAATTAATTAAGTACAGTAGACATGTAATACCCTAATAATAATAAGCTTCAATTGTAGTTAAACGTTAGTAATTTAAAAATATATCTTTTTCTTGTGTTTCGTTCACGATGTACTTTAGAACACCGGCCAAATTAATTTCTTACTCCTCCGAGACGGCAATTCAAATAATTTATTTAGACTGGCAACATTTTTGAGGCCGCCATTTTGTAATCAAAATATCATTCACTCTTTACACAGCGGGAAGCATGTTGAGCCCTTTATTTTTGGCGGCAAATGCCAAATTAATCCTTTCCAGGAGACGAGCAGGAATGAAATTGTGATCTCCGAGAGAATTGCAAAGCCCTCGGAAACGGTCGAGTCTTTAAGCAAATAGACTTTTTTATTAAGTACTGAAAGAGTATAGAGAGAAGAGAATAAACAGTTTGTTAGCGGGGTAGCGTTTGATTGTCATAGTACGATCTAGTTTTGTGAAATGACGATTTTTTGAGAATATCTACAGGCTTAATTTAAATCCAGTTGGATGTCAGACAGTTATCTGACATCTACAAATAGGAGTGGTAGCTTAAAGCCTTTACATTGTCCTACTGCTGAAAGCCTCCATCATTGAAATCAAATCATCGATTCAATTGATAAGTATTGCTTTGTCACATGCTTGCCAAATACAGGATGTAGGTGATGTGTAATTAAAATAAAACAAAAAACCCGACTGCTAAAACAACTATATAAAAAACCGGACCAACATAAAAAATAACTGTACGATCCCAATTTGAGCAATGTTGAATGCAATGTGAAATATTTCTAAATACATTGAATATTGATTGTTATCGCTGACGGGGAATTGTCCCCCGGGGAATGATTGCATCAACCATCTCTTTGGTTAGTGATTGTGTCCCGCCTGCGACAAATCAATATTCAATGTATTTAGAAATATTTCACATTGCATTCAACATTGCTCAAATTGAATTCTGGGATCGCAGAGCTTGTTTTTTTCTTTGCAGTTATTTTTTATATAGTTGTTTTAGCAGTCAGGTTTTTTGTTTTATTTTTTTAAGCAATTTTATTTGTGTGCTATTAACTTATTTATATAACATTCCTGTTAACCCACCTATAAGTTGATAATGATTGAGTTAGGTGTGACTTCACGTAAGTAGTATGAAGAAGTAGCAGTATGCAGGGTGCCTAGTATGAGTTTTGTATACTATCCGTATTCATTCGATGAATGAATGAATGAATGATGACGAATGAAACTCGCTCTTGGGGATTGAACACGATTTCTCGCAACCAACCCGAGCAATCCGTTCGGCTAATGACGACGCTTCATTCATTATTTTTCGAAAGAGAAAACAGTGGCGGTAGTCAAAGTAACATTAAGAAAACGATAGCGATAAGATTGACCACGTGATTTAGCGCGGCTTATGTCGATCCCATACATTTTATTCTTTTCGAACTTCGCTATCGTTTTCTTAATGTTACTTTGGCTTAGCCTATAAGACTCTACTTCTGCTTAACACCAGGCAGAGATGAGCCATTTCCCAACTTCTCTATAAAGAAAATACCCCGATATATTGTTTTAGCATTTATTTTGATATTTGTCATAGAGGCTCCTTAAATTAAAATAATAATTAAAGTTACTTCCTACTTTTATGCGTGTGTACGTTGTTACAATAAAGTCCCAAGTATATTTAGACAACATCACATATATTGTTCTGGCTGCTTCAATACCATACTATAAGCGCAAGGCGACTTTCAATAACTGGATGCAAAGAGCAAAATACCAGGCTTATGGGAAAAGAGGTGGAAAAGTAAATATTATTATAATATATAAAAATTAAATAAATTTTCTAGGGTAAACAGACCAATGGTAATGGCCGTCTTTATCGAGTACCTACAACTCACTTGGACCCTTGGGTTCATCCTGTGTGTCGTGTGGGTCCTTTGTGCGATGCGGGACCAACAGTCTAGTGCAATTGTTATTGTTCGGAGACTATTATGTTAATCAGTGACGGAACATATTTGAAGTATGGATTGTTGTTTGCGAAACAGAAGATGAAATGCAAGGAAATGAAATTAAAAAATATTTATTAGTTATTACAAATATTGTATATAATAGATAAATGGAATCCATCGGAAGTTAGAGAAAGGTGTAAAGTAGCAAGTCCTACTAATATTATAAACGCGAAAGTTTGTAAGTATGGATGGATGTTTGTTACTGTTTCACGTAAAAACTACTGAATGGATTTGGATGAAATTCGGCATACAGATAGTTTATAACCTGGATTAACACATAGAATACTTTTTATCCCGATATTCCCGCGGGAACGGGAACCACGCGGGTGATACCGCGAGCGGCCGCTTGTATACAATATGTAAAAAACGCTGTCCGATCCGTAAAGGTGTTATTAGGTATCGAGATTCAGTTCTATTTACGTAACGTAGAGTACTGTAGTGGTACTGTATGACATTGTGGAAATTGAAACTTATACCGGATGTAAATTTGATATATTAGATTTGTTTATTTTTTTTGTTTTTTTACATGTTTTGGTTGTCTTCTATATTTTTTGTGTTTATTTGTAATGGATAGTGTCCTGCTATGATAGGGCTGCTATGATATTTTCCAATTTTTATTTTTTTTGCCTCTGTAAGGGAGAAAAGAGCTGGACACTTGCTGAGTTTCTTGCCGGTTCTTCTCAGTGCAAGATCTCCCTCCCAGAGTAGACTTACGAACCGATGGCATAGCAACATTCATAAGAACTACTTGTAGCCTAAACTGAATATATGATTTTTTAATTTGAATTTGAATTTGAATTTGAATTTGTAATTATTTTAAAAAAAATAAGTGAAAAAAATGTACCCCTATAAAAATTTAGTTAAATGACAAAACTTACATGGCAATACTTTCGTCGGCACTTCGGTAGTGTAGGACCGTTGGCGCCGCCGCTATTGATGGAAAGGGTGGTCACAATTTTATTAAATTAGCATAATTTTGGGGTAATTTCAGCAAATTCGGTACAAAAAACTTGCGTTTCAAATCACGATAACTCTTTTATTTTCATGAATAATATATTTTTTTATTTTTTATTATAGTTATTCGTATACCTACGTACCCCTTTGCGATCGGACAGAGTTTTTTACCAATTGTATAATTATTATAATAACCAAGATTACTCGTACATATTTTTTATTTATTATTATTTGTTTGTGTTTTTCTATTTAATTTTATTTGGGGATTTGTTTTCTTGGTTATAACATAGTAGGGTATAGTGGCTCCAGTGTTCGACAGGACACATTAATCGATTTTTTCCCTTCAATCATAAAAAATAGGAGTCAGTAACTGAGTTTAGTCTATAGCAACCATTTAATACAGACCACCTGCTTTTCAATTTCAATATTATTTTTGGGCGAAAAAAGTGTCAAACACTGGTCCTAAAGTGTCAAACACTGGTCCTAAAGTGTCGAACTCTGGTCCTAAAGTGTCGAACACTGATCCTAAAGTGTCGAACTCTGGTCCTAAAGTGTCGAACACTGGTCCTAAAGTGTCAAACTCTGGTCCTAAAGTGTCGAACACTACTGGTCTTAAAGTGTTGAACACTGGTCATAAAGTGTCGAACACTGGTCCTAAAGTGTCGACTACTGGTGCCACTACTCTACCTACGCGGAAACATATGAATACTTGTAGTGTGAGTATTCCGCTCTTATCTGGGCCCGTGGGCCCACTCCCTGCTACGAATTATTTTAATATTTTTATTCCGGCAACTTGGCCCACCATCGATAAGTATATAAGATCTATGGTTTATATCGAATTCTAGTACAGTTAGAAGAAAACGCATTCAAATTAAAAAGAGTTTTTTAAGAAAGTATAGTGTCAATTCAGTATAATTAACTTTTAATCATCACTGTGTGTTTTCCGAATAAAGCAGAACTTAATAATAAAGTAAAATATCGTTATGTTTCCTATTATTTCAACAGACGTTCACATAATTAAGTCATCAGGATTGTACGCACTTGGCCCTGATGTTAGGTGATGATAAGGCGGAGATGGAAGCCCACTCAAACGGACTCCTCAACTGCTGAGGAAAAGTTCAAATTTAAATTCAAAATTATTTATTACATGCCACATTGGTGTACATAGTAATTATAGCGCCCCGTAAGGGCATAGCAAGCAGAGGGAGCTTATTTAATACTGTATTATACATTTTAAAATTAAATAAATTAAAAATTGTAATATATGTAACGCATGTAAATGGCTATCTAATGTCTATCTATATCTAATTTTGGGGGTTAAAGTTACTCGCGTCCGTAAGTTTACCCTTGAGACCCTACACGTGACCCCTGGGTGGTGCTAAATGTGTGACACTGTCGGAGTAGTAGAGCCACGCTGCGTTGCAGCGCGAAATGGGCCGGCTCGCCCGGCGTAATACCACCCTCTTACATAATCGTAATCTTTAATAATTTAATCGGTCCAGTTTTTGAGGAGGAATCAGGGGACTACGAAACTTTGATTTTGTCTACTTTTCATACATGTTTTTCAATTCAGTCGACCTTAGTATTTCCTCTTAAGACTACCGGCTTAACCACTACACTTCAGAGGCGGCAAAATGTCATAGAATAAGCATACACCCTGAAAGTAGTTTGGGCTTCTGAATCCATTTCAACCATTTTCATCATCATCATCATCAGCCTACACACACGTCAACCATTTTGAATAAACGTCATTTTATTCTATAATAAAAGAAACATGTAAGCAATTAAACTTTCACAAAAATATCGTGGCGTATAGAAAGTTGCGGTATTTGTATCGCTTAGAAAGCCACTTCCCCTAGAAAAAAAATGTCTCAAAGAAAAACAGTTTACGTCACAAAATAAAAGATATATTGTGCGCGATATACACTTTTGTATATCTTCGGTGACCACTCACGTTCTGTTAAATATATTTCACTATGATATTGAGGTATATCGAACGGAAACGTTATTTACGATATGACACATACGTGGGTATGTCGTCGTAAAACAAGGAAATAGTACATTTGAAAAGCTACAAAAATTTTTTTATGGTGACACTTGCCGCCCAATATATGACCTAAGACTTGACATCTAACGACTGATGGATATTGTACAATATCGCTTAGCATCATTTTATTAGTGAGCTCACCATGTTAAATTTATTTTATTAATTAGTGACATGCATCATAATATATTGCACGGTACATTTTTTAAATAGATTCCAATTTGAAATTTTAATGTTTTCTAGTGTTTAATTAATTGACTTATAAAATTTATCTGATTTTTAATTAATTTGAGAATATAATTCATTGTATTGTTTTGTTATTTGTGATTTAATACTATCAAAACGTAACGTACGTAACACGGCAAATGACTCCATTTCACCTGATGTTAAGTGAATATGGAGTCCAGATGTGACGACAACTGGTGCAGCATGAAAACAACGCAGCATCAGTAGCCCTCACCCTGCCGGCCCACAAGGTGCCTCTTCACGCCTCGTTTGAAGGACCCCATATCATAGGAAAGAGGGAAAACGTGTGCTGGCAAACTATTCCATGTTTTGGATGTGCGACAGAGAAACAAGTTACTATTTTGTTTTTGTGCGCGATGGAATATTTGAGACAGCGAAGCGGTGACTCCGGAGAGCAGCACGTGTACTCCTATGGAGGAAGGGAGAAGGTGGGATGAGGTTAAAGAGCTCCACGGAGCCTTCGCCATAGTATAAGCGGTAAAAAACGCTGAGTGACGCAATATCTTCTTCTGCGTTGCCGATAATGCGCACAGCGCGACGCTGCATTCTGTCCATGGCATCGAGATCGATCTACTAACAATTATGGATCTTCGTTGTTATTATGAAATAATTAAAAGGTAATAAAATAGTAAATAATAATTTTATTATTTTAAAAAGAGAAATGCTTACGACCTCATTATTATTTTTTTATGACATAACTGGCCCATGGATAATAAACCTTTATAATTTACTTTTATTTGTAAATATAACTTATGATAAAGAGCTAAGTTAAGTCTTTCCAGCTTGTTAAAGAGTTAAGTGCTCGCCTTATCGAGGCCTCCGGTGACAAGAAGGCTGGCAGCTACCTCTGCCAGCGTATTAGCTTGGCAATCCGAAGGGGCAATGTTGCCAGCAAGCATTCTTGAGACCGTTCCCATGAGCCCACAGTTGGAGGACATCTTTTATTTATAGGTCTTTAGTTTTAAATTTTCTAATTATATTTCTGTTTTTTTTTTCAAGTTAAGTTAAGTAATGTTTCCTTTTGTTGTGTATTTAAATAAATTTATTTATGATATTTGAATTTCACTAGCTAAGCTACATCAAGTCCTACCACCAACCAAATCAAACTCAAAATTTTGTAAATGTCGCTAACTCTATTTAAAGCTGTGCAGTTCCTTGCGCCCGTTCTTTTGCAACAACTAAAAGACGTCCTGAACGGGTGATAGGTAAAATATTTTGAGGCGACTCAAAAGCGCTTATCTAATAAGTTTACATTACCTCATTTAACGTATTTACAAAAACTACAGACACCATATCTAAAAGAAAACAATAACATAAAAAATATCAACATTTTAAAATTCTACTACTGCAAAGCTCTTGACATTATGTCACCGTAAACGTTTTTAACACCAAGCGCACTTCACGTATTCGAATAGAAAAAACAACACTCTTAATTTCAGTATAAAACTGAAAACATGCATATTTGCGATAAACAGGAAAAAAAACGTCGACATCACGTGTTCCCACTTGCACTGCAACACGAGCACAAAGGGAGGGGAAATAAAAGAAAACCCCAGACGTCCTGCAACGTAAGATAACGTCAATTAGGCAAGACGTATGGCCTTTTCGTAGTTTTACCGCAACATACGTGTGATTTTGCACATTTACAATGTACGGTAGGTAGTAAAGCGATTTGGCGCAAAATTTTTGTAGTTAACCAAGGTTTCGTGTTTTTTACCGCTTTGTAGAACTGAGGTCACGGGTTCGGAGTGATATTCGGTGCCTGTAGTATTTAGTCGAGGAGCTCGATGTCGCAATGGTTAACGCGCCTGGTCTGAGAGTGCTGAGGTTAAGCAACTTTCGCAAAGGCCGGTCATCAGTTGGGTGACCAAAAATTTATCATCTCGAGTTCCTCCGTGCTTTTTTTAACCGCCTCTGTGGTCTAGTGGCTAAGACCACCGGTTTACACCCAGAGGTCCCGGGTTCGATTCCCAGCGGGGGGTACATGTTTGTGTACTCGGTTTGGTTGGTGGTAGGGCTTGTTAGTCCGCCTGGCTAACTACCACCAACTTATCTAAATATGTCGCCATAACATCAATGTTTGTAGCATTGTTGTGTTCCGGCAGCTAGAGATAAGCCAGTGCCTCTCTAGTTGAGGTTCCCGGGTGAAGTGCGCTTCCATCATTGGCCTTTTCATCACTTTATATCAGGTGAGATCAAGGCACTGTGCTTACCCGTAAAATATTTAAAAAAAAACACGTAAAACAGTTGGCTGCATTAGCAGCCGTTAACAACCACCGCACCGCACTGGGCCCGCGTGGTGGTTCATGGCCCGTTATCCCTATCCATCCATTATGGAAGGCTCGTGCATAAAAATAAGCTGACGATGATGTATGCATGATGCTGTATTACTTGTTGTCCCGAGTCACCTCCGCTGCGTTTTAGCAGATATACTTTCCCAATGTACCATACGCTCGTTTGAAAGCTAATAATTAGTCAGTTGGTCGAGTGCTAAAGCGTTCGGTCTGATGTTTGGAGGTCCAGCAGTGCTATTCTCTAAGCAAAACAGCGTCGACCTCGATATTGAACTCCCTCATAATTTGCAAACGAATGTAGACTTTATTACTATTAAAGTAGGTTGAAATTCGTTTGCAAGTTATGAGCGAGATCAACGTCGAGTTCGACGCTGTTTTGCTTATAGAATAGCACTGCTGTTTTCAATTCCCAGGTCGGGCAAAATGTGTTTCGAAATTTTCGACGCATAGCCCGGGTTTGTGATTACCAACCCGCATTTGGCAAGCGTGGTGATTAAGCCAATGCCACGATGATCGATTTTAGCGTAGACTTGATTGTATTGAATGAAATGAAGGATAAATATATAATAAATAAATAAACTTTCCTACACTCTCACCAATTATCTAGCCCAAGAGAAGCTTCGTTATGAAACTCGTTAATGGTTAAGGATGAAGTGGGACAGTGTTTATATAGGCTTTAACTTATTTTTATACTTATTTATACCTATAACATCATCATCGTCATCATCTCAAGTCTTCTTCGATCAGATTTGTGCAGGCCTCCTTCAAATATAAATATATTTTTTTGTTAGTAATGAGTAATGACAAATGACTCAAATTATTGCATATAAAGATAAAGTAAGTAAGTAAACAGCCTATAACTGTACCACTGCTGGGCAAAGGCCTCCATCATTGAAATCAAGTCATCGCTACAATTGATGGGTAATGGCTTAATCATCAGGCTTAATCATATAAAGATGTCAGGCATTAAACAAAACTGTATTTACAAAGTGTACTTAGAAAAGCCGCGTCCCATATTACGATCTTAGAGCGAGGAGGGCCCTCCTGAATTTGTGGGCATTATATTGGGATCTTGTTAACCCGGTTTTTATAGAGGTTTGTTGGTCATCCCCGGGACATTGTCCTTGATATAATCTTGTATATCCCCCAGTTTTATATGTCGCCCGATGTACTATCATAGTGTGTTAGTACTTTTTGTATGAGCTATAAAGTTTTATTTTAAGCGTTTGTCGGCAGCCGAACGGATCTCGGCTCCGTTAGGCTGTTGACTTGATCTCATTTCTAAAACAACCATAAGTATTGCCTTCTTATATAGATCAGTTGAATAACTGGTTATCAACAGCGTCATCATCATCAGCTTATTTAAATAAGTGGGTTACTATTCAACACTATTTACTCATTACTTTGAAAGCCAAAGGCGCCCATTCATTTCATTATAATATAACAAAACAAAAACAATTTATAAATAGCTTGCCTACTTCTTAACTGATCTTTAGTATTTGTAAAAATATTATGATCGGATGTTAATGACGGTAGTTGTTGACATTGAATGGGCGCCTTTGGCTTTCAAAGTAAAAAGTAAATAGTGTTGAATAATTTCGGCGGGCTGGTTAGAACCACGATAGCTCAATTGTTAGAGCATCTGACCCGGTATGTCAGGAGGGTGCAGATTCAAATCCTGCTCGTGGAAACTTTTTCAACATATGTGTTTTTGTAATTTGTTCGCAACAAAATTTGCTTAAAAAATTATATAAACATAACAATAACATTTTAAGTGGGTAACTGTTATATTGGCCTTTAAATGTTTTTTTTATTACCTACGGGTACGCTATCGGCTTTGATCTCATCTGATGTTAAGTGACGATAAGGCGAAGGTGGCAGCGCACTTCACTCTGAACTCGCAACTACTGAGGCACTGGCTATCTTATCACGCGACCAAACGCGTGTACCACTGCACCGTTTAGATAAACTGTTTTCATATGTATTTTTTCAGGAAGTTTTTTAGCTAAGAAGAATGGGAAAACATCACATGTTTCCATTCACAGGGAAGGTTCGCGTCCCAGCAGTAGGGCCACAAAATGAGCTAGTGATGATGCTGAAGTTCATTTCAATACAGATATTTTGACTTTGACCTAATGTTTCTCGGCAAACTTCGTGCTTCGGCTGTCATCGGATTTCTATCAGTTATGGAGTATATAGAGTTACTACTACTCCATTTACAGAATTAGGGGAAACACTATTGTGTCATAGTACGTAATTGATTTACGATTTATAATTTTACAGCTCTTTATAGTTCAAGCGAAAAGTCAAAACAAAAGAACAATAAAGTACGCTGTTCTGAATTGAAATTGTTATACATGAGAAATCTAATAATTAATGGTCATGGAAATTAATATTAGGTTGCCCTCGGAAGTGCGATGATTACCGAGAGACGTTAAGAAGCACGACAGAACTGACAAGTTTGCTACTGATTCGACACAGAAAGATTAAATACAGATATCCAAAGTTACTTAAAAAAATGTGGGATATTTTTATCGCGTTCTTTTACTGCCACGCAATATACTTTCTATTCGGATATAAATAATATAAATAATATTTCCGACCTTTTCTTATCCATTGAACGCGAAACACGAAGTAATAAATATAAAGTTTGTAACATACCTATAAACATATCTGAATACCGGATTGTTTTTTTTACTGTTTAGGAGTACGAAGAATAGAAGTTGAACCTTTATGCATGATCGTTTAATAATGTATCTTTCTTTGTTTGTTCAGGGTCGTCATCATCATCATCAGACAAATTTGTGTCATTTAACTCACTAACTCAAATGTCTTCTATAGGGGAAGTGAGAGGAATGAGTATTTACTGCATTCTCTTTATGATTTGTAAAAAAATATAGGTACGTCATTGTTAATTCTATATTCTATTTTCTATTGCAATATTGATTTTAGCCCCTTCGTGTGTAATAGACTTTATCATTATTTATGTTATAGTTATAAAATGATGTAATACCTGACCCATTTTTTTTCAGAATATAATGTTAAAATTGTTTATTACTATAAGGTGGGATGTCAAATGTTACACAACAGTCATCGCGTTCTTTACAAAAGCAGTCAATTGTAATAGGTATATTAGGATTCTTTTGTGTATTTGCCATCAAATACCTTTTAAAGGTATTGTCCTTCACCGCAATATTCATAACCTTTCCTTAGGGACGAAAATTATATTAGAGAGCAATGTAAGGAAACGATAGAAGGGATACAACAGTGCCTTTAACAAAAATGGGCAGTATGGGGAAGTCTGGTGCTATAAGAGATAGTTGAGGTTTAGGAAGAATTTTTTTTTTGTTTTAAGAGCGTTTTTTAAGAGCGTTTACGCCGCACACTAGCGCCGCCAATGAAAAAAAAACATATCTAGTAATTAAAGATAGAAAATCAAATTATGCTCAACAAACTATTTGAATGAAGTAATTTAGCATTTTTACGTCACCTAGTAAACACCGAACATGTTATAATTTAGTTAAATAAGACGTTACGGCCACTTTTAACTATAACGCCATATTTAACTAAACCATAACATGTCAGGTGTTCATTAGGGGACGTAAAATGCTAAATTACTTCATTCAGATAGTTTGTTGAGCATAATTTGATTTTCTATCTCTAATTACTAGATATGTTTTTTTTTTCATTGGCGGCGCTAGTGAGCGGCGTAAACGTACAAATATTTTGCAACCTACCATAATAATCTTTATATATAAGATCTATGGTTCACAGTTATTTGAAGTTGTTGATCCTATCCAATGGTTTCTCTGATTTTCTTATTCGAAGTTTAAATGTATGGGTATGAGCAAACCAGACCACTTTCGAGATTCATTTAGGATCCCTTTTCCTAGGACCTAATTGATCGAAGATTAGACCATATAAAATGTTCATATATAGAGTTGTTATTATTTACTTGTGGACCCAGCGGACTTTGTACCGCTTTGACAGATTCCATCAAGTGATTGGTTTCCATGACAACAAAACAAACAAATCATTTTGATTTGGAAAATTAATTTGTCGTTTTTAGTATATTTATAGTGTGATTCCCGTGGGAATATCGGGATAAAAATCCTATGTGTTATGCCAGGTTATAAACTATCTGTATGCTGAATTTCATCCAAATCCATCCATCCGTTGCTGTGTGAAGAATGAACAATATACACACATACACACAAACTTTCGCATTTATAATATTAGTGTGATTATTATTCTTAATTATTTTATCTTCCTAGAAATAAACAAATAAAACAAGAGCCTTTACACATTTTTGTATCCCATACCCACTTTAAAGTTCAAAATGTGCAACCAAATAAGTATGGGGTACGTACACCACGCCCAGACGTGTTAAGCTAAAACCCTAGCAACATGTTAAGTAGCGATAAAAAGAAAAATATTTCAAAAGAAAAGAAAGAAAAAGAAGAAAATAAAATTTTATTTGGTTCATAAAACTATATAAAAAAATGTAAAAAATACATCACGCATATTACACAAATTTAAAGGTTTTAGAACCAAAAAGGCAACCGCTTAACATGTGTCATGACCTAAGGAGATCCCCAGGCCACAACGCTGGTATGTAATATCAATATACGCTCAGCTTTGAGTAGTGCATCTGAAAACTATAATGTGGAACGATAAAGATTCGCAATCATTTTCAGTGTGAAAATAGTAATTATTACGTAAAAACAGAGATAATTCGGATGTATTAATGTTAGGAGGGAAACACACTGGGAGCATTTGCGCTTTAATTATGGTTTTTAATTGACGAATTCTCGTGAATTAAAAAGATAATTATGTCTTGCGTATCAACAAGGCAGGGGCGGCTGGTTTTGTACACCATGCTACTTTCCGAACCTAACCGAACCCTTCCGAGAATCTAATAGGGTACGGGGACACGCACTAGTGCGTAATGTCGTTCCTTTATAATAATATATTTATATATATTTAAATATATATATATATAATATATAGGAACGACATATTTATCATCATTTAACTTTTTAGTAAGTAAAGTAAACACGTCCATAACTGTAGGTACCTATCACCCGTTTGCACTAACCTTATGAATCGCCTAAGTATTGGCTTAACTACTACCCGGTCAAGTTAACTCGGCACCTGGCTCGAAAACGTCGCTTACGCTCAGGTGCCGAGTTAACTTGTCCGGGTAGTAGTTAGGCAAAGACTTAGGCGATTTACAAATTTAGTGCAAACGGGTGTATATCTTTTTAAGTCTCTTAACTAGAGACCACCTTACAATGATCTATATAAAAGATTTTAAAAGTCCTTGCCATGTCAAAAAAGACATTGTATGTACATCAGAAAACATAATAAAAAATTGTGATTTAAAATTTAAAATTAATTGGTAATTCATTTGTTGGAAAATGTATAAAAATATACAATAAAGTGCTTTTCACTCTAACCGAATTGCCACTACACAAATTTAAGACAGAAATAAAACAAGGTCTAATGAAAAAAGGTTACTATGAAATTGATGATTATTTTAATGATAAGAATGTGTGGTCATCTTAGTCTGCTCGCCTGCACATGTTATTTCACATTGTAAGTAGTTAGACTTTTTTATAAAAGGTTATTATTACAGTCAAAGAATATACATAGATGCTAAAACAGCCTGGTTGTAATAAAAAACACATTATTCTCTATTTGTATCAATATACATAATAAAATCAATTTATATAATTTTTATACTCATATTATAGTCTTTGTGAACAGTGTCCTACAGATAACAAACAGCGTTGCGTTAAATAGATCATTAAGTTTTTATTTAAAGTATCTTGAGTGTGTCATGCTCTCTTAATTGTCTCTGCGGTGGTGGCGTGTGCGTCGGGTCGTTACGTTCCCTAAAATATGGTTGAGCGAAGCGATGGCTGATTCATGTCATACTCGTGAACGGGTGCCGCCTGTGGAGGCTGGTCTGCTCTTGCATACTTATCTTATTGTTAGTATTAATTACTATAGTTTGACTTTGTTTCTTAAACAATTTTTGACTTTTATTAGAGTACTGTAGTGGTACTGTATGACATTGTGGAAATTGAAACTTTTACCGGATGTAAATTTGATAACTTAGATTTGTTTATTTTTTTGTTTTTTTTTTACATGTTGTGGTTGTCTTCTATATTTTTTGTGTTTGTTTGTAATGGAAAGTGTCCTGCTATGATAGGGCATTTTCCAATATATTTTTTTGACGCTGTAAGGGAGAAAAGAGCTGGACACTTGCTGAGTTTCTTGCCGGTTCTTCTCAGTACAAGATCTCCCGCCCAGAGTAGACTTACGAACTGATGGCATAGCGATATTCACAAAAGCTACTTGTAGCCTAAACTGAATTAATGATTTTTGAATTTGAATTTGAATTTTGAATTTAACATCACCATACATCACCTTTGTCCAGCAGTGGACGTCTTGGGCTGAGATGATGATGATGATGATGATACATCACCTAATAATTAATGCAAAAACACCCTTAGTGTGTCACTGTGCGAATTAAAAATGTATTTAATCGACATTCGCAATACTGCAGATTGTTGAAAGTCCAAATATTTGGCTCAATAAAAGCGGAACCTGAAACATTTTAACGCAAACATTATTGAAGCGTTGTTGCTTTTAAATGAAATTTCGGCATTTCGAGCATTTTGCGCTTACTTGTGTCAGTAATCCCATGCTGCCCCCCGACCGCCTAACCGATCATTTTGATTTCGTGTGTGGTTTATAACGTCATCTTGCCACCTCGCACCGCCTATGAAAGCAATATCAAAAGCTAAAAACTATAGCTTTCGATATTGCTTTCATAGGCGACACAAAACGACAAGATGACGTCATAAACCACACACGAAGTCAAAGCGATCGGTTAGGCGGTCGGGCCCCTGGTCTGTGACGTGCAAGGAATGCATCAGCTGCACCAACTTCCTGTGCATGACATAAGAGCCGACTAAGGTCAAGGGTTCCAAGAAGCTCGCACATCAGTCGATCGGCTAGCAACCCGTTACTGATCTTATCTATTCCACCTCAGCTCTACTTTGACAATGCTACTTACATGTAGCGGCGAAGTCACTAAAGCTCTGGTTTCCTAGGATAGCGGTGCCGTTATATAGCGGCCGTAATATTACGGACGCAAAAAAACGGCCGTCTGGTGACGACATGTGGAAAGTTCCACAGCCGTCACACCGTCAGTTTCACACACCGTCATCTTTTTTTTAATCAACCGTCAAACGAAACGTATCCAGGAGAGAAAATGGACGACCTTGATTTAGTTTCAATAATTTACTTGGAGGATGAACTATCATCAGAAGAGGAAAATAGTCGTTTGGCGGAAGATGATTTATTCAAATCTCGTGGTACAGAAGGTGAATTTGAGATTTTATTACGTCGCCGTTTGCTGAGCAATGAAGAGAAATTCGTTTTGTACTCACTTTGTACGGTCAAAAAAAACACACATACCTTCACCGCTATCGAAAAACGTTCACGAAACTATCCGACACCGTCAAGACGGCCGTCATACAAACGGCGGCACCGCTTTTTGACGTTACGGTGTCAATTAGCTCTCTAGGAAACCGCGCCATTTTGTTTACATAGACAACGTTATATATATGACGGCACCGCTATCCTAGAAAACCAGAGCTTAACGGCGAGTTTACTGAAAATTGGTAATTTTGATGCTATGTTCACCTCTTTTTTAGAGAAGGACGTGAGAGTATGTATGTATGAGTCAGTAACGATGCAATTTGAACAAATTGTGACCTACTGTCATCATCACAGCCAAATGACGTCCACTGCTGGACAAAGGCTTCCCCCAAGGACAGGGATGGGCAAACTACAGCCCGCGAGCCATCTCCGGCCCGTAAATGATCGGAGTCCGGCCCGCGAGCCATCTCCGGCCCGTAAATGATCGGAGTCCGGCCCGCGACCATCAAACAAAAATTCAAGTGCGTGTGTGTTTCAGAAAATGCATATCTATCAATATTTTTTCACAATATTTATTTATTGAAAAAATACGGCAAAAAATTCAATAGCCTGGCCCGCCATAGATTTTGTTAGTAAATATTGTCACGCGAATGAAAAAGCCCATCCCTGGGGGTCTCCACAACGACCGGTTTTGTGCAGCTCGCATCCAGCGGCTTCCCGCTACCTTTACTAGATCGTCGGTCCACCCTCTTGGAGACCTGCCCACACTGCGCTTTCCAGTACGCGGTCGCCACTCTGTTCCGCCCCAGAAGCCATCAGTCCTGCAAGCGATGTGTCCTGCCCACTGAACAACTCTTCGGGCTATGTCGGTAACCTTTGTTCTTCTGCGGATCTCCTCATTTCTGATTCGATCACGCAGAGAAACTCCGAGCATAGCCCTCTCCATTGCTCTTTGTGTAACCTTAAGCCTTCTTATGAGGCCTATAGTTAGCGACATTCTATTCAATATTGGTTCAACCACAGTCCACAGAAACTTACAAAGGAATTTTGTGAAAAGGTTGACAACTCAGTCCTTTAAATGAAACTTTTGTATTCATCTTCGATATTATTGACACTTACCATTAAGAGACATTCGTCTATAACTGCAACAAAAAAAATAGACTTGTCAAAAAGAGAGACTGAAGCGAAGCGAGTAAATCTTGTCATTGAACTCAATCGGGTATTGGACCTCATATCTAAATGGGGCTCCAATAACCTTGTTGAGTTCAATGCCAAGAAAACACAGGTATGCGCGTTCACGGCAAAAAAGTCGCCATTCCTACCCCTTCCCTCTCTTCAAGGCACATCACTCGGCCTGCAGAGCAGTATAAACATGCTTGGTATGGAGATTCGCTGCGATCTGAACCAGAGGGACTATATTGAAACCGTGATAAAAACTGCGTCACGTAAACTCGGTGTCCTGAACAGGGTGCGGCGATTCTTCACGCCGGATCAGTTGTGCCTTTTGTACAAGACACAGGTGCGATCTTGCGTGGAATATTGCTCGCACCTCTGGGACGGTTCCGCAAAGTACCTTCTCGATGCCTTGGACAGATTGCAGCGGCGCGCTATACGCATTATCGGCAGTGCAGAGGTCACTAATGCTCTCGAGCCCCTGCAATTGCGTAGAGATATAGCGTCACTCAGCGTCTTCTACCGCTTATACCACGGCGAGTGCTCTGAAGAGCTTTTTGACCTCATCCCACCTTCTCCCTTTCTCCATAAGAGTACGCGTGCTGCTCTCCGGAGTCACCGCTGTACTGTCTCGAACATTCCATCGCGCACAAAGAAATTTGGGCCTCCTTCCGTACCTGCCACCCATCTCAGTCTCAAGCCATACGCATCCACGCATTCACATATATATATATACAATTTAAACATTTTAAACGTTAAGATTTAGATCATATTCCAATTTTTGCAATTTTTTATTTAATTTTTTTTTTAAACTTTCATTAGTAATAATATTGATAGACCTCTACTCAGATAATAATTCGACATCGAAGAATGAGCTACGAAATTCTGTGCTGAAGCAATATTATGGTACACCCACAGACCACAAATCAATTAGAGTAGGCGGTATAAAAAATTCATCCAAAAACTAAAACAATTTTTTTTTTTAGTTTGTCAAAAGGCTGCTTCAGCCTAATAAAAAAACCGAATCTATAAATAAACGTGCGTCGTACCCTAAATTCATTTTCAGTTTTACGACCTTTTAACGGCTCATCATCAATAATAAAGACATTAAAACAAATAATTACACTTTTTTAACAGCCATTGACAAAATACAGTCGTAAATTATATTGACTCTTTCAAATATCCGACCTAAATTGGTTTATGTACTATTAAAATATCAAATTGGTTCACACACGTGGTTATTATGAAACGTTATTGAGTGATATACGGTTGCGGCGAATAGTTTAAGTGTTTTAAAACTGACGTGGTAATTATATGTTGCGGTTAAAACGTATTTAAGTCTTTTAATCGTTTTGAGTAGGCAACACTGTCAAATCAGTAATTGTTAATCATTATTCATTCAATTTAAAAATTACTTAGAAAAAATATGTTAACTATAATGTTTATTAAAAGTGGGTTTAACAATATAAATTAAAACATAATATGGATGTAATACGACCGTGCAGCGTGCGAAGGGAAGAGGCTTATGCCTTGTAGTATGTAAGGTACGTATGGACTGATAATGATGATGATGGCATTTATGAACCTTGTCAGGCACTGCAATTAAAAGAGGATAGAAGGGCAATAATTTTATAGTAGTTATATATTTATACAAACTAGTGGTCGCTCAGTGGTCGAAATTCGTCCGTAATTTTTATAAAAAGTTGGTTACTAAACAATATTTTATTAAGGCTGCACGGATAGTATCTTAGCAATGAAAAATTTAAAAAGATAGAATGTGAGTTGGATTGGCATTGACAGATTTCGGCAACTACTCTTCCATTTTTGAAAAATGTATAAACCAATGTTTATTTAATTTAATGTATTTGTATGCATAATTGTTTTTTAAATATTAGCCTTTTGCACTTCTTCTCTATATAAACAATAAAAAATGTGTATGTGTATGTCTAATGTAAAAGTGTGCGTATGTGCGTATGTGTATTTCATACTCCTCCGTCCGCGCAATTTTCGTAAAAAGGGGTAAAAAGTTTTGCTTCACGTTTAAAGGATATAAAATGAGTGGACCTATCAATTTTAACTATGCGCCTACTGCTGCATGGTATTCAGCGATAAGCTCAATGGCGCAGTGTTAAATACACTCGGTCTGTGATTACTAAAGTTAAGCAACTTCGCAATGGCTGGTCATCGGATGGCTGACCTAAAATGTATCATCTCGAGCTCCCCCGTGTCAAGCCACGTAAAGCCGTTCGTCCCGGCTGCATTAGCAGTCGTTAACAACCACCGCACCGCACTGGGCCCGCGTGGTGGTTTATAATAAATTAATAAATACGTTTATTTTCAGGCAACAATTTAAAGTTACAAAATAACAGGCCCATAGATAAATACCTTATAAACTAACATAAGCACTCCAATATACAATTTTTGTTATTAATATAAAACTTAATCTATGTTAGTAATTATTTCTACACTTTCGGTGTCGCATCGGTGGCGCTCAAAGGTAGCCTTCCACGAAAACGTCTGAACACCACTCCCTTCGGCCAGAAGTCTTCTCTCATGAAGGCGTCCAGCTTAGTTGATGGGACTCGCACCACAAATGCTTTGAAGCTAGTGTTGTGGCGCGACTCCAGCGGCTCCACCCTCAAAAGGAAGTTGGTCTTCGTGGTCACACAAACGTGTGTAATCTGTTTATGGCCCGTTCTCCCTATCCATCCATAGGGAAGGCTCGTGCCCGGGTGAATCTACAAATATTGTGCTATTTTGTTTCCGAATCGTCATTATCCTTATCACCGGCTGTCGTTAAAATAGTTTGCATTTACAAGTTTGAAATTGTTATGTGAAATAATGAAGTAGGTACAGTCAAGTGTTTCACATATTCGATTGCATACGTACGGCTAGTAATGATGAAATTCGTGTGAGGAAGCGGGCAGCGTCGAAAAAGCAACCGCATTAATTTTATAGATTCACCCGCCCCAGCAGTGGGGGCATTAAATGCGCTGGTGATGTAAAGATTGACGACCTCCGTAGCCTGTGGCTTGCACGTCGGACTTTGGGCGGCGCTAACTCTGAGGTCCCGGGTTTCGATTCCCGGTCGGGTCAATATCGAACGCGAAATTTTCGATATTGTGTCTTGTCTGGGTGGTTGTGGTACCGTCGTTGTTTCTGATTTCCATAAAACAAGTGCTTTAGCTACTTACCTTGGGATCAGAACAATGTATGTGATGTTGTCTAATCTGTTATCTTATGTTATTAAAACCACTACGTTAGTTAAATATTTTAAGCGTCAGTTATATATAACGGAGCGTCCTGTACGAGTGCGCACGCACACGTACTTAAGTTGTTTCTGTGTACACGCGCGCACGCAGTGACGCTGTGCAACGCTGTCAGTTCTGCATTGATTCGATGGAATGGTTATCGCTGAGCGCGTTAGCTCACTAATGTATTGCATTTTTGTCTTTTACCGTCATATTATTATTTTACTTTTTCTAATTCAATTACTTATTATTATATTGAGAACTTAGTATCTAGACAAACCTAACATAGGCTTTAAGATACTACTAACCGATATTTGTAATTATATTTTTGTTGATAAAATAAATATATAAATAAAAATAAAAAATAAATGTGTCTATATAAATAAAAATGAATGTTGCTAAGCGCAAAATTCAAGAACGGCTCGACCTATTGGCAATAATTTTTTCGTATTTGCCTTTTTTTTGTTTTGTTTTTATATCTGTCATTCCTTAAATTTTGGTATTTGGCCTGGTTAGAAAATATAAAGTAGGTATTTCAGGATTTTTGGAAAAAGATCCCTTAAGTAGGTACAACTTTGTACAGGAGGTTTCAAAACGGACCAAAATTACCTATACAGAGTGATCCTTATTACGTTGTTTTGTGTAAGAAACAGATATTTACATTTAATAAGTTTGGCTTTTTAATAAAAGAAAAAACACAAGTCGTTTAGCGTGGGCTAAGCCGCGAGCAAGAACTAGTATATATACCTAAATATATATAATATAAAGATGATATATAGTGCTTATCAAACCTTACAGAGTAACACAAATGTTTGAAAGACCAACACCATTCTAGTAGATACAGACGCGAACAATTTCCTTTCCCTCATTAATAACACCGTCACAAATTAAAGAAAATCTGCGACATTCACAAACAGAATCAACTTTAAAAATTAAATGCTACTGCTCCGTAATCCAATGACCTGACACGCTTTAAATAAAGTTTAAAATGGCGTGGACTTCCACCAATTTACGCTAAGTAGACGGCGTGCTGGCATCCCGCCAAAAGGCAGATGGCATTTTCCCGCCTTTTCCAATAATAATATGCAAATTAGAACCGGTTTTTAAAAAGATACCCGGTTACCCGAGAAACATCTCTTGTTTCCTATTTCCTTTGGTGGGAATGTAAACATGTTACTTTTTATCAGCTTATTGTAATAAGATCAAAAAATAGATGTAAATAGATAATTTTGTATATTTTTGTGGTTTTTGGGTTAATATTTAAGTAATTTTAATGTATTCTTATCAAATTGTGTTTAATACGTTCGTCCGTCTACTAGTTCATGCGTTATGCTTCTTAGTTTTTAATTTTCACTTGTAATTGGTTAATTTAGTTGTTACTGCGTGTTTGGTTGCGTACTGCTGTGCTTCCACGCTTAGGTGTTCGCGGAAGCCCAGCGTCACCTGACATTATGCTGAGTGGACGCCTGTTAGTGCCATACTTAAATTGTATTGTGTCGCATGTTTTCTTTTATTTTGTATTGTGATATTTGTAATAGTTACTTATGGCATTAATAAACTTTTTCTATTCTATTCTAAGCTACTTTTGCGTGCTTTGTTTCTGGATGGGTGACCGCTTGCTCTTTCTCTCAGTGGCGTGACTATAAGCGACGCCGGCGAGGAGGATCACAGTAATCTTTACAGTAACATGATTCCTGATTACTTCACATTACACAGCTTGGTGAACCACCAATTTTTTTCACCGCTTTCTGACTCAGTTTTTTAAGGACACTTAAGCAAGTAAGTAAAACGCAAAAACGTTTTTCGATTTTTTTTATAGCCACAAAACACGATCAAAACATTAAAGCCAAACAGTATCTGTTTCATTATACAATCAAGACATTCAGCTATTAATAACATAGCTATACATAATTCATTAGGGACAAATAAGTAACAAATTACTGTAATAAATAAATGTAATCTATCAAAACACGAGTTACTATACAGCACGATTCAAAAAGGCAGACCTTGATACTTCAATGTCTTTTTATTCACGAAAAAATGGAGACAGGGTTTTTAATCACCTAATGGTAGGTCACTTCACCCAGAATCCTGAACAACTGAGATGTTGGCTCTCTTATGTCTTATCTTTCAAGCAACAATTATCATCATCGACGACCTCCTTAGTCGAGTGGTTTGTACACCGGTTTTCATGGTGTCGCCATCTCTGAGGTCCCGAGTTCGATCCCCGGTCAGGTCAATTTAAGAAGTTGTTGTTTTTCTAAATTGTCTCGGGTCTGGGTGTTTTCTATGTATAATAAGTATGTGTTTAAGTATTTTAAGTATGTTTATCCGTTGTCTAGTAACCATATAACGACTTTCATAACGAAACTTCTCTTGGGCTAGATAATTGGTGTGAGTGTAGGAAAATTTATTTATTTATTTATTTATCATCATCATCTCAGCCAAAAGACGTCCACTGCTGGCAAAGGCAAAGACCTCCCCCAAGGATCTCCACAGCGACCGGTTTTGCACTGCTTCAATAAGCAACAATGCTTCGAAATTATTGTAATGACGGCAGCCTTGTAGAAGAGGATTTTTTTTTTCTTTTTTAACAAATAAATAAACTTTCCTACACTCACACCAATTATCTAGCCCAAGAGAAGCTTCGTTATGAAACTCGTTAAATGATTACACTAGACAACGGATAAACATACTTAAATACATACTTATTATACATAGAAAACACCCAGACCCGAGACAATTTAGAAAAACAATAATTTCTAAATTGACCCGACCGGGGATCGAACCCGGGACCTCAGAGATGGCGACACCATGAAAACCGGTGTACAAACCACTCGACCAAGGAGGTCGTCAAAGAGGATGGTAGCTAGCTTGTCGTTTAGAACAAGCCCTATCACCAACCATAGCGAGTACAAAAATAAGCACCATTGCTAGAAATCGAAATCTCTAGATCTAACACAGGTGGTCTAACCATTCTAGTATTATGATGATCTATGATTATTAAAAATGCTAAAAAAATAAGTTCGAGCTTCATCAAATCATCACTGATTGCTCATCTGATGGAGAATGGGCCATTACCACGAGGGCCCAGTGCGGATTAGTAATTCAAAATTTAAAATTCAAAATAATTTATTCAGTTTAGGCTACAAGTAGCTCTTGTGAATGTCACTATGCCATCGGTTCGTAAGTCTACTCTGGGCGGGAGATCTTGTACTGAGAAGAACCGGCAAGAAACTCAGCAAGTGTCCAGCTCTTTTCTTCCTTACAGCGATTTGATTTAATTGATTGATTTATTTAATTGAATTGATTAATTGTTAACTACTACTAATGCAGCCGGGACCAGCGGCTTTACGTGCGTTCCGAAGTACGGAGATGATATATGGTCACCCATCCAATGATCATCCTTTGCGAAAATTGCTTAACTTCAACCATCGCAAACCAAGGCCGCCTTGGACACTGCGCCATCAACACTCGAGCTTAACTTAAAAAAACTTTTTGGCTTAATCTTTTATTTCGTCTTTACTCTCGTTTCTCTTTTCTCGACTCAACCTGTATCGTGAATTAGTTATTATGATACACTGTAATTACCAATAGTAATCCTGGAACCAGTCCACATGTGTTGTGACGTTCCGCGTACAAATGATTTACGGCTCACTGCCCCTGCCACTATAAATTTTAATAAATTATTACGCAACACAAAATATTATTCATATTTTTAACACTTCAGTGGCGACTCTGCTCAATTTTAGCTGTATATTGTCTTTAATCTTTTTTATTGTCATCAAAACGCAAAAATAATTTAATGATTTTTTTCTTCATTGTACTTTGGCTATTTTGATAATCTAATATTATAAGAATCTCATATTTTGAGAATCTAATATTATGCGAATAAGGCAGCTTAGTAGCTGAGCAGTGACACACTCGGCGCAATATATGGTGGTCCAAGATTCCCCATTCTCAGGGCAGGCAGTGTTTCGGATTATTGTATGCCCACCAAATGTAGCAATGACTTAATTTCACTGATGGAGGACTTTGCCCAACAGTGGGACATTATACAGGCTAATTATCATGACCAGCTCATATACGTCCCCACTGCTGGGGCACGAGCCTTCCCAATGTTTGGATAGGGAGAACGGGCCATAAACCACCACGCGGGGCCAGTGCAGGTTGGCGTTTGTAAAGGACTGCTATGCAGCCGGGACCAACGGCTTTACGGGCCTCCAGAAGCACGGAGGGGCTCGAGATAAAAAACTTTTGGTCACCCATCCGATGACCAGCCTATGCGAAAACGACTTAACCTTAGCAATCACAGACCGGGTGTGTTAACCACTGCGCCAACGAGCTCCTCAGGCTAATTTTATTAAAGGTTTGTTACCAATTTCTTCTTTATTTTCTTTGCATAGTCTTCACATACGAGTATATTATTGATGTCTATGTAGTTCATAATGACAAGTGTCATACAAACAATACATAAACAATACATAAACATACAAAAAATAACAAGTGTCATCATAAATCTTGTATATATTTTTACGTGTTAATTGATCTATCTATATATTAATACGTGAAGCAAAAACTTTGTACCCCTTTATACGAAAATTGCGCGGACGGAGGAGTGTGAAATTTCGCACACTTATAGTTAATATAGAGAAGGAGTACAGAATGTTATTTTTAAAATTATGCATAAAAAATACATTAAATCAATAAAACAAACATTACACACACTACCATGTATTTGACACACAGGCATTTAAAATCTTTTCAAAAATTTCATAAATGGAAGACGAGCGGCCGAAATCTGTCAATGCCAATCCAAACTCACATTCTATCTTTTTTAATGTTTTATTGCTTAGGATACAATCCGTGCAGCCTTAATAAAATTACGGTCGAATTTCGACCACTGGACGACCACTAGTTATTGTAATTGTGTACCAACACTATGTCGGTGATCTTATCTTCTATATAAATAAGAATTAATGTTGCTAAGCGCAAACTTGAGAACGGCCAAAAGGATTTGGATGAAACTTTGCACATAGACAGACGATGGCCCGGACTAAGACATAGGATACTTTTTATCCCTGTAACAGGTTCATATGGGATAGTGTAGTCTTCGCGAACGAAGTCGCGGGCGACAACTAGTAATATATAAATACAATTTATTCGTTAAATTTCCACCACAACTCAGGATGGTTGTGAAAATTATCTCATCTAGTGATAAGATTTAAACTCGTATTACTTTTATTACCTGCTAGCGGCCGCCCGCGGTTTCACCCGCGTGGTTTCCGTTCCCGTGAGAATATCGGGATAAAAAGTATCTTATGTGTTAGTCCAGGGTATATACTATCTGTACGCCGAATTTCATCCAAATCCATACATCCGTTGCGGCGTGAAGAAGCAACAAATATACACACACACATACACACAAACTTTCGCATTTATAATATTAGTTTGAGTATGATTCATAACTGTTCATAACGGATAATTGTACAGTCGGCTGTAGATCAACCTACCCAAATCTGTCAAATTTCTCCAATGAATTATTGATCCTTATAACCAAAAAATAAAGTTCAAATTTGATTGTAGAAATTTGACAGTTTTGGGTAGGTTGATCTGCCGCCGTGTGTACGTTTGCCACAAATTAAGTTAGTCACATTTTTGTACACTACATACATATAGCTGACAGGATGGATGCAGCTGTCTTCCGGAGGTTCACTGGTTGCATGTTTTACATGCGAGCCAGTGAGTCTTCGGGTTGTTTTTTTGCGTTGTGTTTGTAATTTTAGTTACTAACATACTCTACTTTATTTTAATTTATTTATGTAATGGAATTATAATGTAATTTTAATAATATAATGTAATTTATAATTTATAGCTTTTAATTTTATTGTTTTTTTTGAATTTTTTTATGGTAATTTGTGAATATGGACCATTTGGTCTGAAATAAAGTATTTTTTTTTTTTTTTTATTGAAAGTAAATTTGTCACATGCATTAAAAATATGTTTTTTTTTTTTTTAATTAAAACGGTATTACAAAACCAATTACAATAATTAAAGATTCACAATCTACAAATAACATTACAACAAGAATAATTAAGCAAAATTACGAAAATAATGTGTAGGTACTAGGTAAGTTCGTCGGGTTAGTTTCGTTTCGGCACCTTCCCAATTCGGCACCCATGATTTTATGAACTCGATAAATTTAAATCTCGGAGGTACAGTCACCGATAAAAAAGAGTCAAATTCAAAATCATTTATTTAGTTTAGGCTAGAAGTAGCTCTTGTGAATGTCGCTATGCCATCGGTTCGTAAGTCTACTCTGGGCGGGAGATCTTGTACTGAGAAGAACCGGCAAGAAACTCAGCAAGTGTTCAGCTTTTTTCTCCTTTACAGCGTCAAAAATATTGGAAAATGCCCATTCATAGTAGGACACTTTCCATTACAAATAAACACAAAAAATATAGAAGACAACCACATATGAAAAAACAAAATAAAAAAATCTAAGTTATCAAATTTACACCAGGTAAAAGTTTCAATTTCCAAAATGTCATACAGTACCAACCACTACAGTAGGTAGGGGAGGCTGGGGGCCAAAGTAACACTTTTTGTTTGAAGGCCTCTCGGGCAAAATTTATTTGCTTTAAATAAAATTAGTCAGTGAGTTTAGGGACACAGGTTGTTCAACTAAGATATTTTGAACTCAAAATATACCTATTGTATAAGAGAAACGTAAAAATCGAATTTTAAGTGAACGAAGACAAGTGTTAGAATTGTCCTCACTCTGTGGTCAATTGTAACAAAGGTTTTTTATAAAATAAAACACAGGTGCGTTAAGTAGGGACACCCGAACTATTTTTTTAATGCAGTCTTATCAGTTAATAATCAGTCTTTAATCACAGGAATGAATCAGATCTTAAAAAAAGAAAAAAATAACACTATTGTATGAATTAAAAGTAACATGCCTTTTGTGGCTTTATATAACACATAAAATCAATTTGTTAATTGACAAATGATAATTATAGATATTACATAATATTACAGCTTGTTATTAGCTCTATAAAACTTATAAAATTCAAAATTTAAAACATTTTCTATCTTATATGGTGTTACAATTGTCCACCGTTACAAATATCCCCAGGCACATATCTCACATTCTTTACACCTTTTTAATTATTATTTGTGTATTTGCCTTTTAATTAAGTAGTACTTATACCTAAATTAAAAACAAAATAACTTATGCGAAAACAAACATAACACAACTCAAACAAAATAAAAAGTAAGTCTAAAATAAAACTGAAATAAACAACTACTCAATTAGCAATTGTTACAAACATTATGTGCCTAATCAAATAAAATTTAAAAAGTAATCACAAAAGGAAACGAAAATAAAAAAATATTAAAAAAACCTTAGAAACTATAATTGTGCCAATAAAATTGGCTTCTTGTTCGGTAGGTACACTCCTCGTGCGCCCACTTTTTACATTGAGTGCCAATATCCAGGTCTCATTCGGTCGACTTCTTTCTTTGTACGCTTCTTCATAAAGAAAAATGTCTTTGGTTCCACGTTCAGTCTTTCTTGTTCTGTTTCGAGGCATCTGAAAGAAAATACGTGAACTCGTATAAGTAACTATTTTCGATTGCGACCATCAGCCACACGCAGTAGAACTCAACAGACCATCTATGCATATGTCCAATAGTGGACATGTGGACAATTGTAACACGTGGACAATTGTAACGTTACCATTGCCCCCATCGTCAGTGGTACAACTGTCCTTTACGGACGATCTAAAGAAAAAAAATTATATCTCATAATTTACTGAACACTAAGAAACAAACACTTAGCTAAGCAATTGTATGAGAGCTCAGCTGACGACTCAATGAAAAATGTCAAGAGATTACCACATTTTAAGTGAGTACCAGACAATATAATAACAAGTTAAAACTTACTTTGGCGCTGCAGAAACAAGAATCCGTCGTGGCACTCGTCCGTTTCGCAGTTTGTGCGCAGCTGACTAGTGAGCAGGTCGGGAGGTGTCCTGTGCGTATTCGAGCTTACACACACAGGCGCAAGTGGCATAGTAGTAGAAATATCACCAATGTTACAATTGTCCTCTGTTACTACTGCCCCCTACCTACCCTACTCTAATAAAAGTCAAAAATTGTCTAAGAAAAACAAAGTCAAACTATAGTAATTAATACTAACAATTGGTGATCACGGGTCCAAAGTTAAAAAATATTTCATAAAAATAAAATTGTGGCTTATTCACTTCTTTCTGTGACTTTGTGCCAAATGTACAATAACCCTATTTAACAGACTATTTTTATGGGTAACCCAGCTGAACTGCCTGCAATTATGATATCCATTACAAGGAAGCAGGTAATGTAAGCCCGAACAATGTCAAATTATGCAAAGCTGTTGCGTGGTGCCGTGCTGATCGGTACCCTGCGGAGGCATGCGATCCAAGGATTTTACCCCGTTCGAACCAACGTTAATCACGTAAAATGTAAACGACAAACTCGTTAAAATCATATTGAAATACAATCTGACTATTTGAAAACGACAAAATGAAAAAATTCAACGAGCGGGATTCGAACCCGCACCCATGACATGCCGGGTCAGGTGCGCTGACAACTATGCTATCGTGGCTCAATCCAACTCGCCGAAATTAATCAACATTATCTAATTTTGGTTTGTAAGCCAGAGGAGCCCTATTCAATGTCGACAACTACGTCATCAACATACGCAATTTGTTCGCAACAATATTTGCGTAAAATTATATGAAAATAATCATAAAAAAACATGTTATTTTATCACAACAACAGCAACAAGAGTTTGTCACAACAACAAATATTTTGAATTTGTTTTTTGCTTTTAAGAGCGTTTACGCCGCACACTTAAAGGTATTGTCCTTCACCGCAATATTCATAACCTTTCCTCAGGGACGAAAATTATATACGATAGCAATGTAAGGAAACGATAGAGGGGATATAACAGTGCCTTTAACAAAAATGGGCAGTATGGGGAAGTCTAGTGCTTTAAGAGATAGTTGAGGTTTAGGAAGAATTTTTTTTAAGAGCGTTTACGCCGCACACTTGCGCCACTAATGAAAAAAAAACATATCTAGTAATTAGAGATAGAAAATCAAATTATGCTCAACAAACTATTTGAATGAAGTAATTTAGCATTTTTACGTCACCTAATGAACACCTACGGCCACTTTTAACTATAACGCCATATTTAACTAAACCATAACATGTGAGGTGTTCATTAGGTGACGTAAAAATGCTAAATTACTTCATTCAGATAGTTTGTTGAGCATAATTTGATTTTCTATCTCTAATTACTAGATATGTTTTTTTTTTCATTGGCGGCGCTAGTGTGCGGCGTAAACGCTCTTAATGTTTTAGTTCTAATTTTTTATGGGTCCAGCTGAAAGTCTTCGTCGTGGCTACAAGCTACAACATGAGCTGAGCTGGTCAGCCCTTTCAGTTGTTTCTCATTATATCTTAGATATAAGAAACCTATTGCAATGTTAATGTATTGGAAGCACTGAATAAATAATTACTTATTTATATACTTACTTACTATATAGAAAAATCTTCTGTGCGTGTGTATGAAATTCAACTCCTTCTAAACGGCTGGACCGATTTGGATGAATTTTTTTGTGTGTGTTCAAGTGGATTCGAAAATGGTTTAGATTTACAATTGAACCAGGTAGGTGGAGCTGCTATAGGGGTCCATCATGGGATACGGGTGTTCTTAAGCGGACGAATAATAATAAGAGGATACGGTACTCTAGGATTAGGTTTTTATAATGTTTTATTGTTTTTATATTAAAATATTGTAAAAATCTAGTTTAAGAAAGAAAAGAAATGAAGAGTATAATAATAATAATAAATGTTTCCCACACTCACACTAATTATCTAGCCCCAATAAAAGCTTCCTTAAGAAACTCGAGAAATGGTTAACCGGACAATGAACGAATTAACGAATGATTTGTTTGTTTTGTTGTCATGGAAACTGTCAACGTTTTATTTGCTTTGTTATCATGGAAACTGTCAACTGTCAACTAGTATTACATAAAAATCTATGTGTACTTTACAAAGGTTTTACAATCACCACGACAATACAAAAAAGAGGTGAGTATAATGAATTCCATTACCCCACTTGGCCGACTGAGTGTTTTTCAACACAGCATTTTGTGTTTACAATATCACTAAATATGTCACAAGCAGTGCACTAAAGGTTAATACGAGCCATGTTTGCTGTCTGCGCAGTTTTATGCCCGCCCTTAAGTGTTTAAAATGTCCAAAAGGTATTTATTTGTCCAGCAGGAGGTCGGGTAAACGAATAACTTTAGTTGTGGACTAAAAGGAGGGTAACTTTTGTTTTATTTTTATTTAGAGCTCATTCGAGGTTAATACAGTATGTTACTATGCTAAGGAGTTTAACGATAAACCAGTGGTTCTCTAAGATACCAATATTTTTTTTAACGAGGGATTGTTTTTAGGGTTCCGTACCCAAAGGGTAAAACGGGAACCCTATTACTAAGACTCCGCTGTCCTTCCGTCCGTCCCGTCACCAGGCTGTATCTCATGAACCGTGATAGTTAGACAGTTGAAATTTTTACAGATAATGTATTTCTGTTGCCGCTATAACAACGAATACAAAAAAATAGAATAAAATGAATATTTAAGGGGGCTCTCATACAACACAGACATGATTTTTTTGCCGTTTTTATAAATACCGGACCAGGAGAGAGATACTTGTACGGAACCCTCCGTGCGCGAATCCGACTCGCATTTGGCCGGTTTTTTTTATAGTTGTCACGGCAATTGACTCCACTCCAATCCACCTGATGTTAAGTGGAAATGGAGACGAGAAGAGAGGGAGACGCGAAGACAACTGCCACTCTCAACCTGCCGATGCCGGTACGCAAAGTGCCTCTTCACGCCACGTGTTATTTTAAAGAGCCCAAAATCGTGTTCTTTTTATGCCGATATCCCCAGTTCTAATATCAAAATCAGTCTATCTACAAACTATTGAAAAGTTTGTTATACCTTGAAATTACATAAAAACGAAGTAACCACGTCAGAAACTGAATTACATTTAATGAACTTTATTAAAAAGTTTGAAATTGCAAAATAACAAAGTAGCTGTAATAAAATATCAAAGACGCCATTTTAAATTCGAAACGTCAAGTTACCCGCGCTTAATTTATTTTTAATTGTCTGTGGTGGCATGAAGCCATTAAAACAAGTTGAAATTGCGATGTTGTTTTTACTTTTGTTAATTAGAAAATACTTCGCTACAAATACCTTTTTTTGTGGAAAGCCCGGTAGGGAATAATAACTGTTAATGATAGACTTTCTAACGTAACTACTTTTTTTTCTTTAGGATATATTAGAGAGCAAGAAATTTTACATTAAAAGAATACCTAGAACGGCTGCAAAGATACAGAGAGAAAATAACAAGCTTCGCTTGGACGGAAAAAGCTTGAATATTCAAATAATGCAAGTCTCCGTAAAACATTGTACTACTAAATAAAATACACTACATTTTTTCCTTCTATTCCTTTACCTTTATCTTAAGACTTTGGATAGAGGGAACTTAATAAATTGCATTGAACGAATCAAATATTTAAGATGCACTGTCAGCAAAGGAATCTAGCTCTTAGAGCGTTGTAAATTGTTACTTTATTATTTTATTTGATGAAGTTAAGTGATAAGATGACGATGTCTTATGACGGATGGTAAATTATACATGATATTCTATATATTTCTGTTTAGTAAGTAGACAAGGAACTGTACGATTATGGTTATATATTACTTTAGGACACGTTACAATTTCAAAAAAGGCTGAGGGGCCTGTTTCACAATGTCTGATTAGGAGATACTTGTCAGTTAAAATGAAGTTTTTGTATGGACTATCTGCCAAGTAAACGCTAATGGGAACTTACTTGTAGATGGTGCAAGAGGCCCTAAGTGTTTAAAAAAAATTACGAGCGGGGTCGAGCCAACCATAGTTGGTAGTGCAACTGACCCGGCATGTGATGGGGTGCGGGTTCGAATCCCGATCGTGGAACTTTTTCAACACTTTGTCTTTTATCAAAAAGGAAATTTATGAAAACGTGATGACTTCTTGAATTAACTTAAAAAGTGACGTTAATAAAATTGATTGTCTATTATAATCCGACAAAATAAAAAGTACTTACTTACAGTACTTACATTGAGTTATATTATTTACTTTTAAGGCGAGCCGCGCGTCTGCGATTCCTCTGGTTTTGCGGGTGTCCATGGGCGGCGGTGATTATTCTCCATCAGGTGACCCGCCTGCTCGTTTGTCTCCTATTTTTATTAAAAAAACAAAAGTTATTAGTCTACATGCTAGCCACTTCTGAGGGAAGGCCATTATCATTGAAATCAAGTCATTTTTTTACATCAAAACTTAATATGATACCTACAAAGATAAATGTACCTACTCACAGTAACCACAACATGAAAACTCAAGGACTTACTAGAAATTTTGATAAAAATATAATTATGTATTTATGCATTCAATAATCTGAAACACATCTTTGCCGGCCCGGGTGTAAAAAGGGGGCCCCGAAAAATAACACAATTTTTTTTTCACGAAATGCCAATAAAAATAGCTAACGAAAAGAGATTTTTTTTTTTTTATTATTGATTGTTTTGATTGATTTTTTTGTATGGAGCTAGATTTCTGTTGTCGAATAAAAAAAAATCTAGGCTAATCTAAGCTAAAATAAATCGCAAACCTATCTCTCCACTTACCGCCAAAAGGCTCAGTCAATTAAGGTTAGAATGCATTCCTGATCGATATTCAAATTTTACGCAATCTCAAGATCTTTTTTAAACAAATTAAGATCTAAAAAATTCCACTCGCTAAATGCCCAATAAATAAAGAAAACGACTCACTGCATTTTTAGCGAAAAAAATTGCGTTATAAATAAAGAAAATAAATAAATTGGAGACACCACAGCCGAATGAATGATGACGGTAGGCTTTAATAAAAATTACAAGCGTTTTGGTAATAAGCGTTGATTTATTGTGGGTAGTTTTTTGCTCAACTCTTTCACTGTAAGTTTCATAGTGTACTTTACATTTCAGTATTGCTTCTTCATCTTAATAGTATTAATTACAAAAGCAAATTAAAGATGTTTTAAAATAAATAATAAAGTTTTTATTTTCCAATAAATACAAAAACTTTTCGAAGTGAGACAATCCACCCCTGAAAAGTAATTCAAAACTTGTGTTTACATTTCTTTAAGCTATTCAATCATCGAAGTTCAATTTTTAAATCAATGTGCTAGAAAAATACTTTCTAAGATTAGGTAGAAAAAAACGAATATTTCTCTAAGTCATTGTAATTTTTTTATAGCTTCTGCATATTCATGGAGACAGTGTCACTGTTACCACGGAACCTGATAAGGGTTCTAAACGTTAGACAAATTTTAATTTAAAAAATAGCAGCAGCAGAGCAATAACGCAAAAAGCGAGAAGAATTGCGTATATTTATCTAAACTTATTCATTTTTCTTTATTTTGTTTACTATTTAGATAAAATTTCTTTACGATTCGCTTAAGTTCTGAAACAGATTGTATGATAATTTAGTTTTTTCCTCTCCACTCTTTACAAGTTTGAACTTTATTAAGCTCGCTAACAATGTTTTGCTCTGCTATAGAACTAACCTTAAGACTAGTTTATATCTTATATTAGATAAGAACTTACTTTTATGTGTTCACAAGAATGTTTTACGTCCTTACCAGAATTACATAAAAAAAACTTGGAATCGATATCAATGCGTCCCATCTAGATATTATCTTGTGACAGTATGTGCCCTACTGGTTACATATTTATGTGAAACTGCTTGTTTTTTTTTAACGGTTAGCAAGCAGTTTTTATGCAAATCGTGTTAACGTTGAAAATTTAAATTGTTATAAATTTATTTTCGAACACACTGAGAATAGGGAGTGAGTCGACCTTTATGTGCCTGCGGTACTCAAAATGAGAGTGTTCTGTATAGCCAAAAAAACTATGCTATGTATTTGTGTACGAACTTTATTAGTTTTTTTTTTATACGAAGATGGATTGAGCTCCAAAAGAGCTAAACGGATTAGTATAGAGAATAGTTAGTACAACCACGAACGAAGAACTAGAAATATAAAAAGAAAAAGAAAGAAAGATAAAAAAATAAAATAAAAAAGATAAAGATTTTTTTTATTTCTATTTAATATTTAAGTATTAAACTTTAAAAAAATCTTCAGTTTTAAAAATCTAGAAGAATCCAGAAGCTCAATGGCACAGTGGCTTGCACGTTCGAGTTGCAATCTTGTAAGTCAAGTAGTTTTATTATTGCCTTTTTTTAATAAATTGTTCTGTTAAAGCTTGGCCTTCATCTAGCTGATCTTCAGTAATGAGATAAGTCCTAAGGTGCATTTCATCTGAATCCTAAACTACTGAGACACTGGCTATTTTACCTCCAAGTTTATAGACTGATTTTGTTTTAAAAAATCAACAATTATCTGCATAGGTGGCATCCATTACAATATAAAGTCAACATTGACGGAACATTATAAAGTACAAAGCATAATTGCTTGAACTACACGCGTAAAAGAATAAATTATACATAATGCATGAAGCGGCCGTGTCCTTTGATACTCGCAGACGCAGTGGTGAAATAAATGCGCGATTAAATTACTATGCAGATTATTATAAAGAAAAAATTCTTCTTCAAAAAGTTTTAATATATATTTTTTTAGTTTCTACTAAGGGCAAACGCTTGGCTGTCATCTCAACTATGGCACAAAATAACTGCTGCAGTCTGCGAAGGTAAGCTTCGTACAGCGCGCACAAGCAACGCACAGCGCACACATAAACAAACTCATAAAGACACAAAATCTTTTCTTTTTTTTAAGAGATTTCTGATTGCCTCAAACGGCATTTTCAACGTCACCGGGCTTTTTTCGGGGCGGCGAGGTGCGTAAAGGGTATCTCAAGCCGTGTGAAACGAATCACCTTCGGAGGTTTTCTAGAGGGAACGGCATCACACACTTAAAAGTGCGTGTCCCCGTGCCCTACTCGATTCTCCGAAGGGTTCGGATCGGATTGGCACGGAATCTTGCTGCAGCAGCGCCCGGACTGTCGCGAGCTGTTCCGGGACCGTCTATGTGTGTTGCTCGTGGTTGTCTCCTTATTTGTGCTTAGGGTAAGTGGTGATAAGGCTGAAAAGTGGAAGCGGAAGCGGAATCCTCAATTACTCAGGAACCGGCTTTATCTCCAACTATCGGAACACAACAATGCTACTAACATTATTGTTGTGGTTAAGATACACTAAGATAGATGGTAGTAGTTAGCTAGACGGATAAAACAAGCCCTACTATCAAGCAAATCGAGTACATTGGAAGAAAATAAATAATAAATTCATACTTTTTAATTTCAAGTGTTAGCTGCACTGAAGCTAAATTAAATATTTATTAAATTTAAAAATACAGTGAAAAAATTAAACGCCTACCCGACCCAACTAGGAATCGAACCTGGGTCTTCCGCAATCCGGGGGACTGCACTGACCGCTATGCTACCGGGAAGGCTGACGTAAGCGCTGAATTTTGTCACTGCTTTTAAATTTTTTGAGTGCTACTAGCGGCACAGTGCGCCATCTATCCAACGGTAATTGCAACCGATGGCTATGCAGATTCATCTTTGCAGATGAAAATTTGAAGACATAACGCTGTAGTAAATTTTTACTTTTCTAGTTTCAAGTGCTAATTGCTGCACTGAAGCTAAAATAAATATTTAAAAAATTGATAAAATACAGTGAAAAAATGAATGAATATACTACTCTAAAAATCCTACTAATATGTATTATAAACGCGAAAGTTTGTAGGTATGGATGGATGTTTGTTACTCTTTCACGTAAAAATTACTGAATGGATTTAAATGAAATACGGCATACAGATATTTTATAACCGGGAATAACACATAGGATACTTTTTATCCAGATATTCCCACGGGAACGGGAACCACGCGGGTGAAACCGCGAGCGGCTGCTAGTAAAAGAATAAAAAGTCGATGGCAAAAAAGAAGCTCTTTTAACAAGTAAATTGTCACCTGTCAAAAAGTTTAAATCAGTTGCCACTTTGCGGCCTTCTTCCCTCCTACAAATAAACAGAGTAAGTGTAAGCTTTGTATATACTTTGTGTATAACGTTGTATATTATAATGTTAGGTCCTTGCCTATGAAATTGACGTTTTTTTTCTCACTTACTAATAGGTGTGTTACTTCTAAAAGTCAATACCGGTTGTTATTGTTAATATTATTAAACACCTTTAATTAGGACTATGTTACCTAAGCTTCAGTAATAACAATGATTATTAATTTTTTAGTAATGTTTTTTTAGTATTTTTTTTTTAGTAATGTGTAAAATAAACGCGAGTAGATCCGTAAAAGTTGTTTTATTTCAATGTGTAGTGTTCGCGTAAACTTTAGAAAACAATATATTAATTTTGTGTCTTTATCGCCCAATATTTTTTTTTAAATGTACTACTTTTTTTTTTGCAGAGTTGTCCTTTTGTTTTATTGTAACTTTGAAGGGACTTGATTTTTTTCTTTTTAATGTTTGCTATATTTAAACAAACACACTACTTTACAATTTTTATATTGTTAACATTTATAGATGCTAAGAATTTTTTTTTAAAAAACGTTAGTATGAAAAATAACATTTTATAAAAAATCTTCATACAAATCTCCAATTTCATAGGTAAGGACCAAATATTAGTTATTTCGTGTTTTGTCTTTTTTACTCTCATCTTATCATCTCGAGCTCCTCCATGCTTCGGAAGACACGTAAAGACGTTGGTCCCGGCTGCATTAGCAGTCGTTAACAACCACCGCACCGCACTGGGCTCGCGTAGTGGTTTACGGTCCGTTATCCCTATCCATCTATAGGGAAGGCTCGTGCCCCAGCAGTGGGGACATAAAAATGAGCTGATGCTGATGATGTGTAAATACTACACAGCTTTGCAACAGCTAAGGTATAACCCTCCTGTCGAACTGGCTTTCGTCATCTGTGTAAGTATATCTCTATATTAATAGGTGAAACAAAAACTTTGTACACCTTTTTTACGAAAATTGCGCGGACGGAGGAGTATGAATTTCGCACACTTACAGTTTATATAGAGAAGGTTATCCGAATGTTAATATATTTTTTTACATTATGCATAAAAATACATTAAATCAATAAAACAAACATTACACACACTACCTGTATTAGACACACGCATAATGTATTTGACACACACGTATTTATACTCTTTTCAAAAATTTCAAAAATGGAAGAGGAGCGGCCGAAATCTGTCAATGCCAATCCAAACTCACATTCTATCTTTTTTAATTTTTCACTGCTTAGGATGCAATCCGTGCAGCCTTAATAAAATTACAGTCAAATTTCGACCACTGGGCGGCGACCACTAATAATTATTATCAGCTATACTATGCCGCCATAGTTACGCCATAGTTACGCCATAGTTACACAGTAGAGATTCTACCCATGCGTACGAAGCGTTTTGCGTCAGCATTTTTCTTACGTACCGCAAAGCTGTGGAACTTGCCTCAGTCTGTGTTTCCTATCAAATATAATATTGGGGTCTTCAAGTTACGAGTGAATCGGTACTTTCTAAGCAAGCATGTTACATCGTAGGCTACATCATTACTTACCATCAGGTGAGATAGTAGTCAAATGCAAGCCTATCGAATTATAAAAAAAATAAAAAAATGTTTCTTATAAGCTCTAAAAGTAGCTTCGTATTCAAACGGCGTCCGCCAATTTTAATATAAGATAGCATCTACAGATATGAGCCGCATCTTATTATATCTGGTAGGCTTATGCGATAATGTGTTGTAGCTATTATGGTGCTAAATAGGGAATTTTGTACAATTACTAGTTTTTAATCAAAGTTGAGTCGTTATGTGGTACTGCTGGGACTATAGATTGATTGATGTATCAATCGCTACATTTTGTTAAGGTTCCCAAAGGGAATTATTCTACAAAACCATCTGCGTTTTTTTTTTTTTTTTTTTTATATTAGAAGTAGGCGAACGAGCAGGCGGGTCACCTGATGGAAAGCAATCACCGCCGCCCATGGACACCTGCAAAACCAGACAAACATACTTGCCAATTGCATTTTCTCCTGCTTAAAAAACGAAATTAAAAAAGCTATTTTGGAACATAATACAACAACCAAATCCAACAGTTTACAATACTTTCTAAAGTAGGTACATACGAATTTGAATTAAGAACATAAACTTAAAGGTGTAAATTATTTTGACTGGTTTCAAACGGCACTTTACCAAAATGCATTTTCCAAACTTTTCGTTTTCAGTTATTAGACAAACGCAAAACATTTAAAAATATCGCTGCAAAGCACACGCACGACTGGACTAGTGGGGGGAATGCTCACTCGACAGTTTGGTGTCGGGCTGTCAGTCAACACAACCACCCTGAATGGCTATCGTGCATTTCAAACACACTTGTCGTGTCGAAATTGGGCCGCAAAAAGCAACAAACCACTGTGTGTGTTTTATTTTATTTTCTTTCTCTATTGGTGTTGTGTTTGTTAAAGTTTAAACTTTCACGTAAAAACTACTGAATGGATTTGGATGAAATGCGGCATACTGATAGTTCATAACCTGGATTAACACATAGGATAGTTTTTATCCTGATATTTCCGCGGGAACGGGAACAACGCGGGTGACACCGCAAACGGCCGCTAATAAATATTAAATAAAATAAAATCGTTTATAATTTTCTAATAAAATGTATAGTTTTTAGTGAGTCAACCCCAGAGAGTAATCCAAATACTTGTATTATTTTAAATTTTTGCAATCACAAAGCTATTTATAGTAACAAGATAAAATTTTACTAGAAAAAAACCGAGGGCCCGCGGTAGCTCAGCGGTCAGAGCATTGGACCGGTTATACAAAGGTCGTGGATTCGATTCCCACTCAAGCTACCTGAGGCTGGTTGATTTTTTTACGTAAAATTCCTTTTTCTAGTTAAAATTTATCTTGTAACCAAATACTTGTGTAAGGGAAGTGCTTGCTCTTCATCTCATCTGATGTTCAATGATATTAAGGCCTGAGTAGCTGGCTATCGTATCTCTTATTATCACAAACGTAACTTCTAATTAACAGCGACAGATCCTTGCAAATATCGTAATACAATGCTTTTTACAAGTGAAGTAATTTTTTTTTTCTTTATTACTACAACCATAAGAAATCTTTCAACGCTTAATTTTTACCACAAAATTAACACATTAGCCGTTTTACAAAAAGTCCTGTTTCACAGTTGCACCGCAACACAAGTTATCTGCGGGGTCGCCCGCGGGTATCTCAGCTAATGAATATTCGCTCGGATGCTTTTTTGTAAAGGAAGCTTTTGCCACTGCTTTCTTTAAGAAAATTAACCACGCTTGTTCCACATTATGTATAATTATAGTGTGTTATGCAGTTTATTTTTTATTATAATATTTACATTTGTCCACACGTGTTCAAGTATTATCAACAACTAATATATTACACTATCTTTATACAGGGTCTAACAAAATCAATAAGCGAACGTTTAAGGGCGGTATCTATACATCATTCTGAATACAATGACAAAAAATGGGCTCCAGTTTTATAGTGATTTTTCAAAGTTATGATTTCTAACAAACTAAATTAATTAAAATAATGCATATCATGAAACATGCTGTATCTTTACTAGCACGCACGCAAGCGTCAATAAAAAGATAGTGTACAGATACACGCACACATTTGGTATGTTCGGCTATCTTTGTGTGCGTCTAGTACAGCTGTACGGGTTTGGAAAGGGTGTATTTTTTGGTGAATTATGATAATGTATTGTTGATAATCTCGGTAACGAGCCCTGTAGTTTTGGACCAAATTTGGTGAGCTTGCTCAGTGTGATGTATAGATGCTCCCTTTAAACGTTCGCTTATTGATATTGTTAGACCCTATATATATATATATATAATTCTTCTGTACTTGGGTTTGTCACCTAATTCCTCTTAAACGGCAGGACCAATTTGGATGAAATGTTGGATGGTTTGAAAACATAATTGGACCCGGTAGGTGACGCTGCAATATAGCTTACCAGCCAGGGTGCCAAGTGCGTTAACGTTAACCAAAATGAGAATATGTGGCAAAATTCAAAAAAATTCAAAATTCAAAATCCTTTATTCAGTTTAGGCTACAATTAGATCTTGTGAATGTCACTATGCCATCGGTTTGTAAGTCTACTCTGGGCGGGAGATCTTGTACTGATCAGAACCGGCAAGAAACTCAGCAAGTATCCAGCTCTTTTCTCCCTTACAGCGTCAAAAGTATTGGAAAATGCCCTATCATAGCAGGACACTTTCCATTACAAATAAACACAAAAAATATAAAAGACAACCGCAACATGTAAAAAAAAAACTAAATAAAAAATCTAATTTAACAAAACAACAGGTAAAAGTTTCAATTACAACATATATATATATGTCATACAGTACCACTACAGTACCCTATTAAAAGACAAAAATTGTTTAAGAAAGACAAAGTCAAACTATGGTGAATAATAGATAGATAGATAGATAACGTCTTTAGGACACTAAAGACACACACAATATACAATCGTAAATAAAAAAAACAACAATTAACTGAACATAATTTCATAACACAAGTATTAAAAATACAAAAATGTGTGTGTGCCGCAGCATCTCAAAAGGGTCGTTGCTCAGCGTGGTATTCACTCGCATAGCTAGTGAATCGCTGATTTTCAGCAACAACCAGGAGTGACCACAAGGACGGTGCCCGTAACGATTATCAGTAAAGTGCCCATGAGCGTAGCCTTGACCGTGTAATACTAAAAATAAGATAAGTATGCAAGAGCAAACCAGCCTCCTCTAAAATTTTAACTCTTCTTGCATGCCGCCAGGAGGCGCTGCTTCAATGCCATACTAATTTGCGCTTTCGTAAACGTAATCGAATTAATACGAAACTCACACTAGGCACCCAGAACATAAAATCCTCAAACAAAACGCAAATCTTGCTTCGCAAGTTCGCCAAAATGTCATCGAGGCTGGTGCTCAATCCGGTGCACGCACGGTGAGCATTAAGCGTTATAACCAGGTATGATGGCCGTTTTAAGTGCATTATATAAACTAAATAAACAATAATAAACTTTCCTACACTCACACCAATTATCTAGCCCAAGAGAAGCTTCGTTATGAAACTCGTTAAATGGTTACTAGACAACGGATAAACATACTTATACATACTTGTTATACATAGAAAACACCCAGACCCGAGACAATTTAGAAAAACAACAATTTCTAAATTGACCCGACCGGGGACCGGACCCGGGACCTCAGAGATGGTGACACCATGAAAACCGGTGTACAAACCACTCGACCAAGGCGGTCGTCTAATATAAACGATGCCTTGTATAAACGATAATAGAAAAAAAGTTAAAAAAAAATCTCCTTTCGATTAGCTTTCAATAACAGAGAAATGGCACTACTCCATCGGTCAGTCTACAGGGCTGGATATTACCAAGAAAGTCGAGCGATTCCGCTCCCAAAAGTAATTCGAAGTTCTAATCCATATTTCACCAAATCGCCACACTTGCAACCACCGAATTTGCTAGCTCAAACACTCCCGTGATATTTACAAACTCGTAGAAAAAAGCTTCAACAAGAAAAGGAGACTGACCCTAATTCTATTGGTCATTTCGGCCAAAGAGCTGAAGAAAGTCGCGTGATTCCGTTTCCAAAAAGTAATTCAAGGTTCTAATCCATATTTTACTGAAACCAAAGTAAGGACTTCTAAACACCCAACGTGCTCACTCAAACACTCGTTGTATTTACAAAAGCGTAAGAAAAGCCTTCAACAACAAAAGAGACTGGCCCTAATTCTATTGGTCATTTCGGTCAAAGAGTTGAATCACCCATAAGTGTGTAGGAAGGACCCCAAAGTAGGGATGCAAGTGTAAAAAGTTCGTACGCCCGCCCCTCGAAGACGGGCCCAAGTACCGGACAAGGGTGCTTCACAACAAAAATCGTCAAACAAGTACAACATGTCATACGAAATTCCTGCTAGTGATGGGACTGTGCGACCAGTTCGGGCAAAAGAGAATTTAAAGTACTTATTGGGTATACTTCTTCGTGGACGAGTGCCAAAGTGAAAGGCAAAGTCAGAATCTTTTATGTACAACTTCATAGTCAAAATACCTTAATTAGTAACAAAACATTGAGTACAATTCTGAGGAGCTTGATGGCGCAGTGGTTAACGCGCCCGGTCTGCGACTGCTAAGGTTAAGCCATTTTTGCAAAGACTGGTCATCTAATGGGTGACCAACGATTTATCATCTCGAGCTCTTCCATGCTTCGGAAGGCATGTAAAGCCGTTGGTCCCGGCTGCATTAGCAGTCGTTAACAACCGCCAAACCCGCACTGGGCCCGCGTGGTGGTTTATAGCCCATTCTCCCTATCCATCCATAGGGAAGGCTCGTGCCCCAGCAGTGGGGACATAAAATAAGGAATGTACAATTCTGTATGTTTGTTCACCAACCCGCGATTGGCAAGCGTGGTGAGTAGGCCAAGACACATCAAGGCTAATGTTTAATTTCTTGTTTTTGTAAACCACCGATCCGATCCGAACCCCTCAAAGAATCTAGTAGGGGGACAGGTGGACACGCACTAATGCGTGCACTAATCCCTCCAAAAAATCTCTAAAGGTGCTTCGTTTCACACGGCTTGAGGAACCCTTTAAGTTTCTCGCCGCCCCCAAAAAGGCCCGGTGAAGCTGAAAATGCCGTCTAAGGCAATCAGCAAACTCTCTCCAAAAACCTACGACCTACAAGGATTGCTGTTGGCTTCGTATAGCATTTACAGCGTAGCAGGACTTTAGGGGCGGCGGGAAACTGAAGATTCCTCAAACAATAATAACCAAACCATTCTTTGAGGGTTTCCAGAGCATGTCATCACCCAAACGTGCCTCCGATTCTCCGAGACGTTGGCGTAGGAGACGACGGCTTGTGAGGCACCCCATCCTGCTCCACTCCGCAACATCAGGGCACCAACGCCTAGTTTCATTCGCCGTTTGATCGTCCAAGTTTTCGTTAACATGATCGAATGGCGAATATATTTTGCACTAGACTGGTATCTCCTTATGATATGGGGTCCTTCAAACGACGCGTGGAGAGGCACCTTATGGGCCGGCAGGGTAATGGTGACTGATGCTGCGTTGTTTTCACGCTGCACTAGTTGTCTTCGCGTCTGGACTCTATTTCCACCTAACATCAGGTGATGGAGTGAAGTAATTTGCCGAGCCAACTTTAAAAAAAATGCTCTGGGTACCTACCTGCTCTACCACCATCAGTCACCCTCACCGTCACTTGCCGGCACAGAAAGTGCCTCTAAACGCCTCGTTTGAGGACTCCATGTCATAGGCAGGAGGGGAACCGTGTACTGGTAGAATGTTCCATTTTTGGAAGGTGCAACAAAACCTTGCCTAAGAAACTCTTTACAAAAAATCGGTTTCGAAGATATTTTATACTCTACTTAGAACAAATAGCCCTATGTCACATCACTAATCTGGCTATCAGTATTTGGAGGGTCGTGCCCAAGGGCCCTTGTTTCCCCTAGTGAGGGCTAAGGGCTCATACGGAAGGTTGTGATCGGCTGGCGACTCAACATTTCTTATCTTTGACGACTTCGCGGAGTGGCGGCCGCGGGTTTGACTCTTGTTGTGAATGCGAAACGAATTTGGTGTTTATTTCTCTTTGTTTTTATGGCTTAAAACTTTTTTGAAAGTTTTATTTGTTTGTGGATTTTGGTCTGCAGGCAATTTTCAAGATGAATGTTGAGTAGCGGCAGTGTTCGACGGGAACCAGTTACCGACATTGTTTTCTCTTTAAACATTAAAAATGGGGACAGAATCTGATTTTAGTCTTAAGCGTTTAGTCCACATTCAACCCCTATAACCCCTGTTAAAAATACCTACATATATTTAAATATATTTATGAGTATCTAGGTTTAGTTATAATATAAGTACCTACTTATATCCAAATATAATTATATATTATATTTTTCTTATATATTAGTGGAAACGAACGACACCTCGCACAGGCCCTGCCAGAATATCAGCGCCGCCGCCCGTTGCGATGTGACTTGCTCAGTCTTTGTTTTTATTTTTTTGTTTTTTTTTGTGTTTGTATTCCATGTCTTTTTGTTATTATTTTTTCTATATTTAATCATATGTGAGAGTCATTAAAAAAAATTCTTTCTTTCTTTCTTTCTTCTTTCTATTGATAAGTCCGTTTTCAACTCCTAAGTGTTGTGTTGATTTCTTTTTTTGTATGTTTTTATAGACCACATTCAACCCCTATTAGACAAGTTTTGTTTATCTACCCAATTTATTAACTGGTATTCGCCTGATTCACTATTATTAGCAACAATTGAATGCACACCACCTAGATGTCATCCTGTAAAATCGTTCGTGTACAGTTAGCAGCAAAATTTGCTAAACGCTTTAGTGTAAGATAGATCCATATAATATTTATGTTTAATGCATGATGTGTATGTTAGTAGGTAAGGTGTTAATTTTTTTTTTTAAGTTTTTTTTTAAGTTTTGTTACTTTTCTCTATAATTGCTTTGTTAATTACCTAATTAATAGATAATAAAATTCTTTGTCTTTCATGTTTTTTCACCAATAAATATACGAAAATAAAAGAATATAATACTGCGTGAGTTAGATCCCTTACCCTGGTAAATTGGGAAAAGGAAACTAAAAAAAAGTTTTGTTGGTTTGAAAAAAAAACACTGGCATTAACTACATTTCGTTTCGTTGTTTCACTATTTCTGAGCGCGGGAGAGGTCGTAAACGTATGTCTGTATTTATGTACGGAACCTTTTAGCTTAATTAGATGAGAGGAGCTTGGATAAGATTGCCCGTTTTTGTAATGAATGGCCGAATTTTTTGTGCGTTCGTGTTACGTAGCACATAGTAGTTAGGACTGTATCCCCAGAGGGGTATAGGAAGATAGTTGAATTCACGTTTTGTTAGCTCACATTACACACAGTCATAGATAGATAGATAATGAAGAACTTCACCATAGACATTAGATACTTACGCACAGAAGAAAAAGTCGCACATAATTTTAGGCCGTTGCTTGTGTCCGTGCTTCAAAAGGTACTTATAGCCTTTAGTCCCGGCTGCATTAGCAGTCGTTACAACCACCAATCCGCAGTGGGCCCGTGTGGTGGTTTATGGCCCGTCCTCCCTATCCATCCATAGAGAAGGCTCGTGCTCCAGTAGTGGGGGCATAAAAATGAGCTGATGATGATGATGAATTCATTAGAAACAGGGGTCAGCAGCTGATTTGTGAATTTAGCGAGAATTTAATACAGACCTATTCATCTATAGAGAAGACTCGTGCCCCAGCAGTGGGGACATAATGAGCTAGTGATGATAATTATAAAGCTAGTATAGTCAAAGGCCGACCGACGACGATCGACAATCTTTTTTTACATAATATACTTCTCTACATCATTTTAATTTGTAGTTACTGGCCAACTTCCGCCCAATTAGGTTATTTAATTGACTGAGGAGGTCGATGGCGCAGTGGTTAACGCGCCGGTCTGCGAGTGCTGAGGTTAAGCAACTTTCGCAAAGGCCGGTCAATGGATGGGTGACCAAAAATGTATCATCTCGAGCTCCTCCGTGCTTCGGAAGGCACGTAAAGCCGTTGGTCCCGGCTGCATTAGCAATCGTTAACAACCACCAACCCGCAGTGGGCCTGCGTAGCCGTTCTCCCTCTCCATCCATAGGGAAGGCTCGTGCTCCAGTAGTGGAGGCATAAAAATGAGCTGATGATGATGATGAATTCATTAGAAACAGGGGTCAGCAGCTGATTTGTGAATTTAGCGAGAATTTAATACAGACCGTCAAAGCCTTAGCCTATGTCATTTAGTAAAATTTCACTAAAATTCATTCTTTTTTTTTTTTGAAGATGGCTCAAACACTAACTAGATTATGATGTAATCGAACAGTTCCTTCTCCCCGTATCTTAATTTCTCTCCCACTCTTTCATCGTACTGTCAAGATGCCCACACATCTACATTCTACACACGTACACACTTACTCACGCTCGCACTTACACTCCCACTCACCCACAATACCTACCGTCAGTTCAATAATGTGTTGTCAAACCAAACATTATCAATAGTTGTTAGACTAATAAAGGGCTGATTTTTCAATCGTCAGTTAAAATTTATTCATTGAACAATATTGTCATTTTGACATATTTTTTAAGGAGAATCTGTCATTATGTCAAAATTATTCAATGAATAAATTTTAACTGACGATTGAAAAATCAGCCCTTAGTTTAACCATTTTTATTGTTTTTTATGTTATTTTTATTTCTATGTTCTACTTTCTTTAATAATTTTTCATAGTTAGTTGCTAGCTTCATAATACCTATATCCAAAATACATTAATCAATTAAAACCGGAGTAGCGGGGGCACTGGTGACCTTTAAAACGGGTTTTATACAAAAACCTATCTGTCTCTCACATATCGGTTGTTATACAGGGTGACCCAGAACTCAACGTCAAAACGAAACGGGGTGATATGATAGATAGTAACCATCTTGAGAAAAATCAGAAAAAAATTCTATCCCATGTAGTTTGTTGAAATTATTATTGTTATTATTTGTTTAAATTTAAAAACTTGTCGACTTTGACAGGGCCTGCTTTAAAAAAAAAGTACTAGAGCGCCTTGGTAAGTGCCATCAAAAGTTGGCGCCTTTAATCAGGATTCTAAAATGGTACAACACTTCTTGGTTTATGACTAAAAAAAACGAGTAAAAAATAAAAAATAACAAAATATTTTTTTTCTGATTCTTCTCATGATGGTTACCATCTAACCTATCACCCCGTTTCGGCTTGACGTTGAGTTCTGGAACAGCCTGTATATGTTACATTTGTTTTGTACTTATCTATTACTATTGTATCACATTTATGTGAAAGAGAAATAAATGTACTTCTTTCTTTCTTTGGCGACGAAAGCTGTGTCTAATACTAGTCTTAAAGTGTCGAAAATTAGTACCACTTACTTACTTATAATTTTTTTTTATACTATCAACCCTAATCACTGCGAGGAAAATATATTTTTTTCTTTAACAACAGAAAGTTGACCTAATTAGGAGTTTGGCGAGTCCTGCCAGAGGGCCGAATATAAATCGGTACCGTGAAGTTTGCTAGGAGTTTGGCTTAAGTACCAATTAATGAACCTTTTCAGATATAGAACCTTTGTGGGCCACTCTAGTTTTTCATTATATAAAAACTACAGCTAAAGGACTTTTTGTCTTAGACCTCTTTTTTATAATTACTAAAATGCAGAGTTTTCTACTCAGAATAATAACTAAAGCTATAGAAGCCGGACTAAAATAGCAACACAAATTCATCAGTTCGCACTATTTTAACTAATGAACCTAGGTGATGTATTGGAAAGAGATCGATTGTCCCTTTCTTTCGTTATTTCGAAGGTGTCACCAGATTTGTGAAACGAACTGTCAGCTTTTAAATCAATGTTCTGATTTTGGCCGGGCAAAAGGACTCGAGATTTTATTTTTCTGATGACCGAATGACATAACAATACAAAAAATCAAAACTAAGTGTCAACCATTTGTCGCACTCCAATCTCCTTTTCTAGCCTTAAGATAGAACGGAAATAAACATAGTTGCACGTTTTTTATTTTAACCTTCCTTCTATAGCTTTAGTTATTGTTCTGAGCTTTCCTAGGTATATATTTTTTATAGACAAAAGAGTTGGCATATGGTTTCGTTCTACTAAAGTGATAATAAGTAAGTAAGTAAAATACAACACAATACAATAAAACTAATAACTCAAAATTTAAATGCTACGACGAATTTGACTCCACTTTGCATAAGGCGACGCATTGGAAATTTACGTCGCGGGGATCTTGACTTTTCGCAATAGTTACAAAACATAAGAAAGTGATATTTGATGACATGACTTTTCATTTAATTGACTTCATTTTGCTAGTTGCAGAAACACGATTTGTTAACTTTCATAACAGAGAAAAAATATCAAAGTAACCTCTTTTAAAACATAGATTTGCATTTTACAGGCTAACCAGACCGAATCTAAATGTTCTTAGTAGATTTGTCTTAACACACACTATAATATGCTAGTTCATTTTTTAAACTTATTTGTAGTTTTAATTGGAAAGAAAAAAAAACAGTTTTTCTTATGTTACGGGGCGCAAACACTCGCTTAATTGTTTAGCGATGCGTCGCCATGTTGTATATAGCTTCAAGAAACTGCAACGCTGATTTAGTATACGAGTAGGTATACAAGTAACGTGCATAGTAAATACCGCGATTTGTCATTCCGATACGAACGAGCTAATCGCCACGTGACCGCGTTTTCAATTAACCCCCGCCTGCTATTATTTAATTGGCTGGTTTTGCGGTGAGATTCAATTTTGACTTCAACAGCCCATCGGATTGACCGATTATATCAAAGTGTAGGTAAACTTAGTTAGAGTTTTTAACCAGCTCTTGTCGGTCGAGTTCCCGATCCGATCTGAATCCCTCGGGGAATCTAGTAGAGAACAGGGACACGCACTTGTGTGTTATGCCATTCCCTATGGAAAGCCTCTGATGGTGGTTTTTTTTTCACACGGCTTGAACGGAATCCTTTAAGTTTTTAGCCGCCCGCGCCCCCTTATAAGTTTGGTGCAATCAGCCGCTATTTTCAGTATCAAAATTGCATTTAATATATCATCATCATCATTTTTTTTTCCTTTAATTGATGGCTTCGTGCGATTAGCACATTTCGTAACGTTTCGATTCGTTTCTTGATTCGATTTTATTTATCAAAAGCGAATATGGGTAGACCTATCAAACGCGCTGCTCGTATGAGACAATGCCGTTTAAAAACAAGAAACGCCTATCTCAAAGTAGGAAATTAAAAACTGAGTCCCGGTGCCTGCCTTCTTTTGCTTTGTCATAGTCCTTTAACTATCTTAATCGAGATATCTTATCGCCAACCGTGAAATACTTATCATTGAGGAGTTCCGGTGGCAATCTGTGGTCTTTTTCATTAGTAACACTTCATCAAATGATACTTTCTGAATGCAAATGCTTGATTTATTGCTGAAAATACCAAAATCGCTATAGGTATGCCTACAATATTTGAGGAGTTCCTCAATTCCTTAAGGATTCTATCATCAGAACTAAAACAAATTAAAATGGGACCACACGGAAAGCACCAGCTTTCAAATAAAGAAAGAATCATCAAACTCGGTTAACCCAGTCGAAAGTTCTGAGGTAACAAACATTTTTTAAAAATACAGTCGAATTGATAACCTCCTCCTTTTCTTTGAAGTCGGTTAAAAAGCCATAGCAGACCAAAGCAATTTCTTTCAAAAAATAAGTAAAGGGGCCTTATCTTATCTTATCTTATCTTATCTTCGTGGGGCCTGCCGAGGTTTCCCTCGCCCGGTAGCACTTCGACGGGATCTTTTGTGCAACCTCATCTTTTAACTTTTCTGCCTCTGCTGTAAAGATAGATGTCATAAGTTTGCATGGCAAAGTCTTTAAAGTCAAGGTAACCATAAAATGTCGACATAACCAAATATGTATACCTAAAGTTTCTAAAATCCACCGGAAAAAATAACATGCCAATGAAAATTACTGTCATCAAAGTAAAAGCAATTATGCCCTAAGAACCACCCACTTTTTATCTGAAGAGGCTTTTATCACCTAAGTATGACACAAAAGGTAATATACTACCGGGTCGCTTTTTGCTAAAGGAACTTGCTATTGGCTGTTTATTCCCTTTACAATGTACCTGGAAATTACAGAGAAGGTTTAGTGGAAACAAGATTTCGTAAATAAAAGGTATTTTATTCTTATCAAGGGTAATTCGATCACTATATCAGTATATACTATAACTATACCTTTTCAACACTAGTAATCAGTATAATTATACATTAAAATTATTATGTTGTGTATGTGTATGTATAAACATATATATTACATCCCGTGATCAGCCTTATTTATCTGTTTCTGTACAATAACCAAGGTTGTTTTGTGGTAAAACCTGGTAAAACAACCTTGGTTATTGTACAGAAACAGATAAATAAGGCTGATCACGGGATAATGACACATAATCATGTTCGATTTTGTGAAGCAAAGTATTTCTGGTATATCGATACAAAATAAAGATATTATGTGTTCGGAAAATACCTTGTATTCCGAGACCATTGTTTCCATATCATCATACATGTCAAACTTTTTGTAAGTTTCGACACAGCGATCCCATATCCCTCCTGTTCAGTGGTTCTCAACCGGTGATCCTTAGAAGTCTCAGTAATGGTTCGAAGGAACGAACAATATATACACATGAGAAAGGAAAAACGGCGGCAATTTAAATTGAAATAAGTCTAGGAATCGATTGGAAGTAAGTGATGATATGTGTTTAGTTTTAAGCATTTGTAAGCCTAAGAATTACTAACTTTTTGAGAAGGAGCAAGCTTGAAGCCATATCATATTGTTACATACAAAATTTGTTGATATTAAATGATCTCTTTTAGATTACAAAAGTATTCACTAAACTCGTGTTACTTAATATTTTTTTATTCATAATCTAAGTCCTACCTATGTCAGATAGTGCGGTTACAAATCCCGCTCATAAAAAAATTTCAACATTTATCAAAAAAAAAGTAAAAGTAAGTTTACTTTCTTTTTTAGCACAGTTTTATTATTAGGATAATTATTATTAACGGGATTATTTGCATGTTTTTTGTTTTGTGCGAGTATCTGATATTTGGGTACAGTTGCATGTGCCATGATCACAGATGTACTGAGTAAAAATCCCGTTTTTAATAATTAGTCTAATGTAAATGACCATGATAGTTTAAAAAGTTATATATACTTAAGTAGTTTTATTATTATTTTAACTTGAGGTCCATCTAATAACAAAATAAGCAAAGTGGTCCATGATAGGAATAGTTTGAGATCCACTGTTCCAGTGGTACAATGTTTCCTTTGATACAACTCTTGTTATTTCTACAAATGCCTTAGTTGTGTCTGGCTGTGCAATTTCGGACTTTAGTACCCTGATTAGAGGGTTGCCACGGGCGAAAAGGATCAGGGTGAGGTATCACTACCTCTTATGCTTTTTTCTTTAGTTTCAGTCCTGTCTATAGATGGGACACAAGGTCCTGAAAATTGGCAAGCTTTTTTTTATTACGGGTAAGCTTCATTAGAGGAGCTCGATGGCGCAACGTTTAACGCGCCCGGTCTGCAAGTGCCGAGGTTAAGCAACTTTCGCAAAGGCCGGTCATCGGATGGGTGACCAAAAATTTATCATCTCGAGCTCCTCCGTGCTTCGGAAGGCACGTAAAGCCGTTGGTCCCGGCTGCATTAGCAGTCATTAACAACCACCAATCCGCACTGGGCCTGCGTGGTGGTTTATGGCTCGTTCTCCCTATCCATCCATAGGGAAGGCTCGCGCCCCATCAGTGGGAACATAAAAATGAGCTGATGATGATGATGATGAAACTTAATTTTCTTCTTCAAGCTTAATCTTCAAGCTTCACCTTCATGTCGCCTGATGTAAAGTGGTGATAAGACCGAGAGTAGTTGAGGATCCCAGTGAAAATGCGCTTCAACTGTTGGCCTGCTTACCCGTAGGATATAAAAAAGTGGAAGTACATATCACACGGCATCCTCAACTCCAACTGAGGAACTGGCTATCTTATCTCTATCTGCTGAGCTTAACTTAAAAATACTTAAACTTTCCTACACTCACACCAATTATCTAGCCCAAGAGAAGCTTCGTTATGAAACTCGTTAAATAGTTACTAGACAACGGATAAACATACTTAAAATACTTAAATACATACTTATTATACATAGAAAACACCCAGACCCGAGACAATTTAGAAAAACAATTATTTGTAAATTGACCCGACCGAGGATACAACCCGGGACCTCAGAGATGGCGACACCATGAAAACCGGTGTACTAACCACTCGACCAAGGAGGTCGTCAGCTGAAACAACAATGCTACTAACATTGATGTTAAGCGACATATTTAGATAAGATGATGGTAGCTAGCCAGCAGGCGGACCTAAATTAAGCCTACCTACCAAACCAAGTACAAAAATGTACCCCTGCCAGGAATCGAACCTTGGATTCTGAGACCAGTGATCTTAATCTTAAGACCACAGAGGTAGTTTATAGTTAGTGTAAACACATATTAAGGACACTACAGACGGTAAGCTTCATAAAAATGCCCTCGAGTAACGCACACATAGATAATCTCTCATCCCCGCCCGATCCTCTAAATGCCACTACACATTTACAGAATACACTAAACATGCACACTAGTTTAGGCCCAAGACACCGAACTCGTAGAACAAGGGTACGAAGAACCAGTTCACACGCGCTCTACACCAGGTACAGGCATGACCCGAGCCGAGGTCCGAGCCTTTAGAGGCGCTCTCGGGTTGTTCCGCTCCCCGATCTAATCCGAACCCTTCGGAGAATCTAGTAGGGCACGGGGACACGCACTAGTGCATGATGCCGTTCCCTCTAGAAAACCTCCGAAGGTGATTCGTTTCACACGGCTTGAGAAACCATTTAAGTTTCTCGCCGCCCCCAAACAAGCCCGGTGAAGCTGAAAATAATGTTTGAGGCAATCAGCAATCTCTCTCCAAAAAAAAACAACCAATCACGGACAAGGAATCTCGCAACTGCTTTGCTCGGACTGTTCCGAGCTGTTCCGAGATCTGGGGTCCCCTTATTTTGTGTTAGTCTGACTTACCCCTAAGTTTGACTCGAAGCTGTTGGTTACAAAAATTTGTCGCTAGATGGCGCTGTTTCGATGCCATACAAAAATTCAAACAACATTTTTAGACGTTCCATTATTTAAAAAAAAATTGGCATTTAATACACAGCTCGTACCTGCCAAGGTCTTTGTGTATCAACCGTGACGGTCGACTTAGTTTTCTTTGAAAGAAAAACCGATACAAGTTGTGCGAAGTTTCCGTTCGCACTCCTCGGTGTGTTGATATCTTTCCCTTTTTTCCTTTTTCGATTCTTTTTTCTCACTTTTGTAACAGTTGACACTCGTATCATTCGATGAAACTAAATGTTTGATGGATGATTTAAAACCACACTTCACCTCAACCGCACCTCGTGCCGGTTCAGACTGCTCGCCCGCCCGCCGCCGCCACGTGGTTTCTACAGCCGCTTGCAGATCAAGGTATTTCCTATTATTCATCCTTGAACTGCTTACACATTGCCCTTGTCGCCATCCCTCGCAGTTCGAAACAACCCATAGCCTAGTATAACGCCAATAAAAAAACAATCCACTATAAATTAGAACATCGCCCGCGCCATAATTTTGTAGTCCACCTCGCCCCCACCATTTTGTGTTCCAAATCGAGCCGGACTGGAACTATAGTTGTAGAATCACCACTAGTTTCTAAATATAGTTAAGAGGTATTGTCACTTGAAAGAAGATATAAAATATTTCATTTCAGCACATACAGGACAGGGTACTACTTTTAGATTTCAGAGGTATAAATACCTCTGAAATATGCAGCGTATACAGTGCATTTGCAATGTAAAACCAACATTCACGAATGAACAAATTGAATTGACGTTAAAGAAAATTGGATTGTGTTGTGACAGCAGTTGATTAATTTATGTAATAAATGAATTATTGAATCTTCAAGTGCAGTTTTTTAATTATTTCAAGGTAGCTAATTTATTTACTCACCTAGGTTAAAACTAAGCTATGATGGTACTATGGTGTTTGATTTTTAAATTGTTCATACATATCCAACTAATATTATAAGGGCGAAAGTTTGTAAGTAAGGATGGATGTTTGTTACTCTTTCACGTAAAAACTACTGAATGTATTTGGTAGAAATTCGGCATACAGATAGTTTAGGTATAACCTGAATTAACACATAGGATAGTTTTTATCTCGATATTCCCACGGGAAAGGGAACCACGCGGGTGAAACCGCGAGCGGCCGCTAGTTTAATATAAATATATCTTTTACGTAAAATCTTTCCTGTTCACCAACTGGAAAAGGTTGACAATACATGCCTGTCACTGGTTGCTTGGCAACGCTTTGTTGGTAAGATTCATCATCGAATTTGGCTATTTAAAATACTGAAACTAAGTAGAAGTTATTGTCACAAACTTTTAGGTGCCTTTTTAAATGAATTATTAGTTCACTAAGAAAAAATCATGTCGATATCAAAATAAATTTTAAGTACCTAGGGTAGTGACTCTAGTGGTTAGGGTTGCCAACCATAATTTAAAATAACGTATCCTACGTCATTTTCCATCCCCATACTTTATTCTTTTTAATAAAAATAAAGTATGGAAAATACTTTATTTTCGACTAATGCGTGCGTTTGAACGGAATATTCCTATTGACTTAATTTCTGGACTACTGAATGTTACTCAGACTCAGGTAAAGTGAAACGAAACGCAACGCTCAAATAAATAAAGGAAAATACTTTATTTTTTCTTCAAATCCTTTTTTTTATACTAATTAGTGATAGATTTACTTTAATTTCCTGAAAAATAGTTGGCAACCCTACCAGTGACACTTAACTTGTTCAACACAGTTTTCGTCGCCAAAAAATAGCATAGATTTTCATTGAAATTTACGGGAAGACTTCTAGGAAGCAGGTAGTTAGTTACGGTAGTTACGTTTACGTTACGTTAGTTACTCCGTTTCTCGCCGGGCAAATATGTCAATTACCCCACACCTTGATCTTTTTAAAAAAGGGCCATTCTATATGGCAGTCAAGTTATATAACCACTTGCCCAACTCATTAAAAGCTCTCCAGGGAAGAAAATTTGATAATGATTTAAAGAAACTTCTTCTTGTTATGACTTACTATTCTATAAGTGTCCTTTTATGATAGGGCATTTTACAATATTTATGACGCTGTAAGGGAGAAAAGAGCTGGACACTTGCTGAGTTTCTTGCCGGTTCTTCTCAGTACAAGATCTTCCGCCCAGAGTAGATAGACTTACGAACCGATGGCATAAAATGACGTTCATAAGAGCTATTTGTAGCCTAAACTGAATAAATGATTTTGAATTTCGAATTTTGAATTTTGAATTTCATAAAGGAATATTTAGACGTTAATTTAGAAGTGCTAATGCATTCAGGCGACGCGATGCGACGACGGCGACCTTAGAGACGGCGACGGACGCGGTGGGTCGGGAAATAGTTAGTTATAATAATAAACTTAGAGATCACCGGAGTTATTTAAAATCACTTATTAGATAAAATTATAAATTTGTTATTAATGCATTTATCATCATCATCATCATCATCAAAGATATATTATTATATATCTTTGATGTAAATCGCCCGTGTTAGAAATTAACTTTTTAAAAGAACGTTCCCGAATATCTTATAAAGCGCTACATTTGGTTATCGCGTACGCACGCTCACTTATTGACATTCAACGCTGCCGCAGCCGTCCATTTTGTTTTGGCGGGACGCCACGCCGACGCCATGTTTGTTTTTTATTTTTCTTTTTGGTTGAATGCTCCTGGTAATTGACAAGAACGGCCAGTTCGATGCGCAAGCGAAAACTTTTTGGTCTTTTTCTTGTAAATAATTTATACCTCATTTTATTAAAGTGGCAACCGGAAAGGAGGATTGTATTTATGACATCGTTATAAGGAGGCTGACATACATTGAAAAAGGTTGGTATTTAAATTTAATAAAGTAGATTGCTCAACTTCGGTCCAATTTTTGCCCAGAAATGACCTGCGCTGGATTCCTAGCACCAATCTATAATTTATGCCTAACTTTTTAAAATCTAACGCATTTTTTTTTCTCAAGAGTTATTATTAATATCTACTACATTAATAAGACTACCATGTTTTACACGTAATAACTGAAGTCAAGATCTTAAAAATAAGAAATATTATTATATTTACCTATAGTAGAAATTGTATGATTTGGAATAACATACTTTTTTTTTGTATATGTCGTTACTTTTAAAGCTGTGGCGTTTCTTGCGTCCATTTTTCTCCACAGCTAAAACAGACGTCCTGAATGAGTAATAGGTAAAAAATGTATGGACGATTCAAATGCACCTTTCCTAAGTTTATTTGAATAAAAATCATGACTTTGACTTTGACTTTGACTTTGAAATGTACAAAACATATAAAAAATTGTATTTAAATATATATTTTTTATTTATAAAGAACTTCTTTGATATTTAAAAAAATTTCATAGAGTTGTAGATAGTCATATAGATAGCTACAAAAACGATGCAGGTACCTCCATTTTTGGGCAACAATCAACAATTGTAACGAAGTTGAGCAATCTTGGAAATTTAAAAATAACGTCCATCGCCCTCTTTTGAAATTCACCTAAAACAATTTGCGAGTCTACATTTCAACGACAAAAGCATTTAGATAGCCATTTACTTAAGTTATTTTCATCCATTATTGCCTCCAGCTAAGAAATGTTTCTCCGCAAACAATCGGAGCGCAAGCTTTATATCTCAATTTACCATCTTCGTCGTCTCCGCCACAGTATAACTATAGTAGTAAGTCACATAACAGTGCGAAACGTACAATTTATTTATTTATTTATTATATTGGCATACACAACAAGTAACAATCAAATAAAAGTAGAAAACAGAAATTACAATAGATTGAAACTAGATCGAGACCCAGAAAACGTGTACACACAGCATTAAATAAAAATTTTGGCGCAAACATACTTACTTGTCAACAACAGAATTAAAAATTAATAAAAACAAGCAATTTACAGACTCAAATTAAAAATTAAAGACTATTAAAAACTATATGAATAAAACAAATTACAATAAAAATTACAATGAATTAAATAAAGTTACAATAATTTAATTTAATTGGATTCCAAAAACCTACCAATTGCGCCTACCATGTCATCTTTTTTCATAATCTTACCCGTGATCACAGTGCTTTCATCTCACTTGGGTGTCTAGTGTGAGTTGTGTTTTCTATCCGTATTCATTCGATAACGTTTACGAAAACCAATGTGTTTTTTGCCATACTAATTGTATGGCAAAAAACACAAATGTTGAAAAAATTTCCACGAGCAGGATTTGAACCGGCTTCTGACATACCGGGTCAGGTGCTCTCCCAATTGAGCTATCGTGGTCCTAACCAGCCTGCCGAAATTATTCAACACTATTTACTTTTTACTTTGAAAGCCAGAGGCGCCCATTCAATGTCAACAACTACCGTCATTAACATCCGATCATAATATTTTTACAAATACTAAAGATCAGTTAAGAAGTAGGCAAGCTATTTATAAAATGTTTTTGTTGTGTTCATATAATTTTAACGCAAATTTTGTTGTGAACAAATTACAAAAAACACAAATATTGAAAAAATTTCCACGAACAGGATTTGAACCTGCACCTTACTGATATACCGGGTCAGGTGCTCTCCCAATTGAGCTATGGTTCTAACCAGGGGCCCGACCACCTAACCAATCGCTTTGACTTCGTGTGTGGTTCATAGGCGATGCAAGATGGCAAGATGACGTCATAAACTATACGCGTAGTCAAAGCGATCGGTTAGGCGGTCGGGGGGCAGCCCGCCGAAATTATTCAACACTATTTACTTTTTACTTTGAAAGCCAAAGGCAAAGTATGGCATTGAAACAGCTCCTCGTGGCGACATACGTGAAGAGTTACAATTTTGCTATACAAATAGTCATTTTCGTTACCGTAATCGAATGGCGAATGAAACCCGCACTAGGCACCCTGGTGTTGAGTGACGATTAGGCCAATGGTGGAAGAGCACTTCACAAGATGGACGCAAACCGTGTCGCGTCGCGAACGATATGTTGTTGCGACTTTAAAATCTCATGTGTCAATTTCAACCTAAACTACTTTTACGTACTAATTTATTATTATTGGGAGATTAAAATGTATGTAGGTATGTGTATGTAAAAACCTCAGTAAAAACACATAGTTGACCTCCTTGGTCGAGTGGTTTGTACACCGGTTTTCATGGTGTCGCCATCTCTGAGGTCCCGGGTTCGAACCCCGGTCGGGTCAATTTAGAAATTATTGTTTTTCTAAATTGTCTCGGGTCTGTGTATTTTCTATGTCTAATAAGTATGTATTTAAGTATTTTAAGTATGTTTATCCGTTGTCTAGTAACCATTTAACGAGTTTCATAACGAAGCTTCTCTTGGGCTAGATAATTGGTGTGAGTGTAGGAAAGTTTATTTATTTATTTATTTATAGCATAAAATAAATATAATATTTTTGAAGCAATGTGTTTTACACAAAGTTTTTATGTAAATTATTTATACCAATATAGTATTATACATTATAGTATACTGTAATTATACAGTGTATAAGTTAAATATAATATGGAGATAACAGCAATAGAATAGAATAGAATAGAATAGAATAAATTTTTATAGACAAAAGATTACATTTTACTTTTTATTCCTTGCAAGACTTAAACACGCTCAGACGGGATTTGCTTGCTGGGTTTGTTAGTTTTGGCAAAGGACGATCATTAGATGGGTGACCAGAACTTTATCATCTCGGGCTCCTCCGTGCTTCGGAAGGCACGTCTGGCCGTAAGTCTCGGCTGCATTAGCAACCAAGTCATTAACAACCAAAGCACCGCACTGCGCAAGCGTGGTGTATATGGAGATCCCTGTGGTGTTTTCATCCATATAGTGAACGCTCGTGCCCCATTTTTTTAAGGGAGATTGCTGATTGCCTCATCCGGCATTTTCAACTTCACCGGGCTTTTTTGGGGGCGGCGAGAAACTTAAAGCACGTTCCTCAAGCCGTGTGAAACGAATCACCTTCGGAGGTTTTCTACAGAGAACGGCACTAGATTCTCCGAAGGGTTCTAATCGGATCAGGACTCGTGCCCCAGCAGTGGGGACAAAATGGGCTGGTGAAAACGACCTACTACTTCAATTTACTTGTGTCCCCGCGAAGTGATCATTATGCAATAAATAAAAATGTACTGCGCTTTACAATTTCCTTTAGTAGGCCTCCAGCCATATTAAACTGCTTACGATACTTTTACAGTTCCGATTACCGCTACCAATCCGGGAAAATTGTATGCTGCCAATTAGATTAAGATGGCCATTAGATTTTCTGATGGCGATTGCTATTTTACTCGTTTAAATCAACAGGCTATCATTAAGTTCGCGCTTCTTTATAGTTTACGCACTATTTATACCACAGTATACCACACACCACAACGCCTCGGTAGCCGAGTGGCAGAGCGCTTGGCCCGACACCCGAAGGTCCAGGGTTCAATTCCCAGGTCGGGCAAAATGTTTCAGATTTTTCGATGCATAGCCCGGGTTTGTGATCACCAACCCGCACTTGGCAAGCGTGGTGATTAAGCCATTACCCATCAATTGTAGCGATGACTTCATTTCAATGATGGAGGCCTTTGCCCAGCAGTGGGACAATTATAGGCTGTTTACTTAACTTTACTATACCACACAGTATATTTGCCAAATTCTTAACAGCTGATCTTTAATATTTGTAAAAATATTAAGATCGGATGTTGATGACGAAGTTATCGACATTGAATAGGGCTCCCTTGGCTTACAGAGTAAGAGTGAAAGTTTTGATTAATTTCAGCGAGTTGGGTAGATCTACGATAGCATAGTTGGTAGTGCACCTGACCCGGCATGTCATGGGGTGCGGGTTCGAATCCCGCTCGTGGGATTTTTTCAACACTTTGTCTTTTTTCTTTTTTCAAACCCTTCTTGGTCCTCTTTATTTTGTGCCAGTACCAAGTAGTATCACTACATAGTATAAAACAAAGTCGCTTCCCTATGTATGTATGTATGTATGCTTAGATCTTTAAAACTACGCAACGGATTTTAATGCGGTTTTTTTTAATAGATAGAGTGATTCAAGAGGAAGGTTTATATGTATTACATGCATAATATTGTAGAGAAACACTGATAATTTTAGAGGTTTAACATTTTTTTACGCTTACATTGCAAACGCTGGCTGAACCCTACGAGATAGATCAAAATAATGTACTACAGTATTGTACACCTTAAAAAGGTCTACAAAAAGTACGCGATGGTATATGTCTATCTCTTAGGGATAACCCACAATAATCATTTTGTTATCTTTTACTTTTTACGAGAAATAATGGCTTATTTACGAAGCAATTTTAAGCAATACAGCATTAATCCTTATTCAATTAAGTACCTTAAACACATTGTGCATTTAATATAGATCAATAAAATAAAATAAATGAATAAATGTTTCCCACACTCACACCAATTGTCAATATGGCCCTTTACTGCATTTAATTTAAAGCATATTTTCGAAGATATTTCAGGTTTAAAATACAGGGACGTAGCGGTTGTGTGTATCAGCATTGTACGCGTGCGAAGCCGGGGCGGGTCGCTAGTTATTATTATAATTGTAGATTGACTTAGAAGTGTAGTCCCCTAACTCGTGTTATACGAAATGAACTCGGCTGAAACTCGAGAACTACTTAATTTACCTAATAATCAAAGCTCTTTTGACTGACACTTAACATGACGGATTAAAGTTGTTATCAGCAACGTCTACGCGATATGTGGTTGATAATGCATATTATATGAAGCAGACGTTTAAGGGATGAAATTGACGTGACATGGGGTATAGCCCGTCCGTGGTTCCTGACACTTGCTTGGGGTATCAAATGTTATTAGCTATAGTGCTAGTATGATTGGAGTTTCGTTATGAACGATAACTTGCTAACTGCTTTTTCCGGGACATACATAACAAGCTTGCAGAAGGTACAGTCAACAGCAAAGGTAACTGATGGTTGGTCAAGTATCAAAATATGAAATTAATTAATTTTGAAATCTTGTAAACATCATCTACTTTTGCTGTTGACTGTATTTATACAAACGCGCTCGAGGAACGCACACATAGACAACCTCTCACGCACACATAGACAACCTCTCACGCACATCTAGACAACCTCTCACGCACACATAGACAACCTCTCACGCACACATAGACAACCTCTCACGCACACATAGACAACCTCTCACGCACACATAGACAACCTCTCACGCACACATAGACAACCTCTCACGCACACGGAATCTCGGAACAGCTGCGCTTGGCAGGCTTATTTCCGAAAAAGGCAATTTTATTTATTTTATTTAATGGAACAACCAACAAAATTAACACAAATACAAGCAAGACTTAAGCTAAGTGTCATCTTACTTAGATAGGCCACGCGGCCTTCACAGTTTCGGAGTTTGGTCCCCCAGAGGTTAGTGGATATCTCTCTCCGTCTCGTCTCTCTTGACAGCCGACTGGAGACAATGGCGTCTCCGGATAGTCGGTGGGTTGTGGAAAGGCGGACCGGCGCGGCGGTGCGGTGGGTGTTAACGACTGCTAATGCAGCCGGGACCAACAGCTTTACGTGCCTTCCGAAGCACAGAGGTCTCAGGTATGTAAATATTCTACTAATATTATAAACGCGAAAGTTTGTAAGTATGGATGGATGTAAAAACTTTGACGTAAAAACTACTAAATGGATTTGGATGAAATTTGGCATACAGATAGTTTATAACCTGGATTAACACATAGAATACTTTTCATCCCGATATTCCCACGGGAACGGGAATCACGCGGGTGAAACCGCGAGCGGCCGCTAGTATGTAAATAATGATATGTAAATGTTTCCCACACTCACACCAATTATCTAGCCCCAAGAAAAGCTTCCTTAAGAAACTCGAGAAATGGTTAACAAGACAACGGATAAACATATTTGACATACTTAAATACATACTTATTATACATAGGAAACACCCAGACCAGAACAATTTAGAAAAACAGGTATTTCTATTTTTTAGTTTTTTATGTTCAAGTGCTAATTGCTGCACTCAAGCTAAGCTGAATAGATGGCGCACCGTGCCGCTATTAGCACTCAAAAAATTAAAAAAACAGTGACAAAATTCAGCGCTTACGTCAGCCTTCCCGGTAGCATAGCGGTCAGTGCAGCCGCCCGGATTACGGAAGACCTAGGTTCGATTCCTGGCTGGATCGGGTAGGCGTGTAATTTTTTCACTGTATTTTATAAATTTTACAAATTTTTAATTTAGCTTCAGTGCAGCAATTAGCACTTGAAAATAAAAAGTAAAAATTTACTATAGCGTTGTGTTATCAAATTTGTGGTATTTCATCTGCAAAGATGAATCTGCATAGCCATCGGTTGCAATAACTGTTGGATAGATGGCGCACTGTGTCGCTATTAGCACTCAAAAATAAAAAAAAACAGTGACAAACATCAGCGCGGAAGACCCAGGTTCGACTCCTAGCTGGGTCGGGTAGGCGTTTATTTTTTTCACTGTATTTTATAAATTTTATAAATATTAAATTTAGGTATTTCTAAATTGATCCGACCGGGGATCGAACCCGGGACCTCAAAGGTGGCGACACTATGAAAACCGGTGTGCAACCCACTCGACCAACGAGGTCGACCGAGGAGGATACACCATTGTCACAAAATAAGGAGAGCAGTAAGCTTCATACATACCGCGCTCGAGCGACGCACACACAGACCTATTGCACAGACACGGATCTCGAAACAGGTCAGAACAGTCCGAGCCATAAAAAAAAATAACAGCAAAGAGAAAAAACCGAAAAGAAAAAAACAAGCTCTACGATCCCAGAATTAAATGAGAGAAAGAGAGTGCGGATTTAATTGAGATAGGTTGGCCACTTGGTTGATGATTGTCCCCGTCTGCGACAACTATCAATATTCAATGTATTTAAAAATACTTATTTATTATAGATTTTTTTTTTAATTATAGGTGTCGGACAAGGAAATATTTCACGTTGCATTCAACATTGCTCTAATTTAATTCTGGATCGTAGAGCTTGCATAACCCTCTTTCTAACGCAGTCGGGTAAAAAACAACTAGAACGCAAACTCCCGCGCCGGGCGGGCTCAAGGTCGCGATATAAGAGTACTTGTTGCAACAGTATGCCAGCAGGACTGTCACGGCCGCCAGAGTCACTGCACGCGCGTTTGCTAAGTTGTGCGTTCCGTACGATTTTGGAAACCAATTACAATGGGGCCAAGTTATTGTGGTGTGTTTGGTTGTACAAACAATTCAAAAACGATGCCACACTTATTTTTTTTTAGTTTGCCCAAAGATTGTATGTTTGTATGTTTGTATGTAAGTATGTATTTTATTTTATATTTGTAGGTAAGTAAGTAATACTTACTTAAATGGCTCCATTTGGTATGGTACTTACTATAACTTATTATTAATAAGTATCTATGTAGGTAGGTAACATAATAGTTTATAATCTCATATTTTATAAAGCTAGAATAAAATAATGATTTCAAAGTAAAGAAAAACTCATATTTTAGCAATATTCTTTTCAGACGTAAGCAAAATTCAACAGTAAGCAACCCTGGCAACGCGCCTGGACGATAGAGGAGTGCGGCAACTTCATACAAGAAACGCACGCACACAAGCTCGTAGTTTACCTACATTAGCACACAGAAAAAAGCACGGGAAAGGAGTACGCGATGACGCGGGCTGTCCCCGCAAACGCGGATCGGGCAGTGCATGTTGCTGTAGTAACGGAGAATAACAAGTATGTCAGTACACACGTATTTTTCCTGGTTTGGGAGTCGCGATTGCGAGTTTTGTTGCATATATAGGTAGGTGCCTATTGAAAATGTCTGGAAAAAAATCCTGTTGTGTATGAGGATGTCTCAACACACACAACCATAATCCCAGTTTGTCCTTTTTTACTTTGCCGACAGATAGAACAAGGTAAGTTTACAATATAAAAGACACCCAAATTCACACAATAATAAATTAACTATGTGTGACTCAACCCTAGCCGGTAGGTACAGCTCGGTACGTCGATTCAAGGTCACGGCACTGTTGCCGCACTCTCGTTCGCTCTGACAGAGGGGCGCACGTGAAGGCGGAAGTAGGTAAATGGCGACGTTTGGGACTCTGTCAAAGAAGATTCCGTTCTAGTTGTTATTTATTCTTATGTCCTAGCGCAGTTGTTCCGAGATTCCGTATCCGTGAGAGGTTGTGTGCGTTGACCGAGCCCGTTTGTATATAGCATAGTAGTAGTATTTGTTACTTACCTTTCGTTTCACACGGCTTGAGGAACCCTTTAAGTTTGTACTTTAAGTGACGCTGGAAAAGCTGCATGAGACCGTCAACAAACTCTCTGAAAAAAGGCAGGGATACACCACGAGCTCATAAAGCAGTATTATTGCAGTTGCGAGAACGAGACGCGTGTAGCGGTGAATATACTAGCGTCTCTTTTCCACAACTGCTACTGCTATATGAGCTCATAGTCAGGGAGCAGTAACACAAATAAAAGAAGACATCTGTCAATAGACTGAGCGCTGATCGCTTACAATCAAAATACCGGGACTTCTTGGCGGGAAAGTGAAGAGACATGTTTGCGGTTTTGTTTTTTTATTTTCTAAAATTTGTGTTATGTCGAATATTAATGTGAAATAATGGTGGATTATTAAGTGTGCATGAGTGTTGGCAAATGAAACAAAACAGTGCAACGTCACTTTCCAAATTCTTTCAAGAAGTTCGCGTGAGGACTTAAAGCCCCACATCTTTACTGAGATACTCCGAGGTTGGGGTGTATATCAATCCTCACTTCTCATTTCTATTATCATTCATCATCATTATACAGAAAGGAAATATTGTTTGTTTATGCATTACTTGTATGAAAAATTACTGTGACACTGGCTAAATGTGCTAATCGCACGAAGCCATCAACTAAAAAAAAAAACAATTTACCATAAGCTTCTAAGCCGACTTCGTGATACAAAAGTAAGTAGCTACCCAAATGTAATGCGACATAAAACCTCTCCTCAAAAACAATACGCTCCGTTTGTAAATAGAAAATCGTCCCATAATTGAATCTATAGAAACTGAGGGGGGAAATAATAGAAAAACCTTGTGTAAAGACAATATATCTTGGAGAATAGATTTCTGTCCCAATCAGAGGCGTTGAGTCCTGCACCCTTTTCAACCTACATACGTCGCTTCGTATCCTTATCTAATGCTATCTAGGAGTGTTTAGGATGAAGGTGTGGAGCGGGCATTGGGTTGAAGGAATACTGAAATCCGAACTTTGATTTGCAAGTTAATTGGTTTTTGTATGAACATAGTGACTTATTACTTTAAAAAATTATACAAATTATTAATTATTATCATAAGGTGAGCGTGCGAGAGCGCGTAAAAGCTGTTAACTTAATATCTCGGCCATCCAAGTATATTTTTCTGACTGAACTTATATTTACTACTTTGGGACTTATTTCATAGGAAAATAATATACCTATTGCAATGGCCCAGATGTTCACTTTTTCGTCTTTTTGTTAAATTGTGTAAAAGCAGACAGTTACGCGCTTTTTACAAACTGATTTGCTCGATCTCGCAACGCTCACCGACGATTTCCTTTTTTATAAGGATATGATCTCTTCTTTACTTTAATCTTTACCTCTAAGCCAAGCAGTGATCACATAGCGAGCACATTAACAGGCTCACCGCCCCGCGCCGGGCCCAGACAAAATAGAAATTCAATTGTTTGTCGGTCAAATGAAGTTTAAGGTGTTAAATAAAACCTTATTCAACCTCGATAAGATTTAAAACCTATGAAAAATTACAACATACTCGATGGAGGCGCGTCTTAAATAATTCGCAGCTCGATGGCACCCTCATAAGGCGTGTTTTATTTGACACCACTCTCCTCTGAGAAAAATTCCACCCATTGTGCTGCCAGTTAGAAGGGTTGCCCCCGCCCTAATGAATTAATGTCCCAAAAAGTGAGTTGGATCGCAATACTATTAGATTCTGAAGAATCTCGACCATATTTTTCTTAATGTTGCTCTGTGGTCCGTTTTTTTTCACTTTTTATGCATACTGGCAGAGCATTTGGCCACCAAACAGCCTGTTGGTGAGACGGATATGGCCTTAGGTAACACATGCTTAGACAGGAAATGTCTACTCACTCTTGGCTTAAAGTTACTTAGGTCGTAGTGAACGGGGAACACATACACAGGCAGCGCATTCCACTTCTAGCGGTTCGCATAAGAAAAGAGCTAACAAACCGCTTGGTACGGAAAGGTAGAATGTCGACATCGCACGGGTGGTAGGCTAACCTGTGTCTAATACCCCCATGGTGGAAGGGGGCTGGAGGAACGAGATCGTGCAGATCACTCGTGTTATTGTGTTTAGTTTCAAGATCTGCTCTTAATTAGCTCCCATTTTGACGTAGCAGGGTAGTAAGCAGCCTACCTGATGGTCAGTGATCACACCGGAAAACGCGAGTGGGCAGGCCTCCAGCTAGGTGGACCGACGATCTGGTAAAGGTCGCGGGGAGACGCTGGATGAGAGCAGCACAACACCTGGTCGTTGTGGAGATCCTTGGTTTTTGTCTAGTGGACGTCTTTTGGCTGGGATGATGATGATGATGATGAAGCCATCACCACCAACGATGGACAATAAACGAATTAACGGGTTTAAATTAGTTCACGATAATAAAGATATCTTTGTCAGGTTTTGCACACCAAAAATAGTGTTGTACCCTTAGATGAATGATTGATCTCGCTGCGCTCGACTAGATACCGCCGGCGGCGTACTTGTTATATGCGGCAAAAAATACTACGCCGAAGTCGGCGTACCCGAGTCAGTCGCCTGCTGTCAGTCGCGTTGCAAACTGTGTGTGAGGTGCGCGTACCGAATGTTTTGTTAAATTTTGATCATAAACCGAAGTAAAATGCTAGTTTGCGTAGTTAAACTGTGTAAAAATAATACTTACTACAAGAAATAAGAAGGACACCGTTCTTACACACACTACAATATTGAGTTGCCGCATTCACGGAGCTATTGTTTCTAGGTAGCGCGGTATCTAGTCGAGCGCAGCGAGACCAATCATTTATCTAAGGTTGTACCTATAGGCTGACTAGCGTAGCGACCGTCCGCAACTTTGGCCATCTAAACACCCGTATTCCGTATACCGTCATCAACATCAGCTTATTTTATGTCCCCACTGCTGGGGCACGAGCCTTCCCTATGGATGGATAGGGAGACCGGGCCATAAACGGGCCCAGTGAGGATTGATGGTTGTTAACGACTGATGCTAACGCAGCCGAGACCAACGGCTTTACGTGCCTTCCAAAGCACGAAGGTGCTCAAGATGTGTTAGATACGCGTTCAAGGACTTGTGGAATGACAGACGATCTGTAGCGTACTGGCGTTTATTGCTAATGCAAAGGTGGACGCAGCCACCAACATATACATACCTATAACATACATAACAAGATGATACATTTTTTTGGTCACCCATCCGATGACCGGCCTTTGCGAAAGTTGCTTTACCTCAGCACTCGCACCGGGCGCGTTATCCACTGCGCCATCGAGCTCCTCATATATACCGTATAATCATCATCATCATCTCAGCCAAAAGACGTCCACTGCTGGACAAAGGCCTCCCCCAATGATATGAGGGGTATTTGCCGTAATCGCCACGCTTGGCAGGCGGGTTGGCGATCGCAGTAGGTTGAGGGTTACCTCAGAGAGATGCTGCTGCCCATCCTCTGGAATGGTCCCTTAGTCGGCTTTTACGACACCCACAGGAAGATATGGGGTGGTGCAATTCTTTATCCCTGGCACCACACGGGGAATACCGTATACCGTGATTCTAAGGAAATTTCAGAACCTCTGTACGTGGCTTTCAAGGGTTTGAGCCGGGTTTGCATAGTCAGTCAGTGAGTGTGACTGGACTTTTCTGTACAACAGCTTTACGTGCCATCCGAAGCAAGGAGCTCGAGATGATAAACTTTCGGTCACTGATTCCATAACCGGTCTTTACGAAAGTCGCTTACCACTGTGCCATCGAACTCCTCAAGTATTTTCATACGTGTTCTTCGGAGTCATTGCTTCACTGTCTCAAATATCCCATCGCGTACAAAGAAATTTGGTGACTCGTTTCTTTGTCGCACCTCCAAAAGATGGAATAGTCTACCAGCATACGTTTTCCCTCCTTCCTATGATATGGGGTCCTTCAAGAGAGGCGTGAAGAAACACCTTGTGAGCCGGCATAGTGAAGTTAACTGATGCTACGTTTGTTTCCACGCTGCACCAGTTATCTTCGCGTCTGGACTCCATTTCCACTTAACATCAGGTGGGATGGAGTCATTTGCCGAGCTAACTATAAAAAAAAAACGTAGGTATTGATTGCCAATAGCAACTAATTTCAGTAATTCATCTCACACCTATGGGTAGAAAAAATGAAGCTGGTTCTATTCTTAATTGCCTGACATTCTACGGAACGTGTCATACTAAATCAACGTGTACTTTAGAAGTAGAAAACTAGAAACCAACACAATATATCCAGCATAGTGGATCGGTAATGGAGTGCCAATTGGCTGAGATAAAAGTCGTTCTCTGAGTTTGCCAAGACAGTGATACGTATCACGGTATACTGGGCAGTCACAGCCTATATGATAGCAGTATTGCGACTACGAAGGGCCTAGTGTGAGTTATTTTTGACATTCGATCAATTGTTATGTAACGAAAAGGAGAATTAGTATGACATTTAAGCAGCGCGAGTTACAATTTTGCCATACAAATTTTCCTTTTCGTAAACGTAATCGAATGAATACGGGTTGTAAACAAAACTCGCATTAGGCACTCAACTAGCTAGTAAACTTAAGTTATGATGATCGAGCAAGTATATAATATAACTGAGATTCATATTTTGTTAGTAAAATAAAAAATAAAAATTGAAAAACACTTATAACTGTGTTAGCACAATTACACTATTTATCAATTTCAATACTACTAATATTATAAACGCGAAAGTTTGTAAGTATGGATGTTTGTTACTCTTTCACGTAAAAACTACTGAATGGATTTGGATGAAATTCGGTATACAGATAGTTTATAACCGGGAATAACACATAGGATACTTTTTATCTAGATATTCCCACGGGAACGGGAACCACGCGGGTGAAACCGCGAGCGGCCGCTAATTAAATATAAAAGGTTAGTATACAGAAATCATAATCACATAAAACTATACTTTACTTTAATTAATTATTATTATCTCCCTAATTAATTTTAAATATTTTTTGCCTGAGGATTTAACACTGGTTACCTAGTGCCTTTGCAGGAGACTGTCTGGTCTGCCAGCGAGTGAGCCTATTACAATGAATAGTATTTTTTTCACAACGAGGAAGTGCCTGGCCTTCAGCTCACCGAATATATAGGTAAGTGCTCACTACACCCGGAATCCTCAAGTACTGATTATCGAATAGAATCTTCAACTAAGTACTAACTGTCGAAATTCTGAACTAAAAATAAACTTAAATCTTAATGTCAAAATCCTTATCTACTGCGGAATTGGCTATTTTATATATAATTGTCAAAATCCACAACTACCAAGGAACTAGACTGTTGAAATCCTGAACTACCAAAGAAACATTAAACCTTGTTTATGACGTCATCTTGCCACCTCGCACCGCCTATGAAAGCAATATCAAAGGCTAAAGGCTATAGCTTTCGATATTGCTTTCATAGGCGGCAGGAAACGACAAGATGACGTCATAAAGTCAAAGCGATCGGTTAGGCGGTCGGGCCCCTGTTGTGGCGATGGCGACAGACTTAAATACGATAGTGGTAGCGGCTAGGTGGAAGAGCTACAAAGCCACTTTACAAATGAAAGTTTTATCTATAGTCGGAAATATCAATTTCTAATACCATCGCATCGTAGATAAAACGTTGTTTAAGTGCTTTATTATGGCCAGGTAGGCATTTTGTTTCTTAGTCAATATAAGATGTAGTTCAAGTGCTGCATAGTAATATTGCCAGGTAGACATTATGCTTCATAGTCAATATAAGATGTAGTTCAAGTGCTGCATAGTAATATTGCCAGGTAGACATTATGCTTCATAGTCAATATAAGATGTAGTTCAAGTGCTGCATAGTAATATTGCCAGGTAGACATTATGCTCATCCAATTAAGTACCTTAAATACTAATACTAATACTACTAATAATACAATATGGCCCTTTACAGCATGTAATTTAAATAAATATTTTCGAAGATATTACTGATTTAAAATGCAGGGACATATAAAAAACAAAGTCGGGCTTGTTCGAACACTTATAACTAGAGAACGGCTGGACCGATTTTCATGGTTTTTGATTTGTTGTATTTGTCTTCGTCCCCAATAGCAGAATAACTATTAAAACATTGGAAAATTGACGAAAAAATAAAATAAAAGAAAAATATAATTCCAATACAAAATGTTCATGGGTTTCGTAACTGTCAAAAATGTAATGTTCATCCCGTCGATACGGTAAACTCTCCCCTCCAATTAAAGAACGTATTTAAATAAAGATTTCGAATCGATAACATATATCCACAATATACGGATAATGGCATATTCTAGATTTTAAAAATGTTGAATAATAATGTCAGTAATGAAAAAGGATTGACATATAGGTATATATTGGTTGTCAACTCAGAATAAATTGTTCTGAGGTTGTCAAATATTTATGCGTATGTCAGAAATTTATTTTGTGTAAACTAGGAAAATATATCACGCTACTTAAATATACAACCAATGACAAATTAATGAACAAATTACTTAATTAAAAAAAAACCTCAAATCAACTGCGTCGGAGGCAAGGCCATGCGCACAGTTCATCCAAAGAATGATGAATGTTTCTATTTGCGGTTGTTACTGGTAAATGTACGTGGGCCAACATCATTTGAATCACTACGAAATGTTAATGGTATAGTGTGCCCAACATTTCGTGCAGGATGTCAAGAGCTCAATTTGCTTGCCGGCCGATTTATTTGTTCTTGCGCCTGATAAAAAAAGTCGTTTATCACAAGGTGCTTCAATGAAGAGAATTATGCCGAGTGCATCCCATGCTGCACAATATGTACATATTAATTCAATAATTTCTTGCTGACACGCGATTGATATACTCGATTTTTGTACTTTATTATTTCTTTTTGTGTTATTATCGTATAAAGTTGTGAACTTAATATTAATTTTGTATTCATTGTATTACTTTCACAAAATCATAAATTAATTTCAGCTAATCTGTAACACGACATTTATTGACTGTTAGGCGGTACGAAGTTCGCCGGGTCAGCTAGTAGTCAATATAAGATGTAGTTCAAGTGCTGCATAGTAATATTGCCAGGTAGACATTATTCTTCATAGTCAATATAAGATGTAGTTCAAGTGCTGCATAGCAATATTGCCAGGTAGACATTATGCTTCATAGACATTAAAAGATGTAGTTCAAGTGCTGCATAGTCATAATCATAATATTGCCAGGTAGACATTTTGCTTCTTAGTCAATATAAGTTTTAAGCCAAATTTCACGTAGACTTTTTCATTTTTAGGCAGCATGATCATAAAGTAATAAAACTAACCCTGACACCAATCAAACCGTTTGTAACCCACGCTTCCTACAACCCCACTTCTCATGGAACTCAAAATCAAAATCAGATCTAGGTACTTATTTACACTGAATTCCTTACTCTGTGCGATCTCAAACCAGAGGACCAAAATATAGAAAAGATTTTGAATTCAAATTTATATTATTGCACTACTCGAAATATCCGAGTTAAATTTAATATATTTCCCTCCGGAGCAAACATTTTTGGTAAAATTGTGTATATTAGGCATACAAAACAATCGAGTAGCCTATTTGTGATATTATTGCAATGTTATTGTTTAATTAACACATACATATTTTGGTACCCCATACAAAGTATTTAATACAAATATTTTTTCTTTTTTTAAATATTTTATAAAAATGTTTGAAAAATTACTAAATTTCAAACTTTTTATGCTTAAAAAATCATAGAGATAAATCTAGAGAGTTACTAGAGAATATTATAAATAAAAACATTGATCTGTATTTATGTCAAATATGAAAAGTTCTTATAGTGATTATTAGCATATACATATAACAATGTGTAAGTGTACGAAACAAATAAATAAAACAAAATATTATTACTTTTGTGATATCGTCGAAAACTACGCCTAAATATAATATAATATAATATAATATAATATAATATAATATAATATAATATAATATAATATAATATAATATAATATAATATAATATAATATAATATAATATAATATCATATCATATCATATCATATCATATCATATCATATCATATCATATCATATCATATCATATCATATCATATCATATCATATAATATAATATAATATCGTTTACTATAACGAGAATTTAAATGGCAAAATTTCAACCGTCCTTGTTTGTCGCCAGGAAGCGCTGCTTTAATCGTCGTTTTCGTCTCCAAATAAAACTCGCGCTAGGCAGACTGTTTACTTAGAACGCATTAGTTCTTAATACCTACGGAAAGCGTCACGTTCTATGCCCAATTCCAGAAATATAAAGTACCAATCCAACTTACCTAAAAGTCCATTGTACAGTTTCCACTCCATAAAACATTGGGAATAAGAAAAAATAATAAGAGTGAGTCTGCAACTTATTATGTACGCCAAAAGCTATTCGATCGGATAATTTTAACGATCTGGAAATGTGTATATTAAGACTTGTTCCTAGAAAACAGGTGTTGAAGAGGGTACGTATTTGAATGTCTAAAATTAAAAAACCTAACATAAAATAAGCAAGCCGTTGTTATTTAGATTTTAAACTTTACGTCTTTGTCATTTTGGTCAATTAATTGTGAGGCAAATCAATTATTTTTTTTTCTTTGCGGATCGTGCTCGTTGGCGTGCACTTGGAGAGGCCTATGTCCAGCAGTGGACTAGTATAGGCTGATGATGATGATGATGATTGAATATAGGTAAGTATTTCAAGTTTTATCATTATGAACTTCAGCAATATATCCATTTGACATTTTAAGGGTTTGGTATTTTGAATAAAAGTCAAACAACCATTGCCAATGCCTAACATTTATAAATTTAAGCATTTTGCTTGTTAGACATTTTCATCTTTAGACGAATTACTGCTTAGGTATTTTGCCACATAGACTTTCCTTTTAGTCATTTTGCTTCGTAGACGAATGGAAATTTAGACATTCTGATCATAAAGGATTTTAAACGTAGGTGAGGCAATATTTATTTACAAACAAAGACAACAATAAAACTACAACAAACAAGATAATAATAAAACTACTTAAAATTAAACTTACAAAAAACAAAGACCGGACGGCATGACCCTAGTTCCTTGGAAGGTGGGACGGGCTCTGGTATGGGATGCAACTTGTGTCGATACGCATGCACCGTCCCACATTTCAAGCACTTCTGTTAGCGCTGGCGCGGCTGCAAATCATGCAGAGAACCTCAAACGGCGAAAGTATGAGAATCTGACTGGGGATCTCATATTTGAGCCGTTTGGGGTAGAGACTTTAGGTCCATGGGGCCCGGGTGCTCACAAACTCTTTAAAGATATTTCTATTATACTAGTAGAAGCCACCCGGGACCCCAGAGCTAGCAGCTACTTGGGCCAGCGTATTAGCATAGCTATCCAACGTGGCAATGCTGCTAGCTTACTGGGCACTCTGCCTGATGGGGATGATTTGGGGCAAATTTTTTATTTATAGTTAATAGTAGATATAGTTTATAGTTTTTTGTAAGTTTAACGTAGGTTATTTTATGTAAGGTATTTTAATTATAGACTTTGAAATACGTACCCGTTGAAGATGTAGTCTGTTGATTTATTTTCATGAAGATTTACAGACAATTTTATTTTTATTGCTGACGGGTGAAAGCACTTGGCCTTTATCTCATGGTGGAAGTGCACTTCATCCAGAGTTCTCAACTAACTAAATAAATAAATAAATAAGTACAAAGGCACTGGTTATCTTATCGCTTTTTGCCGGAACATAACAATGTTACAAACATTGATGTTATGGCGACATATTTAAATAAGATGGTGGTAGCTAGCCAGGCGGACAAACGAGTTGTTCGGTTTAGGTCGATTCGGTTTAAGATAGATTCGGTTTAAGACAGATTTTGTACTGTCACGAGAAACAATAGGTACTTGACTTATTTTTTATTCAAGCCCTACCAACAACCAAACTGAGTATAGAACATGTACCGCTGGGAATCAAATGAACCTCTGGATCTAGAACCGGTGGTCTTAACCACTGGACCACAGAGGCCATTATATCTATTATAAATTAGTTACGTTAGCTGCAAATATAAATATTTTTGATTTTCAAATCAATTTGGCAGCGATTTGGAGTCCCTTTTTTATTTGTAAAAATTATGTGTAAATTTCTATATATATATATATTTTTAACTTCTCTTAATTATAGAGTTAATTAGCTACTAAATAAATAAAATCTCCGACTTGAATTAGCGCAAAAAAATAATAATAATAATAAAAAAACAAATATCTTTATTTGCGAGAATACAGGTTACTGAGTTACTAGGTTACCTACTAGATTGTTGAGTTTTTTTTTATATCAGAAGGAGGCAAACGAGCAGGCGGGATATGGGTTATTTTATTTCGAGACAATGCTTTCTACCAGTTTACTGGTGTGCAAATATTTTTAAATTTAATTTACGACAATACTAGTTATTATTACAAATCGTCCCTTGTAATAATAACTGTATTTATTTCCATAAAAATGTTGTTAATGACTTTTAGTATGATATTTTTGACATTTAGTTGTATTTTTTTTTTCTACTTATAATTAATTAATTAACCATATTGACATGTTTAACTTCGACATTTTAATTTAACATTTGCATGCTGTTTTATAATGGCAAAACCTGTGCGCATTGTAAATTTTTTTACCACCCATAAATTACCATGTTTTTTTGGCAAATAAATGATTATCTTATCTTATCTTATCTTGACATAGATAAGGCAAAAATTATAAAAACACAACAAATAGCACATAATTATGAAAAAAAAATCACAAAAAATACTCTGTCACAATCACAATAATATTGAAATATTCAATTGCACAATAATTATAATACTAGTGGGTCGCCCGCAAAACTTTGCGTTTATTCAACAGATTTTTTAGGAAATTCGAAACCTATGGCAGCTGGGTTCTTTATTTTTCTGCACATCTACGGCTGGAGCTCTTTAAAATGAGACCATAACCGATTTTTTATCTGCACTATCGTCCCATAATCACTGGGACAAAAATTACGCTATTAATAATATATTAATGTCCATTTAACCAATGTTATGTTTATAATTATTAAATTCATTCATGCTAGTAAACAGTTTTCTAGGAGCCAATAAGGATAATTTATTTTTAAAAGTGACAGGGGGTAAGTTTTTAAATGTATTTGGTATCTTATTATAAACATGAATAGCCATTAAGTAAGCATTTCTTTTAAAAACCAAATTCCACTCGGAATCGAACCTGGACCACCAACCTGAGCTCGATGGTCTAACCGCTAGACGCCAATGGCGGCTCTAACTATAGATAATGATTAATGTAGAGACGTCGCACTTTGTCGCCGGCACAACCACACTTACTCTGTGAGTGATGGTCTCGTCAGGTGTCCCGATCTCCCCTCCCCCCTTCTTCTCCTATTTGCCGGGGACATGTGACAAGTCATAGAGTGCCGAGTGATTTATATAACGGCTTATCTGCATGACAGTAGGTACCTACGAGTACGTCTTTAGTAGCGTAAGAAAGTGTTAATTTTTTTGCATTTTTTTGTTTTTTTGCTATTTAAGATGAACGCACACCTACCCGTGCCGCAGTCGCCGCAGTACCTGAAGCGGCCGAGCTCCCCAAGCCGCAGCTGATGACGTCACTAACGCCGGGTCCACCCGCATCGGACGCTGCGGCCGGCGCGGCGCGGGTAGGTGTGCGTGTGTATGAGTCTAGATTTTTTTAACTCTTGTTGGTATTTCATTTTCTTCTTCCTCTAATAATAAACAACTAATAACAAATTGTTCGTCAAGAGCCATACTGTAATACACGCCCACTCTTGATCAAATTAAGAAACTGAATTAAAGAAATCCAGTGCGATGCGTGCGGTGCGGCGACGGAAACGACTGCGGTGACTGCGGCGCGTGCGGTGCGGCCAGGTGTGCGTTCACCTTTATAAATTTATAGAATTAAGTGTTGGAAGAAAATTATACATGGTGTTTGGTAATACTGTATTTTCCCGAATAAGGCAGATAGGGTACCGTTCCTAGAACTCTGGAAAATTATGAACATAATTTATTAATTAGTAAAAAAAAAAGAAAATAAGAAATTTCGGCTCGCCTTATAAAGACCACGGGTGACCCTCGAGCTGGCGCGTATTTTGGCCAACGCTTAAGTTTGGTCATCCAAAAAGGCAACGCCGCCAGCGTTCTGGGCACTCTCCCGCTTGGCAGCGACTTGAAGTCCCTTTTTTAGTTGTAAAAATTACGTGTATACTTCTATATATGTATTTTTTTATTTCTCTTAAGAGCGTTTACGCCGCACACTAGCGCCACTAATGAAAAAATAAACATATCTAGTAATTAGAGATAGAAAATCAAATTATGCTTAACAAGCTATTTAAGACGTTACGACCACTTTTAACTATAACGCCATATTTAACTAAACCATAACATGTCAGGTGTTCATTAGGTAACGTAAAAATGCTAAATTACTTCATTCATATAGTTTGTTGAGCATAATTTGATTTTCTATCTAATACCTATTATCTAATCTAATTACTAGATATGTTTTTTTCATTGGCGGCTAGTGTGCGGCGTAAACGCTCTTAATTATAATATTTATATTAATAAATTACACATTAGTAAAACTGTAAAATGACAACCCCCTAGGGTTGGTATCAGCTGGACCTATCCAGCTGATACGTTGTTCTTGGTCGTCAACCTCATGGTCAAACTTAAACATAAGTCGAAACATTGCAGGAATTAAGGAAAAAGTTGTAATAAAATAAATTTGAGTTTTTTTTATGGAAAAGTAGTAGTAAACAGCTTATAACTGTCCCACTGCTGGGCAAAGGCCTCCATCATTGAAATCAAGTCATCGCTACAATTGATGGGTAATGGCTTAATCACCACGCTTGCCAAGTGCGGGTTGGTGATCACAAACCCGGGATGTGCATCGAAAAATCCGAAATACATTTTGCCCGACCTGGGAATTGAACCCGGGACCTTCGGGTATCGGACCAAGCACTTTGCCACTCGGCCACCGAGGCGTTATGGAAAAGTAAATGTACGTAAATATTGTTATGCATGTTATCACAGTGTTCTCTATACGTGGTTGCATGACTATGTTTCAGAAATATACACCTATTACCAAACATTCTGTATACCTATGTACGCTGCATTATATCTATCTATCTATCTATCTTCTTCTATACAACGTGTAACAAAAAGGTGTCAAAATGAAAAGATCCAAAGTGTATCCCATCTAGAACTTGTATGTGTTGTTATTAAGACATAATTATTAACTATAATTTGTCATGAAATGGTTAATAAAATATTTATATTTGAAGATTTTAATAAAGTTTAATTTAATTATTTAATTTTTTTTTAATAAAATCTTTATAATTGTAAAGTGATGTGCGTCAGGCGCGCAAAAGCAAGCAGCAGTGATCATAAGTATAAGTACACATAAGTTACTAAACCACTAGGGCTGGGATTACTTTATTTTGATGTGACGTCAAAATAGAAATATTAAATTAAAAATTGCATATCACATTTAAGTTAATAATCATGACTTAGTAACTTTGCATACCAGATCTAGGTCGGATACACTTTGGATCTTTTCATTTTGACCAAACCTTTCTGTTACACGTTGTATATATAAAATTCTCGTGTCACATGTCAGTTGTCATACTCCTCCGAAACGTCTCGATCGATTTTATGAAATATATTATTATATAATATATTATTATTATATGTATATTCGGTAGGTCTGACAATCGGTCGTAATCTATTTTTCATAACCCTAAGTGAAAAGGGTGGTCCACCCCAAGCATTTTTGCTGAGTTTCTTGCCGGTTCTTCTCTGTACAATATCTCCCGCCCAAAGTAGACTTACGAACCGATGGCATAGCGACATTCACAAGAGCCACTTGTAGCCTAAACTGAATACATGATTTTTGAATTTGAATTTGAATTTGAATTTAAGAAGTGAAGTCTAAAAAGTAATAACATGAGACGTCGACTTTTCACTCATTGCAGACAGTGCACTTCCAATAAAGCACGCCAAAGTTTCCGGCAAAGAAAATCCGGATGAGTTCCGTATTGCGGCAGCTGTTGAGTTCCGGACAATCCGGAATTGAGATACAGAAATCTTTTGGAACTTTACACTTGGCTGTTACTTGTTTGTGTGGCGTGTTTGTTAAGGGTGCGCCGTCCATAAGTGACAAGTGTCATATGTTTTATTTGAAATGTCGTCGTCCATATTTATTTGATGCCGCGCGGTCATACTAATTTTGTATGGGGAATTTAAGGTGCTTAATAAAAAAATATTATTTAAATAACCACTTGATGAATCGAAAATGTAGTCTAGCAATTTGTAGTTTATCCATTGATGATTGTTTAGACAAAATCAGAGGTACAATAATTTAGATAAACTATAAGAAATCTACTAAACGCCGCCACTCTTTTTCATGATTTTTGCCCAACTTTAAATGATATTGTATATTATGGATATTGTATATATTGTGATATTGTAGAAAAAACTATAGCGTGTTATGAATTTATGGTTCTGACAAATTGTAAACACGTTCCCTATGATACTAAATATATATTTTGTTCATTTAATACGATAGTATTTTCAATTATATCTACTTAACCGTAACTGCATTTTTGGCATTTTTTTGTCGGCGCACCCTTAACAAAATACTTGTACAAGTGCATCTACTTTCTTATGTCTCTTAAGCCGTGGGTCGTCGGATTTCTATAAGTTATAGAAAATATAGAGTTGCTACTACTTCTTTAACTCCATAACTAACTAAATTAAATATTTATAAAATACAGTGAAAAAATTAAACTACCTATTTTTCACTGTATTTTATAAATATTTAATTTAGCTTTAGTGCAGCAATCAGCACTTGAAAATAAAAAAGTAAAAATTAACTAAATTAATATTCGATTGTATTCGGAAATACGAATTAGAAGCCCCATACAATCTGTGCTATGTGACACGTCAGACGTGCTCTCAACCCCTTTAATATCTGGCATGACACACCTGGCGTGTCATATGACACGATTCGGTTGAAATTGCGATGATTATTATTTTATAAGTAAGTAACATACAAAAAAAGTTACAAAACTCACCGACCCGAGTGTTGTAAAAGTAATGTGACACAAAACGGTCGATATAAAACTAAGTTAATATTACTTACATCTAAAGTATAAGTACTCGAACGCTCGCAAACCATATAACAACTTCCTATACATTGTTTTTAGCTAATAAATTGCCCCTTTGCATGGTTGCGGTCGTTAAGATACGAGATCTTTTCCTGCGGGAATGATTTCCTATGAAATAATTACAATGTGAAAAAACTAAGCAATTCTCGATAAGATTCTGATGATGATGATAACATGGTTGATATACTGACTTGCATTATTTGGTATTAATATTGAAGTTATGCTCCATTTTGCACTTAATTATCCTTATTTATTTTTATAAAAACTTTTTTAAAACATGCATACCTAAAATTTATTGCTTCATCATCATCATCATCATCTCAGCCAAAGACGTCCACTGCTGGACAAAGGCCTCCCCCAAGGATATGAGGGGAAAAAAAATAAAAAATAAATAAAAAATATATATATAAAAAAAGTAAGTAATAAATATAAAATTTATTACTTAGGTACTATTTATTGGCAGATCAAAAAAAATATATTTCAAATTAATAAATTCCATTCATTTCACAGCAACGCTATCTAAATATGAACCGACTAGAAACTAAGCAAGATAGTTTCTCCTCTTACTCGGCAGCACCAATTTCCTATAGAATCCGTGTAATTGGCATGTTGAAACATGAACTCACAATCCACTACATATTACAAATCCCTTCAACGGAACATCAGACATTCTGACAGCGTTCCGTTCCGAGAACATATCACAATTTAGATCGGCTTTCGGGAAGGTATCCAGCACCAACAGACTCACGATTATACGCGATTCTCCGAGGCGTTTCAGTCGACTTACGATAGGGGAAACCCGACAAGAACGCCCTAATACTTCGGAGAATCTAGTAGAGAAATGGGACGGTACACTTTTTTTTGTTTTTAAATTCATACTGAAAAGCATTTAGCCTACATCTTACCTGATGTTGTGATGATAAGGCTGAAGTTGGAAGTGCAGTTCACCCGGAATCCTTAACTACTGAGGCACTGGCTATCTTATCTCAAGCTGCCGGAACATAACAATGCTACAAACATTGATGGTACGCGACATATTTAGATAAGATGGTGGTAGCTAGCCAGGCGGACAAACAAGCCCTACCACCAACCAAACCGAGAACAGAATCAGAATCATAATCTTTATTGCATGTCACAAAAGTTTCACAGTACAAGTACTTAGATCTTAAAAAATGTTATGTCATTATGTAACAGTCACACAGTCACTAGCAATAACATGAATACATCACCAGCTCATATACGTCCCCACTGCACACGAGCCTTCCCTATGGATGGATAGGGAGAACGGGCCATTAACCAGCACGCGGGCCCAGTACGGATTGGTGGTTGTTAACGACTGCTAATGCAGCCGGGACCAACGGCTTAAAGTGCCTTCCGAAGCACGGCGGTTGCTAAGGTTATGCAACTTTCGCAAAGGCCTGTCATCGGATGGGTGACCAAAAAATTTTTGACTGATTTTCACTCTTATTCGATTGTCTTAAGAGTTACATTTTACATGTTAATGCTCGTAACTGTACACAAACATAACAACAAACTTTAACAACAAACCAAAACAAACCGCTGGGAACCGAACCCGGGACCTCTGGGTGTAAACCGGTGGTCTTAACCACTAGACCACAGAGGCAGTTAAAATTGCCGAGGATTTTCTCATTGCAGGGTTCCTCAAGCCGTGTGGGCTTGAGGAACCCTTTAAGTTTCTCACCGCCCGCCGGACACTCTGTAAAAGTCATAAGGGGGCAATAGCAAACTAAAAAAAACATCTCTCAATGCTATCTGTAGCAAATTACCATGGTATCTACGCGTAAGCTTAGTATAATCAAACCCTTTGACGCTTTTCGAACATGTAGTATACGTCCGTAGTGACACCGGCGGTGGTCGACACAGAAGGCCCACTGTTCGCCACCAGTTGCCGCCAAATCATTATAAAGAATTTAATCGAAATTTTATGTTAATAAATTTTTGATGTGTAAACAGCTTCCTCTCGTTTTCTAGCAATTTGTGGGAGCGATTTCGTGAAATGGGACGGAAGTGTCCAACAGTGTAACAGGAAGTCGGTCTATATTCTATTTTCTATTGTTATATTGATTTCAAACCTTTCGTGTGTAATAGACTTTATCATTATTTATTTTATAGTTATAAAATTATGTAATACCTGACCCATTTTTTTTAGAATATAATGTTAAAATTGCTTATTACTAAGGTGAGATGTCAAATGTTACACATCATATGCGACTACGGTAAGGGTCGCTCGTATTTTTTATTATTTTTTGGTGCTAATTGCTGAATTAGATATTTATTAAATATTAGCTGACCGGCGGACTTCGTGCCACTTAGACAGCTTCCATGACAACAAAACAAACAAAACGTTGACAGTTTCCATGACAACAAAACAAACAAATCATTCGTCCGCTTAAGAACACCCGTTTCCCATGATGGATCCCTATAACAGCGCCACCTACCGGGTCCAATTGTAAATCTAAACCATTCTCGAATCCACTTGCACACACACAGAAAATTTCATCCAAATCGGTCCAGCCGTTTAGAAAGAGTTCAGTGTCATACACACGCACAGAAGATTTATATGTGTAAAAGGTCAAATTTTATCAACTGCAAATATTTCGAGGATAAATTCAACAACATTTAAATACTATTTTTATGAAAAAACCTTAAATTTTTATATGCTAGTTTCAAGAAAAACGCCAAAAGACATTTCGATTAAAAATTAAAATATAGCACTTTCGGTAGTTTCAACACATGAGTAGATATATGTATTCACTCTACATATATCTACTCATGTGGCTTCAATTCAAAGGAGCCGAAACAGAGAGGCCGCAATGCCTTCGCCGCTTACACGTGCCCGTAGTTTCATTTACAGAAGCCGACAGAGAGGCCGCTCTTAAAAATATTACAATTTTGGTGTCAGGAAAAGTAAAAAAAAACTAGCCTGATTTTTTTTAATGCTAGGGCCTTATTTCTCTGATATAATTAGATATTTTGTCAAAATATTTGCAGTTCATAAAATGTGACCTTAATCCTTATATATATAAAGATAGTGAAAATAATTCCGCTCGATTTGCGAAGATCCAAGTTCGATCCAAGGTCTGGCTGGGCCCGACCCAGGCGTAAAAATAAATAAAATCTAAAAATTTAAATGGCGGCCGTTTCATTAGGGGGCCATTAATCCCCATAGGGGGGGGGGGTGCTTTTCTCGATAAAATTGAGTGTACAACATGACCTTAAAATATCGCTACCTCTAACCTAGACACACTATAAATCTTCTGTGCGTGTGTATGAAATTGAACTCCTTCTAAACCGCTGGACCGATTTGGATGAATTTTTTTGTGTGTGTTCAAGTGGATTTGAGAAATCGCCGCCGGCAGGTGGCGCTGCTATAGGGGTCTATCATAGGATACGGGTGTTCTTAAGCGGACAAATGATTTGTTTGTTTTGTTGTCATGGAAACTGTAAAAGCGGTACGAAGTCCGCCGCCGCCGACGCCGGTCAACTAGTATTTTATAAATATTTAATTCAGGTGGTATGTATTCAAATGGGTAGGTGACTGGTCAGTCAATAGATAAACTTTTAAGTAATTGTCAAAGTGATTTTTTTTATAGAAATTGTATGAGAATGAAAACGATGACGTCACTTTTTTGTTTCGTCAACAATTGAGTGGTTTATTAATAACTTTTTGAGTTACAGAAATTCATGCTTAGGTGAAATAAAGTAAAGTAAAAGTTAAAAAAAACGTCCATATATCATGTCCCACTGCTGGGCAAAGGCCTCCATCATTGAAATGAAGTCATCACTACAGTGTGTTTCGGATTTTTCGATGCAAAGCCCGGGTTTGTGATCACCAACCCGCATTTGGCAAGCGTGGTGATTAAACCAATACCAATCAAATTGTAGGTGAAATAAAAAATAGGTTAATGTTACCCTTTAACAGGCAACAAGGCATGTACATTCCCATCAAATTTTCAACTTTATGTCATTGAGATAAGATTAAAAACCAATGAAATATTCAAACATGTTATGCCCGTTAAAGGGTTAAGGGTGCGCCGACAAAAAAATGCCAAAAATGCAGTTACGGTTAAGTAAATATAATTGAAAATACTATCGTATTAAATGAACAAAATATATATTTAGTATCATAGGGAACGTGTTTACAATTTGTCAGAACCATAATGTCATAACACGCTATAGTTTTTTCTACAATATCATTTAAAGTTGGGCAAAAATCATGAAAACGAGTGGCGGCGTTTAGTAGATTTCTTATAGTTTATCTAAATTATTGTACCTCTGGTTTTGTCTAAACAATCATCAATGGATAAACTACAAATTGCTAGACTACATTTTCGATTCATCAAGTGGTTATTTAAATAACTATTTTTTATTAAGCACCTTAAATACCCCATACAAAATTAGTATGGCCGCGCAGCATCAAATAAATATGGACGACGACATTTCAAATAAAACATATGACACTTGTCACTTACGGACGGCGCACCCTTAAAGAACTGTTACGTGATTTTATTAATACGTTTTATCTTCTGGAATTTATTATTGTCCACATCCCTATTGTTGCTTAGGTAAAAAAAAACAGTAAAATTGCTGACCATTTTTGGAGAGTTTTTTCAGCTTCACCGGGCTTGTTTGGGGGCTTGTGTTGGGGGCGGCAAGAAACTTAAAGCACGTTCCTCAAGCCGTGTGAAACGAATCACCTTCGGAGGTTTTCTAGAGGGAACGGCATCGCGCACTGTGCGTGTCCCCGTGCCCTACTAGATTCTCCGAGGGTCGGATCGGATCGAGTTGCTGACCTCGATAAGTGTCGATCATTAGTTCCTGTCGTACACTGGTATAGTCAACAGCAAAGGTAAGTAACTGATGATCGGTCAAGTTTCAAAATATGAAAATCAAAACTTTTTAAACGCATATCGAAAAACCTTCGAGTGTCTACTAGTACCTGCAGACTTTGACTGTAGTTATATAGAAAATACTGTCTTACACTGTCGAAACTTTGAAATCGAGTAAACATCATCTACTTTTAATATTGGCTGTACCATTACCCTATGTTGATTTTTCAAACCAACTGAAACCAAGAGACAATTAAACAAAAAGACAGACAATTAAGCACGCAGCCTTCTCTTAAAATCTAAACTTTAAAACAGAAGTCGTCTCATAAACGACCAATTTAATTAAATTTGTTCGAACATATCCATAACATCGCTTAGTGGCAAACGCTACGAACGGAGCGAACATAGTCCATCAGAAACTTGCATCTTGCTTGAGGCTGTAATCTGAGAAACCCGCACAGGACAGGCGGTAAGATAACAATGCAAACCACGGTTAAGAAGAACGAACAACCAGCCAATAAAAAAAAAGCAAAATAATGATAAAAACAATTTAATTAATGAAAAGTATTAAAAAAAAGTAAATTATTATTATTTTATTTAAAGTATGAGAATCTGACTATGGGGATCTCATATTTGAGCCGTTTGGGGTAGAGACTTTAGGTCCATGGGGCCCGGGTGCTCACAAACTCTTTAAAGATATTTCTATAAAATTAATAGAAACCACCCGGGACCCCAGAGCTAGCAGCTACTTGGGCCAGCGTATAAGTATAGCTATCCAACGTAGCAATGCTGCTAGCTTGCTGGGCACTCTGTCTGATGGGGATGATTTGGGGCAATTTTTTTATTTATAGTTAGTAGTACCTAGTTATAGTTTTTTTTTGTAAGTTTAATTTTAAGTAGTTTAATTATTATCAAATCAAATCAAAATATTTATTCAGTTTCAAATTAAAAGTAATAGACAAAAATAAAATATAAAATAAAGAAGCGAAACCGAAAAGGACCCCACTCAGCACATGTTGCAGCATGAACATCACCTGCAACGCTGATATTCTGCGGAGCGATATTGTTTGTGTGTGTGTGTGTGTGCGGACCATTATCTTCTTTTTGTCTTTGTTTGTAAATAAATAAGTTACTATTAAAGGCAAATTAATTAGGTAACAACTGGACTGAAAGCCTCTGTTTCTTGCCAGCTCTGCTTGCTCGAAGGCTGTCCCAATATCCGAACTAGTGTTAGATTCAGTAGATTAGTTAAACAAAATTAAAATTATACAACGTGTAACATAAAGGTGTGGTCAAAATGAAAATATCCAAAGTGTATCCGATCTAGATCTTGTATGCAGAGTTACTAAGACATAACTATCAACTTTAATTTGTTATGCCATTTTTAATTAAATATTTCTATTATGAATTTGTGACGTCACATCAAAATAAACAAGTCACAGGCAGCCCTAGTGATTTAGTAACCTTTGTGTACTAATATTTATGACCAATGTGCGTATGCGCGCCTGACGCGCATCACTTGACAAATATAAATATTTCATTAACCATTGCTTAACAAATTAAAGTTAATAATTATGTCTTAATAACAACACATACAAGTTCTAGATATACACGTTGTATTATTATAAGAATTCTTTATTTATTTTTGACTTCAATAAGTGCACGTAAAGGCTTGTTGAGTCTCGTTCATAAATTACTTAGCATACCGTCATTTTTAATTATATTTTGATACTACGCACTTGTATGAGGTTCTTCCTACCTTCTCCTGACAAAATAACGTCTCGGTCCGTCGCTCCGTGTGCAACAAATTGCAATGGCTGACCTCGCCTACGCGACAGTGTTTTAAAAATCTAAGTAAATCAAGCTAATCTTCTTCCAAAAACACTTTATTCTTATAATTGGATATATCGATACACTAAATACAGCAGGCCTGCTTGTGATTGTGGTAATTGTGAAGAGTGGTGAACTGGATCTCATCTGCAGCAACAGTGAGTGTTTTTTCCCATATAACCTTCCCTTAAATCTTGGTACAAGTGCCTTGCCCATGATGTTTTTTTTGTGTTTTCTAATTAATCTCAGGTTTTACTGAACGAGGCTTAATTACCTTAGTTGTGGATCCGAGCTGAACCAAACCTCTTAAAAAATACAGTCCACTCATATATCATATTTCATCTAGTAAAAATAATTAGTTAAACTACAGCTCAATAAGTGATTCACCCCTTAGGCTTTATTTTATAACCTAAGGAAGCGTTCCATAGCTACTTGCCAGTGGAACCTTACCCATACAGGCTTATATTGAATAAACGACTTGACGTTGACTTATTGGATCGTAATCATAAACATTACAAAACATTACAGATAAACATTACAGTACCACAAGACAAATCTATAAACAAAAGTTCATGATAATTCATCTGTATGGCGCTGTACCATTATCAATTGCGATAATGAAATATTATTCGTTAGTTATGTCAAAGCACTTTGCCTGTCTGTTAGGATATTATGCACACTACGGAAGATTCGAATAAAAGCGTAAGTAAGTACCTAGGTATCACGTTGCAGTTTTGCAGTCTATTGTCAGGTAGTTAGTTTTACCGATAAACCTAATAGTTACCTACTGTCTTAACTTATATTTAAACGGTATTACTAGCTGACTACCGACCGACACACCTAATTTTCTTTTAGAAAGCAAATCGCAATAATTCATAGGTTACTGCGCTTTGCTTTCCGCCGAACCCGTTCTCTCTAACTGTCCGTCGCATCTTTTAACGATACAACGCTACAACAATAAAAAATAATTTTCTTTATTTATCCGCCATTTTATTTGGTCGTGTGTCACTCGGTACAGCCCACAATGCATTTTCGCGGTGCACTGCAGAGTTCGCGCACACCCACCCGGGCGCGAGAGCCTTCTGCTATGAGTGAGAGGCCATTACGTTTTATGGAGGAAAATCGTTTGGCCCGCCATGTTGGCATCATTGGTTTTAAATGTACCTAGTTGAGATTTGCGGTTTTTATTCAAAGTTTAGTTTCTGGTATAAGGCATTTGTTTCTCAAAACAGAACACAACATTCACGTTTGTTTACATAAACTACATTATTATTATATTATGCTATTCTTCACTATACTATTCTGTACTATTCTATAATATACTATACCTACTATTCTTTTCCATATAATAGTATAGAAATATCACACTCGACTACAAGACCAAAACGAGTCAAAGACAAAACAGAACGACCGCTAAGAACTCATATGTAAATGTCATACAACACTGAAGTTTCGCTTAACTGTAAAATGTAGGTACTTATTTTTGTCAAGTGTGTACTAAATAAAGCAATACTGAATTATATACTATTCTATTCTATTCTGTGGTAAGTATACTATTCTAATCTATACTTTTTTTTACAATAATATTTTATAGAATACCTACGAGAACAAAACGAGTTAATCGCGCGTTAAAGAGTAAAAGACGTAATAAAGCGGCCCCGCTAGCCTTTCATCTATACTAATATTATAAAGAGGAAAGCTTTGTATTTTTTTATGTATGTTTGTAACGAATAAACTCAAAAACTACTGGACCGATTTAAAAAAATCTTACACCATTAGAATTTATTTTATTAGAACTTATTTTTGTCAAGTGTGTACTAAATAAAGCAATACTGAATTATATACTATTCTATTCTATTCTGTGGTAAGTATACTATTCTAATCTATACTTTTTTATACAATAATATTTTATAGAATACCTACGAGAACAAAACGAGTTAATCGCGCGTTAAAGAGTAAAAGACGTAATAAAGCGGCCCCGCTAGCCTTTCATCTATACTAATATTATAAAGAGGAAAGTTTTGTATTTTTTTATGTATGTTTGTAACGAATAAACTCAAAAACTACTGGACCGATTTAAAAAAATCTTACACCATTAGAATTTATTTTATTAGAACTTATTTTTGTCAAGTGTGTACTAAATAAAGCAATACTGAATTATATACTATTCTATTATATTCTGTGGTAAGTATACTATTCTAATCTATACTTTTTTATACAATAATATTTTATAGAATACCTACGAGAACAAAACGAGTTAATCGCGCGTTAAAGAGTAAAAGACGTAATAAAGCGGCCCCGCTAGCCATTCATCTATACTAATATTATAAAGAGGAAAGCTTTGTATTTTTTTATGTATGTTTGTAACGAATAAACTCAAAAACTACTGGACCGATTTAAAAAAATCTTACACCATTAGAATGCTACATTAGCGCTGAGTAACATAGGATATATTTAAAAAAAATGTCCACCCGTGCGAAGCAGGGACGGGCCGCTTAACTGTAAAATGCACTTATTTGTACAGTGTAAGCTAAATAAAGTATTATCCAATTCTAATTTCTGTTCTAAGTAAAATCTATACAATTCTATTTAAACTCTTTACTATTCTATTATATTATATTCTATACTATTATGTTATATACTATACTATTCTATAGAATATGATACGAAAACGAGTTAATCGCGCGTTAAAAAATAAAAGACGTAATAGAGCGGCCTCGCTAGCCTTCCATTTCAAATAACCCGGCTTACAACTTAAATGCAAATGTCATACACCACTCTGAAGTTTCGCTTAGCGACATACGGACGCTTCGCGAACTGTATGCAGTTAGTGGGTACCAGTTTAATTTGAAACTTTGTCCGAAATCTGCATACGACTGAGTGCAGACAAGTTAAGTCGATGTATGGGTTAACCATAACTGTCATTGTTATAGGTTACTAGCGGCCCGTCCCGGCTTCGCACGGGTGGACGTTTCTTTTTTAATATAGCCTACGTTACTCAGCGCTAATGTACCTAGCATTCTAATGGTGAAACATTTTTTTAAATCGGCCCAGTCGTTTTTGAGTTTATTCGTTATACAAACATACAAAAATACAAAGCTTTCCTCTTTATAATATTAGTATGATTGTACAAAAATTTATGTACTCTAATTAGGGTTGCCAATCATACTTTAAAATACCGTATCCTACGATATTTTCCGTCCCCATACTTTATTCTTTTTAATAAAAATAAAGTATGGAAGATACTTTATTTCCGACTAACGCGTGCGTTTGAACGGAATATTCCTGTTGACTTAATATCTGAACTACTAAATGATACCTGGCATCTTGCACTCCGTCATACCTACCGCGATAAGCACCTACAGCGCGCGACAACTTGAAGTTGTAAATCAGTCAGGGCCCCAGCGCGCTTTCGAGCACACGCACAGGCATAGTTTGAAGTGGATCGCAATTTCGATTTTGTTTAAAAATAACTACCTCTTTAATATCAATAAATCTACAAGCTCCGTAATAATGGTGAAACGCAACAGTAATAATTGTTGTGTGGAAGGCTGTCGAAATAAACAGAAAGATTCGAAGTTATTTATTCTGTGCTTATAGGTAGGTATGTATTTAGTGGTCCGTTTATTCTTAGGTACTTGTCTTATTTGCTAAACAATCTTCAATCAACTATTTACTTATTGAAATAATAATTTAGTAAATAAATAATACCTTTTTACCGCCAACAACTTCTATAGAAGTTCGAGATTTTCGTGCCGTCCACGCCAGCACTTCTATAGAAGTTCTTCTTTGTACCTACTATATTAAAATACATTTATACGTTGGCGTACAGCGGGACATCGCGTGCAGGATAGCTGGGCGGTGAAAAGGTTAAATAAATAAATTTTCCTACAGTCACACCAATTATCTAGCCCAAGAGAAGCTCCGTTATGAAACTCGTTAAATGGTTACTAGACAACGGATAAACATACTTAAAATACTTAAATACACACTTATTATACATAGAAAACACCCAGACCCGAGATAAAAAAACGATAATTTCTAAATTGACCGACCGGGGATCGAACCCTCCCGGGTTCCTTAGAGATGGCGACTCCATGAAAACCAGTGTACAAACCACTCCACTCGACCAAGGAGGTCGTTAGTAGGTACCTACTTACTTACCTACTTACGAAACTGTTTACTAAATAAGACAATTAGGTACCTAAGGATAAACAACTAAGTAAGTACTTACCTATCTAGTATCTTTACTTTAGGATAGGTACCTTCCTGCTAGTTCCTACGTAACTACCAAAAGTAAAAGTTAACTTTTGTTATCTTTATGCCTCCCGCATATTTACGTACCTAGGTACCTAGTTAGATAATTAAATATTATAGTACTTATAGCTAGTTTGATATGTAGGTACCAACTTACTTACAAGTTCTGTTTACAAGATCAAGTTTAGCTTTGATAAGTACTTATAGGTTGGTTGGTGTACCTATTTCTGTTTTTGATAGTTAGAACTACCTACGAAAATATCTTTTTTAACGGCAACGCAACGGTAAGGCGGCATAAAGTCAGCCTCAAAGTCAACATATAGGTAGTCTCATGTGGCGTAGACTGTGCTTACATAGGTACCTAGCCTAGGTTTATTTAAAACGTAATTTGTTCACATTTAGGTACAGTACCCATTATAAACACAATAACTTGTAATAAATTAAGTCTTCAGATTCATTATTATTTAAAAGAAGACAACCCTGAAGTCGTTAGAAAAGATAAGAGCTACGCGATAGAAAGAGAGGCAACTTCTAGGTGAATATAACTGTAGGTAAGGGAGCAGTGTGCGACCTGAATTGCACTTTATTGTGTCTTAGTAAGAGTAGCTATTTATTTAAATGACTTCGCGGAGTGCACCTTCTGGTACTATTATTTATTCTGTGATGATACTCAGACTCTGGTGAAGTGAAACGAAATGCAACGCAACGCTAATTTCTGAACGCGCTATAAAACAATAAAAAATTATTAAATAGCGCCAAGAGTACAAAGAAATATGTTTTTAAACATTTAAATAAATAAATTTGGTTTAATGCACTAAACTAGTTAGTGATAGATTAACTTTAATTTCCTGAAAAATAGTTGGCAACCCTAACTCTAATAGATAAAGGACAGAGTGATCGAAAGTGCGGCAACTTCATACAAGAGCTCCGAAACGCACGCACAAAAAAAAATCAAAAATTCAAAATATTTATTTGCATTAAATAGGGGTTTTTATATGATGTTACAAACTTATTTTAAATGTCCTTAACCTATTTAGCCATTTATGAATAGCATGCAAAAATGTAATGTACCTATTTATTAATACTTCATTTTCCATACATAAAAAACTCATCTATGCTATAAAAAGTGTTTTCCATTAAAAACCTGAATCTTGTCTGTATCTGATATCTTGAAGCTATTAAAGGGACGCTGTTTTATTTGATCCGGTAGTTTATTGTAAATTTTTATAGCCATATCTGGTGCATTAGATTGAAAACGTTTAGTTTTCGGGCAAGCTCGTAGTTCACCTACATTAGCACACAGAAAATAGCACGGCAAAAGAGTACGCGATGACGCGGGCTCTCCCCGCAAACGCGGATCGGGCAGCGTATGTTGCTGTAGTAACGGAGAATAACAAGTATGTCACTGAGCGCTGCCGATCAGTATACACGTATTTTTCTTGGTTTGGGTGTCGCGATTGCGAGTTTTGTTGCATGTTGCCTATTGAAAATGTCTGAAAAAAAAACCTGTTGTGTATGAGGATGTCTCAACACACACAACCATAATCCCAGTTTGTCCTTTTACAATATAAAAGACACCCAAAATCACACAATAATAAATTAACTATGTGTGACTCAACCCTAGCCGGTAGGTACAGCTCGGTACGTCGATTCAAGGTCACGGCACTGTTGCCGCAGTCTCGTTCACTCTGGTAATAGCTCCGGTGTTCGATACATAAAGCCCAAAAAATAACATCGTTTTTAGGGTTCCGTACCCACAGGGTAAAACGGAACCCTATTACTAAGACTCCGTTGTCCGTCCGTCTGCCTGTCTGTCTGCCACCAGGCTGTATCTCATGAATCGTGATAGTAAGACAGTTGAAATTTTCACAGATGATGTATTTCTGTTGCCGCTATAACAAAAAATACTAAAAAACAGAATAAAATAAATATTTAAGGGGGCTCCCATACAACAAACGTGATTTTTTTTGCTCGTTTTTGCTCGATATTGATAACGGCAACAGGTAGACGCTAGAAACATTCACAGAATTTTGAGTTATATTTAAATATTGTTTTCTAAAGTTAACGCGAACGCTACACATTGAAATGAAACAACTTTTACGGATCTACTCGCGTTTATTTTACACATTACTTATTTAATGTTTATCCTGACGTTTCGAACTCTTTGCAGTAAACGCGAGTAGATCCGTAAAAGTTGTTTCATTTCAATATATTTAAATAATTAAATTAAAATAAAATTAATGTTTAAGTGAGGCTCCCATACAACAGACATGATTATTTTTGCCGTTTTTATAGATAATAGTACGGAACTCTTCGTGCGCGAGTCCGACTCGCACTTGGCCGATTTTTTTTTGTTCTTTCTTTCTTTCTTTCTTTACGCGTTTTTTTACGCATTTTTTCTACGTGGATCCTTGGAAAAGCACCGACAATTCTCGCGAGGTACTGCGCAGACAAAACGGAAAATTGACAAAGACTTCCAGCACAATGCAGGAACTAAAGGTTGCCTGCGCTTATGTGTGTATAATTATAGTCTGACATGGACGTAGAGGTGTTCGGAAGTGACATAATAGCTTCAAAACCTTTAACTAACATACGACTAGGGTTTAGGTCTTGGAATGCCTAGTGTGTTTTGTTTACTGTCCGTATTCATTTGATTACGTTTACAAAAACGAAAATAACTATAGCATAGAAGCAGCGACTCCTGGCGACATACGAGAAGAGTTATAAATAAAAAGAAAGATTTATTATTATACTCTTTATTTATTTTCCTTCTTAAAACTAGATTTTCACAATATTTTAATACAAAACCAATAAAACATTATAAAAACCTAATCCTAGAGTACCGCCAGCAGCGGGGCAGGGCCCAAGCTACCGGTGGTCAGGGCTGCAGAGTGAGGAACCTCCTGACAATACGTGCCGTGTCAAGGAGCTTTCTGAATCTGACCCTTGATCCAACCATAAGTACAATAAATAAATCAAGCGAGAGCATCTTAAGGTGTTGGTCGAGGCTCTTCGCTCTTCTTTTTTATTATTATTCTCTTTAATAAATATATATATTTAATAAAGAGAATATACATATATTTATTTATATTTATTATTATTATCTTTTTATTTATCTTTTTTCTAAGCCTAGGTTTGTTATAATATTAATATAAAAGTAAAATACAAAAGCACAAACAAAACATAAAAATGTTATAAAAAACCTAGCTAGGGTGCCGCCGGCAACGGGGCAGCTGCCGGGGTGGTTAGGGCTGCAGAGACAGGAACCTTCGGACTATCCGCGCCGTGTTCAAGAGTACCGCCTTCTGTATCTGACCCTTGATCCAACCATTGAGCGAGAGGTTCTTAAGGTGTTGGTCGAGACTTCGCTACCAGACCGTTCGCAGACACGACTATCGGCACATTTGTTGTTCGGCGGATTGTCGAGTCAATATCCCACATGGCGGTTACCTCGTGAGCCAAGTCAAGGTACTTGCTGACCTTGTCCTTCTCGGCCTTTACAAGGTTCTCGTCATGTGGGATGGTGACGTCGACAAGCACTGCCCGGCGTTGCGATCGATATAACAGCACGATATCAGGCCTATTAGCTAGAATAGTCCTGTCCGTGATGACAGCTCGATCCCAATAGAGCGTGGCACGGCCGATTTCGAGAATCGGCGCAGGTGTGTACCTATTAATTTATTATTAGTTAAAAACTTTGCCATATAAATTCTCGTTTACGTTCACGTGATCGAATGTCAAAAATAACTCACACTAAGCCTTCGGGACGTCTCGTGGCTCGAAGTCCCCGGACTTTTTCGTGATTTTTCTCCCGGGACTTTCAGGTCGAGTCTCGATACTTTCATCAAGGCATCAAAGGTTATTTACAATAATTTTACGCAAATATTGTTGCGAACAAATTACAAATTGAAAAAAGGCAAAGAATTGAAAAAAATCCACGAGCGGGACTCAAACCCGCACCCCACGACATGCCGGGCCTGGTGCACTACCAACTATGCTATCGTGGCTTTAATAAGCTTAAAACACAGTAAGCGACATCGGCAATAGAAAAGCGAGTGACACACGACACTTCGATTAATGGTGATAGATTGGTATCCGAACGAATATATGCTTGTATTGAATGCTCTTGCATTATATATATATATATATCTTGCATAATATTATATATATATTATATATATATATATATATATTTTATGTTAAAAGGAGGCAAACGAGCAGGCGAGTCACCTGATGGAAAGTAATTACCGCCGCTCATGGACACCCCCAAAACCAAAGTAATCGCAGATGCGTTGGCCGGCCTTTAGGAAGGAGTTGGATCTTGAGGAGGGAGTAGGAATTGGGAGGGGGGAGGGGTGAGAGATGGGCCTCCAGTACTTTCACTCACCGGACGAAACAAAACAGCAACGAGGGCCATTATTGTTGTTCCATCCCCATAGCTCCTTAAGAGCGTTTACGCCGCACACTAGCGCCGCCAATGAAAAAAAAAACATATCTAGTAATTAGAGATAGAAAATCAAATTATGCTCAACAAACTAGCTGAATGTTATGTATACATGTTATGGTTTAGTTAAATATGGCGTTATAGTTAAAAGTGGCCGTAACGTCTTATTTAACTAAACCATAACATGTGAGGTGTTTATTAGGTGACGTAAAAATGCTAAATTACTTCATTCAAATAGTTTGTTGAGCATAATTTGATTTTCTATCTCTAACTACTAGATATGTATTTTTTTTCATTAGAAGAGCGTTTCATCAAGAGCGTTTACGCCGCACACTAGCGCCTAGTGTGCGGCGTAAACGCTCTTAAGACTCCTACTGATGTTCTTTCTTATATGCTATTGATTATCTAACACAAGCATATTAGCATTCTAGGTGGGTTGACAGGGCAGTTATTTATATGCTAATAGAATGTGTTAATATTACTTTTAGAAAAACACTCGACCCGAACGTCTGGAGGTCGTGGTTTAACTCCCATGTGGTGCAAAGTGTGTTTCGTATCTATTCATGCATGAATTATGGTGATCGATGTTAGTAAGTTAGCCTTATGACTGTCCACTGCTGGGTAAAAGCCTCCACCACTACAATTGATGGGCAATACCTTAACCACGCTTGTCAAATGCGGGTTGGTAATCAGAAACCCTAGGCATCGAAAACTCCGAAACACAATTTGCCCGATCTGGGAATTGAACCCGGGATTTAAGGGTATCAGGCCGAGACTTGACACTCGGCCATCGAGACGTTGACGATGACTTTCCTTCGATACAGTGTATAGACTTTTACTATTTATCTTTTTATTGTTTTTCAATATACTTGTGTCAGGTATGGGTTTACGTCAGTATAGTAGGATAAAACCACGAATTCTTGAATTCAACCTGACGCATAAAATAAAGACACATCCAGTATTATTATAGTCCTAGGTCCAGCTCTCTCCTAGGCGTCTACGGTTAAAACAAAGCCTTCGCGCGCTGTCTAACGCTTAATTACTGAGAGCTTGTTTTGCATTTACATTTCTTACTTTTAATAAGTTCAAAACTTCATTTACACGTGTATTTAAACACCTGGGTGAGCTCGAGAAATAGAGGCAAAATGGCGTAACCGTACCTTGTGCTTGCACCTTATTTACAAACTTAATGCAAACGCTTTGTACACAGCAAATATGCTCTTTACAGTATTATGTATAAATATAGTTTAAATTTGTATAAACATTAACGTTAACATTCATAATTCCCGTTTGAACAACAATGTTTCAAACAACAATACCCGATTGAGCTCAATGACAAGATTCACTCGTTTCTCTTCAGTATCGACTCGCCCAGCCACAGGGTGACCGTTATACCCACCGTGCACTGTACTATCATCTGCATAGCAATGAATATTTCCAAGTGGAAGCATATCATTGACATGCAGAAGAAACAGCGTGGGGGGCAGAACGAAACCTTGAGGGACACCAGCGTTCACTGACATGAGCCGCGAAGCGCATCCATCAGACAGGACACGGATTCTACGCTCATGCAGGTAGCTAGCGACCCAGTTGCAGAACTGAGCAGGCAGCCCGTATGCCGGGAGCTGGGAGAGAAGAGCTTTGTGCCAGAACCGATCAAATGCCTTGGCTATGTCGAGGCTAACAGCCACCGACTCACCACGCTTGTCAATAGCCTCACCCCAGAGAATATTGTGCCAGAGATGTGCAACGTACGCTAGAAGATCAAACGTTGACCACTTCGGCCGAAACCCATATTGGTGATTCCCTTATCTCTTGTTTTTAAATAGTTGTTAAAATGTAGTTGCTATTAGAATATTTTAAAGCAATCAAGTATAAGAATGATGTAAGTACCTTAACGGCGACTATATTTACAAACCTGAAGGAAGGTGTAAGTAAAGTGCACCGTGTTATAGGCGTAAACAAACAAGTATTGTTCTCGTGGTGGCGTACGCGCTCGCTTACTGCTACACACAAAATCGGCAAACTTTTTCTTAATACCCTACTAACTGCGCTAAACGGTTTATTTTATTTTATACTTTAAAAATATTGTGTTTTCTCTATAAGTGATTACTGTAATCTTTTTGAGAAAATAAAATGTCTATAAACCTAAAGTGGTTTTCAATATTCATCCTTAAAGAATGTCGTAAGTAATCTAAGTTTTAATTGTGGCTTCGAAAAGAATGCTGATATAAGTGTATTAGGGTTTTTAAATATGAACCACGTAAATAAAAACACATAACAATTACCTGTTTGAGTTTTGCTGTAAGTAAATTAGTATCAAAAACATAATTTTCTGGCAGACTTACGACAATTTGCACACAGAAATTTTTCAAAAATTATCCGTCAATATGAAATTTTTGTCATCATAGCGACACGAGACCCGCACTATTTTTTTCTGATTTCGACTGCGTATTTAGTCCACTTACGACATTGTTGCTACTTACAGCAATTAAATTTTCTCCCGTCGAATTATTTTTTGTTATTGTTTTTCAATATGCTTGCGTTAGTGGTACAGGGTCACGTCACTAGTCTAACTAAGCTATGGGGCTACCGAGGCGTTCGCACAAAACTATCACCCAAAAGCATGCATCCCTGACATGAGTATAATTTAATGGTTTGACATAATGAGATATTAGCTATATTGGTGCCTTATGGTCGTAAATGTTTATTCTACAACTTCTACGTCAAAATAAAAAAAAAAACAAAAATATTTTTATTATTAACTACAAGTAGTTTTTACAAATGTGTGGGTCTCTTCTGTTAAGTTTGAAAAAACCTGTTTTAGAAGACACCCCTCTCTTTACTGTACAATCAATTTTTTCTGTAGTTAAGTACATAGGTAGGTCTTAAAGGTTAGTGGTTCTATGATTCAAAAATAGTGTATATTTAGTTTTATGTGCGATATTTTGCATGTTTCTGTAATGTGATCAAATAATTTAATGCTTTCCCTTCTACTTTCTTTTTATGTAATGTTATTATTTATTTATATAATTATCTATATACATAAGTAAAATTATATAACTTACATATTATAAATATAAATTAATATATATTAATATATACACATATTTATATTCATCCATTTAACTACTTCTTATAAATATCTACGTAGATGATGATGATGAGGCCCGATTTTTCATCTCTCAGATAAGTTTTATCCAACGAATAACATTGTCATGTGACATATTTTGTAAGAGAAACTGTCATTGTGTCAAAATTATTCAATGAATAAACTTTAACCATATAGCATTAACGCCCGTTCCCAATAACCTATCTAAGTATCTGTTGTTTTGCCTACATAGATGCAAATTTGACATAAGCTCCATACAAATTATGTCAAATTTGTAACTCCAGTAAGCAAAACAACAGACATATAGAATATAGGGAACGGGCGTAAGACTTTAACTGACGATTGAAAAATCAGCCCTAAATTATAGGATTATTTTTTTAAATTTAGGTATTTTGTTCAATCAAACAGGGTCTTCTGATATGTGTTGTAGTGATCCCAGAGTACAATATGACTGATGCTGCCAGTCGCTATTGGGGTCAGGTCAGGGAGGGGAGTTCGCCCAAACCCCTGTTTACATTGCTAGTATACTTCAAAGGGTTATTGTTTCTAATCAAAGAGTTTTAATAAAAACTAGTGCTTATAGTTAATTCTGGCATTGCATGTCAATGCGGTCTGCATATTTTACATACGGATCTCCACTGGTACGACCTCCAGCCACGCGGCATGCACGCCGAACTCTGAGGTCCCGGGTTCGATTCCCGGTCGGGTCAATGTCGAAAACGATCTTTTCGATATTGTGTCGGGTCTGGGTAGTTGTAGAAATCAAATAAGTGCTTTAGCTACTTACCTTGGGATCAAAACAATGTATGTGATGTTGTCTAATATACTTTTAATAATATTTAATCTGGTAGCCTAGTCTATATATGTAAGTAAAGTAAATAGCCCATAACTGTCCCACTACTGGGAAAGACCTACATCATTGAAATCAAGTCATCACTACAAATGATGAGTATTGGCTTAATCACCATGCTTGCCAAATGCCCGATCCGATCCGAACCCTTCGGAGAATCTAGTAGAGCACGGGGACGCGCACTTTTAAGTGTGCGATGCCGTTCCCTCTAGAAAACCTCCGAAGGTGATTCGTTTCACACGGCTTGAGGTACCCTTTACGTACCTCGCAACATTCTCTCTCAAAAAAAAATTGCCAAATGCGGGTTGGTGATCACAACCCCCGGCTATGCATCGAGATCCGAAAGACACTTTGCCCGACCTGGGAATCGAACCCGGGACCTTCGGGTATCGGGCCGAGCGCCATGCTACTCGGCCACCGAGGTGCTATATGTATATCTACGAAACGTAAAAGTTTAGGTGCAACTACGAGTTTATAAGTATAACACTATAAGAAAATAAGACTAGCTGGGTACGCATTTGTTGGAGCTTACATTTCCAATTCAGCGGTGGTGGAGTGTCTCGCGGATGTTTGTACAATAGTGGCAGACACTAGAGCGGTAACGACACCGCGCGAGACAGCTCTAGCCCCTAATTGCAGACTGCGGAGTTTTCCAATGGTGTCGACACATTGTAACAAACCAGGGAGATTTGTAGCACACCTGGACATCAGTAAACAGGGGTTTGGGTGAATAAATAAACAAATAAATAAATAAATATATTTATTTTTATTTTATTCATTATCTGACTGGGGATCTCATATTTGAGCCGTTTGGGATAGAGACTTTAGGTTCATGGGGCCCGGGTGCTCACAAACTCTTTAAAGATATTTCTATTAAATTAGTAGAAACCATCCGGGACCCCAGAGCTAGCAGCTACTTGGGCCAGCGAATAAGCATAGCTATCCAACGTGGCAATGCTGCTAGCTTACTGGGCACTCTGCCTGATGGGGATGATTTGGGGCAATTCTTTTATTTATAGTTTATAGTTTTTTGTAAATTTAATTTTAAGTAGTTTTATTATTATCTTGTTTTTATCTTTGTGTGTAAACAATTAAGTACTATATCTCTTACAGATAAATATAGTCTCATTTATTACTAACTAATAACCATGGTAATAACTAATGTTTAAAGTTAGGCATAGCATGACATGAGATCTGCATCAGACAATCGAAAGCTGTCCAATATCTTCAACAAATGTTCAAATACGCCATAGGCATAAAGTTAAAAGCCTATTAAGAATTTACAGTTTTTTATAGTCTGTTATGCTGGCGTGTGTACCGTAAAGTAACTTGTTTAATTCTTTATGTTGATCTAAACAGAATGCTTGCGAATGTACGTAATTGTTAAGGAGACTATTTTAGAAACATATAGGTCTTGCGATGTTTGTACAATAAAGGCAGACACTAGAGCGGTAACGACATCGTGCGAGACAGCTCTAGATTGCCCTTATTTGCAGACTGCGGAGTTGTCCAATGGGTATGTAAATGTTAAGGAGACTAATATAGAAACATAATATATAGGTCTTGCGATATTTGTACAATAAAGGCAGACACTAGAACGATAACGACACCGCGCAAGACAGCTCGAGGTAGCCCTTATTTGCAGACTGCGGAGTTGTCCAATGGCGCCGACACACTGTAACAAACCAGGGACACAAAATAAGAAGACTGCAGAAAGATGAGCTGCACACGCACTCAAGGAACGCACGCGCAGACCACTTCTCACTGACACGGATTCTCACAACAGCTGCGCTCGGACTATTCCGAGTCGTTCCGGGATTCCTTAAGAGGAAACACTAAGGTCGACTGAATTGAAAAATATGTATAAAAAGTAGACAAAATCAACGTTTCGTAGTCCCCTGATTCCTCCTCCAAAACTGAACCGATTTAATTACTTTTATCATTAAAATTTAAAGAAAGGCTTCAGCTGTGTCCCTATGTTTTCCTTTTTTTCATAAATTAATTATTTAAAAAAATATGAATCTTTAAAAACCTTAAAAGTTGGCCAGATTTTCCGCTGTGTTTCCTCAAATTTGACGAGATTATATTAAAAAAAGCAAAACATAAGAACAGAGCCAAAGCCTTTCTTTAATTTTAAATGAAAAAAGTAATTAAATCGGCCCAGTTTTGGAGGAGAAATCAGGGGACTACGAAACGTTGATTTTGTCTACTTTTCATACATATTTTTCAATTCAGTCGACCTTAGTATTTCCTCTTAAGCGTAGTGTCGACACATAATAATACTACAGAGGTTAGTTGCACCACGCTTACATATTTTTTCTTGGTTTATACTGATGTGTGTTGACGCGTTGATAAACAAAGAAAGAGATATTTAAAAAACATGACGGTCCTTGCCAAAATGCCTGTTTAATTCGTCATCTGCGGCAAATACAGACATAATAGATTTCAATTGTTTGGCGGCACTGATCAGCACTGATCACTGATCAGATCAGGTTTAACAGCAACCAACATAAAATATTCTTAGTTGTTATTAATTAGTCATAAGTACTGGATCATGATTCAACTTGAGACGTGTAACTACAGCTTAAGCACAACTGGTTTAGTTTATTTAATTGTTAAGTACAATAGATATGTATATAATGTACATTAGATAAAAAATAGATAAGATTTACAAACATTTGATCTCACAACTTACATAATTAAAATTACCTAAGTATAAGTGGATATTTGTATATGGCATTGTTCAACTCACATTATCTAGTTATAGTTGATAAGTGACTGTAAATCTTCCAAAAGCAAATAGATAAGTAAATAAATAAAACATATCATAACACTTTAACACAGTACAGTCAACAGCAAAAGTAGATAATGTTTACTAGATTTCAAAATTAAGTTTCGATAGTGTAAGTCGGTATTTTCTATATAACTACAGTCAAAGTCTGCAGGTACTAGTATAGACACTCAAAGGTTTTTCGTTTTGATTTTCATACTGATTTCATATTTTGAAACTTGACCAGTCATCAGTTACCTTTGCTGTTGACTGTACCTACCTACCTACAAAAAAAGCAATAAACCTAAACACACAAAACACTTACGTTTGCCTACAATAAAAAAATACTCTAATCCACTCTATTCAGTTCAGTGGTAGTACATGCATCCAATAAACGTCAAAATTTGTGTAGGTACTGTCGTAAATATAAAACGACACACGCGCCTCCAATTGGAGAACGACCGCGGAAGAGTGAAAAACACGTAAAAACACACTCGAAACGCGTCGGAGTGTTTGTGGCGGTCTCGCGCGGCCGACGCGACGCGACGCGTGCGTGACGCTACATAGACGAATACGTGCAAGCGATAAGCGTATGCGATATCTTGCAAGAGGTTTATTTTCCACAATCAAATCAAATCAAAATCAAATCAAATATTTTATTCACAAAAATACAGGTTTGGTAAATACAGGTGGACTCCCTCCTTTTAAGTTAAACAATAACCAGTATTGGGAGAGAGCCGCTCTTCACTAAGAATAACTACACAACTGTATTTATATTTTTTTTTTGTAAGGAATTACGGAAGTCAAATTTTTTTTTTTAAATACAATACCACAATGCCACTGCTAAGACCAGTGGTATTAAACCAGAAGAACCCAGAAGTTTCGAGTACGAATACCATCGGTAGGGACAGGTCTCGTAACCCATTCAGGGGCTTTTGAAGGGGTTTTGAGAAGAGATTTGCTTTCTAAATTCGTTGCACATTAGAAGCCGTTCATGATATTTTTGCTTAGTACTGTAGAGATTCGAGGGGACTCTAGTCAAAAAGGAAGGCGTAGACAAAGACAAGTCACTTTAAATATTATATTCTTTTCAAATAATACAATTAAAACATTTAATGCCCTATTGCGGCGGCTGTCAGGCGTCGAAGAACCGCGATCGTCTTCTCTTTGCTTCCATCCGTTTCTTCTTAGGCTGGTTTCAGAGTCACGCCGACCGCCCGCGCGGGTGGCAAACGCGTCTAGATGGACAACTACGTTCATACGCAGAACGCGACGGCTGCCAGTAGGCTCGCCCAACCAAGAAGTCTCGATCACTATTAGTACATAAGAGCTATTACAGTTTGACGTTAGGTCGATCGCTGCGGCGCGGCGGGCGGCGGCGGCGGCGGTGCACTGCGTGTTTACCGAATTGCCGCGAGCCCACCGGGCAGTTTTACAGTGCTATGGTGCTTAATGCTATGAACATACGTTCTGAATTAACTTGGCAAGTGATAAGGAAGTGAGAGAGATTAAACCCTTGGGTTACCCTGGGGTTACCTTTTGGTTATCCTTCTGAAAAGGTTATCAAGTTGAAAGAGTTACACAAATTTAAAGGATACCTAAGTAGGTAGTAGGTAAGCTTTTCAAAGGCTTTTGTAATTAAGCCGTTGGACTGGTTCTTGGTTTGGTTGATAGTAGAGCTTGTTTTAAGTCCGCTTGGCTAGCTACTACCATCTTATGTAAGTTTGTCGCCATAACATCAATATCAGTAGCATTATTGTATTCCGACATCAACAGTTAGAGATAAGATAGCCAGTTAATTTAATTAAGGTCGTTAAACGTCACCCGCATACTCTTCCAACTTGGGCCAACCGCTGAAAGCAAGCCAGACTTAACGAGTGGTGTGCATGAACTATTCAGCACCCTTGACATATAGCTAATGTACTCGCCTGTACGTGTGTCTATGTCGATGCGTTTTTGTTGATGTCAGTACAGAGCCGAGTGGCTTTTCAAAAAGATTTCCTATGTCTCCTCGTGTGGAGGATGTTTTTTTAAAGCTTAGTCCTATGTGCCTACGTAAAAACATAGTTGTATACGTCTCTTTTATTTAAGATACAAATAAGCTTAAATTTTGAATGAAACTATTTAAACAACAATACTTTTTGATATTCAACAACTTTTACGGATCTACTCGCGTTAATATACATTACGTACTTACATAAATCTAAAATAAACAAAAATTTTAACAAAAAAAAAACCGACTCTAAAAAATTTGACTGATAAAATTGCACTAAAAAGTAAAAAATAAGCGTTAGACTTATACAGACAATAACTTTATTAAGAAAAAATATAGGTACAATTATTGTTATTTTTGGGGCCGGTGCCAGCCAACGAAGTTTTTGAAGCCGGTGCCAGTCCGCGTTTGTAGTTAAAATTTCATGCATAAGATTGAATGTACTATTATGATTATAATATAGTATGTCGTTAAATGTTTATGTTAAAGTTACCTTGGCTGGCACCGACTCCAAAAGTAACAATAATAGTACCTATATTTTTTCTTAATAAAGTTATTGTCTGTATAAGTATAACACTTATTTTTTACTTTTTAGTGCAATTTTATCAGTAAAATTTTTTGGAGTCGGTTTTTTTTTGTTAAAATTTTTGTTTATTTCTCGCTTTTTAGTGATTCGTTTCGATCTATTTATCAAAAGCGAATATGGGTAGACCTACTAAACACGCTGCACGTATGAGACAGCGCCGTTTAAATGAGACAAGCAAAGAAAACGAGAAACGCCTATCTCAAAGTAGGAAATCAAAAACTGAGTTCCGGTGCCTGTATTCTTTTGCTTCGTCATAGTCGCTTAACTATCTTAATCGAGATATTTTATCGCCACCCGTGAAATACTTATCATTGAGGAGTTCCGATGGCAATCTGTGGTCTTTTTCATCAGTTACACTTCATCAAATGATACTTTCTGAATGCAAATGCTTGATTTATTTCTGAAAATACCAAAATCGCGATAGGTATGCCTACAATATTCGAGGAGTTCCCTCAATTCCTCGAGGATCCCATAATCAGAACTGGACCAAACTAAAATGGGACCACACGGGAAGCACCAGCTTTCAAATAAAGAAAGAATCATCAAAATCGGTTCACTCAGTCGAAAGTTCTGAGGAAAAAAAAAGAACAAAAAAAAATACAGTCGAATTGATAACCTCCTCCTTTTTTTGAAGTCGGTAAAAAAAACAAATAAACAAGTAGACTCGTAAAGTAGTTTATTTTAAAGTCGTTTATTTTAAGATCGCGTTAACCTTAGAAAACAACACTTTTTTTCAGTCCCACAGCAGGGAATTATGTGTGACTGTTTGTGTGTATTTTGTTATGTTTAACTTGTCGCAGCACAACAATTGTACCAATGTCCATACTAAGATGCGGGCCAATCACAGCACAGTACAACACGATATCTGTATATATACTATAGAATGTTTGTATTACTTTAGCTTGTAAGTTTCATATTGTTTGTCATAGCGCTAGTTGCCATATCATGTTTTAGTACTTTAGTAAGTTAAGTTTTGTAAATAAATACCCGATCCGATCCGAACCCTTCGGAGACTCTGGGAGGGCACGGGGACGCGCACTTTTAAGTGTGCGATGCCGTACCCCTCTAGAAATCCTCTGAAGGTGATTCGTTTCAACACGGCTTTACGTACCTCGCCGCCCCTAAAACAAGCCCGGTGAAGCTGAAAATGCCCCTCGGCAATCAGCAGTCTCTCTCCAAAAAAAAAAAAAGTAAATAAATATTCTTCTTCTCTACACTAACCACGTGTATCATAACTGAACATAATCAAGACCCTCAGTAATAAACTTGTCCAATATCTCCATTAAACACTTTATTTAGACATAGATACTCATATCTCAGTAAAGATGTGAGGCTTTACTATGACCTCACGCGGACTTCTTGAGAGAATTTGAAACGTGACGTTGTTGCACTGTTTTGTTTTATTTGCCATCACTCATGCACGCTCACGAACACTTAACGGTTAATAATCCACCATTATTTCACATTAATATTCAACATACACTTATTTTAGAGAATAAAACAAAACCGTAGGCATGACTCTTTACTTTTCCGGCAAGAAGCTTAAAGGTACTAAGGTACTATTGACCTGGGCCTTTCGTTAAAATGTCCTCGATTTGGTCAAGAAACATCCGCCACATCCGTTTCGTATATATTTTCAGTCACTCTCTCCTATTCTCTCTTTTATTAATCTCTATTTGATCTATAAATAAAACTGTACATAATTAATCGAAGCATAAACTTTTGCATGAAAAGTTTGGTGCAATATTTAGAATACTTAAACCAATTGAACAATTAATAATTGAGCTAATCCAAATGACCCGCAATAACCATAAATACCAAACTCAATCAAATCATAGACAATTAGTTTAGCTTATTGTTTAATGTTTTAAAAATTCATCATCCGAATAAAAACGCTTATTTACATAGATCCTTTTTATTAGATTAACTAAATAGGATTTTTAAAAATTGATATTTAAGCTGCGTTTACGATTAAAAATAACAAAATAGCATTTATAAGAATTGAGTTCATGTAGAATTGTAGACAGTGGCAGCAGCATAGGTAAGTACATTATATCGGATTATTTATTGTTCCAATAGATTTTTATATTTATGTGACAGTTTGTTGTTTTTAACTGTTTAAGCATTATCACAATAAAAGTTTTGGTCTTGTTTGTTAGCCTTTAGAAAACATTTGAACTTTGTTTGTATGGGATATTAGAAATGGAAAAATTATAATAATCTGCGTTTGCAGCCGGGACCAACGCCTTTAAGTGCCTTCCGAAGCACGGAGGAGCTCGAGAAGATAAATTTTTGGTAACCCATCCGATGACCACAGACAATATACAGAAACGTAGATGTTTCTGTATATTGTCTGTGGTCACGCGGATTGCAATATAAATGCCAACAACCTTTATTCCCGTTCTGTAGTGTCTGCAGCGGGAATTCTTGAGCTGATAATGGTGATGTGGCTTTTGACGTCACAGATAAAGTCCACTCAAAACCACACGAAAGTGGAGTAATTAGTTGGAACACGAAAATAGTTACAATAGATTGATAAACACAAGCACAAATTAATAGTTGCAACTGCAATGTCGGTCAGAGTGAGCGACGATGGCCGGCAGCGGGGCTAATCTGCGGACTACACCCTGCACTCTACCGATGTACTCGACGAACTCTCTGCGGTTCGACTAGTTGTTCTTAAACTAGACACAATAGAAATTCAATTGTTCTAATGGCACTGTGGTTATATTGGGCGTCCAAGTATAATGTCGCTACATCAAAGTTGAGATTGCGAAACGCGCTTAATCGCGTTCAATCGTAGTTGACGAACGATTTTCATCTTTGCATGGCGAAGATACACAAAAAAAGCGCGGGTAGAATTGATGTGTCATCCGCTCGAGTCTTTCTGTCTACCCTACGTTTACCCGATAAAAAGTTTAATTAATTTCAAATGGATTAATATTAAAATGGAGGAGAACTCGATGGCGCAGTGGTTAACGCGACCGGTCTGCGATTGTTGAGGTTAAGCAACTTTCGCAAACGCTGGTCATCAGATAGATGACCAAAAATTTATAATCTCGAGCTAATCTAATCCAATCTGTGCTCCGGAAGGCACGTTAAGCCGTCAATCAGCACTGAGCCCGCGTGGTGGTTTATGGTGAGTTCTCCCTATCCCTTTCCCTTCTATAGGGAAGGCTCGTGCCCCAGCAGAGCGGAAATAAATTAAGCTGATGATGATGACGGAGCTTTAGGGATTTAAACATGATCTCTCCCATTCAACCCGAGTACCTATCTATCCTTCCTGCTGCTGACGCTTCAAACTCCTTTTTTCATTTGCAAATTCTTATTGTGATATAAATAACAATATAACGCTCCTTAGAGATTAATATACAGTCTTGTTATTGCGAATCTTGGATAGCATCGACTCCATGCGAGCCGTACGTGTCGTCACGTTGCGGCCGTGTATCGACGCTGGTATATCATTACTGGCACGCGTGACTGGAGCGAAGACTAAATTAAACATGATGCTTCGTGTTGCAATCGTGAATGTTAAGCGACTTTCTCAATGGCTTGCCCTCGGATGGGTGCCCAAATTGATGTTCCGATCCAAAGCCCTGTGTCAATCTAGTACGGAACGGGGACACTAGTGCGTGATGTGCCTCTAGAAAGAGGACGGCTAGTGAGGCCCAATTCTGCTCCACTAGCTGGGCATCTGGTATCAAGGGGAGGGTAGACATTTGCCTACTCAAATATTTAAAAAAAATCGAGCTAGCCTTAGTCGCATAGTATGATGTGTAACATTTGACATATCAACTTTTGAAATCAATATTACAATAGAAAATAGAATACCTATAGAATTAACAATGACGTATAAGACGTATATTTATTGTATATATAATGATGTATAAAGTTACTCGCGTCCGTAGGTTTACCCTTGAGACCCTATACGTGACCCCTGGGTGGTGCTAAATGAGTGTCACTGTCGGAGTAGTAGAGACACGCTGCGTTGCAGCACGAAATGGGCCGGATCGCCCGGCGTAATACCGGGTGGTATTACGCCGGGCGATCCGTCGTAATACCACCATCTTATAGTTCCCCGATCCAATCTGAACCCTTCGGAGACTCTAGTAGGGCACGGGGACGTGCACTTTTAAGTGTGCGATGCCGTTCCCTCTAGAAATCCTCCGAAGGTGATTCGTTTCAACACGGCTTGAGGTACCCTTTACGTACCTCGCCGCCCCCAAAAAAGCCCGGTGACGCTGAAAATGCCGTTAGAGGCAATCAGCAATCTCTCTCAAAAAAAAACCCTCTTACCTACAGAATATCGGCGTGAAACAATGGCACTCGTTGCTGGTGTGTTTCATCCGGTGAGTGAAATCTCTCACCCCTCCTCCCTCCCAATTCCTACTCCCTCCTCAAGATCCAACTACTTCCTCAAGGCCGGCAACGCATCTGCGTTTAAGCTTTGGTTTCCAAGGATAGCGGTGCCGTCATATAGCGGCCGTAATATAACGGTTTCCTAGAGAGCGGAGTCAAAAAGCGGTGCATTTGTATGACGGCCGTCTTGACGATGTCGATAGTTTCGTGAACATCCTGGATACGTTTCGTTTGACGGTTGTTTGAACCGTACAAATCAGTCTTTGCATTGCGCTGCTTTCGTTACTTGAGTCTGATGCTCTACAACAAAATTAATAAAACGTTAAATATCTTTCCAATGACTGTATCTACATGTTATAGGCCTGTTACAAAATGGTTGAAATCCCTTTCATACGATGAAACTGAAAGTCTATTGAAGATTTCTGTTTAGTTTTATTTTTATTTATTTGTTTTTTATTTTTTTAGATGTTCACGATGAAACAGCATTTTGGTCAAACGATGAGAAGAATCAAGCAGTATTGGATGTATTTTGCCATAACTATAATCAGAAGCATTTATACGCCCCCCCACTCTAATTAAATTATTTTCGTCAATAAAAGGCGACAAAGATGTAATTTTAGATTTTGGAAGAGCCTTGTATTCATTACGAAAACACTCTTGCTGAGATAAAAGGCACAAATAATGAAAAGAATCATTGATTTCGTTCATGGTTGAAATTCCTACCTTTTTACATTTAGGATTTCGCAAGTTAAAGATGAATCTCCTTATGAATGCTATTACATTTTGTATAAAGGTAAGTTTTAAATATTTATCAATATTTATAAGCGACTGAACTTCAATCGTAACATAACTATTTATATTTTTGTTTACACCTTAAGAATCTATTTTATTTTCTAATATTTGTTTTGTTTGTGTATTTTCTTTTACAGGTTTCGAAATTGCCAAAGAAGGCTGCGAGCTACAAGCATCAGGTGAGTATTTTGATTGACACAACCCTTAGTTAATGCTCTAAGGACACAACCCCATCGAGTTTGGGCTCGTGTGATTCGTCTTGTCGAGTACTTTGGTGCTAGATGGTAACCAGGGTCTGATGATGGAACTGGAAGATGGCCATAAGAACTCGGTAATTAAACGACACTACCCCATCGAGTTTGGGCTCGTGTGATTCGTCTTGACGAGTACTTTGGTGCTAGATGGTAACCAGGGTCTGATGATGGAATCGGAAGGTTGCCATAGGAACTCGGTAGGTAAACGACATAACCCCATCGAGTTTGGACTCGTTTGATCCATCTTGACGAGTACTTTGGTGCTAGATGGTAACCAGGGTCTGATGATGGAGCGGGAAGATGGCCATAGTAACTCGGTAATTAAACGACACAACCCCATTGAGTTTGGGCTCGTACGATTCATCTTGACGAGTACTTTGGTGCTAGAAGGTAACCAGGGTTTGATGATGGAGCTGGAAGATGGCCATAGGAACTTGGGAAAATAAGTTTGTTCGTTGCGTTTGTAATGAATGTGGATTCTGTCTTGATTAGATGGATGACCCAATGTGAGCACGTACCGAGGGCTGAATGGTATGAGGGTGTATAAACATGTCACACATCACTACTTCCTCAATATTGGTATCAAATGAAAGGGCTTGATTAGTAGAATAGTTCTTTATGAAAATAAAATGAAAAAATAAAAACTAAAAGCTTGAAAATAAAAAATTGAGTAAAAAGATGTTTAAGTTAAACGGTTTTATTAAAAATAAAGATTTAAAAAAAAGAAAAGAACTTTTTCAAAACAAGCTTTTATCACTTTGTTAAAAAAAAGAGCTAAACAGTTAAAAATAATTTAAACCTGATAATTGCAAAAGAAAAATAATGAAGGTGTATTAGGCTATCTAAAATTCTAAATGTTCTTTAATGTTCCATCAAAATGTAAAACGATTTTATTTATAAAAAATATTTCTTATTGTTTGATGATTGCAGGTTAAAATTATTTTTAACTTATAGTTCTTTTTTTTACAAGTAATAAAAGCTTGTTTGTAAAAAGTTATTTTTTGTTCTAATTCTTTTTTATCTTTTATTTTTTTTATCTTTATTTTCAATAAAACCGTTTAACTTAAAAAATTTTTTTACTCAATTTTTTTACAAATCATAAAGAGAATGCAGTAAATACTCATTAAAGACATTTGACATATCAAAATGGCCTTTGATAGTCGAATGACACAATATGTCACATCATCATCACCATCATCATCACCATCGGCCTATCTTAGTCCACTGCTGGACATAGGCCTCCCCTAATGAGCGCCATAGCGCCATATAATCATAATATGTCATGTTCATAACATCGATTTTAAATCTACCAAATGGCACGCGCTTGCGCGCTTCCCCGACTTCCTGTCACACTGTTACACCTACCTACTTCCGTCACATTTCACGAAATCACTCCCACAAATTTTATATTAGAAAGCGAGCTTAAAGATGTCACACATCAAAAATATTAGCGCTCTTCCGCGCTTTCACAGATATAAATAAAAATAACGGTTTTTAAAATGACAAATTGTTAGATATACGTAGTACTTACGGCTGAACATCAGACTACCACTAACTGTCAAAGAATGATGGCGAGTCCCATACAACATTATGTACAAAAAAAAACAGAAAATATAGAGATTTTGAAACTTTATATAATTGAAAGATAATCTTAGTGGAAGGGAATACGTATATATATAATGTTTGTTTTGTTCGTTTTAAATTGAAATGCAAACTGCAAAGTTTTAGGTAAATAAATCGTTGTATCTTGCGTTACGGTGACAAAAACAAGACTCACACAGTCACAGACAGATGACAATAGCTGTTTTTTTTATGGCTCCAACTTGCTGTGTAGTGTGAAAAATGCGTTTCGTTCAATTAATCACAAAATTAAATAACTAATTTTCCACGGGTTCTAAAAATATAATTCCTGCTGGAAGTTCCTGTTGCTGCAAGGATTTAAAACATATCAATATAATTTTCTCAAATTTTTTTTTATGTACAAATCTCGCCATCATTCTTTCCTCAATAGACTTTGAACTTTATGTGTATGGCATATGGTTGAACATTTATTGAAGAAATTTGTCAGTTTTGGATAGGTTGATGTGCATGCGTCTGTCTGTACAACTGCTTAACTTTTTGTACTTAAAAGCGATTTTAATTTTAATTTTGTTATGTACCATCTTTCCTCTCGCTTTCTTGCAATTTGTGGGAGTGATTCCGTGAAATGGGACGGAAGTGTGTAACAGGAAGTCGGGGAATTGCATTACTCTTATTATCAATTAAATAAAATACAATTTTCATTAAAAAGAATTTTTCTTTGTTAAGAATAATCATTTCAAATATTATCTGACCAATTTTTTTCAGAATATAATGTTAAAATTACTACTAAGGTGAAATTTCAAATGTTACACATCATATGCGACTAGGTACTGTAAGGCTCGCTCGTTTTTCATACGTGATTTCGTCCTCTGTCGATTTTATTTTATTTACCGGAATACCAACATCTATTATGCGTAAATAAACATTTAAATAGCTTCAGAAAGACATTCACAGGTCATCACAAATAAAAATAGTTTAAAGTACAGTGATAAAAGTATTTTGACATGGTACAGTTACGAGCATTAACATGTAAACATTGTCACTCTTAATACAATAGAATAAGAGTCAAAACTAGTCAAAAGTGTATACATGTGACGGTACTAAAGTGTACAGCTACTTGTGTGGCTGACTGTACAACAATAATCGTAGGTACCTAGTGTGAAGAACCACGCTCTGTGTGTTGCCTTCTCTCGTTACGGGTTGAGTGTACGTTTTATTAGATTTCTCTTCCACCTGTATTCACGCAAAGCCATATACAGGATGTTCGGTAATACCTAAAACCTGACTACCTGTATAGTATAATCCCGAATAAGGCGACAGTCCCATGCATAAAGTCCTGTAAAATTGTGAATATAGGTACCTGAAAAGCACCACATGACATAGATATTTAGGTCGTTTGTTGCAAAGTGACAACCACGGAATAGATATTAACTGTTCTGTGGTGACAACCATAGATACAGCTAATACATTGCTCTTAGTCGTCACCTCTATAATACATAATTAAAATAAAACAAAAAACCCGACTGCTAAAACAACTATATAAAAAACATTTATATACTTACTCGTAAAAACCGGACTAACATAAAAAATAACTGTAAAGAGAAATAACTGAAAAGAAAAAAAACCAGCTCTACGACCCCAGAATTCAATTTGAGCAATGTTGAATGCAACGTGAAATATTTCCTTGTCCGATACCTATACTTAAATAATAAAATCAATAAATGAGTATTTATAAATACATTGAATATTGATAGATGTTGCAGACGGGGACAATCATTAACCAAGCGGCCGTGGCTAGCTCAATTTAATCAGCAGTCTCTTTGGTTGGTGATTGTCCCCGCCTGCGACAACTATCAACATTCAATGTTCAGGGTTCTATTCACTGTACCCAATCTGCCATATTCGGGATTATGCAGTTTATTATCAAACACCTTGTATAACAGTCTATTTTCTTTCTGCGTATCATTTGTCGTTGGGAAACAGGGAAATCTTAAGTCCGCTCCCGTTTCAATCGTCATTCGATTCCGGTAAACGGTAACGTTCCCTTTGTAAGTAAACCTGTGGTAAAACTGCAAAATGGCTGCCGTTCAATATAGGGTAGTGGCACAACACTACACTACGGGCTATGTCGATATTTGGACGCCATAATTTCAACTTTACTACATTAACATAGGGCCGAAAACCAATGAAAAAGTTCAACATGCTGCGCTCATTAAAGGGTTAAGCACAATGTTCGACACAATTGTCCGCGCCAAAAAATAACATAGTTTTTTACTTTTTCATATTTTTAAATATAATAAATGGAAATTTGGAACTTTTGGAATGGAATAATTGGAACTTCTTAACTGATCTTTAGTATTTGTAAAAATATTATGATCGGATGTTAATGACGGTAGTTGTTAACATTGAATGGGCGCCTTTGGCTTTCAAAGTAAAAAGTAAATAGTGTTGAATAATTTCGGCGGGCTGGTTAGAACCACGATAGCTCAACTGGAAGAGCACCTGACCCGGTATGTCAGAAGGGTGCAGGTTCAAACCCTGCTCGTGGAAATTTTTTCAACATTTGTGTTTTTGTAATTTGTTCGCAACAAAATTTGCGTTAAAAATTATATAAACATTTATAAATAGCTTGCCTACTTCTTAACTGATCTTTAGTATTTGTAAAAATATTATGATCGGATGTTAATGACGGTAGTTGTTAACATTGAATGGGCGCCTTTGGCTGTCAAAGTAAAAAGTAAATAGTGTTGAATAATTTCGGCGGGCTGGTTAGAACCACGATAGCTCAACTGGAAGAGCACCTGACCCGGTATGTCAGAAGGGTGCAGGTTCAAACCCTGCTCGTGGAAATTTTTTCAACATTTGTGTTTTTATAATAAATGGTTTTTTTCTTTATTTAATTGTCGTATTTGGTCAAATTGTATACATTGTTTGGGGTTGCATCCCAGTTCAATATTTTCGATATTAATGGTAGTTATGTAATTTTGGATGTGACCTGTATAGTCGACAATGAAATTGCTTTACGTCCATAGAAGTGAATTTTGTTTGCATTTAATAAAACAACAAGTTCTATTTTTGTCTATAAGACCAAGTGACAGATACGTTGTCATCATTGACAATGAGCGTTAGCGAAATTTTATTGTAATGGAAGTTTTTGTCAAAAGTGCTAAGCAATTTTATGGTCGACTATAACTAAGTAAATAAATATATATTGAAATTCTACGGGATCATTACTAAGAAGCAGGTGGTCTAAATTCAATAGTTGTTAAAGACTAAAATCGGTTGCTAACCCCTATTTGTAGCAAGCCCGGTGACGCTGAAAATGCCGTTCGAGGCAATCAGCAATCTCTCTTAAAAAAACTGTTTTTAATGAATAAGGCTGAGACTCCACCAAAGCGGAGATGTGCGAGCGGAGACGAGATGATTTTTTAACAAACAATAGAATTCTTAAAAAATAAAAATTAAAAACGTCTCTTCTTGTTTCCGCTTCAGACATCTCCGCACATCTCTGCTTTGGTGGAGTCTCAGCCTAATGGAAAAAAATGTCGATAATTGATTCCTGTCTTAGAGCATTAAACCTCATCCTTATCCTTATAGGATAAGGTTGTACACTCGACTTTTCTGATCGCTCTTTACACGAAAACACGCTGCAATTTTTTATTAACTAACATAATTTGATGATGTTATTTCCTAATTTCAAACTAGCTACATTCTTTGCTCGAAACAATAGGAATGGGGGGTCTTGTATTCTAGTGCGAAATGGTCTGAACTTTAAAGTGATCGATAAAATATTAAAATATAATATACCTAATGTTCTAGAAACTTGTGCGATAGAATTAGTAAATCATAAAATTACAATTGTCTCAATGTATAGAGTCCCTAAAAATTGTGAACATTACTATAACCTATTTTTTAGTCACTTCGAAGACATATTATATTGGTTGACTGGAAATAATAAAAGTAAACTTGTTGTCTGTGGGGACTTCAATATAGATATTTTAGGAAAATCTAAGTACTCTACAAAGTTCCAGGAAATAATATTGAGCCATAACCTAAAACTATCTGTAATGGAACCTACACGACCTAGCAGTGGAACGTGTTTAGATAATATTATTCATAATATATGCGGAGCAAAAACAGATGTACATGAACTTGCTGTATCTGACCATAAAGCACAATTAATGACATGCCCAATAAAGAAAACTATTTTACACAATTACTGGTTCACTATGAGGCGCGATTACTCTAAAGAAAATATAATAAAATTTAGAAATTGCATCGAACGACTATCGTTTAGTGAAATATTTGAGACACATGATGGCAATGAGGCATTTACCACATTCTACAACACTTTCAAATTGTTTTATGATCTGTGTTTCCCGATCATACGTAAAAAGATATGGACAAAACAAAAACCAAAATGGCTATCAAATGGTATAAAGAAGTGCAGTAAGCATAGGAGGTTCCTTCTTTGGAAATATAGGATATCTAAGAGTGCTGAAGATCAAATAAAGTTTAAAGACTATTCAAGTAAATATAGTAAAATCATTAAATTGACACAGAAATCACAAAACGATAATTTTATCATCAAATCGGCGAATAAGTCTAGAGCAACATGGAACATTATAAACGTGAACAAGCAAAATATACCTAAGGAAGGCATAGTGCAACTACGTATTGATAATCTAAATATAAAAAACCCTAGATTAATTGCACAAACATTTAATGACTATTATGTAAGTCTGGAACAGCCACAACTCCCGAATAGTAACACAAAAGTTCAAATTGGATACAACTGTTGTAAGTCGATGTTTATCAAACCGACAGACCCCCAGGAGATATGCAACATAATAAACAATTTAAAAAACACAAACAGCACTGGCTATGATGACATATCTACTAAGGTTATAAAATATGTTTCTCGGCTAATTTCTAACATTTTATGTCATATTATTAATATTTGCTTGGAACAAGGGATCTTCCCAGTAAAATTAAAAACAACAGTCATAAAACCGATTCACAAAAAAGAAAGTAAATTAGATATCCAAAACTATAGACCAGTGGCTTTAATTCCAATTTTTGCAAAAATTTTTGAAAAGGTTATACATAGAAATTTAGACCATTTTTTTGAAACAAAAGGATTATTTAATAGGGTACAAAAAGGATTTCGTAAAAATGGCTCTATTGACTCAGCTATTTATGAATTTTTGGAAGTGATTTATAATAGAATGGACAAAAGACAACCAGTTCATGCTATTTATTTAGATATGACTAAAGCATTCGACTATGTGAACCATAATATCCTTTTGAGTAAGTTAGAATCGTATGGTATTAGGGGAATTCCGTTGAAATTACTTAGATCTTACCTTACTGACAGAACACAGGTTACTTTTATTACTAAAATATGTACCAAGACAAAGCTTGAAAAAAAATTCTCGTCCTCTCAAAGAACTGTGACTCAGGGAGTTCCTCAGGGCAGTGTCCTTGGTCCCCTCCTTTTTCTCATATATATTAATGATTTACCAGCGGCAACAAAAAACGAGATGATACTTTTTGCAGATGACTGTACTGTGATATGTCATAACGAGAATGAAATAAAAGCCTGTCTAGCGTCAATTATTCAATGGTTGAAAGGCAATAATTTGCTAATTAATTTAAAAAAAACTAATGTGATGAACTTTGGCCAGAGATCTATACAATCGTTAAGTAAGATAAACTACGAGGGTAATGAGGTGTCCCAGACGACCAAAACAAAGTTTCTGGGGGTGTACATTGATAGTGATATGAAATGGCAATCGCATCTTGACTTTGTACGTACCAAGGTATTACAATTCTCTTATGCATTACGCATGCTAAGAAAGGTTGTAAATCAGAAGGCTGTTATTGCTGCATACCATGGTTTTGTGGTTTCAAGGTTACGATATGGAATCATATTTTGGGGCAACGCAATCAATATTGAACGATTATTTATAGCACAAAAATGTTGTATACGAGCAATTTGTAATTTAAAAAAGAGAGATAGCTGTAGACCTTTTTTTAAGCAACTTAAGTTAATGACGTTGCCTTCATTATATATATTTCAAGTCGCGCTGTACATAAGACGTAACCCAAGTCTCTTTTCTAAAGTTGTGAGTTCACGACGTTGCGATTGTCTACATAATAGGCCAAACATTAAAACTGCGCTCTTCAGTAAGAGTGTATTCGGAATGTCATCTAAAATTTATAACAGATTACCAACTGACATTAGAAAATGTAATGAGTTTGCGATATTTAAGAATAGATTATTTAACTACCTTATAGAGGAGACATTTTACTCAATGAATGATTTTTTCAACCATTCAAAATACTAGTATAATATATTATTTTTCAATGTATTTTGAGTACGGACATGACGTTATTTAATTTAATTTTAATTATAGGATTATAAGAACATTTTAATTATTTTATTCAAATTTGACTACTTACTTATCAATTTGCTATTTTATACATTCGATTGTGATATTTTAATTTTAATTTCATGCCTAATGGACTGACCACGGATAACATTATTATTTTTAAAACCCTTAAATCATTTTATTACATTATATTAATTTCTAATGTATTTGAGTATGGACATGTCATTATTTGTTTTAATTTTTTTAGAACTTTATTCATTTTAATTATAATTCTATCGAGTGGATATTATACAAATTCAACTGCAGTATTTTAATTATATTTTATTTAATTTGTATGCCTAATAGGCTGGTCACAGATGTACTTATCATTATAATGACTTGTAAGACCTTGTAAAACCTGTGATGTACAAATAAACATTTCATTTCATTTCATTTCATTTCATTTCATTTCATTTCATTATTATTATTTAAAATCTTGCTGTTTCTTGCCCTACTACGATATCAAGTGCACGAAGTGACCGCCATTTGGATGAAAAATTCAATTCCATTTTGTTCCAAATTTGAATTGTTTTTAAACTTATCTTTTTATTCAGTCAACAAAAAGATCTCAACCGTCACTAAAAAAGCTTTGCGAAAAATTTTCATACAAAATGTACGGGAAAAGTTTTTTGCAATTTGTGACTTTTTGAGTACTCCAGCGGTGGTTGGTCACATAGAAGTTTTTGATCAGTATTTGAAACAGGATCGATTGGCATCAAAAAATGTTTTTGTGTAAAATGGCTATTTTCTTGCTAACTGTACATTTTTTTGAAAATCTTTGAATGGGGATCAAAATTCCATAAAAAATTATGGATAGTCTCCTAAAACCATTTTCGTGTAGCTGCAACGGATAAGGTACTTCCCCTTACTGCCCCGCTGAAAGTTTCCACCCTGTATAACTGATATGACCGCCGGTCATATACTTTTAGCAGAGGGGAACGCCTGACAGTGGCGTCTCCGGTTGGTTTCTCACCATTCTCGACATCTAACATTTCGTTTTAGCCGCATAAATTGCATATACCCATATTTCGTTAAGTCAATGATCGAGATATATTTTTCACGTTATCTCGTAATCTTATAAGGATTTGTTCGTTTATGGACAGATTCACTTTACGCCAGATTCGCGTTAGGTCAGATTGGCTTAAAGACAGTATAGTCAACTAAAAAAGTAGTTTTATTTATTAGAGAAAAAAAAAGAGCGAGCCTTACACAGTAGTCGCATATGATGTGTAACATTTGACATCTCACCTTAGTAATAAAACATAAACATACATAACATTTTAAGATCATGAGCATGACTCGGGACATTAATCATACAAATGTTTGCCCCCGTTGTCAGGATTTGAGACCGCAACTTCTTGGCAGTTCGGATGCTAGACTATTCGGCCACAGAGGTCGATGTTATTGAAGTTTATTGTGTCTTTGTTCGCGTTAGGTCAGATTCGCTTTACGTCAGAAGATCTAAAAGCAATTTAGTGTTAGGAATAGAAAGTATTTTACAATTGAAATGTTTCTTTCATTACTTAACCATTATGATCTAAATCTGTTGACTTTCGATAGTATTCAACAACAATTGAATACATAATTTTTTTGTGACGAAAACAGACTGATGTGAAACACTGAGGTACTGTGTCGAACACTGGAGCCACCACGATACCATTCACAAAACCACGCAAACAGTATAAAATTATTACATAGATGATCCAGTAATTAGTTAGAAACTTCACCATCAGTTATCATAAAATAGTTTTAGCTATAAAAAAAACATTAAAAAAAATTTTATAATTTCTTTATTTGCTTAAAAATACAGTATCTATAGTTGCAACAAATATTGTATGTCCACTCCACATGTTTTACAATTTGTATTGCATGCAAATATTGTAAGTACATTAAAGAGTAACAGTACCTATACTACAATTTAGTTTCCATAAAAAATATCATTCATAAATCAATTAAATTAAATTAGATTCACAAATAAAAATAATAAAAATAAGCATTTATAAACGGTCAAAAACATATTCTAAATAGTAACTAACTTAGGTTTTACTAGTTCTTTGTCTAGTCTAGACCAGCCCTAAGCTCGTTCGTGAACCTACTCAGTAACCATAGCAACCAGGTATCACTTAGAGCAAAGTGAAGCCAGGACTCCGACTCGATCCTATTTAAACACAAACATAAAACTGATTAAACGAGGCTTGAAATAAACTCTAGAACTTATGAGTTTAATCCGCTAATGGCGAACCATAGACGAATTCTATTAACTAAAGGAGGTAGTTATGACCTTCTTTAGAAATGTATTTAAAACTTCGCAGCTGTTAAAGTCACAACATGTAAACAATTTAACTAAATACCATTGTATCTACATTCTACTCCATACTCAATGCTGACAGTACTCCATGGAGTAAAAATCAAAACTAGTCCAAAAATGTATACATTGTGACTGTAGCTATAATCATGGAACATTATGTAAATACTATCATAAAAAACATAACACTCCTTTTTTTGGAAGTCGTGTAAAAAGTCATTCTTTATCAATGAAATTAAAGTAAAAATGTAGGTAGGTATATATAAACAAGAGGAGTCTGCGATTACTTAAGTTAACTTTCACAAAGGCCGGTCATCGGGTAGGGTTGAAAAAAATTACCTCGAGTTCCTCCGTTCTGAAGGCACGTAAAGCTGGTGGTCCCGGCTGCATTAGCAGTCGTTAACAACCACCAATCCGTACTGGGCTGTAGTGGCCCGGTCTCCCTGTGGTGTTCCCATCCATAGGGAAGGCTCGTGCCCCAGCAGTGGGCACATAAAATGAGCTGGTGATGAACAAACAAGACACATGTATACCGTTATATATAAAATCAGTGTCCATGCACACAATGAATATAGGTTTCCTTAACCTTAAGCTGCTTTTCCACCAGAGCTGTGCGAGGTAGCTAGTAGGTGCGCGAGGAAAATATCCACCAATAAGATTACTTCCTTTTCCTTGCAATGTAAAATGTAGTTATCCTATTGGTGGATTTTTTCCTCGCTCGCCTCTTAGCTACCTCGCACAGCACTGGCGGAAACGCAGCCTTATTCTATACTAGTTGCCGCTCGCGGTTTCACCCGCGTGGTTCCCGTTCCCGTTGAAATATCTGGATAAAAAGTATCATAATGTGCTATTTTCCCGGTTATAAACTATCTATTTGCCGAATTTCATCTAAATCCATTCAGTAGTTTTTACGTGAAAGAGTAACAAACATCCATACTTACAAATTTTCGCGTTTATAATATTAGTATGATAACTACCATAAGCTCGGTGGCCGAGTAGCTTAGCGCTCGGCGCTATAACGGACTCGGAAGTCCTGGGTACAATCCCATTTCGGGATAAGCGTGTTTCAGAATTTTAGATTTGGCAAGCGTGGTGATTAAACCAATATCCATCAATTATAGCGAATACCTGACTTCAATTTTCAATGATGGAGACCTTTTGCTTAGCAGTGGGACAGGCACGTAATAGGCTATTTACTACTTTTACATACCATACCATTTAGAGCACAAACTAACAAAAATAACGTATAAAAAGTTAGTTCACATTAATTGTTTTCTAAACTTTACACGAACACGTTTATTTTATGGGTGGGCGAGTCTCCTAGTGACCACGGACCCTGCAAAGGGTCCGGAACGTCAGGATAAACATTAATTAAAACTAATGTATAAACAAACGCGAGTAGATCCGTAAAAGTTGTTTCATTTCAATAGTTTACGTTTATCAATATCTGCCTCATTATGTAGAAGACTACAAAAATATGCCTGCCCTATTGCCTACTGTGAAAGACGTTTCATTAAATCATTACTTACGTTAACAGAAAGGTTCCGTAACTCTAAGGCTCATTATGTACTTACGCATGGTTTGATAACGACGCATAATTATAAGGGTGCGTCAACCATTAGTTATGAGAGTTTCCGTGGCTTTGACAGATGTGGACGAAGCTACGAAGGGTTAACTCAAGGAGATGTTCAGGGTTCGATAGATATACTCGTTTATTACATATCGTAAAATTAACGTTCCACGATCATATTAAAGGGCATTGATACAATGCAAGGAGTGGCATTAGATACTTTTAGACGTCTTGGATTTCTTGTTACGTAACCGAGGGAGTTTAGTAGCTTTCCATAGTACTTCTTTATTCTGTGAGCGAGAAAGATGAAGTTGCTGTACCTACTTATTTAAATTGTGCATCGTCTTCGTTTAAACTGTAATGTCACAATGTTGTAGGTACAATTCAATATAGGTAATAATATTAAATAAATAAATAAATATCGCTATGAGAGTTAAAGCCTACTTGGTGACTGGCTCGAGACCTCCTCTTTGCAGGGCTAATTAAAATTTGTGTGTTTAATGTAGATTTGTGTTTTGTTTTCATTGTTATTGTTATTTTTTTGTGCGTATGTGTGCATGTGTGTGTACGTGTGCTTGTGCGTGCATATACACACGCCTGCACATCAGGACTACCACAAACTGTTAAATGTCTTCAATAGACTTTGAACTTTATTAATATGAAATAAGGTTGAATATTAATTGAAGAACTTTGACAGTTTTGTATAGAGTGATGTGCAGGCGTCTATACGTGTGCGTGTGCGTTTGCACATACACACTTAATAACTTTTTTTTTGTGGCTTCGTGCAACTAGCATTTAGCGAGTGTCAAAGTAATTTTTTCTTCTTGTATGATGATGATGAATGATAAAAGAAATGATACCCCCCAACCCCTCGAGTATATCACTAAAGATGTGGGGCTTTACTAAGTCCTCGGGCGTACTTCTTGAGAGAATTTGAAAAGTGACGTTGCACTGTTTTGTTTCATTTGCCAACACTCATGCACACTCACGAACACTTAACGGTTAATAATCCACCATTATTTCACATTAATATTCGACATAACACAAATTTTAGAAAATAAAACAAAACCGCAGGCATCACTCTTCACTTTCCCGCCAAGAAGTCCCTACACGCTTACTAACTTTAGGCAGTGATACTCTACCTTTTTTTTTTGGATTTTGCAGGGTGACTCGTGTGGGTTTCATTAACCATTCGATCACGTTTAAGCAAACGGGAATTTGTATGGAAAAAGTTTAACTCTCCTCATATGCCGCCAGGAGGCGCTGCTTCAATGCCATACTAATTTGCGTTTTCGTAAATGTAATCGAATGAATACGGATAGTAAAGAAAACTCGCTGTTAAGTAATTGGAGAGATTTGGCTAGCATAGACCGCAAATTTGGGACTGACCTGGTGTGACGTGGTAGACTTCTTCAGGGGCCCTGTCCTTCGATGATGAATGTATTAATCTCACAGGCTGGCGTCGACGGACGTCTGCTATTTGTGCTGAACACTTGAAGATATTTGATTTAAGTTTTATAGGCTCAAGCTATCGGAGCGAGCTAAGCGACGGTGCGTTTTCGAATTGGAGAACGTTGAGAGAAAAAATATGGCAACACTTGAGTTTCTAGTGTTGCGCGCTTAGAAAAAAAAAACGTTCCGTTTCAGGCATGTCCCGCTTTGGAATATGCTAGTGATATATATTAACCAATTAAAATAATAAAAAGAAAATACGTAGTATTGTGTGCGTACATATACAAAAGTACCGAACATGCCGCCGGCCATAAAATAATGCTTATTTTATCTTTAAGAACTATCATTCCGAATGCTATACTAACTTAGGACTAAAACATGTAATGCTATATCTAAGAAATGCCTATTCAACAGGCAATGGGCAGACCTTAACTACAGGTCGCTTAGTGAGCGTATTACCGATTCTAGTAATACCGTCGGTGCCGGGATGCAGCTGATGCACGCGCGCGAGACGCCATTGCAGTGGTGGCAGTGTGTTGTCTATCAACACGACCACAGAACCCTCCCGAAGGGTTGTGTTAGTATTGTCGTGGAACCATTTACCTCTTGGTTGTGGCTGGTGTAAATATTCTACGCTCCAGCGTTTCCAAAAATGTTGAACAGCTTGTTGAATAACCTGCCATCTAGCGAGGCGTTGTGGATTGTCGTTAGACAAGTCAAATTCAGGTAAAGACGTTAATGGTTCCCCGATAAGGAAATGTCCCGGTGTAAGGGGTAATGGATCAGTCGGATCATTACTAAGTTGACAGAGAGGTCTTGAATTACAGACCGCTTCAATTTGACAAATCAAAGTATTAAATTCGTCCTGAGTTAGTTTTAGTGTACCTATGACACGATGCAAGTGTCGCTTTAGACTACCTACGGCTCGTTCGACGAGACCAGCAAAAATGCGAAGCATATGGAGGATTAAACTGCCAGGTGATCTGCATGTCAATCAGCTGGTTGTTTATAGCAGTCTGATTTGACTCGTTTCGCAGAAACGTGTAAAGTTCGGAAAGATACCTGTCACAACCTACAAAGTTCCGTCCGCAATCGGAACGGATTGTTTTGCAATACCCACGTCGGGATATGAACCTACGCAATGCGTTAAGAAAAGATTCGGTTGTGAGATCGGGAACTAATTCTAAATGGATTGCTTTCGTTGATTGACAAACGAACACGCATACGTATGATTTGTAAATTTTCGCGTTACGAAGTTTACTCGACTTAAGAAAAAAGTGTCCCGCAAAGTCAACGGAAGTATTTAAGAAGGGACGAAGTAAATGAACCCTAGTAGTAGGTAATTGGGCCATTGATGGTTGTGGTGCGACAGGTCGTGCACGAACACAAGATATGCAGCGTCGTGTACGCATACGTACCGCATCGCGAGCACACAGGATCCAGTAGGTCTGTGCGAGGGCAAACTGCAAAGTTTGAGGTCCCACATGTAAATGTGTTTTATGATAAACATCAATTAGAAGATTAGTGAAATGATGTTTTTTGGGTAACAGAATTTGATGCTTGGCATCATACGGTACGTTAGCCCGATTTATTCTGCCGCCGACCCTGAGGAGTCCAGCATCGTCCAAGAAAGGTTTCAGTTTCTGAAGACGTTTTGTACATCTGTCGTCGTCCTTGAGACGCGAGATGTCTTCTGAAAAGCATTCACTCTGGACAAGTGATATAATTCGACTGAGAGCTTGTTTTGTCTTAGGAACTGTGACATGTTTAGTCGTAGGACTACAGGCTTTACGACATTTGTTTATGAATCGTAACATATACGAAATGACGCGTAGCATCCTTGGAAGCGATGAGAATCGCTCAATGAACTCTAAGCTCTTAGGTTCATTGGTTTGTGTGAGAAGAACATGCTTGCGACGTTCTTCGTCGGTGTGACATACGACGTTAGTCTTAGGCCACTCAGACTCATTTTTACTGAGCCAACCAGGTCCTGTGAACCATAGTTGATGGTTCAACTGAGATGGGAGAACACCACGAGACGCGGGGTCTGCGGGGTTGTCTGTTGATTTAACGTGGTGCCACTGCGAGGCAGGCACGTTACTTGTTGTCTCTGCTATGCGGTTAGACACGTATGTTCGCCACTTGTCTGGAGACGTACGTAACCAGGCAAGAGTTATAGTAGAATCGGACCAAGCGTAGACTTGGTCGAAAGACAATCTACTGCTGTAAGCAGTAAAGACCTTTTTTATCAATTTTGACAGTAGGTGAGCACCGCAGAGCTCTAATCTCGGAATGGTGAGCCGTTTCAAGGGTGCAACTTTTGTTTTGCCTATGAGAAGATGTGTGCTAATGGCACCGTTCGAGTCAACGACACGAATGTAGACGCAGGCGGCGTACGCCTTTTCAGATGCGTCTGAAAAGCCATGAAGTGACACGTGATTTGTGCTAGGAAGCACATGACGAGGTAACGCAATGTCTTGTAATAACGGCAGTTCGTCGATGAACCGAAACCACAAGTCACAGATACCCTGTAGAGGGGTAGCATCCCAACCTGAACCTGATACCCATAAAAGTTGGATTAAATGCTTCACGAATACAGTCACCGGACTTAGGAATCCAAGGGGATCGTAAATCTTTGCAATCTCTGCCAACATTATGCGCTTTGTACACTTGCGTAAGTTAGCCACTCCATCCGTTTGATAGGAAAATACGTCAGACTTAGGGTTCCACTTGAGCCCCAAGACCTTGACAGAAGTGTCAGTGTCAAGTGCTGACAGAATAAGAGCGTCATCATGATTGGAAGTATCATGGTTTAAATGCGCTAAAAATTCGGAACTATTACTAGTCCATTTGCGAAGTTCGAAGGTTCCTGCTTTACAAATGGACGTTAACTGATGCTGAAGAGTGATAGCCTCTTCAACCGTATCAACTCCAGTAACGACATCATCAACGAAAATTTCGTTACGAAGTACTTGCGAAGCAAGTGGGAAGTTGGCAGCTTCATCAATCGCTAATTGACGAAGTGTTCGCAAAGCTAGGAAAGGCGCAGAAGCGACGCCGAATGTGACAGCGCACATACGATATTCCTTTACGGGATCGTGGGGAGAAAATCTCCAAAGAATCCGATGGAAGTCACGGTGTCTTTGCAAAGACCGATGTAGCGATACATCATTTTGAGATCAGCCGTAAAGACTATTTTATGAAGTCTGTACTTCAGTAAAATTTCAGAAATATCTTGATGCAATTTCTGACCAGTAAGAAGATTGTCATTAAGAGAGCGACCTGATGTAGTCTTGCATGAGGCGTCGTACACAACACGATACTTCGTAGTAATCGTAGTAGATGTAGAACCTTTCACCACTACGTGGTGGGGTAGATAGTAGGGAGGAGTGCCAGGATTCACTGAGTCCGTGACTGGCTCCATATGTCCCAAGTCTAAATATTCTTGGATACATTTGTTATAGTTCTCCCGTAAGGCAGGGTCGCGAGACAGGCGTGCCTCTAATTTAGTTAAACGCGAGAGTGCTATAGCACGAGAATCGCCCAATGGCGGAGCATTCTCCTTGAAGGGTAGCGAAACTATATATTTCCCATTTACATCGCGTGTGTGAGTATCGACGAAGATCGACTCACAGCGTAATTCATCTTTTGTAAGATGTGGATGTTCTGGTATGGATTCCAACTCCCAGAACCTTTGAAGATTCATATCAAGTTGGCAAGTACTCAAGTTGACACTTAGTGGTTTCATACTTTCATATGAAATTCTACCACCTATCAGATAACTAAAAATGCTGTTGATGGCCACGGGTGTGCCCGGTGGGCCCTTGATATTATCTAGTAGCAGTATGCTATCCAGATAGTCAGATCCCAGTAGCAGTTCAACAGGCCGTGTTGAGCGCAATTCTGGGTCTGCTAGATCAAGATTTTGAAGGTGTTGAAACGTCTGAATATTCCTAATTGATTTAGGAATGTTAGCAGTGTAGCTTGTCAGGTTAGGTAGAATAAAAGCTTCGATGTGAAGCTTCGGCTCGGGTTTGTTGTGAGGTGTAACCTCGCACAACACGTAACCACGAGGTTGTACTTCACCACCAATACCGGTTAGAGTGGTGCCCGCCTGCGCGGAGTACCGCGGCAGGCCGAGACGTTGGACGCAAGACTCAGAAATGAGCGTGGTCTGCGCACCTTGATCCACAAGGGCACGAACGGACCGCGGCGTGTAAGGCCCCTGGTTCAAGGGTCGTACGTTTACAAGCGCAGTCGTGAGTAAGACTGTACAGTTCTTACTAGAAGGATGCCCCGTAGCCCCCTGTAATGGAAGGGGCGGGAACGTTTCCGCTACTGAGCGCAACTCAGGGGAAGAAGATTCTGTAGTCAGTAAGACGTTTAGAGTAGGCGCATCTTCATGTAATGAAGAATGGTACCTTTGAGTGCAGACGCGGCAAGTATGGCGCGACTTGCAGTCCTTTAGTTCATGACCAGAAAATAAACAATTGGTACAATGTTTATTTTGTTCCACGAAATGTTTTCGTTCCTTTAAAGTGAGCGCATTAAAATTCTCACATTTATATAAAGGATGTGAATTGTCCTTACAATACGCGCATTTAAATTTATTTAAATAATTCAACGCAGTTGTTGCATGTACGCTTATAGCACGCGAATTACGCGCAAACGAAGAGTTAGTACTGCGCGGTGCATTATATTGCACGTCAGAGTGCGCGCGAGTAAGCGACATCGCATGCTTTCCCGCCATAGCATGGCGCGATGACGTCACTGCAGCTGACCGGGCCGAGCCGGCCGCTCCGCCAGCAGCAGCGAGCGCGGACGCCGCGCGCTGCGCAGGCCCCGCGGATGTACTTGTACGCGCGGACGCGGTCATCACTTCAGATGCCGCTAATTCCTTATCGAGGAAATCGAGTAATTCGATCACGTCAGGAATTTCACATGAAGTTTTTAATGATAATTCAAAACGCCTACGAATATTAGGTGTAATTTTGCGTAGCAAAATATTCAACAGTACGAAACTCCATTCGTCAACTGGTAAACCTAATGATTTCAAAGCAGTGATATTCTCGTGATAACAATTCAACAAGTTACGTAAACTTGATTCAACATTTTTCTCATTAATTGACTCACAGTCAAAAACGATGTCAAAATGTTTTGTGGAAATAATTCGTTTGTTTTCATAACGCGAAATTAATACTTGTAAGGCATTTTCGTAATTAGAATCCGTAACAGGAATAGATTTGATAAGATTATACGGTTCATCTTTTAAAAATAATAACAAATACCGAAAGCGCTCGACATTTGTTAAAGTGACGTTGTCATGTACAAGTGATTTAAATAAATCGTAGAAAGCATTCCATTCAGTTAAAACACCTGTGAATGTTTGAAGTGATAATCGCGATAAACGAATATGCGATTGTGTTGATTGCTGAGCGCAGCAGGTCGTATGTGACATTCCAGTAAAGCCACCATCGACGGACGTAATGCTTTGTTTACGCTCCTCCTTAAGCGTGTCTAAGGCAACTTGGACCTTAAAGTACAATGAATCAAATTGATTTCTCACAGCTATATTCTCATCCCGGTTGAATGACTCATTTTTTGCCGATAATTTTTCAATTTTCATTTGAACTTGGAAAAATGTTTTTTTGATTGAAGCTAACTCTTTAACTCGAACTCGAAATTCGGCTACATTATTTGAACAATCTACAATTTTTTTAATATTGTTAATCGCTAAATCACGTTCGAATGTTAATTGTTCAATCTCCATAGCGGACATTTTGTTATAAATTGAGTTATTGTACTGTGGAAAATAATAATGTTCTCAGGAGATAAAAGATGATTAAACTAGTGAATGTATGTACCTGTATAGTGTATAGGTACGTAAGGTTATGTTAAGATCACTAAAATGGCTAGGTACTAGCACAATGTTAGTTAAAAAAAAGAAATATAATTTGTTGCAAGTTAAAAGTAAGCTGTAATTTAACATGTAATGTTAAATACAAAGATAATATTTCCCGTCGGTAGAACCCAAGCTAAAGAAATTTGAATCCTGTGCCGTACGCAATACGAGCGACAGTTTATTCGATACTGTAACTATGACAGCAACCGATAACTTGGTTTTCCGGTATGTTATACCTGAACCCCAAAAAATACACTTAGTACGTAAATACTCAATGTAATGTAATATACGTTGTACAAAATAAAGAAATGAGTTGCAACAAACTATATTTAGACCTATTAGTACTAGGCAAATGACTTCAGGCGCGCCGCCCTAAGTAGGTAAGTATCTACCGCCCGATCCGGAAATTATTAACGAATGTAATTTCGCCAAAAATGCTCAAAACCATATAAAACTATATATAATTAGAATGATGTCATTGAGATCTAACTGTACGTATCGGTATTTTCGAGAAATAAGGCACTACGTCTCGTCGGAAACTCGATACTTATAATTGTAAGTGGAGGTAGTTTCTCGCAACTTACGAACAAAGACAAGTGAATTTACTTGAAATTGATATTGTACAGCACAAATAATACGTATAAATCGATACCAGATAGTAATATCCGGCTCGAACACAATTATGTTAAGTTATTGGAGAGATTTGGCTAGCATAGACCGCAAATTTGGGACTGACCTGGTGTGACGTGGTAGACTTCTTCAGGGGCCCTGTCCTTCGATGATGAATGTATTAATCTCATAGGCTGGCGTCGACGGACGTCTGCTATTTGTGCTGAACACTTGAATATATTTGATTTAAGTTTTATAGGCTCAAGCTATCGGAGCGAGCTAAGCGACGGTGCGTTTTCGAATTGGAGAACGTTGAGAGAAAAAATATGGCAACACTTGAGTTTCTAGTGTTGCGCGCTTAGAAAAAAAAAACGTTCCGTTTCAGGCATGTCCCGCTTTGGAATATGCTAGTGATATATATTAACCAATTAAAATAATAAAAAGAAAATACGTAGTATTGTGTGCGTACATATACAAAAGTACCGAACACTCGCAATGCACCCTAAATGCCTCAGGCTACATTTTCAACGTCACCGGACTTTTAGTGGACTGCGAGAAACTTGAAGGATTCCTTAGCACCGTCAGACATTTTCTAGAGGAACCGGCATCACAAATTGCTTTACAAAATTTTCAGCTAACTGTTCATTATTTATTTTTCTCCTCCATCTAATACTTACTTGCGTTATTAAAAGATTCAAGTAAACAAGTATACCATTTATTCCTAAATATTAATTCACAAAAATGTATCGACTAATTAAATAACAACGCACAATAACAATTCCAATCTATATAAATTAGGTAAACATAACATCACATTTTAAAATAAAATAATATTGTTTTATAAATATATTAATTAATGTTTAATACTGTAGTAGTGTTATATTGAGAGTATACAAATGTATGAAACTTTTTTAAAGGTACAGTCAACCCCAAATTGATTGTTGCAATAAAAAAATTGGTCTTAGATTTATTGACGTTTAAGGTGAACAGACATTACAAATTATTCATACATTCCTTTTTTTTGGCAGTCGTGTTGAGATTGGAGTGCGTTTTCGACTAACAAGCACATAACTTGGGACAACTTGTCTATGATATATTACATCTGCTTGTCTTCTCTTCACTTAAGAAATCAGTGTTTCACTAGCCAACACAATGGAATTTGAAGATATAGACAAGAGAACACATGTGTATGGAAAACAAAGACTCGCCACTTTACCCTGCAATGGACAGGGGAAAGTGGCGAGTTCTCGTTTGGGAGGCCAAGACTCACTTTGGGTCCCTGCACCAATGGAGTCAGTAAGTAATAAGAGAACATTTTAGAAAACAGAGGCCTTAAACTCTCCTTGTCACCAATGACTCGTAAGCTTTTGGTAACCCCTTAAACATATTAGGTGACGGTTTTACTCCGGCAACTGTCACTAAATGCCCCAGCCACGAGAACGAGCGTCTTGCGAGGTGGCGAACGGGTTTCTAGTTAATAGCGCGCTATCTACAACAGCCATAGCCAACTGTGATAGAAAGAACGCAATGAACTAGAAATCCGCTCGCCGCGTCGCAAAACGCTAGTGGTCGAGCCGCGCGGTAACATGCATTCATCATCATCTCTGCCAAAAGACGTCCACTGCTGGACAAAGGCCTTACCTTGGGTAACACCATAATCTTATTCGATGATGAAAACGAGCATTAGCCTCACATTTATACATATGACTATGAGGTATAGTGAGTTGGGAATATGATTTATGACAGCGCAATTTTGTTTCTAAGGGATTGCGCAGACGACGAACTTTTGTTCACAGACTTTCTTGTACGTCAAAATAGATTGATCACAACTCTATCAACAAACGTACATGAGGGACTGAAAGTAACAAAGTAAATGGGAAAAATGACTGTAAGACAAAAGACTGTCGTCTGCGCACTCTCTAAAGGTAATAGTAGTTACTTGCTCTTTGTTAAATTCTCTTCAATTGTTACTAACCAACCAACCAATTGATCAACCAATTGGTTTGACAGATTGATTTTATTGTTTATTGTTAATATTAAGGCTAAATCTATCGTCCTATGTCCATTTTGTCTTTGTTTTTATAATACTGACTAGTTTTTAAACTTAGTTTGATTTGATCCTGTCTCGCAGTCTTAGTAGCCTCTTGTACATGAGAAGTTTCTTGATAGGGAATGATGTTTTAGCTTCTTTTTCCTGTAAATGACAATGTGAAGGTAAGTTTGGTTGATAAATAGATAACGAACTACTAGTAGATAAAAAAATTATGGACAATTCAAAAGCACTTTTCGTAAAATTTATTTGAATAAAAAAGTTTGACTTTTAACTAAATATTTGATATGAAACAACTATTTCAATGGTAGGAATTTGTCAGTGTATTTCTAGTATCAGTTAAATTTTATATGTCAGTTTGTAATATTAAGCTCAGAGGAGCTTGAAAGAGATTGCAGGATTTTATGTTATGTAAACAGCTGCAGAATACTAAAAAATTATAAAAATTGGCTTATTGACATTATAACTAAGTACATACATAGGAAAGATATATCACTATCAATAAATACTACTTACGAAAGGAAAGAAATCAATCTCCACCAACATGATTTCAAAAAATGTTGATGCTACTATTACAGGCCCGCATTTTCTTTCACATACATCTAGTTGAACAGCGAATTTCCCTTCTGGAAGCACAGCTAAGTTCTCAAATATCGGCTTAATCGCACGTTTTTGATTAGACAGACGGTACAGTAATATTTCTCCTGCTCTTGTCCCTATTAGGACAACATCAGCATAAAAGAACAGGGCAGTAATCGGGGGGAATTCCAAATAAAGATGTTGGTACGCATCAGTTTCAATTTTAAACAAATTACGCGAGTAGCAAACAAAGTTTTTGTCATTAATTGGACACACATATTTGATTTGTTTAATCCATTCTATGGGGCAGTCAATTGGTTTCACTTCAACGCTACGATTTCTGTACACATTCACAATTTTTCCACAATCTGTGTATATGAATAGCCCCGTTATAGTGTTGTAACGTCTTTATATCATAGTCACAATTAATTATTAATTCTGGTGACAAATTTTGTACAGTCAAATCACATTTAAAAACCTGTCTGTTGTTGAAGAAATATAAAGTATCAGGTGCTAATACAAAGTTGTCAGCTTTGAACAATGCTTCTGCGGTGTGGGAAACATTATCAACTGATCTCTGAACAAGTATACCAGCTTTAATCAATATCACAGTAATATTATCATTGCTTGCTATTTTCAAGCAATTCCTTTCTGGTATGGCCACAGGAATGTATTTGAGAGTCTGCGTGTCATACAGGACTATACCTCTTTGATCTTTGAGCGGTAAAACGTTGTAATTAATCTCCAAAGCGTGGTTTTTATCATGCAGCGAAAATTTATAGAACTCACGAACTTTCCGCTCAAAAGACATAACATCACCCCACATTTTAAGGTTCCTATAAATGTGATACCAACTACAGTCGTTACCTGCCTTTTCTCTTGCTATTCTAGATGAGTATTTAAACTCCTTTTTGCATATTTCATGCCATAAGAGGTCGGTGCCATCAATACATTCTTTCCATCCGGTACACACTCTTCTACATTTTCCCACTGTGGTTCCATTTGTTTTCTTCAGTATTTCCAACAAGGTTTCCAATGGTAAACTCTCTATTCCAATCATGCTAATAAACGTACACTTTTCTTCAACACTATACTATTACGCTAGGTAGGTAGGTAGGTATTCTTTAATAATTCGCTTTGTATCTAAGGTGGCCATAAACCTAAGAGGTCTCTAATTAAAGTTGTAAAAAAAACTTTGCAATTCGTTATGTTAAGTTAAATTATATTGCTTGTTGTTTTTTAGTAAAATCGGTTTGTTTACAATGTTTATCTTAGAACACCGAGAATTTTGTTTGAAAAAGATCTCGTGATTATGACATTGACAGACAGTTGAAGTTGATATTGACCTCTTGACAGAAAGTTGACATGACAGTTCTTATGGATCGGTATTGTTAGTTGGCTTTGTTTGAAAAAGATCTCGTGATTATGACATTGACAGACAGTTGAAGTTGATATTGACCTCTTGACAGAAAGTTGACATGACAGTTCTTATGGATCGGTATTGTTAGTTGGCAGCACTGTTGCTCATTCAAAGAGTTTGTTAGGTCATCCTATTTCGGTTTCGTTTGACAGCTCGTGTTTGTAGCTCTATTCCGTTCGTTGGGGTCCATATTGGCTCATATAAAATTCTAAATCCTATTCTTTGTCTTACTACCGATTTGTGTTCATAATTATCGCTCTTCATAATTTCATTTTTCATACTTTTTTTATTCATACATTTTTATTACTACCAACGGAGCTCATAACAGTTAGTGATCATATTTTTTTTATTAATACTACTACCAAGAACCAGTTAATTTTTTTTTTTCAGATCTTTTTTCTTCATAACATTCAATGATCTAAGTAAAAAGTAAGTAAGTATCTAAGTCTCAACTTACTGCGATCGCCAACCCGCCTGCCAAGCGTGGCGATTACGGCAAATACCCCTCATATCCTTGGGGGAGGCCTTTGTCCAGCAGTGGACGTCTTTTGGCTGAGATGATGATGATGATGATTCAATGATCATATTGCTTTAATTAATAATGTTGTTACTAAGAACATACTTCACTCATAACGTCGTTGTTCAGAATAGCTTACTTTATAACAGACAATTATCATAATTGTTGTAATAAGGCAATACTAAGAATGTCATGTCATTTTCCATAATAGTAAATTTTGAAAATCATTTTTATTGGAACGAAGTTCCTTATCGCGCGTTGTGAAAGGGGGCTAGACGGAAAAAATTCTTACGAAAAGTTGTCACGACACTTTTTGCTATAGTAAGCTATTGTAAGCTGTGCGGCGTCGCATGTTTCTCTGTCTGTCTCTCTCTCTCTTATAGAAAGCAAGCCAGATATTTTCATTTCTATTTCGCATTGAACAGTGTAGTGTCGCGACGATTATTTTTGTTGAGTGTATACAGGTTTTTTGTAAATAATAAATAATAAAAAATAATAATAATAATGAATCCTGACAAAAAAAATAAAAAAAAATAAAAAAAAAAAATTATTACAATTCCTTCACTAATTAATCGAAAGGAACTTCGTTCCACCCGGGTGTCCCTTGACACCTCTCAAGTTTTTTATTAGTAATTGGTAGGTAGGTTAGGAAAATACCTAACTAGTAGATATTAAAATTGTCTACTTTTCTAACAAAAATTAGTTTCTGGCGCTTCGCCGGCCGCTGCCACGGCACGCTCGCTTCGCTCGCTCGGCTCGCGCGTTGTTGGGGTCACAGTTCTAACCTAACCTAACCTACTTGTCTGGTAGCATCTCGTTTCTGGTAGCAATTTGATTTTCAGTGGAGTCGCACTTCTAACTTAACTTACTTTTAGGTCAAAAATTAGTTTCTGGCGCTTCGCCGGCCGCTGTCGCGGCACGCTCGCTTCGCTCGCTCAGCTCGCGCGTTGTTGGGGTCGCAGTTCTAACCTAACCTAACCTACTTGTCTGGTAGCACCTCGTTTCTGGTAGCAATTTGATTTTCAGTGGAGTCGCATTTTTAACTTAACACTTATGATTAAAAACTATATGAAAATGAATAAATTAGTATAAAACAAATGTATGAATATAGACATTATGATTTTCAATAATATGGATAGAAACACTTATGATTAAGAAATTTATAAAAACAATTATTAGATTAAAACACATTTATGAATATTATAGTTATTTATTCGAATGATTATGAGTTTCGATCATTAGTATAAACAAATATATTAAAACAAATATTAGTAAAAACGAAGTGTATAATTAGTGATATTATGAATTTCAATGATTATATTTTTTAATATTTTGTTTTTAAACTTTTTATGAAGAATGATCATTATGATTTTAAATGGTATGAGAAATATTTTCGGACCTCCGATGATATGAGTTGAAAAGTTTTGTAAGACAATGCGCACCCCGTTCGTTGGTATAATAACTTTAGGGAAATACCTCATAAAGCTATTGAAGGCGTTGTTTACTTGTTTTTTTGTTATTCGGATTAACATTTGTCACGGTTCCAATTTTGAACGCAAGAGTGTCGAGCGTGCCTTCTCTATCTATAATATTGTCAAAAATAAGTTGCGGAATAGATTATCTATTGAAATGCTACAAAGTAGGTATGATGTAGGATCTTGCATAACATTTAATCCATTCAGTTCATTTAAGAGCGTTTACGCCGCACACTAGCGCCGCCAATGAAAAAAAAACATATCTAGTATATAATTAGAGATAGAAAATCAAATTATGATCAACAAACTATCTGAATGAAGTAATTTAGTATTTTTACGTCACCTAATGAACACCTGACATGTTATGATTTAGTTAAATATGGCGTTATAGTTAAAAGTGGCCGTAACGTCTTATTTAACTAAACCATAACATGTGAGGTGTTCATTAGGTGACGTAAAAATGCTAAATTACTTCATAACTTTTTAAACTATTATGGTCACTTACATTAGAATAAATATTATTAACGGGATTATTACCATGTTTATTGTCGTGTTTGAGGATCCGATATTTCGGCACAGTTGCATGCGCCATGATCACGGATGTACTGAAGTTATTGCGGGTGGGGTGATTATGAGCAGACAAAACGATCTACCCTCTTTCTTAGTCGTATTTTGCGCTCAATACTCGTACCACTGGCTCCTAAATCACTATTCACTCGAACTTGTTCTCGACACACTACACTGACCGTATCAGATCGCGAAACGACACTTTTGTTCTTTTTGCGGTCTTTACATAGGCAAATCACTGGATTCCAGAAACGCGACAGTTTAAACCCATCTTCGCGATTGAAATTTTTGTATTTTGTAATTTTAATCGCTTCTCTTACCAATCTAGGTATGTAGTGACGTTCTGTTGAAATTATCTGGGGGTTATAAAACTCAATCCAGTGATTAGGACCCGATTGGATCAAATGTTCAGCAATGGCCGATTTTTGCGTATCGTTATTCTTTACAGCTTTGATATGCTCCTTAATTCGGCAGACTACTGTACGTTTTGTTTGGCCAATGTAGGAGCTACCGCAGCTGCAATCGATCTTATACACACCGGGCTTTTCTAGGGGAAAGCTGTCTTTTGGTGAACGTAGACATTGAGCTACTTTTTAAAAGGAGTGAAGATGGTGTTAATTGAGTATTTATTGAATATATTTGCGACCTTATCTGTCACTCTTTTCATATACGGCATAAAAAGCGATGTATATGTCCAGCAGTGGACTAATATAGGCCGATGATGATGATGATGATGATGATAAAAAGCGGTTGCCTTTCTACCCTGAACCTATCGTGTTTGGCTTTGTGTCTAGCTGTTAACACCTTCCCCTTGTATGCGTTCTTCTGCAGAACATGCCGGACATGGGATAACTCCTCGTGCAGTGTTTCATTATCGCACAAGTCGTAAGCCCGGTTGGTTAGCGATGACACTACAGAGTTCAGATGTTTTGGGTGGTGATGAGAGGTTGCATTGAGATAGCGATCTGTGTGTGTAGCCTTCCTATATACAGAGTGACCAAGTGAACCGTCATCTCGTACTCGCATCTTGATATCAAGGAAAGCCAAACTTCTATCTTCCTCCATTTCGTAGGTGAATTTTATTTTAGGATGGATACCATTTAGTATCGCCAAATAGACCTCAACATCGTGCCGACCACCAACTAGTATACAAAAAATGTCATCGACATACCTTTTCCACAACCTAATGGATACGGGTGCAGCGGCGATGGCCCGTTCTTCGAAATGCTCCATCCAAATATTTGCAACCACTGGAGCCACGGGAATACCCATAGCCACCCCGTCAATCTGAAGGTAGTACCGACCTTGATACACAAAATAGTTAGTCGACAAACAGTGCTGTAATAATTTGACATAGTCCATCGGGATATTGCTATTGTGCAACTTCACTTTGACGACCTCCAGACAGTCCGCTACCGGCACGTTGGTAAAGAGTGATTCAACGTCAAAACTGACCATCAGCTCATTGTTCTCCACCCGGTGTTTATGCAGAAGGTCTACGAAGTGGCGGGAGTCCTTTACATACGACGACGTTTGTCCGACTAATGGTTGCAATACGCCACGACATTAAACATGGTAACATTCTAAATTACTTCATTCAAATAGTTTGTTGAGCATAATTTGATTTTCTATCTCTAATTACTAGATATGTTTTTTTTAATTAGTGGCGCTAGTGTGCGGCGTAAACGCTCTTAATACCATTATCATTAAGTTTATTTAATACCCAAATCTATGATTTTAAACTCTCAAAACCTGAAGAAAATGAAATTGTAGGTATCTTTTAGCAAAAATAAGACTACTAATCTGTGGGGTAATTCCGTCAACGTCACTAAATCTGTGTTATTGAAACAAAATAATAAATAATTTATGAATAAAAAATATTACAAAACATAAATGGTTGTTTCTTTTTTAGGGGGATTTCTAAGTAATTGTGGCAATTTTAGGGGTCTTTGACTTTAGCTTTAGGGGTAAATATTTTTGGGAGTTGGTAACACAACTGAGTCACCTTTAATCTATCTAGGCTTTATAGATTTCATCCGTAACCGTAAAACAACATACAAAAAAAAATCTATCTATCTGTTGATTTGCTTATTAGACTTATTGGCGGGAAAGTGAAGAGTAAAGACTGCGGTTTTGTTTTATTTTCTAAAATTTGTGTTCTGTCGAATATTAATGTGAAATAATGGTGGATTATTAATCGTTAAGTGTTCGTGAGTGTGCATGAGTGTTGGCAAATGAAACAAAACAGTGCAACGGCACTTATCAAATTCTCTCAAGAAGTCGCGTGAGGACTTAGTAAAGCCCCACATCTTTACTGAGATACTCGAGGGGTTGGGGGGTATATCATTGCTCACTTCTCATTTCTATTATCATTCATTATCATGTTATACAACTTGTTGATTTGCATTCACGCCATATTCATAGCAGCAGTCGTATTGCTTATACTTATTACAAATAAATTATAAAAAAAATATGAAAAAATAATAATCATATTTTCAAAATCTGTAAATACGAATCGCACGTCTGCGTAGCACTAAAAAATAAACGCTTGTTCGCGTACGCCCCGCTCACCCGACCACGAGTAGGTAGCAACAAGCTCGAGCTTCGCGGCGCGCCCGCAGCTTTGTCGGCGCGGCGAGCGCCGGCGGCCGGCGGGCGGCGGGCGCACGCCGCACGCATCAAAGCCAGTGTGCCGCGCAACCCCGAACGAGTGACACATTTCTTAGCCCTAGCGAATTTGGAGCGAAACGTGTTCTTAGGTGTGTTGTTTGTGTGTGTAAAAAAAGTAAAATGACGGAAAATTATTCTAACGTAGAACTTGTGGAGATGGTGCGATTTTACGCAATTAGTGGGAACAGTCTACGTCGAGCCGTGGTCATGTTTGTGGAAATGTTTCCAAACAGACCAACTCCATCGCGCGAGGTAATGCTTGCTGCCACGCAACGACTGAGGGATCATGGCCAGTTCAACGTTCCTCGACATGCGCAGGGTCGCGGCAGTGTGGGCCTCTCAGTCGATTTGCAAGAGCAAATACTCGAATACTTCGAGAGGGAGCCACATGCCAGTACTCGTGATGCTGGCCGCCACTTCAATGTCCACCACACAACAGTCTGGCGGCTTCTTAAGTCAACAGCACCCGTTCCACTTCAGAAGAGTTCAAGAATTGAACGAGCAAGATCATGCCGCCCGGGTCACTTTTTGTCACTGGGTACTAGAACACCGAGAAGCCAGCATTCTATGGACGGACGAGTGTATGTTTACGCGCATCGGTGTTTACAACGTCCACAATGAACATTGGTGGGCTCACCGCGAACAGAACCCGCATAAGACCAAAAAAGATTCGTTCCAGCATAGGTTTAGCATCAATGTGTGGGCTGGCATTGTTGGTGGACATTTACTCGGGCCCTATTTCATCGAGGGTTATCTCAACAGCAACTCGTATTTGCAACTTTTGCAGCACGTAGTTGACGTAATGCTTGACGACGTGCCACTAGCTCTTCACCGGAATCTCTTTTACCACCAGGACGGGGCGCCTCCGCATTATGGACGCCAAGTGCGCGATTATTTGGACGAAGTGTTCGGAACCCAGTGGATTGGTCGAGGTGGGCCAGTGCCCTGGCCTCCGAGGTCGCCAGACTTGACTCCTTGTGACTTTTATTTGTGGGGAGACATAAAAAGAATGGTTTATAAAGACGAAATCACGAGTGTTGTGCAGTTAAAACAAAATATTTTAATGGCTTTTGAGAGTGTAAGGTCAAATGGTAGTGTGCTGCAAAAGTTACCTAGAAACTTAAGGCGCCGTGCTCATTTGTGCATAGAACGTGAAGGTATCCACTTTGAGCAGTACCTGCGAGTATCTTAAACATGATCAGTAAGTAACTAATAATAGTTTATTGCAACAAAGTATACTTATGCGTAAGAGTAAGCCACTTTACCACAGAATTCATAATAGTACCTACAAGTTTACGTAAGTTCATCGACTTAAGTCCGCCCGCTGCGCTCTTATGTACCTACTACGGTCTGCACCCCTATTCTCGTCAGTCGACGGTCGCTATTCTAATTTACACTGAGATCATTTTATTAATCAATCGGTTCCTTATTACTTTCTCCGTGTAAAAAGTATTTTTTAGTCATTAAGTGTACCAATTACGATCAGCTGTAAATTTATGGCGGGAATGCAAATCTACAACCTGTATAGAGTTTAATTTTGAGAATCGTATAAATAAAGTTTTCGACTGAAGGACTAGTATCAATAGTCATTAAAAAATTTATAAAAAAACCTTCATTCTATCTAAGCTTTATAGATTTCATCCGTAGCCGTAAAACAATATACAAAAAAAATCTATCTGTCTGTTGTTTTACTTCTGGAGTTAGACTTATTGGCGAGAAAGTGAAGAGTCATGACTGCGGTTTCGTTTTATTTTCTAAAATTTGTGTTATGTCGAATATTAATGTGAAATAATGGTGGACTATGAACCGTTAAGCGTTCGTAAGTGTGCATGAGTGTTGGCAAATGAAACAAAACAGTGCAACGGCACTTTTCAAATTCTCTCAAGAAGTCGCGTGAGGACTTAGTAAAGCCCTACATTTTTACTGAGATACTCGAGGGGTTGGGGGTATATCATTCTCACTTCTCATTTCTATTATCATTCATCATCATCCTATATAGTTTATCTACTAATGAATTTAAGAAACTAATGACATGGCAGCATGGTCTATGACCTTAGCCGGTTCCTCAGGGAACAAACAACACTTAAAAAGAAATTGAATTGAATTGACATAATTTGTATGGAGCTTATGTCAAATTTGTGTCTGTCTTTATGCAAAACAACAGTAAACAGATTATTTTATAGTAATTGTGTTCTGTGATTTTATCACTCGACATTGGCGGAATTATGTGTGTTGGAAAGACACTCCAACACAAAAAAAAAAAGTTATTGGGAACGGTTTACCACCGCTCACCGCTTGTAGTCAAATTCTCTTTGCTTGCAGTCGTGCGTTTAAAGTAATAGTGCGTTTGAGAACAGAGCTGCGCTAAATATTACTAAAATGCCGTGTTGTGCAATAATTACATGTAGGGCAAAAAGTCAGACCTCAAGTATTGATCGAGGAGGCATATCTTTTCATCGGTAAGTGAAAACAATGTTATTTAAAAAGTGTGTTGAATACTATGAAATTCCAAACTAGGTACTACGACATTATTGAAATAGGTTCAAAATAATTAGACATTGCTTGCTATGCATGCGTGAGTCAACGCAACGACCATGTTTATCCGAAATGTATTGCATCCTTTACAATTATTATTCACCCACTGCGCTTCGTTGCTTGGCTCTCGTGTATTGATAATGTCGTGCTCATGTGGCCGGACAAAATTATCGATATTTTTATCACATTCATAGGTATAAAGTTCTATTCACATTATTTATTTTAGGTTTCCCAAAGAACCTAACTTAAGGGAACAATGGATTGACGTTACCGGTAGAGAAAACTGGATTTCGACAAAGTTGAGTACTATTTGTTCCAGACATTTTAATGAAAATGATTTCATAATAAAAAAATCTGGAAAAAGATACTTAAAACCAGGAGCGATCCCAAGAGAAAAAATTGTACATATTTGTACAAGTTCTCTGGTAAGTTTTTTAAAAATTATTTTTTACAAGATTTTCCCTAAAGTTTAAGAGGCTACAGGACTTCTCTTTTTGTTATTTTATTTTGCCAGGAAGAGAACGACCGCAGCTATGATTTTAATTGAAGTGAAATTGATAGATTGTCTATTTGTTGCAATCAAAATTCAAACCTGAAAATACTCGTTCAGAACGAGTCTATACTCTATTGATTGAATTACACATGAATAAACTATAGAATTTCAATATTAATGGTCCATGTCACAAATGATTTTTAAAGTCATACATATACATTGTAATTTAGTACCTAGTTTTTTATCGGAGAGAGTTTGCTGATGGCCTATCAAGTAAGTAGCTAGGTTAAAGTTAAGTATTAAAGGGTTCCTCAAGCCCTGTGATCGAAACACCGTCAGAGGGTTTCTAGAGGTGATGGCATCACACGATCGTGTTCTCTTTCCCTATTAGATTCTCCGAAGGGTTCGGATTGGATCAGATAGTAGACTAGCATCCTTCTATTAAAACCATTCTTCATCACGGCTAAAAAATAGACGTCCTGAATGGGTACTAGATAAAAATATTTAGACGATTCCAAAGCAATTCTTAACAAGTTGACTGTCGCAAAACCAGACACAATAGAAAATTTATTGTTTGTCGGTCACCGGTGACCACCACGGTGATTAAAGACATAATATTGTATATTTGAATTAAAAAATTCAAACATCCTGTCTCGGTTTTACATTTATATCATGCAAGCACAAGGTTTATTATCCATCTTAAACCCACAGGTGAGTTGATCAGACCATGAAACTGAACAACTTTCCCCAGGAAACATAGGTCACCGACAACCGTTGGGGTAAACGAGTTCTTGAGTGGAGACCGCGTATCGGCAAACGTAGTGTAGGACGCCCTCAGACTAGGTGGAGCGACGATCTTCGCAAGGTGGCTGGCAAGAGCTGGATGAGAGTAGCCGCAGATCGTGCTCAGTGGCGTGCACTTTTAGAGGCCTATGTCCAGCAGTGGACTAGTATAGACTGATGATGATGATGATGATGATGACATTCGCTATTATGTAGTTGTTGTTATTATGAAGATATTTTAATGACAAAGATTTTTAATTACAGGATTTACAAGGTGCCGATAGCGCAAAAACAATGACTTCAAATTTAGTTTTGACCACACCAAAAAAAAAAAAATCTTTAAAAAGAAGAAACACTGAAGTAAGTAGCTAAATTATACTTAATTCATTCATCTATATTAGTTACAGGATGATCAATGACATTTTGTATTGTTTTTATTTGTTACAAAAATAATGTCATTGCTAAACTCAGTAGTAAAATCACTCACATATAAATAGATAAATTATAGATGAAATTATAATCACATTTTATTTATTCTTAGGATATTTTTATGTCATCCTCAAGTGCTTCAACACCTAGAAAAAGAAAACTGCAAAACATAATTATTAATAAAGAAAATATTATAAAGATGCAGAGATTGCAGATAAAAAGAACACAAGCACAAAACCGAAGATTGAAAACAAAAATTAACAAAATGGAGGAGATTTTAAGCGACCTTCAAGAAAAGATTTCTTTTAAAATCGAAGACATGTATAATCTCAAGAACATAAATGTAAAGGTACCTACATATTACATTATAAATCTAGATAGCGTGTCAAGCCAAGTTGAAGCTAACAGAACTGGTGAGCAGCACCAAGTGTAATATTACACGAACCATTTGGAGCCACTTGACCCCCTCATAACTCAAAAACTATTTCACATAGACATGTCAAGGAGCATGGAATATGGTTGGTATACCTAAAGTTTCCCCAAGAGAGCCCCACTATGAAGAAATTAAAATACATTGGCCAGTGATGAAACATATGGCAATTGATAGATAAAGTTCATAACGTAGCAACCCCAATTATGGACAACTTAAGAAAAATTTTGATCGTTTTAATAAATTCCTCATTGGTTTGTATACATTTTCAGATATTGTTTAGTCATACCTATAGTTTAAATAGATAGATAGATAGATAATACTTTTATTGCAACACTATAAAACAAAAACAGTTTAATGTGTGTTTATTGTAATTGGCATTCGAAAATAGCTCTTAATACTTAAATGGACACCCAACAACAAACAAACCCCAGTGATAAACACCCATTTATGGACGGTGCCTAATGTTGGACCTCTAGTTATGCACGTTTTTTAACTAATCAGTTGACTACTTAAAATCATGTAGAATAACAAAGTAAAATTGTATTTATGATAATATAAAGTATTTATTTTTTAAATTCTCATGCATTATGGTTAATGCTGTTTTACAATTTAATCATTAGCTAACTAACTAAATCTCTCAACCAATATTTAACTGACCATTCTCAAGGGATTTCAATTCACAAACTCTTCAGTACTATTTTAAGAATGTACTAAGGTAACAGTCTATTATACTTAGGTAACAGTCAGTCTTTTATACATTCAACTTGAAAAGTCTCACTAGAATTTTAAGAAGGCCGACCTTAGGCCAACGTTCATACAAACGTAGTCCAATGATAATTCACAAAAAAAGCTTTTTTGTTAAAAAAGATCTTAGTAATTACGATTGCATAAGAAAAATCTAGATAAGTTTTTATTTGCAAATTATCAGTAGACTACATTTGTATGGATTCTCTTATTATTAATAAGTAATTATATAATTATAAGCCAACAAAATCAAGGTTATGAAGACATCAACACATTGCCTTACAAAATAATACATAATATAGTTCTTATTATTGAACTATATTATGTAGAGTAAACTACAACTTAAGTAGTAAAAATGTGATGCTTGCTCATCTCTTTTACAGCGTAAAAGCCTCTCTTATTAGTTAGTACAGGGGCATCTATAACAATAATGGAATTTTTATGATACCAGACCTTATCAGGTTTTTCGGGCCATTTATATGTGTTCCCAGTTGAAAATGTCATAGTGCTTATTTCGTGGGACAGTTTTTCGACTTTTTCGACAACACCAGTGAAATATTCACCTTCATATCTGACTATAACATAACTTCCCTTAGTTATCTGTTTTTTGGATGACATTAATCTGTTTAGTGGCACATTTTCAGATTCCGAATTGCTCGAATTAATGGATTGCTCTTCATCATTAATGTCATTTTCAAATAAGTCTTCTTCTATTTCATAATTACTATGTATTTCATTCCTGTGTTCGTTTCGTCCGTAGATACGTCTTCTTCTCAACCGTTTCCTTTTCTTCTCTTCGCTAAGCTTCTCTGTCATTTTTTTTTTCTTTCCGTTCTTTATAGCATCTTTTCAGCTTCTTTTTTTGGTGATAATCTCTCCATTGTTGACCAGTTACTGCAAAAGGTATTTTTTCTTTAAGCTTTCGTTTTTTCCCTTTGGATATATCTTCTTTCTGCCAGTGCAGTCCTCTTAAAAGTTAATGGCACAATTAAGTTTCCAATTTTCGTAGTCGGTTTATTCTTCGCTGATTCCAACATGTCGTCTTTCTGGGGTTGTTTTAATACATTAGGATTTTCATTTTGACTAATAATTTTTTCAGTTGTTTTGTGCGTCATGTTCACGTGGTCAACAATATCATTCCCGGTTTTCGAAATATTACTGATATTTTCAGATTGGTCGGATGTGCAGAGACGGGATTTATTTGAAGCTGTATGATCACAATTGCTGGTTCCAGGCTCGTTTTGCAGTATATCAGGTATTACAGGTTTGGTCTTGTTGTTGTCTGTTCGATCGTCGTAACTCGATTTTTCAATTACAGCGAGGACTTTTTTTGCAGAGTTCGAAGATTCATGATCAGATTGTTGTTCGCCGGTAGACATCGTTTCGGATTGTGGAAGAGCAACTTCAACTATGTTATTGTCTGGAATTTCATTTGCATTCACGGATGTCCCGTCACCATCTTGGACTGTGCCATCAAGAGAGTTTTTGGCTCTTGCCCATATTATGTAAAGTGAAGTGTCTTCACAGGGCAATCGTACATCCAATTCGTGTCGGGGTTTGTAATACAGTTCATTAAAAAGTTGTAATTTATCGCAACTTAATTTAGATTTGATTTCTTTTTCTAGATTTTTGAGAAACGGGTTCTGTAACGTTAGATCTTGTGCCTGTAGCATATATCGGGATTTGAGTTTAGCCATATCTACGTAACTAGGACCGAATGGACATAATCCGCCAGCACGGAAGCCGTTTTTGATAGTGTCCTCAGAAATTGCTTCTAATGCTGTTTTAAGGAATGGAGCAAAATCTTCTTTTTTAAAATTTTGTCTCATATTTTACAATTTCCAATTTGTTACAGCCTTTTTCCACGATGATTTTAAGGGCCCTAAAACGGCCAGATCCATCGGTTGGAGAATGTGGTTGCTATTCGGGTTCAACGCTATGACCTCGATCTTATTTTTAAGACAAAAATTGGATAAGTGTATCGTTAAATGCGACTTATGTCCGTCGAGGAAAAATAATATGGGTTTCTTAATATTTTGCTTGATGAGCCAGGGATGAAAAATATTAGACATGTACTCAAAAAAAATACTGCCACACCATCCCACCCATCCGCTTTGGGACCTTCCAACACCAAAATTTTCTGGAACTTTTTCCGCAACTGTCGACGGAATTCGTTCGTAATTGTATACAACCATAGGTCGAGCCAACTGACCTGCCGCGTTCCCAGTTACGAGGACGGTGAGGTTGTCTTTTTCATCTCCCAAAGTGCTGTACACATGCTTTTCTCCTCTTTTTGTCAGTACTTTACCTGGCTAAGGGGATAGAAAAAAAGCGCTCTCGTCGGTGTTAAACACCCTTTCAGGCTCTTCCAGCGCTGATTTCAAATCCTTCTCCTGCAAATAAGCATCCACTTCATTAAACCACTTTTCAATATCGGCTTCTGTGACGTTATCACGGGCGATTGTCGAATTTTGAGCTGTTCTTTCAGCTAAAATTGGGTGTCGTTGTAAAAATTCCGTGGATAACCGTGCGATGCATTTTGGGCACTTTATATTTTTACTTGCATAATGCGAAATGCTACCTGGCAGATAACCTATTATCAACTTTCTGTAATCATTTAGTTCTTCTATATTTAGTCGCTTCGCCAGATCGTAGTCTTCTTTAGTGATTTCATTTAAAAAAAGTTAAAGAAGAATCGCTAGTATCTTGTTCTTCATGGCGGTATGATGCAGAAGTTGTATTAATAATTTGGATGGCCGAAGAATAATTAAGTACAGCTATTTGTTCTAAAGGAACAGAATTTCCAGTAGTCAAGCATCTTATTTCTAGATGTGCTAGCAGTTTTCTGTAGCATCCTTTGAACTGCCGGACGTTGGGGTTATCATTAAAGCCTCCTTGCATTCTAATACAGGAAAAGAACGTCTCTAGATGATCCTGACTAAGTTTATATGTTGGAAGGTAAACCAACCTTTTTTCTTGTTCAATAAGCTTTTCATACATATACTTTAAAAATTTTATATTGATCAATGTCCCAATAAAACCGGTTTTGCACTTAGAAATCACGATAGGTTTATAATAACGAGTAATAACGTATCTCGTAATAATGTATCTCGTCCCTCTTTTTTTACTTTCCTCTTTGTCACATATTTAATTCTCAAGTTTAATATATATATTGTTTGAGGTCATCCAAGAATTTAAATATCTTGTCTTTATTTTGAAGACAGATTGGTTTTTTAAAATCAAATTGTGTCATGGCTCGTGAATTAAATATGTCAAACATATTATTTATTCTGAGTCTTGAAATGAGGCTAACTTTAATTCTTCTCTACACTCTTTTTTAGCAATTGCTACACTTTCCCTATAAACCTGGATAGCCAACTTTACAACATTATGTTGTTTTTGAAATGGACAACTTTTTTGTCAATTTGTTGGCTAAGTGCAGACCTTCTTCATCTTGTACTTTACTAAGTTCTTTCAGTACGTTCCATTTAATTTTGTTTTCGTCTTTGTCTACAAACTCCCTTTTAGATTCCAACTTGTTCCTTAACAATTTCATCACGTGACTAGGATCCAGAAAACATGCAACGTCTGAATTATTGGAGGGATGTGCATACGTAGTCTTTAACGACTGCGGCTTTAAATTGCAACCAAGTAATTCCAACGCGTTGAAATTTATTGCGTGACCATCGCATGTCATTGAAACAACATCAATATCAGATTCAAAACATTTGATTAGACATATTTTTATCAAATTACATTTTTGTTCACCTGTCAACGTATTACTTAGGAAATATCCCAAAGAAAGTTTGAAGCGGTGGTTAATCCCAACGATGAGACAAACTAATGCTTGTGAAGTTAAAGTTGCACCATCTTTAACGCCTGACCCCATATCTTCTAGGCCTATTTTCTTCCCATCCCAAATTTTCTGAGCTCGAATAGCAACTTCGTCAAAAACTAAAGAGCACAAAGGCCGATGCTGACTTACTTGTGCTTTTGCTTTTAGCGCCTGAAAAGATTCTTCAGTAAAGCCTGGTTCTCCTTTGAAATTACCATACCACTTAGACTTTCTTCACTTAGTCTTTCGGTGAGGAAGGCAAGTATTAAAAGTTTGCCTAACGTAATCATATGCTTTTGAGGAGTAATAGTTGAGTGTAAGGCAAATTTTTTTCATGGAAGGCGAGTATTTAAGTTTTTTTTTTAGTTTTTTTCTATTGAAATTGTTGAACACATCAGCAGCAACAATATTTTCATTTAATCTTTTAAATAGATCTGTATCAACATAATTCTCCTCTTTCAATGTTTTTAAAATATCTTTTAAAGATTTATTCCGATTTTGGAGACGTCGTACTTTTTGGTTCAATGTTTTTATTTTCCTTTTTTGATATTGCATTAAAACACGCATACTCGTCAGACTTTGCTTCAAACGTCGTTTTCTGGTAGGTAGTGTATAGTACTGACAATGGCTGTTCCAAATCAAATCTATTTGGTTGTGTTTTGGTTGTTTACTTCTGTAAAAAATATATAAAGTCCACATATCAAACATGTACAGCTTTCAATCAAATTAAATGAAATAACTCGAATAAACCATTAAAAATTAAAAAAAACTAGACAAACATTTCTTTGTAAGTTAATTAGATACTAGATACTCACTTGTGGTTAAGAGGTTGTGCTTAATGAACCAGATCGCTTTGATATTAATTCTTGTCCAGAAAATTAAGATATTCCTATCACTGATGAGCTCTAGAAGAATAAGAAAGAAAATGATGATATGAGTTGATATTTACTAAGGGACGTTGATTATTTTGCGAATTTTGAATAGTCTTAGAACAAAAGTTGTCCCTTTTCATGAGTACATTCATCACCCAAGAGAGTATTTCGTATTTTTGAATAACGTATACTATTAATCCTATATAATTATTTTTAATTATTTACCATTTTTGGTACTGCGTAAGTACGGCGAAGTCCTTTAGTTGTGTATAAATCATTGGCCTCAAAATGTACACTACAAATTACACTAGACTTAGTTGAATTCCAATCACTTTCATTTCTACACTCTCTTAATATTTGTATCCAATCTCTCTTCCATACATCATTTGCCGATTGCCGATATTCCCACGGGAACGGGAATCACGCGGGTGAAACCGCGAGCGGCCGCTAGTATATTATTACTCATGTCTGATGTAAATATTTTAATGCAAAATAAGCAGCTAATAACTCCAAATATTTTATATGCTTAACACCTTCAGCACTTCATTGGCCGTTTGCGGTCCTCCCATTGCATACGACGCCCCACCCAGTTTTGCTAGCATCGGAGTAAATCTAAGATGTAATTATCTTCCCTTATAGGATAAACAGCTGTGTCTATTGATTTAATCCACCATTGGATGTCCTCTTGTAAGAATGCTGGTATGTTACAATCGTAGTCATCTTGTGACTGTAAAAGGGCAAGATATTTACGTCTTTCCAGCTGTTTAGTATAGAGCCAGCCATACTATACACCAGGGCAAGCGGATGTAAGAAGCCCGACCACACGGGCTAAATATCGAATCGAACAACGCTGATAATGACTTAATTTAATAAGTTCTGTTAGAATGCTGTCTCGCTTTTCATCGGTTAAGCAAATATAAAATTGTATTGCGTCAATTCTGAAACCAAGGTAAGTGCATCTATTGGATGGAGTAAAACAATTTTTCTCCTCGTTAATGATAAAACCAAGTGATTCAAACATTGTCCTTGTCTATATTATATTGTCCACGCATTCTTGATAAGAAGGGGCTATACAACAGACGTCATCTAAATTAATAGTAGACAAAATACCTAGTGATCCTAATAATGACATGACTGGTTTGAGTAGCTTGGTGAAACGTACGGAGCTGTGCTTAACCCAAAAGATAATACACTAAATTCGAAAGTTTTTTCTTGCCATGTGAATCTTAAATACTTTCTGTAGGTCTCATTAACGGAAATTAAAAAGTACGCGTTATTTAAATCCAAGGAAGCCATGAAATAACCTTTTGATACTAACTTCAGGGTTGTTCTAAGGTCCTCTAACTAACTTATTAGTTAGAGGTTTCAAATTTAAAATAAACCGCGGTCTGCAATTTTGTTATTTTAATCAAAAATAGCTGGATAAAAATTCATCTTTACAGGAATTAGGAGGATTCGAACATTCGGAAATTGCACCGGATCCCCTTGAGCACGTAACGGCTTTATAATTGAGGTATCCTTATTCTCGGTATTTAGCATTTTTGTGAGGGCTTCTCCAATGCAAGATATAACAGCCGTTATTTAGTTTTGTTTACCCTCAGAAGCCTTATCTTTGCCTATCAAGGTGTATGATAGGGCGGCCTTTATCTCAAGGTTAAGAAGAGGTGCAGACAATTTGTGACAGTTTTCAGGTACCAAGTGTTTGCTCAAAAGGTCTTTTCGAGTTTCTTTAGAAAGGCCCGAGGTTGCGATATGCTCCCACCCCACCGAAGCGCTGTCCTTTTGTATCTTGTCTCCCATTTTCTTAGTTTTTGATAGGGATGCACCCAATAATTCGAGAATCTCGTTATCCAGTACGCATTCGTCAGAACCCGCTGGCGCCGACGTGGACGGCCCTGTGATAGGCTCCAAATCCACATCTTGTGTGGGTAGGCTTAGCTGTTCGCTTAGCTCTATCGATTCCGGTATCAGCGGATCGTGGCCATCTGGAAAGTAGTGCATAAAATAGTTATTTTATTAATTTGCACATCCATCTCTAATTGAAATGGAGATTACGAAAAACAAAATTTATTATTTTCAAAGCATTAGATGCAATGTATTTGTTTATTTCGTAGCGGTAGAAATAAGTATTTGGAGAGACTGGGGGTCCGTTACTGTCGTAGATTGAGGAGACGAGGATTATTATTAAATAATAAATAGGAATCAAACACAGCCTTTTCTTGACAGCCATTTTATTCGGAGAGAGCTCGTGTTCACAGTGTTGCCAACACATATATATATCCTCAACATAGACAAACAATCATTATCTTTAACACCATCCCTCAATTTAACAACCGTACAACAATCTATTATTAAATTGGACATTGGCATAATTAACTTCTTATTAGTTATTAACGTAAGTAAGGTAACATAACTACGGTTAGGTAATTAAGAAAATGTTATATTACTAACCTTAGTACATTTAGGTAAGAATACGCATAGCATCTTTTAGAATCTTCATAACTAGGTACTTACATAATACATACATAGTATTGTTTCTTGTAATTACACCACATAAAAGTTACTCTTATAAATATTATTGCATAAAATCAAATTTTTATATAAGTTTTTTTATTTTCTTAGTTTACATTAAAGCATTTCGTAGGCTTTTAATTTAAATTACTTTTAAAGTTACTTAACAAAGTTGTAAACAAAACATTTCAAGTAGGCAAGTAAGTAGGTACACAGTTTCATTTTAAGTTTAGTTTATTTGAAAAATAAGTATGTTTTGTTCTAACAAAACATACTTATTTTTCAAATAAGAGGCCTTAACTAGAGTTAAGGCCTTCGTGAATATGTCTGATACATTTTCATCAGTTGGTACATATGACAAACAAATTATTTTCTTATTGACAATATCTTTAACAAAATGAGCTTTAATGTCAATATGTTTTGAGCGTTTACTATTCTCAAAACTGTTCATCATTAGGATTGCACTCTGATTATCTATTAGTAAATATGCAGAAATAGTTTCTACATTCACAAAGTCTGACAATACCCCTTTAATGTGTATGAGCTCACTTACTGCATGAGCCCCGGCAACAAACTCAGCTTCAGCTGTAGAAAGTGCAGTACAATTTTGTTTCCTAGAGAACCATGCTATTAAATTTTCACCATGATATATGGCACATCCACTTGTGCTCTTTCTATCTGTCAGGTCTGCAGCCCAATCTGCATCAGAGTATGCCAAGAGTTCAGAGATTGAGCTCTTCTTGTAAATTAAACTTTTCTCTACTGTTCCTTTGAGATACCGTAAGATCCTCTTTCCAGCTTTCCATAAATCTTGAGTAGGTTTTTCTAAGAATCTAGACAGATAAGATACTGCATAGGTAATATCAGGTCGACTATTTAATGATATGTACAGCAACGAGCCTATCAGTTCCTTGTAGGGAACTTCAATTATTTCTGCAGATACATTTGCTTTATAGTTTACCTCCATTGGTGTATTGCTAGATTTGCAATCTTGTATGTTAAATTTCTCTAATAGTCGAATTATCATTTCACTTTGTTTTATTTCTATCTTATCTTTATTTCTTGTAATTTGTAACCCCAAGTAGTTCTTTACTTCTCCTAAGTCCTTTACATTAAATTCTTTTTCTAGATCTTTTTCTATTTCTTTTCCATCTCCTAGCAGAAGTATATCATCAACATATAATAGAATCCATGTCTTATCTTTATGGTATAAACATGTGTCATGTTTAGACTGAATAAATCCTTTTGAAGTCATAAAATCATTAAATCTCGTATACCAGCACTTGGGTGCTTCCTTTAATCCATACAACGCTTTCTTCAATTTTAGTACCTTTCCTTCACCAATTTCCATACCTTTTGGACATTTGATGTAGAAGTCTACTAGAGGAAGTCCTCTTCTAAGATTCCGTTTAGGAATGCTGTAGGTACATCCACTTGTTTTAATGTATATTCCTTCTGTATTGCTATGCTTAACATCAATTTTACTGTAGACGTTCTAGCCACTGGGGCATAATTATTGTAAGATCCATTTTGTTGAAACCCTTTTGCTACCAGCCTTGCCTTTTTTCTCCCATCTTGTTTAGTCTTAAAGATCCACTTGGTATCTATGGCTTTCTTACCCTTTGGTAGTATAGTTTCTTCCCATGTTTTTAAGTTTCTCTGTGAATCTAGTTCTTTATTTATCGCTTTCTTCCATTCTTTATCTTTTTCTGCTTCTTCAAATTCCTGCGGATCCCCTGATAAAAAACAATAAGCTGTGTACATGTCATAATTCTCCAGATGTGAGGGTGGTTTAATGGTTCTTCCTGATCGTGTCTTTATAGGTTCTGTATTCTGTGTATCTTCCTCATTATCATCTTCTTGATCCTTCTGTGATCTTTCTTTAGTTCTTTTTGCTTCTGTATCGCTTCTATCGTTGTCTTCATCATGCTGGTATGATTCCTTTTCATTTTGGTCATCTTCTTTTCTCTTCTTTTTATCTTCTTCGTCTTCATTTTCATTAAAATAACGTCTAAACCCTTGGTCATCGCTTTCTTTATTCTCTACATACTTTATCTGTGACTCGTCAAATCTGACGTCCCTTGATACTACTATTTTATCCTCTACAGGATCCCAGACACGATACCCATTTGGTGAGTACCCCATGAATCTCATTTCTTCAGCTCTCTGTACAAGTTTATCCTGTTTTGGTAAAGTATGGACCCATACCTTGGAACCAAACACCTTTAGTCTTGATAAATCACGGTGACCTACCCATATTTCAGCAGGCGTGCTGAATCCAATTGCAGATGATGGGCACCTGTTGATCTGATAAACAGCACATCGGACGGCTTCACCCCATAAGGTTTTTGGTAATGCTGTTTCAATCAACAATGTTCGTGCTTTATTGTAAATCGTCCTATTCATGCGTTCAGCTACTCCGTTAGATTGCGGGCTGTAGGGTGTTGTGTACTGTTGAATTATACCCTTACTCTTACAAAACCTGTTTAGTATTCCATTTTTAAATTCTCCCCCATTGTCACTTCTAATTTTCTTTACTTTATTTCCTAACTGTCTCTCTAGTGTATTAATATATTCAACCAACTTCTTTGTAGTCTCACTTTTATTCTTCAATAAATACACCTGGCAAAAATGAGAAAAATCATCGATTATCGTTAGGTAATAGATCTCACCATTTGCTGTTGGTGTTCTCACTGGACCTGCAATATCTGTGTGTATCAACTCACCAATGTAGAAAGAACGTGGCTTAACTGTGGGATAGAATGGTAATCTAGTCGACTTTCCTTGCATGCAGGGTTCACAACACATCTCACTAACTGGTAGTTTCAAAATCTGTAAATGTCTTCTATTAGCATGTCCTAACCTTCTGTGCCATAATAACTCTTTATTAGTATTGGTACCCAATGAACAGTTTTCAGATAATAAATACATTTTCATTAAATACAACCTGCCTGTCAAATTACCAAATAAATATGCTCCATTACAAAAAATAGATACACAATTTTTGTCAAATTGAATACTAGCACCTTTCTGTATTAATTTAGCAACTGATAACAAGTTATGAGACAAATTTGGTACTACTAATCCTTCAATATCAATTGTTATGTTTTTAAATTTTAAATGTAGCTTTCCTCTTTTATTACTTGTTATGTATTGACCATTTGCAATAAAAATCTTTACTTCTTTATCTAATTTTACAATATCTGTCATGTACTGTTCATATTCTGCTTTAAATAAATGTTCTGATGCACCTGAATCTATTATGAAATACACTTCTGAATTTAATAGGTTAGAATGACACTCACTGACACTCGGGCTCATACTATATGCTGCAAATGACATCTGGGTTTCCTCTTCTTGCTGTGCTAAACTGCTTCTGTGCCTCCAACCACGACTTCGACCTTGACCTCTGCCTCTCGGTTGACCCCGGTAGCTCCTAGTAGGTGGACGTCCCCGGTAGTTGTAGCTATTCGTTTTCTCTTTGCATACTCGAGCGATGTGACCCTTCTTTCCACAACCATAACAAATTATGAATTCCTCTTCATTGCCTGAGCTTTGGACAGTCTCCTGATGACACTTGATTTCAGCATCAAGTAACCTGGCCTTGATAAATTCTATACTGATGGTTTTTTCGGTGGTCATCGTTTCAATGGATGTTATTACATTTTCGTAGGATGAGGGAAGCGATGAGAGTAAATAGCAAATCTGATCCATTTCGTCAACCTTTGACCCGATGGCAGCGAGTTCGCCTACCAGTGAGTCGAATCTTAGGAAATAATCCTGTAATTTTTCTTTGGGTTCACATTTTAGCATGATAAGTTTCTTCTTTAAACGCAATTTATTGAACACACTTTTGCGCTCGAAAATGTCCTCTAGCTTTTTTAGCATGCTTGCGGCAGTCGTGCATCCTCTGATGATTTCTATGTATTTGTCGTGAATACATTGCACAATAATAGATTGTGCCTTGGCGTCTTTCATTTTATCAAGAGGTTTCACATTCTCGTCCACGGTATCCTCTATTCCTTTTTCTTCTAAAAGCAATTTGATGCGAAATTTCCAATGACCAAAATTGCCATTGTCTCTCAATTTCGGGATATTTTCTATTGTTGCGGCCATTTCTATTGCCGGATCTCGTCTTCAATGATTGATACTCTTTTTATTTTCTTCTTACTTTTGTTTAAATAGCGCAGTGGAAGCGTATTAAATAATAAATAGGAATCAAACACAGCCTTTTCTTGACAATTATATCTCAGAGTATTTATTACTGCTCTTGGCGAAGGTACAATGTTGACTGGCTATTCTGCCAAGTCGGAACTATTTATATTATTAACAACTGACGCGTGTCTTACGGTACAAAATCTACAGTTAACCAAAAAAGTATAAACAATAGTAGAGCTAAATGGATAGTTTCCAATGGGAAAGCTTGGAATACAAAGAACGACAATTGGCAATGCCTTTTACGAGGTGTTTGACTATTTTAAGTTTAAGGATAATGCTTGTACAGTTATGCTAATACAATAACAAATTACTTTACTACCTAAACTAAAAGAAATTGCGTAACTACTTTTGAATGGCCGGAGTCCACGTTAATTTGTTGGTAAACATCTGGCTCGGATGTTTCGTTTCTTCCTCGAAACGTCGCTTGAATTCTGTTTACTGCACGTGTTCTTTTCAGCTTTACCGTGCGGCTACAGTACTCCCCCTCAAGTGAAACGTACCGGCAGCTTGATGGCACGGCCGGAACGCGATTTCTTCGTTTCTGCTGATGGTTTGTTGTATGTTTGAGATAATTTTTATCTTGAGGTATGCTGTTGTTTACGTTTCCTTGTGGTACTGGTTCTTCTTTTAATATGTATGCAGGTTTAAGTCGGTCGATTGATATGTTGGTCTGACGGTCAGGCAACTGTATGGTGTAAACGTTCTCCGTTCTTTTGACGAATCTGTAGGGACCTTCATAAGGTTGTTGAAGTGGTTTCTTTACTGCGTCTACTCTGATAAACACATGACTGCAACTAACAAGGTCTCTGTGCACGAATATGTGTTTATTGCTGTGATTAGCAGTAGATGATCGTGGTTTGTTATCTTCTATAGTTGAGCGTAGCTTCTCTACGTAGGAATAGTCGATAGTAGGTGTTGTGGTTGATGCGGCGACTAAATCACTTGGTAAGCGGAGGTTCTGGCCATAGGTAAGTTCGGCTGGGCTGATTCCGGTGTCTGTGCGTAGTGCGGCTCGCAGTCCCAATAAAACAGTAGGTATTTCGTCCACCCACGTTTCGGTGTTGGACAATTTTGCGCGTAGTGCTGCTTTTAAAGATCGATGCCATCTTTTAATAACACCGTTGCTCTGCGGGTGATAGGGTGTTGTTCTGTTTCTTTTTATTCCCATTATTTTCATAAGATTGTTAAACAACTGACTTTCGAATTGACGACCTTGATCGCTTGTTAGGGTTGCGGGGCATCCAAATCAGGTGATCCAGTGTTTGTAGATAACCTCTGCGACTGTCTCGGCTGTTATGTCGTCGGTTGGTATGGCTTCGGGCCATTTATTTAGTCGGTCCGACGATATCGATGTGCACGTGTTGAAAACGGTCGGTTGGCGGATAGTTTCCGATACTTGAGACGGTATGTCGTTGTACCTTGCTTTTTTGGCAATCGATGCAGTTCTTTGTCAATTTTCCAATGTCTGCGTTTATTGACGGCCAAACGTTCTATTGTTTTCCGAAGCGTTCTTGAATGAGCAGGGCGTGGTGCATTTATTTGCTTGAGCTCCGAAGCGGCGGTGATAGTAGCAGAATGGTGACATTGATTCGCTCCGTGAACGGGATCTTGAACGTGAGTTGCGGTGCGGTGATCGATAACGCTGTCTTCTTTAATTATTGTTAAATCGTGGCGGTCTGGATCTGGTTCAGCGACCTCTAACGATAATTTTCTTATTTCGTTTACTAGGAGTAATTGTGTGTCCAACGCGGGTGCTATTGGAGATGGATTCGGTTGTGCTGTAGTGTGGCAGACTGCTGCTACTTCGCGGGTCTGCTCCATCATCTTGTCAGCCATTAGGGCGAGTTCTTCGAGAGCGGTTTTCGAGCTGAAGGATTCACTGACGGCGAGCACGGAACGGATGTGTGGCGGCAGGTGGTTTGTCCACATGATACGTAGGGTTGAGTCTGGCACCTTCTCTCTGGCGAGGTCTCTCATTCGGCGTAGTAATTGAATCGGTTTCTGATCTCCTAACTCCATTTCAGACAGCAGCTTCTGGAACTGCCGACTGTCTGATTCTTCGTAGGCGGTGATTAGTCTCTCCTTTATAGCTTGATATTGATTTTTCTCAAGTGAATTGTAAAGTAGGTCGGTGATCTGCCTGCTCGATGTCTGTTTTCCTAGTCTTGCGATAACCATTTGCGCTAGTTGCGCCTGTCCTTTCTTTGTGTCGTTAGTTGCGGCTTCGAAACTGTAGAACCAAAGTCTTGGTCGATCTCTCCAGAACGGCGGTATTCTGACAGAGAACGAAATGTTGGCGACTTCAGATGTGATTGGCTGCTGCATAGTGGTAGCTTCTGTTTGGTTCTCGGCCATCTTTCTCGTCGAACAGAGATTCTTTTCCTTGTCGATGAGAAATCTTCTTTTTTCCTTGTCGGTGAGAAATCTTCTTCTTTCCTTGTCGAGGTCACCACTTTGGAGAGACTGGGGGTCCGTTACTGTCGTAGATTGAGGAGACGAGGATTATATCTCAAAGTATTTATTACTGCTCTTGGCGAAGGTACAATGTTGACTGGCTATTCAGCCAAGTCGGAACTATTTATATTATAAACAACTGACGCGTGTCTTACGGTACAAAATCTACAGTTAACCAAAAAAGTATTGTTGACAAATAAGTTGTACAAAAATATAAACAATAGTAGAGCTAAATGGATAGTTTACAATGGGAAAGCTTGGAATACAAAGAACGACAATTTGCAATACCTTTTACGAGGTGTTTGACTATTTTAAGTTTAGGGATAATGCCTGGACAGTTATGCTAATACATTAACAAATTACTTTACTACCTAAACTAAAGGAAATTGCGTAACTACTTTTGAATGGCCGGAGTCCACGTTAATTTGTTGGTAAACATCTGGCTCGGACGTTTCGTTTCTTCCTCGAAACGTCGTCGCTTGAATTCTGTTTACTGCACGTGTTCTTTTCAGCTTTACCGTGCGGCTACAAGTATTTTATTTAGCGAATCGTGGCTGTTCGGGAAATAGTGCATAACCACAATTTATGCGAGTTAGCAAATCAATCGCTTACGCCGACCGTGCGTTTTATTGATAGAAAATCTTGCTCAGCGGTATTTAGCGCTAGGATTACTGAAATTGGTCAAAAACCTGCAATTTTCAAAGATTGTACTTTTTTTTGTTAGCAGTTAGTACCTATTTCGAGTTACTGAGTGTGAAAATACGTTTGGTGTACCTATTTCTATTTACGGTAGCGTAAATGCTATCTGTCAATTTTTTTAGGGCGCTGATGACGGCCAACTACAATATTTTATTCTTCAAATTAAGGCTAAATTAATAATAATAATAATAAACAACACAAGTATAATAATAATAATAAGTAATAATTTATTCAATATCTTTTACAAAATAAAACAAAAGGTAAATACAAATTCTTACTATCTAGGAAAAATACAAATTGTCATGCCTGAACTAGGAAATCCTGTTTTTCAGGCGAGAAAATAGGGCTAAACATTTTAAAATAAGCATAATTGTAAATAGTTAATAGGTATTTTACATATGTATTATGTGAACAATAAAATCAAAACATTAATCAAATTAAAGAAAAAAGAAGCGTTAAATTATACATATACTTAGCAAGTTTTTTTTTTAAATTATAAAACAAAATCTACGAAATAAAATAAAATAAAAATTAAATAAGTAGGTATACCAATGTTTACTTATCTACAGTCAACAATTTCTCTGTATCGTCATAGGACATTATTTGCAGGGCATCCTTTAAAGCTATCTTACACTTATTGTAATTAAGGGAATATATATTTGCTATCGCATTAAGTCTATTATAGAGAAGTGGTCCTAGGTACATATAAAATTTGGAGGTATAAGCATGTTTTGTGCCAATTCTATCTGTACAAACTATGTCTTTTCGTCTTTTATTAGTAACTTCAGAGTTGAAAGGAATGTCAACGTGCTGCTTTAGTACTATACTCAATATAAATAGCTGACGGACTGTTAGTACTTTACATGATTTATATAGAAGGTTAGTAGGAAAAAGGAACGGGCGAAAAGTGGACACCTTGAGAATTGCTCTCTGTGCTCTCTCTATTCTTAACAACAACGATTTACCCGCTCCACCCCATGAGCTAATACAGTATGTTAGTATGGAATTAAAAAAAATATAAACAATCTCTATTAAAATAACGTCTAATATTTATTGAATAGCTTTAGGTACCCACTTCAAAAATTCACTTAAATAATTTTAAAATGGATTTTAAAAAAAAGTGGCTACTTTTGGCAAGAAAAACAGTTTCAAAGCTATTTAATTTGGCGGATTAGATAACTGCCAAAATAGATTAAAACAGCAGTGAATCTATAGAGGATAGCGCACTGACCTATATCTATATTACATTTCAGTGTACTTAGGTACCTATAGAGGTCAGCGGTATAGATAGGTAACCACTTTATTTCCGTGTAGGTACTGTTAGGTACTATTAGTACTAATAAGGTGTACTAGTACTTTACTCGGACTGTACTAGTATACCTAGTACTAAACCGAAAAGTGTCCGATTAAGCACAAGACTAGTTTGAACCGACAGCCGTTGCGGCGTCGGCGTCGGTTCGGAGTTGCCAGGGGTACGGGAGTGAAATATTTCTATTTGATTATGCTAAAAATACATTATTTTTTTACATTCTAAAATAATCTTTTAACTATAGTGTTAGATTAGCGAGTCGTTACGTGAAACTACATTGTTCTCTAATCTCGAGGATGAAGCACGAAGTATAATTCATATGTGATACTCGTGAACGGGTGCCGCATCTAAGGGCGGGTCAGTTCTTGGATACCTACTTATTTTTATTAATATATAGGTAAAATGTTTTTGTTTTGTTTATATAATTTTTAACGCAAAACAAATTACAAAAACAAATGTTTAAAAAATTTCCACGAGCAGGATTTGAACCTGCACCCCTCTGACATACCGGGTCAGGCTCTGCTCTCCCAATTGAGCTATCGTGGTTCTAACCAGCCCGCCGAAATTATTCAACACTATTTACTTTTTTACTTTAAAAACCAAAGGCGCCCATTCAATGTCAACAACTACCGTCATTAACATCCGATCATAATATTTTTAATTCTGCTTGTGGAAATTTTTTCAACATTTGTGTTTTTGTAATACCTTTAAAGGTACCTAATTAACTTTATTTTTCTTTAACAGTTTATGACTTTTATCAGTATGACATTGTAAACCTTTATAGAAATTTGTACCGCCTGTAGTTAAGTATTTATGTGTTTGATGTAATTTGGCAAATTTAAATATTGCAAGTTTTTGTTGTTGTCTTTTATATTTTGTGTTAATCTGTTAATGGAAAGTGTCCTTCCATAGAAGGACACTTTCCAGGGATAGACAGGATTTGATAGGGAGGGCATTTCCAATATTTTAGAGCTGTAAAAGAAAGGGAGAAAAGAAATACCTTCAATTGTTTCTTGTCGGTTCTTCTCAGTACAAGTACAAGGCATGTAGACTTACGAAGCGATAACATAGTGACATTCATAAGAGCTCATTATTGTACCGTAAACTGAATAAATAATTTTGAATTAAAAAACTAATATTATTACTTGTTTTTTATTTAATTTACAGTCTAGTACAGATAAAGCTTGACACTGTGGCGTCTTCTAAGCTTGTAATAAGTGTTATTTTGGTAATATAGTGTCAAGTCAAGCTTATTCTGCACTTGATATCATTTGCTTCATACATTCGTTAGTGTAATCGTCGGCTTACCTGCATTTCTCAACATGTTTTAAACTTTCGCGTTCCATTATACAATATCCCTCTAATAACTCAAAAATCATAAAATTAGGAAGACAATGAAAATGTTGTTGTTGAAGGGACGTTTTGTCTGTCGTTAATCAATGAAAACTAAAGGTGGGACGAGGTATGACCACCACGTGCAAGCAATTTCTTTTTTTTTTATAAACGTTCCGTCGTCATTTCGTTAATATTAAACAAAGGGCGGGACGAACTATGGTCACCTCATGCAAACATTTTTTTTGATAACCGTGCAGCTTCTTTTTGTTCTGATCATTTGCAAAATGTTAACATACACAAGGCGCTTCGCTTAACAAACAAACAAAAGTGTGTTTCGGATTTTTCGATGTATAGCCCGGGTTCGTTATCAGTTAATCACTAACCCACGTTTGAGAAGTGTAATGATTAAAGGCCTTGTCAAACAGACAGCGAACCGAAAGCGTGGCGAATGCGAAGCGAGGCGGAGACGTCAAACCAGTGGCGAAACCATGGCGAATGCGAAGCGAAGCGGAGACGTCAAACCAGGCGCAGCGAACCGAAGCTCGGTTCGCATTCGCTTTTTGTTTGACGTCGTGCATACAAAGCCAGTTAATACAACTATTTCGCTTACGCCTCGCTTCGCGCGCTCGCCTTGTGTTTGTCATGGCGTCACACGCCTTTCGGTTCGCCACGGTATCGCCACGGATCGGTTCGCTTTCGCTTTTCTATGTGACCAGGTTAAAACGATACCATATATTACAAAATGATACCATATATTACAAATCGCTTCGCCTCGCTTTCGCTTCGCTTGTCTGTTTGACAAGGCCTTAAGCCAATACCCATCAATTGTATCGATCGATGACTTGATTTCAATGGCGGAGGCCTTTTCCCTGCAGTGGGACAGTAGGTTATAATATAGGTTATTTACTTAGTAATATAATTTAAGTTCTAAAACCTACTTTTAAATTAGTACAACGTATAAAATCTTTGTTCACAAAGTTTGTTAGTTATAAAAAGTTGATATCGATATTCAATATTCACAACAATTCATCATGTGTCAATCTCTAGTGTAAATGCGATTTTAGTTGTCTTTGCACACTACACTCCATACGCAATAAATCTATGTCTGGTGTGAGTGACCTGTAGGGTGCTATGATAATTCGCTCCTTTTGAACTTGCATGTCCTGTGAAGCGCTATGATTTGCTGCGTTTTAACTTGCGTATGTATGCATATGTATGCGTAAGTTTGTGTCTATTTAGTGCAAGAGTGGTGGTGCGGCAAGCCGGCGACAGCGTTCTCGTACAAACTGTGGATGCTCGCCTTTCTAACCTTATTTAACTGTTCTGTGCCTATTACCAATGCAGATGTAAGAAGACTTACCAAACTTGTGTGAAAAAATATACAAAATCTTACCTTTCTTGTGTTTACTAATGTGCTATATAGAGTATAATTATAAATAAAATAATCAAAACAACCCAACAATTGAAATAATTTAATTCACCACATTTATAACAAAATTCATTCAAAAACTACTAATATCTATTTTGAGGATTTTATGGATTTAAAAAGCTAACTAAGTGTTGCCGAATAAACGATAGTTCTATCGATAGAACTGTTGATATTCGATAGTCGACTATACATCGGCAACACTACTTCTGACTCTTAATTGCCAAGACATGAGTGTTATCAAGTGTCAGTGTAATTAATGGAATCAGGCGTTATTTTGCGGAAATCCATAGTACAAAAAAATTTATGTATGAATGTAATTTAAATAATATGTAGTGTTAATTCCGCTAACTCACTCGTTTATACAGCTTGGATGCAGTACGCATGCACCGCCCTCCCGCCCGCAAAAAGTATGCACATGCAGGAGATACAATGCGTGCAAGCGAAAATGCACACCAACACTGACTTGAACATGATCAAAGTTTTCTTTAAACATTACATATGTTTGACCATGCTGTGTGTAGATTGAATAAAATTAAATAGTAGAATTTCAAACTTTATTGTTGTTATTTGCAATTATTTGGATATAGAGAAATAATATAGTAGACGGGTGTCTATTATCTTTTTGGATATGATTCAAATGTTCCTTTAGATTATGTGCTTTAGTCTAAAATCTGAAATAGTCATGTCCAATAATAAGTACTTATACACTGACACTTAAAAAAATGTAATTTAAATAATATGTAGTGTTAATTCCGCTAACTCACTCGTTTATACAGCTTGGATGCAGTACGCATGCACCGCCCTCCCGCCCGCAAAAAGTATGCACATGCAGGAGATACAATGCGTGCAAGCGAAAATGCACACCAACACTGACTTGAACATGATCAAAGTTTTCTTTAAACATTACATATGTTTGACCATGCTGTGTGTAGATTGAATAAAATTAAATAGTAGAATTTCAAACTTTATTGTTGTTATTTGCAATTATTTGGATATAGAGAAATAATATAGTAGACGGGTGTCTATTATCTTTTTGGATATGATTCAAATGTTCCTTTAGATTATGTGCTTTAGTCTAAAATCTGAAATAGTCATGTCCAATAATAAGTACTTATACACTGACACTTAAAAAAATGTAATTTAAATAATATGTAGTGTTAATTCCGCTAACTCACTCGTTTATACAGCTTGGATGCAGTACGCATGCACCGCCCTACCCGCCCGCAAAAAGTATGCACATGCAGGAGATACAATGCGTGCAAGCGAAAATGCACACCAACACCGATAACCAACACGTGTTTCGCCCCTCCACGGGGCATCCTCAGGAGCTGTTGACTGGTCGAGAGCTGCGCACCGACTGTTACGGCTACGCAGCTCCCGGCCCCTTTTATAAAGCGCCATCGTTTGACATTTGTGACGTACTACCCGCGACAATACGTAATAATGGGGATGGAACTAAATTTGTTTGGTCATTCAACAGCGCATGACTGTCATTATTATGTTTCATTATTTCTAATTGCTCCACACACACACGACCGAAAACTTTTATTACAAACATGCAAAATATTATAGCTGTTATTGTCGCACAAAGAATGGCCGGTAATCAATTAGATGTTTTGCGAAAACGTGATTTATCTGGATGGGCCCATTCCTATACGCGGCATTATGTTCCTTATATCTAATGTCAAAATTTCGGCCTGTCTGACCTACATAGACCCCATCACAGTCGTTACAAATTAATTTATAAAACACCGGATTTTTTGAGATTATCTAGGGACAGCCGCAGCAATATTAGCGAACATACTGAATTTCCTTCAAATTCAGCTCATTCGTTCTATCCTCGCGTAAAGAATTATTCAATACCCAACTTTCCACGTCAGAATATTCATTATTAGAGAAAGGACTTAATTATAACGTAAAAAACTCGGCTGTCCCAGATATCTCTCGAAACTTTGGTGGTGGATTCAGAAATAGCTTGTTTTAAAAGTAAACAGGATGGCGCCGTTAAGCATCAGGTAGCAGTTCAAATTAAAAAAGCTTTTACTTCCTCAAACTGTTCAAAACGTTCCTGAAATTTCAAACTTTTCGATCTTTACAAAACAAAATTTGTCAGAACAATCTTATTATCACAAAAGCGGACAAAGGCAGTTCCGTAGTCATTCTAGATCGAACTGCTTACAACCAGAAGGTTAACGAGACGTCATCCAGGTGGAAGATTTTTGAATGCCTTAAACTCTGACCCAACAAAAAATTATACATTACGGGTGAAGGACGCGATTAAAAATACAACATATATTTCTCCAGAACAATTAAAGTACAAGATCCCCTATGAATCCACGTTCTCACCTTTTTTATACGGTTTACCTAAAACTCATAAAGACAACATTCCTATACGCCCTGTTGTCTCTTATATTGTGCCCCAACATACGAATTAGCTATTTTTAATTAAGGTATTTACCTTAACAACCTTTTACGAACAAAGTCCTCTTTTAAAAACCTCAGTATAGTTTAAAAAATAGTTTAGATTTAATTGAGAAAGTTAAAGACATCAACATCTCCCCTTATTCCAAATTTGGATGTTGATAGTTTATTTACCAACGTTCCCTATGAAGAGTGTTTAAGTATGTTGGGTATCCATTTTGAGAGACAAAGGTTACATCCTGGAGAAGTATATGATTTACTTAACCTTACTAGGATATGCATGGAACAAAATTATTTTAGGTTTAATAACCAATACTATCGTCAAAAGGAAGGTCTGGCAATGGGTTCACCTTTAAGTCCACTAATGGCGGATATTTTTATGGATTATTTTGAACGTAAACATATAGTGAACGAACCCAATATTCAGTTCTATTATCGTTATGTCGATGACGTAATTATTTTCTGGACCGGTACTAGACGTCAAATTGATACCTTTGTCAAAAAAGTTAATACGATTCACCCAAAAATTAAATTTAACTTAGAACTAGAGTCCAACAAATCACTTAACTTTTTGGATTTAACCATTACCAGAGTTAATAATAAACTAGATTTCCAAATCTATCGCAAACCCACACATACCGATACAACTATCCCCGTTACTTCTTGTCACCCATTGCAACAGAAACTAGCTGCCTTCCGCAGCTATGTCCATAGATTAATGTCGGTACCTCTGTCCGCAGATAATTACGTCAAAGAACTTAATATTATCTATCAAATCGCGATTTCTAACGGTTATTCAAAACAAATTATTGACAGTTTAATTAAAAATAAGCAGAATAAAAGGGTTCGTTCACTACTTTATGCATGTCCCCCAGAACACATCCACAAATATGTAGGTAGTCTGACTTATGTAGGCCCTATTTCAGATAAAATCGCTAATATCCTTAGGAAAAACAAGATCTACGTTACTTTTAGAACAGACCAAAATGTACGTCACCTTTGTAACGGTAAAGATCGTTTAGAAAACTCAAAAAAATCCGGTGTTTATAAATTAATTTGTAACGACTGTGATGGGGTCTATGTAGGTCAGACAGGCCGAAATTTTGACATTAGATATAAGGAACATAATGCCGCGTATAGGAATGGCCATCCAGATAAATCACATTTCGCAAAACATCTAATTGATACCGGCCATTCTTTGTGCGACAATAACAGCTATAATATTTTGCATGTTTGTAATAAAAGTTTTCGGTTGTGTGTGTTGGAGCAATTAGAAATAATGAAACATAATAATGACAGTCATGCGCTGTTGAATGACCAAACAAATTTAGTTCCATCCCCATTATTACGTATTGTCGCGGGTAGTACGTCACAAATGTCAAACGATGGCGCTTTATAAAAGGGGCCGGGAGCTGCGTAGCCGTAACAGTCGGTGCGCAGCTCTCGACCAGTCAACAGCTCCTGAGGATGCCCCGTGGAGGGGCGAAACACGTGTTGGGTATCGGTGTTGGTGTGCATTTTCGCTTGTACGCATTGTATCTCCTGCATGTGCATACTTTTTGCGGGCGGGAGGGCGGTGCATGCGTACTGCATCCAAGCTGTATAAACGAGTGAGTTAGCGGAATTAACACTACATATTATTTAAATTACATTTTTTTAAGTGTCAGTGTATAAGTACTTATTATTGGACATGACTATTTCAGATTTTAGACTAAAGCACATAATCTAAAGGAACATTTGAATCATATCCAAAAAGATAAGACACCCGTCTACTATATTATTTCTCTATATCCAAATAATTGCAAATAACAACAATAAAGTTTGAAATTCTACTATTTAATTTTATTCAATCTACACACAGCATGGTCAAACATATGTAATGTTTAAAGAAAACTTTGATCATGTTCAAGTCAGTAAGATGAAAATGAAAATGAAAATGAAAAATGTTTATTTCAACAATAATAGGATAATACAGGATTATACAGTGTATCATAAAGCAACATTACATCCTACTTTGTTGTAAAGATATATCACCAGTTTAACTGTGACATCAACACTAAAAAAAAATAAAAAATAAATAGATAATGAAGATATCTCAACCATTTATCATAAACCATCTACAATTCAAATTGTTTAGTCAAAATATGACATTTATTGTTTTCCAAAGTTTACTTTAGGCCTTGCTTTTAAGGCGCTTTGCAGACGGCGCGGCGGGGCGGGCCGGGCCGTTCAATTTGACCGCGAACGATAGCGCAAAGGGAATCCTATACTACCAACGCACACAGAGAGCAAAACGACCGCGCCAGCGGGCACTAGCGGCGCGGCATGTCCGTGGCTGCCCGCCATGGATCACACAAACCAATTTGTATGCAGTAACGCAGACGGCGCGGGCGGCTAGCTCAGTCAAACCTATTCGTATCTATGGAACTAACTGCTTCCGTCCCTCGTGTGCTTTGTGTTCGCGGCGAGGCAGCCACGGGCATCGACGGGCAAACGCGGTCTTTATTGCTTCGCGGTCAAAGACTGCCCCGCCCCGCCGTCTGCAAAGCGCCTAAGAGTACGTTCAAATAAATTATGTGTCATCCCAAAAAGAAAAAATAATAAAACAACTTAGCAAGTGGCAATTTTAGACATCACTAACTTTATCCTTAAACCAATTAAATTTTCCAAAACATAAATAGACTCAAAACAAAATATAATTTGCCCAAAATATACAAATTCAATAAACTTTTACAAAACATTTTAATAAATTATGAATACAGAATAAAACGAATTTGCAAGGTTTGCACACGTTAACTACTATTTTGCAATTCATAAAACTGCAAATAAATCTAATGATTATTTAGACTTTTTTCAAATAAAGTGGAGTTCACATCTCCTAACAAACACTTCAAATAAATGACATCAAGACAATGACATTGAAGCTTGAATCTCTTCTTTTCTGAATGACACTGAATCTTGAATCTCTTCTTTCTTACTTTTATGCTACCCTTCGGTAGATCGTAGCTCAGAACAATAACTAAATTATTATTCTGAGGCTCGTAGAGGCTGCCATAGACGCCATAGACTGCATAGTGAACCACGCAACCTTGAGCGGTTCCATGTTTGTTTGTAAATAGAAGACTGTAGTCCACTATGCAGTCGCAGCTTAAAGCAGTCGCATCTTGACTCCTGAGCCCTGTCTGCTTCAAGCTGCCCGTGTATGGCCGCTCTTAGTACGCGTAAGTAATTTTACAAAATTAAAAGCAAGTTTACGCTACTTTGTTTCATGAATGTAGCGAGTCGACACCTTAATATTTTAACCTTCCTCTGCTACCTTTTTTAAAGACTAGTCATCTAGTAGGGTAGTGGCACCAGTGTTTGACAGGAACCTGAGATCGACATTTTTTGTCCTTTAACCTTTTAATGGTGTTGAAATTTTTAATTGGTTTTCGGCCTTATGTTAAAGTAATAAAGTTAAAATTATAGTGTCCAATATATCGATAGAGCCCTATTAATGGCTAATCTTGGAATATAGGGGTCAGCAACTGATTTTAGTCTTTAGCTACAATTGAATATAGGCCACCTGCTTCATAACTGTCATCCCATAAAAATGTCAATAAAAATTTATCAACCATTTTTTGGCGACGAAATCTGTGTTGGACACTGGGGGCACTACCCTATTAATTTTTTTTTTTAATTTTTGTTACAAAAGGTTTTATTTTTTTTAAAAATGCAATAAATAAAATGCAAACATAGGTATAACTTTACACAATGACCTATTCATATAATTGGGAATGATAAAATGTCAAATAAAAAAGTTTTTTACAAACTTAATAAAAATATTAGATAATGAGCAAACAATTATGACACAACCATTGACAATTTAAATATTTTTTAACATTATTTTTTTGTAAATCTATAGCGAAATAGATGCTATGCTACATTTAACCTTACGCGTTGCTCATAAGAATGAAAACCGATTAACACGCTCTTCCTTTTAAAGGATAGAAAGTTATAAATCTTCTAAACTAAATGAAAAGTCGACACATTCATGTTATTTGTTCCAAGACGTGAATCTTTAGACATCGATTGTTTAATTATGAAGATAGCAGTCACAGGTACAGTAGCAGGCATAGTCACCATGACCATGAAATTGCTTTATCAGTTTTGAAAAAAGACAAAGTGTTTAAAAAAAATCCACGAACGTGATTCGAACCTGCTTATCAGTTTGACAAAAACTGATAAGCATTAAAAAAAACTTGTGTTGTAAACAAAAATAGACCATGTTGCTTAATGATATGCAATTTCATTGCCAAAACTTTAAATTTTTCGTGTACATTTTAAATAAAATGTCGAACCAGTGGCGGTAGCCAAAGTAACATTAAGAAAACGATAGCGAAGTTCGAAAAGAATAAAATTTATGGGATTAAGCCGCGCTAAATCACGTGGTCAATCTTAGGTCAATCCCATAAATTTTATTTTTTTCGAACTTCGCTATCGTTTTCATGATGTTACTTTGGCTACCGCCACAGGGTTGACTCAAACATCTTTATATAGGTATCTAGGCATACCTTTTTGGATACCCGACGTTTCGGCCGAGTTGACGTTAAAGCTGTAAAGCTTTATCACCGACTGAAATCTACTGTAGGATATTAGAGGCCTGGATATGTAGATATACATCAGTTTCAATTGATTATCGAACATTCAACATAAACAAACGCTATCCATATTAACAAAAAAAAACTTAATAATATCGTCGATGAAAAATATACACACTATATAACCTTTAAAGCGTGTACGATAAGCAACGAATCAGATGCAACATGAAAATTTATTATTTTACAACAAAGTTTTTAATCATATACACACAATGGCACAATGCTGCGTGATTTGCTGCTTACTTTACAAATATGAGTGACTATTTTACAAAAACATAGACAATGCAACAAATATGTATTATATTCTATGTTAAAGTAGCAATTGATTGATATTTATAATGTCAAAAAGTATGTCATAAGAAACGATTGAAATTGTATTTCACATAAATATATCAACAGTATTTAATAAATTAATTGTAATATCACTAACACACTGTCACCAAATAATCATCAAACAATTAATAAACATTTAACAAAATTACTTACACGAAAAAAATGCTAACAACTGGCTTGAGTTAACGGAAAAATAACACTTAACGCTTAAAGAATACAGTACGTTTTCGCTTATCACCTATTCTTGAGCATAGTTGAAACGACTAGCATTGTAAAGCTGCCTATAATATACAGAGTGGCTGGAATCGAAGCAAGGAGTCTGTATCGTTCCTCTGAAAAAAAAAGTAAAAAAAATCTGTAATTTCAACAATTTTGGTCCAAAAAGGTTGCACATGTGACAGATTTAGTTTTAGAACGAAAGCCTGTTATTTTTTTTAAAGTAAATTAATTCCAGCCATACTCTAACAAAGTAAATAATTAACTTATCTGTTATAAAACGTGTACCTAGTATTTTAGGTGAAATGTGTTATATTTCATTTAAAATGTCACGAGTTGTGTGTTATCATGAAAAAGAGTATTAATGTACTTTGTAAACATGCTCATTTAGATGTATGTCTTTAGTAACATAGATAAAGACAAGCAGAACTGTCAAATATATGAATCATAGACAATAAAATTAATGTTAGTAAAGACGCATGCAAGGAGTTTAAAATTAAACACCCAATAAAGGAAAAATAATACTTTTATTTTCAAGACACGATAAGTAAAATGTCTTAATTTAAATAATAGTAAAAAACACAATACATCAGCAATACTTGAAGTTTAATTCAAAATAAGTACAAATCACAACATCACTTCCAATAATGAAGTACAGTTTATTTCTTTTATTAACTTTTACTATTTTTATTATCTATTAATGGTACAACTTCATTTATTGGCATTTAAATTAGACGGAAAAAAAAGAAAACATACCTACCTATAAATTTATGTGTATAATATCTTTCTTGAATTGTAGCCTTCTAGGAATACTGACTAACGGTATATTCGAACACATTAATACTCATTCGTGTAATAATTAAAACTAAATAACATCGGCAACTAACTATTATTAACAAAAACTAACAAGCAACTACGCTATGAGACGTTTCGAAGAAATAACTATAAATAGATAAAAAGATATACAGGGTATGAAAAGAAGCTTAACGAAATACAGATTGTTCCCATCATTACTATTACTTTCTTGTATGAAGCCATACCTGGGAACCTGATAGTTAAGGAGTTATTGAGGAACAAAGTCAAAACTTTTTTTTTACGGTTTTTGCGGAATCTGTTTAAAAAGGTTATTCGTAAATTTTCTTCTAAAGGAACATTAGTATTTTTCATCCATTTTCAATTAAAAAGAGACGTTTTAAGTTACAAACCGCAATGAATGTCGAAAGCACACAATGATGCAGCGGCTCGCGGCCGGCCGCCTCGTATCGTACGCTACATGCACACTAAGATGCACGCGTTCCATTGCGTGTCATAAATAACACCTGTTTATGATACCCAAAAATAAAAGTCGTTTCCCAGCATTTATTTTTAATTAATGTTGTTTAGTTTGATGTACACTATGCGTATATTACGGCTTCGGTAAGGGTTTTTTCATACCCTGTCACACGCCATCACGTCAGAATACCACATACGGTCAAATTTCCTCAATAGACTCTGAACTTAGTGTCGTAGGCATATACAGCAGGACCTCTTTAATCCGAACTCCGAAAATTTACCTCCCGTTCGAATACGTGGAGCGTTCGAAATATAGTACAGAACAAATACTGATGGGAAAGTCTGAAACTATAAGACATACAAATATCTGTTCTTAGGAACCATGTCATCGATTTTAATAAGAAGAAAAACTGCATTCATACATTTAATTAAAACCTGTACTCAGCTCGGGAGTCGAACCCGGTTGTTTTGAAAAAAATAAACTTACACTATTTCTATTTAGATTTTGATTGTGTAGGTTTTAAGCAGTAAATGGCTCTATGAAACATGATGTCTAAAATTAATAAAATGCATTGTTTTCACATACTTTAATTTATTTTATCAGGTGTTCGAAGTGATCAGACTGACAGATCTTCGTATGTCTTATAGTTTCAGACTTTCCCATACTGACCCATTTCAATGAGACACCCTGTATACTTAGTTTCAATAAAATCTTTATAACGGGTGATTCATTTAGAGGTACTTTTTCCAAAACTAAAAAAACTAATAAAAAAAACCAATTTATTGGGTTATCTTTATTATCATCCAAAAAATATTTCTTTACATTTATTTTTAAAGCTTTTAAATGTTGTCCGTAACTGCGGCTAACATGGTCCATTCTGCAGTTCCAATTTTCGATGTCGCTTCCGAGCATTTCGAGTGGTATTTGGCGAATAAAGCGAGTAATGCTGGCTTCCAGTTGGTCAATCGTACGCGGCTTATCCATGTAGACTTTGGACTTTACATAACCCCAAAGGAAAAAGTCTAGGGGTGTGATGTCACAGGATCTAGGCGACCAACTAATCGGTCCGAAGCGCGAAATTAACACCAAATTGTTCTCCCAATAAAGCCATGGTTTCACGTGCTGCACAGCCGAATAATTAAAAGTCTAGGGGTGTGATGTCACAGGATCTAGGCGGCCAACTGACCGGTCCGAAGCGCGAAATTAACACCAAATTGTTCTCGCGATAAAGCCATGGTTTCACGTGCTGTACAGCCGAATAATTAAAAATCTAGGGGTGTGATGTCACAGGATCTAGGCGGCCAACTGACCGGTCCGAAGCGCGAAATTAACACCAAATTGTTCTCGCAATAAAGCCATGGTTCCACGTGCTGTACAGCCGAATAATTTGTAGGCGCTGTGGCGGGCTAAGTCTTTCCATGATGAAATGTGAAACCATAGTGAACAAAAATACCATGATAGATTAACACGACTCACGCTCCATCTGTCAAAAAATCGATTGACAAAAAAGTACCTCTAAATGAATCACCCATTACGACGTGTAACAGAAAGGTGTGGCCAAAATGAAAAGATCCAAAGCGTATCCGATCTAGATCTTGTATGCAGGCAGAGTTACTAAGACATAAATTTAATTTGTTAAGCAATTTTTCATTAAATATTTCTGTTGTGATATATGTATATATTTCGGTAAGCTACGAAATATCTTCTCGTCCGATATACCGCAGTTTCTCAAGACGAAAGTCTTTGACCAGTGTGTGTTGCCAGTGATGATATACGGGACTGAGACGTGGTCGCCCACTATGGGCCTCATAAAAAGGCTCAAGGTCACTCAAAGAGCATTGGAGAGGGCTATGCTCGAGGTTTCTCTGCGTGATCGAATCAGAAATGAGGAGATGCGCAGAAGAACAAAGGTAACCGACATAGCCCGAAGAGTTGCTAAGCTCAAGTGGCAGTGGGCAGGGCACATTGCTCGCAGGACTGATGGCCGCTGGGGCGGGATAGTCCTGGAGTGGCGACCGCATACCGGAAAGCGCAGTGTGGGTAGGCCTCCAACAAGGACCGACGATCTGGTGAAGGTCGCGGGAAGCCGCTGGATGCGAGCAGCACAAAACGGTCATTGTGGAGATCCTTGGGGGAGGCCTCTGTCCAGTAGTGGACGTCTTTTGCCTGAGATGATGATGATGATAAATATAAAATTAACAATTGCAAGCAACATACTAGATCTAGATCGGATACACTTTTGATCTTTTCATTTTGACCACACCTTCCTGTTACACGTTGTATATATAAATCTTCTGTGCGTTGAACTCCTAAACGGCTGGACCGATTTCAATGAAATCTTTTGTGTGTGTTCAAGTGGATTCGACGAAGGTTTAGATTTACAATTGGACCCGGTAGATGGTGCTGCAATAGGGGTCCATCATGGGATACGGGTGTTCTTAAGCGGACGAAGACGCAAGCGGGCCACTAGTTCTACATAATTTTTCGACAACGAAGACTGATGGAGAACGCTGATGCTAATACGACACTCATAAATAGGAACCGCTTTATCAGAGGGGTGAATCTTCCATACATTGAATAATGGGGTATTTGACTACAATGAAAATATTGATCAAACTGTTGTTAACTTAATAGTAAACATGTTTTTAAACTAATTTAGCCAGCACATAATTTTAATGATTTTTATAAAAAATATTTAATAACTTAACAATTTTCCCGTGCGTTTTTGATCACGTGGTCAATCATTGACCACGTGATCAAAAACGCACGGGATGACGCTGAATCTGGAGTGACGTCACCAGCTTGTAAACAGTAAAATGTCAACCAAAGTTTAATTTGACAGCTAAAAGTTTGCTTACAAGCAGGTGACGTCACGACATCACGAGACCTGCATGCATGGCGTCTTCAGCGTTTTGGCGGCTATTTTATTAATTTTAATTTTAATGGCGATTTTCATAAAAAATAAAGAAATTCATAACTAATTAATCAAATTGCAAATATTTTATGCTATAATGAACCATTAGACATATTTTTCTAAAACCTGATTACAAAATTGTTTTCTAAAGTTTACGCGAACACTACACATTGAAATGAAACAACTTTTACGGATCTACTCGCGTTTATTTTACACATTAAATTAATTAATTACCATAGACAGCCACAAACGTCAATATCAAAAAGATGATCGCACAATTGTTAATTTATCAAAACAAACACTGGACAGGCCCACCGTTAAGGTACTAAAAAAGCATCATTAGCAACGTCGAGGATTGCTTAGTTAAAAATAACGTCAGGAAGGCTGATGCTGAGGCAATACGTCAAGACATATCGTCTGTCTTGCGCCGGAGCAAGTTGCCGAAATCCAACCTTCCCCGTGATCAGTTTTTCGCTTTAAAGAACCTGCGAGCTAAGCCTGAATTAACTATCCTTCGTGCTGATAAAGGTAATGCTACGGTAGTAATGGATACGTCTGATTATAACGAAAAAATAACAATACTTTTATCGGATGACAAGACGTACAAACGCGTTAAATGCGACCAAACCAACAAAATACTTAAGAAAACTAGTGATCTTGTCAAACAACACTCCGAAACGTTAAATCTAGATGCTAACTATTTAATTCCTTCCTGCCCTAAACCACCAAAACTGTATGGGTTACCGAAAATTCACAAACCCGAGGCTCCGCTACGCCCTATTGTAAGCCAGATTGATTCACCAACTTACCGACTGGCCCGGCATATAGCTAAGATTCTTTCACCACTTAGAGGTAACACAACAGCTTATGTGAAGGATTCCTACCAATTTGTCAACGATATCAAAGACCTACGTCTCGCTGACAATGAAACTATGGTTAGTTTTGATGTGCAGTCCTTATTTACATGCCTACCAGTTCAGGATTGCATTGAAATTACCAAAAAACGTCTAGCGGAACAAGATATGCCTGATGAATATGCAGTACTATTAGAGCATTGTCTAACATCTGGCTACCTTTTGTGGAATGACATTTACTACCTGCAAGTAGAGGGTGTTGCCATGGGTTCCCCTGTTTCGCCCGTCGTCGCCGATATCTTTATGGAAGACTTCGAGGAGAGGGCCCTGAGCACAGCACCGGTAACCCCTAGGTTCTACAAGCGGTATGTAGATGACACTTTCACTATCCTACCAACTGATAAAGTATCTGCTTTTCTAGATCATCTTAACTCCATACATCCAAAAATACAATTTACAATGGAGTTAGAGGCAGATAGTAAGCTAGCTTTCTTGGATATTTTAATTATCAGGAATCCGGATCATAGTTTGAGTCACACTGTGTATCGTAAAGTAACCAATACAGATAGGTATCTCAATGGTGATTCTCACCACCATCCTAGACAGTTGGCTACTGTAGGGAAATCTTTGTTTCAGAGAGCACGCGGCATCTGTGACATCCAACACCTGGCTGCTGAGCTTCAGCATGTCAAGCACGTACTACAGGATAATAAACTGAAAGTACCACGGCTTTGTCACAGAAAACGCAATAAACCAACCACAGTCGAGCGCCAACCTGCTGTACTTCCATATATGAAAGGTGTCACTGACAAGATTGGACATATCTTAAAGCGAGCTTCAATCAACACTTACTTCAAGCCGCCGAAGAAGATCAACCAATTTTTACGACCTGTCAAGTGCAACATACCCCTTCAAGATGCAGGCGTGTACAAACTGGACTGCGACTGTGGGCTCTCTTACATCGGGCAAACAAAGAGAAGTATAGGAACCCGTGTTAAAGAACATATAGCCGACGTCAAGCATAGGCGCGAAAATAAGTCTGCAGTATGCGAACATTCCCTAGAAGGGCCCAACCATTACATCAGATTTGATAAACCACAAATACTTGTTAAAGAACAACGATTCATCCCTAGGATGATACGCGAGGCTATTGAAATTAAAAAACATCCTAATTTTAATAGAGAAGATGGTTGGAATCTACCACCAGCCTGGGATCCCATCATACAAAATATTAAATCCCAGCCCCGACACCATACTGCCAGACCAAAAGATACTGTAAGCTCTTTCTGCGTAAAACGGAACGCACCTGATTAAATTTAAATGAGGGTATACAAGCTACCAACTAATTATGAGATGACCAACACCTCAGTCTCCCTGTGACCACGGACCCTGCAAAGGGTTCGAAATGTCAGGATAAACATTAAATAAGTAATGTGTAAAATAAACGCGAGTAGATCCGTAAAAGTTGTTTCATTTGAATCTGATTACAAAAATTTCATATAAGGCAACGCCATCTTCCGTAAGAGGAACCTCAAGTTACTAACTGGTTATCCATATAATGTCACTAGCTGGCGGTAGTATAGATAGTATTTTAAAATCGTAACTTATTACGTTTAGTTATTATCTAGTAACTTTCTTATAGCCACAACTTTCGTCATCTTCTCAAAGAGCTCGTTGGCCGAGCGGCTACGACGACGCATCGTGCTAAATCCTAGGTTCGGTCCTTCGGAAATGAAATAATAACTTTTTGATTTTTATGTTAATTTATAAGTTTTTAATATGTTTTTATCAATCTTACAATTAAAATTATACACAAAAAAATATTAACTAGTTTTTGTAAATATTTTATATATATTTTAGCGCATCTATTGGGAAGAAGCGTAAACGCGCATGCAAACGTCTACTACCGCCATCTATTGTACAGGGAACCTAGTTTCTCATTTTTTTTTCTATGCGAGGCACATCTATACCCAATATTATACATAGTCTATGCACTTTATGCACAGACGCCTGCGACACCTATCCAAAACTGTCAAATTCCCTCAATAAATATTCAACCTTATGCCAAATACTTAAAGTTCAAAGTCTATTGACGAAAGTTGAAAACATAGTTTAAGAGCGTTTACGCCGCCCACTAGCGCCACTAATGAAAAAAAAACATATCTAGTAATTAGAGATAGAAAATCAAATTATGCTCAACAAACTATTTGAATGAAGTAATTTAGCATTTTTACGTCACCTAATGAACACCTCACATGTTATAGTTTAGTTAAATAAGATGTTACGGACACTTTTAACTATAACGCCATATTTAACTAAACCATAACATGTCAGGTGTTCATTAGGTGACGTAATAATGCTAAATTACTTCATTCAGATAGTTTGTTGAGCATAATTTGATTTTCTATCTCTAATTACTAGATATGTTTTTTTTTTCATTGGCGGCGCTAGTGTGCGGCGTAAACGCTCTTAATGTGCCGACGTGTGCTCTGTACTTATGTGTAGAACACCTGATTTATTTACAGATTTCTGAGTTGGTCCAGTACAAAAAGTTACTACCTAATTCATGAATACTATCAGCTGCTTAAAGCAACACGGTGTATATTCAAAACGGTTAATAATAAGGTACTTGTATGTTATGATCATCGGAAACCGGCTCGACCACAATAGGATTGTCGTCACAATCGAATATGATTTCCGGATCATTTTCGATTATCTCCTCGATCGATTTCCAATTCGTCTGTATCTTCCTCTCGATCGGGCAACACTGGCACATGCCATAGTCGCACTCTTTCTTAGCGTTAAAATACTCGGCATCATCTAAAATAGTATGCTCTGGATGTCTAGACTTTAACGGTACAAAAAGGGAGAATTTACGCGCGGAATATTTCAACAACTCCTCGTAGGCGTTAACACCTTCTTCGGGGTACTCGAAAGAGCTGGTTCTACTATCCTGTTCAATTATAGGCCTTATCGCCTCGTCAATAGAGTTTTCTAACAAAGAACTTTTGATAGCGGTCTCGTCGTCGAACAAAGAATTGATTGTACCCGAATCGGAGCTATATAGAGAGTTTTTCCTAGAGTCGGGGTGGGGTTTCTCGTCGTCCGATGTTCTCGCGTGTGAGCTCCGCCTACTGTTCGAGCTAGATTCAAAGTTTTGATGGGGCGGTACCATGCTGCCCTTGCGTTTGGCCTGACCTGTCATCGCGATAGACTTTTTTGTGGTCGCCCATCCGAGCGAGCGTTGCACCGCCATCTTCCATTTGGTATAGCGTGCGTCGCGGTCTGTAACAAAGAGTCGGGTATTTTATTATAAACTAGCTGTGCTCGCGACTTCGTCCGCGTGGAATAGTGACTTTCGGCAGCATTTTTAATTTTTTAGGCTCTTTTCCCGTTTTTGCAACATTTTTCACTGATGCTTCGCTCCTATTGGTCGCAGCGTGATGTTATATAGCCTAAAGCCTTCCTCGATAAATGGACTATCCAACACAAAAAGAATTATTCAATTCGAACCAGTAGTTCCTGAGATTAGCGCGTTCAAACAAACAAACAAACAAACAAACTCTTCAGCTTTATAATATTAGTATAGATGAAAGAATGACTGAATGAATGAATGATTGAATGCAAAATGATTTATTCGGTGTCTCTATTCTTATTATTCCTTACGTAAGCACTTGGCCTTCATCTCACCTATGTTAAATTGTTAAATGATGACAAGGTAAAAAAACCTTATTGCATTGGCTTACGCTTTATTGTCGTTCGTTTTGACTGTTCAACAAAGGAGCGTGACTGTAACTAACTATTTTATATTTAAATAATATAAAAAAATCTTAAATGAACTTAGTAGCAGACTTTCAGAGTGAGCTCTTATGAGTGCGCCATTTTGTAAAAAGACATTAAGCGTCAAAAATATCGATTTGTAAACGTGAAATTGTGCTTTGAATCCGAATCCGTTGTATGAACTAGTTCTTTAATCGTAAACTCACCGTCATCCGTAGCGGTAGGTAGAAAAGTGTCGGTTAACGTAGCGTGTTGCCGCCACTTGTCGCAGCTCCACACGCCCACCGAGTCGCCCGCCACGATGCCCACGCCCAGCGCCGACATGTCCCACGTGTGAGCTCGCACTGCCCACCAAATACCAATTTTAAAAGGTGCTAAGGCGCTTACAAGTCATTTTACATAACGGTATATATTAACTTGAAAGCTATCATTATTTCTTACCATCACCACAACCTTAAGCGAAATAACAAAGACGTTGACAGTTAAAAAGTTTTAAATGGGTTAGTCATGGAGTGCGGCTTCGAATACCGCTCGTGGATTTTTTCAACACTTTTTCAAATTATAAGATCTGTCATAATCAGAGGTCCGAATTAGGTAGAGTTATTTATGTACTTGCAACGAAATGTTGATATAAATATGGATCTTCCCGGGATTTCTAATTGCATTTCCACTATTGTTTTCTTTTGTTCTCACAAGCTATGTTGTGCGAACTACAAATGTGGCAACATCGCGCGTGTGAGCATTGGAATTTTGTAACTTCGGACATCCGATGTCGTTGATGTAAATTTGGCAACGTCGCGAGTGCAATGGTTTACATTGTGTAAAAGTAAATAACTTTTTTTATTTAACCCGTTACGCGTGCCCGAGGCGGGCACGCCGTAAAAAATAATGTTTCACGTGTAAGACATTTCGAGATTTTTTTTATTTTTATTATATGACTATGGAAAAATATTTATTGCGTGATAACTATACAAAATTATCGCGTAAATGAGGTGTCATTATTTTCTGTGTTACTTTTTGTACGTGGTTAACTACTTATAATCCCTTCCCTTCCCTGTGTGGTGCCGGGATAAAGAATTGTACCACCCCATCTCTTCCCGTGGGTGTCGTAAAAGCCGACTACGGAACCATTCCAGAGGATGGGCAGCAGCATCTCTCTGAGGTTACCCTCAACCTACTGCGATCGCCAACCCGCCTGCCAAGCGTGGCGATTACGGCAAATACCCCTCATATCCTTGGGGGAGGCCTTTGTCCAGCAGTGGACGTCTTTTGGCTGAGATGATGAACTACTTATAATGGACAATAAAGACATAAATCACGGGATTTTTCTGCTCTTTAAAATTAATCTTCAAATGACTGGATATATCGTTTTAAAAATCACTACGGCATTTGTGTACCGCCAAATCAGTGGGGAATCGGAGACAGTGGCACAACAAGATGTGGATACATGGATGGCAACACTTCCCGAATTGTTACTAAATTACGAACCGCGAGACATTTTTAACGCAGATGAATTCGGTTTGTAATTGTATTTGTTTAATTCAATACCTACATATACATATGTTTTATTTTCCCTATCTCGCATAATACGCTTTCTCGCTTAAGACGCGTTTTCGGTTGGGTCCCTGTGAAATCGTCTTAAACGGGTTTTACTGCAGGTAATTTTTTTAAAGAACTGTTACGTGATTTCATTTAATTATTTAATGGTCTGGAATTATTTTTTCTTGTTGTCAACATCCCTATTATGATGTGTTGGTTACTCTAGGGGTGGTAGCTTATTGTTTAACTTATGTTGAGCTAGCTAAATAGGTACCGAAGGACTAACGGGTCAGCCTTCTGCATATGAACTTACTCCGTCCTAAGGTATTTTCGCCTTGAAAGGACGATGACGAAAGATTTTACAAGAAGAAGAAGAAATTTTACAACAATATTGAACTGCGACCGTGTACTCACACACTGGTATACCGATGAGGTCCGCCTGTAGCTGCATCAGCAGATCGTTGGAGGTCATTCTACCGTCCACGTGTAGTTTGGAGAGGGGCATACCGCAGTCTTTATGCATCGCTTCTAATATATCCCTTAAAAATACAAAAATCATGACCAACTAAAAACACATTAAAGGTTTTCTTTCCAGTGACACTGGTGTAATTTACCTTTTATTTTTTCATATTTTTTTTTCAGTGTTTGTAAGGACAATAATTATCTATACTAATATTATAAAGAGGAAACCATTGTACGTATGTATGTACCTATGTTTGCAACAAATAAATTCAAAACTACTAGACCGATTTAAAAAATTCTTTCACCATTAGAATGCTACATTAGCGCCCGCAAATGTCCACCCGTGCGAAGCAGGGACGGGCCGCTAGTCAATAATAATTATCATGACGCGTCCGGTTAAGAAACTTCCGCAAAAGCCGTTAATCGGATAAGTGATTAAAAATTTATCATCTCAAGCTTGTCCTTGCTTCGGAAAGCACGTAAAGCCGTTGGGTCCTGCATTAGGAGTCGTTAACAACCACCAATACACTCTGGTCCCGCGTGGTGGTTTATGGCCCGTTCTCCCTATCCATCCATAAAATATAAAATAAACATAAAATGACATAAAATGAGCTCAAGATGATGAATAACATAAAGAAATGCCATCGCTTATGTTAACTGTTATCAAAAAAAATAAGTGTATTACCGCACTTATGCGCATGTGCCTTTGCGCTACTCTTTATAGCTTTAGCGTCTTACAAATAAACATAAGCTTCGAATAGTTATTCCGTGTTTTGGGTCTTTCACTCTAATTTGAAATTAACCTTTTCACCGCCCAACTATCCTGCACGCGATGTCCCGCTGTACACCAACGTATAAATGTATTTTAATAAAGTAGGTACAAAGAAGAACTTCTATAGGAGTGCTGGCGTGGACGGCACGAAAATCTCGAACTTCTATAGAAGTTGTTGGCGGTAAAAAGGTTAAGTTCACACGACAAAACACGAAATAACTGTTCGGACCTTATTCTTTGTTTATTTCTAAGACTCTTACCCCCTTACAAATAAACAGCGAATAAGCTCCGAATAGTTATTCCGTGTTTTGTTTCCGTCATGTAAACGTCATTTCAAATTAGAGTAAAAGAGACAATTATTCTCTGTTTTATTGTAAGGCCCTTAGAGATCCTTGTAATTACTGCAACGATTGTCCCAATATAGTTTTCATTTTGGTACAATCGCCCGAATTATCACGCATTTCTTAATTTGTTATAAAAAATACAACAAATAAAACATGCAAATATAACAAATAACTAACAATGTTGATAAATTATCAGATAATTATCAATCTGTGTGATTATCTTGATAATAGTTTTTCCTTACAATAAGCACTAGTTTATAGGACATGAAATGCAGCATAAACACTGGTCACACTGCATTTTTTAATCTCATTGAGTTGAACTCAGAGTTGAGAGGACAGGACAAGAGGGGGTAGGCGCAAAACTCGCGGGTAACCCCAAACCCACCAGTATGCAGACTTATGCATTCAACGAAGATAAAAGAATAGATATTCATTTTATAAAAAGTAACTTACCTAAAAAAAATAAAAAACACAAATGTTGAAAAAAAATCCACGAGCCGGATTTTTTTTTTTCAAAATTTGTTTTTGTTATTTGTTCGCAACAAAATTTGCGTAAAAAATTATATAAACAAAACAAAAACATTTTATAACTTACCTAGTCTGAAAGCACACAGCCTCTAAAGCAGCTCTTATAATGTGATTTTTAGTTGTGAACGACGTCAGCCCACATATAATACTGAAACAAAATAAGTTTCAAAATTAATATGTAAACTTAAAACAATAATTAATGTTAGTAGCATTGTCGTGCTCCGACAGTTAGAGATAAGATAAGCCTGGGTAATCCCAGAGTAAAGTGCGCTTCCTTCCTTAACATCACTTAATATCAGATCATCTCAATGAAGGACCATTCATCATCAGGAGTGTGTGAAAACTTCGAAGTTTCAATATTTCCAAACCTATAAATTATTTAATAATTACTAACAGTCTATGGAATTAGTCGAAAATAATAGGTTATTATTTGTAATGTGTTTTATTCTCAGTCAGAAGCAGGGCTTGGAATACCGGTATTTTCAGACACCGGTAATACCGACCTTGATATAGGACCGGTACTTTAGTTGGTACCGGTATTAATATACCGGTACTTTACAGATACCGGTTCCAATTAACTTGATACAGTACCGATACTCGAGTTCGTACCGGTATCGATTATACCTCTTATACAGGTATTGACCATTTGATATCGGTATAATTTGGGTGTTCTAATACCGAGAGCGAATAGGCGTTTACATAAGTGCGAGCGAAAAGAGCATAGTAATCGAATCCGCGGTGGCGCCAAATGAAAAAAAGGCGTAAAATACCGAGGTATTGTAATGAAAAATACCGGTATTTACCGGTATTTTTGGGTACCGGTATCAAGCCCTGGTCAGAAGTCGGTTTTCCCTATAATTACAAGTACAAACCTATTATAGTGTGGGATTGTTTCAGAATCTACCAGTTGCATGAACTTCCTCACAATTCGCTAGGTATTAAGGATAGCAGCTTTCTGTAATGTGTTTATTGTTTTCTCTTACAGGTCTATTATTTTCAGGTATCTTTTGATATTATTTGGTACTACGCCGGTGGTAGAGATGAAAATGGGGACTATATACACTTTTCATTGTTTCCTATTATTATTATTAATACAACCACCTATATTTAATCTAACTAGATACAATGAACATCTACGGACCCACTAGATTTTTATGTCTCTTAGAAATAAGACGACAATTTACAAAGCCTGCATCCGCCCAGTCATGACCTACGCTAGCGTAGTTTTCGCGCATTCCGCGCCCTCCCACTTGTACCCCCTACAAACCCTACAAAACCGCTTCATGCGAGGCGCGACGGGTTGTCCGCATTACGTTCGTAATGTTGACCTCCATCGCGACCTCGATCTCCCAACTATCAAAGATTTTATCAAGGACGTCTCCCGACGTTACTTCGATAACGCCCCCCACCACCCTAACTCGCTTGTTGTGGCGGCCGCCAACTATAAAGTTGAAGGCCTTCCCGCAACAAGACGGTACGCGTCTAGGCGTCCTAAGCACGTCCTACACGACCCCGACGACCCAATCACAGTTGCGAACGCCCCCCCGCCCGATCCTCCAAATGACAGCACACATTTACAGAATACACTAAACATGCACACTGTTTTAGGCCCAAGACACCGTACTCGTAGAACAAAGGTACGAAGAACCGGTTCACACGCGCTCTATGCCAGGCACAGTCATGTGCCTGGGAGCTCCTCTCCTCCTCCACGGCCCGGTCTACCCGAGCCGAGGTCCGTGCCTTTAGAGGCGCCCTCGGGTGGTTCCGCTCCCCGATCCGATCCGAACCCTTCGGAGACTCTGGAAGGGCACGGGGACGCGCACTTTTAAGTGTGCGATGCCGTACCCCTCTAGAAATCCTCTGAAGGTGTTTCGTTTCAACACGGCTTGAGGTACCCTTTACGTACCTCGCCGCCCCTAAAACAAGCCCGGTGAAGCTGGAAATGCCCCTCAGCAACCAGCAGTCTCTCTCAAAAAAAAAAAAATCTAGATTTTTAATACAGTTTGTTTGTAGATTCCGGATACTGGCGAGCTAGCTCCTGACGGTTCTTCGTGGAACTAAAGATAATGTAAAAACGCTCTTAACCTCAAAGGAATAAGAGCCACTCACCCCCTAGCGTCCTTCCTCCAGTACGGCGCATACAGGCCACTGAAGGCGGGCACAAAGTACACGTCGCCCGTGGAGAACACCTGCCCCGCTATGTGCTCGGTTTCCTTCGTTATGTCCTTTATCAGCTTCAGGTTGTCGCGTAGGAACTTCATAGCACCGCCGGCTACCGCTATCGAGCCTGTGGAAGAGAGAATACATCAAAATGTATAAATATAAACAAGCTTTTTCGCAAAAGCCGGTCAAATCAAATCAACATGCAGCTTAAAATATTTTTTTTGCATAACTAAGTGATACTCCTTGGTTGACGACCTCCTTGGTTGAGTGGTTTGTACACCGGTTTTCATGGTGTCGCCATCTCTAAGGTCCCGGGTTCGATCCCCGGTCGGGTCAATTTAAAAATTATTGTTTTTCTAAATGTTCTCGGGTCTGGGTGTTTTCTATGTATGTATTTAAGTATTTTTAGTATGTTTATCCGTTGTCTAGTAACCATTTTAACGAGTTTCATAACGAAGCTTCTCTCGGGCTAGATAATTGGTGGTGAGTGTAGGAAAGTTTATACTAACTATAAGTGGAGGAGCTCGATGGCGATGTTTCGGTCGTATTCGTGCATATTCGTGCAAACTAACCTTCCAATGCGTACACAGCCGGCGCGTTAGGCCCTAGTTTGTACGCCACCGTGGTGAGCAGCCCGTGCGTGGACTGCACGCGGCGGGTGCCGGTGTTGTATAGCAGGAAGCAACCGCTGCGGTAGGTGTTCTTAGCCTGGCCAGCTAGGAGGCAGTTCTGACCTACTAGCGCCGATTGCTGGTTGCCTAGTATCTATGAAAAAAGATAGATTATGATTATTGTGACAACAATGTAGTATGCTACAATTTTTTTTTACATCCTGAATTGTGAAATTATTCATTTTGAAACGATGCTCTTAAGAGTGATAATTTTGTAATGGCTGAATAAGCTGATTCAAATAATTCAATTTATTCCAATGCAAATAAAATCCATTTAATTTAATTTCATAGAGGTGATCAATCCAAAAAAGTCATTTGTTGAAACAATTTCTTGCGAAATTATCGATTGAAGGCTCTCCAAACATTCGAATAAAACAAAATAAAAATATAAAATGATTTATTAACCATACAACTCGAATTTATGTTATTGTTATTGAACGAAACTGTAGAACGCATACGGTATATACAAAAGAACATTATTTATTAAACGCCGTGCTATTTTTACTAATTAACTAACTTATTTATGCCAATCAATTATTTTCTATATTTAGTTATTAAAATCTTGTAGGTACGTTATTAAAATTCAAATTCAAATTAAAAAAAAAAATATTCGGCTTCCTAACAATAAAACTAATACATAATATGTTTATATAATTTTTAACGCTAATTTTGTTGCGAACAAATTACAAAAAACACAAATGTTGAAAAAATTTTGAAAAAAGAACCACGATAGCTCAATTGGAAGAGCACCTGACCCGGTATGTCAGAAGGGTGCGGGTTCAAATCCTGCTCGTGGAAATTTTTTCAACATTTTTGTTTTTCTAATACATAATCTTAAGTTTTATTTTAAGAATATAAAGGGTGTCCAGCGAAAAATTTTCAAGTATAAAATGAAATAAAAAATTACCAATAATATATATATTATGTTTTATTATTTTAAAATAAAATTTACATTTGCGGATTTTAATTTTTAAAGACAGTGTCGTCTAAATGACTCCCATTTTTCCGTACGCACTCTTCCAATCGGACTCTCACATTAGCAAATACTCGAGACCAAAGTGTTGTTTCAATGGCGAATATTATCTTGTAGGGCCTGAATTGTTCGAGGATTGTTATTGTAAACTCTTGCCTTTAGATATCCCCACAAAAAAAAGTCACAAGGTGTGATATCCGGCGAGCGGGGTGGCCAGGGTATGTCTCCATGCTTGCTTATTAATTTATTTGAGAAAATTGCCCTCAGCTTCTCCATTGAAACCCTGGCTGTGTGTGGCGTGGCACCATCTTGTTGAAATAGTGTTCTGTTGTTGTACCCGGAGAATAACTCCAATTGTGGTAATAAAAAATCGTCAATCATTCGACAATACACGTAAAGTAACAGTCTCTCGCTGATTAAAAAAATAAGGCCCTATTATGCCTTGAGCAGAAATTGCGTACCACACAGTCGTTTTTGGACAATGTAAACGCTTTTGATGACGTTCTCTAGGTTTGCTGGGGCACCAGAAACGCATGTTCTGCTTATTAACATAGCCATCAATAATGGAAATGCGCTTCATCACTGAACATTATGTTTCCAAGCGTTCGAGGTGTTCTAAAACGTTCCAGCATAGTTCTTGCGAAGGTTTCTCGTAAAGTATAGTCATTCTCATTGAGACCCTGCACGATTTGCAATTTGTATGGATAGAATATCATTTTCTTCTTAAAAATAACGTGTACTGTTGATTTTTTTATTCCAGTAGAGGCTGCAATCTTCCGTATTGATTTACGCGGATTTCGTAAAATTTCGTATCGCACCTGCGCCACATGTTCTGGCGTCGTTGCTGACGTTGATGGTCCTGGATGCGCTTGATTAACTGTCGTTCCTTTTTGTCTGAACCTTTGCACCCACGACCATATAAGTTGAGTGCTCGGCCCGACACTCAAACGCCGAATATTGAAGTGAGTGCAAAAAGCGCGACGTGCACACTTCAAATACTGCTCAACTGCGAACGCGCGGTGGGCTCCCGACCAATGACTCATGGCGACTAAATAATCCGCAAGTTATGCGCGTCAAATGACTTTCCTCCCCTTTACTTCACCCCGCTAGTTTTAGAGAAATTATGATTTAAAGTTGGAAATTTTCCGCTGGACACCCTTTACAAGTATTTATTGGATACATTAAGCAGGCTTCGAGTCTAAGATGCTTAAAATAGCACGGTATATATATAGTTTTAGTGACTTACCCCCGATATTCTTATTCCATCCAAAATAGAACGGTCCTTGACCACACCGTACACCTCCGAGCTGCTGAGTATTTGCGGTAAACAGTCGCGATGGATTCCAAACAATCTGTAATTAATTAAATGAAGCTCATGAATGATCAAATATCCGCGGTCTCTTTGATACAAATAGATATATCATGATTTGCTAATTTTAAATTCAAATATGGTACTTAATACAATTTGTCATTATTATTTGTTATTATTCAGTCTCGGAGATAACATATTTATGATAAAGATTCTATCACTTTTTTGTACCTAAGCACTTGTATTAAGAGATTCTGCTCTTCTATAACAATTATGGTTCAATTTTTCCATGGTCCATCTCCAGGGCCCTTATATTGGGTCCTTACCTATGAAATTGACGTTTTGTCAAAAAAAATTGCGCGATAAAGACTCAAAATTAACAATCATTGTTATTACTGAAGCCTAAGTAACATAGTCCTAATTAAAGGTGTATAATAATATTAACAACCGGTAATTGACTTTTAGAAGTAATACACCTATTAATAAGTGAGAAAAAAACGTCAATTTCATAGGTAAGGACCTAATAACATAAAAATGTAATTGGTTTTTTTTTATTACCGAACTTTTAAAGAAATATATTATGTGACGCTAAAAAGCAAACATATTAATGTGCTCATTGCCTTTTTTTTAAATTGGGTAAATTATATATCTACTTGACTGTATTTATATACCATAAATAAGTAATTAATGTTTATTGATCCATTTGGTTTTACATGATCTTAAAACTAGGTATAACTCTCTCAAATTAAGGGCATTTGAATATTAACACAAAGTAGTGATTACTTTATAAGTTTGTATGAAATTAAAAACTTGCCTTACCTGCATAGCATAGGATCCCAATTGAGCGTTTCCAAATTCATGAGCAGAGTTCTTGAGGCATTTGTCACATCTGTTATGTGTAAGCCTCCTTGGGGGCCGCCCGTTAAGTTCTATAACAAAAAATTTAACTTAAACCTCTATGTATACATCGCACACTAAGTACACACGCATGCGCATCAGACTAGCACAAACTGTCAAACCTCAACTTGAACTTTATGTATAATACTAGCTGACCCGGCAAACGTTGTTTTGCCATATAAATTATTTCTACGGAATTTGTAGGGTAGAAAAAAATAACTAAGTTATTGTACTCAAGTGTGCGAGGATGTGGTATATGAGTGAAAGAGGCATGGAGCGCTGTGAACAAGCGTTGCTCGCGTTCCATTGCGTGTCATAAATATAAAAGTCGTTTCCCAGCAATTATTTTTACTTAATGTTTCTTATTTTGATGTACACTATGCGTATATTACGGCTTCGGTAAGGTTTTTTTCATACCCTGTATGGCATAAGATGTGGTTAAAAGATGGCATATGGTTGAACATTCATTGAAAAAAATTGAGTTTTGGATAGGTTGACGTGCAGGCGTCTGTCTGTACATGCACGACATTTTTTTTAAGTTTGCTACTAATAGCAAACTTAAAAAAAGAGGCTAACCTCTGACTTTCTTTGCAGCGTCCCCGGACTTGTTTGGGGCGCGAGAAACTAAATCCAAAAAATCCAAAAAATTCAAAATGATTTATTCAGTTTAGGCTACAGGTAGCTCTTGTGAATGCCACTATGCCATCGGCTCGTAGGTCTACTCTGGGCGGGGAAATCTTGTACTGAGAAGAACCGGCAAGAAACTCGGCAAGTGTCAAGCTCTTTTCTCCCTTACAGCGTCAAAGATATTGGTAAATGTCCTATCATAGCAGGACATAAGTGTCCTTTAAAAAGTCATGTGATAATAACACCGTCAAGAGGTTTTTAGAGGGAATAGCATCACACGTGTCTCCGTTCTCTACGAAATTAGCTCGCACCTAGTGTGCAGGGTACCATAGAAGTCAGAGGACTGGGACGTATCATGCGAATTTGTAACGTTAGGAGTGTTCGTAAGAGTCAAATTCGTACGAAAACGCATCCAAAGTGCGGCCGGCCTAATAATATAGTAGAGTCAGCAACGAAAGTCGCTGATCAATTTAGTACTATTTCGTCATAACTTTCCTAGAAGCTGAGGAGCGCCTGATATAATAATATTATTAAGTTAATTTTACAAAGTATTAAAGACTTTCGTCGTTGATTGTAACGACCTTTAATGACAGAGCAGATTGAATTGACTTTGTTACGTTTCTCAACTACTTCACGCGAATAATAATATGTTAAATGCGCTATGAAGATAATATGATATTCTCTTCTAAGGTTACATGGATTGGCGGTCAGGTTGGTTTTGCGGTTAGCAAATCTGACGTGGTCGTATTTACTAACCAATCAAGTTCAACTTACCCAAACGTTTATAAAAAACTACACTAACTCACTCAGTTGATTCAAAAGTAGATAAAACTACCCATTCTTACCCAAACGATGAAAGGGATAATAAAACAATCCCAAGAGTCAATAAAAAACTACTGTAACTGTTCAAAAGTCGATAGAAACTACCCTATTTTACCCAAAATATCCAAGTCGATAAAAACTACCTTACTTACCTATACAGTATACCCAAACGATACAAAAGTAGATAAAAACTACCATAACTGTCCAAGAGTCAATAAAAAACTACCCTAACTGTCCAAAAGTCAATAAAAAACTATATTTACTGTCCAAGAGTCGATAAAAAACTACTAACTTACGCAAACGATTTATGAATCGATAAAAAACTACCCTAACTGTCCAAAAGTCGATATAAAACTACCCTTACTCTTCAAGAGTCGATAAAAAACTACCCTAACTGTCCAAAAGTCGATATAAAACTACCCTTACTCTTCAAGAGTCGATAAAAAACTACCCCTAACTGTCCAAAAGTCGGTATAAAACTACCCTTACTCTTCAAGAGTCGATAAAAAACTATCCTGACTGTCCAAGGGTCGAAAAAACTCACCCAGACGATCCAAGAGTCGACAGTGCCGAACAGCAGCCTCTTGTCCCTGCTCGCCCGCCTCACCGCCTTCACGTTGTCCTTCAGCCAGCGCATCTTCAGCGCGCTGAAGTACGGGCTGATGGGCAGTCCGCACACGTTCTTTAGGTAGTTCTTGTTTCGGTCCGGTACTTTCGCTAGGATCGCGTCGACGGTGGAGTCTGTTCTTATGTCGTTCCATCCTGAAGTAAAACGGTTTAATCATATTCGTTATTAACAATTATAAGTAACAAAAACAAACAGAATTAAAACTTAAGTTTCTATGTTCATTTGGAAAAGCCTTACTACCTTGACTTACGTTTCAATTTCGTTTATTTTGAGCAAAAGATTGAGTTACTTAATTCACTTATTTTTATTATTTTGAATTTTGCATTCACGATGCTTTATGTAAGTATAATAGTTAACAAGATATTTTTTTTACTGGAAAAAATCAACTAGCCTCAGGAAGCTCGGGTGGGAATCGAACGCACGACCTTTGGATAAGCAAATGATAATGTGATATTCTAATTTTATTAAAGTACATTTTAATTATATATTTTAAAAGAAAACTAAACACAATATATTATCTAACATCACCTATTTGTTCAATGCATGATAGATAGGTGTAAATCCATACCTAAATGTTTACACCAAGTATACCATACAATACAATAATAAGTTACTAACTGTGTGAGGAGTTAACAAACCTCTTGACATTGTCATGTCGTCGTGACATTGAAAATAAATAACGCTAGCATGTGGTTTTTTATTATTATTACAATGTGTAGAATAGCATAACTAGTGTGCTATGTTAATTATTCAGTTATTCACACACTCACTCTTTTGTTAGCCCGTCTTGAAGCATTAAACAACAATGTCATCACATTACATCACATATTACCAGCACATAGTGTGTCCCCACTGCTGGGGCACAAGCCTTCCCCATGGATGAGAACACCACAGAGAAGAACGGGCCATAAACCACCACACGAGCCCGGTAAGGTGCGGTGGTTGTTAACGACTGCTAATGCAGCCGGGACCGACGGTTTTACGTGCCTTCCGCAGACAGACAGACGAGCTCGAGATGATACATTTTTGGTCACCCATCCTCTAACCGACCTTTGTAAAAGTTGCTTAACAAAAGCAATATAAAACCGAGAGCATTTATCAATAATAGCAATGTTTGAAGTTTTTTATTATATTCTGCAATGGGTTAGCGCTTGGCCTGCATCCCCCTGATGATAAGTAACGTTAAAGAAACTTAAATATTTTATTTATTTATTTTTTCTTTTTTTTGTGTTCTTTTTTACATGTTGTGATTGTCCTTTATATTTTGTGTTTTTATTTATAATGGAAAGTGTCCTTTTATGATAGGGCATTATCCAAAATTTATGACGCTGTAAGGGAGAAAAGAGCTGGACACTTGCCGAGTTTCTTGCCGGTTCTTCTCAGTACAAGATCTCCCGCCCAGAGTAGATAGACTTACGAACCGATGGCATAATAACGTTCATAAGAGCTATTTGTAACCTAAGCTGAATACCTAAATGATTTTGAATTTTGAATTTTGAATTTTTGTTAAGGACGAGATGGTGCAAGCGCACATCATTCGGAATCCTCATCTACTGAGGAACTGGCTGTCTTATCATCTGTAACTGTTTGAACACAGCTATTCTAATTGCTATTAACTCTGTTATTATGGCACAGATAGGATAATGGGAGCTAGCCAGATGGGACTTAACTTGGTTCAACACCCTCCCACAGCAGCGGGGACATAAAAAAATAGCTGATGATGATGGATGACACATTAAATGTAACGATCATCATCATCAGCTCATTTTATGTCCCCACTGTTGGGGGCACGAGCCTTTCCTATGGACGGATAGGGAGTAACGATGACTTAACTTAAATGATGAAGGCCTTTGCTCAGTAGTGGGATAATATAGACGATTTACGTTACGTTATTTTCTTTTCTATAACAAATTACAGTAGAATCCGTTTATTATGACTCCGCCTATATTGACCAGCCGGTTATTATGACGTAATTGCACTACGAAGTTTGGTTTTCATACAAAATTCTTTATAAAAAAGTCGGATATAATGACTTCCCTTACAGTGACATGTCGCTTATTATGACCCATTTTTAATAAATTATGTCCGGTTATAATGACCGACATGATTCTTTACACTTTCGGTATTGTTCGTTGGTTCCCGACGACGTTCGGCACGTGGTTCGTTCACAGCAATATTGAAAATGATAATTTGACCATAGCTATGACTTCTATACACAATAGTATTAGAGACTGTTTTTACAATAAAATGAAAAAACAAAAGCAGACAAAAATTACAGATTACTTACAGTAAAAAATACATTTGTATGTGTTATTATAATAATGTGCTGATTACGTGCAATTTTGATTTTGATTTAATATGTATGTACATACATATGTAATTACATATGTACTATGTTTCTGTATTAAAATACATACTTAAATACATACATATTTACATAAAAAAAGTTTTTCATTTCACATAACGCTTTATATGACGTCCGCTTATTATGACGTGTTTGTCAATTCCTTTCGATGTCACTATAAACGGACTCTACTGTACTAAACAAATTCCAAAAGACTCGATACTTAACAGTAATATCATAATATACTTTGAAATATTAGAGTAATTACTAACGGAATCCTTACCATATTTTATTATAAGAATCCCGTTAATAAATTACTCTAAATGCAAGTGAGCATAATATTTTAAATACTTTGAAATATTACCTATAGCTGCATGCAACGGTTCCCCGGTGTATTTGTCCCATGCTATCGTTGTCTCCCTCTGGTTCGTGATGCCTAATGTTACTAAATCATCTTTGGTGTAGCCTGTAAATACAAGAAAAACACACATTTAATAATATATAGGTAAGAAAAAAAAGTACCTATCTAAACATACAGTATGTTTGGTTGAAATTTATTTTTTATATTTTACGGGGAAGCACATCTCACCTGATCTTAATTGATGATAAGGCTGAAGGTGGATGCCCACTTCACTTAGAATCCTTAATTCCTGAGGTAAGGTTATTAATCTCTAATTTTAAGTATCTATGACTTATTAGCATAGATCGAAGTAGGTAGAGCTATTTTATGTACTTACCATATGATAGAATAATATGGATATTCCCCGAATGAATGTGAAAGCATACACTTCCTATAAATATAAGGACGAGTTTAAGGATAGTTGAATAAAAAGATAGAAACTTGATTAATTAAACCACAAATATTTTTTATGTAACAACTTCTTATATTTATACAAGAATCAAATAATCGAATCCCGGAGTATTAGTCGGAATCTCGTGAAATATCCATATTAACATCAATGTTTGCGGTCAATGAACCTAAATAGCTCTACTACGACTACTCTACGACCTACTCCGATCACTACTTATTAGGTACTATGCCATATCTAATCGCTTAGAAAATCTATGGATTTACTGTTAAATAACAACGACGCACGAATCGCGACCATCAATGTAAATTAAAAATAATGGGCGCACGAAACGCGACTATTCCATGACGGCATTTTTTATTACATTTTACAAAACGCACGAATCGCGACCAACTTGCTTGTTTACTAAAAATCGACGACCCACGAACCGCGACCATACGGTTGGAACGAATACAACAATGTAACTTAACATTGATGATAAGGCTTCTTTATTAGATAAGATGATGGTAGGAAGTTAGCTAGCCAGGCGTACTCAAAACAAGCCCTTCCAACCAGACCGAGTCCAAGCATCTATCTAAACCTTGTTACCTAACTCATCTGGGTCTGAGATCATCATCATTCTCATCTCCTCTCATGTCTCCAACCTCCACTGCAGGGATATTAGCCTTCCTATGGATGCCAACACCACGGGAGAATGGGTCGTAAACGGGAGATCGGGTCATAAACCACCACGCGGGCGGGCCCAGTGCGGATTGATAGTTTTTTTGTGAGAGATTTTGCTGATTGCCACTGGTGATTGTCAAATTCATGTTTAGTATATTCTGTAAATGTGTAGTGGCATTTAGAGGATCGTGGAACTCCTTGCCTCAGTCTATATTTCCTATCAAATATAGAATAGAAATAGAAATATGTATTTAGATCTTATTCTAGGTAAAATGTAGGTGGCTTATAAACTTAATTACCCTTTTTAGATATTGCAATTTACTTAAATTAACATTAACAATTCAAATCGTGAAATATGGATCAAAATATTCTGTTAAATTATAGAAGGCTTTTCCCATCAACCAGGTTTTTAATTTGATTTTTAATCAATTTGGAGTTTAATCCTTTCAGTTCTAAGGGTAGATGATTAAAAACTTTTATTCCTTTAACAAATGCACTTTTGTAATACATATTGTTATTGATCATTGGTATACATAAGTTATGTCTATATCTGCTACGAACATTTGGACGATCAGATACCTTATTTTTAAAATACTCCATATTATTCTTAACAAAGCTAGATATTTCCAGAATATAAATACTGACTAAAGTAATATAACCTTTTTCTCTAAAAATATACCTGTAATATTGGGGTCTTCAAATCACGAGTGAATCGGTACCTTCTAGGCAATCATGTTACATCGTAGGTTACATCATCACTTACCATCAGGTGAGATAGTAGTCAAATGCAAGCCTATCGAATAAAAAAAAAATCGGGCTAGGCAGCATTGGTGGTTGTTAAAAGCGTTTACGTCGCACACCAGCGCCGCCAATGAAAAAAAAACATATCTAGTAACTAGAGATAGAAAATCAAATTATGCTCAACAAACTACATAATTTGATTTTCTATCTCTAATTACGGCGTAAACGCTCTTAACGAGTGCTAATGCCACCGGGACCAAGCTTTACATCCTTTCAAACTACCGAAACTGACCTAATTCAGGTAGTTGTCCTATAGCTCGCTCGGCGCAGGTGTTTATGTGCCTCATAATCTCCAAAGGGTCCTGTTCCGACCATCCTTCGTGGGGCTGCACTTCTGTTTTGTCTAGCTGGTACGCCGCGAGCTCTTCTGTACGCTCCGCTTCGTATATCTGTATCAAAAAAACAGGATTTAACACATCATCACCTGCTTATTTAATGTCCCCACTGCTGGGACACGAGCTTTCCTTATGGATGTTTATACCACAGGGTGAACGGGCAAGAAATAACCACGCGAGCCCAGTGCGGTGAGGTAGTTGGTAACGACTAATGCAGCCGGGTCCAACGGTTTGACGTGCTTTTTTTGTCACTTATTCGATGACCGGCCTTTGCAAAAGGTGATTCACCTTAACAATCGCAGACCGGGCGCGTTAACCACTGCGCCATCGAGCTCCAATCGAACTCGAGCAGTCTACATTTGCTATAATGATATTTTAAAATAATTAAGTTCGCTTTACCCACTACGCTGACTCAATGCGAGTTAGTGGGTGAGAGTAAAGATAAAAAAACAAAGGAGCATAGAGACAAAAAGCATAATAAATAATGATAAAGACAACACATAACTTGTTTAAAAACTACACATCTCAAAGTTCAGCGTTATGACTCGCAATTTAATAATGCATAATAATTAATGAGGCAAAGTCCGCAATGTTATCGGTTGCTGCACGATCAAACAAAAATAAATGTAGTGACGGACATTAACTGTGTTACATTTTTAACTTTAAACTAGCGGCCGCTCGCGGTTTTACCCGCGTGGTTTCCGTCCCCGTGGGAATATCGGGATAAAAAGTATCCTATGTTTTAATCCAGTTATAAACTATCTGTGTATGCCGAATTTCATCCACATCCATCCATCCGTTGCGGCGTGAAGAAGCAACAAATATACACATATACGCACAAACTTTCGCATTCATAATATTAGTGTGACTTAGGGTTGCCAACAATTTTTCCCCTTTTAAGTGAAGCGAGCGACAAGTCGCGACATTGTACTTACAGACGCCTAGCCACACATCAATCAGCCTATCCAAACGTTCAACAAATGTTCAACCATATGGTTAAGTAATAAAGCTCAAAGTCTGGAAATTTGAAAGTTTGTGGTACATAGTCTGATTTGCAAGCGTGTGTGTACTTAGCATTTCGCTGTCACTTGCTGCAAAGACAAAAGACGTAAAAGCGCATGGACAAGAGCCTTTACAGGCACTTATTAACGTCAAAACTTAAAAAAAAAATCCAAATCTTCTATAAATATACAATAAATAAAAATGAATGTTGCTAAGCGCAAAACTCGAGAACGGCTTTACTGATTTGGATGAAACTTTGCACATAGACAGACCATGACCCGTACTAGGACATAGGATACTTTTAATCCCGGTATAACAGGTTCCTGTGGTATAGCGTTTCTTCGCGAACGAAGTCGCGGGCGACAACTAGTAGTAAACTAAAATTGACACAAAAATGTTTCTTTTTTATTGAGATAGTTTGTTGATTGCCTCAGACGGCATTTTCAGCTTCACCGGGCTTTTTTGGGGGCGGCGAGAAACTTAAAGGGTTCCTCAAACCGTGTGAAACGAATCGGATCGGGGACACAAAAATACTATTACAATTGCCCGTAAGCGGGCGGATATACAAATGATTTAGCGGAATTAACACTACATATCAATTCAATTTCATTTTTGTGTGCCATGGATTTCCGCAAAGATCCATCAGATTCAACCATTGGTTCGGATCATCAGTTGGGACTTGGGAGAGCCCTCGACCGAGAAGAACTGGCAAGAAAATCAAGGGGCATTTTTGGACCTGGAAGGGATGTCACATCCACTCAGATGTTGAGCTTAACCCTACCACTAGCTTTGTTTATAGTATAGTAACCTTTCCAGACGAATTAGAAGGTTAAAACCACACAAATAATTAAATACCCGGACAAGCCCGTCTTATCACACATTATCGGCAGCCATGTTTGTCGCTTATCATGCTTGACGACCGATGACCTCGTTTAATGTCGATGTAACCTTATGATATCGGTGATCAAAAGTCTTAGTACAAGTCTGGTGGGACCCGAAAACGTGTAGCTTTAATGAATCATTGGTATTACAAGTGATTGTATTGTTATGTCTCGGGCTTTGATGATAGATGCGAAGCCTACTGATATAGTAGATGCGAAAGTACCTAAATATGTTTGCTTATCTGTTCGTTTGTTTTTTATTTAAAAGGAGACATTGTCAGCCTAAAGGAAACGAATAAGTTAGCGGAATTAAAACTACACATTATTTAAAATACATTTTTGTATAGAATATAGTAATATAGAAAAGGCAAATATTTCAATAGAATCTGGAAGGACTTACCACAAATCTGACAGTCTTGGTTCCATCGTCTACGACTCCAATGAGTGGCCTTTTTGCGTCGTCTTTGACGGGCATATCACCTTCTGTAACAATAACAAGTGAATAACAAAAATGCTTAAACAAAATAAGACTTTCTTTTGTTTTCATTCTATTTAATTTTTTAATTTGACTAATTCGACTTTTGCATGTCACGCAATTCTGGGTCACTAGACCTAGTGCCAGATCTACCACCTCTCTGTGGTCTAGTGGTTAGAACCGGTGTCTAAGCTTGTTTTAAGTCCGAATGGCTGCCTGTCACTATTTTTATATATTTATTTATAAATCTTCAATACGTGTGTATGTCACTAAACTCCTCCTAAACAGCTTATACAACCTTATTTTTAGTTTATACGAAAACCTAAACACGGGTCAAATATTTTCATTTAAAGAATCAGTACAAAAAAATTTAAAATAATATCTTGAAAACTCACGAAGTTACAAGCTTTTTGTGCTGTCCCGTTGTGTGTTTTTAATAAGGTATACTATAATTGAGATTTTGTAAATATTATTTGGTCAAAATGTAACATAGTATAAAAAATATTGAAATCGATTCTATTGCTGATTCTGAACAAACAATTTTCAGGTTTCGTATAAACTAAAAATAACATTGTGTAGATTAATTTTTTTATGTGTTTTGAGTGGGTCTCTGGATAGTTTCGATTCACAATTGGACCTGGTAGGTGGCGCTGCAATAGAGGTCCATTTTAGGATAGGGGTGTTTTCGAACGGACGAAGTCGCGAGCGAGCTACTAGTCTTATATAAATATGTCGCCAAACTTCAATGTGAGTAGCATAGTATCTTTATCTTTCGACAGTGAAGGACTTCATGCTCTGTTCATTTATCACACCATGACCGTGCTCAGAGCACGAAGAACGGAACGGTATACCATTCCTACCACCATGCTCTCGGTGGATTTATAGGGAACTTCTCAATACAAAAAATATTTTTTTTCCCCGACACGTTCCTAGCACGGTCATGGTATAATACGGTCTAACGGGCAGATAACTTTAGAGATGAGCGCCAGTTCCTCAGTATTTCGGGATCCTGGGTAAAGTAGCCATTCTCAGACGTATTCTCTGCAGGAACCCTACCACACTGGCTGTTTTAATCTTATCTTAGTATTAATAACTTCACAATCTTTAAAAGTATTTTAGTGAAATGATTATGTTTTATCAACGAGTAAGTAATTAAAATATTAAGTTAAATTAGTCATGATAACATCGCGTTTTCCCTTATCTATCACAAAATCCGCTAAGGAGAAACTGGTAATATCTCTCTATCAATTACTAGGCATCTCAACGCCTGTAAATTTGTCTGTATGGATGGAAAAAAACTTAAATATGAAGATGGCACTAAAAGATGCAGTTTCCATTGCATTCAACAATATTCTGTGACAAATCTTTTACGGTCCATGCTGCTCGCCTGTGGATTGCTTTGCCTGTGTCTGTATGACGTGGGAAATCTCTACAAAGTTTTAAGAAACTTGTCAAAGATCACTATCTGTCATTGTAAGTCTACTGTTAGTCCACTATTTATTTTGTTCTTAAATAGTATGTATATGCTAGCGGCCGTTCGCGGTTTCACCCGCGTGGTTTCCGTTCCCGTGAAAATATCGGGATAAAAACTATCCTATGTGTTAATCCAGGTTATAAACTATCTGTATGCCGAATTTCATCCAAATCCATTCAGTAGTTTTTACGTGAAAGAATAACAAACATCCATCCATACTTACAAACTTTTAAACAAACGTTTATAATATTAGTAGGATTAGTGATGCAACGAATACGAATATTCGTATTGTTTGATATATCGCTCGATATGTCTGCTATTGCTAAGGTTAAGCAACTATCGCGAAGACCGGTCATCAGATGGGTGACCAAAAATGTATCATCTCGAGCTCCTTCGGAAGGTACGTAAAGCCGTTGGTCCCGGATGCATATTAGCATTCGTTAACAACCACCAACCCGTTTCCTCCCCTTTTATGTCCCTACTGCGCTAAAATGCTACAATCTTCTAAGTCACCGACCTATTGCTCTATCACGGGGGAAATTAACCATAACTACACTGCACTACCCTACTTATTTAATTTTTAATTTAATTAAGTTTTAAGTGTAGTTTTTTTGTTTTTTTTACTTTACTTGGATAAATTGCCCCTTAATGTTTCATACTTAATTAGTGTTAATTTTACAATGTTGTGTTTAATATGTAAATGTGTTTGTTGTGACATAAATAAAAAAAAAATAAAAAAAAATAAGTCGCTACTCTAGCCCAACGGGGGTTGGTACCCACCAATTAACGATATCTTTCGATGTCTATATTAATATCTGGCAAGCTATTTTAAATCGGTCACCCATCCTTGACCGGGCATCGCGTTAGTTGCTTAACAAGCACGATCGCAACAAAAACGCTAGTAAACCGCTGCTGCACCAACGCGCGTCTCTACATAAAACACCGGTTATTACTTATTTAGTTGCTACAAGAAAACCTTGGGCTGATTAAGGTAAATCGTCGTTGCAATAGGGCCAATCGGCTGCGCAGTGGGAAAAGGGGGAAAATACTCCGCTTAACCACAAAATAAAGACCTACAGAAGGTAAGCTTCACACTAACGCGCTCGAGCAACGTGAGAGCAAGACTGCATTTAGGTCTACTATAAGGTCACATTTTATCAACTGCAAATATTTTGACAAAACATCTAATTGTATCAGAGAAATAAGACCCCAGCATTTAAAAAAAAATCAGGCTAGTTTTTTTTTACTTTTCCTGACAAAAAAATTGTAATATTTTTAAGAGCGGCCTCTCAATGTCGGCTTTTTTGAATTGAAACTACCGAAAGTGTTTACCTTTATTTTAATCGAAATGTTTTTTGGCGTTTTTCTTGAAATGTAGCGTATTCAAATTTAAGGTTTTTTTCATAAAAATAGTTTATTAAATATGTTGTTGAATTTATCCTCAAAATATTAGCAAAACATAAGGCCAGAGCCTTTCTTTAATTTTTAATGAAAAAAGTAATTAAGGCGACGCACCGCTAAACAATAAATCTCATACGGAGCGTTTGCGCACCGTACCAAAAGAAAAACTGTTTTTTTTACTTCAATTTAAAACTACAAATTATTAAAAAAAAATGAACTACAATATTGAAGTGTGTGTTAAGACCAATCTACTAAGAAAATTTAGATGCTTAAATCGGTCTGGTTAGCTTGTAAAATGCAAATCTATTTCTTAAAAGAGGTTACTTTGATGTTTTTTTCTCTGTTATAAAAGTTGACAAATCGTGTTTCTGCAACTAGCAAAATGAAGTCAATTAAATGAAAAATCATGTCATCAAATATCACTTTCATATGTTTTGTAATTGTTGGAAAAAATCAAGATCCCCGCCACGTAAATTTCCAATGCGTCGCCTTAAATCGGTCCAGTTTTGGTGGAGGAATCAGGGGACTACAAAACGTAGTATTTTTCTACTTTTCATACATATTTTTCAATTCAGTCGACCTTGGTATTTCCTCTTAAATATGAGTGCCTTGCTCGAGCGCGGTATGGTTGAGCGTACCTTCTGTGGGTCTCATTATTTTGCGGCGTGACGTAACAATCACTGAATGCAAAAAAATTATGCAAATCAAATACAGTACATTAAATGTACAATTTTAATGCTTCAGACGCCTTACTAGAGTTAAAATTATTGCAGTTAAAATGTATTTTTTTGTTTATTTGGACAACAAAACAGATAACAATCATTGAAATATTAACAAAATTGTAACATTTAGTTCAGTGCTAGACTGTATCCTACTGATGTTGACACATAATTTCTGATTTACAGGATAAAGCAAATTACAATATAAAATAAGTATTAAATTAATACACCTAATAAAAGAAAAACTACGAACGAACTGAGAAAGCCATACAACCTCACCATTTTAGCTATCCACCAGCTGTTTTGTCGTCCGTCTAAAAAGGTAAGGTTTCGGTTCGAAAATATCCAAACTAGGAAACTCATTGTAAAATCGACACATTCTTACTATGCTATCGGGTTGTAATAGGACGTGTTATTTCAACATACGTGCAAATAAAAAGTCTTGTTAGGAATTCGAGGGTTACGTTTAGTTGTTAGAAGGTTTAACAGATAAGGAGAATCTACTTTATTATGAAGTAGTTTGTGCAAGTATATCAAGTCCAGCTGCTTGTATGAAGCATAAGATGTGAAACAATAGTATTATTACGTGGCCTGTGAGCCAGAAACAAAAGATTCTTCCAACTATATAGGTACTTCCTACCCTCAAAAGATTCCTATTCACAAAAGATTCCGCCATTGCAGATTTCAAGATGACCTACTTTTGCTTGCCAATTGAAGAGTCACAAACTTGACATTGCGCCAAAATTACGTGTGTTAAGAAAAAATAAAAACAACAAGCTTGTTGAAATACAGCTGACAACATATGGTTTCTATTTTTTTATTTTCTATATGTATAAGTAAGTTTGTAACACGCCTCGGTTGCAGAGTTCGATTGAGAACTGCCATTCATGTACGTGACTCGTACAACAGGGTTTTGCTAATCAATACTACTATACAGGGTGACTTTTTTATAACACCGTCCAAACTTTACGACAACAACCCAGGCCCACCAGCTCAAGAAAATAAAACCTTCACTGCCTTACAAATAAACAAAGAATAAGGTCCGAATAGTTATTCCGTGTTTTGTCTCTTTTACTCTAATTTGAAATGACGTTTACATGACAGGAACAAAACACGAAATAACTATTCGGACCTTATTCTTTGTTCATTTGTAAGGCACATAGTTTATTATTCCTCAAATAGGTGTAGCATTCATTTATCCTATAATCATTTCATAAGCTCTAGAGATTACCTTCAAACAAATCTCACCTCTTTACTATATTAGTGTAGAGATAGTAGAAATCTGTGCGATATGACAATCTAACAACGATAGTTGGCAATAAAAAAGCTATGAAATACAGACAGCCCGACAGCAGCGCTATTCTCTAAGCAAAACAGCGTCGAACTCGTCGTTGAACTCGCTAATAACTTGCAAACGAATTTCAACCAACTTTCAGAAAGTAATAAAGTCTACATTCGTTTGCAAGTTATGAGCGAGTTCAATGTCGAGGTCGACGAGAATAGCACTGCTGAGTTGACAATACTATCTATCAGCAAAGGAATCAAATCATCGTAACATATATCCGGCCTTTATAGATCTTTACACGAGGAGCTCGGTGGCGCAGTGGTTAACGCGCCCGGTCGGCGATTGCTAAGGTTAAGCTTCGCAAAGGCCGGTCATCGGACGGGTGACCAAAAAAATTTTTATCTCGAGCTCCTCCGTGCTTCGGAAGGCATGTAAAGCCGTTGGTCACCGCTGCATTAACAGTCGTTAACAACCACCAATGCACTGGGACCGCGTGGTGCTTTATGGCTCGTTCTCCATATGTATTCATAGGGAGGCTCGTGAGTTGTGCCCCAGCAGTGGGAACATAAAATGCTGGTGATGAAAGATCCTTACAATCTTCATTATAGTCTTTCAAATAACGAGAATCGCGCTTATCTTATTTAGTTATTTAGTTAGCAAATCAATATCCGCTTAATTTATCAGACCTAAATCCAGTCTTGCTGTCTCACTCGAACTTGCTTCAAACGTTGTACGAAGTAGAACGCAGCTGCCGCGTTCGCAATTTGTAGTGACAGACAATGTCCTAAAACGAATCCCTTTGCAGCTTAGCTTCGCAGCAAGATTGTTTTTTTTTATATAACTAGCACGGAAAATGACTCCATTCCATTTGATGTTAAATGAAAATGGAGTCCAGATGCGAAAACACTCTACCGGCGCACAAGGTGCCTCTTCACGCCTCGTTTGAATTATCCCATATCATAGGAAAGAGGGAAAACGTGTGCTGGTAGACTATTCTATCTTTTGGAGGTGCGACAAAGAAACTAGTCACCAAATTTCTTTGTAGGCGATGGAATACTGTGATTAGAGAAAGGAGAAAGAGGAGAAATCAAATATGCTAAGAAAATCAAAACAGAAACATTGGATAAAATATCTGAAGTGGAATGGGATATCATCATTTTCAGTCAATAAACGTTGCTGGATCAGACTTTCTTACATTGAAAACCAGCACACGTGAAGATCCCGCCACAACTATTATAACCCACCACGCTGGCCTCATGCAGGTTAGTGGATGGAGTGAGATATACCAGTAGGAAATTTTCAAAAATAGTCTTATTCAAAATTATCTGTTTTATACAAATCTACCAGATGTCTCTATTGGCAGTCATTTGTAAAATGGTGGACTTAGCTATAACTGAAAATGACCTTCTGATCCTCTTGCACGATATTTAGAATCACCAAAGTCTACAAGCGACAATAGCTACAGTCTTGAAGATGACATACCACGAATTTCCTTGTCTTAACATAAGTAAGTATGCGTTATGTTATCAAGACCACACAAGATGGAAAATTCCGTAGTGTTTTTAAATTAACATCGCTCGTCGAAAATTAATCTATCAAATATAACACAGTTACACTAAGATAACTGGATTAGAGGAGTAATTTAATCTATAAAAACGTAACACAATGACTTATCGTCACAATACCACATTATCAGTAGTCTTACTGTTGACCACATGTTGCACACAACACTACAGAATTTACATACACCTTATTTCGTGGTAACATGAACGTTTTTCGCTTTTCCAATATCTATTTGCTTTTTACAGTTTATGTATAAAGCACAGACATATTTTACAATTTTATGATAATTATAATCTACTTACACGAATGATAATTTCAGGGTGAGGGAGGTGCCTACATAATTGGTCGTAAAGTGTCTCGTCTCATTAAATCTTTTGCGCGTTCTACTATAATTAAATTGTTTGCACCGGAATTCAACTTAGGAAACTGGCTTGAGACACTAGCCTTAAGAGTTCCGAATGAACAATGGCGCTTAGGCGCGTCCTGATCTGGCGTTATGATCTGACGTTGATGGTCCCTTATGCAAGTTAGTTTGCTTGCGCAAGGTTGTCTGACACCTGAACCTGACGGTTGGTAGGGGGTGTCAGTATAAACTTAAAAGTCGTGTCTAGCAGGGTTGTCTTAAGAAACTCTTTAGTAAAGTCATGAAAAGTTAAGATACCCTTACTTACTACAGATCACTCTGGCCGTTCAAGAGTTAGTGGGTTATAAATCCTTCCTTGAGCGGTCAAGGGGAGAGTCCCACATGACTATCTGTTTTCTATCAGCAGACGATAGGTAATAGGGCCGAAGATGAAAGCAAAGTTCACCCGGAATCCTCAACTCATAAGGAATTAAAGTACTGGCTATCTTATCTCACTGCCAACATTGTTGTTATAGCAACAGATTTAGCTAAGATGGTAGTAGCTAGCCAAGCTGAATTAGAATCCTTTATCCTACCACCAACCAAACTAAGTACAAATGTACCAAATTTTTTTTTGGAGTTTGCTGATTTTCTCAGCCAACATTTTCAGCTGAAGCTGACCGGGCTTTTTGGGGGCGGGCGGCGAACCTTAAAGGGTTCCTCAAGCCGTGTGAAACGAATCACCTTCGGAGGTTTTCTAGAGGGAACGGCACTAGTGCGTGCGTGCGTAAGAAAGGTAGGTTCGGATCAGATCGGGATGTAAGTATCAACAACTCTAGGAATGGGAGCCGGGTCTGGGTCTTATAAACCGCTAGTCTAACCACTACGCCACAGAGGCGGATAAAGTATCTCAAGATGGCGCATTTGAAATGCTTCATTTAATCAAATACAAGATTGATTAAATATGTCGTTCACGAAGGAAGCCAAAGATTGAAGATATTAGATTTTTAAATGGGAAAAGTCCTATAATGCCATAAAAAATATTGCTTATCATTTATGTGATCGGCAAAATAATATAAATATGGCCGATATAAGAACTTTTGTGCATTTTCTCTTTGCTTTTATTAAATTGTAGTTTATTAATTGACGGCCTTCGTAGTAGTGGCTTGCACGCCGGTTTCTGGTGTTGCCATCTCCGAGGCCCTGGGTTCGATGCCTGATAAGGTCAATGTAGAAAAACGATATTTTATATTTTCTCTGGTTGTGTTATCCTCGTTGTTTCTGATTTCCATAACACAAGTGCTGAAGCTGAAGTGATGTTGTCTATTATTTATTCATTAATTTTAGTATATTTTCTACTAGTAGCCGCTCGCGGTTTCACCCGCGTGGTTCCCGGTTTCACCCGCAGGGTTGCCGTTCCCGTGGGAATATCTGGATAAAAAGTATCCTATGTGTTATTCCCAGTTATAAACTATCTGTATGTTGAATTTCATCCAAATCCATTCAGTAGTTTTTACGTGAAAGAGTAACAAACATCCAAACAAACTTTTGCGTTTATAATAGGATAATAGGATTTTGGTGGTTTTAATCTCCACCCCAATGTCATAGGAAGGAGGGAAAACGTGTGCCGGTAGACTGTTCCATCTTTTGGAAGTGCGTTATGTAACCATACGTTATAAAAAACAAGAATTTGTACGAGAAAACTTCATGAAAAACTGTCCTCGTTTATCAGTCTTCAAGTTTGCGTTCGCGAACGCAACTCTCGCCATGCCGTGCCACCAAACTGTATAATTTCTTATACAATATTGTTTGTTCTGTATTCTGAGACTACATTATAAGGAACAGTTGCCTGCACGTCACTACCAGCAACCGTCACCGCAATAGACTTTGCAAACGGCGGGGGGGGTAGTATTTTTGACTGCGAAGCAATAAAGACCGGAGGACCAGCGAGCACCGGTCGGCGGCGCGGCGGCGGGCGCGGTCTTTTTTGCCCTCTGTGTGCGTTGGTAGTATAGGATCCCTTTACGCTATCGTTAGCGGTGAAATTGACCGGCCCGGCCCGCTCCGCCGGCCGCCCGCCGCCCTTTGCAAAGCTCCTAACTGCCGTACTCAGAGACATCAATTAAGTTTTAATGACAATTGAATGTCTTTTCTTCTCTATTTATATTGGGTCCTACCTATTTACCTTTGAAATTGACGTTTTTATCTCACTTATTAATAGGTGTATTACTTCTAAAAGTTAATACCGGTTGTTAATATTATTATACACCTTTAGTTAGGACTATGTTACTCAGGCTTCAGTAATAACAATGATTATTAATTTTGTGTCTTTATCGCCCTTTTTTTTAATTGACTACTTTTTTGTTCGCGGAAATGTCCTTTTGTGTCATTGTGAGCTACAATGAAGGGACTTAATTTTGTTTCTTTTTAATGTCTGCTTTATTTAGCTAAACAAACACGCTACTCTACAATTTTTACAGTGTTAACATTAATAGATGCTAAGAAAATTAAAAAAACGATAGTATGAAAAATAAAATTTTATAATAAATATCTTCATACAAAACGTCAATTTCATAGTCAACCTAATACATAAGAAAGTGACAACAAGATACTTTTGTCATTAAAACTTAATTGACGTCGCTGAGTACGGCAGTATCAGAGACGTCAATTAAGTTATATATTATAGTTAATCATTGTTTTGTCTCTTTTTCTCAAATTCAAAATGGCGTTTGTGTGACGTTGCCAAAACAATATTTAACTAAATAATGCCTTAATAGTTTTTATGAATAAGGGGGTAAGTGTTCAAGCAAGGGTTGAAGATATTTGACAGTTTAGGGTAGGTTGATGCGCAGGCGTCTGTACCTATAATATTTTATTTTTAGCGGTAAAAAAAACGTATTATTTTTATCACTAAGTGAAGTTAATTTCAACAACAGCTTGCGTTTGCGTCATCCGACAATATTAACAATGCTCATAGTTCAATGCTGTTACACGATTTTTATTATTCGTCGTTTTCTTTGACATAGAGGGCAAAGTTGAATGGTCTATTTGAAAGATGGAAAAACACTCAGAACAATAACTAAAGCTATAGAAGGATGGCTAAAATAAAAATCGTGCAACTATGTTTAGTTCCGTTCTATCTTATGGCTAGAAAAGGAGGTTGGAGTGCAAGAAATGGTTGATACTTAGTTTTTATTTTTTGTATTGTTATGTCAAACGGTCATCAGATAATCGGTGATAAAAAAAAATTTTGAGTCCTTTATAAAGTCACTCACTACATTACCTCAAATATGACGTCACAAATCTGGTGACACCTTTGCTATTTTAGTCCGGTTTCTATATAGCTTTAGTTATTATTCTGAGGAAAAACAATAGTATGATCTATGGCAGGGATGGGCAAACTTTTTCATTCGCGTAACAATATTTACTAACAAAATCTATGGCGGGCTAGGCTATTGAATTTTTTGCTGTATAATCAACAAGTAAATATTTTTTTGTGAAATAAAAATATTTTAGGTATGCATTTTCTGAAACACACGCACGCATTTGATTTTTTGTTTGATGGTCGCGGGCCGGACTTTGATCATTCACGGGCCGGTGATGGCGTAGTTTGCCCATCCCTAATCTATGGTATGATCTATGTCTTCTTAACAATTTCCATTGGTGGATTTCTTAGAGAGGATTTCTGGAATAAATCTTTGATTCTAAAGCCGTCAAACAAAGGAGATAATAAATAAGTATAGAGCAGGGTGCCAAGTGCGAGTTTAATTCGCCATTCGATCACGTTAACGAAAACGAGAAGTCGTATGGCAAATATTTAACTCTTCGTATGCCGCCAGGAGGCGCTGCTTCAATGCACTCCTAATTTTTTTTCGTAAACGTAATCGAATGAATACGGATAGTAGGTAAACAAAATTCACACTAGGCACCCAGGTCACCAGCAATCTCTAGCAAATCGACTCAGAATCGGTAAGTAAAAAACTTTCTCATAGTAAAATGGGTTGAAATATGTAAAAGATTTTTGGACTTCCCATACTTTAGCGAACATTTGATTAGTCTGATTTGTATGAAGTCTCAAAATTTTTGACATATTTCAACCCATGTTACTATGAGAAAGTTGTTAAGTTACCGATTCTGAAAAGCTCCAGAAAATTTGCGCACTGGTAAAAAAAATATCCTGTATTGCTAAAATAGACCAAAAAATTGTTATGCCAAGATAGATTTGATGGTTCCTAACTGCCGTACTCAGAGACGTCAATTAATTTTAATGACAATTAAATGTCTCTCCTTCTCTATTTAACACTATACATAAAAAAGTGACAGCAAGAAATTTAATTGTCATTAAAACTTAATTGACGTCTCTGAGTACGGCAGTAAGACAGTTAGTTTCTCTGTACCCTTTTGAAATGAAATTAAATGAAAATGAAAGGTTATGGTTTCGGACTTCCCCATACTAACTGTCCCAAAAAAAACACTGTACATGTGGAAAGTGAGATTTTTAGGTTATTGTATTAGTAAAGCATTTTCTTTTTATTTCTTATTTTAATTTAGCACGAGCCTTCCTTATGGATGGATAAGCAATCCATCCATAGGGAAGACTCGGGCTCCAACAGAGGGGACATAAAATGAGTTGATGATGATGATGATGATGATGATGATGATGATGATGATGATGATAATGATGATGAAAGCATATTTTAGATACCTATCTAGGTAAGTATATCCCGAGTCTATAGATGCTATTCACAACATAGTTATAGTAAGTATTACAAAGTAGATTTACAAAGTACTTACCTACATAGTAAGATTCTACTTTTACACTTCTCAATTTTAATAAATAGTCTCTGAAAATGCACTTCGGTAGAACCTCAATGTAAACGCATATAAGTACTACGTTCTTATGTAAGAAGCAATAGAGTTCCCAATCGCGTGTTTGCTACGCTCCATTAATTTTTCCTCAATCATAAAAACATTAAGATGAGGAAATCTCATGTTCTCGTGATCTTTACGTATAAGTCGTGAATGACTTTGTTATCATGTAAAAGGACACTTATGTATATGCAATACGAGTTTAAATAACTTCGGTCGAGTTAAATTAATTAACGCTTAATAAAAATTATCTATGAGCATTATTATTAAAAACAATAAAATTGTTATCTACCTATGGTATCCGGTCTTCTTGGCGGCAACCTTGAAATAGGTCCGTGTAAATAACCACAAATGTTGTATCCAAATATACATAGGTACCTAGCTACCTAGGACCTAGAGAAATAATAAAAACCTAAATAAAGTTTATTGTGAGCAAATTGTGCAGTATCTTTTGCTACAACTGCGCTCTACACCTACCACATAAGTAGCAAGCAGTATAGGGAAAGTAATTTAAATATCGATCTTAGGTAATAAGTTGGTCGCCCTAGCCGGAAATAGAAAGGACGAAAAATCTAAAAAGTTTTTATTTAATTAAAAACATTTAAAAAACAATTTAAAAAATGAGTTCGATTAATTATAACTTTGCCTTCCTTACATTCAAGGCTTATTTTGGTTTTAATCATTTTTCACACATAACTAGGTATATAAAGTATAATCTCTTCATAAAATAGGTAAGTAGTAAGAAAGTAATAAATTAAAAAAATAAATTCTAATATAAACTGTGATTGGTTATTTTATTACTTTCTTACTAGGTACCTATTTTATGAAGAGATTATACTTTCGATGATTTTCCAATTATAGCATTATTTAATTAATTTTGACATAAACATACCATCATCCATTATAAATCTGGAAGTAGAAACTCTTTGATCACTTTTTAGCAAAAAAACACTGGCCGGATGTGAATAAATTAAAAAATAACACGCCTTCAATATGGCAGGCGAACGTCGCTTTCCCGCGCAAACACATACCAAACTGCGGAGAGGCGCGGCCGCAGACATCACACAGCGCGTTATCAGTTTTTTTTATTAAAACGTCATAACTGTCTCGATGACGTCATCTATACGCGGTTCCATACATTATCAACACGGTTTATTGCGGATTACATATCCCAAATACGTACAACCCACACGATGTTCCTTTATCAGACACTTTTGATAATAAATAATTGCTTGTTTATCGGAAAATAATATTATGCAGTAAGTACGTACTTATTAAATATAAAAAATAAGGTTTTTTAAGGGTGCGCCGTCCATAAGTGACAAGTGTCATATGTTTTATTTGAAATGTCGTCGTCCATATTTATTTGATGCCGCGCGGCCATACTAATTTTGTATAGGGAATTTAAGGTGCTTAATAAAAAATAATTATTTAAATAACCACTTGATGAATCGAAAATGTAGTCTAGCAATTTGTAGTTTATCCATTCATGATTGTTTAGACAAAATCAGAGGTACAATAATTTAGATAAACTATAATAAATCTACTAAACGCCGCCACTCGTTTTCATGATTTTTGCCCAACTTTAAATGATATTGTAGAAAAAACTATAGCGTGTTATGAATTTATGGTTCTGACAAATTGTAAACACGTTCCCTATGATACTAAATATATAAATTGTTCATTTAATACGATAGTATTTTCAATTATATCTACTTAACCGTAACTGCATTTTTGGCATTTTTTTGTCGGCGCACCCTTAATGAAGAGTTCTCATGACCTACTCTAATTGGAGGGAATTCATCATGATTCATGATCATGATACTTAATACTTTTACACAGTAGTTAAGATAAAATTTAAAGAAGAACAAAATAGTTACATAGTTGGTTGTATTTGCACTGTATAAATATATGGAACTAAAGATATTCTTTTATAAATGAGTAAATATGAATATATGTATTTAAGACTATTAGTTTGTTTAAGTACCTATATAAACAAAACTTAATAAAATAAATAAAAGTTTTAGTGTTTGGGTGTTAATTAACGACTGTCAACAACACAATAACATCTAGGAAACACCTACGCTTGTTCAACTGTCTATGACCGAACTACGAATTTTTTCAATATAAATTCAAAATTTCAAATTCAAAATTCAAATTCAAATTCAAAATCATTTATTCAGTTTAGGCTACAAAAAGCTCTTATGAACGTCATTTTAAGCCATCCATAGGTAGGTAGGTACCTAACTAAAGCAAAAAAAATACTATTACTATGTAGGTCTATACGTATCTATACGTAAAGTCGTAAAACGTAACGAAATATAAATAAAAGTAGGTGTGTACCTAATAATCAGTTCCGTTTATAACGGTTATTGAACGAAACAGCTGTCCACCTATTCACGAACGCTTTTTTTCTATTTTTTTTTTAATCCATACTATACGTGGCATTAAAATTAAGCAAAACGGGAATGTGTTTGAGTAAGCTGAATGAACATAACGTAAAATCATTGAAGACGTAGCTCGTAGCACTACAACACTTACCAGGGATCAACATGATTTATGTATCTTCATTGACTGAGAAAATCCCAATATTCTTATCACTGATGAACTGCCCACTTGAATTCTACCGTGGCACTTTACACAAAGTTTAAACACTCATAAATATTCACAGATGCAATCACTCCGAACGTAGTATTGTCTTTGTAACTTCAAATCGTCTAATACGATTGCATAAGTCCTAAGTACGAAAATAGAACATGAATGGGCACTAATTACAAACGGACTGTAGGGTCACGTGATATTTAGAGCGCTAATAAAAATGTCACTGTGATTTTTTAACTGCGAAGTACCTATTAAAAACTTGAGGAATACCTAAACCTAAAAAGGTCAAGCGATACCTATATAGAGTTGGTCAAAGTATTTCCCGTCATTATGTTACTGCTCGGCTCGATGGATATCTTGTATTGTTTTACAATTCAGGCATTTTGGTGCAAAGATATTTATTTTGACTAGCCTTGCGTACTATGTCCTATTGAGTGTTATTTGTTTGTGTAGAGATTAAAGAAACAAATTAAAGAGAAGGCGAATGTCGCGTCGAGCCTTTTATAAAAGAATTAGCTTATGATAGAGACGAATGAAATATGCTACGCCGACAAGAGCGTGGATGCAAAATAATAATGAAACCCCAGAAAGTAAGCTTAAATGGTATGTATATATGTTCTACATATTTATATGGTTGTATGTATGTATGTATACATGTATGTGTGTATATATGTGTATTTATATTTAAGTAATAATAAGGTATTAAGTACTGTACACTTTGTTTTTTCAACGCCTCCATTTTATTTATTATCAATCCTCTCCATCCCTAGGTTGCCTGGAAGATATCGCTGTTAGTGATAAGGCCGCCCTTTGTACGACTCCAATTTTAATTTTAAATTATTTGTCGTGTATATGTTTTTATGTGTACAATAAAGGATTTTATTCTATTCTATTCTAAGCTTAATACATACACGGAATATCGGACCATCTCAAACCAGTCCGAGCGAAGCAATTGCAAGATTCCGTGTCCGTGAGAGATTGTCTATGTGTGCGTTGGGCGAGCGCGTATCTGCAATTCTGCAGTAGACGTGGCTCTTGAGGCGACACCTCGATTTGTGCACATTCAAAAAGGCTGATCCTCACTGGCGCTGTCACAAAGTCGAAAATACGTAGCGCCTGCGACAAGTGACACCGCAAATTATCAGAATCTAAAAAATGTTTAAAAAAATTATTGGTTTTAGTTATCAAAATATGCAGCTACTAAATTACGAATAGTGATGTTATCAATGTATTTGGAGTGGTTTTCAAGCATATAAATTAAGTAATTTTGTTGTTATTACAACAATAGTGATTTTTTTGTAATGTTTTCAAAAAAAAAAAGATATGATCGAGTCAAAATTATACAATCGTGTATTTGAACTAGCAAATTCAAGATAAAGACATGAATTTACCTATATCAACATTTCAGATTAGTTAGTCATATTATATATTATAGTCTTAAACTATTCGACGAAAGTTGGTGCTATTTTCCAGTCTGTCGCCCTTACTCTTAAGTAAATACCCCCTTAGGTGCGCCGACCTAAAAATGCTAAAAATGCAGTCACGGTTAAGTTTATATAATTGAAAATACTATCGTATTAAATAAACAAAATATACTTATATTTAGTATCAAAGGGAACGTGTTTACAATTAGTCCGACCTATAAATTCATAACACACTATAGTTTTTTCTACAATATCATTTAAAGTTGGGCAAAAATCATGAAAACGAGTGACGGCGTTTAGTTGATTTCTTATAGTTTATCTAAATTATTGTACCTACCTCTGATTTTGTCTAAGCAACCACCAATGGTCTAAACTACAAATCGTCCGTCTCACATTTTCGATTTATCGAGCGGTTTTTGAAATTATTATTTTTCTAATTAACACGTTAAATTCCCCATACAAAATTAGTATAGCCGCGCGGCATCAAATAAATATGGACGAAGACATTTCAAATAAAATATATTACACTTGTTACAGAAATGCATGTTTAAGTATGCCAATCTGAAAACGGTTTACATGTCGAATAACCGACGTATGGCTTGTATGTACTTTTTAACGTTTTCAAAAATAAATCTTCTCGCCAACATCCCTATTACTTGATTGTATGACACTAATGAATCACATTACACTACCTACGGTATCATCATTTCATTCTCACCTGGATCTCTATAAATAGTCTGCAATTGAATGTCTAATAAATGAGACTGCTGGTATTTTAATAGCCATGATTGATAGGTCGCGTACTACAAACGTTATGGTTATGGAATGCAAATTAATACATCATCAACATAGACACAATGCATGGGCGAAAGAATTAACACATTGGCAGTGTATTAGCAAATTTGGAATGACGTCAATGAAGTGACAACATGAATATGGATTATTGTCTTGTTTTACGCTTTTTCAACTCAGTTAGATGTTACAAGATGGCTATAGGTTCTTTTTCTTTTGAAGAGAGGTTGCTGATAGCCTCAAACGGTATTTTCAGCTTCACCGGGCTTTTTTGGGGGCGGCGAGGTACGTAAAGGGTACCTCAAGTCAAGCCGGTGTGAAACGAATCACCTTCGAAGGTTTTCTAGAGGGAACGGCATCACACACTTAAAAGTGCGTCGTGTCCCCGTGCTCTACTAGATCCTCCGAAGTGTTCGGATCGGATCGGGGATGGCTATAGGTACTAAGCGCACACGTAATTTAATATACACGAAGTCACGAACATAAGCTATCATCATCAGCTCATAAAGTCCCCACTGCTGGGGCACGAGCCTTCCCTATAGGATAGGGAGAACGGGCCATAAACCACCACGCAGGCCCAGTGCGGATTGGTGGTTAACATAAGCTAATGTAATCTATAAGCTATCATCATCTCAGCCAAAAGACGTCCACTGCTGGACAAAGGCCTCCCCCAAGATGGGGGGGTATTTGCCATAATATAAGCTATATTGAATTGAAATAACTTTTACGGATCTACCCGCGTTTATTTTAGTTGTTTCATTTCAATGTGTAGTGTTCGCGTAAACTTTAGAAAACAACACTTATTTAAAGTTCTCCAAAAATATTGTAGGTAGGTAGGCACTTACTGACTGTAAAAACTAGCTTTTTGTTCGCGGCTTTGTCACGTGGGCTATACGACTTGTGTTTGTTCGTAATAAAAGCCAAACTTATTAAAGGTAATCATAAGGGTATAATTAATAAGGGTTAGACACAACATGTCACGTCATTTCAAGATAATTTTTTTCATTATGTATCATTAAAAAGCACATTCATGCGAGCTAGAATTAGTAAAAAGTGTAACACTAAACCGCGTAATAAAGATCACTCTGTATAACAAATTTTGATCCGTTCTGGAACTTCCTGTACAAATTGTCATCCCCTACTTAGGGGTTCGTTTTCCAAAAATCCTGAAACTCTTCGTTTTTCTAACCAGGCCAAATATCGTTTAAGGAATGACAGATTTCCATACAAACTTTCCACCCCTATTTCACCTCTCTAGGGGAGGTTTTTCGAAAAATACTAAAACACGTCATTCTTTATTTTTGTTAAAAAATCTAAAGATCGATTAAAATATTTATTTTGATAGTTATTCTTTTAAAAATAACGACTTCCCCAAAAAAACCTTTTTCCCTTTTTTACTCATTTAAAGAAAAACAAACAAAATTCCTGAGACAGGTCATTCTTTAATTCTTTTCAAGAACCCAAATACCTACCAATTTTCATGTATTTTTACTTCAAAACTGACGGACTTTCATACAAACTTTCACCCCCTATTTGACCCCCTTAGGGTGTGATTTCCGTAAAATCCTTACTTAGTGGCTGGTTACGTCACTCAATTAACCTACAGTTCAAATTTTATATAATTAGCTTCAGCGGTTTAGGCTCGGCGATGATGGGTCAGTCAGTCAGGACAAGTCATTATGTAGGTACCTATACAGATATAGATAAATAAATAAAGAATAAACTGAATTCAATTTTATTTATAAACTCAATTTATAGTCGAACCACGTCGAACTCCGAATGTATACATAATAGGTATCCGAATGACTAGTGTGACTGTATAAGTTGTGTTTACTATCCGTATTCATACGATTAAGTTTACGAAAACGAAAATAAACAGTATGGCATTGAAGCAGAGCTTTCCGGCGAAAAACGAGAAAAGTTATAATTTAGCCATACAAATTCTCGTTTTCGTTAACGCGATCGTACCGTAGCGTACATACGTACTACGTACGGTGAATGATACTCGCACTAGGCACCCTGTATGTAAAGTCGCCCGAAAATCACCACCACTCTATTAATGCCATCGCACACTGGACGACTTGTCGCTGCGTCTAGTCGCGACGTGCACGCGCACACACGACGACAGTCATGCCATGCGACAGTTGTGAGCGTCAGTTTCGCGACACCCCTACGCGACTCTGCGACTGACGCGGTGACGCCTAGTGTGCGGAGCTCTGAACAAAACGGGGGGGTGCGCCTCTACACCTTGAGGACTGTGTGAGAAGGAAATGTTCTCTACCCCCGCGACACTACTAGGTAGGGGACACCCCTGTTTAAGGACTACTCATGAGACTAACCGACACTGTCAATTCCTTTAATTCATTTTCAGCCTTATGTCACAGACATAATGTTCATAGTCTTTTGAGGTAAGTTGACAATTTATGACGGTCCGATATGCATGCAGCCACGTACTATAGTTACTTGTAGGTACTACAATTACAAATATCGATGGTCTAGAAGACAAATGTGCTAAATACAAAATTTTCACATTTTAATGCCAAATGTATTAAATGAGCATGCTCTACCGTTCGCACTTATCCAAATGCCATAATTCCGTCTCTTTCTGTCTAAACTGTATTTGTACATTCATAGCTTGTGATGTCAATTTGAAGCCAAAAAAGTAATATATATCATTAGTTTAATTTAAACCATAAAGTTATTATACCAACGGAACTACAAAAAATGTTAAATAGATTTATGACATTTCGCTTGTGTTTGTTTACCATGATTGACAAAATAAGCTAAATACTTTTATTACTGTTGACATTTTGTAACTTTCGATTCCCAATTAGGTATATTATAGGATGTTAATCTTTTCAAGTGCCGGTAGACAAATGGTTTAAGTGGTCTTAGTAGGTACTACTGAACACTCATCTCATCAGTAACTACACACATCAAAAATGTCTAGGGATCAAGTACGTCCTACCTACATCTTAAAGTATCGTTGTTTGGATCCTTATTGATTCTTTTTAGTGAATTTCACGATATGAATGAATTTTTTTTTACATTGTTTAAATATGAAAAATTAACTGTCAATCTGATTTCCTATACAAGAGCATAATGGCAATTTTACAAAACAGTTAAATTTCTGAACTGGAAGTGAAAAAAATTGCAACGTTATGGAGCGACGCGACGGCGTCATTTGACAAGGGTAGAGATTTTTAATCTTTCGCGTTCCATAGTTAACAAAGTTTAAACGGGGATTAACGCAATCTAATTAATAAAAGGATTCATACCTTCTATAAAACCGACGTGACAGTCTCAGTCAGTCAGCCCAGCCCGCCCGTGACCACAGCCGTTGTAACTCGGTCGAAACGTCGGGTATAAAGAAAGTATGAAACCTTTTACTAATTAGTTTGTGTTAATCCGTTTAAATTTCTTTGTTAAGGTAAGAGAGCCGTTGGAATGTTGGAAGCTGGTTCCAGGCAACGTACTGTGGCTGCCGCCATTGGCACTACACAGAGTGTCATAGGCCACCTTTGGACACGCTATCGTATCACGGGCAGCGTGGTCGAGCGACATGGACGAACATCTCGTATCACCACTCGAAGACAAGACCGGTACATCCAAAATACTGCTCGACGGAATCGTACCATGACCGCTATGGCCACAAGGCTCCACAGCGCTTTAGGCTTGCTGATAAGCGACCAAACCATCTGGAATCGTTTACGCGAAGTGCGTCTGCATTCCCGAAGGCCACTGAGGGTTCCACCCATAGCACCCCACAGTCGTAGGGCCCGTTTACAATGGGCTCGCGAACACCGAAATGGGGAGGAAGAAGACTGGCGCTGTGTTTGCTTCTCTGATGAATCACGTTTCGGTATGAAGCCGTATACAAGACGCACTAAAGTTTGGAGGACCTCTGGACGTCAAGAATGCTTGAGATTTTGTCAAGAAGTTCATCTATATGGATAGGGAACAATCATGGTTTGGGCCGGTATTTGGATCGGTGGAAGAACCGATCTCATTTGGATCAGGGGCAACCTCAATGCTCATATCTACGCAGAGAGGATTGTTTCAGATGTCATCAACTCCTTGCGAGGCCGATTTGGTGATTCATTTCGACACACCACTAGAGTCGTAACACTCACTCTTGCAAATTCTCATATCAACGTCCTGCCGTGGCCTGCACAATCACCAGACCTTAACCCAATGAGCATGCATGGGACATGCTCCAAAAAAGAGCTCTGCCGAGCATGGATGCCGCGCACACCCCACAACAACTTTTATGACTTGTTAGAAAGAATGTGGGTGGCTATTCATCAAAGTGATTTGGATGAACTGATTTATGCATGCCAAATCGCTTGTGTGATTCATGTAAATGGTAGAAAAACAGTTATTTTTTTTTACAATAAAATTTAAAAAAATTAACCTTGTTTTTGCTTTTTTGCCAATTAGGTGACCTTAACGTAAGCTAATTTTCCCCAATTTGTTAAAATTGCATTTTTTCTTAGTTTTTTCAACTTATTAGGGATAAAATTGTACTTACCTAAATATTATTAGAATATATTTTTATAGCTAAAAATGTACTTGACCCCTAAGCATTTTTGATGTACACACAATAGGTACACAAAAGTGTTAAGTGAACAATATAATATAAAGTTTATGTACAAACATACTAAGTGATGCTATATCTATATAATACTTTTCGCAAAATATGAAACTCTACAAGTATTATATTAGGGTATGCCCTAATATTATACTTGTAGAGTTTCATTTACAACAACACACAAATGCCTGACCGGACTATTTGGGTTAATAAAAACAGTCCTGAAAAATTGGTAAGTCTGTAATTAGCATGTTTATCTTATAGACCATCAATACATGTTATCTAAATAATAGTTAAGCATGCTTTACATACCTGAGTTAGAAATTTTTGATTGAATAGCACACCTTGTAACTAAGAACTTTGGCGATGTATTTACATAACCTTTACAGATTATTTCTTCATTTTTTTTAGTTCATCATTTATCCAAATTATCTTCTTATTTCTCAACTTAAGATGTTATTATAACTTTGTGTGACAATGTCAACACAAATCCACTAAATCATAGGGTAACTCTTGAAGTAGGTAGGTACGGTAAGAATTCCTTCTATAGTATAAACCTAAAAAGTGTTGTATAAGATTTTTATTTTCAAAATATAGGTAATCTACAAATTAATAATAAACACACTGATATCAACATAGAGAATGAATGTAAATAAATAGGGAATAAATAATAGGTATTTTTTTAAACCCTTTTTATAGGGCTAGACCTCAACAGAGTGTTTGGATGCGGTTAGTGCTTACTCTAAATAACTGTATCAATTTGGTTAGCCTTTCAATGCAGTAAGTGACGAAATGCTTACCGTATTGATAGGGTTTCCCTAACAATCGGCTTAATCAAAAAAGGGGTTTTCCGGTCCCTGCTTTACGGTGATGAAAGATCACTACTATGAACAAGTGTCAGCATGCCTACTACTGGAAGGCCCAGACGGCCCAGAGGTTCGGGTGGAAGCTTTTAAAAGTATATTATATGAACAGAAACTCTGACCAAAATATGCTAAAAAGAATTAAAAGGTAACTTACCACAATCCTGCAGTAAGCACAAACTATAACCACACTAATAAATTAATTTAACTTAAAGATTCCAGCCCGTAAATATCTTAGTAAAATCCAAATAAACACCTGCACGTGTTTTCTAACATTAGTAAAAACTAATTTCAACTTTAATAAAATAAACTATAATTTTCTGCAGACGATCGAATTAAGTACGTTCACCGATCGAACGAACGAAGTCGGGTCGACGGGCTACGGTTATTTGGCTACGTACGGCTACTACGGGGTACGCACGCAGCAGCCAGAAGTAGGTACATTCAATTCAATTCAATTTCTTGAGAAATGGCTTTCGCTACGATTTAGCCAGTGTCTAGTTTTAGGGCAGGTTATTAGTGTACCTACTTAAAGTACAGCAGACTGACATTGACATTGACACTGACACTTTGACAGCTTGATGTTTTTTTTAATTTTGACACAGGCTTTGAAGTCATAACCCCTCCGAATAATAACTTAACCTCTACAAATCCGACGTTTCACCGCGCGGATTAGAGCTTATTAAGCTATAGAAGGAAGGCTAAAATAAAAATCGTGCAACTATGTTTAGTTCCGTTCTATCTTATGGCTAGAAAAGGAGGTTGGAGTGCGACAAGTAGTAATAACGAAAGAAAAGGGACAATCGATCTCTTTCCAATACATCACTTAGGTTCATTAGTTAAAATAGTACGAACTGATGAATGAGTAGTTGCTATTTTAGTCCGGTTTCTATAGCTTTAGTTATTATTCTTAGATTGTAAGCCTGTTTATTAAGCCTGTGCGTCTGTACTCTGGTATTTTGAGTAATAAGCCTTAGAGAAAATTACAAGCCATAATCCATCTATCCATCTGCGAATGATTTAAGACAAGAGTGGTGCAACTCCCGTTGCAATGTACGACAGCGCCATCGATGAACGATGAAACTCAACTTAGTAAGTGGGGACTTTTTGGCGGGAAAGTGGAGAGTCATGTCTACGGTTTTGTTTTATTTTCTAAAATTAATGTGAAATAATGGTGGATTAACGGTTTATATCCACTGGATATTAACCGTTAGTCCACTCTTCCATCCACTCTCGCGGCTTGGTTTAATGAGTTAATGCTACTACAGAAATTTCGCCAGCCTTCCGTTCTCACAAATCTGATCCGTTTTTTGTAGTGCTGTTGTGCTGTTTTATATTTGTCCCAGTCCTCATTGGCTTTGGTATTTTTGGCTTTGTTGAAAAGTGTCCTGAGTTCTTGACGAAGACGGTCAAGTTCTGGCCCCCACCAGCGGCTTTTCTCTAGGCGTTTCGGTGTTACAGCAGGACATGCCAGCTCATAACTTCTTACGAGTGTAGAAGTCAGGAGCTGTACGTTTGCTTCTATTTTGTCGGTACTTGGAATTACGTTACTTACTTGTGTGTTACCTAGTACTTTGTTTGTTAAGTTTTTATACCTTGTTATATCTGTTTTGCGGGGGTTACGATATAGAACAGGGTCTGTTAGTTTGTATTGTATTTTAAAGCATACTCGGCGGTGATCCGCAAAGGAATGGTTCGTTTGAAACATGCCATCCCTCAATGAGGTTCGCCGCCGCATGTGTTGCTAAAGTAATGTCTATGATGGTTTGATACCTTGAACTAACAAAAGTAGGTTCCGTGCCTATATTCATAATGTTCAAGTTTGTTTGGAAAATATATTCGGTTAGTAACTCACCCCTTTTATTGGTATCCTTACTTCCCCACAGTGAGTGATGTGCATTGCAGTCTGCAGAGATGATCAGGTCCCATTGTTGTGCTTCGCAGTGTTGCACCAGCTCGGCTAGCTGTCTCGGAGGAACTTTACCGTCGCTCGGCATGTACACTGAGGCTAGCACTAGGACAGTCTGTTTATCCGTTAGAATCTTCACAGCAGTGAGGTCTCTAGAACAGAATTGGTTAAGCAAAATGGCTGATATGGTTTTAGGCATAAAAATGCAAGTTCTTGGTTTATCGACGGTTGTATCTAAGAGCAACTTACCGCCTATGTTATTTAGACCGCAAATTCTGTTGTTTCTGATCCAGGGCTCTTGGATCAGAGCGGCGGTCTTGTTGTCTGCCTCCAGCACTCTGCGTAGCGTGGCCGCCGCTATTTGTTTGTGCTGGAGGTTGGTTTGAATGATGTGGAGGTGGTGGTTACGGGCTACGCAGGATGCCATCTTCATCACTGGTAGTGCCCCCACCCTGCAGCAACGAGTCTGTCTCCATCTCGCTTAAACCCTGTTGGGGAGCTGAGGTGGACTGCTCGGGAGTCGAGGTCTCCCTTACAGTGGCCGCGACTGAACTCGTTGCCGTTTTTGCGTCCTCGGTCTTTGTCATTTCTTCCGAGGAGAAGAAACGGATATACCCACTACCCGACATGTGGGCTATCCGGCGTTCTCTGTCGAGAATCGACTGCCGCTGGTCTTCGGGAATTCCCAGCACGAGATGGACGGCAGCCTACTTGGAGCCTGCTTCCGTTGCCTTCTCGTCTACTGTCATTCCGTAGCTTTGCCAGGAGTCAACTTTGTACCACGGGTTCTGGGCACAAAGGACTCTGTGCAGCGTAGCGGCGTCGGTGATGCGGGTGTGTAAAAGAAGCCCTGCCTTGAGCCTCTTCTTCAACTCGGACTGTCGGATGACAGCCAGAGTGGTGCTTGGTATCGGAGATGGGATGGTCTTGACCGTTCTCTCAAGCCAGCTGAGAGCGTTCGCGTCCTCGCACCACATCGCCAACACTCCATCCAAAAGGAAGGGGCGTCCGCGGAAAGATGGAGCTTGCGTGCTCGGAGACGGAGACAGAACAGTCTGTAGGATGCTATCATCGATGGCTTCCCTCAGCTGATCTGCCTGGCTTTGCGAGAGGTCCCTCGGCGGGACGGTGATGACCGCTACCCTCAGATGCGATTTACTCGCATCTGCATAGCTCTCCGTCCGCCTCGGTCTCGCATCGGTCTTCGCGCGTTTGGCATTCCCCCTGGGAGACTGGGTCTCATCCAGGCGAGTCCGCTTCGAGGAAGCTGACTTACCCGGACAGTCCCCAGTCCCAGGCTGACCCTTTTCAGGGGCAGTGGGAGCCGCCGCAGCGTTCCGCCGACCGCGAAAACCTCTTGGCTTCCGCCTCCTTTTCGGCTGGCCAGGTTGTGTTGGTGGTGGTGGGTTCGTTGAGGAAGCCGTCTGTGCCGTTGCCGACTCCGTGAAGTTGGCCGGTACAGATTCGCGCTGCGTTGAGGAAGCCGTCTGCGCCGTTGCCGACTCCGTGAAGTGGGCCGGTACAGATTCGCGCTGCGTTTCCGCTGCTGCGTCGGCTGTCGTTGTTGGTGTGGTTTTTGCCTGAATAGCCTCCCTTCTCGCGCGACTGCGTTTCGGTCGGTTCTTCGGCGGTTCCTTTGTCGTAACCACGGGATTGGTGTCTCCCCTTTTGCAAGGGCGCTTGTGAGCGACCGTGGTCCATTGTGATACGATGGCAGTATCTACCATGGTTGGTACCGCCTCAATGAGGCCCGAGAGGTCCAGACTTGCGCCTGTCCCTGAGCACAGGTTGTCCCCCCCAGATTACGTGGGACTGACTAAGCTGGGCTTGGTGAAGGATTCTCCGCTACCGGAGGCAGCGGTACCTTCCTGGGGTAGTAATTTTTCTCCTTGTGCTGACATTTCGGTTGTTGGGGCTGAAGGAAACTTACACTACCCGCCCGTGGTGAGTGTGGACAACTTTTAGGGGGGATTTAGTGCCCCAAGGCTCTGCATGCCTAAAGGATTGTGGTTTTGCGCCGCCACTGTTCGGCTCTGCAGGAATTTGTGAAGGAACTTAGGATAGGGGAAAGGTTTGGATGTATGGGGGAAAACGGCCAGAGGTTTTAGTTATGCCAATTACATATGGTAACTGGCCAAAAACAGGCGGCAACCTCGAGAAGGATAGTTCACTGGCCTTGCCTAAGGGATCTACGCGACCTGCACTACTCCCTAAACCGTTTGCCAATCTCAGCGTTTGGACAGACGCTGAGAGTAGGGGAGTCATCACTCAAGACTCGCTTGATTGACCACACCCCCGCCCACACATTTTTACGTCACCTAATGAACACCTGACATGTTATGGTTTAGTTAAATATGGCGTTATAGTTAAATTCAAATTCAAATTCAAATTCAAAAATCATTTATTCAGTTTAGGCTACAAGTAGCTCTTATGAATGTCGCTATGCCATCGGTTCGTAAGTCTACTCTGGGCGGGAGAGCTTGCACTGAGAAGAACCGGCAAGGAACTCAGCAAGTGTCCAGCTCTTTTCTCCCTTACAGCGTCAAAAGAAATAAAAATTGGAAAATGCCCTATCATAGCAGGACACTTTCCATTACAAATAAACACAAAAAATATAGAAGACAACCACAACATGTAAAAAAACAAAAAAATAAACAAATCTAATATATCAAATTTCCATCCGGTATAAGTTTCAATTTCCACAATGTCATACAGTACCACTCAGTACTGTAATAAAAGTCAAAAATTGTTTAAGAAAAACAAAGTCAAACTATAGTAATTAATACTAACAATAAGATAAGTATGCAAGAGCAGACCAGCCTCCACAGGCGGCACCCGTTCACGAGTATGACATATGAATCAGCCATCGCTTCGCTCAACCATATTTTAGGGAACGTAACGACCCGACGCACACGCCACCACCGCAGAGACAATAAAGAGAGCATGACACACTCAAGATACTTTAAATAAAAACTTAATGATCTATTTAACGCAATGCTGTTTGTTATCTGTAGGACACTGTTCAAAACTATCATATCAGTATAAAAATTATATAAATTAATTTTATTATGTATATTGATACAAATAAAAGTGGCCGTAACGGCTTATTTAACTAAACCATAACATGTGAGGTGTTCATTAGGTGACGTAAAAATGCTAAATTACTTTATTCAAATAGTTTGTTGAGCATAATTTGATTTGCTATCTCTAATTACTAGATATGTTTTTTTTTCATTAGTGGCGCTAGTGTGCGGCGTAAACGCTCTTAACATCAGGTGAAATGGAGTCATTTGCCAAGCTACGAAAAAAAAAAATAAAAAAACGGATTATGTTTTCGACTGAAAGACTAGTACCCATAGTCATGAACAAATTAAAAAAAAACCTATAATGCCATGCCAGTGACATACGTTATTAGTATCTCTCTCTACCTAGTTTGTGCCAGTGACTTATTTTGTGCAGTGGGCTGCATCAGCTGCATGTCCGTCTGTCACGAAGTGGAGAATTTTGGACAATCGATATAGTTTTTGTCCAGTTGCAACTGCAATGAGTGCTCTAAGTAATACATTAGAAAATATATGGAAACGGAATGACGACTTTTGTTGCCTGTGTTTTAACTCTGTACCAGGCGAATTCATTCACATTGAAGATGAAGTTTATGTTCCGCACAATGACACCGAAAACGTAATTCCAGTGTTTGAAGTATTTGCAAATATTTTTGTAAACGAGGTAGGTACCTTAACCATTTCATTTTCGATCCGTTTGGGGTTGAAACCCTCTGGCCGTGGGGTCCGAGTGCTCATGTTTTATTTAATGACATCTCCAAACGGCTGGTTGACTCTTCCCATGACCTAAAGGCTGGCTTTTACCTTGGCCAGAGGCTAAGCATTGCCATACAACGAGGCAATGCCGCCAGTCTCTTGGGTGCCTACATTTCCAGTCGACAGTGACGCGGAGGAATTTTTGACGCCATATTTTAGTTTAGTAATTAGTAAAAAAAAACAATTTTAGTTAATTATGTTTTTTATCAAATTGTTTTATTTCTTATTTTATTAGTAAAAGATTTCATTCTAGTTTATCTTCCACTTTCATTGCCTTTTTATTTAATTATTTACTTATTATGTACTGGGATCAAAAGTAGCCCTTATCACTACCGGTCCCTTTCTCTATCTCTGTACAAAAATTACATTATTCCATTGCTGTAATAAAGCAAAGTTTTAGGACAAACAAACAATTACACTGACAATATAGTAACAGCTAGGATTCTCCTCTCTGCAGGGACTAGTTAAGTCTACTTCTTTTCCCAAAGAATCAAAGTGTTGACACCCAATTACTTATTTAAGAATAGTTACATATCTTGCAATTAGTTAAAGTAATAGAGTCATCTCCAAGTGTGTATCACTGAGAAAAATCTGAGACTACTCTCATCCACTGCATCTATCATCTATCTCATCTCTTCTTTAAATTATGATATGCCTAATTGTAATTTGTGTTTTAATGGAGCAAATCACCCTTGTTTATTATAATCAATTTATTTGTGTTTCAGATTCTTGATTATATATTCACCTTCAAATATGTGTGTAGGACATGCACCCAGTCAGCAATATTCAGCTATAACTTTATTAAAACATGTAAATCAAATACAGAAATGCTAACAAATACCATAAATGGACTACTAACTAGTGTTGAGCATACAGAAAATGAAATAGAAAATTATAGCACACTGTTCCTAAGTTTGAATACTTCTGATTTTACTAGCAAACAGTATTTAGATGTAAAAACCCCTTTAAATAGCCTAACTACGGCTCATCCGAGATACAATTTATTAGTTAACCCTCTAGAAATTAAACCCAAACTTGAAATTGACATAACAAGTAAGCCTGTGAAAATTGAAGTGGCTTATGAGGAATGCAAAACCGATAGTAATGAAGTTATGCCTATAAGGTTGAAAGACATGGTGTTCAATAAAAATGAATCAATAATACGATGCAAGGAGTGTCTCAAGGTATACACAAGTTCGAATAATCTTAGAAATCATTTTGTAAAGGTACATGCACCAAAAATATACAAATGCACTGAATGCAAAAAGTTGTTTGGCTCACCTTCCTGCTTAGAAGCTCATAAATTGGAACATTGTGTGATAGTGTGCAGTGAGTGTGGGAAGACATTTAAAAATAAACATACTTTTAAATCACACGAAATGAATCATTACATGAGGCTGCTTTGTCAAAACTGTGGGAGAGTTTACAAAAATAAAGCAACATACCAAAAACACATTGAATTAAATGTGTGCAGTCAGAAATCAAGAGCATCACCTGCCAACGCAAAATTTACGTGTGACCTTTGCAACAAAAAATACACTCAAAAAGTTTCTTTACGTGTTCATATACAGTATGAACATGGAAATTATAAATACCATGTCTGTAATGTGTGCAACAAAAAGTTCTGGGCACAAAGTAGGTTAAAAGCTCATATGGTTAAACATACAAGGGAAAGAAAGTTTGCTTGCACGTTATGTGATGGTACGTTTGTGACAAAGGAGGCTTTACTATATCACACACGTATCCATACAGGTGAGAAACCCTATGAGTGCCCCGATTGTGATGCAAGATTTCTCTCATCATCACGTAGAGCAGATCATGTTAAACGGCACCACACTAATGCTACATTGAAGTGTGATGTTTGTGGAAGTAAATTTAATTCCCTTAATTATCTACAAAAACATAAAAAAGGACATTTTAATGTAAAACCCATTGATAGTACACCAACAAAGGTCTGTAAAGACATTACACCACAAAAGGTAAATGCGGTGGATTTTAAAAAGTTTACACAGGAATTGAAAGATATGTCTCATGACGATTTTAATATCAATGAGCAACATGAAACTGATATCTACCTACAATTCACTAAAGAAGAGTTCATGTAAATAAGAGTCATTATACTTGTAATTTATACTAAACTAGTTTATGTGCTAACTCCTGAACATGTTTTCCTAATTATTAAAAAGTATTCTTTAAATTTGTTCATGTTTAATATAATCTGAAATCTGAATCCATTCAGTTATTTTGGCATGAAGAACAAATAAGCAAATATAAATTTAGAATTTCGCATTTATATTATTATTATTATAATATAGATTATTAATTTCAAATGTTTTCCATTTTGGATATCAGCATAGATCTATGCAAAAAATATATAAAATCATACCATTTGTGATAAAATACTAAATATTTATTAATTACTTATATTTTTACAACGAAAGGTTTATTTTTCTTATTTATTGATTATGAATTAAATATTAAACAACTGGTAATCAATAACATAGTACTTTTGTTTTATTATTATTTTTTATGGGTAAGACCTCCGCCATCCCGCATCATCCCGCCTCTGGGATTAGGTGTTATATAGACATTTATACATATTTAGATAAGATGGTGGTAAGGTAACTAGCCAGTGGCTAGCTACCACCATCTTATATAAATATGTCGCCCCAACATTAATGTTTGTAGCATTGTTATGTTTCGACAGATAGAATAAAGACTTCGGGTGAAGTGCGCTTCCACCTTCGGCCTACCCGTAAAATAAAATAAAAAATCTGGTGTTTGTTGTGTGTGTTTATATAGCTCAAGGGCCAGTGTTGGACCATGTAGTTTGTATGAGCCTAACTAAACTCAATCTGTTTAGAATATAAGTTTTTCTATATAGACAGATGTCACTTCTATAAAACGGTCTGCTCGGTTCGCACGTTGTGTGCTATAATATAAAACTATTACAGAACAACTGGTGTTTCTTTTGATCCCGGAGCCCACAGAACACATATACCCGAAGCCTCTCCAACAATGATAAGGACGAAAGGTGGAAACGCACTTTACCCGAAAACCTCAACTACTGCGGCATATTAAGGCACTGCCTATCTTATCTCTATCAGGCAGATTCTGTCTGTCTACATACAACAATGCTTCTACTCTACTATTTCTTTTTCTTTTTTTTTCTTTCGCCATCTCTGAGGTCCCGGTTTCGATCCCCGGTCGGGTCAATTTAGAAATTATTGTTTTTCTAAATTATCTCGGGTCTGGGTGTTTTCTATAAGTATGTATTTAAATATTCTAAGATATATGTTCATGTTTATCCATTGTCTAGTGACCATTTAACGAGTTTCATAACGAAGCTTCTCTTGGACTAGATAATTGGTGTGAGTGTAGGAAAGTTTATTTATTTAATTTTATTTGTTTATGATGATGGTTTTGTATACCTACCTACTTAGTATAGGTCTTGTATAGGTATATATTTTTTTAAATAATGTTAATAGTGGCATTAGTCGACACATTTTGCATTGCAAAAAAATAACATTGGTAGTCATCATTGAAATTTTACAGGATGACAGTTAGGAAGCAGGTGGTCGGTATTTATTTGTAGTTAAAGATTAAAATCAGTTGATGACTCCTATTTTTAAAGATTAAAGGAAAAAAATGTCAACCGCTGAATCGTGTCAAACTGGTGCCTCTATGGCCATTATTTCGGGTTCCCTTTGCCTTATTTATACCTGACAGCTGATGAAGAAATCTAAAAGAAAACAGAATTCTTGGCGGGAAAGTGAAGAGTTATGTCTGTGGTTTTGTTTTATTTTCTAAAATTTGTGTTATGTCGAATATTAATGTGAAATAATGGTAAGTGTTCGTGAGTGTGCATGAGTGTTGGCAAATGAAACAAAACAGTGCAACGGCACTTTTCAAATTCTTTCAAGAATTCCGCGTGAGGACTTAGTAAAGCCCCTCATCTTTACTGAGATACTCGAGGGGTTGGGGGGTATGTCATTTCTCACTTCTCATTTCTTTTATCATTCATCATCCATCATCCTATATAGTTTATTACAGATAGTACTAATGATTTTAAGAAACTAATGACATGGCAGCATGGTCTATGACCTTAGCCGGTTCCTCAAGAAACAAAGTACACTTAAAAACAAAATCTAAAAAAAACAATCATTGCCGACGAAAAGATTAAATTGTAAATTGTCAACAAGGTGTAATTTTAGCAATTAGCAAGTATTTCTCTATTTAGAAAAAACTTAAATTAGGGAGAACATTAAGTACATAATAATGACGTTCTGGGAAGATACGTTAATCATTTTAATATCACAGGTACTTAACTAAATAAATATGATGTACCATAGGTGGTTATGTTTTCATTTTTAATTTGCCGATTTCATTTTGTAATAATTTTTACATTGTTTATACATTGAATACTCATTGAACCTCTTTATAAAAATTAAATTTTGGAAAGTTTTCTTTCGGTGGATACTTTGTAGTGAGAAGGAGCCGCAAGAAATTAGCAATTCTTTTTCTGTTATAACTTTCACACATTTGTTGTTGGTCCCTGTTGTGTCTGTATTTATTGAAATTCTCCAACCCGCTTTAGGCTAGAGTGGTGTGGTAAGTTATAGCTAGGGTTGCCAACCCTACTTTATAATACCTCCTTCTATTTTAGGAGTCTAACTACTATTATTTTAAAAATATAATATAGTAGGCGAAACTAGGTACTATATTTTTACTATAGTTTTCTGTGATGAACACAAAGTGGAAGGATGAGAGTTAATGGTGTTTTGTAACTTTAACTTAAGATTATAAGTAATAATAGTTACGAAACAGTCCTTAAAAATAAAAAAAAATATTAATAAAAGCTCAAAGCAGCAAAAAATATTCATTTAAGAAATAAAGTAAACATATTTTAATAAGTATACTATATTTTTTTAATTAATTCCCTATCTACTATATTTTTATGGGTACTGAATCCAAAAATACTATATTTGGTCTAAAAAAGTTGGCAACCCGAGTTATAGCCCCACTTCCCACTTGAATACAGCTGCTTCAAAAAAATATAACTATGTTTAATCAATCTTGTATGGTGTTTGCGAAACAGTGAACTGTTTATTTAAAAGAAAAGAAAAAAATATAACATTTACATTAACTTTTCCAGATTGTTTTTTTTGTTGGCGGTTGGGTATTCTTCGTCAAACAGCTGTTCCGAGACTATGAAGTACACCACACATTGGTGCAGCTCATCTTCTCAGTCACCTTCGCCTTGAGCTGTACAATGTTTGAATTGATCATATTTGAAATTATTGGCTATCTAGATACAAGGTTAGTGCCACAGTCAGTAGTAGTAAGTTTTTTTACAAGCTTTTATTTATTTTATACTAGCTGACCTGGCGAACTTCGTACCACCATATTTTTTTTCCTGAATATAGTACAAAAATAAAACTACAATTAAATAATTCGATCTTAACTATTGTAATGTTTTGTAATGTACACACGCCTGCACATCAACCTACCACAAACTGTCAAATTTCTGCAATAGACTTTGAACTTTATTCCTTAACAATATGGTTGATAATGTATTGAAGAAATTTGACAGTTTTGGATAGGTTGATGAGCAGGCGTCTGTACAATGTAATTCTATTAGATTGATATTAAGATATGATGTATCATGTCATAACAAGACACTGTCGACTGAACAGACATCTGACAGTGATAGGAGTGAAAACCGACCCCATATGCCCGGAGTGCACGGAAAGTGAGGAGACCAGCCTCCACCTACTAGCTGAGTGCCCTATGTAATCACTGATAAGATGGGAGCTCTAGGGGTCGGACACATTACACATAGAGGACCTGAAGGATCTGAAGGTGGAGCAGATAGCAAGATTTACTAAAGAGACCAAAAGATTCGACGGGGCGCCGTGAAAGCTGGATCAACCTTAGCTCCCTCAAAGTCCTCAATAAATTAAAATAAAAGATAATATGATAACTAGTGGTGTATATAGCAGAATACAGGCACTTATCAGTTGTTTCAACTGCCTGCCTGATAATTTATAATAATAATAATAATAATAATAAAGTCGCGCCGCCTCAGTGGTCGCTCACTATGGGCCTTATCAGAAGGCTCAAGGTCACTCAAAGAGCTATGGAGAGGGCTATGCTCGAGGTTTTTCCATGTGATCGAATCAGAAATGAGGAGATCCGCAGAAGAGCAAAGGTAGGACTGATGGCCGCTGGGGCGGAATAGTCCTTGAGTGGCGACCACGTACCAGAAAGCGCAGTGTGGGCAGGCCTCCAACAAGGTGGACCGACGATCTGGTGTATGTCGCGGAAAGCCACTGGATGCGAGCAGCACAAAACCGGTTGTTGTGAAGATCCTTGTGGGAGGCCTTTGTCCAGCAATGGACGTCTTTTGGCTGAGATGATGATGATGATGAACGTCCTATTTATAAATTATGTATTATACGTTTATTTTGTACTATATTTGTAAAAGTATATTTATATAAATTGCTCCTACCATGTTATTTCTGCACCACTCTATGGTTGACTGGTAGAGAATGCCTCAGGCATTAAGTCCGCCATGTAGTTTGTGTTGCAAAAGTTTTAAATAAATAAATAAATAATATTTTAATTAATTTTTCTGCAATATACATTGCATTACATTCTGTAAATCAGCAAATAAAGGATACATTTATTATTTTAATAAAAGTAAAAAGCAATCACATTCTCTAAGATTAGCTTGTATTGAAATAAATAGTATCTATTTTCCAATATATTTCTACTGAATGTGTTCTTTGTTTTTTCAGCTCAAGATATTTCCATTGGAACATGGGATTGTATTCATTGCTGTTTATGGTGATAGCGCTCATACCATTCTATATAGCATACTTTTGCATCAGTAACATAAGATTCAGTAAGTATAACCAGTGGCATATTATTTTAATGTAATTTATTAACACTTTAAAACATATTCAAAAACAAATCGGACCATTATAAACTATCAAATTACAAAAACACTTCTAAAAAGTTAGATCAATTTATATATGTTCTAGCCGTCACCCGCCCGCTTCGCTGTGCGAAAATAATGGGTCAATGAATGCTAATCAAAATAATTATATGTTTACCAACATCATATAATAGCCTATCATTTGCACAATCTCATATTCTTACACATACAAATTTTCATCAAGAGCCGTCACTCTCCCGCTTTTTCTTCTTCTTCAGCCCGTCGCCACCCAATGCTGAGTGTAGGCCTCTCCCTTTGCACGCCATCTCTCACTGTTGGTAACCACCCCAAACCAGTTCAAACTCGCCCGCTTCGCTGAATGTAAACTTGTGAATAATTTTTTTTTTTATAGCCTATCTTTTGCACAATCTCATGTTCTTACTACAATAGCATAAACTTTTTTTTTCTTTTTTTTTATAGCCTATCATTTGCACAATCGCATGTTCTTAATAAATACAAATTTTCATCAAGATTGGTCAAGCCGTTCTTCAGTTAAAAGTGGACATACAGACAGACAGACAAAAATTTCAAAAATCATAGAATTGGTGTCAGTGAATCATAAAATAATGATTTATCCCTAAATTTGTCAGAAAAATTGCAAGAACACACAGAGCCAGTACAGATTTATATAGTAGTATATATCTATCTATATAGATAATCATAGACACAGACATTTATTAATAACATATAGTTTTTTGAAGTGTCTTTCAGATTCTCCAATATACCTACTGCTTTTGTAAAATAGTGGGAGAAAAGAAACATTGTTGATGATTAGGTATATTGTTTACAGGTTGGACAGGTCGAATTCAATGACAAATTCATAATTTTTTAACCAAATGATGATTTATTTTGCATGCAATTTTGTAAATAAATAACACACAAAATGAAAAATGCGTAAAATCGAGTTGGCCGCGCGAATTTAAGATGGCCGTCTTTCCCGCTGTACCGTCATCTCGGGTCCCGTCGTCAAACGTCGGCCGGTCAGTCATTAGCAGTCATTAACAACCACTGCACCGGTGGTTTATGGCTCATTCTCCCTATCCATCCATAGGGAAGGCTCGTGCCCCAACATTTTATGTCCCCACGGACATGAAATGATATGATGATGATGATTTAAGGCTTTTTCCATATATGTATTAGACATATACCATATCATAATTTTAAACTTTATTACCTTGAAATAAGATTGAAAAGCAATAGCAAAATAGTAATAACGTTTCTATTTGTTGCAGTGTCACAGAACATGATTAGACTGCTGACAGTATTTGTATGGTTTATATACTTATATTTCTTCTGGAAAATAGGGGATCCCTTTCCAATATTAAGCCCAAAGCAGGTATGTAACATTTAATCAGCTATTTAGCTTTATTAAAATTAGTAAGGATTTTGCCCAGAATCAAAACGTATGGCGATAGCCCTAATGATAATAATGATGCTGCATTGGGAGCATCTATGACATCTTATCATAACAAAGTGAACCTTAACTTCTTGTAATTAGGTTGATTTTGTTATTTGTTTAGATTTCCTGGTTGGTTCGAGCGTTCAATGCTCAGATCATAGTTTCCTTTGGGTCCTTGGAGGTGCCTTCTGATTTTAATCGTAAAAATATAGAGATTCTATAAAGGATATAGGAGCTCAATGGCGCAGTGGTTGACGCGCCCAGTTCGCGAGTGCTGAACTTAAGCAACTTTCGCAAAGGCCGGCCATCGGATGGGTGACCAAAAATGTATCATCTCGAGCTCCTCCGTGCTCCGGAAGGCATGCAAAGCCGTCGGTCCCGGCTGCTTTAGCAGTCGTTAACAACCATCGCACCGCACTGGGCCCGCGTGGTGGTTTTTGGCCCGTACATAGGAAAGAGAGACATAAAATGAGCTGATGATGATAACGATGAATTATCTTCGCAGGGTATATTCTCTATAGAGCAGGGAGTGTCTCGCATCGGCGTTATCGGTGTGACGGTGATGGCGCTTCTCTCTGGGTTTGGCGCTGTCAACTACCCTTACACATCCATGGCCATATTTTTAAGGTACAATCGTCATATTAATAAAAATCAATACAAAATAGTAACAAACGAAATTAAAATTAAAATCAAGGCAATAAGGCTTGTTTTATAATGGAAATAGACACTTAATTTCGGTTCGAAGATGGAATTACAGTGATCTATAAAATGTTTTTGTTTTGTTTATATAATTTTTAACGCAAATTTTGTTGTGAACAAATTACAAAAACACAAATGTTGAAAAAATTTCCACGAGCAGGATTTGAACCTGCACCCTTCTGACATACCGGGTCAGGTGCTCTCCCAATTTTTTTTTTTTTACCATGAGATTTTATTTTTTTTAGGAGAAAACCTATACAAAAATGTCTGAAATCGATTCATTAGCTTCTTAGATTAAATGAGATAGATGGATAGATTGCTTAGATTCGTAACCAAATACCAACTTACAAGGTGTGCTTTTAAAAGCAATAAGTGCCTTTACTTAACTTACACTGGAATAAACGAGTTTACTTTAACTTTGAATTTGACTTCTATTGTAGACCCGTAACACAAGCAGATGTGCTCTCAATAGAGAAGAAGTTGCTACAAACAATGGACATGATATTGGTGAAAAAGAAAAGGATAGCGCTAGCCGAAGCGAACCAAGTGGGAGGGAGACAGAACTACAACGCGATGGACCAGTCCAACGCACAGAAACGCGGCTTTTGGAAGAACATATTGTCTAGTGTTGGCAATATTGCAAACCCACTAAGCCACGGAACGGAAAGTAAGTTTGCAGTGAGGTCTCGGGTTTATTCACGGCGTGGATATTTATAAGGTGTTAAATGACCCTTAAATGAAATAAAAGCAGTTTCATTTTAATAAATAATAATAATAATTAATTCCAGACATTACCCAATTACGCCAAGAGATAGCCGGTCTCGAGGAGCTGAGTCGCCAGCTGTTCCTAGAAGCTCACGATGCTAGGAGCATGCGAGAAAAGATCGACTGGTCCAAAACCTTCCAGGGAAAGTACTTCAACTTCCTGGGATACTTTTTCTCGCTGTACTGCATTTGGAAGATATTTATTGTGAGTACAACATCATCATCATCTCATTTTGATAGCCCACTACTGGGACAATATAGATGGTTGAGGAGAAAGGGCCATAAACCACCACGCCGGCCCAGTGCGGATTGTTGGTAGTTAGCGATTGCATAGCCATCGGTTGCAATGACCGTTGGATAGATGGCGCGCTGTGCCGCTATTAGCACTCTACAAAAGCAGTGACAAAATTCAGCGTCTACGTCAGCCTTCCCGGTAGCATAGCGGTCAGTGCAGCCGCCCGGATTGCGGAAGACCCAGGTTCGATTCCTGGCTGGGTCGGGTAGGCGTTTAATTTTTTCACTGTATTTTGTAAATTTTATAAATATTTAGTTAGCGATTTCTAATGCATCCGGGACCAACAACATTACGTGCCTTCCGAAGCACGGAGGAGTTCGAGATGATACATTTTTGGCCACCCATCCGATAACCGACCTTTGTGAAAGTTGCTTAAACTTAACACTCGCAGAGCGCAGACCGGGTGCGTTAACCACTGCGCCATCGAGCTCCTCGCGTGTATGTATTTATTGATCGAAGATTACTCTCTTCGATCGAAGTGTTCTATTATTCTATTCTTTGGAAAAGAAAAACAAAGTGTTGACAAAAATTCCACGAGCGGGATTCGAACCCGCACCCAATGACATGCCGGGTCAGATGCACTACCAACTATGCTATCGTGCGTGGCTCAATCCAGCTCGACGTAATTAATCAACGCCATCACCGACTCTTACTTACTTCTTACTATTCTTTTTTATTCTCCCGTATCTTACTTCTTACAAAATATTTATAAAAAATTATAAAATACAGTGAAAAAATTAAACGCCTACCCGACCCATAAATATTTAGCTTTAGTGCAGCAATTAGCACTTAAAAATAAAAAGTAAAAATTTGTGGTATTTCATCTGCAGAGATGAATCTGCATAGCCATCGGTTGCAATGAGCGTTGGATAGATGGCGCACTGTGCCGCTATTAGCACTCGAAAAGAATTAAAAAAGCAGTGACAAAATTCAGCGCTTACGTCAGCCTTCCCGGTAGCATAGCGGTCAGTGCAGCCGCCCGGATTGCGGAAGACCCAGGTTCGATTCCTGGCTGGGTCGGGTAGGCGTTTAATTTTTTCACTGTATTTTATAAATTTTATAAATATTTAATTTTGCTTCAGTGCAGCAATTAGCACTTTAAAATAAAATGTATGTAATATAATCTCTCGTATCCCAGTCGACAATCAACATAGTGTTTGATCGCGTGGGCAAGAAGGACCCGGTGACCCGCGGGCTGGAGATCGTGGTGCACTGGCTGGGGCTGGCCGTGGACGTGGCCTTCTGGTCTCAGCACGTCTCCTTCGCGCTGGTAGGATGTATAGCGCTCACCAGTATTAGGGGCCTGCTGCTTACGCTTACTAAGGTAACTTTAGTGGGTTCAAAACTTCAAAAAATTCAAAATTCAAAATTCAAAGTCATTTATTCAGTTTAGGCTACAAGTAGCTCTTGTGAGTGTCACTATGCCATCGGTTCGTAAGTCTACTCTGGGGCGAGAGAAGACCCGGCAAGAAACTCAGCAAGTGTCCAGCTCTTTTCTCCCTTACAGCGTCAAAAATATTGGAAAATGCCCAATCATAGCAGGACACTTTCCATTACAAATAAACACAAAAAATATAGAAGACAACCACAACATGTAAAAAAAACTAAAAAAAAATCTAAGTTAACAAATTTACATCAGGTAAAAGTTTAAATTTCCACAATGTCTACAGTACCACTACAGTATAGTACTTTAGTAATATAGTTATAAGATAGTTATTTAATAGTTTGGTTTTATTTATCATAATATAATATTACTCCTCTTAATCTTCGACATCAACACTCATCATCATTACCATCAGCACCATCATCTCATATTTCACTGATGGGGGCATTCTTCCCACATGAACAATAAAACGCAAGTCTAGGCAACACAGCATTTTCTAAATGACTGACTGTAACTTGCCTTCTTTTATTTTATCATAAACTACCAACAGAAAATTTATTTATACTCAGTTCTTGACAAATTACTTTCAGAATGTATGTTTATTGTGTTATTTACATGCTGTATAAAATTTTGATTACATACCTTTGTTCCTTTACAGTTCTTCTACAAGATCTCCTCGTCGAAATCTTCGAACATAATCGTACTTATTCTGGCCCAAATTATGGGTATGTATTTCTGTTCATCAGTGCTGTTGATACGTATGAATATGCCTGCCGAATACCGCATAATAATCACCCAAGTGCTGGGCGATCTGCAATTTAACTTCTACCATAGGTGGTTTGACGTCATCTTCTTGGTTAGCGCTCTTACTAGTATATTTACTCTGTACTTGGCTCATAAGCAACCGTCTGTTAGTTAGTGCGATGTTCTTGGAATAAGGAAAGTCGACCATAAAGTTGTTTTACCAGCTTAAAAGTGAATATTGTTTGCTTACTATAAACAACAAGGTCTATTTTTGCTTACAAGACCCAAGTGGCAGATACGTTGTCATCATTGACAATGAGCCTTATGACGACACCTCGTTTTGCGTACATTAAAAACAGCTGATCCGTACTGGCGCTGTCATAAGGTCGAAAATACGTAGCGCCCGCGACGATTGAGACTGCTTCGAAATTAACAGAATCATATAAAATTTAACAAAATATGCAGCTACCAAATTACGAATATTGATGTTATCAATGTATTTGAGTGGTTTCCAATTAAGTCGAATTCCGAATTAAGTGATTTCGTTGTGATTTCAACAATAGTGTTTTTTTAGAGATTGTGATTTTTTAATCGTGTATTTAAGCTAGCATTTCAGATTTTAGGCATCTATTCGGCGAAAATTGGTGCATTTTTCAGCCTCATTTTTCGCCTTAAGGTGCTCCCTCACCAGGAGCATTCGACTGTAATATGACATTACAATTCCGATCATTACATCTACATCAGTGAGAGAGAAGAATCGAGCATTACATTTTCTTTTTCGTGAGAGGGTTATTCCCACCACATTTTGAACTTTATGTGATTGGGATAAGATTGAAAAAATGAAATATCGTAAAAAAAATCTACCACTACGCCCCAAAGAGTTAAAGCAATTTCATGGTCGACTATAAGAGTAACGAGCCTTTTTAAAATTATTTCTAAGTCAAAGTCGATAAATACATATATTAAAAATGTTGCATTTCTATCGTGGGAGGCGATTTTTGAACCAGTGGCTAGTTCTCATGCATTTTTTTAATGCAATGATATCTATCAATGGTGAGTGCTCGTTTTACTCTTATTGTAAGTCACTGGTTACTTGTTTTTGACACCGAAAATTCTCGAACGTTATCATAATAATCTAATTGTAAATAATGCAACAATAATTTTATTTCATAGCGTAGGTATTTAGTTAATGTCATGTCAAAAATCGCCACCCTGTTCGTGATACTTGCGTTATCGCAAGTTTTTCGTTATTCTATTTTAAGTTAAACGTTTCACATTACAATGTACTTTACAAACTTCAAAGCTCTCTAATAAACTAATTTTAATGAAAATATCTACGCTTAATGGAACTACAGTGACGTTGATAGTTCATATATAAAAAAACTTTGATACAACTGAATTTTATGCAAAGATTCAAATCACATAAAATCAATAAAACAAACGTTTTTTTTAAATGTTTTCTACTAACTGACAATTATTGTGTCCCTTAGGCAAAGAAAATTTTGGCAAATTGATAAAAAAAATGGAGATTTGAAATTTGTATGAGTTACCGTAATGTGCAATGGTTCTAAATGAAACTGAAATTTGTATTTTAAAGCAGCAGCGCCCATGGATTGGTCTTCAATTTCAGTCATGTTTTGTAATTAGCATTCGAGAACCAATCTAAAATATCTGTTTAAATATTTATAAAATTTGTAAAATACAGTGAAAAAATTAAACGCCTACCCGACCCAGCCAGGAATCGAACCGCATCCGGGCGGCTGCACTGCTAAAAATTAGCACTCAAAAAATTAAAAGCAGTGACAAAATTCAGCGCTTACGTCAGACTTTCCGGTAGCATAGCGGTCAGTGCAGCCGCCCGGATTGCGGAAGACCCAGGTTCGATTCCTGGCTGGGTCGGGTAGGCATTTAATCTTTTCACTGTATTTTATAAATATTTAATTTAGCTTCAGCGTAGCAATTAGCACTTGAAAATAAAAAGTAAAAATATCTGTTTAACTTTAAGTGGTACAAACAAAGTCTTATCTTTATTCTGTAAACAACTATTATTTTAAAGCTTGTACATAAAGAATTAGATATAATATAGTCCAGTTGCGCCATTTAATATGCTGAGACAGATAAAGTATCTGCATGATGTCTTTTTCATATTTAAAGCGTATGACAGACACGAAGTGGATCAAGCATCTATGTTAAAAAAATGTGTAATTTCTTTAGTTTCTTAGTAAGCGAATAACGAATTATAATCATGTAAAAAAGAATAGAAATTAAACAATGGCAATACTGTTTGACAAAAATGACGCTAACTTCATACAGTATTGCTAGTATTTTAATTTCTACTTAGTTTTATTAACCTGTTTTTATTATTTTTAATTTTGCATTCACAATGCTTACAACAAGACATAATTGCCTCGATAGTTCAGCGGTGAGAGCACTGGACTGGTTATCCAAAGGTCGCGGGTTCGATTCCCATTCGAGCTTCCTGAGGTTATCTTTAATTAACCTACTACTTATTCAGGATAATGCATCGGTGAAACTGGCCTAAAGGATTTGTTAACTATTTATAAGACTGATAAAAGCTATAAGATAGTTTTAAATAAGTAAGACGAAATTTCTAAATCGTTCGAAACGCACAATCTTATGGTGTTAACTAAGAATAATGTACACATTCCTTAGGATTGCATATTGTGTATTATTTTGTAAAAATCAGAGCTATTTATTATGTAATAAAACATACGACTAAGTGAACTTCATAGATTTTCATTTAATTCCTATTACTGGCACATTTATAGATTAGTTAACTCCACTCAAATAATAATACTTAGATGCGCTGAACCTGACAAGATGAGGAGCTCAATGGCGCAGTGGTTATCACGCCCGGTTTGCGATTGCTGAATAAAGCAACTTTCGCAAAAGCCGGTCATTGGATGGGTGACCAAAAATGTATCATCTCGAGCTCCTCCGTGCTTCGGAAGGCACGTAAAGCCATTGGTCCCGGCTGCATTCGCAGTCGTAAACAACCACCGCCCCGCAATGGCCCCCGTGGTGGTTTATGGCCCGTTCTCCCTGACCATCCATAGGGAAGGCTCGGGCTCCAGCAGTTGGGACATTGAATGAGCTGGTGATGATGAACCTAACAATAAAAAATAACTAAGGGTCCGTTGCTGTAAACTGCCACGTTCAAGGTATGTTTTTATGGTAACTTTTAAACATATAGGTATCAGTCTAAAATCGTCCCACTGTTGGGCTTGGTGAAAATCTGGAGAATGTTATTGTATATAGTGTTTTTTTAAACTGGTACAGTATGAGGAAGTCCAAAACCATAAGAGATACAAAGAAACTGTCTAAGAAACCATCAAGTATTTTTTTGTGTAACAAATTTCGGCATAGCAAGTTTTTTTTATCAAGTGTGAGTTGTACATAAAATGTTTAAAATTTAATTTTTTTTTAACCTTTTTACCACCAACAACTTCTATAGAAGTTCGAGATTTTCGTGCCGTCCACGCCAGCACTTCTATAGAAGTTCTTCTTTGTATCTACTTTATTAAAATACATTTATACGTTGGCGTACAGCGGGATATCGCGTGCAGGATAGTTGGGCGGTGAAAAGGTTAACACGGATCCACTCTCTTTAATGTTAGAATCATTTGATTGTATTGTAAGAAAAAAACTAGAGCAGAAAAAGTTAGTCAAATTTAATGAAATCTTTTCACATACAATTTGTACGTAAAACCACTCTGTATGTATCTCATGCTGGTATACCTTATTTAATACATAAATAAATAAATAAAAATACACGTAAATTGAAATAGATTTAATCAACATATTTATATAATCTTATTACATAAACTATATCGAAATAGTTAAAATAGAAAAGTTTGCTTGGAAAGGCCACCTTACATTCATAAATCGCTTAAAACTAATAGAACTATAGAAAAAAGTTGTCAACTCTCTGATAAATCGTTCAATGATTCGAGATGAGCTTTGTTTGGGAAGTTTTATAAGTATATATTATTAATTAAATACATAAACGCTATCCGACTATGAAAGAAGTTATATTTTTTGTAAAACAACGATAATTTTTTAGTGCTATTTTTCTATTTACAAAAGTTAGGTCATTTAAATTCCTATTTATATAAGCTTACAGTATTTAGTTTGACGAAAACTATGTTTTAAACATATTTTAACAAATAAAATATCGTTTACTAGAGAAACTTCTTTACATAGGCGGTAGTTTTAAATCATAGGATGGTGTTTTCATTTGTCTGTATATTATAAAGTTTTGGAATCTCACTCCAGATGTAATTTTAAATATTTAACAGGATTTTTATGAAATATTTAAATTATCAACTAATATTTCATGTTCAGCGTATTTTCCTGAAGTTATATATGGTGAATATATAAATAATATACTTCATTGTAACAACAATATTAAGTGTACTATCATTGTCTTATTAACATTAATAATATGTTTGTCAATATAATTAATAAAAACTAGCAATAATAAATACATAGTTCGATTTTTATAGTACATAGTATACAATAAACTCATTGAATTGAGATAACTAACCCCTTTTTTGACAAAAGCGGCAATTATGCTTACATGCATTTTTTTCGCGTCCGCTTCCCTTATATACAATAGATTTTTACTCATTATACAATAATCATGTATGTAGGCATATTATTTATTCAATGTCCAATTGGTGTTACAATTTGAGCAAAAAATTCCAAAGATTTGAAGCCGTATTTAAGGTTTTATTTACATTTATTTATAAAACATGGGTTTACACTGAGAATCTATGACATATTAATTTTCACTTTATAATGTTTGACGAATGCCAATAATAAAATAAACTTTTAACTAAAAAAAAAACAAAGCAACAGTTGCCAATAAATAATCACAATCCGCATAAAAAATGAGAATCTATTAGGTATATCTGTCTACCAATTACAAAATCGGGCGTGTGGTACTGGGTATATACAACTTGTTGATTTGCATTCACGCCATATTCATAGCAGCAGTCGTATTGCTTATACTTATTACAAATAAATTATAAAAAGAATATGAAAAAATAATAATCATATTTTCAAAATCTGTAAATACGAATCGCACGTCTGCGTAGCACTAAAAAATAAACGCTCGTTCGCGTACGCCCGCTCACCCGACCACGAGTAGGTAGCAACAAGCTCGAGCTTCGCGGCGCGCCCGCAGCTTTGTCGGCGCGGCGAGCGCCGGCGGCCGGCGGGCGGCGGGCGCACGCCGCACGCATCAAAGCCAGTGTGCCGCGCAACCCCGAACGAGTGACACATTTCTTAGCCCTAGCGAATTTGGAGCGAAACGTGTTCTTAGATGTGTTGTTTGTGTGTGTAAAAAAAGTAAAATGACGGAAAATTATTCTAACGTAGAACTTGTGGAGATGGTGCGATTATACGCAATTAGTGGGAACAGTCTACGTCGAGCCGTGGTCATGTTTGTGGAAATGTTTCCAAACAGACCAACTCCATCGCGCGAGGTAATGCTTGCTGCCACGCAACGACTGAGGGATCATGGCCAGTTCAACGTTCCTCGACATGCGCAGGGTCGCGGCAGTGTGGGCCTCTCAGTCGATTTGCAAGAGCAAATACTCGAATACTTCGAGAGGGAACCACGTGCCAGTACTCGTGATGCTGGCCGCCACTTCAATGTCCACCACACAACAGTCTGGCGGCTTCTTAAGTCGGAGCAACAGCACCCGTTCCACTTCAGAAGAGTTCAAGAATTGAACGAGCAAGATCATGCCGCCCGGGTCACTTTTTGTCACTGGGTACTAGAACACCGAGAAGCCAGCATTCTATGGACGGACGAGTGTATGTTTACGCGCATCGGTGTTTACAACGTCCACAATTAACATTGGTGGGCTCACCGCGAACAGAACCCGCATAAGACCAAAAAAGATTCGTTCCAGCATAGGTTTAGCATCAATGTGTGGGCTGGCATTGTTGGTGGACATTTACTCGGGCCCTATTTCATCGAGGGTTATCTCAACAGCAACTCGTATTTGCAACTTTTGCAGCACGTAGTTGACGTAATGCTTGACGACGTGCCACTAGCTCTTCACCGGAATCTCTTTTACCACCAGGACGGGGCGCCTCCGCATTATGGACGCCAAGTGCGCGATTATTTGGACGAAGTGTTCGGAACCGAGTGGATTGGTCGAGGTGGGCCAGTGCCCTGGCCTCCGAGGTCGCCAGACTTGACTCCTTGTGACTTTTATTTGTGGGGAGACATAAAAAGAATTGTTTATAAAGACGAAATCACGAGTGTTGTGCAGTTAAAACAAAATATTTTAATGGCTTTTGAGAGTGTAAGGTCAAATCGTAGTGTGCTGCAAAAGTTACCTAGAAACTTAAGGCGCCGTGTTCATTTGTGCATAGAACGTGAAGGTGCCCACTTTGAGCAGTACCTGCGAGTATCTTAAACATGATCAGTAAGTGCCTAATAATAGTTTATTGCAACAAAGTATACTTATGCGTAAGAGTAACACTGAGATCATTTTATTAATCAATCGGTTCCTTATTACTTTCTCCGTGTTAAAAGTATTTTTTAGTCATTAAGTGTACCAATTACGATCAGCTGTAAATTTATGGCGGGAATGCAAATGTACTACAACCTGTATTTTCATAAAAAAATATTAATTATTATTTTCAAAATATATTAATAAAAAATCATGATGAATCAATTTAAGGCACAAGATAGTAGCTAAAAGTAAATAGTCTATATAATACCGTTTTATCATTGAAATAAAATCATCACCACTATTTAAGGGCATTGGCTTAACTACCAAGCTTACCAAATAAAGGTAAGTGACCCCAAACCCTGTGCATCAAAATATCCAAAAACAAACTTTACCCGACTTGAAATTGAATCTAGGACGATAGATATCGAGTTCCTGAAGACCGTCGCGGCGAGACTGGACGTAGACAGTGCTATAATGCAGCACTGGACTCGCGTCCAGCTCGTCAAAGACAATAAAATTACATTTAACCAATTTTTGTACTAACGTAGCTTTTAAGATTATTGTTACTAACACTATATGGACCCTGTCCGAAATAAATGATTTTTATTTTATTTTATTTTATTTATAATCACAGTCAATTAGACCTATTTAACAGCTACAGTATTTTAAAGTCAGAGCTGCGTAAATGTTAACTTTATAAGTTTAGTTTATTAATTTCATTTAATTAGTTTATATAAGGTCACATTTTATCAACTGCAAATATTTTGAGGATTTTTTTTTGAAGAAACCTTAAATTTTTATATGCTAGTTTTCAAGAAAAACGCCAAAAGACATTTCGATTAAAAAGTAAAATAAAGCACTTACGGTAGTTTCAATTCAAAGGAGCCGAAACAGAGAGGCCGCAATGCCTTCACCGCTTACACGTGCCCGTAGTTTCATTCAACAAGCCGACAGAGAGAGCCGCTCTTAAAAATATTACCTATAATTTTTGTGTCAGGAAAAGTTAAAAAAAAACTAGCCAAATTTTTTTTTAAATGCTATGGCTTTATTTCTCTGATATAATTAGATGTTTTGTCAAAATATTTGCAGTTGATTAAAAGTGACCTTATATATGTTTACTTTTTAATATTTTTTCCTTTGAAGAGGTAGTATCTAGTTCTAAACTTTTTTATTCAAATTGTATTGTAATGTTCTTAAATCTACCTGTTTTTGTTGCAAATAAATAAATAAATCCCGGCAACAGGTTCCTTTGGGGTAGTACAGTTCTTGCGAATGTAAATGCGGGCAACATTTTGTATGTAATAACAATACTAATAGCTTACAAGATTAGCTATACAAAATCCTCAGTGTAAATCCATGCGTTGCGTCAATATGACTCATCTATTCGCCCATGACGTCTTCATACTGTTTCCTGAAGCAGTCTCCCACCGGGAAGAAGTCCCAGCATCGTTGTGTGTACATGTTCCATACGTACGTTTCTTGACCTGGTTGTATAGGAAATAGTTAAATACGTTGCCAAAGATAAAGAATGGAAATATCATCATCATCATCATCATCTCAGCCAAAAGACGTCCACTGCTGGACAAAGGCCTTCCCCAAAGATCTCCACCACGACCGTTTTTGTGCTGCTGGCATCCAGCAATGGAAAATAAAAATGATAATAATAATGGAAATATAGATCAGTAAAATTGTCACGTCAAAAAATGTTCATCACCATAATTTAGCAACTCATTTATGATTTTTACATATAATTTTACGCAAATATTGTTTGGAACAAATTACAATTTGAAAAAAGAAAAAGTGTTGAAAAAATTCCACGAGCGTGATTCGAACCCGCACCCCATGACATGCCTGGTCAAGTTCACTGCCAACTATGCTATCGTGGCTCATATATATAGTATAATTTTTTCAACCTTTGTCTTTTTTCAAATTAATAACTTATAAAAACACAAATGTTGAAAAAATTTCCACGAGCAGGGTTTGAACCTGCACCCTTCTGACATACCGGGTCAAGTGCTCTTCCAATTGAGCTATCGTGGTTCTAACCAGCAACTACCTTAACTACTTAACAACTACCGTCATTCAACAAGCACCTGACCCGGTATGTCAGAAGGGTGCAGGTTCAAACCCTGCTCGTGAAAATTTTTTCAACATTTGTGTTTTTGTAATTTGTTCGCAACAAAATTTGCGTTAAAAATTATATAAAAATTTTGCAACTTATGTTAAAACTAAAGACCATCGATTTTTAATTGAATGTCAATTATTTTTCTCACATCTCGCTCCCCATCATACAAAAACTTCCTGCATTAAATCGCTCGAATTTTGAAATGGTTACGGTTTAGGGCTTAGATGTCTTATAAAATGCGAACCTCATACGAATTATTATTAATATAGAAGGCCTCTACGCATTAACAAGTCCACATTAGATAGGTATAAATCCTTTCTAAAACATGTGCCAGACAAATGAAAATCAATAAGTTAAGATGGTTTCTTTTCATTAATTATGAATTAAACACAATTTATTAATCATTATCATCATCATCATCATCTCAGCCAAAAGACGTCCACTGCTGGACAAAGGCCTCCCCCATGGATCTCCAATGTATTAATATTCAAAGCTAACTAAAGGCAAATTATGATAGAAGAACAAAATTTGTTGTTCGTGTAATGGCAATGAGCGATTGCGCTTGCTTTCATGGATAAGGCCGGCTTCAGGAAACAACCTTTCACTATAGAACATAAAAGAAATTACACTAAGACCTGCCGGATATTGGGCCGCCGGATATCCGGCTATCCGGCTTATGACCTAGCCGAATATCCGGTATCCGGTAATATTACTATTCGTCTCTTCTCTAGTTAAAATTCACACATCTGTATTGAACTCACCCGTATACTCGGTGTCCGGTTTGTTGATGAGATGCATGAGGAAGAACATGTAGTTGGCCAGGTTATGCTCCCGTTGTACGTGCGTGTCGAACCCGTGCGGCACCTAAAGCATAATATTGCACATTAGCGCTGAACATAGTAGCTATTGAAACAGTTCTTGCATCTCTGTTTGTTTACCCTATTTTTATAATAAAACTAGCACTTTGCTAGCTAGCTAGCTTTTTATTTTTCATAATAAAATATAAAATGTTTTTGTTTTGTTTATATAATTTTTAACGCAAATTTTGTTGCGAACAAATTACAAAAACACAAATATTGAAAAAAATTCACGAGCCGGATTTGAACTCGCACCCTTCTGACATACCGGGTCAAGTGCTCTCCCAATTGAGGTATCGTGGTTCTGCTTTAAAAAAAAAACGAATTTAAAAAAAATAATTAACATTTGTGTTTTTGTAATAATAAAATATATTTAAGCCGCATGTGTTTGCGCGCTTTTTATTGTTTCTCTGTGTGAAGAGGGTAGCAGCACTAAACCATAGTGGTAGCTACCTCGCACTGCGCGCGCCCGCGCACCCACCACTTCGCGGTGTATTGGTGCGGCGCTTAGGCGCGGGACCACTTCCGAAAATTCTACTGTGGTATACGCACGTCTCCTACCGCGTTCGCTCCGCTGCCGAATCGTTCTCCGTGTCTACCTGAGGGGTGCGACTTTTAACCGCCTGAGCACAACCAGCTGCAGACTATCAGCTCACAATTTTTGCACGGGAACATTTGAAGGCCGCAACCTCTTAGCCCTTGGCTTCCCTTTTTTTACCGCCCTTACTTTATTTATAAACGCCGTGTGTGTGTATGTGATAAACGCCGCTAACATACAGTCCACTACGCTCTATATACCGAAAATATATGATAATCGCTTCCGTATATTTTTACCCGCCCTCCGATAATCGGACCCTTCAGCATGGAATCTATCATTTTATTAGTGAAAGAGTTTTTGGAGTTGAACAGTTCCAGAAATTACCCTCCTCAAACAAACAAAGTCACAAACATTACCTCATTATTAGTAGTATAGACTAATAAATAATTAAATTTATTAAATTAAATTTATTTTTGCTTAATTTATAAATTTACACATTATTCTAGTATGTTTTAATAGTTTCACCTCTGATTTTACAGTTTATTAGCTCTCTCCATCCGACTGGTTGTTTGGAAGAAATCGCTTAAAGCGATAAGACCGCTATATTTTACATTTGTAAATTGTTTATTTTTTGTTCATGTTTACGTTTTATAGTGTTGCAATAAAAGTCTTATCTATCTATATCTATAATACATATAAAATGCAATACTTGAAAGTAGAACTATTCTAAGTACTATACTATTCTACTAAGTATTCTTAGAATTATAATCTTAGAGATGTTATTGACTTACCTTATCGAAATAGTCCTTGTTGATGCCGCATATGAAGCAGTTGGACTCCATGTCCTCTTTGACAGACTCCAGCTGATCACGCAGCTCACCGAACGCGTCAATGATCAAACCTGTGCAGGAGAGAAGATGTTAATTAAGATGACACCTCGATTTGTGAACATTTAAAAAGGCTGATCCTTACTGACGCTGGCATAAGGTCGATAATACGTAGCGCCTGCGATAATATAGACCGCACATTAACAGTTAACCTAAAAAATATTTTTTAAAACATTGGTTTAAGTTATAAAAATATGCAGCAACTAAATTACGAATAATAACATGGTTTCCAAGCATATAAATTTAGTGTTTTCGAAAATAAAAATGATCGAGTCAAAATTATATAATCATGTATTTGAGCTAGCAAATTCAAGATAAACACATGAATTTACCTATATCAACATTTCAGATTCGTTAGTTTTAAACTATTCGACGAAAGTTAGTGCATTTTTACAGTGTAAAAAGTTTAAAGTTTTTTTTTTCTCGTCTTAATAGCAAAATGTAATTACAATACTTATGTAGCGTAGTGTTACCAGTATTCGACTCTTGAAACCCAGTGGTCGACACAGTTGTCGTCGCCAAAAAATAACAGGTTTTCATTTAAATTTTTTTAGGAGTCTGTATTCAATTGTATCTAAAGACTAAAATCAGTTGCTCTTTTGGCCATAGTAAAATTTTAATATTCTTATTATTCCCGCTGCAATAAAGCAAGGTAGGGTTGCCAACCGTCCTGTTTTCTCAGGACATGTCCTGCTTTATGGGGTGTCTTAGGCTGTCCTGGATAGTTTTTAAGCATCGTCCTGAGTTTTTAAAAAGTCCTAATAAGGATCTGTTTTAAATTTCGCTTTGCTTAGTGCTTTGCCACTCGGCCACAAACGAAACAAAAAACGATAGCATAGTTTGTTAGTGCACCTGACCCGGCATGTGCGGGTTCGAGTCTCGCTCGTGGAATTTTTTCAACACTTTTGTCTTTTTTTTTAAACAAAACCTTTTATGATTATTCTACTAATAATATAAACGCGAAAGTTTGTTTGGATGTTTGTTACTCTTTCACGTAAAAACTACTGAATGGATTTGGATGAAATTCGGCATACATATAGTTTATAACCGGGAATAACACATAGGATACTTTTTATCTAGATATTCCCACGGGAACGGGAGCCACGCGGGTGAAACCGGGAACCACGCGGGTGAAATCGGGAACCACGCGGGCGAAACCGCGAGCGGACACTAGTATACATATAATTTTACATAAATATTGTTGCGAACAAATTAAAATTTGAAAAAACACAAAGTGTAGTGCGCCTGACCCGGCATGTCATGGGGAGCGGGTTCAAATCCCGTTCGTGGAATTTTTTCAGCATTTTGTTTAAAAAAAAAAAGTTTTAACAATTTTGAACAAACAAAAATATTAGTCGTCTTACTCACCCTGTAATATGGCGAGCAGTATGACGATAATGAAGAAGAAGAACGAGATGTCGAATATGATGCGCCACACCTCGGAGTCGTCGCCGTCGGGCGGCTCCAGCTCGTCGCCGATGCCGCCGCCCGCGCGCACGCCCTTGTACAGGTTGAACACGAAGCACTGCCACGGAAACGGAATGCGTTAAGGGTGCGCCGTCCGTAAGTGACAAGTGTCATATGTTTTATTTGAAATGTCGTCGTCCATATTTATTTGATGCCGCGCGGCCATACTAATTTTGCATGGGGAATTTAAGGTGCTTAATAAAAAATAATTATTTAAATAACCACTTGATGAATCGAAAATGTAGTCTAGCAATTTGTAGTTTATCCATTGATGATTGTTTAGACACAATCAGAGGTACAATAATTCAGATAAACTATAAGAAATCTACTAAACGCCGCCACTCGTTTTCATGATTTTTGCCCAACTTTAAATGATATTGTAGAAAAAACTATAGCGTGTTATGAATTTATGGTTCTGACAAATTGTAAACACGTTCCCTATGATACTAAATATATATTTAGTTCATTTAATACGATAGTATTTTCAATTATATTTACTTAATCGTAACTGCATTTTTGGCATTTTTTGGTCGGCGCACCCTTAAGAAGGGGTTTGCTTTCAAAACCCGTTGCGCATTAGAAGCCGTTCAATACTATCAATGTTGTATTTTGTATTATGTATTATTTTAAAGTCAATTTGCATGTACTTATTCTGTTTTTACTATTATTATTGTTAAATTGAATTATTTTTATTATTATTATTCATCATCATCATCATCTCAGCCAAAAGACGTCCACTGCTGGACAAAGGCCTCCCCCAAGGATCTCCACAACGACCGGTTTTGTGCTGCTCGCATCCAGCGGCTTCCCGCGACCTTCACCAGATCGTCGGTCCACCTTGTTGGAGGCCTGCCCACACTGCGCTTTCCGGTACGTGGTCGCCACTCCAGGACTATCCCGCCCCAGCGGCCATCAGTCCTGCGAGCAATGTGACCTGCCCACTGCCACTTGAGCTTAGCAACTCTTCGGGCGATGTCGGTTACCTTTGTTCTTCTGCGGATCTCCGCATTTCTGATTCGATCACGCAGAGAAACCCCGAGCATAGCCCTCTCCATTGCTCTTTGAGTGACCTTGAGCCTTTTTACGAGGCCCATAGTGAGCGACCACGTCTCAGTCCCGTATGTCATCACTGGCAACACACACTGGTCAAAGACTTTCGTCTTGAGACACTGCGGTATATCGGACGAGAAGATATTTCGAAGCTTACCGAACGCTGCCCAGCCTAATTGGATTCGACGATTGACCTCTTTGCTGAAGTTGGACCTACCTAGCTGGACCGTTTGTCCCAGGTAAACATAACTGTCCACAACTTCAAGGGCAGAGTCCCCAACCTTCAGAGGAGTGGGTACGACACGTGAGTTCGACATAACTTTCGTCTTCTCCATGTTCATTTTAAGGCCCACTTGTTGAGAGACTCTGTTGAGGTCACCGAGCATTGCGCCGAGGTCTTCCAGGGTCTCAGCCATGACCACTATATCGTCAGCAAACCGAAGGTGAGTGATGTATACGCCGTTGACGTTGATGCCGAGTCCTTTCCAGTCCAGAAGCTTGAAAACATCTTCCAGTGCAGCAGTGAACAGTTTCGGAGAAATCACATCTCCCTGTCTCACTCACCACTCGGGTCTCACTCCTCGCTGCAACTGGATAGGTTTCGAGCTCTGGTCCTGAAGACGGACTGACATAGTGGCGCTTTCATACAAACACCTCAACACTTCGATGTACCGATAGTCAATTTGGCACCGCTGGAGAGACTGTAGCACGGCCCATGTCTCAATCGAATCGAAGGCTTTTTCATAGTCCACAAACGCTAAGCAAAGAGGCTGGTTATACTCTTCGGTCTTCTGTATAACCTGCCGCAGCGTATGTATGTGGTCTATGGTGCTGAAGCCTTTTCGGACCTGGTCGTGACAGTTCTGCCGTCATCGGTTTTCAGCGTCGTCAGTTGGCACTGCCCAATACCCAGATCTCTTGCGAACACTTTTGAGCCTTTGTTCCGCTCAATGGCCTCTTTAATACGGTTAGTATTAAATTGGCGCGTGTCGCGAGTCATAGACTTCGAGATCTGCCTATTTAGCCGCCGAAACTGAGACGCATCACCTGAGGAAAGCAGAACCATTGCGCGCCGCTCTTCCATTAGTTTTAGGGTATGGTCTGAGAACTTTTTGGTTCCTTTTGCACGGTGGGTTTTAAAGAACTTGGACCCAACCGTTTGGACAGTTTCCACAAACCTGTTGCTGTATTCGTCCACATTTTCACAATTATTTAGGCGCTCGAAGCGATTCTGCAATTCGAGCTGAAAGCTTTTGGGGTTTTGGATTTGGATGGGTGCAGGACGGAGCGTAGACCTTATCAATCGACGTCTTTCCAGCTTAACGTTGATATTCAATGTGCCTCTTACCAACCGGTGATCGCTGCCAGTTTTAAACGCATTGATCACAGTGACATCATTGAATATTTGCTTCCTCGTCGACATGATAAAGTCAATCTCGTTTTTTGTTGCACCATCGGAACTCATCCAGGTCCACTTGCGGTGTTCAGCTTTCCTGAAAAAGGAGTTCATCATAAAGAGGCCCTCCCTCTCAAGAAAGTCCGCCAGCAGTTGGCCCCGGGAGTTCCGATTACCAACCCCAAATCGTCCCACTCTCATCTCATCGCCGCTTCGTTTGCCCAGTTTTGCGTTAAAGTCTCCCATGACAACGGTGTAATGAGTTTTGGAGGCTTGTATGGCTCTAGAGATGTCCTCATACGTAGCTTCCACCTCATCGTCAGGGTGTGTCGTAGTAGGAGCATAAACCTGTATGACCTTCAACGAATACCGTTTGGTTATTCTGAGTATAAGGTACGCTACCCTAGGCGACACACTCCCGGTCTCGACAACGTTGTTCACGAGGGACTTGTGGACGATGAACCCGACACCAACTTGGGACAGTTGTTCGCCCTCCCGGAAATAGAGCAAGTTACCGGACTTGAGGATTATCGAGTCCTCCCTCTCTCTTCGGACTTCAGATAATCCAACTATGTCCCACCGTATCTTGCTCAATTCTTCCTCCAGTTCGTAAATCTTCTCGTCAGTCCGTAATGTGCGTGTGTTAAATGTTGCCAGGGCCAGAGTTCGTTGTTGGCGGTAGCCAGGTCTCTGCCGGAGATTCTTAGCACCCCCTGCCCCGTCGCTGCCTTGGCCGCTACCGTAGCTAGGGCGAGCGGGGCCGCCGGGGACTAGGGGCCGGTTTTTGCTGGTGTGCATGTCATGGGGGGTATTTGCCATAATCGCCACGCTTGGCAGGCGGGTTGGCGATCGCAGTAGGTTGAAGGTAACCTCAGAGAGATGCTGCTGCCCATCCTCTGGAATGGTCCCTTAGTCGCCTTTTACGACACCCACGGGTTGAGATGGGGTGATGCAATTCTTTATCCCCGGCACCACACGGGGGATTATTATTACTATTGTTAAATTAAAATATATATTTTATTGTTAATTGAATTATTAAATTATTTTACTCTTTATTCATTTTTTTCCTTAAAACTAGATTTTTACAATATTTTAATATAAAAGCAATAAAACATTATAAAAACCTAATCCTAGAGTACCGCCAGCAGCGAGGCAGGGCCCAAACTACCGGTGGTCAGGGCTGCAGAGTGAGGAACCTCCTGACAATACGTGCCGTGTCAAGGATTACTGCCTTTTGCATCTGACCCTTGACCCAACCTTTCAGCGAGAGCCTCTCAAGGTGTTGATCGAGGCTCTTGGCTAAAAGACCGTTTGCCGAAACGACTATCGGTACAATAATGGTTGAATCCACATCCCACATGGCGGTAACCTCGTGAGCCAAGTCAAGGTACTTACTGAGCTTGTCCTTATTATTACTTTTGTTAAATTAAATTATATTTTTTATTGTTAATCAAATTATTATTATCTTAATCTTAGCATAATTTTGTGATTTTTGCTGTAGCACTTTTGTATGCATGTAGTTTACACCCATAATTGAGGTGACACTTATCAAGCGTCTTATTTATACAATGTTTTTTTTAATGTAATGGTGTTTACTTTGTTGGTGTAACAAAAAAAATAAAAAATAAATAAAAATACTACTAGATTCTCCGAAAGGTTCGGATCGGATCGGGGGGGGGTAAGACTGGTAGCAAGCAGTCTATACGAATCTCTCACCGTTAGCATGTCGTGGCAGTTCCTGTTGACCTCGTCGTCCTCTTCCTGCACGTAGAACTGCCTGAAGAAGTTGAACGCGATCACCGTGTAGATGTACACTATGATCGTCAGCAGCATCACCGTTAACACCAGCTGGAAACAGACGAGACGTGTTAGCAACTGATTCTTGTGTATGTAAATAAATAAATAAAATAAACAAATATTAATAAATTATTATCATAGATCAATATAATAATATGGATATTCCTCAAATCCCCGGATTTAGATTTTTTTTTTAGCTTAAGAGCGTTTACGCCGCACACTAGCGCCACTAATGAAAAAAAAACATATCTAGTAATTAGGCGTTATAGTAGAGCGTTTACGCCGAGCGCGAGACCTTAAGTTTAGGTTTTTAAGTCCAAATATCACGCACACAGAAGCGGGCTGTGAGCGCGCGCGAGTGTGTGCGTAGAGTAGGCTAGTTCTGCTCACTATAGTCAAACTCACTACTTTGATCCGTTCGAATTTAGTTTTTCGGTATACTTAGAAATTATTGAAGTGAAAACTTCTTTAGCGGCGTTGTACATTTTTTTTGTAATGGGTAAAAAATGTTAAATTCGCGTCAGGACACGTGACCTGATCGAAAATGTAAGACGTAAAATCGTAAGACGGATGGAGAGTAGACAGCCGGCGCGGCGTAGGAGAGGAAGTATCCCCCTCTCTTTCTACGGCGCGGCGAAAATGTATGCCTGTTGTTTCGTTTAGGCGGCGCAGGGCGCTTGCGCGAATAAATTGTCATGTTTGTGTACGATAGCACAATAAATAAATATTGTATTCTACCACATAAATGATAGTACTTTTATACTGATAATTGAAGCAATTCGTGCAAAATTATTCCCTAACCATTCCAAAATATCAAAAATGCACAACGTTAATATTCAAGTTTTCACTTCTGCCGGCACTCCCGGGGTGCAACCCGTCGTTTTTTTATTTTTAACTATGGGCGTAAGCAGATGGCTAAACTACAGATACATGAAATAAGTACCTATAATATTATATTGTATGTATTTTTATTAATGTTGTAATTAATCTTATATCACAAAATTATAATCAATACCTATCTGTTCCTCAACGATTTATTTTGGACGAATTGATTTGACGACGACACATTTTATTTTATTTTATTCATAGCTCGGCAAATGTCTCCACTCCACTTGATGTTAAGTGGAAATAGAGTCCCTGTTGTTCCCTGCATGACGTTGACAGTTGACAGTTTGTTGATGGTTTGAGATACGAAACATTTAAAAATCCTTCTTATTTAAGTTTTTCTTCCAATATTTTACAAAGAAATGATTAATTGTATGGGCAGTCAAAGAAATTGACCGATTTTTTAGAATATATCAATAATAATATGTTGTCTATTACCAAGCCCAATTTTGCTAATCTCCTTTTAAAATAAATTTTGTATAAAAACTACTTGGAAAATATGAGCCACATAAGCACAAAGCGCATCATGCAGCAATAAAATAGGTGCTGTCAAAACTCGGTCAAGTTATTTGACTGCCCATACAATTAATCATTTCTTTGTAATACATTGAAAGAAAAACTTAAATAAGTAGGATTCTAAAAAACATAATAATAGGCAAGAATACTTAAAAAAATTAAAAAAGGAATACACTTACTTACAAAATAAATAATTAGTCTACAAAAGTCGCACTGCTAGGATATGGCGAGGAGATTGGGCCATAGCCCATAGCGCACACTGGCACGGGTGCGGAGCAGTCGTGACAAAAACTGGGACCACCGGTTTTACGTGTCTTGCAAAGGATCCCCTCCTTTTCACTCCTTCCCTCCTCCGAGAGAAACACACATAGATGGTATTTCCCACCCATCCCGTGGGCCAGCATTGCGAAAGTTACTTAAAGCTCACTTCTCACCACGCCCGATTCGGAGGGGGGGGGGGGGGGGGGGGGTTTCGTTGAATTTATTACCCATTATCTCTGCAACATAATATACGTTGTCAGTTTAAAAATTTAATTTGTTTATGCTCTCACCAATTATCTAGCTCAAGATAAGTATTCTTAAGAAACTCGTTAGTATAGTAAGATAATATGGATAAATGCATAGACATGGACATGCATGCAACATAGAAAAAACACCTAGACCCGAAATAAATTTAGAAAAACAGTCCTTCTCTAAATTAACCCGACCGGGAATTGAACCCGGGGCTTCGGAGACGGCGCGACGCCCGACCCGGCGCGCTAACCACTCGACCACGGAGGTCGTCCAATTTAAAAATGTTGCAATTCATCAAAAGTAACATAAAATAATTTATTCACTAAAGTACTAAGATTTGCTTATCGCGCTATAAATTTGAACTATCTTCGAAATTACGGCAATTGTTCGAAAATCGTTGGGTAGAGCGTCGAGCGACGTGACCACTCTCTCAGAGGCCTCGCGGCGGACTGATTTGATACTAATAGAACGCAGAGTTTTGTAGTAGTTTTAGAGCAGTTTTAAAATATTTATAGAAAAATTATAGAGCTAATTTAGTAAAAAGAATTTTGCGCATAATTTAAAGAACACTTTTTTCCATAGTAAAAAGCTTTTATCTTATATTTATATAGTAACTTTAATAGAGAAAACAATTATTTTATCACCTATAATTTCTTTAAAAATTCAAAAAATTCGGATTTTTATAGTTTTTGTTAGTAACCAAAATCTAAAAATGTTTTCAACAAACTATTTTGCTGAAGATCTTTCAAATTGAAATAAAATTTTTGTTCTTAGGTTTGTCAGTAATTTAAACACATTTTTAAGCTTCGAAGTTGACGCGGAAAGTCAAATTATGAAAACCTCTGTTCAATTATCTGGTTATAAATTCCAAAATATCCACAAATCTAAAAATGTTTTCAACAAACTATTTTGGTGACAAGATCGCCTAATGATATAAGTAATTAACATATTTGTAAAGTAAATATTCATAGATATTAAGAGGTTTGAAAAGTACAGTTTTTGAGCAAAACGGCGTAAACGCTCTTAAAAGTGGCCGCAACGTCTTATTTAACTAAACCATAACATGTGAGGTGTTAGGCATTAGGTGACGTAAAAATGCTAAATCACTTCATTCAAATAGTTTGTTGAGCTTAATTCGATTTTCTATCTCTAATTACTAGATATGTTTTTTTTTCATTGGCGGCGCTAGTGTGCGGCGTAAACGCTCTTAAGAGTTTGAAGCGTATGAAAATTAAAGACATAAAAATGTGATAATAACTTGAAGCGAAAATATATGAGAACAACATGTTAATATGGCAACATACGTATTTATACCTGGCACGGTACAAATCTTATTTTTTATTATTCTTATTATGCTTATTATTCTTATTATGCTTATTAATCTTATTATTCTAATTATTCTTACTATTATTATTATTCTTCTTATACGTTACCTGTTTTCCGTTGTGCGTGACCGACTGCAGTATAGTCCTCAAAGTCTTGAATCCAACCGCCACATCCAACAAATGTGCCGCGAAGAAGAAGTGGTTGAAGTTGCCCATCACGGAGAAAGAGAAGTACCATAGGGAGTAGAGGAACGAGTTGTCGGTGATGGTGACGCCCGCCTTCCACACTTGGTAGCGCCAGTCGATGTTCATAATACTGTGGGGTTAGGTTACACAATCACAGTTCCGATTTTAATAAAAAAAAAACATTGTTTTTTAAAGTTTACGCGAACACTACACATTGAAATGAAACAAATTTTACGGATCTAATTGCGTTTAATTACCAGCCATTACATCAGATTTGATAAACCACAAATACTTGCTAGAGAACAACGATTCATGCTTAGGATAATACGCGAGGCTATTGAAATTAAAAAAACATCCTAATTCTCTAATCTACCTGGGATCCCATCATAAAAATATTAAATCCCAGTCCGAACATCATACTGCCGATGCCGGACCAAAAGATACTGTAAGCTCTTTCTGCGTAAAACGGAACGCACCTGATTAAATTTAAATGAGGGTATACAAGCTACTAACTAATTATGAGACGACCAACACCTCAGTCTCCCTGTGACCACGGACCCTGCAAAGGGTTCAAAACGTCAGTATAAACATTAATTAATAGCGAATATGTGTAAATTAAACGCGAGTAGATCCGTAAAAGTTGTTTCATTTAAAAAAAAACGTTGTTTTCATAACAAGATAAAATTAGGGTAACTTCACAGTTACGTAATACCGCTGCCTGGCTTGCAGCGTAAATCGCAATGTACTAGAAAATTTCAACGAGTCTTCTGTGGTCTCGGCAGCTCAGCGGTCAGAGCATTGGACCGGTTACCCAAGAGTCTAGGTTCGATTCCCACTCGAGCTTCCCGAGACAGGTTGTTTTTCTGGTAAAATTTTATCTTTTAACCACACGTAGCATTGTGAATTCAAAAATTAAAGTAATAAAAATATTGTTATTATTATTAAACAGACAATCAGTTGAGATAATAGGAACTAGCATGAACAACTATCGCTATTGCGTAAAATAGGAATATTGTATAGAAATTAGTACGCCACAACGTCTGTAAATGGAACTAACAATAGACAAACTTCATTAAGAGCGTTTACGCCGCACACTAGCGCCGCCAATGAAAAAAAAACATATCTAGTAATTAGAGATAGAAAATCAAATTATGCTCAACAAACTATTTGAATGAAGTAATTTAGCATATTTACGTCACCTAATGAACATCTGACATGATAAGGTTTCGTTAAATAAGACGTTACAGCTAAAAACGGCCAAATTTAACTATTACGCTGTATTTAACTAAACCATAACATGTCAGATGTTCATTAGGTGACGTAAAAAGCCTAAATAACTTCATTCAAATAGTTTGTTGAGCATAATTTGATTTTCTATCTCTAATTACTAGATATGTTTTTTTTTCATTGGCGGCGCTAGTGTGCGGCGTAAACACTCTTAAATAGATTTACAGTGCTTCTATTTTCTTAATGTCTTTCGATAATCATCGCATTTAATTACAATATTAACTTCCACATCCATTAAGGCGACGCACCGCTAAACAATAAATCTCATACGGAGCGTTTGCGCAAGAAAAACTGTTTTTTTTTCTTCAAATTAAAACTATAAATTATTTAAAAAAAATGAACTACAACATTGAAGTGTGTGTTAAGACTAATCTACTAAGAAAATTTAGATGCTTAAATCGGTCTGGTTAGCCTGTAAAATGCAAATCTATGTTTTAAAAGAGGTTACTTTGATATTTTTTTCTGTTATTAAAGTTGACAAATCGTGTTTCTGCAACTAGCAAAATGAAGTCAAAATCACAAATCAAATATCACTTTCATATGTTTTGTAATTGTTGGGAAAAATCAAGATCCCGCCACGTAAATTACCAATGCGTCGCCTTAATGTATTGCCCAGAAAGTGTGCATGAGGGTAAACATACATTACATGGCGGACTTAATGCTTGAGACATTTTACCAGACAACAATAGGGTTTGGTGGTAGGGCTTGTTTTAATTCCATATCATTTTCTAAACTTTTCGCGAACACTATACACATCGAAATAAAACTTCACTTCAACTTTACGGATCTACTCAGGGAGACCGCTGTGACCACGAACCTTGCAAAGTTTTCGAAACGTCAGGATTAGTCAAAGTCAAAGTCGAATATATAATATTCTTTATTCAAATAAACTTTAGAAAAGTGCGTTTGAATCGTCCATAATTTTTTTACCTAATAAATACCCATTCAGGACGTCTATTTTTTATCTGTGGAGAAGAATGGACGCAAGAAACTCCGCAGCTTTAATTCAATATGTAACGACATTTACAAAATTATATGCCGTTACGTTACCAAGTTATACAAGTTTAGAAAACCTTAACAATATTTTGGATTAGAAATACCTGTTGGATTGATTGGAGCATTTTAAACCCATGCTGTTTTATGTTCAATGTAATCAGACATTTTATAATAAGCTTTTTTATAAAGCTTTTCTTTAATAGCGATTTTAAATTTATTAATATCTAGTTTTTACTTGGAACTTTATTGTAATAACGTACACACACGCCCCTAAATGAATTATTAACATTAAATAAAAGTAATTTATAAAATAAACGCGAGTACTTAGATCCGTTAAAGTTGTTTTATTATAATGTTTTAAGTCCGTCATAACATCAATGTTAGTATCATTGTTGTGTTTCGACAGTTAGAGATAAGATAGCCAGTTGAGATAAAAGCCAAGTTGACCTGTAGCAAGGATTAAAAAATTAATGTAATGCTTACTAATGCACCAGCCCTTTGCTTCCCTCGTCCTCTTGCGCTGAGAATGAAGTCTTCTCCATACCCAGCATGTTGGAGATGGAGTCGAAGTCGTACGTCTCCGAGTATTTGGCGCGAACCTTCTTCTTCACGAACTTGTCCCAGTAGTTCACTGGGAACGACCTGGTAAAGAGCAGATGGTTATTAATTGAGGTAAAGAACCAAAGATTGTTGAGAAACTTTGCTCTTTTGCGTGGTGGTAGGGCTAGGTCTAAAATCCTTCTGAGATTTCGGTTGTGTGACTACTCTTATCATCTTAGCCAAAAGACGTCCACTGCTGGAGAAAGGCCTCCCCCAAGGATATGAGGGGTATTTGCCGTAATCGCCACGCTTGGCAGGCGGGTTGGCGATCGCAGTAAGTTGAGACTTAACCTCAGAGAGATGCTGCCCATCCTCTGGAATGGTCCTTTAGTCGGCTTTTACGACACCCACGGGAAGAGATGGGGTGGTGCAATTCTTTATCCCCGGCACCACACAGGGGACTACTACTCTTATACCTACTTCCAAGCAGCATTTATTTATTTGTTAAAAAGGCACAGAGGACCGATTCCAAGTCAAGTTTGTGTACTCGGTTTGGTTGCTGATAGGGTTTGTTTGGCCGCTTTGCTAGCTACTTCTATTTATTTAAATATGTCGCCATGACGTTAATGTTTGTAGCATTATTGTGTTCCACAGCTAAAAATGAGATAGCCAATGCCTCAGTGAGGAGCTCGTTGCCGCAGTGGTTAACGCGCCCGGTCTACGAGTGCTGACGTTAAGCAGCTTTCGCAAAGGCCGGTCATCGGATGGGTGACCAAAAATTTATCATCTCGATCTCCTCCATGCTTCGGAAGGCACGTGAAGCCGTTGGTCCCGGCTGCATTAGCAGTCGTTAACAACCACCAATCCGCACTGGGCCCCCGTGGTGGTTCATGGGCCGTTCTCTCTATCTGTCCATAGGGAAGGCACGAGCCTGTGGGGACATAAATGAGCTGATGATGATGAATGCCTCAGTAGTTGAGGATTCCGGGTGAAGTGCGTTTTCACTTTCGGTCCTATCAACATCCGGTGAGACGAAGACCTAGGTAACCCGTAACACTTTTTATAAATATATCTAATCCAAATCAATGCTGCCAAGCAAAATTGATTTGGATTGTTATATAATATACCAACATTTTGAACGTAACACCTCGGACAATCTAGTAGGAGATTTCTTAATTGATTGTTCGAGGATTGATGTTTCGATTACATGACTCGAGAAACCTTTAGTTTCGCTGTAAAGGCCATGAGCGGCCAACAACAATCTTTTTCCAAAAAAAAAATGTTCTTTAGAATTCTTCAGTTCTATACCATAGCTAGTCTGTAGGCTTAGCCAAAGTAACATTAAGAAAACGATAGCGAAGTTCGAAAAGAATAAAATGTATGGGATTGACATAAGCCGCGCTAAATCACGTGGTCAATCTTATGTCAATCCCATACATTTTATTCTTTTCGAACTTCGCTATCGTTTTCTTAATGTTACTTTAGCTACTGCCACTGGCTCCATTTCTTTACCGGGCTAACTCTGTCAATGTCAAACCCCTTTCCCATACACTCCGAATTTGAATTCTATGACCTCAGCTTACGGTCTATACTCACTTGGCAGATATGACTAGCTTGTCCCAATGACTCTTCAGGTCGTCGTCTTCCGGCTGCTCAGCGATATATAGTCCGTCGAATTCCAATTTTCGAGCGATTTCCTTCTCCCGTTTAAAGATAGCTAGCGGCACCTACAAGGATGATTTATATAAGGTTAAGGGCTAGTTTCACATTATCCTGTTAAGTGGCAAATAGCCAATACCGAACTACAATGAGAAGCTCGATGGCGTAGTGGTTAGCGCCCGGTCTGCGATTGCTGAAGTTGAGCAACTTTTGCAAAGGCCGGTCATTTACTGTTTAGTCGCAGAATGTCCAATTTGTAAAATTGTCAAGTGGTAGCAAAATGTCAAAGTCTCAAAATTCCATGTCTCAAAATGTCCAAGTCGCCAAAAGTCCAAGTCGCAAAATGTCCAAGTTGCAAAATGTCCAAGTCGCAAAAACTCCAAGTCGCAAAATGTCCAAGTCTCAAAAGGTCAAAGTTTCAAAAGCAAATAAATGAAATTTCTTTTACTTTTTACTGTAACAGTTTTTGTTATTAATCAGCAAATATAATTATGTATACTCATGTAAAATCTTATAAAGACGCGTAAACTATGACTTTTAAAAACAATTGCCTATATTTATATCATTACTGTGTGATCCTGTAATAACTATTTTGACTAACTGTTTACAACCACCGCCCGCACTGGGCCCGCGTGGTGGTTTATGCATTCTCCATATCCATCCATAGGGAAGGCTCGTGCCCCAGCAGTGATGATATTGTGATGTGATGACATAATAATGTTACCGCTCACCTTGAGATGGTAGTAGCCGATGAGAATGGCCAGCGATACCACGGAATGCAGCATGGCCGCTATCTTGATGACGTGTTCCATATAGAAGAAGTCTTCGTCTATATGCACCACTTCTAAGTTGTCTTCTTCCTCGCCAGACTCGCCACTGCCGCCTTTAGTATATATACAATAATAACTATTATTATTTACTTATTTTTTATTGTATTAGTAATAAAAATACTTTGGTATATAGAAAATGACTGACCAATTCAGTAGCAGATTCTTAAGACTTTAACCCTTTAACAGACAGGACATGTTTGAATATTTATTTGATTTTCAATCTTATCTTAATCACATTAAGTTCAAAATGTGGTGGGAATATACATCTCACAGACTGAAAAGGGTGAACGTACGTTTAATAAGTTGATGAGATTGAGTCTGGCAAACTAAGCTTTAGTTCAGGGCTTAAGCTATATAGTCTGTAATTTCACACTGATACCCTTCAAACTAGAACATATCTATGAAACAATGTGAAACAATGCTGTCTGGCGGCAAAAATAGGTAGAAAGGTCATCGCCATCTATTCGGATTCTGGTCAAAGCCCTATCTATCTTATCTACCATATTTTAAAAAAACACGTGAAATTTAGTCAAGGCTACAAAAATTTAAACAGGCAAGAAATTGAGTAAGGACATATTCTTGGAAGATACTTTGTTAATTTAATGTAGACTCACTGACCTTTTCTGTCTGATGATTTTTTTGGAAAATAATTTACTGTTGGCTGCTAATGGCTTTTACAGTGTAACCAGAATAATTGGCGGCAAGAAACTAAAGTTCCCTCAAGCCATAGTGGTCGATCGAACCCCGTGATGGTCCCCATTCACGGGCACTGCACTCCATCGCTTCACTTCAAATTTAATAATATAACTTCTTGGATTGCGTGACATCGCTTCGAGCGTTGGATTTCCAAACATTCATTAATTTAGAGTGAATCCAATAATTTGGAGTGATGGTATGGCGCCAAAGAGTGCCCGTGAATGCGGGCCATATAGCTACGTGGATTGCGTGACATCGCTCCGAGCATCGTATTTCCAAACGTTCCAAAATCCATCTCTAATTTGGAGTTATGGAGTGGCGCAAATGGAGTGCCCGTGAATGGGGGCCTTAAGTTTTCTGAAGGGATGCCATCACTATCAGATTCTAATAGGCGTTTAAAGCTGCTGACAAGAGCGGTACACCTGTAGGCTCCTATATTTGTTAATTTAATCTGAAACCTAAAATTGTTGTATAGAAACTAGGTATGTGTCTTTGCTTGATTTTGTAATACGGTACGTTATTAATATAATTGACATTGTTAATTATAGTATGCCGTAGGGTGTGAGCATGTGTGTGTCGGTGTCGTCAATTAAACCTTTATTTAAGGCAATGGCATATATATTGCCACCATATTTTAAACTTTATAAAATTGAGATAAGGTCGAAAACCAATGAAAAATTTGAACATGCTGTGCCCGATAAAGGGTTAATAACTTGATCGATGCTTCTGTTATCTGTGTTATAAACGTCAGTTGCCCTGTCAAGGCCGACGCAAGCCCCCACATGTCGCATCGCGAAAGCCATTTTCCAAATTATTTGTCTACGTGTTTTTATTTTTGAATCCTTGATCACCGCGCTAACAGAAATCGTCTATAAGCGCCCCTAAAAACTTAAGTCGAAAAGTACGCGCCATTCCGATACCTAAACCGACCTTATGACAATCTCAATAAGGTGCAAAACTCACCGTCACCGCTTCCCGAACCAGAACCGGATCCTGAGCCACCAATGATGTCCGCAATGCCTGAACCTTCGCCGTCTTCACTCTCTACCGTAGATACCTGGAATATTGCGTTGTATATTAAACGAGATAAGATAAGATAACGTATTCGGAAATGTCAACACGCTGGGGAGAGTTCTGCCCAGCGTGGGTTTGAACCCGCACCGCATAAGATGGTGGCAGCTAGCCAGGCGGACTTAACACAAGCCTTACCACTAACCGAGTACAAAACCTGCTGATTGTTGAAACTACTTCTTTCTATCATGGCGATTTTAATTTATAATGGTTTCTTTTATGTCTTGAGAAAAAAAAGTTATACAAAAACAAAAAATACATACTTTAAATTAGCTTCAATAAGACATTACAATACTCTTTGGACGTTCTCTTCTACCCTCCCATGCAGAGCAAACATAAAAAAAACTAACAACGGTTTTGCGGAAAATATTGTAAACTGTATTATAATTGTGTGTGCCTAATACGTTATTATGATGTGTAGTCGACAATGAAATTGCTTTTGTTTAAAAGACCAAGTGACAGATACGTTGTCATCATTGACAATGAGCCTTAGCGAAATTTTATTGTAATGGAAGTTTTTGTCAAAAGTGATAAAGCAATTTCATGGTCGACTATAGATACTTACTAAAAAAAATCTGTCAATGACGAATACTAAAGATAAAATATAGTATGATAGCATCCTCACCTTATAAAACAGTAGCACGAAGTTGATGCAGAAAGCGAGCACCAATGCGACATACTTCAGGTTGTAGAAGTTCCTCGCTAGGAAGGAGACCGCGCGTTTGGTGTACTGCGATAGGTCCACTTGAGACAAAGCGGAGGGCGCAGGAACTTGGACTGCCTGTATTACAAAAAAAAAAAAATACTTGCACATTACTTGAAAAGCTTATCCGAAAATTACATTTTAAAATGAAACACTTTTGTTTATAGATTTACATGTGTTATTTTCTCATTTCATATTAAAGGGGGTAAAAAATAATAACAATTTAATTTTAAAACATCAAGCTACACCGTTACTACTGGAATGAATAAATAATAAAAATATTAATTCAAATCAGCTTAGTAATTAAGCACTTTAAAAAATGTTTTACCTACTACCAATTTCAGGACGTGTTTTAACTTTTAGGTTCAATAAAAAAACTATCTTTGTGTTTTAAATAAACACATCTTACTATCTAGAAAAAGAAAAAAAAATAACTAGCTTGATTCATTAATGTTTAGATACAATAAACGCAACTCAAAGTAATTTAAACATCCGGTAGAAATATAAAAAAAAAAAGTTTTGAAAAATTTGCTTTAAAAATAATGAGGATAACATACCCATATTTTAGCAACACAATTACAACAAAAGCTCTAAATATGTCATGATAATGCATCATTTGGTTACCTTTTTCCTTATATATAGTCGCTGCGTGTAAAAATGCAAATAAACATGACTTCTACATAGCATAGACAGCGATGAATCACTAGCTTATTAAAGCAAGCTTATTTTATTTTTTATTTTATTTTATTAAGGAAACAAACAGCTTTATATCATACATATAAACAATTTAAATAATATAATACAGTAGCCTTTAAAGTTTCCACTGCTAACTTGTACAAAAACTTGTGCTTGTTGAACAACAATGCGAAAGAAAACGAAAAAAAACCAAAAACAAAATATCGAAACAAAAATTTTGAAAAAACTAAAAAAAACTAACATCAAAATCAGGTTGAAAATATACATATTGAATTAAAGTTTGGTTTCTCTTAACAGTCTACGAAAACGAGAGATGTTTTCGTGAAATACGTCGATGTGATTAAAAGTACTATTGAATTCATTAAGAACTCTTATAATATAACTATTACGTCTATAATTTGACTTACAAATTGGTACAAAAAAAGTGTGCTTGTGGCGAGCGCTCAATCTGGAACACCTAAAAGCAATCTTACTTAGCAAATAAGGTGAATCTACATTGCTATGTATGATCTTATACAGCAGAACTTGATCTTTATATGATCGTCGACTTGCCAAAGATTCAAGTTCATCAATGTCAAAATGTTTAAATCTATATCTTAAACGTTTCATGAACTTATTTTGAATACCCTCCAGTAGGTTAATATATTTTAAATATAAAGAGTTCCACACGCTGGAGGCATACTCCAATTGGGATCTAACGTACGCATTGTATAACAAGATTAGCGTGTTCACATTCTTGAAATCAACACTCTGACGGAAAATGAAGCCTAGCAACTTGTATGCCTTCCCAATAATTCCAATAATATGAGACTCGAAATACAATCCAGTATCAAGCTGAACTCCGAGATCTCTAACCTCATTGACCCTTTTTAAATACTTTCCGTTAAGTTGATATTTATAAGTTATAACTTTTTTCTTCCTTGTAAATGTAATAGTATGACATTTGTCTACATTTAAACAAAGTTTGTTAAGAGCACAATATTCACATAAACGATTAAGATCACTTTGTAAATTTTCGCAATCGCTCTGTGACTTGATAACCGAAAATATCTTTGTGTCATCAGCATATAATAATAATTTGGAATTTAGAAAACAGTTTACGACATCGTTAATAAAGATATTAAATAGTAAAGGGCCAAGGTGGGATCCCTGTGGGACTCCGGAGGAAATCGGAATGAAGCTCGATGTAAAACCTTTTATTGTGACAGCTTGCGTTCTATTTCTGAGATAAGAAGTAATCCAACGCAGCAGATCGCCGTGCACACCGATGGCCTCGAGCTTTAAAACTAAAAGGGAATGCGAAATTTTATCAAATGCTTTAGAATAATCGGTGTACACAGCATCCACTTGGTATCCTCTCTCCATAGATTCTAAAACTATGTCTAGAAATTCGCAAAGATTACTTTCTGTAGAACGCTTCGCAATGAAACCAACCATGTTGGTGGATAGTAAGTATAGGCTGGACAACAGGGGAAAGATAATCATAAATAATCTTTTCAAAAACTTTAGGTAAAACTGATAATTTTGAAATACCACGATAGTTTCGAACGTTATGTCTATCCCCACTCTTAAAAATTGGTACTACAAAAGATTGCTTCCAGGCAACCGGCATCACACCAGACGACAAAGATGATTTAAATATAACTGCAACAGGGAATGCCAATTGCCCACTACACTTATTTAAAAATAATGGGTGAAGGCCATCTGGACCACTACCTTTGGACACATTGATACTATTATTCAATGTTTAAAACATTTAAAATATTTTAAAGTATCTATCCCCGTACCAAAAGACACGAGAATCGCATTTATTTCGAAGTAGTTCCGTGTTTTTAATAGACTTCAAAAAAAGAAGGAGGATCTCAATGCGTCGGTATATATATTAAATATATGTTTGTTTGCGCATATCTCCTATATCTATGTACCAATTTGAATGATATAATTGATGATGATTGATTAGTTAATTAATGATGATTGCATTACCACAATTAAATCCTTATTGTACATTAAAATAACAGTCTAAATTACAATATAAAAAACATATACAAGGGTGAGCTTATCTCTAAAAGAGATCTCTTTGAACAATAATTTACACCACTCAGAAAAACGGCCGACAAACCTAGCTAGTTGCTAGGTTTGTCGGCTTCAATCCCCAGTGGTCAAGTCCCGCAACAAGCCTTCAGCTGTCGAAGTTTGGTCCCCAAGGGGTTAGTGGGTCCGTCCGTCTCACCCAGCCGGGTTCATCGTGGCAGCTGACTTGGAGCTTCTCTCCTTGTCAGTGGGACGTGGAAAGGCATACCGGTGAGTCCCACATAACCGTCAGGCTTCTTCAAGGTCGGGTATGCGTAAGGCAAAATTCAAAATCACTTATTCAGTTTAGGCTACAAATAGCTCTTTTTATGTCACTATGCCATCGGTTCGTGACACTATGGGCGGCAAACCTTGTAAGTACCAAGAAAAAAAAACACGTGGAATTCAGTGAAGGCTACAAAAAATGGAACTGGCAAGAAATTGAGCAAGGGCATAAGAGAGAAAATCCAAGAGCAAGGGCCTTCCTCCGATTGCTCTGGGTAAAAAAAGGACTGACGTCATTAACAGATAAACCGGATTGCCCTATTTGGAGGCACTGGGATACTGCCCACGCCAACGTATATTAAGGAAAAAACTATGTAATACTAACATAGATAATAAGTTTTATTTGTTACTAACACAATTTACGTGAGCTACGCCTAAAATAAAAGTTAAATTAAAAAAATGTATATATCTTAAAGAGTCTTACCTTTTTACTCTCGGCCTCAATAGCTGACATGGCTGCTTGCTGCGCCGCTTGAGCTTCCATCCTCTCTTGCGCTTGTTTCTTAGCTTGCTCACCGCTGTTTTAATAAAATAAAAAATAAAAAAATAATAATAAGAAAGAAAATAAATAAAGAGAATAATAATAATAATAATTATCAGTCAAAAGGTTTGTATACGTTTAAATAATAATTAATTTTAAATAAATAATAATTAATTATTATTTAAACATACATACATTGTTCTGATCCCAAGGTAAGTAGCTAAAGCACTCGTTTTATGGAAGTCAGAAACAACGACGGTACCACAACCACCCAGACCCGACGCATTATCAAAAGATCGTTTTCGACATTGACCCGACCGGGAATCGAACCCGGGACCTCAGAGTTAGTGCCGCTCAAAGTCCGGCGTGCAAGCCACTCGGCTACGGGAGTCGTCAAGAAGAAATGCTTTGTAGATGTCAAGCCGTAAAGTTTCAATGAAAATCTATGTTATTTATTGGTGATGAAAAACGTATTGAACACCGGTCTTAAAGTGTCGAAATTTGGTGCCACTTAACCTAGGTACATATTATTTGTCTTGTATAAACTCACCTCAAGACCTTAAAAGACTACATCGAAAACAGGCACAGCATCGAATGGAAACAGCAGCCGGGTATGAAACACTCCAAATCCTTCCTAGGCGAAAACGCCTTAGGACGGAGTAAGTTCATATGCGGAGGCAGCAGAAGGCAGGCCCGATTAACCATCGGTGCCTTGACAGGGCACTATGCCACAAAGCAAATGCTTCACAGAATGCACATCTCAACAAATAGTTTATGTAGGGCATGTGGAGAGGAAACGGAGTCAATGCAGCACCTACTGTGTGACTGCGGCTCTTGGCTAGGAAAAACCGGAGGACTTCAGGCTCTTTGCTTTTAAGGACGTTGCCAAACTGATGGCATCTATGAGGAAGAGTGAAAGGATGGGGTTGCACAAAAGATCCCGATGGGTCGAAGTGTTACTGACAGAGGGAAACCTCAGCAGGCCCCACTAAGATAAGATAAGATAAGATAACTCACCCCAACAGATCTATGAGCGAAGGTGGTCGCTGTTCCTCCGGATGGTCGGCGCCTTCGTCCAGAGACGCGTCGGCTTCCTCGCCCGACGACGGAGTGGAGGTGCTAGGAGACTCGTGGGGTTTCATTTGTATCCTAGAAACGCGTATTATCAGCATTAAACGTCCTGCTACTAGTTAAGACGACGCATTGGTAATTTACGTGGCGGGGAACTTGATTTTTCCCAACAACTACAAAACATATGAAAGTGATATTTGATGACATGATTTTTCATTTAATTGACTTCATTTTGTTTCTTTCAGAAACACGATTTTTCAACTTTTATAACAGAGAAAAAAATATCAAAGTAACCTCTTTTAAAACATAGATTCGCATTTTACAGACCGATTTAAGCATCTAAATTTTCTTAGTAGATTGGTCTTAACACACACTTCAAAATTGTAGTTCATTTTTTTTAAATAATTTGTAGTTTTAATTTGAAGGAAAAAAAAACAAAAACACAAATGTTGAAAAAATTTCCACGAGCAGGGTTTGAACCTGCACCCTTCTGACATACCGGGTCAGGTGCTCTTCCAATTGAGCTATCGTGGTTCTAACCAGCCCGCCGAAATTATTCAACATTATTTACTTTGAAAGCCAAAGGCGCCCATTCAATGTCAACAACTACCGTCATTAACACCCGATCATAATATTTTTACAAATACTAAGGATCAGTTAAGAAGTAGGCAAGCTATTTATAAAATGTTTATATAATTTTAACGCAAACTTTGTTGCGAACAAATTACAAAAATACAAATGTTGAAAAAATTTCCACGGGCAGGGTTTGAACCTGCACCCTTCTGACATACCGGGTCAGGTGCTTTTCCAATTGAGCTATCGTGGTTCTAACCAGCCCGCCGAAATTAATGGAATCAATGGAATTAATGGAATTAATCAATTGGAAGAGCACCTGACCCGGTATGTCAGAAGGGTGCAGGTTCAAACCCTGCTCGTGGAAATTTTTTCAACATTTGTGTTTTTGTAATTTGTTCGCAACAAAATTTGCGTTAAAATTATATAAATATTTTGAAAAAAAAAAACAGTTTTTCTTATGGTACGAGGCGCAAACGCTCGTATCAAAACGTATGAGATTTATTGTTTGGCGGTGCGTCGTCTTAAATTCATATGCAGGTTGAAAAATCGACATTAGTTTATGAGGTTGTCGAAAGATAAAAGAGGATCAGGTGGACGTGCTAGGAGACTCATGGAGTTTCATTTGTATCCTACGAACATGTATCATCGGTATTAAACGTCCTTCTACTAGCTTAATCCATAGGCAAAAAGAGCGATCAAAATAGATCAGTATGAGCAACTCATAGGATAGGAGACTCATAGAATTCCACCTGGATCCTAAAATGTTTGTATTATGCTAATGAAACATGCGCCTACCGACTGTAATTGTATAAGTTTACCAATCAAGTGACATTTGTTCTAAGGACTCATGTCTTCGATTTTAACCTTTTTACCGCCAACAACTTCTATAGAAGTTCGAGATTTTTGTGCCGCCCACGCCAGCACTTCTATAGAAGTTCTTCTTTGTACCTTACTTTATTAAAATACATTTATACGTTGGCGTATAGCGGGACATCGCGTGCAGGATAGTTGGGCGGTGAAAAGGTTAAACATACATTTAAAAGTTAAGTAATACTGCATTTTTTTTTTACAATCTCTTGCCACTCTAACACGTCATCGATATTATAAAATCAAATTATCTTTAATTATTTGAGTACCTATATAAACTTAATGTTAATATACAAGTATACGTAGAACGAATACATCCCTATCCACGATAAGTAAGAATATATTACTAATATTACTAACTAACATGAGTTTAAGCGTTAGTAATATTGTAAAACTTGTTTATGGTCCTTTGGGTAAACTAAATAAAAATATTGTACTTACTGGCCATTATCCTCTTTGGTGATATCAAGTCCAAAAGCTTGCACCTGCATTTGACCGGTGTCATCTGCTGGTGGTAACGCAGGCAGATGTCTTAAAGGACCTGATAGCAGAGAGAGACTAATATGAATGCTCCATTAACACTTCGGTGGTGGTCTTGGGTTCAATTCCCAGGTCGGTCAAAATGTGTTTCGTATTTTTCGATGCATAGTCAGAGTTTGTGATCTTTGAGCATTTGGAAAGAGTGATGATTAAGTCAAATAGGTTGTAATTGAAGGTGTTTATCAGGTATCTTGGTGGGTTTGAAAGCTCAGCTCACTTTATGTGATATCTACTGTTATTGTACATAAATAATAAAACAATATTTTATCACCAGTGATTGAGTGTGTTTACTGTGATGGGATAACATTTTGCTATAAATTAACATTATACATTTTAAAAGATAACAATGTCACTACAGCTATCATTTAAAAAAAATAGTTACATCGTTATAAGTACATTAGTATCTTTGTACAAAAAGAATCAGATCAATAGTAAAATTAAGAGTAAAATCCTTTTGAGTAGATAGTATGTGTTAACATCCAAAAGCAGATTTCTGTTACATTATTACATAAGGCAGTTTGACACAGTTTAAAATCAAATACCATAGATTACAATCGATGTCAGTAATTTCGAAAATGTTAATCATTGTGTTATATAAAACCTGCGTTTGGCGATTAAGCTTTGAGTCCTGTATTTGTTTATGCGTTCAGTCTTATACATAAATAAAAATAAATTAAGACAGCTTCTAAGCCCTTATAACATTAAAAACCCTATACATTGGACATAAGGTCGATATTTACGAATAGTTATGTTGGATGTTAGGTATTTGAAATGTTATCCTCTTAGTTACTTTGTAAATATTTAAAAACTATTAGAAAGTAGAAATAGCTAATGTTATTTGTTGTATTTATGTGTTACACTCAAAATTCAATTTTAGTCAGATCTAGTTCTGACTAGGCAGAACTATTTATGGTAAAGTTTGCCTTTGGCCAGTCCAAGTCGAACCTTGCGCGACCAACCATCACGTAAGTTTATCAGTACCTATAATTTTATGACACTTACTTTTATCATATTTGCCTTGTTAAAACTATTTTCGTCAAAAATGTGTTTCGAAAGCAAAAATTTATTTACATAAACATTATTAAGAGCGATAATGATTAAAACTATCTCTGCTATAATAATATGTTTTGACAGTATTGGCTAATATAAAACTGTTGGTATTTCTAAATAGGTACGCGAGTTTTAATGTGTCTTTTAAAAGTACCTAATGCTTTGATATAAACTTACAAAAAAGAACAAATATTTTTTTTGTGTAAAAAAGGGAGTAATAAAGATTTATTCGTGAACGGCACATCTCCCTTTACAGGGTGCCTTAAAAATAAACGACAAGCCGCAAACGGATAAAAGGTCAGAATGTGGCAGTTCTAAGAATATAAATGTAGGTTCTAAAGGTACTTTTAACATTACAAATATAAAAAAATGTATTATATTGCCACACTCAGTGACGTTCTTTCAAGTACCATCAATTAATTTTAACCCTAAATAAAATCAACAATAATTAGGATTTATTTAATTGAACTATTAAATAGATTTTTGTCCAATTTTTCGGACTCCAGTCTCCAAGTTAACGTCCATGCTGGCCTCTTCTTACTTTTGTTACATCCTGTACAATATAGTGTTAAGACAGCTGCACAGACCGAACGCAGAAGCCGAAGCGTCACACCTGTGTACCTGTGCTGTGCCTTACTTTGGCTCGCGAGCAACCTGTGTCTCAACTGACCGATTTTCTCCTCTTCCGTTGGTTCCGGTGGCGGTTCCTCCGTTTGAGGGCCGCGCATCAATCCGAGGAGAACACCGAATATGTACCTGTGGAAGCAACACAGAAGTGACATGTGACACAGACGAGCCACATGACACACAAGTGACACGAGACATAGAAGTGACAGGTGACACTAGTGACATGTGGCATAGAAGTGACACATGACACAGAAGTGACATGTGAAACAAAAGGAAAATGTGACACAGAAGTAGGTACCACATAGGATGCCACAGAAACGACAAGTGAATTAGTAAACTGGGGCCAGAGCTTCATTGAGCAAGTAAAATACGGAAACATAACTACGTTGTCAAACTCGTAGCCTCAACTTACTATACCTAGCCAGTTAGCTAGCTAGTTGATAGTTAGCTAGTGCTATTGGTAAATGTGCGAATTGCTGGGCGAAAACAAAATTGACCGAAAGCATAATTGTTACGTGCACATTGAAGCTCAACCCTTGTGAAAAGTTTGTGATAAGGATTAAATAATGTAGAAGAAAAGTGTGGTTAAGTAAATATTTTCTGATAGGTAAAAAAGAGATTGACGGCAAAGGTGTAGAAATAGTAATTATAGCTCTACTTAAATTAAAGTAATGTACTGTCACAGAGTAAATTAAGGTTATTACTTGTAAATACTGTAAAACATGTTTTATAATAGTTTTTAGCAGTAAAGGTACTACACTACTATCCGTGCGGCCGGAGACACGCTTTTAGTGCTTATATGCCTTAAGGCAGGCAGTTCTTTAAGCTTATCGTGGACCGCACGGTACATCAACACAGCTAAAAATGTATCTAAAACTGACAGACACACAATTAAACACAGAACTAAGTTATTTTAAACAAACATTCGTAAATACTAAATTCCTACCTTATCATTAGATCTATGGTTCGTACTGTGATTAAAGCAAAAGAAATAGATATATTTAGAGATATCGAGAAAATGTGAGAATATCTACAATTATTGTTATAAAACTTTATAAGTAACTGACTTTATGTATAAACAGTCATAAATAAATAATAAATAAAAGATAGGACAAATAAAGTAAAATCGTATTAGACATAAAAAAATATACTAAATTATTTATAATACTAACAGATATTATATTATATTATAATATAAAGCAATTTACCAATGACTGTGCACCATTGCAATGCGTGAAATAATGAAAAATATGAAACGTTAACTTTATAGTCCATTAAAAGCAATTTACTATATTAATAGAGATAGGAATTAATTCGTTTTGTTATTTGATTTATTTAAAATAAAACCTAGTATTATTTAAACTTTTATAAAAAAACAATATATAAAAATATTGATCATTTTATTGCGAATATATTTTTAATACCGAAATCCTTTAATGATATTTACGGTATTTAATTGACTTTAAACACTATAGCTAGACCGCTTAACTGAGTCCTCGCCTGCGGTAGGTATGCAGGGCGGGAGTGCGTTAGGGCCTCTGCTACAAGTACGAGCGTTTTGCGACGCGGCGAACGAATTTTTAGTTCATTGCGCGTTATACTACGGCAGTCATAGTCAGCAGTGCTAGAAAAAACGCAATGAACTAGGAATCCGTTCGCCGCGTCGCCAAACGCTCGTACTCGTGGCAGAGGCCCTACGTACCACCCGCCCCGTGTACTTACTGCAGGCGAGGATTCAGTTAAGCGGTCTTGCTATAATATAAGTTTACCAGAAATATTTAAAACTTTTAATTTTAACATTAAAAAAGAAATTTAATGATTTACGGCTTTAACGCAAACTATTTGAGTTACCCAACATTTACGTTAAATAACGTTAAACATTTATATATAATGGACGTGAAACTTTAAAAGTGTGGGTACATTTATAAATAACGTTCTATTAATTTGACAATTAAGTCGAAACTCACCTAACAACTACTACAACACCGTAGCCCAAATAGTAGAACAAGTAGAAGAACATCTTGAAGAAGCCCACTGCCAACTCAGCCGGTGGCATCTGTGAGAGATCTGCGATTTTCTGCTTTATATTTGAGGGTGATAAAGAGGAGAATGCCGCGTAGATGCCATCTTTCATCGACTGAAGACCTCTGCGGAAGGGATCTTTGCCGGCTCTGAAACAGAAAGGGTTTATTAGATTGTATAATTTATGTAGAAAATAACCGATGGGGTAAACGAGTTCTTGAGTGGAGACCGCGTATCGGCAAACGTAGTGTAGGACGCCCTCAGACTAAGTGGAACGACGATCTTCGCAAGGTGGCTGGAAAGAGCTGGATGAGAGTAGCTGCGGATCGTGCTCAGTGGCGTGCACTTGGAGAGGCCTATGTCCAGCAGTGGACGTGTGTAGGCTGATGATGATGATGATGATGAAGATGTAGAAAATGTCCGCTCTTAAAGGCCGAAGATGAAAGCGTATCTTTACACGGTATCTTTGAAGATCTTTGAAGATAGCCAAGTCCTCAGAGGTTGACCACTGAGGAATTGGCTATCTTACTTCTAGCTGGTGGAACACAACAATGCTTTGAAAAAAATATTACAAAAAAATAAGAAGAACGTTTAGACACTTTGTGACTCTCTGGCTCAGAAAAGAATGGAACTCTTAGGATCGACCTATCCGAAATCAGAAGACTTTAGGCAATTCGCTCTCAAAAATGTCAAATTTGTGGCAACAAAAAAAAGCAACAAGGTGACATGTAGAAGTGACATGAGACACAGAAGTGATACGTGATACAAAAGTGATACGTGATACAGAAGGGACAAATGAAAATAAACAAATAAACATTTACGGTTCATCGTCATCGTGTGACATGTACATGTAGCAGTGACACGACACGTGACACAGAAGTGATATGTGACACAGAAGTGAAACTTGACATAGAAGTATGTGCAACAGAAGTAACACATGAAAATAAACAAATAAACACTCACCGTTCATCGTCATCGTCTCCCATGTACATGTAACTGGCTTCTCTGTTCTTCGGGCCTCCCGCAGACTCCTCAGAAGCGGCCATAAGACTGGAGGCATGCGTCATTTCAAAGATGGCGTCCTCGCAGAAGTTCACGAACGCTTCCAGCTTCTCCTTGTCACCGCCTTCTGTCACTATGCTGTAGAAGAAGGCGCGCTTGGATTCCTGGAGCAAAAGTCAATAGGTCAGTTTTATTGAAAACTAAGAATATTTTAAGATCTTCATAGATCCATAAAACTTACTTTTTTTTAAAATCGGTTAGTCGGGTTCAGAATAGTCATTTATTTCAATTAATTACATAAAATTTAAAAAAGACTAAGTGTTGAAATATTCCACGAGCGGGATTCGAACCCGCTATACTATCATGGCATATTTTTTCAACACTTTGTCTTTTTTCAATTTGTATATTTGTTCGCAACAATATTTGCGTAAAATTTATCATAATTACCTACATAAAGTTAAAAAATAATATTAATAATAAAAACAGTCAAATAAATTATATAAATTAGAATCATCGAATACAAAATATAAAAATAAAAAAAATATACAAAAAATATTGAATAGTATTATTCTATAAAATGTTAAGGGTGCGCCGTCCGTAAGTGACAAGTGTCATATGTTTTATTTGAAATGTCGTCGTCTATATTTATTTGATGCTGCACGGCCATACTAATTTTGTATGGAGAATTGAAGGTGCTTAACAAAAAAATAATTATTTAAATAACCACTTGATGAATCGAAAATGTAGTCTAGCAATTTGTAGTTTATCCATTGATGATTGTTTAGACAAAATCAGAGGTACAATAATTTAGATAAACTATAAGAAATCTACTAAACGCCGCTACTCGTTTTCTTGATTTTTGCCCAACTTTAAATGATATTGTAGAAAAAACTATAGCGTGTTATGAATTTATGGTTCTGACAAATTGTAAACACGTTCCCTATGATACTAAATATATATTTTGTTCATTTAATACGATAGTATTTTCAATTATATTTACTTAACCATAACTGCATTATTGGCATTTTTTTTGTCGGCGCACCCTTAACGTTTAATTGCATTTAATTAAATTCAAGTATGGGAAATAATTTAAATTAAAATTTAATTTTAATGGATAATCACATGCCCTGCGTTTTGAAAAAAACGGACGTTCAAACATGACAAGTGTCACTACCAAAAGCCTACTCTGTTTTGTGTTAATAAATTATTTAATTTCATTTTCAATTTTTTTTTGTAGGTCAAGGAATTAAATAGATTGATGTTATTTGTCTGTATATCTTTCTGGAAATAAACGAATAATAGTACCTTGATCTGGGGCTTCTCCCACTGCTCGATGTTGGACTCCTTGATCTCAAAGTAGACGCGCTCGATGCGTTTGGAGCCGCCCATGATCTCGATGCGGCCCAGGAACGGCTCGAAGTAGTTCAGCACGGAGCCGGCCGTCTCCAGGAAACGGGCCAGCCTGGCGTAAAGGTTGAAAAAAAAAAAGAAAAAATATAACGTACGGACAGAAAGGAAACTCATTAGTACCGTCTCCCCGTCCGATTCTCTCACTGCCACTGCACATTACAGAATCTAGTTTAAGCCCAAGACATCGTACTCATAGAACAAGGGTACGACGACCCGGTTCACATGCGCTTTAGATTATATAACGTGTAACAAAAAGGTGTGGTCAAAATGAAAAGATCCAAAGTGTCTCCCATCTAGAACTTGTAAGTTTTTTTTTTATACATAGCTCGGCAAATGACTCCACTCCACCTGATGTTAAGTGGAAATGGAGTCCAGACGTAAGGACAACTGGTGCAGCGAGAAAACAACGCAGCATCAGTCATCCTCACCCTGCCGGCCCACAAGGTGCCTCTTCACGCCTCGTTTGAAGGACCCCATGTCATAGGAAGGAGGGAAAACGTGCGCTGGTAGACTATTCCATCTTTTGGAAGTGCGACAGAAAAACGAGTCACCAAATTTCTTTGTGCGCGATGGAATGTTCGAGACAGTACAGAGCGGTGACTCCGGAGAGCAGCACGCGTACTCCTATGGAGAAAGGGAGAAGGTGGGATGAGGTCAAAAAGCTCTTCAGAGCACTCGCCGTGGTATAAGCGGTAGAAGACGCTGAGTGACGCTATATCTCTACGCAATTACAAGTGTTGTTATTACGACATAATTATTAACTTTAATTTGTCATGCAATGGTTAATAAAATATTTATATTTGCGAAGTCATGCGCGTCAAGCCCGCGTAAGCTAGCAGCAGTGATCATAAATAAGTACACAGAGGTTACTAAACCACTAGGGCTGAGACTTGTTTATTTTGATGTGACGTCACAATAAAAATAGTAAATTAAAAATGGCATAACATATTAAAGTTAATAATCATGACTTAGTAACTCTGCATACAAGATCTAGATCGGATACACTTTGGATCTATTCATTTTGACCACACCTTTCAGTTACACGTTGTATACACGTGTAGATAGAGCTTTGCAACTAAACAACACCCAAAAATCGGCCTGAATTTCTTTCACTGTGTGTGTGATTAGGAATCCTAGTTTTAAGTTTCAAATTACCCTACTTTTTGAAATGAAATGAAAAATTCAGTTTAGGCATAATAGTGCACTTATATAAATGAAAAAATAATATGAGTATACACAATAGATATAATATATAATTTAACAAACTATACATAACTAGCTGTGCTCGCGACTTCGTCCGCGCGGAATAGTGACTATCGGCAGCATTTTTAATTTTTTAGGATCTTGTTCCCGTTTTTGCAACATTTTTTACTGATGCTTCGCTCCTATTGGTTGCAACGTGATGTTATATAGCCTAAAGCCTTCCTCGATAAATGGACTATCCAACACAAAAATAATTTTTCAATTCGAACCAGTATTTCCTGAGATTAGCGTGTTCAAACAAACAAACTATTCAGCTTTATCTATATATATATAAAAATCAATTGCTGTCCGTTAGTCGGGCTAAAACTCGGGAATGGCTGGACCGATTTGGCTAATTTTGATTTTGAAATATTTGTGGAGGTTGAGGGAAGGTTATAGCGGTGAGAAACATAAATAATAAGTAACGGAAAATACTAAAAACGACAATTTAATTTTCCAATACAAAATTATTTGTTTATTTCGTTGTCATGGAAACTGTCAAAGCGGTACGTACAACAAAATGTTCCTAGCTGTGAAACATTTGATGTCTGCTGTCACTTGGTTGGTTGTCAAATATTTATAGGTGTGTAATAAGTGTGAAACATTTCATAGCTGTAGTATGAGGTCCGATCTCTTTGGTAATATTATAGATATAGATATTGAATGCCGCGCAAACGGAGGCGCAACATCGCGACAGCAGTCAGCCCGTGACCACGGCCGTTGTAACTAGGTCGAAACGTCGGTTATAAAGAAGGTATGAAACCTTTTACTAATTAGTTCTATGGAACGCGAAAGTTTAAAAGTATACAAAGCATTTAGTCTATACTAATATTATAAAGAGGAAAGCTTTGTATTTTTGTATGTATGTTTGCAACGAATAAACTCAAAAACTACTGGACCGATTTAAAAAAATCTTTCACTATAAGAATGCTAAATTAGCGCTGAGTAACATAGGCTATATTAAAAAAAAAATGTCCACTCGTGCGAAGCCGGGACGGGTCGCTAGTGTTTGATAAAAGTGTTACCTCGGCTCATTGGGCATGTGCTCGGACAAATTGGTGAGCAGTACGGCTAAGTTGAAGCCGATCTCCTTGGCGGGCTCGTGGAAGCGGTCGCAGAAGCCCACGTAGTCCAGCTTGCCGTCGTGGTTGGTCTCGCAGCAGGCTAACAGGAACTCTATCTCCTCGCTGCAACAAAGTTTTCAATTCAATTTGTTGATTCGTTGAAGGCTACAAAATGATTTATTATTCTTTTTTCTTTATCACAAACAGCATTTACAATAATACGGTTTTATATAATATAATAGGAAACTTACAAGCTAAATGTAATAATATTAAATACTACTATCGCAATTACTTAGGTTTCTTTATAACAAATTAAGTGAAAAAGTAATTTTACTTAATAAGTGAAGAACGAAAAAAGAGTAAGCTGTTATGCATGTCACTATGCCATTGGTAAGTCTACTTGTACTGCTGGAAAGCAGTGGGAAAACCCACGCTACTTCTACTCCACGTTGCTTTTACCCCGCGTTTTACCCCACTTTGCTTCTGACCTTTCATTTCATTTCATTTCATTTATTGCATATCACATTTCAATAGATAAGGTGGAATATTTAGGCAGGTATTCATGTGACACCCTGCAAGGGCGCAGCAACAGCATCAGAGGGCCATCTTATTATAAAATAGACTTATTTAATTTTAGTTATTAATAAAATAAAATGAATTTATTAACAATTTTAAACAATACTGGAATAAATATAATAGAAAAAAAATTATATAATTAATTAAGTAATAGTAATTATTTAACATGTCATAAGCTGCAAAATTCAAATTCAAATTCAAATACCTAATTAGAATTAAATAACAATATTACAAATAGAAATAAGTTTAATTAAATTTATCGTCAAAAAATTCGTTTAAATTATAATAACATTTACTAATTAGAAACAATTTCAATTGCTTATTAAATTGCAATGGTTTTTTTACGTTCTTTATTTGATTAGGTATATGGTTATAAATTTTTATTGACATAATGTGAGGGCTTGAGGACACTAGTGCCATTTTAGTGAAAGGTATCCCAAATTAATTTAGATTTCTATTGTTTCGTTTTACACTTGTAATTGGTGTGTAAAAATTTGGATGTTTTCTGACGAATTTACATGATTCAAGGATCAAAATAGATGCAAGAGTCAGTATTTTATGTTTAATAAAGTGGGGCCTACAAGATTCCATTTGGTCTATATTCGTCAGTATTCTTATGCACTTTTTTTGCAATACAAATAACTTGTTCACATCAGAAGAGTTTCCCCACAGAATCACACCATATGAGAGTATTGAATGCGCATACGCATAGTAGGCCGTAAGAGCAGTACTAAAGTCTGTTACACGCTTAAGGTGCTGCTCCTGGTCCTGCTTTTGGTGTGTGTGTGGAAGAAGAAATATGTACTTTGTGGATTCAATACTCACGGCGTTTAACTCTTCTGTTCCGAGGTGCTTTTACCCCACGCTGCGTCTGACCTAGTTTTGATGGGTGACCTTTATCCTTACACTTTATACAGATTTAAGAGGCAGCTACCCACGGGGTAAAAGTCTTCTGTTCTGAGGTGCTTTTGCCCTGCGCTGCTTCTGACCTGCTTTTAGTGTGTGGGGAGATTCAAAAAGCAACTAATCACGGCGTAAATGTTCTGAGGTGCTTTTGCGTCGCGTTGCTTCTGTTGCTTTGATGAGTGACCATGAAATCGTTACACTACAGATTTAAGAGGCAACTACTCACGGCGTATAACTCTTCTGCTGCTCCATCTTCTCCTTGAAGTCCTTGGGCAGCACCCATCCATCGTTGTTGGCGTCTATCTCTTGGAAGCTGGCGCTCGACGTCAGGTCTTTAAGCTTGAGGAACATGTCGAAGTACTTGAGGATCAGTTCGACGTTGGAAGCTGATTCTACTAGGGTGTCTACCATCTGTTTACCGATGGTACCTGGAGAAAGAATTAAAAAAAATATCAATATAATGAAATTCAACGAGTCTTCTGGAGTCCCGGTAGCTCATCGATCAGAGAATTGGACCGGAAATCTAAGGGTCGTGGGTTCGATTCCCACTAGTAGTTCCTGAGACTAGTTGATTTTTCTAGTGAAATTTAATTTTGTAACCAAATATAGCGCTGTGAATGCAAAAATTGTTTTTTTTACATGATTGCTGTTGGCTGCGCACAGCCTTTACAGTGTAGCTTTTGCGGGCATCGAGAAACTAAAAGACCCCTTAAAGCCATGGTAATCGAACATCCTCAGTTCCTAGAAGGGATAGCTTCACGCAAGCGTATCCCCGTCCCCCTATTAGGTTCTCCAAGACGTTTGGATTAAATCGAGAGCTAAACAACCAGACCCTCTCAAGGCTAGGATCTCGGCTCGGGTGGATCGGGTCGTGGGTGTGGGTTAAATTGCAATAAATACTTATGACTTGAATATTATGTTATATTTGTTTGTTGCTATATAATTTTTGCCTGCACCAGTGTGTATCTTGTTAGTTGTCTTAATAAATAAATAAAATGTAGGGGACAGCCCCCTGTAGGGAACCAAACTGTAGGGGGGTGTAGGGACACTAAGATAAAGAAGTTGTTGTTATTCATTTAATCATTGCATTGCTCTTTCTGACGGAGACACAGATCCGCCGTCCTGCCGACATTGCATATCTGCACTACCCCGGCTACGTGCTTGAGGAATGCTTCCTCGCGAAAGTCGGAGTATGCCTTTTCATCAGGACGGACGTTTGTTGTCGACGTTTGCGCAGCTTGGAAGACCCCTCCTTCTCTATCCTATGGGTACACGTAGATCTTGGTTCCGAGAGCCATGTCTACGCTTGCCTGTACCGTTCCCACTCCGGAGACCACGAGACAACTCGGCTATTCGACTACCTGAGCCAAGCAGTTGACGACGTACAGGAGCGGGTTCCGTCTGCCGATGTGGTGCTTTTGGCAGATTTTAATGCCCACCATGAGACCTGGTTGGGCTCTTCCAAAACAGACCACGCAGGCCGAACTGCCCACGCATTCGCACTCACGCATGATCTGATTCAACTGGTTCTCCAGCCCACCAGGATTCCGGATATATCAGGTCAAGCGCCCTCCTTGCTAGACTTACTGCTGACGAGTCGACCAGCCGGGTACAGAGTGTCGATAAGTGCTCCGTTGGGCACTTCTGACCATTGCCTGGTTGGTGCCACCGTACTGCGCCGTAAAAGCTCTCCCTCAGTGGAGTCTAAACGGCGTTTGTGGCACTACTCGTCGGCAGATTGGGATGGTATGCGCGACTATTTTGCGTCCATCCCGTGGGGCCAGCGCTGCTTTGTGGGAAGGGACCCGTCGGAGAGTGCCTCTGCTGTTGCTGACGAGATCATGTTGGGGATGGAATATTACATTCCTTACACTGATGTCGTCAGCGGAAGTAAGGCGCGCCCTTGGTTCAATCGCGAATGCGCCAAAGCTGTTGAACTTAAACAGGCGGCGTATCGCGCTTGGACCAAGGCTCGCACGCTCAACGATCGTAACACCCCTTCACTCAAGGTAGTCTTCAACAAGGTCACCAAAGTCTGCAAGAGTGCTCTCTCGAGAGCGAATGCCCAGCGCGTTGCTCGCGTTGGCCAAGAGCTGTTGTCGCACCCAACGGGTAGCCGAAGTTATTGGCGACTGGCCAAAGCGGTGCAAGCCAACTTTTGCGCGCCTTCTCTGCCCCCACTGCGGTACCCTGATGGCTCGTTGGCCCATCAGCCGCTAGACAAGGCTAACCTCTTAGCGAAGCTCTTTGCGGCGAATTCGCGCATCGATGACTGCGGCGCGGAACCACCTGCCATCCCTCACTGTGGCTCCTCAATGCCTGACGTCCAAATCAGGCAACGTGACGTCCGTGCTGTGCTGCAGTCACTTGATGTGCGGAAGGCTAGCGGTCCTGACGGTATACCGGCAGTCGTTCTAAAAAAATGTGCTCCCGAGTTGTCTCCAGTATTGACACGCCTATACCACCTCTCGTACTCTACTGGGATTGTGCCGGAAGCTTGGAGAAAAGCGAACATCCAGCCGGTCCCCAAAAAAGGGGATAGGTCCGACCCAGCCAACTATCGACCTATTGCTGTCACCTCTGTCCTTTGTAAAGTTTTTGAGCGAATCATAAACAGGCAACTCATTCGCTACCTAGAAGATCATTCCCTGATTCATGATCGACAATACGGGTTCAGACCGAAACGATCAACGGGCGATCTCCTAGCGTTCATAACACACCTGTGGGGTGAAGCAATGGACAAGCACGGAGAAGCACTGGCTGTTAGCCTGGACATCTCCAAGGCTTTCGATCGAGTTTGGCATCGTTCGCTTCTCTGCAAGCTTTCGGCATACGGCTTGCCACCTCGCCTATGCGATTGGGTCGCCGGGTTCCTGCATGAGCGCAGCATTTGCGTACTCTGGGAAAGCAGTGCCTCACAGTTTCTGCAGGTGAACGCCGGAGTGCCGCAGGGTTCTATATTATCGCCCACGCTGTTCCTTCTGCATATCAATGACATGTTATCCTTGGGTAACATTCAGACGACAGTACAGTTCATCGGCGTTATTTGGGTCACCCTGCGGCAAAGCAAGCCGATATAGTGGAGTCAAGACGTAAAATTGTCATTGAGCTGGACGAGGAATTAGACCGCATTTATAAATGGGGCTCTGATAACCTCGTTCAGTTTAATGCCAAAAAGACACAGGTCTGCGCTGTCACTGCCAAAAAGTCCGCATTTCTCCCCCAGCCCTCCTTCCAGAGCAACCTATTACCCATCCAGACTGGTCTCAGTCTCTTAGGTATGGACATACACAGCGACCTCAACCCGAAGAGCTATATTGAGAGCATCATAACCACAGCCTCACGTAAACTCGGAATCCTGAACAAAGTGAAGCGGTTCTTCACGCCTGAGCAACGTTGTCATTTGTATAAGACTCAGGTGCGCTCCTGCGTGGAGTATTGCTCTCATCTTTGGGACGGATCCGCCAAGTACTTGCTCGAAGCTCTTGACAGGTTGCAGAGACGTGCTGTCCGTATTATCGGTAACGATGACGTTACAACCAGTCTGGAGCCGTTACAGCTACGTAGGGACATTGCTTCCCTTAGTGCTTTCTACCGCCTTTACCACGGTGAATGCTCTGAGGAGCTCTTTAACCTCATTCCTCCCTCTCCATTCCTTTCCAGATCGACGCGTGCAGGTCTGAGAAGCCACCCTCATACCGTGCTGACCATCAAGACACGTACCAAAAAGTTTGGACAATCGTTCCTTTGCCGAACTGCCCGTATGTGGAATGCGCTTCCCGCACACGTGTTTCCCTCCTCTTTCTCTCCCGGGTTATTTAAGCGGGGCGTGAAAAAGCAGCAATGCAGGCCGCCATAATGTGAGCGTTCGGCATAGCGTGGTAGCGCAGTGATGAACGCTTTCACTTCTTGGGCTTCACTGGCTGCTTTTCATCAGGCAGGGTGAAGCCATTATGGCGTGTCACAATAAAAAAATATTAAATAATAATAATAATCTTATCTTATCATATCTTTTCTTACCATTGACAACGTTTCCTTCCAGCATGGACAGCATCATCGTGATCATGTCCTTCTGCAGATTAAGGAGTTCCTTCAGAAGGTCCACTTGGGAGGAGTGCTTCGACAACTTGTCTTGCATATGCGAGAACAGGAAGAGAAAACCACCGACGGCGTCCCATAACCTGACGACATAGAAATAAGGAATATTATTAACTAGCTTTCGCTCGCGGTTTCGCTAATAGAAACACTGTATACTGTTTTTTTTTTGTCTAAAAGTTTATTTTTTGCTTGTAACGCCGAAATACTTGTCTTTATTAATCACATATTATTTAATGTTTTATTTTATTTTTTGATACCGATCTAGATCTTGTATGCAGAGTTACTAAGTCATGATTATTAACTATAGTGTGTTAATTATGCAATTTTTAATTTAATATTTCTATTGTGACGTCACATCAAAATAAACAAGCCTCAGCCCTAGTGGTTTAGTATCCTCTGTGTACTTATTTATGATCACTGCTGCTTGCTTATGCGCGCCTGACGCGCATCACTTCACAAATATAAATATTTCATTAAACATTGCATGATAAATTAAAGTTAATAATTATATTTTAATAAGAACACATACAAGTTCTAGACCACACCTTTTTGTCACACGTTATTTATTAGTCAACATTTATTATAAAATGTACCTTTAATACGAGTAGAATGGAGAATATTAATATCATAATTATATTTAATTACCCGAGCCCTGCGCACTATTACTAAAGTCGCTCACGATATTGATATATTTAACTGGTCTCTGAATGAATTCACAAGTCACGTTATGTGTTCTTTGTTATAGAAATAGTTAGATAATAAGGAACTACACTATCGCATTAGGAATAAGTATCCTGTAATGATAGTTGTAAGCTCGTATATAAATAAATAATTAATAATTTATTTCTTACAATATTTACGGTCTCGGTAGCTCAGCGGTCAGAGCATTGGACCGGTAATCTAAGAGTCGTGGGTTCAATTCCCACTCGAGCTTTTCGAGACGGGTCGATTATTTCTAGTATAATTTTATCTTGTAACTACACAGCATTTTGAATGCAAAAATAATAATAATAAAACTATTTACTTTCTTAGGGGTCAGTTGATCCGTTATAAGTAACGTGCGGTTACCTGGAATGCGCCAAAGCCTGCTGGTTTTGCGTACAAGGCCCTTGGATGACTTCAGTGAGAGTGTTGAACACTTGGGACGCAACACCGATGGCTTTGAAGAAGTTCGCTTTGCCAGCTGGGTCTATGAGTTCCTGTAAATTAATATATACACGAAGTATTGGTATATAATCATTTCAACCGCCTGTGTTCTAGTGGTTAAAACCACCGGCCTCATACCCAAAGGCCCCATGTTCGATTCCCAGCACATGTTTGTGTACACTGTTTGGTAGGGCTTGTTTGTCCGCTATCGAAATATTGGCGGTAGCCAAAGTAACTTAAGAAAACGATATCGAAGTTCGAAAAGAATTAAATGTATGGGATTGACATAAGATTGACCACGTGATTTAGCGCGGCTTATGTCAATCCCATACATTTTATTATTTTCGAACTACGCTATCGTTTTCTTAATGTTACTTTGGCTAAGCCTACTGTCACCATAACATCAATGTTTTTGTAGTATTGTCGTGTTGCTAGATATAAGATAGCAGGTGCATGTTATTTTTATTATTATATCAGCCATAATTGTCCTACTCCTAAACAAACGCCTCCCCCAAGAATCCAGCGGCTGCCCTTGACCTTCACCAGATCGTCAGTCCACTTTGTTGGAGGTCTAAGTATTGGTTAATCTCAAACATAGATAGGTAACGTATTCAACAAATAAACAAACTCATATTATAAGTTTCTTTATGTGGCATGGCCTGAGCCCCGTAAGACGTTTGTTAGGTGGTCTAAGAAACTGTACCTTGCTAGAGTAGTGCCAGTAGAAGTCCATGATGGACTCCTGCAGCCGCAGCAGATAGTCGACGGTGCAGATCACCACGTTCACCGTGGTCGTGTTGCCGGCCTGGGTTCGGAGGTAGTTCTGCCACTCTGCAAATGACAAAAAGAAAATTAATAAATATGAATATCATCCTACTAATATTATAAACGCGAAATTTTGTAAGTATGGATGGATGTTTGTTACTCTTTCACGTAAAAACTACTGAATGGATTTGAATGAAATTCGGCATACAGATAGTTTATAACCTGGATTAACACATAGGATAGTTAGATTTATCCCTATATTTCCACGGGAACGAAAACCACGCGAGTGAAACCGCGAGCGGCCGCTAGTGTTTTATAAAAAAAAATTAGGTATTGGAAATAACTTAGACAACGTGTATCAAACAGGTTTGGTCAAAGTCAAAGTCAAATCATTTATTCAACAAAAGCCTTCACACGCACTTATTGACATCAAAACTTTACATCCAAATAAGAATAAAAAACTAAAATAATACTTTAGACTAAAACTACTGAATCTACCTCCAGTTCGGATTTTGGGAGAGCCTTCGACAGAGAAGAACTGGATCTTGTATGTAGAGTTACTTATTTAGTTACTTAATTATTAACTTTAATTTTTCATGCAAATGTTTAACCGGACAGCGACAGTGGGGCTATTTTAAAAGCGACCGGTAGCCGGTCGTTCGACAGCGGAGAGGTTGCTAGTGACGTCATGCGCCTCAGACGCGCATAAGCAAGCAGCAGTGATCATGAATGTAAGTAACACATAAGTTACTGAACCACTAGTGCTTGACTTGTTTATTTTGATGTGAGTTTACAAAAAATATTATTATTATCTAATTTATTTCTCTTTTTTCTTAGCCTAGGTTTGTTATTAATATAAAAGTAAAATACAAAAGCACATACAAAACATAAAAATTTCATAAAAAACCTAGCCTAGGGTGCCGCCGGCAACGGGGCAGGGCTCAAGCTGCCGGTGGTTAGAGCTGCAGAGACAGGAACCTTCGGACTATCCGCGCCGTGTCCAAGAGTACCGCCTTCTCCATCTGACCCTTGATCCAACCATTGAGCGAGAGTTTCTTAAGGTGTTGGTCACAGGTGTGTACCTGTAGTACGGCACTTCGAAGTCCACAAGACCGTATAAAATAGCAAGTTGCTGGTGAATAATCCTTCCTACCTAATAGGTTATGTCTGTGCAAATACTCGCCGTTAGCAAGATGAGAACAACCGGAGATAATGTGCCTGAGTGATTCCCCGGGACGGCGGCATGCCCGACAAATGTCGACCGTACCGTCCTTCAGGATATATCTCCGGTAGTTCTCCGTCATGATAACTTCGTCCGCAATTGCACAGACAAAACCTTCGGTTTCTCCAAAGAGGTCCCCGAATCGTAGCCAGTTCACCGACGCGAGCAAATCTACATCGGGGCCCGTGAGCACCTTGTAGAACCGCCGGTGTAGCTCCTTGCTCCTCCATACCGCCTTGCGGTCCTCTGTGCTCAATACCACTGGCCTGTATCGGCCTATCCGACAGAAGATTTCAGGTTCTTCGTCTCAAAGACGTTGCCAAACTTATGGCAGTCATATTTACAGAGGAAGAAGAGTGAAAGGATGGGGTTGCACAAAATATCTCGGTGGTTCGAAGTGCAACTGGAAGGAAATTTCAGCCATACTAAGATATGATAAGTCAAAGCTAAAAGCAGGCATCTTGCACTCCGTCATACCTACCGCGATAAGCACATACAGCGCGCGACAACTTGAAGTTGTAAATCAGTCAGGGCCCCAGCGCGCTTTCGAGCATACGCACAGGCATAGTTTGAAGTGGATCGCAATTTCGATTTGTTTAAAAATAACTAACTCTTTGGTATCAGTAATCTACAAGCTCCGTAATAATGGTGAAACGCAACAGTAATAATTGTTGTGTGGATGGCTGTCGAAATAAACAGAAAGATTCGAAGTTATTTATTCTGTGCTTATAGGTAGGTATGTATTTAGTGGTCCGTTTATTCTTAGGTACTTGTCTTATTTGCTAAACAATATACACCCAACTATTTACTTATTGAAATAATAATTTGGTAGGTACCTACTTACTTACCTACTTTCGAAACTGTTTACTAAAAAAATACTAAATAGGACAAGTAGGTACCTAAGGATAAACAACTAAGTAGGCACCTACCTATCTAGTATCTTTACTTAAGGATAGGTACCTTCCTGCTAGTTCCTACGTAACTACCAAAACCAAAAGTTGACTTTTGTTATCTTTATGCCTCCCGCATATTTACGTACCTAGATAGATAATTAAATATTACAGTACTTATAGCTAGTTTGATATGTAGGTACCTACTTACTTACAAGTTCTGTTAACAAGATCAAGTTTAGCTTTGATAAGTACTTATAGGCAGGTTGGTTGGTGTACCTATTTCTGTTTTTGGTAATTGTACAGTCGACGGCACATGATATGTATTTATACTTGTTGACCTTGACAACAGTTGAACTACCTACGAAAATATCTTTTTTTAACGGCAACGCAACGGTAAGGCGGCATAAAGACAGCCTCAAAGTCAACATATAGGTAGTCTGATGTGGCGTTGACTGTACGTAATTTGTTCACATTTAAGTACAGTACACATTATAAACACGATAACTTGTAATAAATTAAGTATTCAGATTCATTATTATTTAAAAGAAGACAACCCTGAAGTCGTTAGAAAAGATAAGAGCTACGCGATAGAAAGAGAGGCAACTTCTAGGTGAATACAACTGTAGGTAAGGGAGCAGTGTGCGACCTGAATTGCACTTTATTGTGTCTTAGCAAGAGTCGCTATTTATTTAAATGACTTTGCAGAGTGCACCTTCTGGTACTATTATATAATCTGTGCTAAAAGTAATAATAAAGACAGTTACTTGAGAATTCCGGGTCAGGTATGTGGGCTCAATTTTCGGCGTTATCGTCACTTATCATTAGGAGAAATTATCAAAGAAGACTAGTGTAGTAGTGTAAAAACATAAACAATGAACACGTCGGTTCTCTCACCCAAGTTGTGTCCTTCACAGGTGAGTTGTATGAACCGGAACAGTGCGCAAGTGAACTCGGCGTCATGCATGTTCTTCTCTCCCGCAGCGCCCTCTAGGCCCACGCCCAGACCTGGCATTAAACATAGAAATTACATCAAAACGTCAGAATATAAATAAATCTATATCTATAAGTTTTATTAGCAAAGAGGTACAGTTTTAAGTTTTATTTAATTTCGATGAAAAAGGAGTTTCTTTTTACAGTCTCAAATCCACGCAAATTAACTGCTTCTGTGGTCTAGTGGCTAAGACCACCGGTTTAGGCCCAGAGGTCCCGGGTTCGATTCCCAGGGGGGGGGTACATGTTTGTGTACTCAGTTAGGTTGGTGGTAGGGCTTGTTTGTCCGCCTGGCTAGCTACCACTATCTTATCTAAATATGTCGCCATAACATCAATGTTTGTAGCATTGTTGTGTTCCGGCAGCTAGAGATAAGATAGCCAGTGCCTCACTAGTTGAGGTTCCCGGGTGAAGTGTGCTTCCATCATTGGCCTTATCATCACTTAACATCAGGTGAAATCAAGGCACTGCGCTTAACCGTAAAATACAAAAAAAAAAACTAAGAAAAACGCGAACGAAGACGCGGTTAAGAGGTAGAGTTAAAGAAACGGAAGTGGATCTCTCTAAAGTGTTTCATTATCATAAAAATATCTCATCTTTTTAAATCACGTCTATAGGTCATGTGTTCCTCAAACCCACCTTCAGCCTTAGTATTCCTCTCGAACGCGTCGAGGTCCAATACGGAGCAGGAGTTCATGAGACCAGCGATGGAGGTGAAGAAGCCCACGTCTTTCTTGTCTTTCAGGTGGTTTAGCATACCCTGAAGAAGGGAAAAAGTTAATGTAACCCTTTAACTGGTAAAGAGATTAAGAGAAAATATTTTTCATTGGTTTTCAATCGTATTGCAATTACATAAAGTTCAAATTATGTTGCCATTAACATGGTAAAGGGTTAAGGGTACGATAAATAATAAATAATTAATAGGAGGAAAGCCTGTTTAGATGAGAAGTAAAAACATATTGGTGGCAGAATGGCAGGAGAACTCAGCCTGAATTGCGGAGGTGTTAGGTTCAATCCCCAGGACGGGGAAGTGTTTCGGAGTTTTTAATACCTACCCCGGACATGTGATTACTTCTCTACGAGTTGGTTTTGAATTAGCACCCTTCTAGCATGTCGGGTCAGTAGGCTTAGCCAAAGTAACATTAAAAAAACGATAGCCAAGTTCGAAAAGAATAAAATGTATGGGATTGACATAAGATTGACCACGTGATTTAGCGCGGCTTATGTCAATCTCATACATTTTATTCTTTTCGAACTTCGCTATCGTTTTTTTTAATTTTACTTTGGCTTAGCATACTGGTACATTCTAACTATGCTATGTAGCTCTGTCCCCGCTATGTCAAAAGGAAGAGTTCAAACCCGGGTGGATTTTTTGTAATTAAAATTCGCTTGAATTTGTCATCATAATCATCATCAGCGTATATTAGTCCACTGCTGGACATAGACCTCTCTGCGTGCACGCCATTGAGCACGATCCGCGGCTACTCTCATCCAGCTCTTGCCAGCCACATTGCGAAGAGCGAAGATTGCTTAAAACTATATACTTACACCGTTATTTATATAGTCTACAAAAAAAATAAGGGAAGTGTCTGCCCTTCATTTCGCAAAACTTATAACTCTGAATACGTAAAAAATATAATACCGCACTCGATCAAAATGTATAAAACAGCTGATTTATATTTCACGATTTCAAAGTTAGTCTGTAAAAGTTTAACAAACTGATGGTCAAGAGACTACGCATATTTTTTCTGGTAGATAAAAAGTAAGGGCCGTGGGTTCGATTCCCATTCGAGCGACTGGGTGATTTTTTCTAGTAAAATTTTATTTTGTTACAACATATATAAAATAAATAAAAATAACCCATATTTATATCCTCACCATCTGTATATCGATGTTGCCGCCCCGCAGTATCGAGATACCCAGCTCCAAGGTCTTCATCACCATCTCGCTGGGCACACCTTTGGAGGCCGAGATGTGGAGTAACACCATTTCAGCCACACCGCGGTCCGCGAGACGTGCTTGGTGGAACAACAGTTTTTGCTTCTCCATTTCTTGTTCCTGCGGTAGAGATCACCAATTTATTTATTTATTCATAGACCATCAACAGAATTAAAAATAGAAAAGCTAGCAAGTTTATATGTTAAGCTCAAAAACAAAAATGTTTATAGAGCGAAGAAACAGTTTACAACAACGCGTTGTGGTCACTGTAAATTTAAAATTCAAAATAATTTATTAATTTTAAATTACACAAAAATTTGCTTTTATGAATGTCATTGTGCCATGGCATACATGTCAATGTCATTCGATGTCAAACATGTCAATGTGCTTTACATGTCAATGTCATGTAAATCTCATTATGCCATCCACATCGCGAAATTCGTGCTATGGCTCATAAAAAAACGTGATGTGGCAAACACAGAAAGAACACACCCTTACTACTTTAGATTCTTGTCACGCCTATCATGCTATTCGGCCACAACGCGTTGTGGCAATGGCGAGAACCTATGACGTGTTTTGAGCCCTAGTTGGTGCAATCACATCACGACAGACAGGTTGTAAATTGTCGGGAGTTGTTTATTATCGATTTCTATTTTTGAGAGTGAACTATATAATATATTTATACACACATACATACCTACATCTAAATATAGCGGGCTATTTTTAATGTTTCATATTAAATACAGTAAAAATATTTAATAAACTATCTAAATAACTAAATAAAAAGCGCTTAAACAGTAGTTTTATACATACCATAAAAGTATCCATAGTTTTCTGCGTGCAACACGAATTGATAAGGGTTAAATTAATAATTATAACAAACAAAAACAGACCTTACCGTTTGATTTTTATAAAAATATATATTTTAAAAAGAGGTTGAACTAGCAAAAAATCAAATTCAAAATTATAACTAAGGCATTCAGACAAAAAAATTTTTTAAAGTCTGGCCAAATAATTGTTTTCTTGTAATCTCGTAATGTTATTTATATTTTGGGTACATTGTATGTATCTTTTGATGTTCATAAAGATTATTATTATTATTACTATGCTTACAGCACATTCCACTAATAAATGTCTATTTTAAAACTCACGTGTATGCTAGCGCGCCCCTCTTCTTCCCCCTCGGCTTCACCACCTCCTTCTTCTTCTTCCCCGCCCCCTTCTTCTTCCTCTTCTCCGCAAGATTTAGCGATTATGTTCGCGTATGACATGTAGAGAAGATCCTCCTGTATTGATAGAAAAAAGTGCAATAAAAAAATTGTCAGGTCCGTTATTTTTGCGTCATATTATGAGAAGAATCTACCGTTCTCTTCATATTAAATTAGCAAAATTTCATGGAAATATCTAAAATGTAATCTGTTAACAAGAACTTCGCACGTATCTTATCTTATCTTAGTGGGGCTAGACGAGGTTTTCCTGTGCCACTAGCACTTCGACATATTAGGATTTTTTCATCCTGCAACTTGCAACTTCAACCTTTTGTAAAATAATTGCCATAAGCTTGGCAATACACTAAGAACGTATATCATCGCTCGCACAACTAACGGGTCATAAAAATGAGCTGTCATGATGTTGATTCAAAGTCATACCTGTAAAGCCCCTGAGCGTTCTGTCATGGCGCCTCGACAGAAGGTGGTGACCAGCTGCGTCAGAGGATCCGGCTTGCCCTCCTCTTCAACCACATCACTCTTTTTTAGCTCGGCGTCTTCGAACGATTGCTACGAAAAGTAAATTGAACATTTTACAGTTTTTTTGATAGAGCATCGAAACTCAAAATCTACGATGCGACAAGCAAAAATATGAAGCAAATTACTAAAATATATAAAGTATCCCACTGCTGGGCAAAGGCCTCCATCATTGAAATGAACATGATCATCACTACAATTGATAGGTAATGACTTAATCACCACGCTGGCCAAATCCTGGTTGGTGATCACAAACCCGGGATATGCATCGGAAAATCCGAAACACACATAGCCCGACCTGGGATTTGAAACCGGGACCAAACTAACTGACTAAAATATTTAACTTATGTTAATCCTACTAATATTATAAATGCGAAAGTTTGTGTGTATGTATGTTCGTTGCTTCTTCACGCTGCAACGGATGGGTGGATTTGGATGAAATTCGGCATACAGATAGTTTATAACCTGGAATAACACATAGGATACTTTTTATCCAGATATTCCCACGGGAACGGGAACCACGCAGGTGGAACGACGAGCGGCCGCTAGGATACTTACATAATCATCACCTCCGTGAAACAAGTGCGATGATTATGATGACACTACCCTACTAACGTTGTGATTATGGAGACAGACTTGGATATGATGATGGTAGCTAACCAGGAATTTAGAATACGACAAACCAAATAAAGAGGGGACACACGCACTACCAATACAATACCTAACTCAAAATACACTGATATTTGAGATTAAACCGTAACCGTACCGTTATTAGAATACGGAAAAATCTTAAATATCAGTATATTATGAGGACAATATTATGGTTACCGGAAATCAAACTTCGGACCTCTTCATTAGATCGGTGGTTCAACCACTAAACCACCAGTAGCACAGTTTATTACCGTCAGATCCTCAATCATGACTTCTTGCCCCACGTTCTCTTCTTCCAACCATAGCTCGTAGTACGTCCGCGCGAATATGTTGCACGCTCGATGCCTGTGAAATGACATCGATAGATTAACAATGTCTGCGGTTTTGTTTCATTTTCTAAAATTTGTGTTATGTCGAATATTAATGTGAAATAATGGTGGATTATTAACCGTTAAGTGTTCGTAAGTGCGCATGAGAGTTGGCAAATGAAACAAAACAGTGTAACTTCACTTTTCAAATTATCTAAAGAAGTCTGCCCGAGGACTTAATAAAGCCTCACATCTTTACTGATACTCGAGGGGTTGGAAGGGTATATCATTTCTCACTTCTCATTTCTATTATCATTCATCATCATCTATACAAGAAGGAAATATTGTTTATTTATGTGTTACTTGTAAGAAAAATTACTTTGACACTGGCTAAATGTGCTAATCGCACGAAGCCAACAACAAAAGGAAAAAAAACCATTGTGATATTATGGTCATAGTAGTATAGTATATACAGGTTGTTTGGTAGAGAGTTGTCCAAACGAAACTGGCGGATTGAGGGGGCCATTGGCTACCCAGTTTAGGCCCAATCACCTGGATTTTGCTTCACAGTTATTTTAGCGTAACTTTTTCTTATTTTTCTTTAATTACCTAATCAAAATTTATTCTTTAAACTCATAAAAAATATCTATTAGGTGCCAAAATGTTATGTTTTTAAAATGTTAAATGTTGTGTTGTTCTAGTAGAATTGATATGCGAAGCAGATAACAAATCGATAAAAAAAATACGAGTTTACAAGTTTTTGAAGTGGAAAAATAATAACAAAAGCTCAACTTTAAATTAAATTTTAAAATGAAATAAACTTGATGGAATTCTTCCAACTCTATGAGAACATCCCCAGTTCATGCCCATTCTAACGGTGTGCCATATGCATTACAAATCTTTGAATAGCTTGAGTAATTTGCTAGTTTCGTCCACTCGGACACATCAGAAAGAATTTGGATTTTTGGGAAAATGTTAAACATGTTGTCTCGATCTTACACACATCTCCTGTCTCTCTCTGTCATAGCATAGGCCCTGTTTGACAGCCAGTAGCATATGTATTAAACAGCAAAGGCCTGTTATCTTTTTTGGAGACTCGTTCTGTGAGTCGACTCAATCAGATACCGTTTAATTCAAATAAATAATAATGAAGAGACATGGTCTGGAAATGGCAAACATACATACCGGCTCATCTTATACAGATGAATGGATCGCAAGCAAGCAATCGCCGCTCTCTTTCTAGCGGCGCACAGTACTCGCTTCCAGTTGTTAGATCTTTGTTTAGGTTTTGTTGTCTGGTTAGTCCAAGGGTGCATGCGTAAACACATATACATTCAAAACTTTACATACATTTTATTATATATGTAAGTAAGGATTTATTTTTGTGGATGCAGAAAGTTAAAAACTACGATAATGCACACAATTTAAAGATGGTATTCTCATTGCCTTCGTTATCTTTAAAAAAGATCTAACTGACAAGACTTTTCAACCAATGACCTTTAATTCAAATAGGTCTCTCTTGATTTTATTCGATTGACTTTCATATCTCAGTAGCTCAATTAAGATTACAGGGATTACGAATTTTCGATAACCGAGTTAGGCAATATAGGTACTTCAAATATAACTATTTGAGGGACACATGTTTAATTAGGTAGGTCCTTAGTTAGGTATATTAGTAGACGACACAGCAAAGACAAGACTGCAAGAGCCAGTTAAGTTGTCAAACGAAATTCAACTCTACACGCTGCACACAAGATGCAAATCATCTGAACCTGGGTAAAGAGTGGAGCGACAGTTGTCTGAAGCAGGCTATGACAGCCCGTTTCCTCTGTATGGACACACACGACCGGTAGACGTTCTTACTCATTTGTTGAGGGTGGTCGATCTACAGTTGAGGGTGAAATAATCAAAACATGGTTCAATAAATTAGTTCATACACACAGCTGGGGCACGAGTCTTCCCTATGGATGGTTACACCACAGAAAGAACGGGCCATAGATTTGACGACCTCCTTGGTCGAGTGGCTTGCACACCGGTTTTCATGGTGTCGCCATCTCCGAGGTCCCGGGTTCGATCCCCGGTCGGATCAATTTAGAAATACCTGTTTTTCTAAATTGTTTCGGGTCTGGGTGTTTCCTATGTACAATAAATTAATAAGTATGTATTTAAGTACGAGTATATTAAGTATGTTTATCCGTTACCTAGTTAACCATTTCTCGAGTATCTTATGGAAGCTTTTCTTGGGGCTAGATAATTGGTGTGAGTGTGGGAAACATTTATTTATTTATAGATCACCACGCGGGCTCAGTGCGGTGCGGTGGTTGTTAACGACTGCTAATGCAGCCGGGACCAAAGGTTTTACGTGCCTTCCGGAGTATGGAGATGCTCGAGATGATAAATTGTTGGTCACCTGGAGACCAACCTTTGCGAAAGCTTAACTTCAACAATCGCAGACCGAGCGCGTTTACAAATGCGCCATCCAGCTCTTCGGTCAATCCACGATGAAAGTTATGTTAGGTCTTTACCTATGAAATTGACGTTTTGTATGAAGATTTTTTATACAATTATATTTTTCATACTAACGTTTTTTTAATTTTCTTAGCATCTATTTATGTTAACATTATAAAAATTGTAGAGTAGTGTGTTTGTTTCACTAGCTAAATATAACAGACATTAAAAAGAAAAAAAATTAAGACCCTTCAAAGCTACAATGAAACAAAAGGTCAATACCGCGAACAAAAAAAGAAGTCTATTTCAAAAAATATATTGGGCGTTATAGAGACAAAATGAATAATCATTGTTATTACTGAAGCCTAAGTAACATTTTCCTAATTAAAGGTGTATAATAATATTAACAATCGGTATTGACTTTTAGAAGTAATATAGTATAAGTGGGAAATACATCAATTTCATAGGTAAGGACCTATTATAACGGGGATTACTAGGGCTGCCATACGTCCCGGTACACCGGGACATGTCCCGCTTTGAAGCGTTGTGTCCCGGCCAGTAAGTCAGTGGTCCCGGTTTGGCCTAAGAAAATCAAGTTATCGTTTTTTCTATAGAATATTTATTGTAAATTAATCACATTTTCTAAAATTTTTATATTTTTAATAAATATCTACCAAAAATGAAACGTAAAAGTTCTTAACCTTGTAAAAGAGACTGATTGAATAAAAAACGATAACCGTGTCTTTATTAATAATTGTTTTTTTTAATTATCCATGGTTTACCCTATTTTTATTCCAAATGTCCCGGTCGGTATTTCAGCATTTATGGCATTAACGCAAACTACGTATAGTACGCAAGCTACGCAGTATAAGTACGAACTTAAACTAACAAATTAATCGGACTGCCATGTTCGCTATGTTATAGGAATCATAGGCATATCTTTACACTCGACGTTTAAACCGAGTTCCCCGTAACTTCCGTTATAACTAAGTAATTATGTAAGTAAAGCATTTATTGCTTCTCTCTATTAAAAATGACATAGGTACATTAAAATATAATATTTTAAACATAAAGCAATTGGAAGTAGCTCAGCATGTGCTTAAAGTTTGTTTAAAATAGAACGCGAAATATTGTTTTCTAAAGTTTAGGCGAACACTACACATTGAAATGAAAAAACTTTTACGGATCTACTCGCGTTTATTCTATAGGACATTACTTTTAATTAATGTTTATCCTGAACTCCTGAATTAATGAACTTAGTTGTTCATTTCAATAGAACGCGAAAGTTTAAGGGCCTAACAAAGAATAAGGTCCGAATAGTTATTCCGTGTTTTGTCTAAAATTCAAAATTCAAAATCATTTATTCAGTTTAGGCTACAAGTAGCTTTTGTGAATGTCACTATGCCATCGGTTCGTAAGTCTACTCTGGGCGGGAGATCTTGTACTGAGAAGAACCGGCAAGAAACTCAGCAAGTGTCCCTTTTACTCTAATTTGAAATGACGTTTACATGACAGGAACAAAACATGTAAGGGGCTTATAATCTATCCATGATCAATTAGAACTCACCATATGCAAACCGAACAGCACTTTACTCATCGCCACTATCCTCTCGACGGTGTCATCGATGATCTTCGCTTTGTTCTCGGCAGTTTCCACGGTGATATTGGTCTTACTCTTCGACCCTAGCTTGCTGTACAGGTAATGCTGCCATGACATCTCATCTGCCGGGTCGATCTTGTCTGGTAAAGTTAGTTGGGTCTTCGCGAACTCTGACACATCTTGCTCGGTCATTTTCTGGAAAGGTTTTATGAGTTTCAGTTGAAGAATATGTATTTCCTGCTTCCCACAACATGGGGTCATTTAAACGAAGAACGAATTGAAAAACCATTGTATGACATTCATACACACACGGCTATCTTTGTTGAGTGTAGTACAGCTGTACAGGTTTGGAAAGGGTGTATTTTTTGGTGAATTATGATAATGTTTTGTTGATTATCTCGGTAACGAGTCTGTAGTTTTGGACCAAATTTAGTGAGCATGCTCAGTGTGATGTACAGATGCTCCCCTTAAACGTTCGCTTATTGATATTGTTGGACCCTATATTATTATAAGTATTTAGGGGACCATAGGTTTATTATTTGTTTATTTAATTTACATATAAGCTAACTTCAAGTATGAATTTTGTTTTCTTACCTATACTTAGTTTGGTCTCTCAATAAATTAATATAATTATTGTATGAAATACTTTAGAAACTGGACCCCAAGAAGCGATCCTTACGAAGCTGGACTTAAATCTTGCTAAATTCAAGTATTTTTGTATTTTTTTCTGTACCTATCTTTGTCCTTCAATAAATAAATATTTATATATTATGATAAATAATTTGAGAACTGACCTTTAAGAAGCGATCCTTGCAATGCTGTACTAGTTCTTGCTCCCTGCCCGCGAACAAGTTCAGGCCGACCGGCAGCAACCTCTTCAGACAAGCCACCATAAGAGACGCTTGCACCTCTTTGTCCTTATCTCGCTTCTTGTCGCGATGTTTCTTCTTTTTCTGTAATGGCAATATTAACGACTAAATAAATAACTAAATAAACGAATATTTATTTCTACCTTTAGCCGCCACAGTATATATATAGAGTAAAAGCTTGTAACAAGAATATGTATAACGTATGTAGGTATAGGTAGTCATTATTTCTTTGTAATAAAAATAGGCATTATTTATATAAAATTTACTTTAATATTTTTTTTATTTTTAAGTGCTAATTGCTGCTTTCCCGGTAGCATAATGGCCAGTGCAGCCGCCTGGATTGCAGAAGACCCAGGTTCGATTCCTGGGTGGGTCGGGAAGGTATAAAATATTTTCGCTATATTTTATAAATAACTATAATTAACTATTTAACACACGGAATTAATAACGTAATTCCGTGATTATGGCGCATGCAACTGTGCCGAAATATCGGATACTCACAAATAATGAACACGGTAAGAATCCGTTAATACTCTAGTATAACTACAATTGCTAAAATTCCAAATATCTTTATTTTATGTTTTTGTGAACTTTAGATATTTGAGATGATTGCCGTCGTTGCCGTACAAGGCATTCTATCGCTTGTCGATTTTACCCGACTGAGTCGGTCAAAACGTTAACATAAGAGCCTAATGCCTGTTTTACCTCATAAATAAGAGCTAACATAAAACTTACGTGTCACAACAATTGAATAATACCAATAATACTGAGCAATTGTCCTACCTTAAAATCGACAAATACGTATAGTTGCAATCAAAATGGATTGACGAAATTAAGCGAAAAAATAATTGATAGACCTTTCAAGCGTGCAAAGTATTGCGCTGAATATGGTAAAACAATTACATTAAAAGCAGTTTGATTTCAAAATTACAGGTGAGGGGGCTATTTTAGAAACTCCCAGTGATCTCGTAATCAAAAGTGACATAGTGACATAAAGTACGCTATGAAATATAAAATGTATTGCATTATTTACAATTTGATCATTAAGAGACATACTGTTCTAGAATTTTCTGTAGCAAAAATAAGTTGCCAGTGACTTTAAATAAGAGAAAAAGGTGCACTCGTACTTGATATAATAGGGTAAGAATAAGTCAGCGATTCAAAAACCGCCCTCTTGCTATTTTGATATTCTGCTATTCTGTTGAAAGATTCAAGTCAAAATCAAGCTACCTACACACTATTGAGACGTTATTGAAAGCGGGCTCAGATAATGCTTGTGTTTTGTTTAGCTTACCTTACCGCCACCTTGCGGCGTCCCTTCCACAACTGTGGTGACGCGTCTCGTAGCTGTTGGCATTATCAGCACCTGGATGCAAATTATGTGAACACTAATGCATGTACATGGTCCAAATTAAAACGTTCACGGGAATACGCCTATAATTAGCCTATAATTTACGTGGATAACTATGATTGGCTTTACAAGTGAAAAAATATCCGTAATAATAATAAATAAATACTGTCCTACTGCAGGCAAAGACCTCCATCGTTGAAATCAAGTCATCACTAAAATTGGTGGGTATTGGCTTAATCCATTTGGCTCAAAAAAAGTAATTAGCAAAAAATTTACATTGTTAGCCGTAAAGCTGTAATTTTCAAATTTTGTAAAATTTTGTAAAATAAGAAATTAACCGAACCAACAAAAAAAAAGACAAAAAGTCTTTGTCTTTGACACTAGGTGCTTTTATGGATTCAGAAGAACTTGTATTCTTCTGGTATTTTATGATTTTCGATGTTTTCTATAGACGTATTCCCGTTTAAAATGGCAACTAAAATGTTCACGAACTCATTATCACGTATGGCGAACCAAATTAATACATACCCACTAGGTGACAAAGTCGATTTTGCTCTGACACTACTATTTGACTACTACAGTAAACAGTTAACTAAATGCCAAGATGAATAATCGCTTCAACAGATACTTGTGTATGAATTTGATACATAGGTGCTAGTAATAAAGTATGTTTTCGTTTATACCATGTTGTCGATTTCGTTGGCAGATATGAAGTTCTGCTCTTCTTTAAGGAAGTACTGACTCTTCGACCAGATGTTGAATATTTCTGACACATGGTTGTATAGCTCCTCGGCCTCTGCGAATATGAATACAATTAACGATTGAGACATCAAAGTTGGTACAATGTAATTTTTATATTTTCAACTTTATTGAAAGACGATACGGTTCAGTTTGGCGCAGCATCCTGCGCGTTTGGTTAGTGATATTTCAAGTTAAGCAACTTTTGTGTTACTAAGTCACCATATTAGGATAATTTTATCTCGTGTTATTAATTTTAATTTTAAAACTGACCTTCATAACAACCCTTTAAAACGGTTTTTATGTATGAAAATAATTAAAAATAGTATGTAATAATAACTATTGGTATATTTGTAATTTTAGGCATTTTTTTTTGCGTACAAATTACAATAAGGGTAAGTGTTCAAATCCCGCTAGGGAGAAATCATATTTTTGAATACTTTTCCAAATATTTGTTAAATTTTAATTAAGTATAATATCAATTTAAAGCAGAAGTTTAATTTGAAAATTAGACTCATTTAAACATTGGGCCTTATTTAAAGAATGGTAGTATACCTGTGACATTGTTCCTTAGCCAGTGGTTCCTCTGAAGGTCGACGTACTTGATCAGCAGCGGGTAGAATGAGTAAATGTCTCTCACTAACAACTGCCAGTCCTCTTGTATTTGGGACTCCACTTGAGACGTGTCGTCAGTCGAAGACTAAAAATAAAAAAGGATTACATTTTAGGATAACATATTATTTTAAACTAGCTGTGCTCGCGACTTCGTCCGCGTGGAATAGTGACTTTCGGCAGCATTTTTAATTTTTTAGGCTCTTTTCCCGTTTTTGCAACATTTTTCACTGATGCTTCGCTCCTATTGGTCGCAGCGTGATGTTATATAGCCTAAAGCCTTCCTCGATAAATGGACTATCCAACACAAAAAGAATTATTCAATTCGAACCAGTAGTTCCTGAGATTAGCGCGTTCAAACAAACAAACAAACAAACAAACAAACTCTTCAGCTTTATAATATTAAGTATAGATTTAACACGTATACAATACGCATTAGATTGATTTTTTTATATATTTGTATGCTAAACGAGTTAGGACAAGACATGGTGATACTTTTTTTAATTTTATTTATCACTAAAATGGAAACCTACAAATGTTTTTACAAATAAATTATCTTTTATCTTTAGAACTAAACACTATTTAAGAATTTACTCGCGTTAATTAAACTTTCGAGCCCTTTACACTTTACAGGGTCCTTGGTCACAAAGAGACACAAAGGTTGTCGTATCATAATTAATTTGTAACTTGCATACGTAATTATTCTATTGGTGAATACAAACCCGGACTAAGGCTATGCAACGAAAAAAAGGAAACATATTTTGTCCGAATCAGGAATGAAACCTAGGACCCCCGAAATAAAATACAGTGCAATCACACAAGCAATAGACAGTTGATAAAATTCACTTTGCTACACGTGCTGGTCATAGGAACCGCCATCATACTGTACCGACAATCAGTACTCGTACCAAAAAATTTGGCAAGTCGTTCCTCTGTAAACCTATTCGGCTATGGAATTCTTTGCCGGCGCATGTGTTTCCCAGTATAGTCCCGGGTCTTTTAAGCGGGGCGTGAAACGGCATTTATGCAGGCCGCATGACGGCCGACCGTCATGAATGGGTACGCTTGTTACCGTGCTTGTTCCACGGTGGGGAGCGCTCTCATTATTTTGGACTGCATCGGCTGCTTACTATCAGGCAGGATGTAGTCACTATGACGTGTCAATATATAAAAAAACACTTATATTTTCGTTTAACTGCCTCTGTGGTCTAGACCCACTTGAACCGATTTAACGTTTGTGTGTTGTTGTAAATGAAACTTTAAAAGTATCACAATAAGGTACATCTATTAGTTTTAGAGGTGTCCTTTAAAACAAACGATAGTAACATCTGGGTTCAGACCACCGGTTTAGACCTAAAGATCCCGGGTTCATTCCCAGTGGGGGGTACGTGTTTGTGTACTCTGGTTGGTGGTAGGACGTGTTTGTCCATGTGGCTAGCTACCACCATCTTATCTAAATATGTCGCCATAACATCAATGTTTGTATCGCTGTTGTGTTCCGGCAGCTAGAGATAAGATAGCCAGTGCCTCAGTAGTCGAGGGCCTTATCAGTGAGCCAAGTGCTTACCCAAATAAAATAATAACTTTTAAATCAAAACTCACTTTTATAAATCCTCTCAAGCTCTCCTCTTTATGGAACATATTGTCTGTCCTCTTCCTGACTCTCTCCGCTAGTGGTAAGAAGGAATCCCTCAGCAACTCCTCGGAACTGTTGATGATGATCTGCTGCGTGTAAGTGGCTATGCGCGTCATCCAGGGTGCGCTCTCGTTGCCAATATTCTTCTTGATCAGCTTCAGTACGTTCTTGAGGAGTTGGTTCATGTGTTCTGCGGTTACCATGGTGACGTGGTTGCTGGAAATCAATATGATTGGTACAGACACTGCTTAGATGCTTGCGGTTAAAAAACCAAGGGCGTGTTGCCGAAGCTCTATGTAAATACCTAAAGCTTCAGTTTCAGTTCATAAAAAAGGTCTTGAATATATGAAAAATATTTGTTGGAACCAAAAGTGCTTATCAGATCAGAAAGATTAATTTTAATATAGTTAACTATATAAATTTTGCCTTTGATTTATTTAACTGTCTGACTGACTGTGTTTATTAAAAAAAAGGGTTTTGTGTTCCAACAATTAGAGATAAATATGGTTATTAGTTTCTAGGTGGTCGTAAGCTGCCTTGTTGTTATAAAAAAACTAAAGCAAACTACTGATCAGCGTAACTTTTTTGCACAGAGCTGTAGACCTACTGTATAAACTACCCTAAGAGCCGTATCAGTTAAACGGTAGACCTAAAGTTTGATGTCCAGATAGCAGTAGTTATGTACGTACGTACGTATATTGCGTACCAAAGGCTTTTGGAGAGACTTATACTGGTATAAATATATAGTTCTCCTCTTACCCTGCAGTAGGCGTGACGTTGTCAGGTCCCTGAGCCCACCAGAACGGCAGGTAAGAACACAGGAGAGGCAGCACAACGTCAATGATGTGCGGCGCCTCGGTGTAAGTCTTGTCAGACTCCACAAACTGATCCACTTCGCTCAGTATCGTCTCGAGGGTCGGCATTGACTGCTCCATTTTCGCCATTATGTCTAAAGGGGTAGAGTGGGTTTTTGAGTTATGATGCAAAAGTATCTATATTTTACATTCAGTAGTTTATTTTTATAAGCAGAACATGTTTGGAAATTTCGCTGGTTTTCTATAAAATTATTACAATTACATAACGTTTAAAATATGGTAGGAATATACATGCCGCTGCCTGTCAAAGGGCGTTACATCAGCAATCTTCTATATCTATCTATCTATACTACTATATAAATCTGTAGGCTCTGTCTGTACATGCAATTTTTTTTGACAAATGGGATAAATATTTGTTTTATGACTCACTGACACCAATTCTACGATTTTGAAATTTTTGTCTGTCTGTCTGTCTGTCTGTGTGTATGTCCTCTTATAACTCAAGAACGGCTTGACCGATCTTGATGAAAATTTGTATGTAGTAAGAACATGAGATTGTGCAATGATAGGCTATAAAAAATATCCACAAATTTTCGCACAGCGAAGCGGGCGGGTGACGGCTAGTTACAGTATAAATATTTTATGACCAAGTCAAAACTGCTTTACCAAAAGTTGAAAAGCGCCTGTTACATTATTTACTATCATTGACACAAAATGAGACTAAGAGATATACTTGTTTGATTAATAACTATAACCTATAATTTGATTTACTTACCTTGCAGAGACGCATTCTAAGATACCATGTCACCTATGAAAAACACATGTTAGGGCAGAGGTTATCGTGTTTGGATTGTGCAATTTCATCAACTTTCGCAATGTCGGCTCCCTGGATGGGTAATGGAAACTTTAAGCTCCTTAAACCGTTGGTCCCAGTTATTGTCGGTGTAAGATGACACTCGTAAAACCCTGGTGGGTTTTAACGGATATAGTTAGTGCGGTTTGTAGGCTGGTGTCTACATCACCAGCAAGCTTGGTGTTGTATTGTCTGGTCTTAACAAGAGCTATTATTTATGTGGGATTTCCCAGATCTAGTAGTGGAACGTCTTATAAGTATTACCTAGTAGAACCATGTAGAAAATGGAACTTACCTTGTGCCTCAAGCGAGTGATCCGCAATGCGATTGAGCAGAGAGAACTGGTTGTGTTTGTTCAAGTGCGGCTCTAAGAATGCCACGGGGAAGGTAGAACTGAACGCTCCTAAGCACGAACCCTGGAAGCAATGACACAATCAAGTAACAAACACAAAATTATGTACGTTTACATTAATTAACAATGTTATCAATTGCAAAACTAAATAGTAGCAGTGTAAAAAAATCCAGCTCGAAGGACCAAATAAGATGAGAACCGTTTCTAGGAATGCGATTTATTGTTAAATACCGTCTGCACTGTAATATCCGGCTCGAAATACCAAAATAAAATAAGAATCGTATTTAGGAATAAGTTTTGTTACAACAATAACAACCTACGCTGTTCCTTTTGCATATCAATGATATGCTTTCACTTGGAAATATTCATTGCTATGCAGATAGTACAGTGCACGGTGGGTATAACGGTCACCCTGCGGCTGGGCGAGTCGTTTACTTGTTTCTCTTTAGAAACGACTAAATCTTGTCATTGAGCTCAATCGGCTATTGGACCTCATATCTAAATTGGGCTCAAATAATCTTATTGAGTTCAATGCCAAGAAAACACAGGTATGCGCGTTCACGGCAAAAAGCCATTCCTACCCCTTCCCTCTCTTCAAGGCACATCACTCGGCCTGCAGAGCAGTATTAACATGCTCGGTATGGAGATTCGCTGCGATCTGAACCAGAGGGACTAGGTACATTGAAGCCGTGATAAAAACAGCCTCACGTAAACTCGGTGTCCTGAACAGGGTGTGGCGATTCTTCACGCCGCTTCAACAGATCAGTTGTGTCTTTTGTACAAGACGCAGGTGCGGTCTTGCGTGGAGCACTGTTCACACCTCTGGGACGGTTCCGCAAAGTACCTTCTCGATGACTTGGACAAATTGCAGCGGCGCGCTATACGCATTATCGGCAATGCAAAGGTCACTAATATTCTCGAACCCCTGCAATTGCGTAGAGATATAGCGTCACTCTGCGTCTTCTACCGCTTACACTACGGCGAGTGTTCTGAAGAACACTTTGACCTTATCCCACCTTCTCCCTTCCTCCATAGGAGTACGCGTGATGCTCTCCGGGGTCACCGCTCTGTACTGTCTCGAACATTCCATGGCGCACAAAGAAATTTGGTGACTCGTTTCTTTGTCGCACTTCCAAAAGATGGAATAGTCTACCAGCACACGTTTTCCCTTCTTCCTATGACATAGGGTCCTTCAAACGAGGCGTGAAGAGGCACCTTGTGGGCCGGCAGGGTGAGGGTGACTGATGCTGCGTTGTTTTCACGCTGCACCAGTTGTCCTTGCGTCTGGACTCCGTTTTCACTTAAAGTCAGGTGGAGTGGAGTCATTTGCCGAGCCAGGTATAAATAAAAAATTGTAAAGAAGCTCTCTAATTGCAGATAACAATGCTATATGTCTTATAAACCTGAAATCATCTTATTAAGAGCGTTTACGCCGCACACTAGCGCCACTAATGAAAAAAAAATATCTAGTAATTAGAGATAGAAAACCAAATTATGCTCAACAAACTATTTGAATGAAGTAATTTAGCATTTTTACGTCACCTAATGAACCCCTCACATGTTATGGTTTAGTTAAATAAGACGTTACGGCCACTTTTAACTTTAACGCCATATTTAACTAAACCATAACATGTCAGGTGTTCATTAGGTGACGTAAAAATTACTTCATTCAGATAGGTTGTTGAGCATAGTTTGGTTTTCTATCTCTAATTGGTAGATATGTTTTTTTTTCATTGGCGGCGCTAGTGTGAGGCGTAAACGCTCTTAAACAAGCACTTCAAATTTTTTAAAGCAGCTGAGTTGGAAAAGTTGTCGCTCGGAATTCGAAAAGTGGTCTTAGCTCTAATCATAATAAACAATTAAAATACTCACGAGTGCCGGCTTGTTCCTCTCGATCTCCGTCTTCAGGTATTTCCTGTCGTGAGTGAGGGTCGCGTCTGTACCCAGTGCGTACAGGGAACCCAGCATCTTATACGACGCCACTTGGATCTCATCCACTGAAACAAAACAAATTCAAATTATTTATTTGGCTTAGGCAACCCTAAGCCAAATAAAGCCCAACGGCTTAGGTTTTAACACTATAACTAATACAAATAACTATAATGCTACGACGAACTGTATTCATCTCATATACAATCTATTTAATCACTGTGCATAATTTAACCTTTTTACCGCCAACAACTTTTAAAGAAGTTCGAGATTTTCGTGCCGCCCACGCCAGCACTTCTATAGAAGTTCTTCTTTGTACCTACTTTATTAAAATACATTTATACGTTGGCGTACAGCGGGACATCGCGTGCAGGATAGTTGGGAGGTGAAAAGGTTAATTAATTAATTTATTGATTTATATAAAAAGACAATACAAACTTACAGCTATATATGTATACAGCCACAAGCATGCTAGGATATTACATAAACACTAAATACATAACAAATTATTATGAGTAGGTAACTAAGATTAATGTTGTATATCCTAGTAGGATGGGTATAGGATTTACAAATATATCCGCATCCTGGACTTTTGTAAGAAAGGAGTTAAGGTGTTAGGTTAAGGTGGTAGACCGCTCGAGCGCTGGAACTGTTGCAAGCATGTCGCGTGCGCAGGTCACCTGGAGTCGCGAACAATAATAATTAGTGTCATTGGCGACCTGTTTCTCGCATATAATTTTGCGTTTAATTAGTTGTCATTTGCGTTCTAAATAATAAATAACGAAGCTCGGCAAGTAGGCTCATTATGGAGTTATGCCATCGCATCGGACAGACGGTAGTATAAATAAATTATTGTGTATATATAATAATAATTTACGGGGTTTCTTGCCATGTTTATTATTTGTGAGTATCCGATGTTTCTGCACAGTTGCATGCGCCATGATCACGGAATTACTGAAGTTAATGCGGGTGGGTTTTTTATGAGCAGATAAAACGATATACTCCTTTGTCGTTTTTTGCGCTCGATGCCCGTCGAGCCCGACGACGCAATTACAGTTGCGAATGCCCCCCCGCCCGTTCCTCCAAATGACAGCACACATTTACAGAATACACTAAACATGCACACTGCTTTAGGCCCAAGACACCGTACTCGTAGAACAAGGGTACGAAGAACCGGTTCACACGCGCTCTATGCCAGGCACAGTCATGTGCCTGGGCGCTCCTCCTCTCCTCCTCCACGGCCCGGTCTACCCGAGCCGAGGTCCGTGCCTTTAGAGGCGCCCTCGGGTGGTTCCGCTCCCCGATCCGATCCGAACCCTTCGGAGACTCTGGAAGGGCACGGGGACGCGCACTTTTAAGTGTGCGATGCCGTACCCCTCTAGAAATCCTCTGAAGGTGTTTCGTTTCAACACGGCTTGAGGTACCCTTTACGTACCTCGCCGCCCCTAAAACAAGCCCGGTGAAGCTGGAAATGCCCCTCGGCAACCAGCAGTCTCTCTCCAAAAAAAAAAAAAAAAAAATCGATGCCCGTACCACCAGTTTCTAAGTCACTATTCACTCGAAATTGCTTGTTCGATCCTCAACTACTGATTTGGTTGAGGATCCATGGCGAAGTGCGCTTCCACCATTGGCCTTATCATCACTTAATATGGTGAGATAAAGACACTGTGGCTACCCTGTGCATCAGCACTGGCTATCTTATATAGCTGTCGGAAAACAACAATGCTGAAAATATTGATGTTATGGCGACATACATATATAGATAAGATGGTGATAGCTAGCCAGGCAGACAAACCAGCCCTACACCAACCAAATCGAGTACACAAACATGTACCCCCGCTGGGAATCGAACCTGGGACCTCTGAGCTGAAACCGGTGGTCTGAACCACTAGACCTCAGAGGTGGTTAATCAAATCAGATAATTCTAAAAGGAGGTTTATCACTGGTGGGGCTTTTGTAAAGTCTGAAGTCATAACAGCAATACTAGTAGCATTGTCTTTCTTATATTGCATATTTTTATATGAAAGTTATATTTTAAAATACAAATATTGCGGAAATATAAATACAAAAATGTGATCGACGTGCCGGCATCGGCATTGCCGCAATGAATTTCCCATTTCAATCGAAACCCATAAAACATGAAAGCAATTTATTTGTTATCGTAACAAAAATTGTAGTTTACAACTTAAATGTTGGCTTGCTCTTGTTATTTCCAAGTGTTTTTATTGTTACCCAATATTATATTTTCGGTAAGAATTATTTTTTTCATCATATTTATTGCTAGAACTATGTCAAAGAAAGAATATCCCACCAGATTGTTATAGGATAGCCAAATATTGAGTATCAAAACGAGACACGTATATACGCCGCTATACACATCTCGTTTTCACACTATGGATGTGACAACAACAATAATTAATTCCAAAACATTAAACGTAGAAATGAAATCACGTAACAGTCCTTTGAAACAATAACCAACTGTCTATTTGACCTAAGCATGATTTTCTATAACCTAAAAAATTTATTAACACTCAATTGACGAAACGAATTAGTGACGTCATAATTTTCATTCCCATATAATAACTATTAAAAAAAAAACGTTTTGACGGTTGCTAACAAGTTTTTTCTAGAGACTTCTTGACGGGAAAGTGAAGAGTCAGTCTGCGGTTTTGTTTTATTTTCAAAAATGTGTGTTATGTCAAATATTAATGTGAAATAATGGTGGATTATTAACCGTTAAGTGTTCGTGAGTGTACATGAGTGTTGGCAAATGAAACAAAACAGTGCAACGGCACTTTTCAAATTCTTGCAAGAAGTCGCGTGAGGACTTAGTAAAGCCCCACATCTTTACTGAGATACTCGAGGGATTGGGGGGTATATCATTTCTCACTTCTCATTTCTATTATCATTCATCATCATTACTGGAGGAAGAAGGAAATATTGTTTATTTATGTATTACTTGTAAGAAAAATTACTTTGACACTGGCTAAATGTGCTAATCGCACGAAGCCATAAACTAAAAAAAAGAAACAAGTCAACTAGGTATCTAATTGCAATAAAACTATATCCAATAATATCATTTCAACACTCATCATCATCATCATCATCATCTCATCTTAACATTAAATCTAAGTTCTCATGTAAGCCACCAGATAAATGAACGCTAATAGCATCTCCGCTATAAAGAAACAGAAGCCTGCTATAATATATCAAAATACCTAAATAAACTTTTTATATTCATCTATACGTTGTGAAACTATCGCTGACTACTCGACTGTCCTAAGTACAGTGTTGAAAGCGTTAGTTTGTATAACTCTAATATGTTTAAACTTAAGTGTTTTATGATATTAATAAAATATATGTTTTATATCTTAACATATTTTATTTATGCATTGACCCAAAACTGATTAATGTAATGCACTTGCTTTAAACTGCTCTCCTGTAAAGTAGCACATTTTCACTTTCGATACTGTACTTAGGGACAGTCGTACTATTCAATTCACAGGCGTAATTTATCAAGAATCCCGAACTGGCCAGCACTACTATTTACTAAACTGAGTTCAATAATTTAATTCCTGTTGGGAAAACAACTCCGGACTTTAGAGTCGGAGACTGGTAATTCAAACTCTGAACCACAAAGACTACATGCCCGCTACACACGACTTTAAAGTTTATACTAACACCCCCCACCAACCGTTCCGTTATACAGTTAAAGGTGTCAGACATCCCTGCGCTAGCACAAGGGACCATCTGCGTCAGGTCATAACGCCAGATCAGGACGCGCTGAAGCTCTTTCTTCATCTGGTACTTTCAACTCTCTCGAGCGAGTTATCACAAAGACTACAGTGGTAGTTAAAGATGTTTGTTCATCTCCTTACCCCTCCATTTATCAGAAAGGCTTACGGGCTTTCCGCAGTCCACAAGCTTTGGCGATGCATCTGCATATGTAAATATAAAAACAAAAGAACAGGCCCTTGAAGTAAACGCGTTTGGTTTTGTCAAAAGTCTCCATTCGTCTGTTGTAGTTATTTTGTGCCCAACAGCAGAAAACTCTGTTAGTATTAACTGAGTTTAGCGTTAAGAACGAGGTGTTGATTGGCCCTCGCATTTGCGGTGATCGGTAACTTTAATACCTAATCATAATTTACTTTTAGCAAGGGGAGTCTATTCTTGGCAATGTGACATACAATCGGAACAGACAAAACAGCAAAGAAGAAACAATATTTACTGACGTTATAAAAAATATATCGCGTGTTAACAATGTCCTACAAGAGTTGATAAATAACTATGAGCACATCCAGAAGATGTACGAAACCAAGAGTTTCGAGAAAGAATATTCAACTGACATAGAGATGGACGAAGTTTTCAAAGAAATGAAAAGCAAAAAGAAACCTAGAGCCGGGGATATTAGTAAAACTAAAACAACAAAAACAGTTTTTGCCGGTACAGAGATGTTTCTATCTGACGATAGTAAATCAGAAATAGCAGACAGTGGATATGTTAATGAAGATGATACGAAAAGAGTTAGGGATGTCCAACATTATCAAGCAATAAAGAAACTTACTAATCAAAACACTATGTTAAACAGTCTCAATGAACAATTCCACGATAACACGTCAACTGAAGAAGACTTAAATAAAAATATAACGCTACCACCGCAAAAGAAAGATTATGGGCCTCAGCCCAATAACAGCATAGAAAACCCTAGAACCCAAGATACCGAAGAATCAGTAAGTTTAGACGTAGACACTAAGTCTAACGGCAAAAATATTAAAAAATACGTAATATATACAAATAATAAAGTTGAAATAGTATCGACAAAACCAATACGATATACCACACAAAAAAATATATCAAGAAATATAAAAAAGATCATTTATTCCGAAACGTTTCCACGCGGCAGAATATGGAAAGAAATTGCAGATAAGAAGCCTATACGTCTAAGCGCTTTGACTACTCCGCCTAAACATAGAATCCATGTCGAAAGCAAGAGGTTACCAAAAACAGCTTTAGTGATTCTCACCAAAAACAATGTTCGTATTTTGTTTCACATTAACTAAAGCGTTAAGAGCGTTTACGCCGCACGCTAGCGCCACTAATGAAAAAAAAACATATCTAGTAATTAGAGATAGAAAATCAAATTATGCTCAACAAACTATTTGAATGAAGTAATTTAGCATTTTTACGTCATCTAATTAACACCTTACATGTTATGGTTTAGTTAAATAAGACGTTACGGCCACTTTTAACTATAACGCCATATTTAACTAAACCATAACATGTCAGGTGTTCATTAGGTGACGTAAAAATGCTAAATTACTTCATTCAGATAGTTTGTGGAGCATAATTTGATTTTCTATCTCTAATTACTAGATATGTTTTTTTTTTCATTGGCGGCGCTAGTGTGCGGCGTAAACGCTCTTAAACTAAAGCAAATAAATGGCAACTGGAAAAAGAGTTCAAAAGATTTTGATAAATATTAAGATCGGATGTTGATGACGTAGTTGTTGACATTGAATAGGGCTCCATTGGCTAACAAAGAAAGAGCATAATATTGATACATTTTCCCGGGTGGGACAGAGCCACGATAGCTTAATATAGAGGGTGCGCGTTCAATTACCGCCCGTGGAAATATTTTCAACACTTTTCATTTTTTTTATTTATTTTTTATTATTTATTTATTATCGAAATCAAAACATACATTTCTTTTATAATATGGGGTACTACTTAAGCCTCTTGGGTTTGTGTGTAGTACCTAACAATAGTATTCTTCCAAATTATCAGAAATAAAGTAACCAAATACATTAATATTATAATTCTAAGAATCGACAATGTTCTGACAGTACGATCACATTTACGAACACAACATAGAATTATTATTTTAAAGCTGACAAAAAATAACTTATTAATTTGTATATAATACTAGTGGACCCGGCGGACTTCGTACCGCTTTGACAGTTCCATCAAGTGATTAAATTCTCTTTGGTTTCCATGACAACAAAACAAACAAATCATTTTTTATTGGAAAATAAAATTGTCGTTTTTAGTATTTCTATAGTGTTATTCACGTGGGAATATCGGGATAAAAACTATCCTATGTGTTAATCCAGGTTATAAACTATCTGTTTGCCGAATTTCATCCAAATCCATCCATCTGTTGCAGCGTGAAGAAGCAACAAATATACGAACATACATACACACAAACTTTCGCATTTATAATATTTGTGTGATTGTGTTCAGTAATTGCATTACGCGTGGAGGCAAAGAATAAGGTGTTACAAATTTAATTTATCTATTTAATTAAATTAACCTTGCGCGTAGATGCGCAAGAGTACTCGGTTCGAAGTTCCGTATTTCGGTCTTATTTCGGATTCTCTTCGGATAAGGACGTTGTGTCTATAACAATACCCATCAATGAAGCATTTGCTAAGCAATGGGACAGTATGGAATGGGACAGTATATATACTCGTAGTATAAAAACGTGTCGTCCAATAAAAATATCTATTCGTAATGCATTTTATGAGCATTTGCATGAACAACTTTATCTACACTCATATCTCATCATCATCATCATCATCATCAGCCTACACTAGTCCACTGCTGAACATAGGCCTCTCCAAGTGCACGCCACCGAGCACGATCCGCGGCTACTCTCATCCAGCTCTTGCTCAACTCATATCGAATCGTTTTGAATGAGTTTTAAATAATTTTACACAAATTCTGTTGCGAACAAATAACAACTCGAAAACAGGAGTTAAAAATCTACATGTCGGGTCAAGTGCACTACCAACTATGCTCTGTTTTTTAACTTTAAAATTTAATAAATACTATCTACTCTTACTTTGTAAGCCGAGGAGCCTAATTCAATGTCGACAACTTTTTTAATGGTTTCATGTTTATGTTCATGTGTTTCACAGCATTATGAACACACACACGTGTGATCAAAATATAAATTTTATAATAAAGAATAAGTTGGGACCTTTCATTATTATGAGCGACTATTCTAAAATTTTCAGAAGGAAGAGAAAGTACTATCCAACCCAGAACCCGGGTTTTCGTCTCTCTCAGACTCAGAAGTAGAAGATAAAGACATACACAAGCAGATCTTCAAGACGAACATACTTCGACACGCTTATGGTGAAGCTTGCTTAAAATTGGTGGTCAAAAAGTGCTATAAGGTGAACCTTCAAACGTTATTTAAAGTCATTAGGAGAATCGGCTACTAAATCGACTTCAGCCAATTTTATATCGTTATTTTTTAGCTATAAAAATAAGATTAAAAAATTTTAAACGGTCAAAGCAAACGAAAATACGAGTATAACGTTAATTAGGCCAACAAGGGTTTTATTAAATAAAGCGTTAACTAAATTCGCATTCTTCTTTTGTTTCGATTGTTCAACAAATAAGTGATTGTAATAACTAATTATCTTTTAAGGGAAAAAATTACTGAAATCGATTTAATAGCCGATTCTGGATAAATGAAATTATTGTTTTCTAAAGTTTACGCGAACACTACACATTGAAAAGAAATTAGTCTGGCTATCGTTTATTATATTACATTTGATATCACATCACTAGCTCATTTTACGTCTGGATGGAAAAATAGCTATCCATTCATACATCCATGCTATCCGTTCTCCCTATGGAGAACGACCATAAACTATCACGCGGGCCTAGTGCGGTGCGGTGGTTGATAACGAGTGTTAATGCAGCGGGACCAACGGCTTTACGTGGAATCCTCAACTACTCACAGAGGAGCTCCAGCAGAGTCGTAGTATTATATCATCTGATACACTTTTGGTCACCCATTCGATGACCGCCCTTTGCGAAAGTTGCTTGACTAAGGTTAAGCTTGCCTTACCTGATTTAGGCAATCACAGACCGGGCGCGTTAGCCACTACGCCAACGAGCTCCTCACTTTCTTTAAGAGTTAGGGGTAATTGTTCGAAGAGTACATTTACATTTTATTTATTTATTTTCTCTCACATGGTAAATCTTAAACTATTTTAACAATTTTAGTATGTTTTGTGAGAGACTGGTACCTGAGATAGGTTTTAAAAAAAAAAACCCGTATTACAGTGCACCAGTGCCCCACTCCGCGGAAATTATGTGGTATAATCAAATTATAATACTGAAGCTTTTAGCTTTTACAATCTAGGTTAGCATTATGTGAAACAATGTGGAGATAATAGTGGTGTAAAGTGAGCGTGAGTAGGTGTGTAGTGCTTGTGTAATGAGTTAGCTGTGTGGAGTGTGGTGTTGAGGGTGTGAAGTTGCCGGCAAGGTTGAATTGATGGGTTAACAGTGCTTCTCATCTCGATGTGTTTTATTATATAGCACTTAACGTCGTTGTTGTGTGCATTGCAAGTAAATGCGATCTTACGGGTGAGCACTTGGGCTTCATCTCACCCGATGTTAAGTGATGAAGGATGAAGTGACAAGGCTGAAGGTGGAGGCGCACTTCACCTGGAATCCTCACCTACTGAGGCACTGGCATCTCCAGCTGCCGCAACAATGCTACAAACATTGATGTTATGGCGACATATTTAGATAAGATGGTGGTACCAACACAGGCGGACAAACAGCCCTACCACCAACCAGACCGAGTATACAACATGAACCCCCCCCTCGCTGGGAATTGAACCCGGGACCACTGGGTCTAAACCAGCGGTCAACCACTAAACCACAGAAGCAGTTAACAATTCCTTGCGATTAAAGTATCTCGAGTCTCTCTCTGGTCGCATCGTACTTCAAACGACCAGCTAGCAATACCCCGCGCTTACGGCTGCCAGCACGGGTCATCAAAATGAAACTATGAATGACGTCTTCGAAAACATTTGTTCATAGGCATGCAAACAAACGAAAAAGGTAGCCTGTAGGCAGGCAACATGTAAAAGCTCTTTAAAAGAAAAGTTCATGGAGAATGCCAAAACTAATTGCATCAAAGAGTTTAGACAAGTGACAAAATCTGAACGCAGCGACAAAGAGACTGTTACCGAAGACAATAAAGATAATGCTATCGAACGCCAGTTCGAAAAGAAGAATCGAGCAACAGGTACTTATGTAATTTAACTTATAATGTTGAAAAAGTTCCACGAGCGGGATTCGAACCCGCATACCTTGACACCAACATGAGAGCCACGACAGCATCGTTGGTGGTGCACCTGACCCAGTGTTTGGAATTTTGGATTTTTTTCCGACACTTTGTCTTTTATAGTACACACGGCGGCAGATCAACCTACCCAAAACTGTCAAATTTCTACAATCAATTTTGAACTTTAGTGTTTGGTTATAAGGATCAATATTCATTGGAGAAATTTGACAGATTTGGGTAGGTTGATCTGCCGCCGACTGTACATTATAATACAACCATAATAATTTTCAATCTATCGTGCATGACTACTTACATTAGATTACTTCTTAACGGGTTTCTTAATAAGTACCCAAGTGTTTGGAATCCAGTGATTTCTGTCTATGTAAAAACCGCAAAAAGCACATAAGTGCTATTCCGCGTTTCGATACTGTAAGCGTTGTGTGTCGTGAGCAAATTCGAGTGAATACTGACTTGGAAAACCAGGGTGGTATGAGTGTAAAACGACTGAAAAGGAAGGTAGATCGTTTTGTTTGCTCACAAGTACCGCAGTTATTTCAGTATATCCGTGATCAAACTATCTAATACCTTTAAACGAGCAATTCTTGTATATACAACGTTAGTCGGAATGGGGGTACTGCGCCAAAAGGAGGGTAAAGTATACATAATAGTGAATAACTTTTGTCTAAGAACTTTTCCTTAAAAATGGACAATTTTACACTGGCCTGCAAAATTAAGTATCACACTTTTAAAATTGCAATAACTTTTTAAGTACACAAGATATACTTTCGAAACAAAAAGGAAAAATGTTACTAATGTATAATTTACTTTAGTTTCAAAGAAAGCTGATAAAAATTGCTGCAAAACGTTTTTTATTTAAAAATCTCTAACTTCTATAGTTTAGAAAATAAATAAATATTAAAAGTGTAGTACTTAGTTTTGCAAGCCAGTGTAGATTAACAGCTTTTTTAAGATTTAAATTTTGGACATCCCATACTTTAGCGAACACTTGATTAGCCTTATTTGTATGAATAGTCTCAAAATTGTTGACATATTTCAACCCATGTCACTATGAGGAAGTTGTTTATTCTGAGACGCTCCAGAAAATTTGCGCACTAGTAAAAAAAATATCCTGTATAATCTGAATCTCGCAAACGGCTCCAACGATTTTCATTTAGTATGCAGGGGGTTTCGGGGGCGATAAATCGATCTAGCTAGGTTTAAATTTTAGAAAACATTATACAAAAAAATAATGAGCAAAGCTCGGTCATCATATTATAAAACAAAGAAAAATCCCGTTAATAACTACGACAGGTAAACAGGGTAATTTAGAGGCCGATCCGAACTCCTTGGAGAATCTTATAGGGGCGGGCACGCTTGCGTGATGTAATCGCCCCTATGAAAAGCCTTTGACGATGTTTCGACCAAAAGGTTTGAGAAACCCTCCCCCCTCCCCCCTTCCCCTAATTAGTTCAGTGACGACATCAAATTCGTAAGAAAACCAAAATTGCGGCCGGCCATATACCCAGCAATGGGTGCTCACGGGCTGAAATGATGATGATATTTTCAGATGAACTGGACTTTCTCGACGCTACAAGACAAGGATTTCCAGCAGAAGTTTGTTATCCCTTCATGAAGGCTGTCAGTGAGTCTGTCAGTAACTTTGTGCACTTATTTTAACATTAATCTGATCTTTTAGTTCCTTACAAATAAACAAAGAATAAGGTCCGAATAGTTATTCCGTGTTTTGTTCCTGTCATATAAACATCATTTCGAATTAGAGTAAAAGAGACAAAGCACGGAATAACTATTCGGACCATATTCTTTGTTTATTTGTAAGACGCATAAAGTTTACGCGAACACTACACATTCCACGCCTGCACATACACCACAAACTGTCAAATTTCCTCAATAGGCTTTATCACTAAGATAGTAAGGTAGAAAATGTATTGAAGAAATTTCACAGTTTTGGATAGGTTGATGCAGAGGGGTGAATCTTCCATACATTGAATAATTACAAAATTTTTATATACGGCAGCGCCATTTTCCGTAAGAGTTACTAACTGGTTTTTCATATAATGTCACTAGATGGCGGTAGTATGGATAGCATTTTAAATTAATAAGTTGTGTTTAGTTATTTTTTAGTAACTTTCTTATAACCACAACATGTTCAAAAAAGTTATCTTGTTTTTTGTAAATATTATATAAATATTCTTAGTGCCATCTATCGGGAAGAAGCGTAAAAACTCGCCGTTAATCACCTCGACGCGACGCCGACGTCACATTGAGCATTATCAAAGGAGGCCCACTCCGAGGTGGAATTGATAACATCAGCCTTTCCGGTAGCATAATGGTCAGTGCAGCCGCCCCGATTGCGGAAGACCAAGGTTCGATTCCTGGCTGGGACGGGTAGGCATTTAATTATTTCACTGTATTTTATTAATATTTAGATAACATCATTGAAAGACTGTTGCTAGCTGATCTCCTGATCCAATATTCTTGATTTAAAGGTTCCCGCGTTCTTTTTAGATATTGTTTTATCCCGAATGACGGACGTTGTCATTAAGGATAAAATAATATCTAAAAATGAACGCAGGTTCTCCTTTTGTTCACCGTTTTACAGCGTAATATCTTTTTAATCGGTTTCAAGCTTATTGCAATCACATACCCCCGTATTAATAAACAAAGTGTAAGCTTGGAGTAGTTACTCCGTGTTTTGTTCCCGTCATGTAACCTTCATTTCATATTAGAGTAAAAGAGACAAAACACGGAGTAACTACTCCAAGCTTACACTTTGTTTATTAATAAGCCCTATAAGGTTTAAAATACAGTGTTATCTATATTTCCACCACCAAATTAAATTAGTAAAAAGTGTTTCATTTCAATTAACATGGTAAACATATACATATTCATAGTTTTTTACTGTACCTTTAGGTTATGCCACCATCTTAGAATAATTACGGTATAGAAAGATAGTCTTCATACAAGCGCTCTATCAAAAGTGAAGCACTAAACCGATTCACACTTTCGTGACGATTACTTGCTTGCGCTCGGCGACACGCACGCACACGTATTTCAACTCCGTAGTGTACATTGAAAACTCGGCGTTTGGAGCCATGTCTGGCTCCAAAAAAGGTGCTTCAAAATGGGCGCGCGGACTTACTTTCTATACGTAATTATTCTAAGGCCACCATCGAATACCGGAAAAATGTATTTATTTCAATAACAACCGATTTCCTATTTTAATAAAAGAGTAAAGAAAAGTCTACAGGATCCATAGAAACACTACTTTTCGACAAATTAAAAAAGAAATGATAGCTATCAATTTGTTAGTTCCATTCGCACTTTTTTGGCGCTGTTGTGCTAACATGTTTCGTGTAACTGAACTCCTCCTATAATATACTCCTACTATACTCGTATTGTCTGAAGGTAGAGAGTGGCCTCGGCTGCTCATTGGCGTGCACTTGGAGAGACCTATTTCCTACAATGGACTAATTTAGGTTCATGTTCATAATATAAAGATATTGAAGCAGCTCTCCATTCCCAGTTCTCTTAACTTCCAGCAAGTCGAAGACATTACCAGAAGCAACAAAAATCAAAATACTACCTCCCAAAAAGAAGTAAAAAAACCAAACATCCTACGAGACAGATACGAAAAAGCATGTCGGAAAGCCTCCAGCTCAAAGTGCAATAACGCCTGCACAGCCGCATTCAAGGAGACGTGCGAAACGTACACGTGCTCCAAGAGCCTCAAGAAGGCGTTCAAGAAGCAGTGTAAGATGAAATGCAAGGACGCCTACACGTTTAAAACAAGTAAGGACAAGTCGAGCGGCTCTTCGTCGAGCAGTAGCGGTAGCGATAGCGATAGCGATAGCGACGACGACATTAGCTTTTGATTTTGGTGTTTCTTTTTTAAATTATTAAAACTCTCATTGTATAATGTCACAAGATTTTGCATTTCCGCCAATTCTAGCATCAGTGGTTTAAGATAACAACGAATAAATGACTAGATTTCATGTTACTTATCTCAAAAAAATATAATTATAGAGTGTTATATAGGCAAATGGCTATCTGCTGATGTTAAACAGAAGCGGAGTCGCCTAACCGATCGCTTTGACTTCGTGTGTGGTTTATGACGTCATCTTGTTGTTTCGTGCCGCTTATGAAAGCAATATCGAAAGCTATATAGCCTTTAGCTTTGATATTGCTTTCATAGGCGGTGCGAGGTGGCAAGATGACGTCATAAACTATACGCGTAGTCAAAGCAATCGGTTAAGCGGTCGGGGGGCGGATGTGAGGACAGCTAGTGAAGCAGTATTGCGTCTCACTAGCGGTCCTCACCTTGCCGACGAGAAGCTTTCTTCATCACACCTCATGTTTTAAGCGGCACTTCAGCAAGTATCATAACCATCAAGCTCGACAACGCTTGCGTTATATAATTAAAAAAAAATCCTACACTCACACCAATTATCTAGCCCAAGAGAAGCTTCGTTATGAAACTCGTTATATGGGTACTAGACAACGGATAAACATACTTAAAATACTTAAATACATATTTATTATACATAGAAAGCACCCAGACCCGAGACAATTTAGAAAAACAATAATTTCTAAAGTTACCCGACCGGGGATCGAACCCGGGACCGCAGAGATGGCGACACCATGAAAACCGGTGTACAAACCACTCGACCAAGGAGGTCGTCAAATACTATCCACTATATACTATCCCCTTGAAGCCGTAAGCGTATGGCATGGGATGCGGTGGTTGTTTTCTATCAGCCGTATACTCAATTTTCGGCTCAGTATCATAAAAATGCCTTTTGCAGTGAATAGTTTTCACCTTCTACAAATATTTAGGCGTCGTCCTGGACCAGAGGCTATCTTGGTTTCCTCACCTTGACCAACTGGCTGGAAGAGTGAGGAAATTAGTATGGATCTTCCGCTCACTAAGACATGTGGTCCCAAGGGATGACAAATCTAATATGGATCGAGATTTTCATTGTAATCTCTTAAATACACTGGCCTGCAAAACTAAGTACTACACTTTTATTATTATTTTTCTAAACTATAGAAGTTAGAGATTTTTAAATAAAAAACGTTTTGCAGCAATTTTTATCAGCTTTCTTTGAAACTAAAGTAAATTATACATTAGTAACATTTTTCCTTTTTGTTTCGAAAGTATATCTTGTGTACTTAAAAAGTTATTGCAATTTTAAAAGTGTGATACTTAATTTTGCAGGCCAGTGTAGATTATACATTGCGTTGGATAAATCGATCTTGACGTACTGCATTCCTATTTGGGGAGGTGCGGCAAAAACTAAGTTTATAGAAATTGAGCGCACACAACGGGCACTGATAAAAACAATGTATTCCAAACGATTTAGGTACCCTACTGACCAACTTTACATTGACTGTGGTTTACTATCAGTAAAGAAACTATTGATAATATGTTTAGTTTTAAAAAAGTACAAGAATTTACCATATGTTGCAAATAAAAAATAAGTAGAAGAAAATGTAATGTAGCTATAGTTCCATTAACAACTGCAAAGTTTGCTACTTCGTCGTATAATAGCCTTTCGGCCAGGATTTACAATAAATTAAATAAGGAATTAGACATTCCAAACTTGATTATGATATGACCGAGTTGTTTTTACAACACTTAAAATAATTCTATAAAATAATATATATTTTTCCTAATAAATATAACATAATATTCTTTTCTTGATATGTATATATACACAAACACATACACACACACAATATACACACCCTCACACACGCACACACTCACACACACCCACTCACACACACAATTTACTATAAAAATCTCTTCACAAGTTTGTAACAAATTATTTTGAGTACATATAAGTTGTTAATCATAAATTATTAGTTACCTAACTTTAATTAAGTATAAGCAAAATTATGTAAGTAATGGAAGAGCGGAGTACCCTGGAACAGGTAATCTTTTGCTTAAAAGGAGACTCCGGCCACTAACTACTGTAATGCAAAACTTTTTTATCGAAATAAATCTATTATTTATATATTATTATTATTAAATAGTGGTAAACGTGATATTATTCAGCGGGTTGAATAGAGCAGTAGCGTAATTGGAAGTGCTTCTCACCCGGTTTGTCAAAGGGTGCGGGATCGAATTCCGTCGTGGAAATGTTTTCATCATTTTCCAAATAGTGGAAAACGGCGATCTTCGCCGAGCTGTGGAAAAAATATGCTAATAAAAGTTTTTAAACTCACGCAAGAGATCAGCTCCGTACTCGCAGTTGGCTAGGTGGTCGAACATCGCCGTCAGTATTGGCAGCAGCACTCCGTTGATGTAGCCGAGCGAAGTTGATGTCTTCAAGTGGGTGCCTCTTAGATGCGCGTACTTGCCCTGTACACACGTTTCAATATTTATAAAGATCCGTGCTTCGGAAGGCACGTAAAGGCATGAGTATGCAGTATATCCCGGCTGCATGAGTAGTCGTTAACAACTACTAATCCGCACTGGGCCCGCGAGAAGGAGAAAGGGGAGAACATTTTTTGGGGCATGCCAAAGTATGCGGTTTGAAATACTGCTAGTAAAAACTACACTGGCCTGCAAAATTAAGTATCACACTTTTAAAATTGCAATAACTTTTTAAGTACACAAGATATATTTTCGAAACAAAAAGGAAAATGTTACTAATGTATAATTTACTTTAGTTTTAAAGAAAGCTGATAAAATTGCTGCAAAACGTTTTTTATTTAAAAATCTCTAACTTCTATAGTTTTGAAAATAAATAAATATTAAAAGTGTAGTACTTATTTTGCAGGCCAGTATATTTCAAGACTTTTTTGTATTTTAATAGTTATTTATTTAATCAAAATATCATAGCAAGTATAAATATATGTTTGTATGAAAACATAATGGTAATGGTTGTTTATAGATGAGAACTAACAACAGAAATATTATTAGTTTCAAACATTCATAGTCTTGTCTAACCTAAAACATACAAGCAAACCTAGACTTAGCGGTCAACTAAAACTCACCTCTTGCAAGTTCAATATCGTGTGTCCCAAATCATCAGCAACATTGTTGAAGAATGTCAGCATAGAGGTTCTGATAAACTCTGGACAGTTCTTGACCAGGGATTTCGCGTCGATGCCTTTCACCAACACTTGGAGACAGCGAACTGTGATCCGCACATCTGGTCCAAACGCTGCTAATCTGTAAGGGTATACATGTTCTTTTATTCCTTTTGTCCAATTTATTTTAAACCTTTGCCAGGCCGAGCTGGCTGTAATGTTTCATTGTTTTCCAATAAGGTTCAATTTCATTTGGTAGCTATGTGATCACTGCTTGGCCAAGGGTTAAACTGGGGCCCGACCGCCTAACCGATCGCTTTGACATCGTGTGTGGTTTATGACGTCATCTTGTCGTTTCGTGCCGCCTATGAAAGCAATTTCGAAAGCTATAGCCTTTACCTTTTGATATTGCTTTCATAGGCGGTGCGAGGTGGCAAGATGACGTCATAAACTATACGCGTAGTCAAAGCGATCGGTTAGGCGGTCGGGGCTGGTTACCGCATGCACTTCGTACAATAATTTTGTGGGGCATAATTTTAACTCCATTTGCTTGTTGCCAGGAGGCGCTGCTTCAATGCCAGACATAATTGTCATAAGTGACGTCATAATTTGCCATTCAACTACAATTTCTATTTAAAAAAATAGTTTTGACATATGCAAAAAATTTTATTTGCTGACTAAGCAGTCACCCACCCAATTGATAGGTGTTGCCATAATTACCACGCTTGCTAAATGCGGGTAAGTGACCATAAGCGAGGCTGAAACTTTGCATCGCAAAATTCGAAACACACTTTACCCAATCTGTGAATCGAACCAAGGGCTTCTGGTTGACGGAGGACTTAGCCATTCGGCCACCAATTTCGCCTTTTCGGATCAAAAGTGTACAATATCAAAAATTTTCCAAAACTTAACTAAGTATACAGAAATTCTCAGAATCACCTATATTTTCTCTGGAATAAAAACTATGGACAAAAAACTATAGTTTCCCAAATCTCCGCTTAGAGCGGCATTAGTTAGTTTTAAATTGGTGGAATTTTACTGGATTTTAAATCTCTTTCGCGTCAAAACAGTACAATATTTGAATCTTCAGTATTGCTCAGGCATCGGCGCAGTCCACACGCCATTTCTCTTTAATAGTGTTCAAAAACGAAATTTTAACTTAGGGGTAATATATTGCGAGGGGTGTTATATTTCAATAATAGTATACAATACCAAATTTATCGTGTTTTTCTCATAAAAAATACATAACATACAAAATATACTTCTCTTTGAAATTGTTTAGTTTTCGTGATAAAATTACAATGAATGTAGTGTAAACTTTTCGACTATAACAATATAATTCTGAAATTAAAAATTAAAAGCCTAAATTTGAACAAATTTTTTCTACAAAACTAACAAAAATCAAAATGTCTATTTTTCAAAAAATATATTAAATTACTATATTTGTGAATTTGTGTTAATTTAAATGTTACTTGTAAAGATAAGGAATGAATCTGTTAAATAATAAAAGAAGCATCAACGAAACTTCATTAACTACATTTTTATGTACTGTCGAATTTAAAAATGCTCTCCTGTAAAATTTGAAAATTGTGAGATTATACGCTTTTCATCAGAAAAGGCGATTTGTTTAAAAATAAAAATACATAAAATGTCATCATAACCAGAGCTATTTCTGTCTTCACTGCGCAGGATACGAGCCTTCCCTATGGATGGTAACACCACAGAACGGGCCATAAACCACCACGCAGGTAAAGTGCGTATTGGTGGTTGTTAACGACTGCTTATGCAGCCGGGACCAGTGGATTAATGTACTTTCCGAAGCACGGAAACAAAATAAATACCTAAAACAAAAGAGGCAAATGGAAGGAAATTTGGTGACTCGTTTTTTTGTCGCACTTCCAAAAGATGGAATAGTCTACCAGCACAACTTTTCCCTCCTTCCTATGACATGGGGTCCATCAAACGAGGCGTGAAGAGGCACCTTGTGGGCCGGCAGGGTGAGGGTGACTGATGCTGCGTTGTTTTCACGCTGCACCAGTTGTCCTTGCGTCTGGACTCCATTTCCACTTTACATCAGGTGGAGTGGAGTCATTGGCCGAGCTATGAATAAAAAAATAAAATAAAAAAAAGGCATACCGTGATCGCAGTAAACTAGCCAGCTTGCAGAACAGAGCTGCAACCATCTCTTTCTCTTTCAAGCTAGCAGCGCCGACGTTGTTGGTCGCCGTAGCGACCGCTATGAAGTAGTTACGATGCGTCGAGAAGTATTTTTCCATTAGAGGTAAGACAACCTGTGAACGATATGTGTAGGTTAATCTATAGGCCACAATATACAGAAGCGATACAAATGAGTCGGTATTGAAAAGTGTCAAATTCAAAATTCTTTAATTTGTGAAGCACAGGTAATATGCGGTCTTACAGAATTGAAACAGAGCCTCTATGATCTGCCTCAAGATCATACACAACATAAGTTTGAAACTATAACAGATATGGAGCAAGCATTTCTTTTATTTCAAAGTTACCAATAAATTTGTATGTAGCTTTATCGATAAAATAACTGATATTTAAAGGACAACTATATATAGTAATTAATACGAGTTTATGATATAATTTTTTAAACTATTATGATCACTTAGATTAGGATAATTATTTTTGACGAGATTTAATAATACTGCCACACAACAAAAAACATGGCAATAAACTAATAATCCCGTTAATAATAATGTTCCTAATATTTTATGATATCTCCCAATGTACTGATGTGCATTAGCAGTTGACCTATTTAAAATTTTATGATAAAATGATGTTAATTATTTAAAAAGCGTTGATAGGTTGACTTGCAACTATTTACAGCCTGACTATTTATTTAAACGAGAGTATATTCGTAAAAGTGGTTTCATTTCAGTGTGTAGTGTTCTTGTCAAGTTTAGAAAACAATTTATCAACGAGTCTTGTGTGGTCTCGGTAGCTCAGCGGTCAGAGCATTGGACCGGTTATGCAAAGGTCGTGGGTTCGATTCCCACTCGGGCTTCATGAGACTGGTTGATTTTTTCTAATAAAATTTTATCTTGTAACTATAAATAGCATCGTGAATGGAAAAATTCAAAACTATAAAAAAAGGTATATTAATACCACACATTGAAATCAAACATTTTATCGGTGTATTTCAAAGAGTATTTATTATATGATAATGAGAACTATGCATTTGACATTAAAGCCCTTATTACAACAGCGAAGCTCAAATTTTCAGCATCTCATTATGATAATTTAAGGTTTTAAATATTAGCATTGCTATGCAAAATGCATGATGTCTAAATGGCTATATTATGTACCGTATATGAGGTACCTTCTTGAAAAACTTTGTTTCGGCCTTGCATTGCTTGTAATATAAAAAAAGGAAGATAAGTAAGTATCAAGAAAATAAAATTAGAAGTTTTAGGCATATTGACCTACATATGCTCTCTTATGAAAGTCACTACGCCTTGTGCTATGTAACACGCAAGAAACTCAGCAAAGGGAGATATTTTTTCCCTTTTTTATCAGAAAACAGTATATAGAAGATTATAGTAGTATATACAGCTATTAATTTTTATTTCGTCGGTCTAATAGTCACTTCCCATCCAGTAAGATGAAGGCTTAGCGTTTAATTCCTCGGAAATAAAAAAAAGGACATATTACAGTACCTTCGAAAAGAACTTAATATCTCTCGTGCTGGTCTTAAAGCTGCTCCTCCTACTGAAAGTGGTCGACGGTTTTAACAGCTTCATATTGATGATCGCTCTATCGATGTACTGTATCAATTTCTCCAGCAGCGAGTATGCGAATCTGAGCTCTATTGCTACCCCCGTAGTGGTCTGTTCCGTATCGCTCTGGGAAGCTTTGCTCGGCCTGTGGAGCTTGTAGCCTTGGTACTGGAGGTATTTGAGGAACTCCTGGGATCGTTCGCGATCTTTCTTCTTCTCCTTGTCAGTGAGAAGGTCGTATGGCACGAGTTGGGGGTGAATGCCACCTGTAAACATTGTAGTTTTTGAAAATGAGCAACTTTAATCTGTCGTCTGCCGTGAATACAGACACAAAAGAATTTAAATTGTTTGGCGTTGCTGCTCATCACTAGCGCATATCAAAGGAAAGCAATTAGAAACCATGTTTCTTCTTTTAAGATTTTAGCTTAATGTATGTCTCTACCCATACCCATGTAGATACAATAAAACTGAAATAAATAAATATCTGTTTGTGTGCGATAGGTTAGATTAGACTATCAGTTCCAGATCAAGAAGTTCAGGGTTTGATTCTTGGCAACGGCAGTACATATTGCACTCAATTTAGTTGGCAATAGGGCTTTTCCATATTCTGTCTACTGAAACGAGTTAGTGCTAGGATGTTTTTTCAGTAAATGAGAATTCCGAGTGAAGTGCGTTTCTATCTTAAATCTTATCGGCATTTACCATCAAGTGAGATGACAGTGAAGCGCCCATTCTACTAAAAACAAATCTTTTTATTACTTTAGCTGGTTACTTAACATTACAACAATAGTATCAAAAGACGCTGTTAAACTAACCACATCTATCCGATCCGATTTTATAGTTTATTATCTCTCTATCCGACTGGAAGAGAGTAAAAGAAGATAAGACCGCCAAATTGTAACTTTTTTAAATATTATTTTTTGTGACTAGTTAATTCTGCGGTGTTGCAATAAAAGTATTAATATTATTATAAATTATCTGGCAGGCGGTTAAAACAACCGATAAGTGCCTGTATTCTGCTATACACCACTGGGTATTTTATTATCTTTTATTCTATTTAATTGAGAATATATTTGTCTAGTCCTTTTTAAAATTGGTTTAAGTATGAACTCTCTATCTATCCATCCGTCTCACTCACCGCCGTTGGTAACGAGCTCTTCCTTCTTTTTCTTCGCCCATATGTCGTGCGCATTCTCGGCGAGTCGCTCCGCCATGTTTTGCATTTCTCTTGACAGTGTTAAATTGGTCATATCCACTGGATGCGGGTTGTAGTTGAATGGAGTTGCTGAGTCAGTCTGTATATGGATATATATTGTTTATGAATATGGTTAAGTATAAATAATTAAAAGAAAAATTTTGTTGCGATCAAATTACAATTAGCATAAAGGATATGATAGCATAAAGGTAGTGCACGTGACCCGTGGCGGTAGCCAAAGTAACATTAAAAAAACGATAGCGAATTTCGAAAAGAATAAAATGTATGGGATTGACATAAGATTGATCACGTGACTTAGCGCGGCTTATGTCAATCCCATACATTTTATTATTTTCGAACTTCGCTATCGTTTTCTTATTGTTACTTTGGCTAAGCCTACTGGTATGTCATGGGGTTCGGGTTCCAATACCGCTACTAGAATTTTTTATTTAACACTTTTTCCATTTTAAATTAATACATTTGACCGGTAGTCAAACGGATAGATGCCAGGGTTGAATGCGAGAAATCGTGGTCAATCCTTATAGCTCCGTCTCCATAAGACTACTGACGTGAACCCATACCTTAAACATGCGTATAGCTTTCTATGTGGGCTAACAAGACTGTTACTAATGTGTTATTAGCGAGCGCACTCATAATAATTTGCATGGATATAATTATATTAATTACTTATATGAGTTTTTAATTACCAGACACTTATGTGCCTATCCAATTTTGTTAGGAGGACGCAAAAAAGGTTTCATCATCAGCTCATTTTATGTCCCCACTGCTGGGGCACGAGCCTTCCCTATGGATGGATAGGGAGAACGGGCCATAAACCACAACGCGGGCCCAGTGCGGATTGGGGGTTGTTACGATTACGAATGTAGCCGGGACCAACGGCTTTACGTGCCTTCCGAAGCACGGAGGAGCTAATGATGATAAATTTTTGGCCACCCGTCCGATGCCCGGCCTTTGCGAAAGTTGCTTAACCTCAGCCCACGCAGACCGGGCGGGTTAACCACTGCGCCATCGAGCTCCAAAGGTCTAAATAAGTTTTATTAAATATTATATTTATTTTAAATACTTAAACCAGTAACCGCACATACATTTACGGATTATTAACCTACTACTGATTATTAAAAGCCAATTCTATATTTAAGACTACATTAAAAATCCAAAATTTATTACGCATTAAGAAATAAACAAAATGGTGGTACTTAGATAAGTTCATTCACTAATTTATTTAAATGGTATAGTCGACAATGAAATTGCTTTACCACCTTAGAAGTGAATTTTGTTTGCATTTAATAAAACAACAAGTTCTATTTTTGTATAAAGACCAAGTGACAGAAACGTTGTCATCATTGACAATGAGCCTTAGCGAAATTTTATTGTAATGGAAGTTTTTGTCAAAAGTGATATAGCAATTTCATGGTCGATTACAGAATACAATTCAGTACAATGACAACAGCAGTCAATATTAACTAGTTAATTGTTAGCTGTTAATGTTAGCACTTAAATAGTACACTCGTAATAAAAATAAGATTATTTACAATTATTATTCAACTTACCACGATATCGGGTGGTCGCTGAGAGCGGGGCGGGTAGGGGATATGGAAACAATATACAGCTTAGCTGGTGGTACTGACAAAAAACGGGTTTACTTTTGAATCGACATTGACATTGATGACAGTACAGTCACGAGAATGGGACTGGGAATCGACCACGCGTCCTCTCGGTCTGAAACCAGTTAGCTACAACACCACAAAGGTGGTTATACTTTAAAATAATATTTGAAGTTGTCTTTTACAATGTAAGCCCACGGTTTGATTCTAGAGGTAACACTACCAAGACATAGAACGCTTGGGACATCAATTTGAGAAGTAACGTAAGGATAATATTATGTAATCAATGTTACACTCGATTCAAAAGTACTTCCGCTACACGGAACAGTAGTGATTCAAAATGGCGCGTGCTAAACAAGATGGTGGGCGACATGCGGGACAACATTGAAAAGTTTATTTTAACAAAGAACATGTGGACATTTTTATATTAAATGTCTTACATTACATAAAAATACATAACATGTTTTGGAGGGTATGCCATTTTACCGCTCGCACACAGTGAAAGCGCGGACGTGAATAGTTTAGTTAAATAAGACGAAACATGTTTGAATATTTCATTGGTTTTCAATCTTATATCAATTCCATAAGGTTCAAAGTACGTCAATGAAGAAAATATGTCTTAATATTTTGCATAAATCGCACGTTCAAAAACAGAGTAAAATATAAAAGCAAGAAATAACTATTCGGACCTTATTCTTTTTCTTCTTCTTTCTTTTTGTTTATTTATAAGGCACTTTTAATTCGAATTTAAATTTTAGTAGATTTTTTACATGTCCAATCAGTATTTTTATAAGTGCTTGAGTCACGCTTAGTCGTGCTTTTACTGCGCTTTCACTTGTGTCGCTTCCTCTTGCATATGATGTTCCTATTCCACCTTAGGTTGGTTGGAAAAACAATTTTAGAGATAAGCCCACCTTTGCTCACCATTGTTTGTAAACTGTTCTCTGTATGTGTGTTTTTTGTACAATAAAGATCTATAGGAATACACACTGTACCACACTGTTCGGAGCTTTATGAAAAAATATGCATTTATAAGGTACGAAAAACTTAATACAGACAGACAAACAAGAGAAGAAAACAAAACAGTTATAGTTTTAAATTACTATTATAAGTTTATATGAAAAAGGCTAATAAATTGGCAAATTAACCTTTTCCTTCTCAGTACGCTCTTCCTGAATGCAAAATACAAAGAAGGAATATTTTAATAGATTTAAATTGTATCGCAATTTCCTCTTTCTACGTATTTAAGTTTGTCAACGAGAATTTTTATGACAACAAATGTAATCGTATTCGTTAACTCGGTCGAATGGTGATTAAGACTGGCACCTTAGCATTCTGGTTATTATGAAATATACTTACGCCTCCAGACTTGGACTGGCGCCGCATAGAGCTACGGTTGGTGCTCGGGATATCGACTTCCGAATGCTCCACCGACCAGCCGATAGCTAGCAGGGCTTTGAGGGATTCCCTCACTGGCTCCTTATAGCGCTCTTTCTCCTATACATACAAGGAAAAATGCAATAGTTATTATAGTAAGTAAGTATAGTTACTTAAACTTTACGACGGGACATAACAAAGAGTTGTTGACACCACCGAATTGGATACCGATACCGGTACAAGCTTTTACAAACATACTTTGTCCGACTTAGGAATGAACCAGGGGGCTTATTGTCTAATTTCAACCTACATACCTTTCAAAGGTATTTATAAATAAATGTCAAATTGACGATGTTGTTCATTGAACATCATTCAGAAACGCGTCGCGATCGCAAGCACTCACACTTGTGAGTTAGTTTAAACTTCTTGAATAGCTTTCAAATGTCAAATCGAAAGGCATTATGATAAGGTATTAGAGTTAGATAATAAGAGGGGAGGACAGAGCGCTTAGCCGCTGAAGCAACAACAATCCGCTGCGCTGCTTTTAAATGCTTTTCAATCTTATTGCAATTAGATTATGGTTCAATTTAAGTGGCATAAATATTATTATTAACGAAACTTACATAGTCATTCAGCATATTGTATGGCTTTAGTCTGGGATGTGCCTTCTGACTGTCGGACCAGTTCTCTCCGTAAACCCAACTGTTCTCAATTTTCCTAAAAACAAAAAAAAAACAATTTGAAGTAAATGGATTAACTGGCAAACAATGATAACATAAATAAACAGGACGATTTTATCAGTGTGCGTGGAAAGCCAAATCTGAAGCTATTACGTAGAAATAGAAATAGAAGTCCAATTATTTTAAGGCCGATTTTCGTAAAAAACTAAAAGTGTATCATTAATTACATTAAAAAAAAAACAACAAGTAATTTAATAATAAACAATTTGAATTGCCCGCCTTAAGTTGTTGCAAGCGTAAAACAAAAAAGTGAATCGGTAAGTTTTATGATAACTATCGGAACGCAAATACAACTGATGTTATGACGGCATATTATGATAAGAAGGTGGTATAGCTAGGCAGACTTTCAAACAACCTTTACCACCAACCAAACCGAGTACACAAACGTACACCCGTTGGTCCTAAACACCTGACCACAGAGGCTAAAACTCTTTACAAAAACCACTAAAACTCTTTACAAAAACCACTAAAACTCCTTTAGGCTGACCTGGATGCCCAAGCGTCGTGGTAGTGCTCGGAGAACTTCTGCACTATGGTGTTAAGGTCGTTGTTGAGAGCTACAGACGACGTGTTGATCGGCTGCGGATCGTACTGAGGGTTGTCGGGGCCACCTGCGAGGAGATAACCAAAATGGTATTTTTATAATAATAATATACTATTATTCTATTTAACACTCTCTTATTCTAATGAAAAATCTTAATATTTTTAAATAATTAATCTTATGATTATTACATTAGCAGTTGTGGTAGTATAAACTGAGTCTGCTGCCCGCGGATTTTATATAGATAAAATTAAAGTTAAAGTTTGTATACTTTGCTATTACTGGGTAAATGCCTCCATCATTGAAATCAAGTCATCCCTGTAATTGATGAGAATTTGCTTAATCACCACAACTGTTAAATTCGGGTCGGTTGATCACAAATCCGAGCTATGCATTGAAAAATACGAAACACACTTTAGCCGAGCTGGGAAACGTTTATAAGATGCGTGAAATTGTGGTTTGATATCAAAACTCCGTCAAACTACTGACGTGAACCTACACCTGAAAACAAGCGTACTCACTTTTCAGAATGGGTTGCAACAATTTATCTTTTTTATTTTGACTTATCGACAGCTTTCGATTATGTTACTCACATGATGTTATTATTGCAAAGTTGCTTACAATTAGCATAAAGCATAAAGGCGGCTTTAGATGACCAGTAACTTAACAAATAGTGTATGATAATCACATAGAGAAGCAAAAATAGAGATATGAAATTATTATCATTCAATGCATTTAGTTTTCTCCAAGGAAGTCTTTTGGGTCCAATGCTTTTCCAAATATATGTTATTTAAATTAAGTACTATGATAACATCGGCAATGTATTCAGATGGAAGAATAGACGGTTAACCCACGAATGAGAAATAAAGAACTCAAACATAAAAAAAACATTTTTTTTTTTTTTTAAATATTAGAAGGAGGCAAACGAGCAGGCGGGTCACCTGATGGAAAGCAATCACCGCCGCCCATGGACACCTGCAAAACCAGAGGAATCACAGATGCGTTGCCGGCCTTTAAGGAAGGAATAGGCTCGTTTCTTGAAGATTTCTAAGTCATATTGGTCCGGAAATACCGCCGCTGAGAGCTGGTTCCACAGCACTGTAGTTCGTGGTAAAAAATTACGTGAGAAACGCACAGTAGTAGATCGCCATCCATCAAGATGGTGTGGATGGAAAGACAGTCGATTGCGTGTAGTGCGGTGAAGGAAATCAGCGGCAGGGATCAAACCGAACAATTCCTCAGAGCACTCCCCATGATAAAGGCGATAAAATATACAGAGAGATGCAACGTCTCTCCGAAGGGCCAGTGGATCGAGCCGACCAGAGGTTATCACGTCGCCGACAACTCGAGCAGCTCTGCGTTGAATGCGGTCAAATGGGAGGAGTTTGTACTGGGGCGCTCCAGCCCAAAGATGGGAACAGTATTCCATATGAGGCCTGACCTGTGCTTTGTAAAGCTGTAAGCGATGGGTCGGCGTGAAATACTGTCCCTTTTTTTTTTTTTTTTTTTTTTGTAGAGAGACTGCTGGTTGCCGAGGGGCATTTCCAGCTTCACCGGGCTTGTTTTAGGGGCGGCGAGGTACGTAAAGGGTACCTCAAGCCGTGTTGAAACGAAACACCTTCAGAGGATTTCTAGAGGGGTACGGCATCGCACACTTAAAAGTGCGCGTCCCCGTGCCCTTCCAGAGTCTCCGAAGGGTTCGGATCGGATCGGAATACTGTCCCGCTCTATTGAGCACACCCAGCTTTTTCGAAGCTAATTTAGCTTTACCTTCCAAATGACCGCGAAATTGAACGTCACTCGAAATATCGACGCCAAGGATTCCAATGGTCGGTTTGGTATCAAGGGGAGCTCCTTCAAAGTTTAGAGATACGACGAAGGGATGTTTTTTAGCGGTAAACACGCAAACTTGTGTTTTGGAAGGGTTAAAATGGACTAGATTAAGTCGGCCCCAATTCGAGACATGACTTAACATGTTCTCAGTGTCAGTCACAAGTTTATTCCGGTTCTCGATAACGCTTTCCAGAGAAATATTAGTACGTCCGGTGTAAAGCGTATCCCCAGTACTGTCGTCTGCATAGCAATGAATGCTGTTGTTATGCAACATGTCATTGATATGCAGAAGAAACAGTGTAGGCGACAGCACACACCCCTGCGGGACACCAGCATTCACGGGCTTCAGGTCAGAGCATGATCCGTCAACTACGACTTTGATGCTACGCCCAGAAAGAAAGCTGGCGACCCACGCACACAATTTCTCAGGGAGCCCGTATGATGGAAGTTTCGAGAGAAGAGCCCTGTGCCATACCCTGTCGAAGGCTTTCGCTATGTCCAAGCTAACTGCCAGTGCCTCCCCTTTCCTCACGACTTCCTCCGCCCATCGGTGAGTGAGGTACACTAAAAGATCACCAGCCGAACGACCGCGGCGAAAACCGTACTGGCGATCGCTTAGTAGCTGATTCTCTTCTAGGTACCTCAAGAGCTGGCAGTTTGTAATGGACTCCATTACTTTGGAGAGCAAAGAGGTGATGGCTATAGGCCTGTAGTTGGACGGATCTGAGCGATCACCTTTTTTGGGAATCGGGTGGACAAGGGCTGTCTTCCAAGAACTCGGGACAACGCCAGTCGTGTAAGAGAGCCGGAAGAGGCGCGTTAGAACCGGCGCCAACTCAGGAGCACACGTCCGAAGCACAATGGGAGGGACTGCATCAGGCCCACTCGACTTATGAATGTCAAGGGAAAAAAGAGCCTTACGAACTGACCTTTGCAGGAACCGAACGTTTGGCATAGAACAAGCGCAATGCGGTATTGTTGGTGGCGAGTTTTCCCCATCGTCCAAGGTCGAGTTTGATGCGAAAAGAGTACCCAAAAGATCGGCTTTCTCTTTTGCAGTATGGGCAAGGCAATCATCGGTCTTGTGCAGTGGTGGAAGTGACGGTCGACAGAAATTCCCCAAGACAGCCTTGGCGAGAAACCAGAATGCACGCGTACCCGAAGGAAGACGCACTAGCCTCTCCCCAATTCTACCTATAAATGATGACTTCGCCTTGGCAATGTCCTTCTTAAAAGACCTGGCAGCAAAGTTGTACTTCTTTTTGAGCACACTGGTACTTGGATCCTTTGATGACACCGCATTAGCCCAGGCTTGGTAATGCTCGCGCTTCTGGCGAGATGTTATTTTGCAACATCGACCAAACCATGGTTGGGATCTGCCGCCAACGGGAACCATAGAGTTTGGAATAAAGAGTTCCATTCCCTGCAGTATCACATCAACGACAGAATCGGCGGCGACATCAGGATCATCCAGCGAGAAGCAAACTCGCCACCATGGGTACGACGCAAAGAAACTTCGCATCCCATCCCAGTCCGCTGACCTATAATGCCAGACCCGACGGCTGACCGCACGTTGCGATTTTAAAGTTTCCGTGAGAGGCACTGTGCTCCGATAAAAATAACAAGTACATTACTTACCAGAAGCATGAGTTTCCTTTCCATAGAATTCGTCATCATAGTTCTTGGACAGCGAATAGTCAGGTGGTAGAGCGCAACCTGTAAAGAAATAACATTTCTCATTTAATGAAATACTAGCTGTCGCTGGGGCGCGAGCCTTCCCTATGGATGTTTACCACGCGGGCCCAGTGCGAGGCGGGAGTTGTTAACGACTGCTAATGCAGCCGGGACCAACGACTTTACGTGCCTTCCAAAGAACAGAAAAGCTCATAATAATAAATTTTTGGTAACTCATCCGATGACTGGATTTGAGGCTGGCAGGATGAGGGTGACTAATATGATACTGCGTTGTTTTCACGCTGCACCAGTTGTCTTCGCGTCTGGACTTTATTTTCACCTAACATCACGTGGGATGGAGTCATTTGGTAGTAATTAAAAAAAAACTGATTAATAGCAATGAGGCGCGGCAACGCGTTTTCAAACAGTTCCGGCTCGTAGTCCATCTGGCTGAGGGAGTCCAAGATGTTGGAGAACAGCGTCATGGTAAGCCGCTTCTCGCCGTATATGTATTCACTCATTTTACTATGTACTTAACTTCTTAAATTGGATGGCTGTCTAGGGTAAATCGTTTCACTTTCACCAGCTCATTTTATGTACCCACAGCTGGGACGCCAACCTTCCCTGTGTTTTTTACACCACAGGGAGACCATTAGGGATAAAACACCACGCGGGCTTGTGGTACTACTGCTAATGCCGCTCGGACCAACGGTTACGACGTCTTCCAAAGCATGGATAAGTTCGAGATGATAAATTTTTGGTCACTCATCCGATAAACCTTTGCAAAAATAGCTTAACTTCAGCGACCGCAAACGTATGTATTGTAATATCAGCAGCAATATGAACACTCGACTTACCAATGGCGATAAGGCACGGCAACGCCTTTCCAAACAGCTCGGGCTCGTAGTCCATCTGGCTGAGGGAGTCGAAGATGTTGGAGAACAGCATCATCGTGAGCCGCTTCTCCTCGTCGGAGGAGGCGCCGTATATGCCCTGGCCACCGGTACTGCCGTAGTACTTTGCGCAGCGCTCGTAGTGGAGGGTCAGAAGCTACAATAAACCAAACAACATTTTTATTTATATTAAAAAATCAACCAGCCTCAGCTCGAATGGGAATCGAAACTAAGACCCTTGAATTACCAGTGAGGGCAACTTCACAGTGACGCAATACCGCTGGCTTGCAGCGTAAATTACAAAGTACTAGAAAAATTCAACGAGAGATTCTTCTGAGGTCTTGGCAGCTCAGCGGTTGAGCATGAAGCAACTGCATAAGCATTGGACCGGTTGAATTTTTCTAGTAAAATTTTATCTTGAAACAAAATACAGTAGTTTCGGTCACCCATCTGGAAAATATGGAGTGGGGACTGTAAGTGTCCATGGAGCGACTCTCTTGAGACATATTCTTGACAGAACTGGATAAAGAATGCGTTTCGGCGTTCTAATGTGGCGTTATGACCTGACGCAGAAGGTGCAACTTTTACTGAGGCAAGGTTATCTGGCCTAGGTAATACGACTTTTTTAATTTCTAGTCTTTTTTGGCATAATAAATAATATTTTGAATTTTTTTCTTAGCATAATATTTTAATAGGCATATCTATTGTTTGGGTTATATTTTTAGGACTAATTCAGAGTAGTATTTAATATAATACTTACCCTCAGAGCCACAGTAGTGTATTCAGACAGCCTGGAGACGTCCACCGTCAGTTTCCTCAGCAGTTTCAACAGCATAGAGGGTTGCATAGCCGAAGTCAGCGCTACCAAGAAGTCTGATACAGCCTCGCGCTGGCCCTTCGTCAGCATACGGTTCTTGGACAGCCTGGTGATCAGATCATGATATGTCAATGAACACAAAGCGGTGTGGGTAAAACAAATTATTTCCACTTCATAAAATCAATTTTGTTTCAATAATCGCAAGGAGTGTATTTGTTTGTTTTATTGTTTACTAGCAATTAGCGTCGGCAGCCGAACGGATAGAAGCTTAGGTTGAATGCGAGAAATCGTGGTTCAATCCTAACAGCTCTATTAGACTACCGATCCGATCCGAACCCTTCGGAGAATCTAGTAGGGCACGGGGACGCGCACTTTTAAGTGTGCGATGCAGTTCCCTCTAGAAAACCTCTGAAGGTGATTCGTTTCAACACAGTTTGAGGTACTCTTTACGTACCTCGCCGCCCCCAAAAAAGCCAGGTGAAGCTGAAAATGCCGTCTAAGGAATTCAGCAATCTCTCTCAAAAAAAAAAATCTATTAGACTACCGACAACGTGAACCCATGGCAACAACATGCATTAGCTTTCTATGTGGTATACATTATACATGTTCTTTTTAACAGGACTGTTATAAATATGTTAACAGTGAATTAATTATTTTACACGAAAATAGTTTTACTGCTTACAATGTGAACACTTTGGTGGAAACTTAATTTTTTTGTTATTTTATGTAACCCTGTTAAAATATTGTAAGATTTACTTTAACAAAAAACGAAAGAAACATAATATTATAAAAAAATCAGTCTTGTACTGCTCCGCGCAGGCTCATCATAAGCAAACGATTTTAAGACATCCTGGTGATTATATGCCTAATGTTTTATATTTATTATCCAACTTCAGTCTCTGCTTGGTATAGTATAGACCTCTAGGTCATATTATCTAAGTTATTGCTAGCTAGCACGCTCCCTGTCTCACCTCTTTAGTAGTAATGACATCACTCGAAAGCAACTCACTTCACCGGTAACTCACCTATACACCGTGTGCAGAGTGGCATCCAACAAGCTCGCGTAATTCTCCGCTTCGTTGTAGAAGTAGGCATGTTTGATGAGTAGGGGCAGAATCGAGTTGCCGATGTAGCGGTTCATCGATAGTGCCATGTCGGATTCGCAGCCGTCGTTCTGTGTGGAGAAGATGACAATGAAAACTTTGTATCACAGTAATTAAAGTCTAAAATTGCACAAATTTGTATTTTTTTTAAGAAAGAGTTTTCTGTAAGCCCCTTATGACATTTAAAGCGAAACAGGCGCGGCGAGAATCTTAACACTTTTCTAACGAGACATTTGTTTCTGAAGCTGTATTGACCGATCAATCCTCAGATGTTTCCTAGAGAGAATTAAATAGGAGGGGTGGGGGGGGGGGGGGGCATATTTATTGAAGAGATGCCAAACAAACCTCCTTTTTAGAGAGAGTTTGTTGATCGTTTCAGGCAGCTTTTGTAGCGTCAGACCTTTTTTTGTCAGTCTTTTTTCCTCAGGCAGTGTGATCAAAACACCGTCAGTGGGTTTCTAGAGTATCTAGAAGGAACGAGAAGCAGATCGGATCGGGAAAACCAGCTCACCCTATCCAACATGGTAGCCGCCCTTAAGTCCGGCAGGAAGGCTTCTTCCAGCAGCCTGTAGAACAGCTCTTGGGTCTCGATGCCGTACACACGCTCCAGGAACAGGCCCACGCTCTGCTTGTGGCCGGGGATGAGGCCGGATGGCATGTCTGCGAAGGGAAAACGGAATTCAAGAATTATACTTGACGTAAAGTGAGGATAAGGCCGAAGGTGGAAGCGCAGTTCACCCGAAATCCTCAACTACTGAGCCACTGGCTATCTTATCTCTAGCTGCCGGAACACAACAATGCTACAAACATTGAAGTTATGGCGACATATTAAGAATTCAACTTGTCTAACGTCCCTTTGGTTATAACGTTATAAGGACCCTCTCATGAACACGGATCTCGGCCCATCTCAAACCAGTCCGAGCGCAGCTGTTGCAAGATTCCGTTTGTATGAGTTTACCTGCAGCAGAAGGTCCAGAAGAAGGAAGGGAGACCCACAGGTCTCCTTATTTTGTTCTGTACTTTGGTTCAGGGACCATACTAAGTGTCAGCTGGGCGATTTTCCGAACCTTATTTTCACATCAAAAAGTTTCGAACGGTATGTATCTTAAAAGTTAATACATTTTTTTTTAAAGAAAAAAAAATTGAAAATAATGCAAAAAATATGATATTTTATAATGTATTTCATATCAATTTCAATTTTCAAGTACATCTGTGAGAATCAAACACTGCCCCCCAGTAGCCGAAAGGATAAGATGCCCGGGATGAATACCAGAAATCTTGGACTACTGACGGTAAGTTTTCTTTTCTAAATAAATATTTTTTTTATAAAATACAGTAACTCTTATGCGTTGCATAACATAATAGCGGTCGAATGTTGATATGTTTACATAATTGTTTTCTAAAGTTTACGCGAACACAACACATTTATTTTACACATTAATTTGATTTAACGTTTATTCCGACGTTTTGACCCTTTGCAGGGTCCGTGGTCACAGGTTTCAAACAAAAGTCATCATGTTGAAGTAACTGACCTGACTTAGGCCTTTCTTCTCCCGCCGCAGGGTTGTTCAGAGTGAAGCGGAGACTCAGCACTCCTTGGAGGTCTTCGAGAGGCACCAGCGAACGGAGGATAGCTCGCGCTCGGAGGGACTCGTTCTTGCCCTAAGAACATACCAAGATTTTCTTTGAGGTATTTTGTGTATAGAACATATTTCGTAATATTATCGTCTTTCGGATCGCCGAATTGAAATATCTAACTTTCAATCGTATAAGTAATAATTAGTAATATTCATAAGAGCTAATTTGTAGTCAAAACTGAGTAAATGATTTTAAATTTTGAATACTTGTATCAAATTCGGTGGTATAAGCAGCTCCATGTTATGTCCCGTCGTGAAGTTTAGGTAAATATAGTATACCTATTCCGACCACTGTTTAGTAGGTAAAAAGGGCAGTTCCATACCAGTGCTATGACCCCGGCGTCCGGTGCGCACCGCCCCAGCAAGTCTACTAACGTGCAGTAGAAGTTGAGTATGGCGGCGCCTGTGTCGATGTAATCTTCGTCCTCATCCGACTCAGGCAGGGGATGGCTGAACTGTTTGGACATTGAAATTAAATTAAATAAAAAATGCTTTCTATAAGCACTTTAAAAAAACACTGAAGATAGTAAAGGATTAAAAGGGGTTTTCAACGGAAGACTCGGATTACAAAGACATGACATGTGGGTATCATTATCCGAATTTTTCCTATAAGGCACATACATTGCACTTTAAGAAAATAAACAATACATAGGTACTTATATTTAAAAACCGATTTTACTGCTAGTTTGGAAGATTGATTCTACTAAGAAGAAAGAAACCATATTTTATAGGTATCTAGTATCTTTTTTTTTAATATTTACAATTTTGGACGAATTTTGTTAGAACTCATATTTAAAAAAAAATTAGGCAAATGACTGCTTTACAAAATGATGAATCCAATTAATAAAAACTCTAAGTATAAAAAATACATAGAGTAGTGGCGCAGGTTGGACAGGAACCAGAGATCGTATTTTTTTCCTTTATCATACTAATAATCTAAACCACAGTACACAAGAAAGAGGTCTAAACTAATATTATAAAGAGGAAACCTTTATATGTATGTATGTTTGCAACGAATAAACTCAAAAACTACTGGACCGATTTAAAAAATTCTTTCACCATTATGCATTAGCGCTGAGAAACATAGACTATATTAAATTTGACTTTTTATTTTCAAATGCTAATTGCTACACTGAAGCTAAATTAAATATTTATAAAATCCAGTGAAAAAATTAAACTGCTATATAAAACAAAATTAAAAAATGTCCACCCGTGCGAAGCAGGGACGGGCCACTAGTAATCTATAAAACTAGAAGTCAGCAACTGATTTTAATCTTCAGCAATATTTTTTTTTTATTAAAAAAATGAATAGTAGTTGAATGCAGACCTTCAATTACTAGGTCTTATCCCTTAAAAATAAATGAAAATCTATATTATTTTTGACGACAAAAACTGTTGAACTCTGGGCTTTAAGTGTCGAAGAATGGTACGTAACTTGTATTTTTTTAAACTCACATGAACATCTCCGTCTTGTTCCATCTCCCTTAGCTTTCTCCTGTCCGCGATCCTCTCGCTCATCTTGTTGGCGTCCACAATGGCCTTGAGTAGGCCTTCGCCCTCGCCTCTCAAGGCAGGCCCGAGGCACTCCGGCCTTCGGATCAGCAGGCGGATCACTAAGTTAGCGTTCTCTTCTACACTCTCGCCGTTGACCTACATACAATGATAAACGTTTTATAAACAATCAGTAATAGCAATTAAGAAACTGAATGATAAGGATGGTTAAATAAACCACTTCGTTTTTTTATATTTGTAATTTAAATGACATCGACGTATTTAATTTACTTTTGTTTAGGGAAGGTTTGTATATCATTCTCAATTAAGATTTTAAAAAAATAATAAATTTTTTATTTTTTATTTTAAGTGCTAATTGCTGCACTGCACAAAAAACTTGGTCCGTAAGTATGAATGAAGATTTTTTGTAACAAAATTTTTCATACTAAGGTTTTTTCAATTTTCTTAGCATCCATATACAGGTTGTAGATTTGCATTCCCGCCATAATTTTACAGCTGATCGTAATTGGTACACTTAATGACTAAAAAATACTTTTAACACGGAGAAAGTAATAAGGAACCGATTGATTAATAAAATGATCTCAGTGTAAATTAGAATAGCGACCGTCGACTGACGAGAATAGGGGTGCAGACCGTAGTAGGTACATAAGAGCGCAGCGGGCGGACATTAAGTCGATGAACTTACGTAAACTTGTAGGTACTATTATGTATTCTGTGGTAAAGTGGCTTACTCTTACGCATAAGTATACTTTGTTGCAATAAACTATTATTAGGTACTTACTGATCATGTTTAAGATACTCGCAGGTACTGCTCAAAGTGGGCACCTTCACGTTCTATGCACAAATGAGCACGGCGCCTTAAGTTTCTAGGTAACTTTTGCAGCACACTACGATTTGACCTTACACTCTCAAAAGCCATTAAAATATTTTGTTTTAACTGCACAACACTCGTGATTTCGTCTTTATAAACCATTCTTTTTATGTCTCCCCACAAATAAAAGTCACACGGAGTCAAGTCTGTCGACCTCGGAGGCCAGGGCACTGGCCCACCTCGACCAATCCACTGGGTTCCGAACACTTCGTCCAAATAATCGCACACTTGGCGTCCATAATGCGGAGGCGCCCCGTCCTGGTGGTAAAAGAGATTCCGGTGAAGAGCTAGTGGCACGTCGTCAAGCATTACGTCAACTACGTGCTGCAAAAGTTGCAAATACGAGTTGCTGTTGAGATAACCCTCGATGAAATAGGGCCCGAGTAAATGTCCACCAACAATGCCAGCCCACACATTGATGCTAAACCTATGCTGGAACGAATCTTTTTTGGTCTTATGCGGGTTCTGTTCGCGATGAGCCCACCAATGTTCATTGTGGACGTTGTAAACACCGATGCGCGTAAACATACACTCGTCCGTCCATAGAATGCTGGCTTCTCGGTGTTCTAGTACCCAGTGACAAAAAGTAACCCGGGCGGCATGATCTTGCTCGTTCAATTCTTGAACTCTTCTGAAGTGGAACGGGTGCTGTTGCTCCGACTTAAGAAGCCGCCAGACTGTTGTGTGGTGGACATTGAAGTGGCGGCCAGCATCACGAGTACTGGCACGTGGTTCCCTCTCGAAGTATTCGAGTATTTGCTCTTGCAAATCGACTGAGAGGCCCACACTGCCGCGACCCTGCGCATGTCGAGGAACGTTGAACTGGCCATGATCCCTCAGTCGTTGCGTGGCAGCAAGCATTACCTCGCGCGATGGAGTTGGTCTGTTTGGAAACATTTCCACAAACATGACCACGGCTCGACGTAGACTGTTCCCACTAATTGCGTATAATCGCACCATCTCCACAAGTTCTACGTTTTCCGTCATTTTCCTTTTTTTACACACACAAACAACACACCTAAGAACACGTTTCGCTCCAAATTCGCTAGGGCTAAGAAATGTGTCACTCGTTCGGGGTTGCGCGGCACACTGGCTTTGATGCGTGCGGCGTGCGCCCGCCGCCCGCCGGCCGCCGGCGCTCGCCGCGCCGACAAAGCTGCGGGCGCGCCGCGAAGCTCGAGCTTGTTGCTACCTACTCGTGGTCGGGTGAGCGGGCGTACGCGAACGAGCGTTTATTTTTTAGTGCTACGCAGACGTGCGATTCGTATTTACAGATTTTGAAAATATGATTATTATTTTTTCATATTTTTTTTATAATTTATTTGTAATAAGTATAAGCATTACGACCGCTGCTATGAATATGGCGTGAATGCAAATCAACAAGTTGTATTATATATATATTTAATAGTGCATATTATGTTAATATATCAAATAAGGGGCCCGACCGCCTAACCGATCGCTTTGACTTCGTGTGTGGTTTATGACGTCATCTTGTCGTTTCGTGCCGCCTATGAAAGCAATATCGAAAGTATAGCCTTTAGCTTTTGATATTGCTTTCATAGGCGGTGCGAGATGGCCCAAGGTTGGTGCATTACAGGTAAATCGGTAGCCGATAAAGGGGTGCTCGAATTTAAATTCTAAAATGGCATTGCGATTTGATAGAACAGTGAAACTAAAACCAAAAGTTAAATTAAATATTTATAAAATTTTACAAAATACAGTGAAAAAATTAAACGCCTACCCGACCCAGCCAGGAATCGAACCTGGGTCTTCCGCAATCCGGGCGGCTGCACTGACCGCTATGCTACCGGGAAGGCTTACGTAGACGCTAAATTTTGTCACTGCTTTTGTAATTTTTTAGAGTGCTAATAGCGGCACAGCGCGCCATCTATCCAACGGTCATTGCAACCGTTGGCTATGCAGATTCATCTTTGCAGATGAAATACTACAAATTTGATAACACAACGCTATAGTAAATTTTTACTTTTTATTATCAAGTGCTAATTGCTGCACTGAAGCTAAATTAATATTTATAAAATTTTACAAAATACAGTGAAAAAATTAAACGCCTACCCGACCCAGCCAGGAATCGAACCTGGGTCTTCCGCAATCCGGGCGGCTGCACTGACCGCTATGCTTCCGGGAAGGCTTACGTAGACGCTGAATTTTGTCACGTCCAGATGGGAAGTCAGCGAGTGGAGCAGGGTTGTGCCTCACTAGCCGTTCCGCAAGTTACTTCAACATATCAGTTATCTCACCCAAACGCAGAACCTCAAGAAGTCCAAGTAGCGCTCTCCTTCCACCGGGTCCCAGCCAAGATCAGGGTAACCCTTCTCCACCAGCTCCGAGTTGCTTTGGAGACCACAGCGCGAGAGGTAGACCGCTATCTTCTCCAAGTAGTGCTCTCTGATGGTAGCAAAGAGGAAACATTGCATTGATAATTATTTTTAATCTTATATTTAAAGCGTTGCTAGCCTTACGGATAGACGCTCGTGTTAAAAGCGAGAAATCGTTGTTGTAAGACACAGTTATTTCAGAGGCATAATTATTGCATGGCATTATGCTGAGTGGCAACCAATTGGTCGGCAACAAGTTTAATTTTAATTTAATTTAAGTAATTTTAGCTGATAAATGCTTGGTCAATAAAAAAAATGCTTTTCTTTCTTTCTTTATTTTATTAAGACGCTGTTAACACATTAATAATTGTCCTGTTAACCCTTTAAAGGGCTCTGCCGATATATTGGTCACCATAATTTTAACTTTATTACCTTAACATAAGGTCGAAAACCAATGGAAAATTTCAACATGCTCTGCTCATTAAAGGGTTAAGACCGTCCAGGAAGGTTAATGCGCTACTTTTTAGGCATGAGTACATGTCACCAGTGTAACGAAGCTATGGAGATAGAACAACGACCCTTTCAACCGGCTAGTGCTCAGTAGCGTACACTCTGAGAAACCTATGACCAGTAGTGGACTAGTATAGGCTTATGATGATGATGATGATGAATCCGAGCAGTAGGCCTATTGTATTCATTTTTTTTTAATTTTTTTTTTATAAAAATGTTTACACAATGGATACACCAACTCAAAGCCTATAACTAATGCTATGTGGATTTTGTATACAATTGTAGCATCTGCTACCGAACTGGGATGTCAGTCCCGTATTTCAGCATACAGTCAGCGCCTCTATCCTCGGAGTAAGTTTTACACATCACTTATAAGCCACAATATTAAAATTATTAGTTTATCTTATCTTATCTTATCTTAGTGGGGCCTGCCGAGGTTTCCACCTCCCAGTAACACTTCGACCCATTGGGATCTTTTGTGCAACCCCATCCTTTCACTCTTCCTCCTCTGTAAAGATAGATGCCATAAGTCTGGCAACGGCCTTAAGAGCAAAGAGCCTGAAGTCCTCCGGTTTCGGATAGGCCGACCCCAGGAGTCCCATTCTTTTCCTAGCCAGAGAGTCGCAGTCACACAGTAGGTGCTGCATTGACTCGGTTGGATCTCCACATGCCCTACACAAACTATTTGTTGAAAGGTGCATTCTGTGAAGCATTTGTTTTGTGGCATAATGCCCTGTCAAGGCACCGATGGTCAATCGGGCCTGCCTTCTGCTGCCTCCACATATGAACTTACTCTGTCCTAAGGCGTTTTCGCCTAGGAAGGATTTGGAGTGTTTCATACCCGGCTGCTCTTAAATTATTAGTTTACCTACAGGTATATAAGTATGTAACAAATATTTTTTTTTGTGGCATTAATTATCATATTTGGCTATCGACGTTTCAAGATGCAGGTCAAATGCTCAAATAAAAACATACCTTAAAGCTAAAGCCAGCTCAGTATTTTCCATCAGACTGGAGTACGCGACGTCCAAAGGCGTGGAACCCCTCAACGATGGTCTGGACAGCAGAATGTTGGAGTTCTCCAGCAGGAAGTCGAAGTGGTCGAACATGGCCTTCTGGTTCTGGCGGCCAGTGCGGCAGAAGTAGCAGAGGAAGCGGCAGCAGGCTACCACCATCTCGTGGGAGGTGTCCTTGGGAAAAATAATATGTTTTAAGAGTCTTATCATAGTTAACAAAGTATTTAAACGGGGATTAATGCAGCAATTTAATTAATAAAAGGTATCATATGGTTTGTACACCGGTTTTCATGGTGTCGCCACCTCTGAGGTCCCGGGTTCGATCCCCGGTCGGGTCAATTTAGAAATTATTGTTTTTCTAAATTGTCTCGGGTCTGGGTGTTTTCTATGTATAATAAGTATGTATTTAAGTATTTTAAGTATGATTATCCGTTGTCTAGTAACCATTTAACGAGTTTCATAACGAAGCTTTTCTTGGGCTAGATAATTGGTGTGAGTGTAGGAAAGTTTATTTATTTATTTATCATACCTTCTTTATATTCATTAGTTTGCGCATGGACATTGGATTTTGATCCTAGCTATAAAGTTGTTGTCTTCTGTATACTCAAAACTTTTCTTGCTATATTTAGTCTACTAGTGTAAATCTGTCTTTGGTTTTCTGATGTATAGCTACTCGTGTTTTGTTACTGATAATTCACTTCAGAAAATAACTACCGTCAATACGCAGACCAGTTAAAACTTATAAACGGTCGCTGCACGCCTATATTTGACCAGTAAAGCAATTTGAATTTATCTCACAGAAGTTTGTCAAAAAAAATATCAAATTTCCAAGCATGTTTGAGTTAAGTATATTTATCTTATCTTGTATTATCATATCTTACCTTCTCCTTATCTTCAGCGGTGGGGGGGCTTGCGGGCGCGGCGTCAGACTGCGCTTGCGCTCGTCTCCCAAGAGTGTTCATCATCACCGCCATCACGTTCTCGTGTACGCGCAACACCCTGTATAAAAACAACAATAAGTAGCCAGCTTTTCTAGACTTATTTTCTTCAAAGTTTCTTTTAGATGTGGGACTTTAAACCTCTGAGGGTCGAGGCACAGGTACTTGAGAAATTTTACCATCTGTGAAAGATGCTTAAATTCGTCAGGTCGCAATTAGAACGTGCAAGTCGCTTCGCCATCGAACTCCTCAATATATTACATTTAAATACATAACAAATTTATAAGTGTTAACAAATGGCGTTAACCTATTTATGGAGATATAATTATGGCACACTGATTTCATTACAATAAGCATTCTTAATAAGATATCTTACCTAATTAAATCAGGATGCTGGAAGAAAGTGTGATTGTTGACAAGTTTCCTGTAATCGAAAGAAAATTGCAAAATTAATTAAGTATAATACATTTAAAAACCAAGTACATACTATAAAGACTAGTGAAATGAAAATATCACACCAAAGTTGCTTCCTCATTAGATTCTCTTTCTCCTGGCTCATCAGCACCGGCAGTAATTCATCTAACTGAGCCCTACTTACATCTCGGCTACGTAGAACTAAATGAGATGGGATTCCACTTTCACATGTACGAAGTCGCAGGCAACAAAGAGAGTACTCCGGTGAATCTTTGTAAGGGTCCCAGATCATCCCCCAAAAACCCCTGCACAGGGTGAGTGCAGGGGTTTTTAGTGGGTATACCCTCCTTCTCCCTTAAGGGGGTAGGAGAATGCCACATAAGCATCTGCGTCTCCCCGGGCGCAGTTGTATCAATATCATCGTTATCATCATCATCTCAGCCAACAACTGGTGGACAAAGGCCTCCCCCAAGGATCTCCACAATTACCAGTTTGGTGTTGCTGGCATTCAGGGTGTGGTACCTATGTGTAATGCATTTTCTCCTATATAAAAAAGCCGGCCAAGTGCGAGTCGGATTCGTGCACGAAGGGTTCCGTACCATTATCTATAAAAACGGCAAAAAAACCATGTCTGTTGTATGGGAGCCCCTTGAAAATTTATTGTATTCTGTTTTTTACTATTTGTTGTTATAGCGGCAACAGAAATACATCATCTGTGAAAATTTCAACTGTCTAACTATCACGGTTTATGAGATACAGCCTGGTGACAGACGGCGGAGTCTTAGTAAAAGGGTTCCCGTTTTACCTTTTGGGTACGGAGCCCTAAAAAGGCAATAAAGAAATAATCTCACCAGAGTCGTTTCCTCATCAGCTCCTCTTCTTCCTGGCTCATCTGTACCGGGAGCAATGCTCTGATCTGACTGAGCCCCACCCACATCTCGGCTACGTCGAGCTTGGTTTTGGCGTTGATGACGTATGTCTTCTCTAGGGCGCGGATCAGTTCGCCGACCGCGTCGTATTGACGGACTAGCAAGCTGCAAAGAAGTTGACAGATTATTCAAAAGATATTTTTTTTGCAATTGTTGAAATGAATTTCTTTCCTATCTTATGGGTTTTAGCGTATTTTAAAAAAAAACTATGAAGTTGTTGTTATGCTCCATCAAAAGTTTCAATCACACGGCTTGGGGAACCCTTTAAGTTTCTCGCCCCAAAAAATACCGGTGATGCTGAAAAGGCCAGCTAAGGACATCAGCAAAGTCTCTTAAAAAAAAATTGCTCAATAATTAACATAAATCTCACCTGAACATTTCCCTGACCAGTTTCGGCGTCTCTATCTGCGACTCCTCAGCCCAGTTGACGATGGTTTGGATCAGCACTTTGCGGAACTTCTCTTCTGGCGTCTTTTTGACCGGTTGTTCAATGGCCTGTTAATTCAGTTAATAGTATTTAGTAGGTACATTTATTGATTAATATTTTTTCCTACATTGATGCATATTGGGATTTGGTTTTATATTATGTAGTAAAACGCTGATTTTCAGAGAAGGCCGTGATCAAAAGACGACATTAATCTGACTGATAGTTCGTTTAACACGATAGGCGAATTTAAAAAAAAAACTTAGCTCCTATTACTTTAACCCTTTTTACCTACCATCATCTTATTAAAGATTGCCGTTGTAATAACAATATTAGTAGCATTGTTGTTTTGATAATTTTAAATAGTAGAGTAAAACCACTAAAGATTAAATCTGTTAGCAGCTACTTGCCTGTGAAATAACGTGTGCATAGAGTCAATATGGTACGTAGTATTTACTAATCCCATGAGTGTTTGTCAACAGGAAAAATTTAATGCGCAAAGGAATACGTATTCTTTGGTAGTGAGTACTCTTTGGTGGCTTTACCCTATAGCTGCTTCTTCATTAAGGCGACGCAAACAATTAATCTAATACGGAGCGTTTGCGCCCCGTACCATAAGAAAAACTGTTTTATTCCTTCAAATTAAAACTACAAATTATAAAAAAAAAAATGAACCAGCATATGGAAGTGTGTGTTAAGACTAATCTACTAAGAATATTTAGATGCTTAAATCGGTCTGGTAAGCCTGTAAAATGCAAATCTATGTTTTAAAAGAGGTTATTTTGATATTTTTTTCTTTGTTATAAAAGTTGACAAATCGTGTTTCTGCAACTAGCAAAATGAAGTCAATTAAATAAAAATCATGTCATCAAATATCACTTTCATATGTTTTGTAATTATAGGGAAAAATCAAGATCCCTGCCACGTAAATTTCCAATGCGTCGCCTTAAGTTGGATTCCGGGTGAAGTGTGGTAGCGCACTTCATCTTCGTCCTTATCATCACATAACATGGTGAGATGAATGCAATGCTTATATGCTGTAATAAAAAAACAACTAATACCTTTGCTTCTTCCTCCAACTCCTTGACTGTGTTAATGATATTGTACAGTTTGCCGATCGCACCAGTCTTGGTTTCTGGCTCGGTTGATTCCTGCGAAAATAAATTTCATTATAATAAAAAATGCATGTTGGAGTAGTGTCTACGCCTACCTACGAAGAATGAAGTACTCGGCGGTAAAGTATAGAGTTCTGTTTTCAGTATTGTTACTTTAAAAAAAAATGATTTTGAATTTGAATTTGAATTTGAATCTATTATTAAATCAGACCATTGAATTTCTATTATTAAATCAGACCAAGAACTATTGTTGTTTTCTAAAGTTTACGCGAACACTACACATTGAAATGAAACAACTTCTCTTACTTAGTTAGTAAATTGTATACCCTCATTTAAATTTAATCAGGTGCGTTCCGTTTTACGCAGAAAGAGCTTACAGTATCTTTTAGTCTGGCAGAATGGTGTTGGGGCTGGGATTTAATATTTTGTATGATTGGATCCCAGGCTGGTGGTAAATTCCAACCATCTTCTCTATTGAAATTAGAATGTTTTTTAATTTCAATAGCCTCGCGTATCATCCTAGGGAGGAATCGTTGTTCTCTAGCCAGTATTTGAGACCAACACCTCAGTCTCCCTGTGACCAGGGACCCTACAAAGGGTTCGAAACATCAGGATAAACATTAATTAGATGACATTGCGTAGTTGTTAACAACGCACATAACATTGTTGAAAGGCAATTATTTTTGTTAACTAGCTGTGCTCGCGACTTCGTCCGCGTGGAATAGTGACTTTCGGCAGCATTTTTAATTTTTTAGGCTCTTTTCCCGTTTTTGCAACATTTTTCACTGATGCTTCGCTCCTATTGGTCGCAGCGTGATGTTATATAGCCTAAAGCCTTCCTCGATAAATGGACTATCCAACACAAAAAGAATTATTCAATTCGAACCAGTAGTTCCTGAGATTAGCGCGTTCAAACAAACAAACAAACAAACAAACTCTTCAGCTTTATAATATTAGTATAGATTACCTAGTTTGGGCGTTATTGTTTAATTTGTTTTATTTGGATTATTCTGGTAATAAACGTTTTTATTTAAATTATAACCAATGTATAAAATAAACGCGTGTAGATCCGTAAAAGTTGTTTCATTTCGAACTATTGTTGTATAGTGGTGCCGAACTGGTATAGCTCTAAGAGCTAATTTGACTCGTCACGTCGACAAGTCCCGACACCACACGCGGGCACCGCCAAGTTAATAAAAAAATCTAAGTGAGATAAAGGATAGTATATTAAATTAAATACACCACTTATTATCATAATATGACCCACAACACTTCCAAATGAATAGACATCAACAGCAAAAAGTTAATGCGATAAGACTTGGATGTTAACATTTAGTAAACGTGTGTATTTTTTATTCTATTTTAATCGTGAGCGCTTAAAAACATGGCCGCGAGCTACCGGGGGCTCGCGAGCTACCGGTTTGGCACTACTGGTTTAGTACATACGTATATACGTATATACGCCTGCACATCAAACTACCACAAACTGTTAAATTTCCTCAATAGGAAATATCAATTTTTATTTTCAAGTGCTAATTCCTGCACTGAAGCTAAATTAAATATTTATAAAATTTTATAAAATACAGTGAAAAGATTAAACGCCTACCTGACCCAGCCAGGAACCGAACCTGTAGGCTTAAAAGGAAAATGTATGGGATTGGCATAAGCCGCGCTAAATCACGTGGTGAATCTTATGTCAATCGAATGCATTTTATTCTTTTCGAACTTCGCTATCGTTTTCTTAATGTTACTTTGGCTAAGCCAACTGGGTCTTCCGCAATCAGGGCGGCTGCACTGACCGCTATGCTACCGGGAATGCTGACGTAAGCACTGAATTGTGTTACTGCTTTTTTTAAAATTTTTTGAGTGCTAATAGCGGCACAGTGCGCCATCTATCCAACGGTTATTGCAACCGATGGCTATGCAGATTCATCTTTGCAGATGAAATACCATAAATTTGATAACACAACGCTATAGTAAATTTTACTTTTTATTTTCAAGTGCTAATTGCTGCACTGAAGCTAAATTAAATATTTTTTTTATAAAATACAGTGAAAAAGTTAAACGCCTACCCGACCCAGCCAGGAATCGAACCTGGGTCTTCCGCAATCCGGGCGGCAGCACTGCGTTTAATTTTTTCACTGTATTTTATAAATATTTCCTCAATAGGCTTTGAACTTTATTTCTAAGGCATTATGGTTGAACATTTATTGAAGAAACTAGTTGTCGCCCGCGACTTCGTTCGCGAAGACTACACTATCCCACAGGAACCTGTTACCGGGATAAAAAAGTATCCTATATCCTAGTCCGGGTCATGGTCTGTCTATGTGCAAAGTTTCATCCAAATCCGTTCAGCCATTTTCACGTGATGCGCGGTCAAATAAACAGACAAACATAAAAAATCTAAAAACTGTTATCGATTCTAAGTATCCCCAGCCAACTTCTTTTTCAAATATCTTCCATGTACAGACTTTCGGACTTTTAAGGAGCTCAATGGCGCAATGGTTAACGCGCCCGGTCTGCGAGTGCTGAAGTTAAGCAACTTTGCAAAGGCCGGTCATCGGATGGGTGACCAAAAATGTATCATCTCGAGCTCCTCCGTGCTTCGGAAGGCACGTAAAGCCGTTGGTCCCGGCTGCATTAACAGTCGTTAACAACCACCAATCCGCACTGGGCCCGCGTGGTGGTTTATGGCCTGTTCTCCCTATACATCCATACGGAAGGCTCGTGCCCCAAGTGGGGACATAAAATGAGCTGATGATGATGATGATGACAGACTTTCGACCCTCTTTAGCTTTATTATATGTATAAATTTGACAGTTTTGAATAGATTGATGTGCAGGCGTCTGTACATATGTAGAGCGAATGACGTTAACCTCGTATGCGGCGTCTAGGGCTATTATGGTCTGTGTTTACTGTACTGTATGTACCTAACTGTTGTTATTGTACCGGTCTACTGCATTGCTGTATAGTGAACTCAATAATAAGTTATTTATTTATTTATTTATTACTTATTACGACGGTTAACACCAATTATAGTAAATAGTACAAAGGATAATAAAAGAAATAACAAAAATACAAATAACAATAACAAAAATAGAAAAGAATAACTAACAATACACAAACAGGTAGTCTCGCATTCATTTTTCTCGCAAAACAATATACACCTATTTAAGAGCTCTTTCCATCCATCCGCATACACATCACATTCAGGCTGATCAGCCAGGAGTGCATTGATTTCAATTAGTATGCGGCATAGAGGGGAGTAACCACGTGCTGCGGTGCGGGCGCGCGGCCGGCCTACGTACCGCCCTGGGACGTACAGCTGGCTTAAGTTGTTGTGAATATCGGGAGCATCAAGGTGGTTTAAACAGTCTATGTAAGAAAGTGTGGCAACGAGTAAGAAAGAGACAGAAGCTATTTCCTTACCGATCCGTCGGGCTCCTGCAGCGCGTTCAAAGAGACGTGCACCATCAGCGACTCGTGGAAGTCGTTCATGCGCGCGATCAGGTCTTCGCCGCACGGACAGTTCTCCTTATCCTCCTCTTGATCCATATGCTTAAAACCTGCATGAGAAATGTTATAATAATCATCATTAATTCAATTTTATGTCCCCACTGATGGGGCGCGAGCCTTCCCCCGATCTGATCCGAACCCCTTGAAGAATCTAGTAGGGAACCGGGGCACACACTGGTGCGTGATGGTATTCCCTCTAGAAAACCTCTGATGGTGTTTCGTACTAATATATTGCAGTCATAATAAAACTTAATGTTTAAAATTTAAGGTTCATAATAAACTGAAACCGTTGATGCTATACACCTTTTTTACACGTTTTATAATTAAAAATATAAATTTATAGATAAATAAAATTTATAGGCAAACAAGGCCACAGGATTTCGGGATTCTTTTTTATTCCGGATCCTTTCATCATCATCATCATCATCTCAGTCAGAAGTCGTCCACAGCTGGACAAAGTCTTCCCCCAAGGATCTCCACAACAACCGGTTATGTGATGCTCGCATCCAAGGGCAACCTAAGGACTTTGCTTATTGGAGGCCTGGCCCACACTATACCTTTATCTAATAATTTTATTGATCGAAGATCTACACACATGTAATGATAATAACAGGTTCACTCACTAAGAATAGCGTTCATCTGCTCTCTGGGCGGGCAACGGAACTCTCTAGTCTTCTTGGCGGCAACCGCACTCGGCAGATCAGACTGCTTGATCTCCACGTAACGCCTGCAAATTTACCGACCGTTACAATCTGCCTAGAATATTGGTATTGATACAGTTCAAAGTGAAAAAGTCAAAGTCAAATCATTTAAGACGTCAAAACTATAAAATTCAATAAACATAAAAAAACTAAAAAATTTGTTTAGACTAATCTAGAAAGAAAAAAATAAAATAAGTAGAACTAGCTGCATACAAACGCGCTCGAGCAACGCACGCATAGACAACCTCTCGAAACAGCTCGGAACAGTTGAAGTTATCAGAAGTTATCAGAATAATCAGAATCTTTATTGCATGTCACAAAAATTACAGTACAAGTACTTAGGTCTTAAAAAATGTTACGTCATATATGTGACGCCCTGCAAGGGCATAGCAATATTAAGTAAATGAATTTTTGGTCCAGAAGGCCCTAAAATCAATTATTCAATTCAATTCAAAAAATTTAACAAATTAACATAAAATAAATTCTTAATAGTATAATCCCAACAAAATATTAATTTGTTATATTTTGTTGGAATTATACTATAACACATAATGTAAGAAATATTACAATTAATTGTAAGAAACATTTCCATATTATATTACATACTCAGTTGTTATTTATATTCGAAAAATTCCTTTAAGGTGAGCATTTCTCAGCCGAAAACTTTTTTAGCTGCGTAGTGAACTGCGAAAAATTTTTCCAAGTTTTTAATCTGGTTTGGGATACGATTGTAAATTTTGATTGACATAAAGTAAGGACTGGATGAAACTAATGTTAACTTGGTGAAGGGTAATTTCAGCTTATTTAAATATCTATCGTTTCTTTTTGTTTTGTCAATGGGTGAAAAAAGTTCTTAATATTTTTTGATAAATTTACATGACTAACATGTAGATGGATATAAATGTAAAATTCAAAAATTCAAAATTCAAAATTCAAAATTCAAAATCATTTATTCAGTTATCAGAAGTAAGTATTTGTAAGTATTGTATGTTTGATAAAGTGCGACTCCGAGCGCAGCTGTTGCGAGATTCCGTTGCTCGAGCGAGTTTGTATGAAGCTTACTTTCTACAGCCTCTTTTTTTTTCGGCAAAGGCGATAATAACTTTGAGGAAATGTCAACGGAGACAATAATAGCTTCGTGATGGAAGCATTCTTTAACTATATTGTAACTAATCATCAGTGGTCGGCGTAGGTAGTGCCATATAGGGTGAATGACTACAAATGTATATATTAACATGGACATGCCCCGGGATTTGAGACTTCAAAATGGGTATTGAGTTTACTTATTAAAAATAAAAAAGGAAATATAGTTAGAAAATATAATTAATTATTAGATATACTGTGTTCTGACTATTTTGTAGTAGTACTAGTTGGTCGTAACGCTTATAGCAACGAAATTTTTTTTTGTGAAATTGCTGTTCTCCTATTTTAGGTAAGTACAGGGTAAGTATTTATAGTTAAAAAAATGGTGTCATTTTAAGGGTGCGCACGTTTAGTTTACATAAATTAAATGTAGACAATATTTGATTAAAGGTGGTAATAGGTTTACAATCCCGGGAATTTGAGATGAGAGGGTATGTCCACGTTATGCCACGATCGACGAATCTCGTGAAATAGCACTACCTATGCCGACCACTGCTAATCATACATGAATAGAGTCTAAAGTCCTTTAAGCTGCAAGTCACCTGAGCTGGTCAGTCTGCAAATCGCCAACGAAGTCGTGTGCGAAGGCGATAATGGCTTCGACGCGATGTCTTAGCTGGGTGTCGTTGAGATGCTGCAGTAAGTAGCACATCTGGAGTTTGGCGCCCTCCGCCATTTTCATGTGAAGTAGGCCTTTGCGGTGCTCGTCTTTGCCCTCTGTACAAATAATTTTATATTTTATTAAAGATTATTACGAATGGAAGGTTTAGCAACAAGGTGACCCGAAAAAAAACGGTGGTCACTTCGAACACCTACTAAAATAAATTAAAGTATGTGAAAACAATGCATTTTATTAATTTTAGACATCATGTTTCATAGAGCCACTGCTTAAGACCTACACAATCGATACCTATCTAAATAGAAATAGTGTATGTTTATTTTCGGGTTCGATTTCCGAGCTGAGTACAGGTTTTTTTTAATGTATGGATGCAGTTTTTCTTCTTATTAAAATCGATGACATGGTTTCTAAGAACAGATCTTCTTATATCTTATAGTTTCAGACCTTCCCATACTGACCGATTTAAATGAGACACCCTGTATATTAAGAAAAAAAAACCTAAATAAAAAATTCTGAAATCACCTTCTCTCAGTGTAAGAATTTAAGTTTCCATCCTGTAAAATGTTATAAAAGGTGAAGGTGTATTAGTACGTCCCTATTCCATCATAGTAGAATCCGTTTATTATGACTCCGCCTTTAATGACCAACCGCATAATATGAAGTAATTACACAGCGAAGTTTGGTTATCATATAAAATTCTTTATAACAAAGTCTTATAAAAATGTGATGTGTGATGTGATGTGAATATGACGTGTTTGTTATGTCCCTTCGATGTCATTATAAACGGATTCCACTGTAGGCAGTCCCACATACTCGCAGTTTATCCCTGGGCGCAGCGTGTATTCTTAAAAAAACCCTAGGCAAAAAAAGTGTAGAAAACGGTCAAAAGTTACATTGAAAGTTTACCTTTGTCAAAGGTGGGGTCCCAAGTCTCAGGGTTGGCCATGATGAGCAGTTTCTCTACGTCCTCGTCCCGCATCATGCCGACTAGTAGGAGTCGATCCGTCAACTTGATCAGAGGACTGTACAAAAAAATAAAGATTGCGTGTTAATGCAGATACCCCTCTACCTTGCCGCGGTGTCATGACACCGCGGCCATTATAGTCCGTCAAATCCCGCGCGGTGTCATGTCACCGCACCCGACCACGCGACTATAATCTCAATTATCGATAAGTTACAGCCTACTTTTGTATGAAGAATTTTGGCTATAGACAAACTAGAGTAAATTTGCTACACTAAAACCCGCAACAATTATATGCTCTGTGCGTTAAATTTTTTAAAAAGTCAATGTCAAATATGTCAAATTTTGACAATTGAGCGATCGAATTCTATGGACTCTATGTCGTCTAAATAGAGCCTACTTTTGTATGAAGAAGTTTGTTTATAAAAAATTTAGAATAAATAGTTTGATCATTTACAACTAATAAACTATTTCAGTAATTACAAAATGATAAAATATGATCTAATTGCAACTTATTCATTATTTTAGTGGACATCGACTTTAGGTATTCGCGATTTTGCAAATCACGCAATACTTCCGCGGAACTTCAGCATTCTGCGCTCCGCGGTAGAGAGGTCTGCAGTTACTCAATTAAGGCCAATTTCCCAAAAGAAGGTCATGAGATGATCGACTAAAATTTATGAAAGTTGTAAAAGCACGTCCAAGCTGTTGGTCCTGGTAACATAACCTGCCTCCCGACCGCCTAACCGATCGCTTTGACTACGCGTATAGTTTATGAAGTCATCTTGCCACCTCGCACCGCCTATGGAAGCAATATCAAAAGCTAAAGGCTATATATAGCTTTCGATATTCCTTTCATAGGCGGCACGAAACGACAAGATGACCTGATAAACCACACACGAAGTCAAAGCTATCGGGTAGGCGGTCGGGCCCCTGGTAGCAGTCGTTACCGTCTCCTTGTGGTGTAAACATTCATAGGGAAGGCTCGTTTATTTTTTGGAGAAAGTTTGCTGATTGCATTACGTATTAGTGTGTATCCCTGTTACCTACTAAATTCTCCATGGGATCCGATTCGGATCGAGAGCGGAACAACTCAGGGGCGCCTCTAAAGGCTCGGCTCGGCTTGACCTGGTCGTGGGGGTGGCTCGTGCTCCAGCAGTGGGGACAAAAACTGAGCTGGTGACGGTGTGGTAGTACTTACAGGAACAGGTTCTCGTTACTGCCCCCCACGGGATCTCTGTTGTGGACCTGGTTGGTGTCCACTGCCTCTGCTAGCGCTTGCATCACGAACTCTCGGACAACCTCCAGTGGGAAGTAGGGGGAGTACAGGTTGCTGATGTCTGTGATGCTTTCCCTGTAAAAAGAACAGAATGTAAATATATAATCTCTCGATTTTTTTACCGGTGACTAATGCCCACGCTATAAATCAATTACGAGTGCTCCTAAACCACTTAGTCCGACAGTGTGTTATAAACACCTCTAAAAATATTACATAGATGTACCATAAATATGATACTTTTAGTTTCATTTACAACAACACACAAACGCCTGGTAGGTCAAATGGGTAAGTCATAAATTATTAATAAAATAACGTTATATCTTAGTGAACAACGCAGGTTCTAATCAGTAGAATCGATCAGTTGGTATTACCGGGGGAAAACCAAAAAACGTGCGGTTCACCCCAAACTGGGAAAAATATCTCAGTAGCATTAAATGCGTAAATGAGTGAATGAATGGATCAGTGAATGATAACTAAAAATTAAATTATACTAGAAAAATAAAATATAATATATACAACGTGTAACAGAAATGTGTGGTCAAAATGAAAAGATCCAAAGTGTATCCCATCTAAAACTTGTATGTGTTGTTATTAAGACATAATTATTATTTGTCATGCAATGGTTAACTAAGTATTGATATTTGTAAAGTGATACGCGACAAGCGCATAAGCAAGCAGCAGTGATCATAAATGTTCGTACACAGAGGTTACTAAATCACTTGTTGATTTTGATGTGACATTACATGTGAATAGAAATATCAAATTAAAAATTTAATAACACATTAAGGCGACGCACCGCTAAACAATAAATCTCATACGTTTTGATACGAGCGTTTGCGCCCCATACCATAAGAAAAACTAGTTTTTTTTCCTTCAAATTAAAACTACAAATTATTTAAAAAAAATTAACTACAATTTTGAAGTGTGTGTTAAGACTAATCTACTAAAAAAATTTTAGATGCTTAAATCGGTCTGGTTAGCCTGTAAAATGTGAATCTATGTTTTAAAAGAGGTTACTTTGATATTTTTTTCTCTGTTATAAAAGTTGAAAAATCGTGTTTCTGCAACTAACAAAATGAAGTCAATTAAATGAAAAATCATGTCATCAAATATCACTTTCAAATGTATTGTAATTGTTGGGAAAAATCAAGATCCCCGCCACGTAAATTACCAATGCGTCGTCTTAAAGTTAATAATCATGACTTAGTGACTCTGCATACAAGATCTAGATCGTATACACTTTGTATCTTTTCATTTTGACCTTTCTGTTCCACGTTGTATATAAAGAAAAAAGAAAAGAAAGAAAAGATATGGCATTGTAAATGCAAAATTCAAATAATAAAAGAATGATAACTAATTATTCGGTCCATAGGTTATTTAGTATTTTTTTTACTATGAAACACTATTGGCAACCTAATTAAATACAAAGGGCTTTACATTATTTTGTAACGGTCCATATGTCACTAGAACATTTTCTAAATGAATAAATAAAAATTATAAAATCTAGGATAGAATTCAGGCTAAATGTTATTTAATTTTAAATTTGTAACAGGCAAATAAAATAAAAGTAACTGATAGATTAATCAACAATAGGTACCTACTCAAATAAAATTAAGCATTACTTGCTAGGACTTTAAATATCAAATAGAATCAACCTTTCTACATTATTGTTAACAGTGTTATTTTTACTTTTTAAGCGAGCAATAATGAGACCTTGTTACCTACTTATAAGCAAAATGGTTATTGATACATACGAGCCATCTAGCGTCGTTCTAAGAAATCTTTATACACTATCTAATAAGCGTAGCTTATCGTAGGTCTGTTAACTACGCTTTCTAATGTTTCGTCATGTTCGACTTGAGTACCTACCTACGTAGTTTCCGCATCATGTAATAGATGGCGTTAATATGAAAACCAACAGTGTCAAAACAAAATATTACTTTCGTAGATATTTATGTTAAAGATTCATTTTAATTGACTAATTTAATTAACTTTTACGCTCACTCTAACCTAGGTAGACTATAAGGATGCTAGAATAAAATAGAAATCTGTACTTTAATGTTACAGATTGTATTTCATGAATTATAAATAACTATTGCGTTTTCATGTAGTATTTACAGGTTTTTCACATTGTTATACGAACGAAGGTTTAGTTTCTCATATGAACCCGGTCAGGACATGATAACTTACATTCATTTGTTTATTTAAAATTAGAGTAATGCACTGAGTCGTGAGTAAGATTTATAATTGAGATTGTAATTATATGATTTATAATTGAGATGGGAGGGCGATTAATCAATGAATACTTCTGGCGCCGACCAGCGGAGAGTAGCAGCAGCTTTTGCGTGTCTATCGATAAAGGGATGCCAAAAAGGAAAGTATAATAATATTTTGTATTGATATGTCGTATCATAACGTGTTGCATGCGTTTGTGTCAATGCATGATATTACCTTTTACTACAATTCAGTTTTTTTATGATGTGTTTTCAAAATGAGTTTACAAATACATACATAGTATTATTTATAGTTTTAACAAATAATTTATGGTTTATTTTACATTTCGTTCATGGGTTTTAATAAAATTATTCTAACCATTTGATTTTACTGGCGGATCCCTAATAAGAGTAATAAGTTAAGTGTAACTCGACATAGTGAGAACACACTAGAAACCTGAACGTTGACCCAAACAAAATTGTTGTTATCTACGTACTACAGAGATTTAAAATAATCAAAATCGGCCTACAAAGCTAAACAAAGCCGGCTAGCTGGAACTTATACAATGCTCTGATACAAGTTTGTTTTAGTTATTCACATTCATCACATTATAATGACGATAAGTTCTAATGTTACGCTTTAGTTAATCATATTTTGTTTATTTTATTGGGACATGGGAATACATTTGTGTAAAGCGATACACATGTTATTTTAAACAAACTGTGATATATTAAGTCATTAATATCGTACCTAATTATAGTGCCGTAGGGTAAATGCGCTAAGCGTTGCCCAAACTTCGGCCGTCTGCACATTTTCAGCTTGCGTTCATTCAAAAGGAAATTAAGTGACAATTTTGCAATACGAATTGCAGCCTTAGTTCATACTCTATACGTACAAACCGTTACTATTCAATTAAGTTATCAGGGGCCGACTTTAGAAATATTAAAGGTCTTAATGTCTGTCAGCCTCGAAATTCGAGCGCCGCTATACAGAATGATTACTTTTGTATTTCTTCATTGATTGTGTGTAGTAATTTTAATTTATTTATCAAACTCATTGTCTTTAAATTGAATATAATTTAATGATATATATAATTATAAAGAAGTTAAGTTAGTACGTAGAAGTTTACAATATTGAAAACATATTTATAATAGTTAAACATTGTTTAGGATAAATACCTAATAATGAAAATAAAAAAAAAGGAACAAAATTATGCGGATACGATCGCACCATAATAAAAGAAGCTCTTGAGGAAATAAATCATATTAATAATATTTTTCATTATCTTCATATAAAACATCCTGTACCCGACCAACATTTGGGAAAAACGAGACCGACCATGGGCTGTGAATGAATGAACATTAATACTTTTTCTTTTAGTAGTCAAGTCAATGGTATGCTTAATAAACATTAAATAGATTTCAAGCTTTGTAAAATCGCATCACAAGCTATCCTTTCATTGCAACTGATGGGGCCAGAGCGATCTAAAGTTAGAAAATCTGTAAGGGAGCCGACGTGTGGCGTATTTACCTTATGTAATGGCCAATAGCGGGGGAGTGAGGAGAGGAGCCTGGAGCCGGCGGATATAAAAGGAGGCTGAACATTGGAAGAGGGATTAATATTATTAGTATTCTTTCGGTGATAGTGAGGTCAGGACTGCTCTGGAAACTGTAAGTAAAACTTTGCTATTTTAACTTGATTTTAAACTGTGTAAATGTGTGTATGTTATCCTATGTACCTTCCATCACCCACAAACCCTCTCACTGCGGCCAAGACACCTTTAGCTGTCAGATAACTGATCGTTCGTGTGATCCTGCACGAGCGGCAGTGAGAAAATCCAACCTTTAAACCTAATCCCATATACCTACCATCATCCACAAACCCACTCACTGCATCCAACCATTAAAACCTTATCCTTTCCACTTTCTATTTTTGTGTTCCTGTTATTTGTGTGTAATTATTAATTTTTATCTCACTAAACATTTTAATTTATTTTGTGAATTTCATATTATATTGAAGGTGTTGTTTGATTAACGGCGATATCGTGAAATAGGTAACTAGAAGAGCAGGAATGCGATAGGGTGTTAGATTTTGTATAATGGTTAGGAACGGTTTACATTTTATAGGGGAATTAGTTTGGTTAGGAATAAGTACATTTTGTTCTGAAGTACCTGTCTACGTTTTAAATGATTTTAAGATATAGGTAAGCATATTAGTTTAGTAGATAGGTAACCGAGTTAAGAGAGTTTATTGTTTGAGCTGTATATAGGTAGGTATAGTGATATACTGCTATACGTACTGTTGATGCGATGTTACGGAATAGCGTAAATGGTCTCAGGTTTCAGCGGATAACTCAAATCTTTATTATGTTGGGCGAAGTTTGAGGTTCGGAAATACACGTATGGCTAAGTAGGTATGTAGAGACTGTAAATTTAATTGTTTAACTGGAATGCGGCATTGTATAGGTTAGCTGCAATACGTACGTTTGGTATAAATTTATTTACGTGTGTTATTCATATATTTCGCCTATTAGATACATAAATCGCAAATTAGGCTATACTAAGCGAGACGTTCTTTTACCTGCTATAGCAAGGTTGTCATAAATAAAACCGTTTAAAAAAAAAAAGATAATCGTTGGCGTTAATTATAATAGTGCGTTGCATGTTATTTCAATAAGTTGGTGGTGGTGTTTTAGTTAAATAGGGTCAAGTTATGTGTGTTGATGTATGTGTGAAAACCGGGCTTAGTAGTTTATTAGGTTTATTTTATTCGGATGTCACTAAAACTAACTACCTAGGTATCTATTTACCTACCTAATTTACCTTGAAGAAATTAAGGTTTCCGGTTTTGTTATGCCAAAATGGCTTATACATATAGTTGACGGTATCTTTTGTGAGACTCTAGGGCAAGCAAAGCCGTCCCTGTAGAGATCTTCAAGGAGATGTACTACCATCGAAAGTCTGCAACAATTGCTACCACAACCTACATTTAAATAGTAAAATCTATATTTTGGTGACGTCGGATAATTTAAACATTTCCTTTTAAGATTATCTCATTTATTAACTATTTATTTGGTTTATTTTATTCTGTTGTCATTGAAATGAATATATCTATCTACAGATAGTATTAATACCTACAGTACAAACTGTATTTGAGGAAATCAAGATTGTTTATATAACTTTTAACGCAAATTTTGTTGCGAACAAATTACAAAAACACAAATGTTGAAAAAATTTTTGCAACAAAATTTGCGTTAAAAGTTATATAAACATTTTTAAATAGCTTGCCTACTTCTTAACTGATCTTTAGTATTTGTAAAAATATTATGATCGGATGTTAATGACGGTAGTTGTTAACATTGAATAGGCGCCTTTGGCTTTCAAAGTAAAAAGTAAATAGTGTTGAATAATTTCGGCGGGCTGGTTAGAACCACGATAGCTCAATTGGAAGAGCACCTGACCCGGTATGTCAGAAGGGTGCAGGTTCAAACCCTGCTCGTGGAAATTTTTTCAACATTTGTGTTTTTGAAATCAAGATTTCCAATTCTATATGCCGAAATGGCTTTGACATAATTTGTTGATATCTTTAGTTTGGCTTAGGGCAAGAGTCCCTGTAGATCATCTTCAAGGAGATATGCTACCATCAAAGGCCATAAACGATTGATAACACAAACTACATTTAAACGATAATATCTATATTTTGATGACTATGGAGTGAAGTGAACAAATAAATATTTAAATATAATTGGATGGGTTCAATTCCCGTTCGTGAAACCAGTGGGTTCGAATCCCGCTTGTGGATTTTATAAAATAAAGTGAATATACGATTATTTACATTTAATTGTACGCGGAGTGCTGTGTACAAATTACAATTCGGATGGGTTCGATTCCTGTTCATGCAATCAGTGGGTTCGAATCCTGCTTGTGAACTTTATGAAATAAAGTGAACATATCCTCTCACCTGTGGAGGATAATTTTACGCAAATTGGTTGCGAACAAACTACAATTCAGATGGGTTCGAATCCCGTTCGTGGAACCAGAGGTTCGAATCACACTTTTGGAATGTTATTTAGTTTGTAAGACTAAGTAATAGGTATATTATCCATTTACTTAATAAACCCTCGTTCAGCGCCTAATGTATTTGAGTGGCTTTTGTTTAGTACAAATACTCAATGTACAAGTATTAAACACCTATAAATAACGGTTTAAATAAAGATTAAAATTCCGAGTCAAATATCCACTCTACAATATATTGGGCATTGTACGAGTGATTAGAGATTGCTAGATTTAAGCATCGATACCGAATTGTTTTGTATGGTTCTTTCGTTGCCTATGTTTGGTGAAATACTAGTTACATGCATTAAATATAGGCAATGGTCTAAATAAAGATTAGTATATGAGAGGGTGTGGATGGATATGGGGAAGGTGGAGTCCATGTAACTTTTCAATGATCATTCTGATCATTTATATAATACAGATAAGTTCGGTATTGTTCCGGTGATGGGTTCTATTTAGGCAAACACTCGTGGTTGTTCGGAGTAACGCTAGGACGATATGAACACTGATAGTATGTATTACGAATTACAATTGCCTCAATATAGTAAATAGATTGTATTTAGGCGCGACACTTGTGAGTAACAAGAACAGAGGTTATATTTATTCTTACTTAACTCGAAATAAGAGTCATGACTGATTGTATATTTTAATCATAAACCACTCTGTTTAATAGGATAGTAGTCATATTAATGAATATAAATACAGCCATTTAAAGTAGAAATGAAGAGATATAACTATAAAATAAGTCTAGATATTAGAGGGTCTGCACAGAGAAAATAGGAATTGCAACTATCGTCGTCGCTTAAGTAGTTTCCTTATAGAAGTTTTGTTTTATTTCTGTTTAGTGAAGTTCCTAAAATAATTGTTTTACATAATCTTATTTTTGTATGATTACGATCAGAACCTCTATGTTAAATATAAGATATTTTATCAAAATTACAAGTTTAAAGAAGATTCTGAGTTTTATTTAAAGCTCCTTATATTATATTAGTATAATCAATCAAGATAGAAAAACGATTAAATTATTAAATGTTAAGCAGTTGTTACATAGTTTCATCATGGGATGGGAGACTGCGATGTTTTATGATTTTAGATACTTACTTAATCTAACTCGGCGTAGGTCACAGTTTTGGTTGTTAGTTTATAATAGTAGGTACTCTGTTAGTCGTGTTTTAATGATGAGGGTCATGAATTCATTTACATTGGAGAACGTACGGTTAGGATGAATAGGTAGTAAAGAAAGGTTGGTTAGATTTTGCCTTAAGTTCCTTAAAGTTCTTAGGTTATTGTGGACCTTCGTAGGTGCACTAGTCGATCACTTGGCCAAAATGATCTTTTAGATGTGATTGAAACAAGTAGGTTATTCTCGGTTTTGGATTATTACAATAATAATGGTTAGGAGTTAAGTAGGTTAATTTATGGTAATCTAGGTAGGTAATTATGTTCATTATTTACATCTCACTTATATCGTTTTATTTGGTGCCGTTAGGTATAAGTAGGTTAAACGATTTATTTAATCTAATTAATTCAAAAAAAAAAATAATAAGACCGAAAGTAGTTTAGCTCCTTAGCTTTAGTCTTAGCTTCAGGGTTTGTTACAATTTGTATTACATTTCATTCACAACTATCATCAAGTCTAAATGGCAGAACATGGTGAAATTCACCTACCATCGGATCAGCTTCTATTCGTAATACTTACGCTATATCCGTCATTTTCATTTGCGGCCGCACGCTTTCGGTCTGCAGCGAGCGCAGGCTGTGACCCATTTCAGGGTCTTCATACAACGACTTGAGCTCAGGCCCAAGCGGTATGACAAACTCGTTCTTGCAAACCTCCCTGCAAAGTAATATTATACTCAATAAATATAGGGTTACTTTAAATGATTGCAGACATTGTGAGCACCGAGCGTTAAGAGTTTTTTCACCAATTAATCACGGTAACAACATCGAGAATGTTTAAAGACTCTTTCGCAATTTATCTCGTCTATAAATCAACAGACTTGAGGCCTAGGGCCTTAGGCTTCAATGCCATACAATTCTCGTTTTAGTTCGTGATCGAGTGATGCTTGTACATATTGTCATGAAAGCCGTAAAAAGTCATAAGTCACAAATCTTTAGTGTCCATTTGGTTTCACAAGATCTACCTATGGCCGCTGCCTATGACATATCGTTTCTCGCACAACTAACTGTGTTATCTGCCTGTAACTAACTGTAGTAGACTTTTTAAACAAAGTTCATATATACAACTATGTTTAGAAAGTCCGCTACTATGAGTAACAGTGATAGTTTTAAAAATATCAGCTGGAAAACGTCTGCACCGGAAAAATACCCAGAGATAGAAAAGTTAGTTGTGCAAGCGACGATATTTCACTAGTCAACTATTGCTGTTACAGACTGAAAATTTGGTTAGCGACAAAGTACATGTATACTAAAGCACATATATACTATACAAATCTATATAACAGGCATATATACCTAACCATGTATTCACTTACATGGTAGTAGCGTGCGACTCCAGATGTAGCGCAATGAGTAGATCGTAGAACCCTTGCCGCAGCGGACCCGACATGTATTGGGACTGGATCGCGTACAACAACTGTTTCTGGTCTACGTGCTGGCAGAGAGCGTGGGCAGCCCTGAGAATATGAAGAAGATATAATCATTAAGTATTAACTGCGAGGTGTACCGGTCCGGAGAAGCTCGATGGTAAAAATAAGCAATTTTCGCAAATTCCGGTCATCGGACGGGTCACAAAAAATTTTAAAAAAAGAAAAAGAGACAAATTATTGTACTAATTGCACAAGCGGTTTTCGAACCCTATTCAATGTCCACAACTACGTCACCAACATCCTATTTTAATATTTTACAATTATTTTAGGGCTCCTTTGGCTTACAAAGTAAGAGTAGATAGTGTTGACTTATTTCGGCGAGTTGGATAGAGCCACGATAGCATAGTTGGTAGTGCACCTGAAACGTCATGTCATGAGGTGCGGTTTCGAATCCCGCTTGTCAAATTTCTTCAACACTGTCTTTTTTCTAATTGTAATTTGTTCGCAACAAAATTTGCATAAAATTATAGTATAACCAAAATAGATCTCTAGAGTATAACAAAAAATTATCTTGAGTTTCGGAATGCACGAAAAACCGTTGGTCCCGGTTGCATTAGCATTTGTTAACAAATATCAATGCGCACTGGGCTCACGTGGTGGTTTATGACTCGTGTTAGAGGAGTGGAAAAATAAAAGTAGCTAGTAACAAAGTGGCCAAGATTTACCTGTAATTGCTCTGGTAACACAACGCAGCGTACAGTGTCAAAGTGTGAGAGTGGAAACTGAGCAGTTTGTCCATTTCTATCAGCTCCAATATGTCGATGCAGCGATCTTCCTCTGTGTAACGAATAATAGGAGTGTTGAAAATACTAGCTGTGAAGAAAAGGGTATAGGAATACAAGTATTCCGTGATCCCGATTGCAGTTTTAAAGCTTTTATAGCATTAGCTTTAAGACCGTTTACGCCGCACACTAGCGCCACTAATGAAAAAAAAAACATATCTAGTAATTAGATTTTATTAAATCAAATTATGCTCAACAAACTATTTGAATGAAGTAATTTAGCATTTTAACGTCACCTAATGAACACCTCACATGTTATGGTTTAGTTAAATAAGACGTTACGGCCACTTTTAACTATAACGCCATATTTAACTAAACCATAACATGTGAGGTGTTCATTAGGTGACGTAAAAATGCTAAATTACTTCATTTAAATAGTTTGTTGAGCATAATTTGATTTTCTATCTCTAATTACTAAATATGTTTTTTTTTTCATTGGCGGCGTTAGTGTGCGGCGTAAACGCTCTTAACACCTTTTTACTTTTTACGTAAATGTCAAAAGGTTATGACAATTTCTATAATTTTACTTAAGTACTTAAGAAGTGTTCAAAATAAATAAATCAAATTATCAAATAAGCAACAAATACAATAAACAAATTAAAGTTAAGTCAACCTATCTTTTACTTCGGATACATTTATAAAAAATACATTACATTGATACATTTATTATATAAAATAGAAATAATATTCAGTAAACTAAATAAAGACGGTCCCAGAACAACCTATAACAGTGGAACACCTCTATAACAATTTACCTGGTATGTGTAGAGCCAGCATGGAAACTGCGTCTTCACAGAGCATGGACCACCCTCGAATGTCAGATAGCTTCAGCGCGTGCACTTGCAGCGATTGATTCGGTACCTGATTAATAAAATTAAATTATAAATTTGCCGCTAAGCTTGAAAAATCTTTATTATTTAAACTTTTTGGAATTAGTCCTACCAATTAAATGCAGCCATGCGATAATAATCGACGATTAAACATGGTGATTACATAAAGTTATTATAGTTGGCTGATTGCCTTCTTATTTTTATTGACCAATGCCCCAATATGTCATGATTTTCATATGCGATAGGAAGGCCTGAGCCTATACAATATGTAACAAAAACCCTGTCCGATCCGTAAAAGTGTTATTAGGTATCGAGATTCAGTTCGATTTACGTAATTATTTTAAAGTAATAAATGAAAAAAAAATACCCCGATAAAAAAAATTTGGTAAATGACAAAACTTACATGGCAGTACTTTTGTCGGCACTTCGGTAGGTAGGACCTTTGGCGTCGCTGCCATTGATGGAAAGTGTGGTCACAATTATAATATTAGCATAGTTTTGGGGTAATTTGAGCAATTTCGGTACAAAACTTGCGTTTTAAATTATGATAACTCCTTTATTTTCATGAATAATATTTTTTTTATTATAGTTATTTGTATACATATGTACCCCTTTCCGATCGGACAGGGGGTTTTTTTACGAATTGTATAGCAATAAGACGTTTTAGGCTGCTGATGATGTTGATTTAAAAATTAGCAATAAAGAAGTTAAGGCCCTATGATGATTTATTTTTTCTACAATTTTGCAAAGCTTTCATCATGCCGTTAGCCTCTAGCCTAATGTATATTTTTTTTCCTTTTTTATGATAATAAGCAGGCAAACGAGCATATGGCACGCCTGATGGAAAGTGGCTAGCGCAGCTAATGGACGCTTGTAGCACTATGGTTATTACGCTATCTTCTTCTTTTCAGCTCTTACGATTCTATACTTTGTAAAATCACTGGATCTAGAACCCTTCAAACCGAAATAACGCTGCTTAGCGGCAGAAATAGCTATTAGAGGTGGTCTAAATTCAGTCGGATTTACCTGTTATAACTTTAAACAATATTATGTTACGATATGTGACTTCTGGATGAAACATAACAAGTTGCCTACAAGCTCAAATTAAGAACAACGAACAAAAGCAGTCGCTTTTGCAATTTTATTTCATGTTTCCAACTCACCCTAGTCCACTAAGGAATGGTGTAAAGAGAAATAAGATACTTTAATTTCATATCTCCTATCTTTCTAACTTGTCTAACATTACATTCCGCTGTCAAATACTTGTATTCGATACAATCAGTATTCGTGTTCGGTAAAGTAGAAATCTTTGTATGGCTACTCATAATACTGTAAATCGTACAGAAGGAACCATTTTGTTTCTGTAGCTCATATCTACATCGTAGCAGTACTGACTTCCCCAGCAGAGCTAGCGAGAGCAGCGAGATTTGCTACGGAAAGTTTACACGCTACGAATGTTCGATACTCGCGCAACGTAGTACGTAGCAGACACGTGCAAAAAGTATTTTTCCGTATAAGTAATAAAGTTTCTTTTCCCTTACCCTAGCCCACTGATGGGGTTTTAAGCACTGCACTTTGAGTCGCGGCGGGAACTGTGGTATGACGTGTTTGTCGCTGGTTGGTAGAACGGCCGCGCTGAGAGGAAGACTGGTGGAAGATCTTCCGAGCTCGATCTGGAGGATCTCCTTGGATGTGGCCTCAACGAAGATCGCTGGGAATAGTTTTGTTTCTGGTTCCATCTGAAATTAGAGTGACTATTTTAGTATATTGTCATAACGTTTTCATGAGACAAAAAAATAGAGATAAAAAGTTAGAGATAACCTTTATTTTTAAAATTAGTTATTGAAGACAAGACACGTTAATGAACACAATAAAAGGATCACATATTGTTTTCTAAAGTTTACGCGAACACTACACATTGAAAGCAGATTGCAGTCTCCCTGTGACCACGGACCCTGCAAAGGGTTCGAAACGTCAGGATAAACATTAAATAAGTAATGTGCAAAATAAACGCGAGTAGATCCGTAAAAGTTGTTTCATTACAATAAAAGGACTATGACCTTTTAATTGAACTTCATTCATATGGCAGGTTTTAAAGATTATATTCTTATAAACGTTGAACAGATTTACCTTAAACTTGATGCTCGTATCTTTCCCCTCGCAGGTGAAGGCTACAGTACCAGTTGATGTGTCGACTGAGCAACCAATAAACATGCCCTGGGAGGCGCCTTTAGCTCCCGTCGCTTCAGCCATCACCTCGTTGTATAGTTCATCTGCACGTACCATGTAGCAGGATTGGCGGTTGACGCTGAAAATTGAGCTTTGTTTATAAGGACCATAAAGACGATGACTTTTCAAAATGAATTGGTACAACTCATCTACCCGCACCACGTAGCAGGATTGGCGGTTAACGCTGAAAATTGAGCTTTATATATAAGGACCATAAAGACGATGACTTTTCAAAATGAATTGGTACAACCCATTTGCCCGCACCACGTAGCAGGAGTGGCGGTTGGCTCTAAAGTAAATTAAGCTTAAATTAACAATAGAGATGCCTTACCATGATTATACTCGTTATGATTAAATAAATATATAATCCTTAAGCTCCAAGCTTTGGAAGGCCGTTAGTCCCGCTAGTTTTTGTTTTGTAAGCAGTCGTTGAAAGCCACCAACTTGCATTGACAAGTGTGTGGGTCGATCTCGATCCCACCATGTGAAACGTTTATGGGCTGATGATTTTTATGATAAAAATCATGCATGGCTATTTCCAAAAGTTCATACACAATTTATTCGGAAGAGTATTGAAAAAGTTTATTGAAAAAGAAGAATACCTTTCCACTACCCTGTCGTAATCATCGGTAATGATGACCGAAGACTTGGTAACCTTGTTCTGGTTGAAGTCCTTAGAGTGAAGGTGGTATTGCGTGGTCACCCATCCAATGTACACGTGTGTGGGGTCTTGACCGGGGAATATTCTGGAAAATAAGATAGGCAAATCAGAATTTGTAATCTCGATCTGTAAAGTTTTTGTCTCAAGTGAAGAAAATTTCTCTCTTCTGCCTAAAGAGCAACATATCCTAAGAACAGAAGACATAAGGGCGAAAGACTCATGTCTGGTTAATTTAACAAATAAATATAAAAAAACTGTATCATATGATGAAAACCTACTAGATAAAGTTTTTGTTTTTGTATTTTCTTTTTGTAACTTACCTCACTCCATAAAAGTATTCGTTGATGAGTTTCAAACATTCGGCGTCGAAGATTTCGTTGCCGACAGTCTCAGTGGTGGCAGCAGAGAGGGCGCTAGTAGTCATCTGCTTTCGGTCTTGGGTAGGAGTCGCCATTGTAAGGTTAGTCTGGAAAGAAAGAAAATGTTGTAGTGGAAATGTTTATAAAAATGTCTGATGAAGAAATGGCGAAATGAAAATGAAAAAGTCTCAGTATTTCGATACACGAGGCTAGCGAGGACACCCACGAGGCCACAAGGACAGAGTCATACGATGACGTGACAGTACTGTTACGTCGTGCGTACGCACGCACGACACATGAAAATGAAAATTACTTAATTGCTTCAAAAATTTTAATGGAAGCAAAAAGGAATTGTGACTCAGCACTGATAGCCTACTTATAAGCCGTCGTTGATATTCTGCCACAACCTTATAAATAAATAAAAATAAATAAATAAGTAAGTAGATACATGCTAAACTACCAAACCATAAACAAAGCTTGCCGCCCTATATTGGCCTTCAGGGTACCATTGCTTACATCTACGTTTAAAATTATTCAAAGACATGGAAAGGCTCGCCCTCAACGGCGCGGGCGGCGGCAATCTTTGAAGCGGCAAATACTAACCGACCTCTTGTAACAGTGTTCTTGCACACAGGCAGTAATAGGAAGATGTCAAGGTCTCGTAAATTTGAGTGACTTTTTTTCCATTTAAACCCGAAAATTCCGATCTCCGACTACTATCACACTAGACGTGCCCTAGTACTAAGTGCATCTAAAGTGCGGCTAGCCTGACTCGGGACTATGCATAGAAACTTCCGAAACATACCGGACCTACGAGTTGAAACCACAACCCTCGGGTATCGGGTCGACCGATTTACCACTTGGCCTATAAAAATTAAAATAAATGTAAATACCTATATAAGTTAAAATCATATTGACCTTATAACAACAAAAGCAGCAACGAAAGTAGCTAAACACTTTAATACTTTTTCAAAGCAACTAATAACGTTAAAGATGTTTGATGACGTCTAGTGATGCTTTTACAATAATATGACATGGCACTGAAGAGTGTAGCGACTTCCGTCGCTTACACAAATAATCAATAGATAAATAAGTGTGTTAGTAGGAAATCACATACCACAGTAATTGTATAAAGTTAATCATAAACTTTCATCAACAAACTTACGTTCAAACCTCCTTGGCTGCCGTACAAATTGGGTTTACTAGCGCGGGGAGGCATGCCATTATAACTCTGATTCGCCTTTAGGAGAAAACAAAAGAAAATGTAACGTATGGTTGTATATTTACGTTACAAATTTGTAAAACACAAACATAGGTAAGGTTGTGATAGTAGGTACACACGTCTGCAGATCCGAGTACCACAAACTGTCAGATTTCCTCAATAGACTTTGAACTTTCTGTATATAGGAATAAGGTTGAACATTTAGTGAAGAAATTTGACAGTTTTGAATAGGTTGATGTCTAGGCGTCTGTACATAGGTAGGTATAGGAAGGTGGATTTAAAATGGTGAAGGTTTAATTTTAATTCACAGGGAGTTTACAGTTTGAGTGGAAGACTGGAATTGCGGTGGCAGGAAAGAGGTGACATTGGTGACATCTAATAGTGTAAGGACAACTTGTTTTTTAAAGTATCGTATAAACGCAAACATTGTTTTTAATTGAAATGAAACAACTTTTACGGATCTACTCGCGTTTATTTTACACATTACTTATTTAATGTTTATCCTGACGTTTCGAACCCTTTGCAGGGTCCGTGGTCACAGGGAGACGGAGGTGTTGGTTGTCTCATAATTAGTTGGTAGCTTATATACCTTCATTTAAATTTAATCGGGTGCGTTCCGTTTTACGCAGAAAGAGCTTACAGTATCGTTTGGTCTGGCAGTATGGTGACGGGGCTGGGATTTAATATTTTGTATGATGGGATCCCAGGCTTGGGGTAGATTCCAACCATCTTCTCTATTAAAATTAGGATGTTTTTTAATTTCAATAGCTTCGCGTATCATCCTAGGGATGAATCGTTGTTCTCTAGCGAGTATTTGTGGTTTATCAAATCTGATGTAATGGTTGGGCCCCTCTAGGGAATGTTTTAAAAGTTGTTTCATTTCAATGTGTAGTGTTCGCGTAATCTTTAGAAAACAATATTGTTTTAAATTTTTTCTTAAACGCAGTTTATATTTTATTAACTGATTTTTGATGTGAAATGCTCCTAAATTTCACATCAAAAAGTTTGACCAACCCGATTTACATCAGACTGGTAGCATAGAATAAATCGCTTTAACGCGATAAGACCGCCAAATTTTAACCTGATAATTGATTTATGTTAATTTTTGAGGTGTTGCAATAAAGTACAATCTATCTATCAAAATAAAAAAGGATAGATAATTTAATATCAAAGGTAATTGCATACATAATTATACATTATTTATTATACTAAACTTAGATTATAACAATTTATTTAACGTGTAATTCTAAAGGTCTTATCCATACCATTGCAATTCCAGGTTTTTTGAGAGAGATTGCTGATTGCTTCAAACGGCATTTTCAGTTTCACCGGGCTTTGTGTAGTGTTCGCGGTAACACACCATAAACAATAATGAGTGATGATAGAAATGTTTAATGATAAGTAATATTCCCCCAAACCCTATGAGTATCAGACATATCAGTAAAAAGTGACGTTGTACTGCTTTGTTTCATTTGCCAACACCCATGCACGTTCACGAACATTTAACGGTTAATAATCAACCATGATATCGCATTAAAATTCGCCAAAACACAATTTTTAGAAACAAAACCAAACTACAAACATGACAACTCTTCACTTCCCCGTCACGAATTCCTTCCTTACCCTGAGCTCTCTTAAAGCTGTATTGTAGTAGTTTTTATGCGGTTATGAAAACGAGACGCTAGTCTGTAGCGCCTTATACAGAAATGTGTGGTAAAAATGAAAAGATCCAAAGTGTATCCGATCTAGATCTTCTACACGCGTTTGTTTTTTTTCCCACCCCCCGACCACGACCACGACCCGGTCAACCCAAGCAGAGATCCTAGCTTTTAGAGGCGCCCTCGAGATACCGCTCTCATTTGAGAACATCATCAGCTCATTTTATGTCCCCACTGCTAGGGCATGAGCCTTGCCTATAGATAGATAGGGAGAACGGACCATAAATCACCACGCGGGCCCAAGGCGGATTTGTGGTTGAAAACGACTGCTAATGCAGCCGGGTCCAACGACTCCACGTGCCTTCCGAAGCACGAAGGAGCTCGAGATGATACATTTTTTGTCACCCATCAGATGACCCGCCTTTGCTACAGTTACTTACCTTCAGCAATCGCAAACCAAGCGCGTTAAGAGGGGGTATAAAGGTAAATAGCCAATCGTAATTTGATTTTAACACTAGAAGACAAACCACGATGTACCCGAAAAAAATATCATAGATACTATAGCATACTTGAAAGGGACTGGACTAAGTGAAAGCATAATATAATTAAATTTTATCGATAAAAAAAAATCACGAACTTACGTCTACTTTTCAACTATTACCAATTTATTTTCAATTTGATGCATTTTACTGAGCCAATATTTTAACACATAATATTAAATTATATTACCAAGCGACCCTCTTAGCGATTTGAAAAAATTATGTATATTTTACAAGTAATTAAACTAAAACTTATTCGGCGCTTACGACATTCTTATTCCGCGCAGAACGCTCTAGTCTGTCGCACCTGACCCGAGGTAACAGGCATGTTTTGTTTCATCGAACGTCGTGGTTTATCTTCTAGTGTTAAAATCAAATCTACGATTGGCGATTTACCTTTATACCCCCTCTTAATCACTGCGCCATCGGTGTGGTGGTTATGGCCCGTTCTCCCTACCCATCCATAGGGAAGGCTCGTGCCCCAGTAGTGGTGGACATAAAAATGAGCTGCCAAAGTTATACTATTTTAAGAGCTGATGATAAGGCCCCTTTGTAGTTACTGACCTGCGAAACTCTGATCTGAGGGTTGGGCCTCCTTTGTGCCGGGCCCCGTTCCGGAGACACTTCGGTATCGCTGAACGGATCTGGTGTCTTGGATTTACGGGATTTGGCGCGATCGTTGCTCTCGCCCCGCTTGCTTTTGAAGAACCTTAATTGATGGCAAAAGTTAAGAGTACAGTTACGATTGTCTTATATTAAAATTTAAAACTTAAGTGTTGTTCTGACTACCTCGCCCTCGATAGCTCCTACGGAGACATTCCTTCACTATAGCCTCATAAACTTCCACCTCACATGCCGCCAGTGTGATTCGGGACAGTTATTGTTCACCAAGTTTTAAGGGTTCCCAAGGTTACTACCATCTACATCGTAAAGATAATAGTGTCAAAACATTCGTTAGTCTCTCTGAAAGGTCTTAGTTCCGACCCAAGGTTTTGATTCCCAGGCGGGAAGGTTTTAATTTTTTAGATTTATTTTGTAGCAGGGCTTGTTTTAAATACATCTGGCTAGTTGCTATCATCTTATGTACATCTGTCCAACAATGTTAGAGTCAATGTTGTGTTCCAACAGTTAGGTATATTATTAGTTCCTCAGTATTTCAGAAGTGCACTTCCACCTTCAACCATACTGCTTACCTCCAGGATAAATGAAGGTTAAATGTTTTCACGCAGTATAAAACCAATCTTACTTGAAAGGAGATCTCCCTCTCTTGTCCTTCTTGTCTTCAGGCAAGTTTTGTACTCCCAGCTCGTATTTTGACATCTCTGCTTCACTTGTAGACCGATGCATACCATTCACTTGACCTGGGTAAACCAAAATAGACTTTAAGTTTAAAGACATAAAACTTATTGTTGTGAAGGTGGTAAGTAATCTCATGACTCATGAGTGACTTATTGTTAGGTTCGAATGAGTTTTTATTTTGAAAGTTATGGAATGTAGTGTTAAAACCACGTATTCAATAGGCAATAGCTGAATCGCAAGTCGCAACATTCATGGTATTTATTGAGTACGATGTCACGTTACTTTGGGATATATTTTTAAGATTTGGTTACACAAGGGCTAAATTTTTGTGCTTTTAATTCTGTAGGATGACCGTTTGGTCATTTCCAAACATTCCAAATATAATTCATGCCATAAACTCAACGTGGTCGACCTGTTTAAAGATCACCTGACGATCACATGACGACCTCCGTAGCCGAGTAGCTTGCACGCCGAACTTTGGGCGGCGCTAACTCTGAGGTCCCGGGTTCGATTCCCGGTCGGGTCAATGTCGAAAACAAGCTTTTCGATATTGTGTCGAGTTTATGTGGTTGTGGTGCCATCGTTGATTTCGATTTCCATAATACGAGTGCTTTAGCTACCTACTAGGGATCAGAACAATGTATGTGATGTTGTCTTATATTTTATTTTATTATTTTTATTACCTTATGCCATCAAACAACCTTAAGGTTTTCTCACAAGAGACTTGTTGCGCAAAGTTGTGCGACAATGACAAAGGTGCTGCGATTCATTTGTTGCCTAATAAATACATGGCTGTATTTCTAGAACTGACGTTCTTCTTGATTGTGATATGAATGTAAATGTTTCAGAGAGGCAGCGTAAAGTTAGGATTTAGTAGGTATTTAAGAAATAATCTTTGTATGAGAATAGCGTCTAAAGAGCCATAATAGAGATGGAAAAACTGAATAATAGGCACTTGTAAAAAGACGACCGCATATGTTATATGAGACTCTCCCCTCACCCCCACATCGGTGGGTGGGGTTTAATTCCCACCTGACGCAAATTCTTTTTTCAAGTGCTATTTTCAGTTTTAATTAGATTATAAATAAAAACTATTTTAAAATATACCGCACTTATTAATAACTTTTAATAGTGTTGTGCTTTTAATAATTGTAATGTTAAACAGGAAATTATTAAGCTTTCATAATATATTAAAAAAAAGGCATTCTGTCTTAATGTTCCGAATTAAAAATGTGTACAACAACTATATATACAAATAGACACAACAAACACAATGCATAATGTTCCTAGGCGAAGACGAAAGAGTAACATGAAGCGAGAAAGCGCCATTCAAAATAGAACCTTGTCCATAGTTCTGTACGGTCACACCTCGGGTGACTGAGCCCTTTCGCGGCGGCCGTGACGGTTGCCTCTTCATTTTGGACACTTCTTCCTGTCCGTTATCCTCGTAGTGTAGACCTTGGGCGGGGGAACAGAACATAATAAGCTGTGTGGAGTTAGATGGGACGCAAAGTAAAGTGAAGCGGGGTCGTTGAGTTACTACAAAAGGTGTTGGAGAATCACCCTGCAATACAATCTCTTTCTAGAATTTACAATGGCGAAAAGTTATACAAATAAAATAGGTAACTGACAGGCGAGTATCAACAGGCCGACAGGCGATAAGAGCTAAAAGATAGACAGAGACGGTTCGTCGCTGTCACAACCGTCTCTTAGCCGCACCTTGCAATCTGCGATCTGGATTGAACTTTATTTTGTCGTAGCTAGAAATGCTATTTAAGTAAATGTTTTTGCGGAGTGACCTCTCTGGTCTTACTCTGTGGTACAGGTATTGTTTCCTCCTACTTTTTTTGTTAGTTTTGGCTCCGCACGGATTGCGCATTTGGCAGGTTATTCAAAAACAAGTTAGAAACTTTTTAATTCTATAACTAAATAAAAAGAAAGAGACAAGAGCTTTCTAAATGTATTACAGAATTCTTCTAAAGTGGTAATTATCTACAAAAAAAAACTGAATAGTGCAAAATAAATTCAAATTAGTATACAAGTGTTTTATAACTATCAAACTTATTATAGGGGACACGTTTGGTACATATTCATGGCATGAACCGGGGACGCAGTTTTTATTATTCGTACTTTTTATAAAAGTATAATTTTTTTTTGATTAAAAATATGGAGACCATAAAAGAAAGCTTTTGAGTTTCTTGCTAGATCTTTTTGGTTGAAAGCTCTCCCATATTCCGTACTGGTGGAACATTGAGTTGTTTAATTTAAACATTTTTTTTTCTAATTTAAACGTCAATAAGTATCTGTAATAAAGGCCTAAAATTATTAATTATAATTTGACTTTTACTTTGACATTATTTACATTATAGAACATTGAAGTAAATGCCTTGTATTGTATTCTAGTATTCTTTATGAGAAATAAATATCTTTAACCCCCTATTGTAACTACATTGGGACTAGACCCAACCCTTCAATCTGGAACGCCGGAGGAAAATAAAACAATGATAATATGCTACATCTTAATGCTACCTCTTTAGGTATTAGGTCCTATCTTGGCCAAGTCTAATGTTTTATAAATGAACAAAAAAATCAAGTTTACAATGCGCTCTTGGCACATCAAAAATTATTTGTTTTCACTGATTGATCAACAAGACTGTGTTTAAAAAAATTACTCTGAATAACTGCTGCGATCCGATCCCCGGTTCAGGTTCAAGTATGAGGTAACAAACTCTTAAAATTCAAGCTCACCACACCTTTGATATCGTTCATGGTGAATCCACTCCTCATGATCTGGTCAATGTGCGCCGGCATCTGGGCTTCTGTGGCTTCCTTCATCAGCATCTGCTGTCGCTCCTTTATCTCAATCCATCGTCTTGCCTTTTCTTGTTCACTGCATAGAAAGTAATAATATTTTATGTGCAATTTTGCATTTTTACTAACTTCAAAGCTCTAACAGAAATCAATAAGCTTTTAATGAAACTTACTATGCTTGAGGAAAATACTGAGATGTTAATTGACAGATAATCAGTGATCGGAATGAAGGGGGCCACAATACCTAAAGTTGCTTACAAGATAAGACTAAGCGTGGATAAAACCATCACAATGTCGTTGATTTATTTTTATCGAATTCCGGATCCCGAAATTAGTGAAACTACTTAGTAGTCTGTACTAACAAGAAATAAAAACAAACTTGCTGTTCCAAAACTTAGACTCAATAAAGTTGGTAATTCATTTGTTGGGAAATGTATAAAAATATACAATAAAGTGCTTTTCACTCTAACAGAATTGCCACTACACAAGACAGAAATAAAACAAGGTCTAATGAAAAAAGGTTACTATAAAATTGATGATTATTTTAATGATAAGAATGTGTGGTCATCTTAGTCTGCTCGCCTGCACATGTTATTTCACATTGTAAGTAGTTACACTTTTTTATAAAAGGTTATTATTAAAGTCAAAGAATAATTAGATGATAAAACAGCCTGGTTGTAATAAAAAACACATTATACTCTATTTGTATCAATATACATAATAAAATTATTTTATATAATTTTTATACTGCTAAGATAGTTTTGAACAGTGTGCTACAGATAACAAACAGCGTTCCGTTAAATAGATCATTAAGTTTTTATTTAAAGTATCTTGAGTGTTTCATGCTCTCTTTATTGTCTCTGCGGTGGTGGCGTGTGCGTCGGGTCGTTACGTTCCCTAAAATATGGTTGAGCGAAGCGATGGCTGATTCATATGTCATACTCGTGAACGGGTGCCGCCTGTGGAGGCTGGTCTGCTCTTGCATACTTATCTTATTGTTAGTATTAATTACTATAGTTTGACTTTGTTTTTCTTAAACAATTTTTGACTTTTATTAGAGTACTGTAGTGGTACTGTATGGCATTGTGGAAATTTAACTTATACCAGATGTAAATTTGATATATTAGATTTGTTTATTTGTTTTGTTTTTTTACATGTTGTGGTTGTCTTCTATATTTTTTGTGTTTATTTGTAATGGAAAGTGTCCTGCTATGATAGGGCATTTTCCAATTTTTATTTTTTTTGACGTTGTAAGGGAGAAAAGAGCTGGACACTTGCTGAGTTTCTTACCGGTTCTTCTCAGTGCAAGATCTCCCGCCCAGAGTAGACTTACGAACCCATGGCATAGCGACATTCATAAGAGCTACTTGTAGCCTAAACTGAATAAATGATTTTTGAATTTGAATTTGAATTTGAATTTAACATGAAATTACTAGTATTGCTGTATTTTATAGCAATTCCAATTTAGAAAATATTTTAGCGCTTTTCATTCCGATCACTGCAGATAATAGAAAACATTATAAAAACGTTTGTATAACTAATTTTATTCCAAGCTTTGAAAATATGTGGTACGGAAACGCTTGCACATCAACCTATCGAAAACTGACAAATTTCTTTAATAAATTTTCAAACATATTTCATTGCCATAAAGTTCAAAGTCTATTGAAGAAATTTGACATTTTGTGGTAGTGCAGGCGTGTGTACTTTCAAAAATATGGCATAATGACGTTCATAAAAGCTATTTGTACCCTAAACCCAAACAGTTTGTTCATTTAAACGTAATTTTAAAAAGTATTTTCTCCATCAACAAATAAATCTGTAAAAGACAACTGACTGTGTTCTAGTTTAAGATAAAAAATATTATTACCAACCAATTTTGTTTGTTACTTCTTGCGTCATTAATTAAACTTAATAATATAAGTATAATATTAATAATATAAGTTTATTTTATAAATAATGTTACCAACTATTTAAAAGGGTAAAAGCGCTTCTAGCCGCTTCTGCTTATACTACACACACACACACAAACAATAGGGCTTCGCAGAATATCAGCGTTGCAGGTGATGTTCATGCTGCAACATGTGCTGAGTGGGGTCCTTTTCGGTTTCACTTCTTTATTTTATATTTTATTTTTGTTTACTACTTTTAATTTGAAACTGAATAAATATTTTGATTTGATTTTGAATCTTTTGAATTTTGATAATACTCACCCAATGAACTCAGCGTGGCATATAACGGGCAGAGACAACCGGAGGAACTCCCAATTGGCCTTTTCCATTGTCTCGAAAGTGTTGTGCGAGATCTTCATAGTGGGCGGTGTGTCTGCAAAGAAATGCTCATATATTAAAAAAAACTAACATAAATTAAACCAGTAGATCCATATTTATTGCTTTTAAACAGCCAATTTACATTTCGGTATCCTATACAAAACTTCAAAGCTATAACTTTTTATAGTGTCAGAATGTGCCGTCTATACAATGAACTGGTTGCTCTTAATAACAACATCGACATATTTTCCATGAAAATCATGAATTTTAAAAAAATGTCCGGGAAATTCTCGGCTCGGCATCTCCCACTTATTAAGATAACTTCATAAAGATTATCTTCGTAAAATTTAAAAGTCAACATTAACCTAGAATAAGTTTTCAATTTGTTATATTTTTATTTTTTATATATATTTTTTTCACCATTCCTATGTATCGTATACAATTGGTTTTTAATTGGATATAGGTAGTTGTAGATTAGGTAAACTTTAACATGGACGCTTTTTATTAATCGTGTTGTGTACACATGTTTTTGATAGGAATTTAGCTCTTAAACAATTTATCATGCATTTTTGTTATTTTTTTAATTTCTATCTGTTTTGTGTACCTAATAAATAAATAAATAAATAAATAAATAAATAACCAATTGGGAAGAGGACAGGTTAGTCAATAGAGACACTTTTTAGCAACTGTCAAAACGATTTTTTTCAATAGAAATTGTATGTGAATGGAAACTATGACGTCACTATTTTAACGCTCCTATGCGGCGAGCGCTGATCAGTGCCCTTAACAATTAAAATTCTATTGTGCCTGTATTCACAGCAGATGACGGATTAAGGAAATCAGAGATGTTGACAGTTAAAAGCAACTGAGTTAATTTTATTTCATAAATGCATCATTAAAGCTTTGTATGGAAAGTTTCAAATATCATAAAATCAGTAGAAAAAAAACGTTGTTTTTTAAATATTTTTTATGTATTGTAAACGTCTCTTTATTCCCATTAAGCATTAAAAGTTTTATTAAAATCGGCGTATTGAAGCTTAAGAGTTTATAAGAGCTTTTAAGTTTGTCGAAATGCATAATGTACAAACTTCTTTTAAACATAAACTTTTCAATACCTGATCCAGCAGGTATCCTGGTGACGTCAATTCTGGTGTCCAGCATTTCGTCTGTGTTCTCGAAAATGGGTTGGTCTTTCGTGTACCAGTGGGTGACATCTCTCTTCATGTTCCTACAACAAACAGTCATCATCATCAGCTCAATTTATGTCCCCACTGCTGGGGCACGAGCCTTCCCTATGGATGGATAGGGAGAACAAGCCATAAACCACCAATATGTAAGATTCATACAAACGCTCTCGAACAACGCACGCGCAGACCGTCTTGCGGACACGGAACCTCGCCCCCGCCCGATCCTCTAAATGCCACTACACATTTACAGAATACACTAAATATTCACACTAGTTTAGGCCCAAGACACCGTACTTGTAGAACAAGGGTACGACGAGCCGGTTCACACGCGCGACATACTAGGTGCAGACATGTACTCTGGACGCTTTTCTCCACCACCACGACCCGATCAACCCGAGCCGAGGTCCGAGCCTTTAGAGGCGCCCTCGGGTTGTTCCGCTCCTCGATTCGATCCGAACCCCTCGGAGAATCTATTAGGGCACGGGGATACACCTTAGTGCGTGATGCCGTTCCCTCTAGAAAACCTCCGAAGGTGATTCGTTTCACACGGCTTGAGGAACGTGCTTTAAGTTTCTCGCCGCCCCCAAACAAGCCCGGTGAAGCTGAAAATGCCGTTTGAGGCAATCAACTCTGAATCTCGTAATAGCTGCGCTCGGACTGGTTTGAGATGGTCCGATATTCCGTGTACGTGAGAGCATCTATGTGTGCGTACTTCGGGCATTCTTACCATCAAGCTAGATAAAGTATAATCGGGATTGGAAAAAGTCACAAGTAACACTTACACACAAAACGGTTCGTATCCCTCTTGCAATCCACATGTCGTAAAGTATTTTAGAGTGTTCACATCTTGTCCGTATGTCAATCTGAAAGAAAAATGGAGTGTATTATAATTTTTTTGGTCACTTGTCAGAATTCCATATTTTGAATTTTATGATGTGTTGTTTAACTTTGAGACTAAAACAGCTTGACTCATTTTTCCTCCTTTTCTCGCCATTAATAATAAGGTAGGTAAAAAGTAATTTGTAAAATTTTTAAGTGTAACGATTTCTCACTAATAAAAATTGTTTGAACTTTGTTAAAGTCACTTTTGTTTCATCAACCTATATGGAAAAATAAGAATTCATTTCTGTATTATTTCATTTTAGATTTTTTAATTACCTTGCCTTCTGCCCCACAGCTAGGGTACAGGCGGGTACAAAATTGTCCCCTTGCACATCGGCAAAGGTTGTTTCACCACCCAAAGCATCCATTAGTAGCTCACCGTTCAACGAAAAACCTGTACATAGAGCAAGAACCTCGTTTATATATGTAATAAAGGTTTATATATTTACTTTTTTATGGAGTTAATTGAAATAAACTTATTTTTAAATAATAATAAGTATATTAAAATATACGCAATATATTATTTTACAGTGACAGTTGTGGACAAGGCTATCAATAATTTGGGTACAAATGGTCAAGACTTTGTTCTACCCAAAATTAACAATTAGAAAATCGTTAAAGAGCATTTCTTTAGCTGAACTTGTTTGAAATATGAATAGTACCAAATATATGGTTCAATTTTTTTTACAATATAAAGTTTAGGTTCTTATAGTCAGGGACAGATAATAAAGAAAATAAAGTTAGGTACTTACTTGAAAGCAAAGTTTTTTAATAGTCTATATTAGAAAAGCTCTAAGTGAAAATTTAAGGCTATGTTAGCAATGAGGCGAATTAGTCAAAACAATGTAATGAAGTTAGTCACATAATGTTAGTCGTGTTCGGAACGTTAGTCTAGGTTCTCTACAAATCTAAATACGTCGATTTATATTTTTATTTTATATTATTATGTAGGTTTATTTTTAGGTAAACTTATCTGTTTTAAAAAATGCGAATAACAGTGATGTTCTATTTTCAAAGCCTGTTACAGACTGTTCAACCATTTTATGTTCTACCAAACTTGATTGGTAAATAGAATTTAATCGATAGGATCTTTTGGGAAGTGTCTCATTTATTATTTAGTAAATTAGGTTGTAACTTAGTTGTGTAACACAGTTTTAAACTTATGCAGCTTCTAGTATACATTTTTTCTGAACTGTGTTTTTGATTAATACATTATTTATTTATACATTTATTGGCTGTTACTAAGTCAGAGTAAGAGAGAGCCTCATTGTTTTGAAGATGAGGTTCAAAAGCTGTAATGCAGTAAATATAAATGACGCTGTGTTATAGATTTTTCTTGATAAATAATTTGAATTTTTAATAAACTATTAAATGTTACGATAATTCGCTAACCAAATTGTAATAATTATGTGTGTTAACCTTAACCCATGTTTTACTTTGAACTCTATCAGTTGTTTAAAGTTTATTAAGACACAATGCAAATTTCAGTATGATTCAAAATTTATTAAAATTTAAAAAATCATCAATATGCACGGAAAATTTGAAAAATTATTAAAAATGAGACACTTCCAAGGTAATAAGAAAATACCTACGTGGCAAGACTAGATAATGTAGCGTTCAGTTTTGATCTGTGAATCTGTGCTCTCAAACTATATCGAATAACAAGCGAAGCAATGTGGCTTTATTAGGTCAAGCAAATAATGTTCATAATGATTTTAATGCACGTCCAATTTCAATTCTATTCAAGCTTTTTAATAAAAAATATAGCAGGAACATTCTTATAAATGTTATTAATAAAAGTATCTTAACTTTAAAAAAATACATTATTAAACAATTACATTTGACATAAATATACATTCGACTTAAACTATATTGACTCGAATGAAAAAGAAGATAAACAAACACGACTGTATGAAAAAAGTTAAGAAAAATATAAAAGATAACAACAGTTATAAATACATATAAGTACTATAGTGCCTATGTTATTTATATTATATGTTTAATAAAATATAGTAAAAAAAGAAGGATTGTGTTCGGAAAAATTGTTGAAAATATCTTCAACTTGCGCTACTCACAACTACCCTCTACAATTATTATTGTAGGGGTCGAGTCGAGCCAGAAGGTTCAAAACTTCTAAACCCTCATGTGGCAATTTTCTTCTTCACCTTAATTGAATTATGATCGGTTGTTATAAAAAAATACGTTAACTTTATATAGGTAGGTATTAAGTATCGGTATTCAAATTCTAACGAATGTTCCCGCCATAAATTTATTCTTTGCGCCTGCACAAGCTTCGTCCTCAAGAAGTTTGTAATTATACTTTATCAATGACTTTATTTTAATGGAATAACATTATTGTAATTTTTATACATTATATACTTAGATAATATAGTGGTGTGATAAACTTTTTAAAGAAGATGTTTTGAATATTTTAAACTCGAGAGCCCGAATATTTAGATTTACTAAGAGAGATGCAATAAAGGCTTCTCCCATTTGGTAACTTTCTTATTTGGTAAACTTTATTTTAAACAAGTTTTTCAAGTCTTTAAAAGAAATATTTATTTGAATTTTATTTTTATAATTAGTTTTCCAATTGGAAAGTTTGCCAGACGAGATGTAGCCAATTAAAATATGAAAAGCCAAAATGTATCATTAATATAGACAGTTAGTAACTAACTACCGTACTCAGGAACGTTAATTTACGTCAAAGATTACTCGATAACTTTTTTCCGGCAGTAGGACATTATTGGACATTATAGGCTTATAAAAAAAACAAACATTGACGTTAATTAACGTCTCAGAGTGGGGCAGCAAGATTTGTTTTTATCAATTCTCAGTTAAAAACTTTTTCTTCTGAAAAAATAGTTATCTACTCTAGAAAAGGCCAAACTGTCAAAATACGCAATTGAAAAAGATAGCATTTAAACCATTGTGTTTTACAAGAAACGTTCCCGACAAAATTTCTCTTTCTTTTAAAAATAAAAAAAAATCCTTTTATTAAGTTTTATCTGAGTATTGAAAAAATAGTATTTTCATAATAAGTATGACTTTTAAAACTATTATTTTTATTATATTGTGTCGTTAATTATGACTGTTTAAATGAAAAACTCAATAAAGTACAACTAGAAACTTCTTGGTGGTGTGATGGTAACGTCACGAGATATTTACTTATCGTCTTATCTATCAAGTCTAGGAACACTCCCACTACGTCGCCGACCGCCCACTGCTTGCCGAACGACTCAGTGCTACCGCTGTACACTTTTTCCTCCTTGAAAGTTGGATAAAAAGGCCGATATAGAGCTAAAGTTAACTTACATTTTTTTATGTTAATGAGCCGGCAAACGTCGCGAAATCCAAGGCTCTTGTTACATAAAGGTGTGGTTAAAATGAAGAGACCAAAGTGTACCCGATCTAGAACTTGTATGTGTTGTTACTAAGACATAATTATTAACCTCTCTAATACCCCCACAAAACTATGACAGCTCCCCCACCGATGACATAATTCGCAAGATGGCGAAAAAAATTTAAAAAATTAATTTAAAATTGAAAACACACCGAGAATAAAGTTGTTGGGGGGTTGATTATAGCAAATTTACTCTAGTTTGTCTATGGCTAAACTTCATCATACAAAAGTAGCCTCTAAATCAACTTTATTTAAGTTTTAAGTCGCGTGGGGAGCGCGCTCGAATTCAAGCTTCCAGGGATCGACCGAATATTGCCGCGCTCGAATTCGAGCTAATTTTTCATGCAATTGTAAAATAAATGTTTATATTAGTAAAGTAACTATTAGTGAAGAAGTAACAGCACATACAAGAGCTAGATCGGATACACTTTGGAACTTTTCATATTTGCCACACCTTTATGTTACACGTTGTATAACGCGAGCCTTCAATGAGTCTTGGGAGGCATGAGCGTTTTAACTACGCACGATACAGCCTCAACAACGTCCACTGGCGTGTTTGCGACGAGACGCAGCCAGCAGATTTTTAGTTCATTGCACGTTATACTAAGACAGTCATAGTCAACGGTGATGTAAAGAAAGCAATGAACTAGAAATCCGTTAGCCGCGTCGCAAGACGCTTGAGGGCGTGGCCGAGCGGTAAGGGTATCGTGCGTGCATCGCCGACTCTGAAGTTTCAGGGTGTGTGCTCAATAGTGCGAATTATATTTGCCATCACGTTAACGAAAACGAGAATTTGTATGGCAAAATTTTAACACTCTTGGTTGTTTCCGAACCGATCCAAACCCCTCGGGGAATCTAGTAGGGCACGGGGACACGGACTAGTGCACCTGCTATCTTATATCTAGCAACACGACAATACTACAAAAACATTGATGTTATGGTGACAGTAGGCTTAGCCAAAGTAACATTAAGAAAACGATAGCGAAGTTCGAAAAGGATAAAATGTATGGGATTGACATAAGCCGCGCTAAATCACGTGGTCAATCTTATGTCAATCCCATACATGTCTCGGTTGAGATGAGACGCTGCTAGTTCTCGTTTTCGTTAATGTGATCGAACGGCAAATAAATCTCGTACTAATCATCCAGTTCTTATGCTTACGTAAATGTATGGGACACTGTATTTTGAACCTTATTATGTAGTGGTAAGTTCAAAATTTATCGTCACATTTAATGTGACTTACATTATTAACAACTTTAAAGTATCGAATGGTTTTAAAGACGTATAAAAAAGTTTGAGATTTATTATGTCTCGAAAGACAAGAAATATTATGTTAATTTTTTTAAACTTTTACTACGACATATATATAGTGTACAAAGGGTATACATATAACTAATAGAAGTATAGCTACGGGTGACAATTATTTACCTTCAGATTTAGAACATCAATAATAAACAAACGTTTGGATGTGGGAGAAATATTAACGATACAGAAGGTAGACAAATAAGGACAAGAACACTTCAAAGAGAGTTACTACAAGTTAAGAACAAATACATGTATTATGCGCTAAGGAGCTCCCTTGATACTCTATATGTCATAATATTAACTTTACATAAATTATTATTTTAATCATTAATATTTTTTAACCTTATTGTATCGTATAATATAATCACTTGTTGACAATTCAAAATGTACGATACCTATACCTAGGCAATTCATCTGTTCGACAAGTTTGAAGATAGAGGCTTATAAAACTAAATTACAAAAGGCTGCATACAGCAGGACTATAAAACTCATCTTTTGATTTGACTGACTATTAAATCAAAATCAACATTGAATTTTTAATACCTATAAATTTCACGATTTGACTGACTACAAACTCCAAAAAAAAATCTTTCAATTTGTCAACATTTAAAAAAAAAAATCTATAAAGTGAACTTTTTGAACTCTCTTATAATTGTACTTGTAAATTACTATGAACAAGGAGTAAAAGGGAACTCGATCACCAGTCCCATATCAAGCCAACATATCAGTCAATGCAAGTATCAAGACAGCCCCATCCCGCGACTCACTGATGGTCATATCGCACACGTCCAGAAAACAGCCCACAATGTCCCCCACTTTGATCTGCATGCCGAAACTGTCGCTCGACCCGCCGTGCACTTTAAGGCACTGTGTGCACACACCCGTATCATTTCACATAAAGCTCTACATAAAAATTAAATCTTATGGCATAACTATCAAGACTGAATTTCCCGTGCACGATTTGGTCGAGTTTAGATTGCCATAAATAGTATAATTTCACATAAAGCTCTGTATTAATTAAAATCTTATGGCATAACGATCAAGCCTATCCTTCGTAAGAATTGGTTGAGTACTTAGGTCTAGATTGCCATAAATCGTTTGACTCCCAATATGATTAACGCTTTCTTATAGAAGATCTTGAATGGATTATTATAATTAATAGAGAGAATAAGAAGAATAACTCTATCATAGTGTTTAAACATTAACCTCCGTTCTAGTAGACAGGGACTTAGGGAGGCTTCAAAAAGTTAATCCATGTTTTGTCCCTTTAACTCTATAAAAAAAAAAGATTTTTATAACTTACAACAAATAATTTTAACAACGCCTGGGGCTCTTCTTTTAAGTTTGATAAAACCTGTTTTGGAAGAGACCTTTTCTTAAATGTACAATAATATTTTGTATATTCTTATTTGAAATGAAGTTTACATGATGGGATCAAAACACGGAATATCTATTTCAAGCTTATATTCTGTTTATAAGTAAGGCCCTAAGGCAGCATATATTCTTTTAAATCGATTGTTGATTCTAAAAACGTTTTCTTCCCTCGCTCGGCTTGTCTAGATCGCCATAAACCGTTTGACATAATATCCCATTTTAGCTTGATACATCTTTTATTAAGATTCAACTTGCAACATAGAGTTGCTTACATTTAAATAGTCTTAGCATTTATCATAATCCTAAGAAATCTTTTCGTATAAAATGTCGATTCTAAGTGTTTCCATTTGTTTGAAGTATAGTTGAGAACTTACATTGTATCCATCGAAAGCCCAGGAGTTCTCGTCTTGGCCCAACATCATCCCTGGTGGCATGTCAGCGTGGGCCCAGCCAACCTAGGAAATGTTAAAATTTTAATCAGGTCTATTAGCCTCGCCTCAGTGGCCGAGTGGCAAAGCACTGGCCCGATACCCGAAGGTCCCGGTTTTAGTTTCCAGGTTGGGAAAACTGTGTTTCAGATTTTTCGATGCATATGTCTGATTACATTGAAGACAAAACAGCAATGGGTTTAAAATGCTCCAATCACTCCAACAGGTATTTCTAATTTAAAATATTGTTAAGGTTTTTAAAACTGTATAACTTGGTAACGGCATATAATTTTGTAAATGTCGTTACATATTATATTAAAGCTGTGGAGTTTCTTGCGCCCATTCTTCTCCACAGCTAAAAAATAGACGTCCTGAATGGGAAGTAGGTAAAATATTTTTTGAACGATTCAAAAACACTTTTCTAAAGTTTATTTGAATAAAAATATTTGACTTTGACTATAGCCCAGGGTTGTGATCACCAACCCACACTTGGCAAGCGTGGTGACTAAGCCATTACCCATCAATTGTAGTGATGACTTGATTTCAATTATGGAAGTCAGTGAGACAGTCATAGGCCTTACTTACTTTTCTATTAGAAATTAAATTACTGGAGAAACACTGTTACTTTAAGTATTTACTTATTTTTCTTGTAAACAAAGCATTTCACACAGAACATATATTTAAAATGTTTGTAGTTAGTTCATAAAACTTAATACGCAATGGGTTGCGTTTAAGGAGTCACTAGTACAGTGTACAGCGTGCAAGCTAATTAAGAGTCAGATATTTTTTTAAATAGGTACTTGACCTAATACATGTCATATTACATTTATAAAAAACATCCGTTTCAATTTGTTTGTGGCTATGGAGCTTACGAAAAAGCAGTCTTTATTTCGTAGCAAAAATATAGAAATATTAGGTCCTTACCTATGAAATTGACGTTTTTTTCTCACTTATTAATAGGTGTATTACTTCTAAAAGTCAATACCGGTGGTTAATATTATTATACACATTTAATTAGGACTATGTTACTTAGGCTTCAGTAATAACAATGATTATTAATTTTGTATCTTTATCGCCCAATTTTTTTTAAATTGACTTCTTTTATGTTCGCGGAATTGACCTTTTGTTTCATTGTAGCTTTGGCGGGTCTTGATTTTTTTTCTTTTTAATGTCTGTTATATTTAGCTAGTGAAACAAACACAGATGCTAAGAAAATTAAAAAAAAACGTTAGTATGAAAAATATAATTTCATAAGAATCTTTATACAAAACGTCAATTTACTTAGTAAATTTAATAAAGTTTACTAAGTAAATTGACGTTTTATATAAAGATTTTTTATAATACCTAACCTATACCTAATACATAATACGATGTAAGAAAATTAAAAAAATGTCCCTGTCTTTATACAATTTTTTATAAAATTATATTTTTCATACTAACGTTTGTTTAATTTTCTTACCTCGTATACATAATACAAGGTAAGATAGTTACTCTTAACTAAGCTTATGCGACTAAGTGGAGATCGATGGCGTAGTGGTTAACGCTCTCTATCTGCAATTGCTGAAGTTAAGCAACTTTCGTAAAGGCCGGTCATCGGATGGGTGACCAAAAATGTATCATCTCGAGCCGTTGGTCCCGGCTGCTTTAGCAGTCGTTAACAACCACCGCACCGCACTGGGCCCGTGTGGTGGTTTATGGCCCCTTCTCCCTATCCATCCATAGGAAAAGCTTGTGTCCCAGCAGTGGGGACATAAAATGAGCTGGTGATAACTAAGTACTTTTTAATCGTCCATTGAACGATACTTACCCTCATCGGGCCAGCAGTAAGGATCTCGAACTCAAAGTACCATTTGCCGGAGCTGACAGCGTAATTCTTCTCCGCCCTATAAGTCCTGAAGTCGGCTTGTTTAAGCTTCGACGCTTCTAACAGCAACGCTGAAACATTACAGATAACATTGTAACTTACAGGCAGCATTATGTAAACAATTGTAAATCTTAATACAATGGAATAAGAGATATAGTGTATACATATCGGTCCTCGTGACTTTACTATGTCATAATGACTACTTAAAGATGGTTAAGGATGGTAGGATCATATGCGTCTGAGAGTGAGCTTATTTAAATATAAACTTTTTATTTTTTTGACAATAGCGCCAGTTAGATTCTATACTTGCTTTGACAAAGTACTTAAATAAACACCTTAAACGCCATTTGACCGACAAACAATTGAATTTCTATTGTGTCTGGGCCCGACGACGGCGTTCAACCTGTTAAGCGACTTTTGTTCCTGTCTACCAAAGTGCAATGTTACTCTGACACTTAATATGTCAATTTAACACTGGTCCGTAATATTCTGATACTGTGTATATTCTACATAATACGTGAGATTGGCAGAATTGTGCAAAAGCACACAGGGTCCATAAAACAAAGAAAGAAAGAACAAAGAAAGGAGAAGTAGGATAAAAGTCACTTATCACTGGGTAAGATAAAAGTTGAGAAAATATCGGTGGAAAAAAAAAGTGCTTAAAAGATCTTAAAGGAAGTTTCTTGAAGTGCTAATAAAAAAGGGGAAAGCTCAGCACATCAAAATAAGATAGTAAATAAAAATTACCCTCATGTTGTTCTCCTGTCGGTGGGTCCAAATTGTACCCGTACACCAGCAGGGTCCTGACGGTTTCTGATGCGGTGTCCCTGTTCGCCTTCTTGATTGCCTCGTCCACTTTAGGGTACGGTACCAAGTGGGGTGAACGGTGCATGTCGGGGTCCTGGCAGAGAAACGAAGAGTTAGACATGCTAGAAAAGAGGCTTTAAGTGCGGTATCGAAACAGGAAGAATTTCGGTCAATGACCCCACATTATTTCGCTCTGTCTCTGTTATAATCTGTGCGAGCGCGACAGAGTTGTTTATACGCGCGAGCGATAAAGAGACAAATATTGAAAGGTCAATGAACGAAATTCTTTCTACTTGACGACCGTACTTCTAAAGGTTTTTGGTTTGTTTGTATATTTATTTAACGACCTCCAATAAAGTTATAAAGACAATGGTATCCAATCTGCGTACTTATTCATTCATTCATTCATTCAATCATTTTGGATTCGGATTGCGTTACGTTAGCGCTTGGGCATTTTCGGAAAAAGATAACCTTTTGTAAGGTTTTTGTCTGTTTACTTGCAAACGAAACCCCTTATAAATGATATAATCATATTGTGGCATCATAAGGATATTCTTAACAAATAATTGTCAATTACAGTTAAACATTTACAACATCAGCAAAGCAACTTCCTTTGAGTCGTTACACGATCGAAAGCGGAAAAAGCAGCTTAAATGCGACTTTTTAATGAAGAAAATACTGCAGTCTTCTACTTGCTCTGTGGTTAACGTCAAATACAAATCGCTGTGACCCTCACACCTAGCAAACGGCACATACTAAGTGTGAGAGTCACAGCAATTGTACGAGACAGGTTCTTCTCTCTAAAAACACATAAGCTACAAACAAAATTAATACATAAAATAACTGAGAATAAAGTTTACAATAAAAAATTAAATGAAACATCTTCAGATATAACATTTTTGAATATTTAATTGGTTTCAAATCTTATCTCAATCACATAAAGTTCAAATGTAGTGGGAATATACATCCCTATGACTGTGATAGGGTTTAACCTTTTCACCGCCCAACTATCCTGCACGTGATGTCCCGCTGTACGCCAACGTATAAATGTATTTTAATAAAGTAGGTTTAAAGAAGAACTTTTATAGAAGTGCTGGCGTGGACAGCACGAAAATCTCGAACTTCTATAGAAGTTGTTGGCGGTAAAAAGGTTAACGATCTACTCGCATTTATTGCACAAATTATTTAAGCGTCACTTTATGAACTCTTTAGTTATATAAAATGATCACAAGAAAACTACTAAACGATTACTTAATAAAATATAGATTCATCATCATCATGTCTATATAAAAAAGAGTAAGTACATCCGTTTAATACAATCTCTTCTCAGCAGCCTGATTTTGATAATTGGACTAAAAAATATCAGAACCTGTCCACCGATATATAATTGTAGACTTTAATAAAAGCAGAACTGAGAAAGTATAAGTATATACAAACAGAGAGCACAATTAAATACAAAAGTTCACACCTAATACACAAAATTTAATAGTTATCTAAGAAGCAGTTAACATTTAGTACACATACATAACGCAAAACTACACATAAATAAGACATAAAAAATGAATATATTGATGCACAAACAAACACAACTCGCTGTGACCCTCACACCTAGTAAATAGTGACATATTAAGTGTGGGAGTCACAGCAGTTGGATTTGTCATTGGTGGAATGATAACTGCCTATAATATATAAAAAAAATAACACAGAAGCGTACACTATTACAATTGACATAACAAGCAAGTGTTTTATAGTTGCGAGAATAGAAGAGAACACAAATATAAAATAAAACAAAACAGAAAGTAATTCAGTGTTTAAAACCAGTTTTCGTTGCCAAATAATAACAGAAAAGAAAAAACCGGTGGTCTTAGCCACTAGACCACAGAGGTGGTTCCTAGCTGTCAGCCAGTGAAACAACAATGTTATTTTTCACATTGTTGTTTCACTGGCTGACAGCTAGGAACCACCTCTGTGGTCTAGTGGCTAAGACCACCGGTTTAGACTTAGAGGTCCCGAGTTCGATTACCAGCGGGGGGTACATGTTTGTGTACTCGGTTTGGTTAGTGATAGGGCTTGTTTGTCCGCCTGGCTAGCTACCACCATCTTATCTAAATATGTCGCCATAACATCAATGATTGTAGCATTGTTGTGTTCCGGCAGCTAAATGTAAAATAGCCAGTACCTCACTAGTTGAGGTTCCCGGGTGAAGTGCGCTTCCATCATTGGCCTTATCATCACTTATCATCAGGTGAGATCAAGGCACTGTGCTTACCCGTAAAATTTATATATAAAAAAACAGGTTATCTGTATGAAATTGTTGCTGAAGTAAAAAATCAGTCGCTGCCTCTATTTTTTTTAATTTAAGAAAAAAGGATCGATAACTTGATCCTGACAAGCACTGGTGCCTCTACCCTATATAATATGTAAAAAAACCCTGTCCGATCCGGTAAGGTGTTATTAGGTATCGAGATTTAGTTCTATTTACGAAATCATTTTAAAAAAATAAGTGAAAAAAATGTACTCAGATAAAATTTTTGTCAAATGACAAAACTTACATGGCAATACTCTTATCGGCACTTCGGTACGTAGGACCTTTGGCGTCGCCGCCATTGATGGAAAGTGTGGTCACATTTATAAATTTGAGCAATTTCGGTACAAAAATTTTGCGTTTTAAATTACGATAACTCTTTTATTTTTGTTTATTACTAATAATATTTGTTTATTTTTTTTTGTTTTTTTATTTGTATAGGTACATTTGTTACCCCTTTGCGATCGGACAGGGTTTTTTTACATATTATTTACTTTAGAACACTATAGAAAAAACAAACATCAAGAAAACAAATTCAAATAAATTAAGCGTTGAAAATAATCAAACACAAATTGCTGTGACCCTCACACCTAGTAGATATGTCACACATACGAAGTGTGAGAGTCGCAGCAATTGTATCTGACATTTTGATAGCGGTTGCTTATGTTTTAAAAAGCGGCCATCTTCTACAAAGCTTCTAATAAAATGTAAATCATGTGTTGAACTCTTGACATGTTGACAGAAGTTGCTTGTATAATCACATTTTTATCTTGGAGAGCACAAATTCTTCTACAGGCTTCTAATGAATGTGTCACAGCAATTGTGTCTGATACTTTTATAGCGGTTGCTTGAAGTTAGAAAAGCGGTAATTCTTTTACAAAGATTCTAATGAAATGTGAGCTGCTAATCAAGTCCTGGCATGTTGATAGAAACTACTTGTGTTACCACATTTATGTCTTGTAAAGCATAAATTTTTCTACAAGCTTATAACGAATGTGTCATAGCAATTGTGTTCGTCACATGATCAAATCTAATAAAAGTTGCTTGTGTTTTTGATGTTACCAAAAGTGGTTGATTTTCTGTAAAACTTTCACGAAGTGTAAATCACAGTGTGTCTGAGACGTTGATAGAAGTTGCTTAAATAGCGACCTTTTTCTCGGAAAAGCGGTCGTTCTTCTTCAAAGTTTCAAACGAAATGGGTTACAGTCATTACGTTTGCCAGAATGATCGGTTGCTTGTTGGGTTCACATAATTATATAAACAAACAACATCTAACAAATAAAACCGATTAATAGTGTGGAGTGCGTTTCCATCAGGGTAGAGTGCGCTTCCATCAAATGAAAAGTTATTCCACCAAAGTGTAGTGTGTGAAGTGTGTGTAAAGTGAAAGTGGAAGCGACTTTCGACATCATCGTCACTTACCATCTAGCAAAATATAAACCAAGCTCTTTCCTTTTGTGGACAGTTAAGTATTTAAGTATTTAAGTACCTCGTTAAGTCCGTAGGTCCAGCCTTGCTGGATGCGCTCCCTGGCCCAAAGATTGTGAGTGTTCTCGGCCAACTGGTCGACGAGCTCATCCATCTTCGGTGTTAGGGTGACAGCACTCAAGTCCAATGGTGCTGGCTTGTAACCGTTCGACTGGGGACCAAACGGATGAACTTAAATTGTAATGATCCTTGATAAAGACACACGATTCTAAACGTAGTATAACATACAATTTTACTTGTATAGAAAGAAATTCAATACTAAAAGTGCCTCACAAACATGTTTTGTTTCCGTCGTGTAAACGTCATTTCAAATGAGAGTAAAAGGGACAAATAAACACGGAATAAGTTATCGGAGCTTATTCCGTGTTTACTAAGTCATATGCTAAGTCTTTTTGAGGGCTCGGTTAATTTCACTGAATATTCTAAGGTACGTTGTAAGAACATCTGTTTTCTAAAAATCAATCTTACCTTCTTATAAATAAACGAACTATAAACTTGAGTTAGTTATTTAATGTTTTGTCTCTCTGAATACGATTGAAAATTATATTTGAGCGATATAAACAAAACACTGAATAACTATTCAACTATATTATATATTCCACACGAATCCCCACGAGACCTTAAATGTGTTTTTTTTCTAAATCTTTTATAATATATTTCTACGAACAGAGTAAGTAATACCTGCATAAAAGGTTCATTGGGCAAGCGAACGTTGCGGATACGCGCTGGCGGCTTATCCAGGCTTATGTAATAGCCGAGGGCTAGAATGGTCCTGTAACACAAACATTTAATGTATGAGGTATACTTATATGTGAGAACATACTTATATTGTTTGTAAGTTTTAATGTATGAGAGATAATCTATATCCGTGTATACTTATACACGGTGTTATTTTAACCGTCTTATAGCCGAAGCTACGTGTATCCGTTAACTACTTATCATTCGTAAAATAAATTGACAATCCATAAAACTCTAATTATTAAAAAGTTGAAAATAATTAATACTTATTATACAATTCTAGAATTATAGAATAGAATTCCAGAAGATGGGCAGCAGCATCTCTCTGAGGTTACCCTCAACCTACTGCGATCGCCAACCCGCCTGCCAAGCGTGGCGATTACGGCAAATACCCCTCATATCCTTGGGGGAGGCCTTTGTCCAGCAGTGGACGTCTTTTGGCTGAGATGATGAGATGATACAATTCTAAGAAATCCTGTAAAGCTCACAGTGAGATTAGAGCAACGAGTCAATGGTAAGGGGCACGAGGGCGTCAATAAGGATTCATAACTATTTTGCATTATTTAATTAAATTTAAAAGTCATATAAATAAAACTGGCTTGAGGTAATTTATACGAATAAGTAATGTCGATGCATATTTGACTTTAATACGGTTAAAAATATCATCTTGTTAGTATTATACTTAGTTTTGGCGACAATAAAATACTCTGAAGGCTTATATTAAGAGCGTTTACGCCGCACACTAGCGCCGCCAATGAAAAAAAAACATATCTAAGACGTTACGGCCATTTTTAACTATAATGCCATATTTTACTAAACCATAACATGTCAGGTGTTCATTAGGTGACGTAAAAATGCTAAATTACTTCATTCAAATAGTTTGTTGAACATAATTTGATTTTCTATCTCTAATTACTAGATATGTTTTTTTTTCATTAGTGGCGCTAGTGTGCGCGTAAACGCTCTTAAATAAATGATTTCATTTTGGACTTTGGATAATAAAGCCATCTCGCTTGCTACTTACTTGAGCGTCTGCACAGCTAGTTGTATGTCGTATCTCTTCTCAGCTGCCGGCAGCCTCTCAAAAGGCACTAAACACGGGTGTATCTTGTGCAGGTCTTCACGCTGGTCACCGTACATCCAGCCTGCCTCGATCTGTAGGATTCGAATAATAGATAAAACTATTTTTGCAATGTCTTTTCCTCGCCTAGAGAAGTAAAGAACGCCTCGGAGGCCGAGTAGCATAGCGTTGTCCCGAAACCCGATGTCCCGGGTTCAATTCCCAGGTCGGGCAAAGTATGGTAACCATCTTATCTAAATATGTCACCATAACATCAATGTTTGTAGCATTGTTGGGTTCCGCCAGCTAGAGATAACTCATTCGTTGAGGATCCCGGGTGTGCGCTTCCATAATTGGCCTTATCATCATTTAACATCAGGTGAGATCAAGGCACTGTGCTTACCCGTTATTATAAATTAAAAAAAAAGTGTAATTCGGATTTTTCGATGAATAGCCCGGGTTTGTGATCACCAGACGCACTTGGCAAGCGTGGCGATTAAGCCAATACCCATCGATTGTAGTGATGACTGATTTCCTTTACCCAGCATTGTGATAGTTTTAGGCTATTTACTTACTTTACTTACCTACAAAGTACTAATAATAGGGAATTCAGGGGGCGATTAATTCACACGCTATGATATCAATAAATACGAATGCTCGTTCTTCTCTCATTCCTTGACGACCTCCTTGGTCGAGTGGCTTGCACACCGGTTTGCATGGTGTCGCCATCTCTGAGGTCCCGGGTTCGATCCCCGGTTGGATCAATTTAGAAATACCTGTTTTTTTAAATTGTTTCGGGTCTGGGTGTTTCCTATGTAAAATAAGTGTGTATTTAATTATATTAAGTACCGCCTATTTTGTACATTTTTTCTTTTCATCAATTTGTCTGTATCTGTATTTTTTTTTTGTGTGCAAATAAAGTTTAGTATTATTATTATTATACTCTTTATTCATTTTTTTCCTTAAAACTAGATTTTTACAATATTTTAATATAAAAGCAATAAAACATTATAAAAACCTAATCCTAGAGTACCGCCAGCAGTGAGGCAGGGCCCAAACTACCGGTGGTCAGGGCTGCAGAGTGAGGAACCTCCTGACAATACGTGCCGTGTCAAGGATTACTGCCTTTTGCATCTGACCCTTGACCCAACCTTTCAGCGAGAGCCTCTCAAGGTGTTGATCGAGGCTCTTGGCTAAAAGACCGTTTGCCGAAACGACTATCGGTACAATAATGGTTGAATCCACATCCCACATGGCGGTAACCTCGTGAGCCAAGTCAAGGTACTTACTGAGCTTGCCTTCTCGGCTTTCACGAGGTTCTCATCATGAGGTATGGTGATATCAACCAGTATTGCCCGGCGCTGGGATCGGTCGACCACCATGATATCAGGCTTATTGGCGACAATAGTCCTGTCCGTAATGATAGAGCGATCCCAGTAGAGCGTTGCATGACCATTTTCGAGTACTGGCGCAGGTGCGTACTTATAGTACGGCACCTCCGATTCAACAAGGCTATATCCAAGAGCAAGTTGCTGGTGAATTATTCTGGCTACTTGGTTGTGTCTGTGCAAATACTCTCCGTTAGCAAGATGAGAACAACCATAAATAATATGTCGGAGTGATTCTCCAGGACGGCGGCATGCCCGACAGATGTCGACCGTACCGTCCCTCATAATATATTTCCGGTAGTTATTCGTCTTAATAACTTCATCTTCAATGGCACAGACAAAACCTTCAGTTTCCCCAAAGAGGTCACCGAAACGTAGCCAGTTCACCGAGGCAGTCAAATCTACATCAGGCCCAGTTAGAGCCCGATAGTAGCGACCGTGTAGCACCTTGCTCTTCCATATATCCTTGCGATCGAGAGTGCTTAGCACCACTGGTTTGCGCCAGTTTTCTGTTGCCAAGGAGAGCGGCGTAAAGTGTCTATCAACTGCCACGACATCCAAATGCATCCCGCACTCACTGTTAAGCAAGTAATCCCTGAGACTGCACACCTCACGGTTATGTAGGTTCTTGGCATTTAAAAAGCCCCGACCCCCACATCTCCGCGGGATGTACAGCCTCATAACAGATGAGCGCGGGTGTAGCATTCTGGAAGTCGTGAGCATTTGACGGACTCTTCTATCCAAGGCGTACAATTCGGTCTGAGACCACCTTAGTATGCCAAAGGAGTATGTGAGCAGAGGCATAACCCAGCCATTAAAGGCACGAGTCTTATTGCCACCCGATAAAAGACTGTTAAGTACTTTTCTCAAGCGGCAAAAGAATCGCTCCCGTAATGACTGCTTTATGTCCCCGTCATCAACACCCAAAGCCTGTGACATACCAAGATATTTATGTTTCAACTTCAGAGAGAGATCTGATGTTTATCGCATCGGAGAGTTGTAAATTGGTTGAATTTACTACTCTCCCATGCTGTACATGCATAACCGCACATTTATCTACCCCAAATTCCATCTTGATGGCACTGCTGAAAGTCTCAGTAATTTTCAGCAGTTTCACCAAGTCTTGGCGGTTTGGTGCGAATAACTTGAGGTCATCCATGTACAACAAATGCGACATAACTTCACCCCCTCTCCGCAGTCGACAGCCTAACCTTGAATTTCTCAACAAAGTACTGAGCGAATTATTATTATTAAGTATGTTTATCCGTTGTCTAGTTAACCATTTCTCGAGTTTCTTAAGGAAGCTTTTCTTGGGGTTAGATAATTGGTGTGAGTGTGGGAAACATTTATTCAGGGCTACTGGTAACTAATTTTTGACACCGAATATTCTCTAACGGAATGCAGATTAATAATCAAATTGCAAGTAGGTAATGCATAAAAATATTACATTTTAACGTGTATTTTTTTATTATTATTATTATTAATACAATTTACCTTATTCATCGCCCACATTTCATGAATGTTCTCAGCTAATTTGTCTCTTATTTGTTCTACGTAAGATGGCAACGTGATCTGAAAACAATAAATAGATCGAAATGACTCTTTAAGATAGTAAAACCTTTTCCTAATATTCATAGGGACATCAAACCCTTGGATTTTTATGACAATTTAAAGTTCAAACTTCGAAGTGTAAAGTTGTTTATTGCATTCATGTACAGTAAGTTACAGGTGGTTATTATAACGAAGTAGTGCAGACATTTCCCATTAGGGTATAACAAAGCTTAAATGTTACAATGTTTTTGTTACAGTGTTACAAAAATTTTAACATTTTTTTTAAGGTTTATAAAATAATTTTAAATATTGTTTTTAAATCAGGCCTTTGATATAACAACATTTCTACAAAATAACTTTTTTAGATTTTATTCAAAACTTGCCATGACTACAATAAAATTCTCACACCATAAAATATATGTGGTAAAAAATCTTAAAAAAAAATTAAGTTATTTAAAACAAATAAAAAACCAACCTGCAAAGTATCAACAGGCGTCGGCACAAAAGCCGTATCATCCTGTACCAACGGCGGGCCGGCCAGCGCACGCTTCGCTAAATTACCGAAGTAGAAGCACGGCTCCAAGCTCAATATCTGCTGCGGCAGCAGGGATTCCACGAGCGGCGAGTACCCTTCTGGGGCGGCGTAGCGAAGCCGGCCGTGTTCACCCCCCAATAGGAAGCGACAACTATTTGGAATGGATTCAATTGAATATGTATTATGTCAATTAAATTCAAAGTAGTGAAAAAATTCAGTGCTTACGACAGCCTTCCCGGTAGCATAATGGTCAGTGCCGCCGCCCGGATTGCGGAAGAACCAGGTAGGCATTTAATTTTTCATTATATTTTATAATTATTTAATTGAATAAACTTATTATAAGATTTTTAATCAAATTTAAATTTAAGTTATTTATTCGTGATTCACATGTTAGTCATTAGGTCTAATTGTATTGATTTTAAGGTATTACTGCGATCTGCTATAACGGCATACGAAAATAGTAAAATAATTAGGAAAACAATAGAAATTGCTATACATTAACAAAAAGTCAAATGTTATTATAGGTTAAGGTCATTTGAGAAACATATAATTAAAATAAAAAAAATGACGGGTTGCACTCCGGGAGTGCCGGCAGAAGTGAAAATTTGAATATAAACGTTGTGCATTTTTGATATTTTGGAATGGTTAGGAAATAATTTTGCACGAATTGCTTCAATTATCAGTATAAAAGTACTATCATTTATGTGGTAGAATACAATATTTATTTATTGCGCTATCGTACACAAACATGACAATTTATATTACATTAAAAAGCACTCGAACATTCGCGCAAGCGCTCTGCGCTGCCTAAACGAAACAGCAGGCATACATTTTCGCCGCGCCGTAGAAAGAGAGGGGGATACTTCCTCTCCTACGCCGCGCCGGCTGTCATCCGTCTTACGAATTTTCGATCAGGCCACGTGTCCTGACGGACACGTGTCCTGACGCGAATTTAACATTTTTTACCCAGTGTACAACGCCGCTAAAGAAGTTTTCACTTCAAAAACACAAAGTAAGTATTAAATGTAAATATGGAATAAGTACAAATGATTTTAATAATAATAATAAATAGTTTTATTTTTATTTCAGACCATACTAAGTCCATATTCATGTGTTAGTTATTGTTATTTAATTTATTTAGCTAAATAAAGGACAATTTGAAGTGAAGTTAATTCTTATTCAAAAGCTATTTCACATTTCAGTATCTCGAAACTTTTATTCTTTTAAACCAATAAGCCGATTTTAATGAAACTTTATATGCTTAAGGGAATTAGAGATGTTGACAGTCATTATAAAACATTTTTGATAAAAGGTTTGTTACAAATCCACAGTAAAAAATTTCAAATTGCATAAAATCAGTTGTTAAAGATAAAAAAAAAATACTAGAAAAAGTTGATCAGCTGATTTTTTTTGTGTTACCCGTATTATTAATTGTCATGATGTCTGTATTTCCCATAAGCATAATTTTTTTTATTAAAATTGGCTTATTGGACTTAGAACTATGATTTTTGTATAGAAGCCAAAAAGTAAAATGGCTCATAATAAAATTCTAGGTATTATTCGTTCGTTCGCTAGAAATCAAACTCGGTTCCAGGTTTAGTTCGTTAATCCCCAGTGATAACACGCTAGACTATTTACCTTAATTTACTGGAACAGCTGATGACAGGGAAGAACATGCCTTCCAAGTTGTAATTGGTAAAAGAGCCTGTGACCCTTATACCGTTGAACATAAAGGTGATAATCGGCACCGTCAGATCGATGGCGCAACCGATGACGTCACCTGAACAAGAAAAACATAGACTGCAAACTATACCGACCCTCACATCAACCCGCAATAGAACAGTCCAATAAGTTATGACCCGAAGTGGAGCTTTGCCCGCAGTGGTTCGCCCGGTCTGTGAGTGCTAAGGTTAAGCAGCTTTCGCAAAGACCGGTCATCGGATGGGTGACCAAACATTCATCATCTCTCGCTCCTGCGTGCTTCTGAAGGCACGTAAGCCGTTGATCCCGGCTGCATTAACAGTCGTTAACAACCACCAACCCGCATTGGGCCCGCGTGGTGGTTTATGGCCCTTTCTCCCTATACATCCATAAGGAAGGCTCGTGCCCCAGCAGTGGGGACATAAAATGAGCTGATGATGATGATAACCAATCTTACCTTTCCTGATGTACGGTTCTTCGGCATGCGTCATATTGACGCGCGTCTTCCTGCCTCCCGCCCACAGGAACGCTCCGTCGAACCCGAAGGAGTACAAGTCGTCGCCAACACCGTTGCCGCCCCATTTTTCACCGCCGCCCGGGTATGGCACGTATCTAGGAAAAATATACTCTATTATTACGAGAGAAGAGTGCCATACTGCAAGTTCTAATAGCCATTTAAAACTAAACTAGCTGTGCTCGCGACTTCGTCCGCGTGGAATAGTAACTTTCGGCAGCATTTTTAATTTTTTAGGCTCTTTTCCCGTTTTTGCAACATTTTTCACTAATGCTTCGCTCCTATTGGTCGCAGCGTGATGTTATATAGCCTAAAGCCTTCCTCAATAAATGGACTATCCAACACAAAAAGAATTATTCAATTCGAACCAGTAGTTCCTGAGATTAGCGCGTTCAAACAAACAAACAAACAAACAAACAAACAAAAAACTCTTCAGCTTTATAATATTAGTATAGATAACTCGCGCGTTGCTTCCAGACCCGTGGGTATGCAGAGAAATGCCTTTTTTTCGTTGTTAAAAATAAAGACCAAATACACAAAGAGACTAGGACTTCTTATTTAAAGGCTAGGGCGTATGTAATTGCCTCTCGAAATCAGGATGGCTACGAGTCGTGACGCTTTTAAAAAGAAAGTCCGCGAGCTCTTGTTTGATAGAATCATGGCAGAATCATCTCAATAACGTCCTGTTAGAATTATGTATTTTATGTATGTTTATTTGTTGTAGTTTACGTATTTACAATACACATACATGTTTATGTATATATAATATTTATGCATGTATTATATACTTACATTTAAATTATCACACTAATATTATAAATGCGAAAGTTTGTGTGTATGTATGTCCGTATATTTGTTGCTTCTTCACGCTGCAACGGATGGATGGATTTGGATGAAATTCGGCATACAGATAGTTTATAACCTGGATTTACACATAGGATTACACATAAGATAGGAGGACACATTTTTATCCCGATATTCCCGCGGGAATCACACTATAAATATACTAAAAACGACAATTTAATTTTCCGATACAAAATGATTTGTTTGTTTTGTTGTCATGGAAACCAAAGAGAATTTAATCACTTGATGGAAACTGTCAAAGCGGGACGAAGTCCGCCGGGACCTACTGCACCTACCAATGTTATCTCTGCATCCCATAGTCGTCTGGTAGAGAATGCCTCAGGCATTAAGTCCGCCATGTAATATTTATGTTGCTAAAGTTTAAATAAATAAATAAATAAAAAAATAATTGCTCACTTCTCATTTCTTTTATCATTCATTGACAAAGAAATATTGTCTATTTATATAACTTGTAAGAAAATTACTTTGACACTGGCTGCCGCCTCTGTGGTCTAGTGGTTAAGATGCCCGATCTCAGACCTAGGTTTCGGGTTCGAATCCCAGCGGGTGGTACATGTTTGCGTATTCGGTTTGGTTGGTGGTAGGGATTGTTTGTCCGCCTGGCTAGCTTCCACCTTCTTATATAAGCCCTCCAAGCAGTATCCGATTGGGGCGATGCCAATTTGGTCACATTCAACGCTGCCAAAACACAGGCTTGTTTGTTCTCAGCTAAGCGGAGCCCATTTCACCTGGCTCCGACTTTCCGGAATGTGACTGTAGCTATGACTGACAGCCTACAGCTCTTAGGTGTTGAGCTCTCGTCCAACCTCAACTTCGGGCAGTACATCGAGTCCAAAGCAAAGACTGCAGCTAAAAAAACTAGGGGTTCTCTCTAAGGTCAGGCGGTACTTCACGCCAGAACAGCTGCTCCAACTTTATCAAGCACAAGTTCGATCATGTATGGAGTACTGCTGCCACCTTTGGGATGGATCAGCCAAATACCATCTGGCTGCTTTGGACTCGATTGAAAAACGAGCTAAGAGACTCATTGGTGACCCTGCCCTGATAGACGCTAAGCTGCAAAATCTAGAACATCGGCGTAGGGTGGCTCGTCTGTCGGTCTTCTACAGGATTCATTTCGGGGAGTGCGCGAAGGAGTTGCACGACCTAATCCCACCATCCACTTTCCGCTATCGGAGCGCGAGGCGCGAGTTCCATCCCTATGTTGTAGATATGCCACCTTGTCGCACGAGCCGATTCGGTTCAACTTTCTTAGTGCGTACAGCTAGGGAATGGAACGCGCTGCCTGCGAATGTGTTCCCTGAAAGGTATAATCTGGACCTCTTCAAGGCTAGAGTGAATAGGCTATTTCTAGGCAGGCATGTTCCATCCTCGACCGCACCGTCACTTAACATCAGGTGAGGTGTAGTCAAATGCCTGCCTATAACCAATAAAAAAAATATATATATATAAATATGTCGACATAACATCAATGTTTGTAGCATTGTTGTGTTCCGGCAGCTAGATATAAGATAGCCAGTGCCTCACTAGTTGAGGATCCCGGGTGAAGTGCGCTTCCATCTTATCATCACTTAACACCAGGTGATATGAAGGCACTGTGCTTACCCGTACTACAAAAAAAAATGTGCTAGCTAGCCACACGACGTAATCAACTAAGGAAGAAAAAAGAGACGACTTACCCAGTAGTGTTGGCCCACCCGATGCGCAGATGCGGCATCATGTGAGTGGTCTTCTCGATGTGGTCCATGGTCACCTCGAAGTACCACTTCTGGTACACGGCCGAGCCTTCCACGCGACCCACGAATATGTTCGGTCGGACGCTGGAACAATTCGCGACATTAAGTAGGAAAAGATTCAAATTAACTCATTAATTTATCTTGTTAAATTACGATATAAAATTACAGTTATAGATATACGGTAAATTGTTGTTGATTTTATAAATCGTATTTGTAAAATATAATCTTAAAATATTTTAAATGCACAAAAAAAAATTTAAAACTACTCAGTAAAATCTTTAGACACGCTTCTATGTATTCTTGATATTGATGCATTTGATTTGAAGTTAAATCTGGAGTATGACTCACTCACACACAAAACCGTTAACCTAACAACTGCACTGCCGTTTAAAACCTTACAGCATACACGTTAAAGTTCAATCACATTTAAACATGGTCGATGAGTTGTGTTTCCAGCTGTAATTAACCAAAATCTGTTTTGCTAACAACTGCGCTATAAAAAACTTTGTATCACACACATTAGAGCTCAAATCACCTTGACACATGGTCGACCAGTTGAGTCTGCAGCAGTAGATTCTTGCCAGGCAGCAGATAGTCACAGATGTTGTTCTGTGAAGATCTCACCGCCACCCCGTTACCAACGCAGAGGGAACAGAGAACGTCCAGAACCTTCGGGTCGCGGCCGTGCTTTTCTAGCAGCGATATTATCACTTTGATGTGCTCGTCCTGTCAACAAATGTGAGAAGCTTTAGTTCATCATACAGAAAATAATAATTTGTTTTTTGTACCGCTAATGTCCCATTTTTGAGCAAACCTTCCATCTACTCTGATCCCAAACTGTCTCCGGTCAGTCTGGTAACTAATCAGTAGGCTTAGCCAAAGTAACATTAAGAAAACGATAGCGAAGTTCAAAAAGTATAAAATGTATGGGATTGACATAAACCGCGCTAAATCACGTGGTCAATCTTATGTCAATCCCATACATTTTATTCTTTTCGAACTTCGCTATTGTTTTCTTAATGTTACTTTGGTTACAGGTTCGTCGATATATACTTTTTTTATTATAATACACCATATCGTAACTTTAAGGGTGATGATACAATTTGATTGAATTTGATTTATTTAAGTCTGTCAATTTTAGCAGCATTGTTCTGTTCCTACAGTTAGAGATATGATAGCCAGTTTATTACTTGAAAATTTCGGGTACCTTCAAATTTCGGCTTTATCGCTACTTACATCAGGTAAGATGAACATAAATCTCTTCCCCGCTTTGTAAGTAATTAGCCTATATACTGTCCCACTGCTGGGCAAAAGCTTCCATCATTGAAATCAAGTAATCACTACAATTGATAGGTAATGGCTTAATCACCACGCTTGCCAAATGCGGGTTGGTGATCACAAACCCGGGATATGCATCCAATAAACCGAAATACGCTTTTTGTCTGACCCAGGAATTGAACCCTGGTACAGTCAACAGCAAAGGTAACTGATGATTTGTCAAGTTTCTAAATATGAAATCAGTATGAAAATCAAAACTTAAAACTTTTTAAACGCATATCGAAAAATCTTCGAGTGTCTAGTACCTGCAGATTTTGACTGTAGCTATATAGAAAATACCGACTTACACTATCGAAACTTAATTTTAAAATCTAGTAAACATCATCTACTTTTGCTGTTGACTGCACCGCTGATTATTGCGCTGAGCGCTTAGCCCCCTTTTCCCGCTGTGAAATAAAAATAATTTCTCACCCTCATCATGTTCAACGCCTCAGGCGAGTCTATCAGCACACAATGCAGTACGTCCAACATTCCCGTGCCTTCCCCCGAAGCTTGGGACCCGAGTCTTGAGAACAACCAGTTCAGACGGTTCGAGTTGGCGAACTGCGCGCAGTTGGTGTGGTTACCTTTGATGATGGCGGCTGAGAAAGAATAATAATGTTACTCTCGTGCTAGAATGGATATTATTGTAATTTCACAGTGACTTAGTGATCTACAATTACATAGTGATTCTTTGGTGATACACAGACAGGGCCACGTTTCGGTTATTTTTAAAACGTACACAATCACTTCTTAGGGCTTTTTTAGTTTAGACAATTGGTGTAGGATGTCTGCCACACGGTTGCACTGCGTTCCATATTAAAACACAAGCGTGCGGCTGCGTTTAATATGGGAACGATCGGCTGCAGTCGGATACCAAACGTTTTAATTGATTGAGCCCTTAGTTGCATGTTTATGGCCTCGGCCACGAGCTAGTGTCATGCGTCGTGGCAAGCGAATTGAGGGTTTTACTACTACGGTAATGAAGAAATTGCGCGCTGCACTTGATGGTTAGAATATTTAGTCACTGTGGTCTAGTAGTTCAGATCATCGGTCTTAGATCTAATACTATTTTACTAAACAAGCCCGAGCACTTTTTGAAAAAAAATATCTTGCGCGCACGAAATACGGATGTTCACACAAACGGAGTTGGGAACTGAAAATTATCACCGAATGTTTTTTTAGACTAGTTTAACTTACCAAGCAACTGGTACAGGTACCCCGAGATCATATCCCAGCTCTGCCCAGACTCGTCGCCCGCCAAGAAGCCGGCCAAGAACCCTTGTGACGTGATCACGTTGATCTTGTCTATGGCCTCCAGGATCAGATTGAGGATGCCTTCCTCTTGGAACAGATCCTGGCGATTGCGGAGGGCTCGGAACTTGTTCTGCTTCTCTTCGTGTTCTGCAATGTAGAAGATGGTAATATTGCATACTTACATACGTACACACACAACCGGACAGCTTATTTGCGTCTTCGTCAAAGACAACATTGCTGGCCGTGCCGTCTCAAGATGGTGGTGGACGGCATTGAGTCCGCGGACGTTAGCGAACTCGACCTCAAATGGCATGGTTTAAAAAGGTAGTAAGTTTTGATTTTTTATTTACTTATCCTTTTAATTTTGGATCTAGTTAACAATACTATTCATAGATAAGAAAGTTTAAATTTCATTATAATATATATTTCTTTTTAACTTAGATTAAGATTTTACCTTGGGCGACAATTCTTTTCGCGATCCCTTATTTTTCTCCACAATCTTATGTATAAGTGGAGGTATAAGCAGAAAGTCACGTTTATGTAACGGTATCTAAACGTACCCATATCCTCGTCTGGCTGCGCGAAGTAGTTGATCAGATCCTCCAAGCACATCACCATCTCGCCGAGGTTCACTGACGCGAAGAACATCGAGTGGCGCCGGTTCTCTTGCAGAGTTTCCAAGCCACTGTAGTAACATTGGAAAAGTGTAAGCGAAAATGAACTTCATTTAGTTTATAACTACTAGCAAAAGGCTAAAAGGTAACTTGCTACTAAGTAATAAGAGCTACTTTAAGAGCTAAAAATTGGATTGTTGTTACATTTCTAATCATTATAGTGAATCTAATGAAAATGAGTGACCATGGACCCTGTAAAAAGTTAGAAGCATTTCAGGATAAAAATCAAATAAACCTATGTAAAAATAAACGAGAGTTGATTAGTAAAAAACGGTTTACTATAATGAAAATGATTGAAAGCTCACAGATGTTATGGAAATTCTAAATAAAGCTATTTTTCAGGAAACTCTTCTGTAAGAGTAGCACTATTTATGATACAGCAGCCTTGCTTACTGAGACATTATAGTAAAATTTATACAATATGAAAAAAATATGTAAAACAGACACTGTTGATTGACAATTCAATTTTTAATAAGTTTCATTGTTCTTTTTAATAACATATAATGTAATACTCAGCAAAGGTTGCCTCATTTCCATTTGTCACCATTCTCAGATATCTTCAGCCTATCAGGATGGACCGAATCCAGAATTATAGATGCTGAATAACAAATACATATATTTTTAGCCATAACCCATACTGCCTTACAAATAAACAAAGAATAAGGTCCGAATAGTTATTCCGTGTTTTGTTCCTGTCATGTCAACGTCATTTCAAATTAGAGTAAAAGAGGCAAAACACGGAATAACTAGTCGAACCTTATTCTTTGTTTATTTGTAAGGCACATAGACTATAGTTCATAGATAAATAATTGTATCGTGATAAGATTTTGAAAAATTATTTTTAGGGTTTTTCAACTGTTTGTTAATGAATGTCAAGTTCTAGCAATGAAGGTTTAAATTAAGGCAACTATTTGTTAGACTATATGTATTTATACCTAGGTACAGGTGAACTACGTTTAATAATTTGTATAGTGTTCATTTTCTATTATCGGCTAATGACTCATACATAATAGTAACTAGTACCTAATAATGATTTTAACGACTAATAATGATGGGATCGTATGTATTTTTTACAGTTTTAGAAACAAAGTAACCATTAACATTATTGACGTCTTTATCTGCCGCACTTAGAAACATCAATAGACGTTTTAATATACTTTTTACAATGAAAAATCAGAGGTGCTAAGTAATCATTGGGTAATGTTAATCGACGTCTCTGAGTGCGGCAGTAACTGCGGCAATAACTAGTTAGAGTTTAAATTCTTACTCCGGTGATTAAACTAGCAACTAAGTCTTTAGCTAAATCTAAAGCGGTGACGCGATTGCATTTGAATTTACGAACCTTGACGTCCGTTTGCGGCTTGTGGGGTTATTATTAATTAATTACGAGTATAACGTTATTCAAGATAGTTGTGAAAGTCACTAAGCACGATGGCGCTTATCTTATTCAAACTTCATTCTATCTCTTTCATAATAAGACATATGTCTGTGATAAGATTTGAAAAAGTTTAGCGTAAAACTTATTTAGCAAATAGCAGTGCTGGCATGCCAGAGCTATACTTCCTAATAAACTTGAGTGTTCCCATATTTCAGGTGGTGTAATCTTGCGAGTCCTGTGTTCGGCAATTTAAAAAATTACATATTTACATTACATCGTTGAATTGATAATACCTCCTTATAATAATACCTAGCTCTAGAAACGCATTTATCAGTAGTTAAGAGATATTCTTATAAAACTATTCGTAGAAAGTTAGTATTGAAGTTATTTGCTAAACAAACATAAAAGCCTTATTTAAAAGAAAATACTGTTAAAAAAATCCCTAGATTCAAAAGTCGTTACAATAAAAACGTTGAATTAACCAAACTTACTTGATAAACTTGGTGAATAGCGAAGAGCATTTCCTGATGACCCTAGCTGTTCGGGACTCCTCCTCCTGTGAGCGAGAGAAGTCGAGTCCGTCGTCCATCTTGCCTTCTTCGTGCAGTATCGCTTGCTTCTCTTCTACTTTGCCAACGCCTTTCTTCTTCGTCTCATATGACTGTAGGACATAACTAAGTATGTATTATCGAGCTCTGTGATGAAGTGAATATAACTTAATACAGTGCTTCTATTTTATTAATGTCTCTCGGTAATCATCGCATTTCCGAATGCAATCGAATATTATACATCTACATTAGTTATTAGACTTAGCATGTATTTATAGTTTTAATTCAGAACAACGACAACGTACTTTTTTTTTCCTTTAGTTGATGGCTTCGTGCGATTAGCACATTTAGCTAGTGTCAAAGTAATTTTTCTTACAAGTAATACATAAATATACAAATCCTTCCAGTAGGTACATAATGATGATGAATGATAATAGAAATGAGAAGTGAGAAATGATATACTTCCCAACCCCTCGATATCTCAGTAAAGATGTGAGGCTTTACTAAGTCCTCGGGCAGACTTCTTGAGAGAATTTGAAAAGTGAAATAGCACTGTTTTGTTTCATTTGCCAAGACTTATGCACACTCACGAACACTTAACGGTTAATAATTCACCATTATTCCACATTAATATTCGAAAATTTTAGAAAATAAAACAAAACCGCAGACATGACTCTTCACTTTCCCGCCAAGAAGTCTCGGCAACGTACTTTATTGTTGTTTTGTTTTGATTTTCCGCGTGAACTATATAGAGCTGTAAAACTATAAATTGTAAATCAATGACGTATGACAATATAGTATTCATCTCTTCTAAAAGCTACTACTCGCAACTCTAATATACTCTATAATTGATAGAAATCCGATGACCGCCAAAACACGAAGTTTGCCGAAACATTAAGAAAATAAACTTACTGTACATTGTTATTACGTTTTAAGGTTTAAGACAATATAGTAAAGAATTAACAAAATCAGTCCGTATCAGTCCACTGTTAGACATAGGTCCAAGACATCTGCATATTAACCTCACCTTATAAGACAGCCACAAGCCAGTCTCCGAATGTTGTACAATAACGGTGGAGTCACCATACTTGATGATGGGTGCACCTATCACCTCCAGATCCTTGTCTTCTAGAACCACTTTCTGGTCATCCTTCTCTTGACGCAGGCAGAAGGCGCAAGACGCTGTTGTTGCTTCTTCTCTGTAAATAGTATGATGAGCCCACTTGTTAGTTGCAGACTTTACGCCAAAATAGAACTTACTGCCACACTCATAGACTTCATTTATCATGAATGATTACTTAGTACCTACAACATATAATTTTGCTAAAAACAGCATTTTTTTTTAAATCGGCTTTTTTTTGATTAGAAATAATTTATTGATCTCTCAAAAAAGAAATGACTGAGAAGCTTTCCGACAGCAGAATTCAAAGCTGCACCTTCTGGCAATCTAGGCAAAGTGCCTTTAGAATTTAAGAGTTTATAATACCGTAATTGCATCCAACCCTTGCCAATTACTTGAAGACTAAATTATTTCCTTCTTTATTATCCTTTTTTTTAACTGTGTTAGCCAAAGTGCGTTCACACATTGTCTGTATTATAATATGTTCGCAATCGAATTGATAAAATTTATAAAAAAGTAACAACAAATATCAGATTATTTTTAGTTTTATTTAAAATGCGTCAAGCAAACAAATTAATAACAAATATTTTTGTTTCTTAAAAAAAATACGTTCATAGCACACTTAAAAACTCTTTAAACTGTCGAAAACGCCTAACAACAAAAAGTTTACAAAAAAATTACCTGTACAAGCAAAAATAAACCCACCTGCTAACCAAATACAGCTCGTTTTGGTCATTAACCCCCAAATACCGGCCGGTGGTGATATGCCTGATTCTCATTGGATGGTACCAGTTGATAAAGCCTCCCGCCCACTTGGTGCGCGCTAGCTCGAGGCGCCACAGCGAGCGCGCTTGGGACATCACCAAACCGCTTTCGTAGACTACGATACTGCAAAAAACCACACAAAAAAGTGTTAAAAAAATATATATATTTTATTCGACATCTCAAGAGTCTTGTTCGGTTGCATTTTGTTTTATTTCCAAATTCTTGTGTGATATCGAATATTAATGTGTAATCAATCATCATTACATCAAATCAGCCTACAGACGTCTATTGCTGAACAAAGGCCTCCCCCAAGGATCTTCATAACGACCGGTTTTGTGTTGCTCGCATCCAGCGGCTTCCCGCGACCTTCACCACATCGGCGGTCCATCTTGTTAAAGGCCTCCCCACTCTGCGTTTTACTCAAGAACTGTCAGCGGCCATCAGTCCTAAGAGAGATGTGCCCTGCCCTGTTGAGCTTAGCAACTCTTCGGGATATGTCGGTAGCCTTTGTTTTCCTACGGATCTCCTCATTTCAGATTCGATCTCGTACAGAAACCCCAAAATAGCCCTCTCCATTGCTCTTTGAATGACCTTGAACCTGTTTAACTATGGGCTTTCCATAGTGAGCGACTACTGTCACCTGTCTCAGTATCGTATGTAATTACTGCCAACATACACTGATCAAAGACTTTCGTCTTAAGACACTGCGGTATTTGATCGGAATTTGAAATATTGGTAAATTATTGATCAATAAGTGCTCGTGTACGTGCATAAATGTTGGCAAATGATACAAAGTACACAGTTCAACGTCCTTTCAAAATCACTTAAAAGTCCCCGTCGGGTACTCAAGTTTTACGTTATAACTCATAGAATTTACACCTCTAACAAACAAAATAAAATATACCAAATACTCCCTTATTTGGTATACTCCCATACTTAACTTTGGTCTTAGAATCAACGTCTTATCTATGGCAAAATACTGTGAAATTACTGTCACATTTTATTTTGTTTGTTAGAGGTGTAAATTCTATGAGTTATAACGTAAACTCTATAAAGAAACATAAATAGACTCACTTCAACCCGCCTTCCTTTGTCCAAGTACTGGGTATAGTGAGACACTCGTCTCCCCCATGGAAGAACCGTAGAACATCTCCTCCAAACACGTAGCCGACGTACTTCATACGGGATATACCGGTGCCGTAAGGTTGGACCGACCAGTGAGTCACGTGGAAGGAGGCGTTCACTATGGACACTTCGTTCTCCTTCGTCGTGTGCTGTTGAAAATAAAATTAAAGTGGGTAAGGAAAAAAAGTTTTTTTTGTGCAAAAAACAAAATATTATTTCTTATACAAAGCAAATAAATTATTGCAGTTTTTTTTTCTACTTGATCGTGTGTTGTTTGAAAAAAATCATCCAGGCTCAGGAGCTCGAGAGGGAAAGGTTTCCATTAAGGAACCCTATTCGAAGGTTCCTCGAGTTCCTGAGACTGGGTGACTTTTTCTAGTAAATATTTTATCTTGTTTAAATAATAATTTAAAAAAAAATTAAAAAAAAGTTAAGTAACAAAACCTATTTATCATAAAAAAAATATATATATTATTTATAAATCTTACACTATAGACATATCGTTCTCTTTCATCGTGTGCTGTTGAAAGTAAAGTGCCTAAAGTTAAAAAGCCTTAAACATTATTTTGGTAAACTTTATGGAGCTATTTCATTACAGCTCGGCCACAGCCACGACCACTTTGCGGCGATTGCGCAATTTCTCTATTCATTGCGTCCTTCCTGTAATAGCACCTAAATAGTGCAGTAGTATAACGCGCAATGAACTAGAAATACGTTTGCCGCGTCGCAAGATGCTCGTGCTCGTTTTATGGAAAACACAATTGTTTTTATTACATTTTCTCTTCGATATTTAACGGTAGCCGGTTTCATTGACCTTCACAAGTTCAGTGAAAACATTTGAATGTCTCGATCAGATTTTAGTTAATTATTAAAAAGTCTGGTAATGTTAGCTTATAATACGTGTGTATGTCATAGATTTTCAATTTTCTTTTCAAAGAAAATAAAGCCACAACGGCCTGTTCTTTAGATTCATTAAAAGTGAATTTTGTTAGAGTTTTTATGGAGGTTATAGTAATTTTTATTTTTTATTTGAAACAACAAAACATTACAAAATATGTCTCATACAGCTAAAAATTAAGAAGCTTACTAACTTTGTAACCAACAACAATATTCAAAAAGATATGATATAAACTTGATAAATACAAAAATAAAAACGACGGGTTGCACTCCGGGAGTGCCGGCAGAAGTGAAAACTTGAATATAAACGTTGTGCATTTTTGATATTTTGGAATGGTTAGGGAATAATTTTGCACGAATTGCTTCAATTATCAGTATAAAAGTACTATCATTTATGTGGTAGAATACAATATTTATTTATTGCGCTATCGTACACAAACATGGCAATTTATATTACATTAAAAAGCACTCTAACATTCGCGCAAGCGCTCTGCGCCGCCTAAACGGAACAGCAGGCATACATTTTCGCCGCGCCGTAGAAAGCGAGGGGGATACTTCCTCTCCTACGCCGCGCCAGCTGTCATCCGTCTTATGAATTTTCGATCAGGCCACGTGTCCTGACGGTCACGTGTCCTGACGCGAATTTAACATTTTTTACCCTTTACAAAAAAAGTGTACAACGCCGATAAAGAAGTTTTCACTTAAAAAAAAAACACCAAATATCTTTATACTCACCAAATATCTTTCAGTGGCGACTGACACTAGAATCAAGTCATCTCCCACTCGCACCTTTTCACCCTCGGATCTGTGGAGAAGCAATTACATATTTATGATCTTGGTCTAAATCGGAACTCGCGGGTCGGCTAGGTGAGGGGCCGGCTAATGAGACGCAAACCCGCTCCACTAGCTGTACAGCATCTGGATTTCGCTTCTGCTACAGAATAGGACAGAGCAGAGAAGTCAATCCGCAAGAACGTGTATCTAAAATAGCAATACTAGCCACGACAAAATAAAGTTCAATTCAGATCGCAGATCGAAAGGTGCGAGGCACGTCTAGGAGGCGGTTGCCACAGCTGCGAACCGTCTCTTCCTATCGCGTAGCTCTTCCTGTTGGCCTGTTTAAACAGGTTCGCCGTAAGCTTTATAACTAAAGTATGAATTTGAAAAAGAGATCCCGATAGATGACGTGCGCTTCCACCTTTGGCCTTGTCATCACTTAACATCAATTGAGATAAAGGTCAAAGTTTTTTTGTTAGACAGTTTACTGATTGCCTCGGACGGCATTGTCAGGGCCACCAGACTTTATTGGGGACGGCGGGGAAATTAAAGAGTTCCTCAAGCCGTGTGAAACGAAGCACCGTCAGCGGTTTTCTAGAGGGATCGGCATCACGTAAGTGGGCAAGGCATCATGCAAGTACGTGTCCCCGTACCCTACTAGATTCTCCGAGGGGTTCTTGAGAGGAACAAAAAGTATTCAGTGTAGTAGAAAAGAGGTTCTGCCAAAACTCCTCACCTCTGCTTGCTGGCCGGATGTAAAGTCCACCAGCACGCCTCTCCCTGCGAATGCTCCTGCAGACCCACGTCGAACGCCAACTTGTCTTGAGAAGATGACGTCGATAGACACGCCAAATACTACGGAAGGTATGATGAAAGTCAGTCATAGTACAGTCACGGCTGTGATTTTTGCGTATAAAGTCAGTCATAGTACAGTCACGGCTGTGATTTTTGCGTATAAAGGCCAATTTTGGCGTTCTGGATCTCAGAAACAAAAATACATTAACAATTTTGACTTATTGAATAGTGTAGTAGATGTAGAATAGCTATTGGCATAGTTCGTAGCGGCCTCGCTTTTTGTAAATTTTGCTTAACTTTTTAATTAAGCCCAAAATAGCAGAGAAATATTTCATAAAATGCGCGAAGGCACTTTTTTGAGCTCATAGGTTAAACTACTGTTCTCAACAAATGAAATAAAAAAATTAAATGTTATCTCTTATATAGTCGTATAGTTCGTAGCGGCCTCGGAATTTTAGATATCATTGATTTTATATAGAAAAAAAATCATATTCTAAACCAAAAAACTTCGAAAATAGCTTTAAGTTAACTGTGAATTTCTCCTACGAGTATCTACGATAATATTATTGAGCTAAATTTATACCAGAATAATTGTGACTTTATGAGGAATAAAGATTTTATAATTTTTACAGCATGAATTAATTATCCTATTTAAAAAAAAACGCTAAATACAACTGCAAAATTACTAAATGCGATGCGCCGGCCGTCCGAACGATACCTATTCTCGTAGAGTAAAGATTTGTAATAGGGCTCTTAACACAATGGAATAAGAGTCAAAACTAGATAAAAGTGTAAACATGTTAATGCTAGTGACTGTACATTGCTGCAGCGGCCGGTAAACATGTAAAGGCCGAGACGAAGCCACAGCACATAAATATGTAGAGAGGTTTAAGATCAAGCTAAGAACGATAAACTTGCGGCATCTTATTTAAATGGACGTATTCGATCATCCGATTATGCTGCTGAAACCGCAGCAAGGAAAAAAAAACACAAATATATAAATGTATGCCACACATACGTATTTGTGCCGTTTACTGTGGAAACAGGAGGTACGTGGGGCACCTAGGCCAAATTATTTATTTCGGAGCTGGGTCGGCGTTGCAGGGACAAGGGCTATACGACCCCCGCTCCGGAGCATACCTGGTCCAAAGAGTTTCCTTAGCCATATAGCGGGGTAATGCTGCAAGCTGATGGGAACCTTTGGGTCGAGTACGGTTCGAGGGGGCTAGCATATATTGATATGAACTGTTGGCTGTTGGTATTTGTGACTGTATTTGTTTTGTTTTTGTATTAGTTAATAAAAGGTCAGTTTTACTAAAAAAATAATAATGACTATTATTATTGTGATCTAAATTTTTTGCTAGTTTCCTGAGATACTTACATTATAAAATATATTTTTTTTTCAGGAATTTATGGTATTGAAATAAACAGATTTAATTGTGTAGTTTACGTGAGCTGATACTCATAAAGGCGGAGTCCATGAGATAAATGTGACATCACCACACCCCATTGATGTATAATCTTTTAATTTCAGGAGTTGTGTGTAGAAATTCGTTTGGAATATACAGATTATTATTATTTCTTTTTATTTATTTTTTATTATAGGCTTACCAACATTTGCTAACATAAATATTCTTTTAAATTCTTACAAACTAAGTAACATAATGTTGCAAACACTTAAAGTTAAAAATAATAATAATAATAATAATAATAATAATAATAATAATAATAGTAATAATTACTTAATTTGTATAACTTTGTAACAATTGTAATTTGTCTTGTGTATGTAAATAAATAAATAAAATAAAATAAATAAACACCTCATGCAAAAAGAACATTTAAGTATAGTCGACAATGGAATTGCTTTACCACCTTAGAAGTGAATTTTGTTTGCAATAATAAAACAACAAGTTCTTTTTTTGTTTAAAAGACCAAGAGATACGTTATCATTATTGACAATGAGCCTTAGCGAAATTTTATTGTTATGGAAGTTTTTGTCAAAAGTGATAAAGCAATTTCATGGTCGACTATACTTAAAGACTAGTATTATTTAATAAAAATAATTAATAAAAATAAGCTGAACTATTAGGGGGTTTAATGAAACAATAATACACAAATAAAAAATAATTTGAAATTGAATTGAATTGAAATCGAATGTTACACTAAAAACAAAACAAAACATTCAATATGTTTTATTTAGTCATTAATCGTTGGTTCATTATTATTTATTTATTATTAATAAATTCGGTTCATTATTATTATTCGTAGGTATGTTTTTTTTTCTCAGCTATGAGCTGGTTTTCTCTGCAATGACCCGTAATTAAACCAAGTAATTACAAGGGTGTGGTGTGATGTCTTTATTATTATTATTATAAATTATCGGGCAGGCAGTTGAAACAACTGATAAGTGCCTGTAGTCTGCTATACACCACTGGTCTTATCTTAGTATACACTAACACACTATTTGTGACAAAATAGTTCATCTTACGATATAAAAATTATCTTATAATTATAAATTATTCATTATCATCTTACAATGGCAACTATTTTGTCACAAATAGTAAAAATTTTTATAGACAAAGTAAAGATAATCATAAACAATCTAATCCTTACCATGTCACTGTTCAAGTGCCGCAACAGTATAGCGTTGCCGTAAAGTAGCGTTCTGTGTCCAGACCCTGTGCCTTTACCCTGTAACAGAATAACATACGAACTTATACTTAACAACGTGTAGAATAAAGTTGAATATTGATTGTTCGGTGCAATAACCAAATTAAGATCAGGGTCAACAATAAAGTAAGTACTTATCGAAACCGAGTAAGCTAAAATAATAAAAAAATATTTTAAGTTAAGTGAAAAGTATATAATATAACAATTTAATAATATATTATCAAAGTTTTAATAGAGAAAGAAATATATATATATAGATTATATTAATGAAGTAGTTGGTTTTGTACTTACCGTCATTAAAAAAATATTTTTAGGAATATTATTTAAATAATGATTTGAAATCGGATGGAAGTTCACTGCAAGTCTTGACTTTTCAATTATCCCTTTCTTTACACACAACAAAGAATGGGAGAGTTGTTAAAACAAATAAATAAAATACAAATATTAAAGGAAGCAAATAACAAAATTATTAAATGAATATTATAAAATTATCAAAGAAAAATTATTTCTATGGATGTTTGTACTTATATAAGAAGAAATGTTAAGGGACTGAATTATATTAAATTTAATAACTATAACTGACTAATAATAATATTTACTTACTTAGTATAATATTTATTAATCAACATCCATAAAAAAGTAAACTCACCAAAAGCATGCATTAATTTATTTTTTTGAATTTTCAACACAATTATTGAATATAAAATGGTAATATTAGTGTTGACAGCGAAAATAAAAAATATCAAACAATTTTTTTATCAATTATTGTTAAAATGAAATCGGAAACAAATGACCAAAAAATAGTAAATTTTGCCAATTCATCAGAATTTAGTGGTTGATTCATGCAATTCTGTTTTGTTTGTTTACCGAATCCCAAGAATACTCACTAAATTTTCTTTTTCCTGGAAAATTAAGCAATTCTTCAGGGCAACATTATTCACAAGAGGATGGAAACAGTTAAACACAAAGTAATGTGTACAGTAATTCAACGATTTGCCTTTTAAAATCTTTGGACGAATTCTAAGTGAACGTTTTGCTGCGAAACTTTTGTGATTCGTTTAGGTCTTTAGACAGATTCTATTAAATTAAAATAATTTTATTAAATAAACTTTTACTATAATAAGTAGTAAGTATTCTATTCTATTCTATTATGTTTATGTGCTAGTAATACTTGTTACAAATTCGGTATTAAACCAACTTTTATAATAATAAGTATGAAGTATTCTATTCTTTATTTAAATGTGCTAGTAATACTTGTCCTTAATTCGGAACTAAACCTTACGTATCTGGTTTTTATTAAAATAACATTTTATAATTGCATCATTTTGTGTAATGCAGCGTTGCAGACAAGACTTATTTGATTTATTAGACAGTTTCGGAAAAACATCCTATTATTATTATTTTAAAAATCATATTTTATATTCTGGTAACTAATCTGAATTCTGAATTATCCAGACTAGCCCGTATCTAGATTTCATAACATTTTGGATATAATACCATTATGTATAATTAAAATTGAAATATTATTAACGACTTGACAAATATGGTCTACTAGACCTAAAACGAACACAAACAGAAGTTTAACAACAAAACAACTAGACATTGGCTCTAGCGTTATTATAGTTATATCGAAGATTATTCAAAGGTGAACAAGATATTGGATAGGTGTTGCTCTGTTAATTTTTATAGTAAGGTATAACATTTATTTTAATTAAATATACAACGGTTAAGTGATGTTGATACTTACAGTTTCGGAGCCGGCCGCTGTCACGAGTTCCTGAAGAGCTCGCACTGAAAGAGCCTGAAACGGTCACAAAAAGAACTTTAGTTGCAAAAAGCACTTTGGTATTTTATAAGTATAAAATTGTATATTGTTTTCGGAAGTTTACGCGAACACTACACATTGAAATGAAACAACTTTTACGGGTCTACTCGCGTTTATTTTACACATTACTTATATAATTTATCCTGACGTTTCGAACCCTTTGCAGGAAGTCACCCTGTGACCACGGACCCTGCGAAGGGTTCGAAACGTCAGCCCCGTAAACGCGAGTAGATCCGTAAAAGTTGTTTCATTTCAATATAAAATTGTAATAAAAAAAATATACAGGGTCACTCTTTTATCACCGTCCAAACCTTCTGAGATGACTCCCGTGATACAAACGAACAACTCTTACTATCGGACCAACTCCCTAACTCGAAAATAAAATTCAGATGTTCCATACATTTTGGTCGAATGAATATTGTAATAGTAATAGTAATAGTAATAAATTTATTTGTGAAATGTAGGTATTACAATAATAGATGACAATCGTTTGTTACTAGGTATCACTACACTTCGACCTTATCTAAGGTATACAAATACATTTAAAGGACCATGCCCAGTTATTAATTACAATTAATTAATTACAATATTAATTACAATATAAATCTAAAATAGTAGTTATTATAATATAAAATGTCGGAAGATGATTGATTAACATAATTTCAGAATTAAGAAGTACAAACAAATTAATAATATTATGGTCATTTAAAAACAAACATTGTTATTTAATTGTATCATTTAGAAATTCCTCTATTGTGTAATAAACCTTGTTGTTGTGATGTTTTATAAGGGACAGCTGACTTTTATTTTCGAGTTAGGAAGTTGGTCCAATAGTACCTAAATTTTCGAGTTAGGGAGTTGCTCCAATAGTAAGAGTTGTTCGTTTTTATCACGGGAATCATCTCAAAAGGTTTGGACGGTGATAAAAAAGTGACCCTGTTTAAATAGGCTATCTCTATCTGGCACCAGTTTTCGACAAGAACACACACACAGAACAATAAAGTTGAACCCAAGACCTTCGGGTATCGGACCGGCCACCGAGACAAGGCCACCTAATTTTAAGAAATCGAAGACAAATGACAAATGTCTATTTTCGTTATCTACCATTTTGTTGAAAGTCGACTTTTATAATTTACTTTATATTTTTACTATCTATCGTTTTATTGAAAGTGCCTATACTCGTATACTATAGTGCTGCTTTAAGAGATATAAGTAGATCACCTTTGCATCAACATAGGCGACCGATAAATATTTTTTTTGTAGCAGATACAACGTCGCTGCATTCATCAGTTAGTTTCACAGTTACCAGCTTATTTTTTATGTCCCCACTGCTGGAGCACGAGCCTTCCCTATGGATGGATAGGGAGAACAGGCCATAAACCACCACGCGGGACCAGTGCAGATTGGTGGTTATTAGCGACTGCTAATGCAACCGGGACCAACAGCTTTACGTGCCAACCGAAGCACGGAGGCGCTCGAGATGATACATTTTTGGTCACCGGCTTTTGCGAAAGTTGCTTAAGGCAACGCATCGCTAAACAATAAATCTCATACGTTTTGATACGAGCGTTTGCGCCCCGTACCATAAGAAAAACTGTTTTTTTTCCCTTCAAATTAAAACTACAAATTATTTAAAAAAAATGAACTACAATTTTGAAGTGTGTTAAGACTAATCTACTAAGAAAATTTAAATGCTTAAATCGATCTGGTTAGCCTGTAAAATGCAAATCTATGTTTTAAAAGAGGTTACTTTGATATTTTTTTCTCTGTTATAAAAGTTGACAAATCGTGTTTCTGCAACTAGCAAAATGAAGTCAATTAACTGAAAAATCATGTCATCAAATATCACTTTCATATGTTTTGTAATTGTTGGGAAAAATCAAGATCCCGCCACGTAAATTTCCAATGCGTCGCCTTAATCTTAGCAATCGCAGGCTGAGCGCGTTAACCTAACCTCTGCGCCATCGATTATCAATTGCATTAATGATTAATTATTAATAGTAGCCGATGATAATATTTTCATAATGAAACCTACGTAAATATTAGTTTCTAGCACTTCTAAGAATACTGTATTACTCATAGTCTGGTTTTGGCACACCTGAATCAAATTTATGAATAACGCAGTGACCGCGCCAGTGAACTAAAAAGCTATACTTAGCCATTTTTGTTTTACGTTTCAATTTGAATGCGGTATTGCTGTTTTTTTTGATAATTCACAACAGTTTTTTTAAACTCGTCGTCGATCGTTAATTAATAAAATATAAATAGGTATTAGTAAGTTGATTAGCATTTTTAAAAAAAACCAAGCTTTTTAAAAAAACTACATTGGTAAGTAACTGAAAAAAGTAATTTTAATATGCTACATTTTTTTTATAAGTGAATTACTTAAATTACAGTCTTCTCTAAAGAAGTGTCCAGCATATCAATAAAATGGATTATTGCTGTTTTCAAAAAAAGTACAACATTATTTTCCCAACTTCCACATGTTTGAAAATTTTAAAAATGTATTAATAATTTCGGACAGACAAATGTACAATCTAAAAGCACGATTAAACAGCAATATTGTTATCCGTGAACACGGAAATGTAAATACCTAACTTTTATAGCCTTTTAAACAACATACAGCAAGGTCTTTACCAAAAGAGTACGATTATTGAAATGTTTTTTAGTCTTAAGTACCTGATATAACGATTTTTATAAAACTTATAATAGTTATACAACAGCAAAAATAACAAAAGTGTCGTTTCGTGCGTGAACTCGTGAGCAAGCTGCCCCCCGACCGCCTAACCGATCGCTTTGACTACGCGTATAGTTTATGACGTCATCATCTTGCCACCTCGCACCGCCTATGAAAGCAATATCAAAAGCTAAAGGCTATAGCTTTCGATATTGCTTTCATAGGCGGCACGAAACGACAAGATGATGACGTCATAAACCACACACGAAGTCAAAGCGATCGGTTAGGCGGTCGGGCCCCTGGTGTGAATTATTTAAGAAGTGTAATACGGGCGATATATTCTTTTCAGGAATGTTTTTAAGAAATCAGTGCCGTTTGTCGAAATTTTCTGCAGATAACACTTAACACTAGAATACAGACACAGTAATTCCAGCAATAAATAACCCTCGTCTACCATGAGGCAGCCAGTGTGACATCTACGGCTTAGCCTACACCTGGCTGCTGATGCTGCCACTGTCAACCAATCTATGGCCTAATATAAGCATCTTCTGTCTCATCTCTCACCTGCTCGATGACAAAGACGCACTGACAGGTCCGGCGCAGCGGTATGTTTTTGTCGGCGATCGAGAAAGCAACACGACTAGACCATAGACACAGTAAGGTAATAATAATATACCACCTGATTCCAGACGTGGCGACTATGGCCTATTCTCTTACGTCCGCTGACGCTGCCACTCTCAACCAGTTTATGGTCCTATTTGATCATCTTCTGTCTCATCTCTCACCTGCTCGATGACAAAGACGCACTGCGACAAGTCCGGCGGTATGTTCTTGTCGGCGATGTTCTCGAGAAAGCAGTGCCTGTTGCCGAAGCCCTCGGCGGCCAGGCACACTCTCTCCCCGGTGGCCGTGCATGACAGGCACACCATGTCTTCCTGTGAACGGAAAAACGGCAAGTAAGTCACGTTATAAGGATGCTTTTAAAAAATAGTGACCGGATGCCTAGTGTAAGTTTTATTCGCCAATCGATTACGATAACGAAAACAATAATGTATATGGAACTAGCACCCGCTCGCGGTTTCACCCGCGTGGTTCCCGTTCCCTTGGGAATATCAGAATAAAAAGTATTCTATGTTTTAATCCAGGTTATAAACTATCTGTATGCCTAATTTCATCCAAATCCATTTAGTAGTTTTTACGTGAAAGAGTAACAAACATCCATCCATACTTACAAACTTTCGCGTTTATTATATTAGCATTATTAGTCATCAATAAGTATAGCAACACATTCGTCGTTCACTTTGACTCGTCCAACTGTATTCGTAAAGCAGTAATTCAGTATAACACAGCCTAGCCTTAGAGCATTAATGCTCTAAAGAGTAGCTGTCCAAAGCTTAATATATAAAAGTATTACTGCGATAACTGTGAAAACAAGATGCTTCTATACAGACTGACTTTTTTATCACCGAAACCTTCTGAGATGACTCCCGTGATACAACCGAACAACTCTTACTATTGGACCAACTCCCTAACTCGAAAATAAAATTCAGCTGTTCCATACATTTTCGTTGAATGAATATTGATGTTCTGTATGGAACAGCTGAATTTTATTTTCGAGTTAGGGAGTTGGTCCAATAGTAAGAGTTGTTCGTTTGTATCACGGGAGTCATCACAGAAGGTTTGGACGGTGATAAAAAAGTGGCCCTGTACATGTACGAGCCACTACATGGGTTTTTTCATGGTCTTTTCACAACCGCAACAGCACTGCTTAAATACAGCTTTAAAGACATGGTGACAAACGAGGAGTATTAAAATTTTGCAATACAAATAATACTTTAGCTTTAAGCACCAAGTTCTCCGTATTTTTTTTATATCGGTTAATAATCAATCAAATGACACTGTTCCAACATGTTAAGCAGAAGCGGAGTCAAGATGCGAGATAGATAGGAGAGCATCATTGTGCCTCACTAGCCGACGTTACTTTACAATCCTGCAAGCTGCTTAAAATTTAAGGAACCTATCAAAACTTTCTCGAAATTTTCAATGAAAAATATAACAGATACGCGGAAGCCTGCTGACTTTTAAATGGAACCCACTTCAGGCGTTTGTGGTCTAGTGCAGGTCGCACTAGACCACCAAAGCGATTGTAGATAATTTAATAGTGATATTTTTTTCAGAATCATAGAAAATAATAATAAAAAAGCCCTTTTCAGCCCAGCAACTTATAAACTTAGAAATAAATAGAGAGCTTTTTAAAAAATAAACTGTCATGTTTTCGTCATTCCTTGCCAAACTGGAATGCTTTGTGTCCATAACAACCACACGAATGGGGGACAATAGACGACCCGAGACGAGAGAATAACATTTCGCCGGGGATAGTTCAAAAGCGCGTAAGTGGCATTAATAGAAACCGTGTAAATTTTACTCAAAGATGGAAAAATCAAAACAGGGTACTACTGTTATTGACGTAGATAGATAGATAATACTTTTATTGCAACACTATAAAACAATCTTGAACAAAAAAATATGAATAATTTACAAAGTTACAATTTGGCGGTCTTATCGCTTTTAAGCGATTTCTTCCAGACAATCAGTCGGATAGAGAGCTAATAAACTGTTAGATCAGAGGTGAAACTATTAAAACATACTACGTACACACGCCTACACAGCGACCTACCACAAACTGTAAAATTTCCTCAATCGACTTTGAACTTTATGTATATATGGCACACGGTTGAACGTTTATTGAAGAAATTTGACAGTTTTGGATAGGCTGATGTGCAGGCTATACTTTTTTTACAGAAAACTAGTACTCACTCGCAACTAGGGTCGCCACCTTTTTTTTAGGACGAATAAAGTATTTTTTCATTTTGTAAGAACAAAAATAAAGTACATAGTAAAAAAAAAGAGTATTTATTTATTTGTCCTTAAAAACGTATTTTTGTTGCTCTTACATTCCTCTTACTCGTCAAGTCAGGGAGGCTGTAATGTAATAGGTACTCCAAATTGAATCTGAAATGCTACATTAACCTTTTCATCGCCCAACTATCCTGCACGCGATGTCCCGCTGTACGCCAACGTATAAATGTATTTTAATAAAGTAGGTACAAAGAAGAACTTCTATAGAAGTGCTGGCGTGGGCGGCACGAAAATCTCAAACTTCTATAGAAGTTGTTGGCGGTAAAAAGGTTAAAGGCAAAAGCTCCTAACGAGGGAAGACCTGAACATATTTTTTTTTCTTCTGAAAAGTCTGGTGTTTTACACTTCCGAGCTACTTACGCGCTTTTGAACTACACCAGACGATTTCTCATGGCACCAAAACCCGGTCAAGGTGAAAACTGCCATAACGCAATTTGAAATGGTTTAATATCGAGTGCAGAAGTGGCCATATAAAAAGTTGTTTTTACTGCTGTTTCAGCATTCGGATGTTTTGTTTACAGCCGCATAAAACTAATTGTTACATGTTAATGAAATGAGTTTGGGCAATTCAGACTGTTTAGGATAGGCGACTCAGACGGTAAATTTTGAAATAACTCTTTCGAGAAATAAATTATTTTCAATTAAAAAAAATAAGTTTTTTAAGCAGAAAGGTAAATTGAAATGTATGGAACAGCTGGATTTACATCGCGATTTCAGAGTTTTTTCTTTTTTGTTTCTTTCTTTTTATAAGCAAGTACCTCAAAGTTTTGGTAGAAGTTAAAATATAATATATGTGTATAATGATTTTTCTTTCCTTGCCCAAGTATCTATACTAATATTATAAAGCTGAAGAGTTTGTTTGTTTGTTTGTTTGTTTGTTTGAACGCGCTAATCTCAGGAACTACTGGTTCGAATTGAATAATTCTTTTTGTGTTGGATAGTCCATTTATCGAGGAAGGCTTTAGGCTATATAACATCACGCTGCGACCAATAGGAGCGAAGCATCAGTGAAAAATGTTGCAAAAACGGGAAAAGAGCCTAAAAAATTAAAAATGCTGCCGAAAGTCACTATTCCACGCGGACGAAGTCGCGAGCACAGCTAGTTTGTTAATAACACACGACTTTAAAGTTTATACTGACACCCCCCACCAACCGTCAGGTCATAAAGTAGGTGTCAGACAACCTTTCGCAAGCAGAAGGGACCATCTGCGTCAGGTCATAACGCCAGATCAGGCCGCGCCGAAGCGCATTCTTCATCCAGAACTGTTAAGACTAGTGTCACAATAAATAATAGTACAAGTCTAGTGGCTGGAGTGACATGCCCCGTGGACACGTAAAGCCCATTACCTAAATATCCAGATAGGTTTCCGGAGCTGTAAGCTCGCTCACTTCTCGTTGCACTAAGAGAACAACTCGCAGTTTTCACTGTTCGGGTCGTCAACTCTAAAGTCGACTACCAAATGTCCTCTTTGGTTGCGGAGTTGTAAGCCAACTCACTTCTCAGTACCCATCGACCTGGATGGGTACCCACCTCCTAGGTAGAGGACTAGGTAGAGGCCTAGATACCTACCTCGCCAGTTTCACAATCCTACGCGGCTGGCTTAGCCGGAGACATTGCATCTAGCGGGCGCCTCTACTTGTTATCCAGACTAGCGCCGGAGATGTTGGTAGCCTACTCAATGAAAACCACCGAGCAGAACAAAGGACAACTCACGTGCCCCGCAAATCCTTTCGCCTCGGGCCCCACTGAAACTGCTACTGTACGCCGCTCGCTGCGCACGAGATGGAAGCCTGGCCAGACCTCAACCAGACAAACGAACATTCCCACCTCTACAGCTAACCACATAGCCACCACGAGTCCAACCCATGTCCGGGCCCTGCCGGAGACGAACGCGAAGGTCTAGGATCCGAACTCCCGTGGTACCCTTGAAAAGACAGCCGGACCCGTAGTACCAGCTGCCATACCCTATCTATCGGGGTCAGTAGATAGGGACCAGCCCCCCGACCGCCTAACCGATCGCTTTGACTACGCGTATAGTTTATGACGTCATCTTGCCACCTCGCACCGCCTATGAAAGCAATATCAAAAGCGAAAGGCTATAGCTAACGATATTGCTTTTATAGGCGGCATGAAACGACAAGATGACGTCATAAACCACACACTAAGTCAAAGCGATCGGTTAGGCGGTCGGGGCCCTGGTTAGTAAGTAGATAGGTAGATAGATTCGGTGGACAATTGCACAGTCACCCACGACCTTGTAGACCAATTAAGATTGTTTGGCACGCCTAACGCTAAACAAATACGGTCTTGACCGGGTTTGCTGGTGTCATCGGCAAATACATAGCGTTTGACCAATATTCTGGCATGGAGCCCTAGTTTATACTAAGCGCATTCTATTCGAGGTCTTAACCTCAAGTTTGATATTTATTAACGGGATATTTCACGAGTTCGTTCACGTAGATTTTATTTAATAAAAGTAAAGTAAAAGTAACATAGTCTATTCTGTCCCACTGCTGGGCAAAGGCCTCCATTATTGAAATCTAGTAATCGCTAAAATTGATGGGTTATTGGCGTAATCACCACGCTTGCAAAATGCGGGTTGATGGTCACAAACCTGGGCTGTGCATGCATAGAAAAATCCGAAACACCCTTGCCCGGCCTGAGAATTGAACCCAGAACCTTCGGGAATCGGACCGAACGCTTTGCCACTGGGCCACCGAGAAATAGAATTTTGAATAATGTTATAAATAACAATGTTATATTTTTTGACAGTGGAAAATCAGCCCTGCCCAGACCCGACCTAGTCTCGACAGGGATTATTTATTTATTTATTAAGGACAGTCAGCGAAAACTTGTACTAAATAAAAACTATGTAACATACAATAATATCTTAAATGCTAGTACAGCCTTCTATTATTGACCGCCACGGCAAATGTGGAGAGTTTGTGTAAATTTTAAAGAAGGAAAAACTACATCAGTAATAACAAACTTAACAATATAAATAAGAGCAAAAAATATACAACTCATTTTAAATGCTAGTAAGAATTACGTAGGGTTTACGTAGCTTTCGGACATCAGTTTTCCATTAGGGAGGAGGAGGGGTCCTACCCACTAAAAACCACTGTACATCCCCACGTGCCGCTAGGATGACTGGGATCGCATACTTTGCCTGTCCTGGGAATTGAACCCAAGAGCTTCTGTTATCGAGCCAAACACTTTACTATTCGGCCACCGAACCGAAGCATTGAGACACAGATTTTTTTTTTTGAAAAGAGTTTGCTGATTGCCTCATACGGCATTTTCAGCTTCACCGGGCTTGTTTGAGGGCGGCGTGAAACTTAAAGCACGTTCCTCAAGCCGTGTGAAACGAATCACCTTCGGAGGTCTTCTAGAAGGAACGGCATCGCGCACTAGTGCGTGTCCCCGTGCCCTACTAGATTCTCCGAAGGGTTCGGATCGGACCGGAGAGCGGAACCACCCGAGGACGCCTCTAAAAACTCGGACCTCGGCTCGGGTTGACCGGGCCGTGGCCGTGAGAGAAGCGCCCAGGTACATGTCTGTACCTGGTATAGAGCGCGTGTGAACCAGTTCGTCGTACCCTTGTTCTACGAGCACGGTGTCTTGGGCATTTAGAGGATCGGGCGGGGTTTAAAGTACGCCTGATTAAGATATTCATGTAATGGCATTTCAAGCGATTCTAATATAAAATAGAACTTGTAAAAAACAATACAAAAGAAAAAAAGTTGAAGTCAGTTATTAGTACTTTATGTGTGTTGACTTTGCCGATAAAATCAGTCAACCGGAACTGATGTTTAAGGTCCACCAAACGCTAAAGTGGCTTTCTTAGTCGATTAAGCAAATAAGGGTTGGTATAATGCGCCACGTTAACGTTAGATCAGTATGTAAACTTAAAATTTTATGGTAAATAAGGTAAAGTATTACATCATCATCATCATCATCATCATTATCATCGGCCTATATTAGGCCACTGCTGGACATAGGCCTCATAAGTATTACATACTATGTTATATTTAACTTTTAAAATATATATATTTTTTTAAAGAAATTGTATAGGAACAACGTCTCACTGCTGGGTTCAGGACTTCCCGTATCAACAATACTTAGCACATAGACACGGGCCATATCCCACAACGTTGGCCAAATTGGCCAATTAGGGCTTGATAACGTTACCGAATTCCCACTATAAGTACCGGTAAGTAACGTTATTTCTATAAAGTTATTTGGTACCGATAATGCAGGTAACGTTATTTATAAAAGTATCGCTACTTATTTCGTGAAATATTGTGCTTTAGCCAATCCGCGTAGAGCGGTTAGTTAATTTACCGGTAAAAATGCCACCCAGGTAACGATACCAAGCCAGTATTTTTTTTACCTGTATTGTCCAATCAACCAGAACGTTCAACAATAATACGTAAAGCAAAAACTTTGCACCCCATTTTTACGAAAATTGCGCGGACGGAGGAGTATGAAATTTCGCACACTTATAGTTTATATAGAGAAGGTTATTCAAATGTTAATATTTAAAAAAAAAATATGCATAAAAATACATTAAATCAATAAAACAAACATTACACACACTACCATGTATTTGACACACACGCATAAGTATTTGACACAAACGTTTAAATACTCTTTTCAAAAATTTCAAAAATCTGTCAATGCCAATCCAAACTCACATTCTATCTCTTTTAATTTTTCATTGCTTAGAATACAATTCGTGCAGCCTTAATAAAATTACGATCGAATTTCGACCACTGGGCGACCACTAGTTTTTTTAATGTCTTACTGGTAAGCACATGGCCTTCATTCACCTAATGTTAAGTGATGATAAGTCCAAAGGTGGAAGCGCACTTCACCCGGAATCCTCAAATACTGAGGCACTGGCTATCTTATCTCTAGATGCCGGAACACAACAATGCTACAAACATTGATGTTATGGCGACATATTTAGATAAAACTATTTAAACTACCATGGTCACTTGCAATAGAGTAATTATTAACGGGATTCTTACCATATTTATTATTGTAGTAATTCCACATGCTGGCGCATACAACTGTGCCGAAATATCGGATGCTCACAAATAATAAACATGGTAAGAATCCCGTTATTAATTACTCTATATTTAGATAAGATGATGGTAATTAGCTAGGCGGATAAACAAGCCCTACCACCAACCCAACCGAGTGCACAAACATGTACCCTCTGGGAATCGAACCCGGGACCTCTGGGTCTTAAACATTAAACCACAGAGGCGGTAAAACTTATGTAGTACTAGCGGCCGCTCGCGGTTTCACCCGCGTGGTTCCCGTTCCCGTGGGAATATCGGGATAAAAAGTATCCTATGTGTTAATCCAGGTTATAAACTATCTGTATGCCAAATTTCATCCAAATCCATTCAGTAGTTTTTACGAGAAAGAGTAACAAACATCCATCCATACTTACAAACTTTCGCGTTTTTAATATTAGTAGGATGTAGCGTAGCGTAGCCGTATGCGTAATTATTATGTGTGCAACAAATATGTGTATACATCTACTGTCAACTCTACTGTGGGTTTCTTTCAATTCTAACTGGACGTAACAAAGCTTTTCCGGCCACTCATGCCTCTCCGATTTCATTCCAAATGATGACTATTTAATGGTAGGGTTGCCTAGTTTTCTTTAACTATAAACGGTACGAAAAACTAAAGTTTCACAATGAAGAAGAAGAAGAAGAAGAAGAAGAATAAGAAGAAAAACAAGTTAAGCAATTTTTACATGGCTAGGTCAATGGTAGGGCGATGGTGGTACCTACTTACAATGCGGTTTGTCATTTCAAAGTAAGAATTCGGAAGTCACGCGTTCTCATACTGGACATTATTGCAATTTGACATTGCTTTCCAATCTTATTCCGACCACATAAGATTCAATATTTGGTGGCAATATAATTGTCATTGCCTTGCAAAGGGTTGAGACATCTGTCGTTATACAGCTTGTGTTAAGTCCGCTTGGCTACTAATACCATTTCTTCTAAGTTTTTCGCCACAACAGAATGCTAGTAGCATTGCTTTGTTACGTCAGTTATTGGAAGGTTAGGCAGTTACTCCAGGATCCCGATTAAAGAAATTTTCACCTTCGGCCTCATCAGGTGAGGTGAAGGTTTAGGGGTTTTTATAAACTTAAGCAAATGGCAGATTGACCATAGTCTACTACGGTAGACTATACTCAATGCAAGTTTATATTTTATGAAAGTAACAACCCTAGCTAAAATGAAGTGTCGAGTCCAATTACCGGCAGCGTTCTTGTGGAAACGGCATTCATTAAGGGTTTTTTAATAACAATACTTCGGCGATTATTTATTTTACGGTATAAGACCAATTGTATTACTAAATACGAGCAACACAAAACCGGTCGTTGTGAAGATCCTTGGGGGAGGCCTTTGTCCAGCAGTGGACGCCGTCTGAGATGACCAAAATCAAATTAATAAAGAAAAACTGCTGCATTCATCATCATCATCATCATCATCATCATCATCATCATCATCATCATCATCATCATAATCACTAACATCATCATCGCCATCATCTTAGCTAAAAGGCGTCCACTGCTGGTCAAAGGCTTCCCCTAAGAATCTAAACAACGACCGCTTTGTGCTGCTCGCATCCAGCGGCTACCTGTGACCTTCACCAGATCGTCGGTCCACCGGGTTGGAGGCCTGTCTACTGAGGTATGGATGTGAACAAGAACACCAGTTTCACTTAACTTTGTGTATTACAATAAATAGAGATACATTGGACTAAAACCGATCTCCGAGCACCTCGGCTCTTAGCCGGGCTGTAGCTCCTGTCTACCACTGTCTGCGACTGTGTCAAACCGTTGCAAACCTTTTTAATTACATATTCGATGATTCAAATACTCATCCAGACTAAAGAGGCTTACATACAAATAAATTAAACTAACTTTTACTATGAGCTGCATATAACCTTCTTACACTACACTGCGTCTTCCGGTGCTACATTAGCAGTTGCTAAATAACAACCATCGTCGTCTGGAAACTCCGCGCTGGGCCCGCTTGGTGTTTTATGAACCGTTCTCACTGTGGTGTCTCTATACATAGGCAAGCTTCGTGCTCTCGCAGTGAGGACATACAAATGAGCTGAAGATGATGAGGATCATGATGATGATGATGACTGCTGGTCCTCTTACATAAAATAAAGCAGAGCAGGATCGGGCACTTACCTACCACGTCAGGACTTGCGTGTGTGGGTTCAACGACCGGCATTAAAGGCTTAATGTGCCTTTTCAAGCACAGAGAAGGTTTTTTAATTTTGTCACCTATCCGGTGTCTAGGCATTGTAAAAGTGGCTTAACTTGCATAATACGCAAGCCAGCCATCAAGCTTCTTCGAGTTGGAAAATGTCAAACGCTTGGCACTTATGTTTCGATATGTGCCTTGTTTATTGAGTCATATCGTACAAGAGACATCAATGCTTCTGCCAAAATTATTGTAAGCCGAGTCATAAAAACACCGATGGAAGTTGAATTAAGTTTTCTTGGAAATACCTACATTTAAAAATTCTGCAATCTTTGGCTGATTCATTCAAAACGCTACACAAAGTAATGCTACACCCGTAGCACTGAGAAATCCGTAGCAAAGACGGGTCAGTAGCGTAGCAGACCTCGTAGTGTTCCTACGAATAAAGGTTTTTCGTTGTTGTACTATTAACAGTAATTAATGTTAACCGTTGTAACAAGCAATAAATCATAAATATGATTATTTATTATAATATAAATATAGCTTGCCTAATTCTATAAAAAAATATATATTAAGACTTGCGGCCGCACGCTGTTTCACCCGCGTTGTTCCCGTTCCCGTGGGAATATTGGGAGAAAAAGTATACCTATATGTTTTAATCCAGGTTAAAAACTATCTGTATGTCGAATTTCATCCAAATCCATCCATCCGTTGCTTGTAGCGTGAAGAAGCAACAAATATACACACATACTTTCGCATTTATAATATTAGTGTAAAAAAAAAAAAACAAAAAAAAAATTTTTTGAAAAAATAAATTGCCAGAGCACCTGACCTGGTATGTCAGAAGGGTGCAGGTTCAAATACTGCTTGTGGATTTTTTTCAACATTTGTGTTTTTGTAATTTGTTCGCAACAAAATTTGCGTTAAAAATTATATAAATAAAACAAAAACATTTTATATTAGTGTGATATAGTGTGATCTATAAAAATATATATATTAAGATTGGATGCTGATGACGTTGTTGTAGACATTGAATATGGTTACTTTGGCTTACAAAGTAAGAGTAGATAGTGTTGATAAAGCACGGGTTGGATAGAGCCACAATGGCATAGTTGGTAGTGCACCTGACCCGGCATGACAGTTACATTTTTCAACATCTTTCTAAAAAGTTATAAATAAATAAATAAATAAATAATCCTCAACCAAAAAGTGCAGGGTACAAGGTTGCTGGGGCGGAACAGTTCTCGAGTGTCGACCTCGTACCGGAAAGCGCAGTGTGGGCAGGCCTCCAACAAGGAGGACCGACGGTAAAGGTCGCGGGAAGCCGCTCGATGCGAGCAGCACGAAACCGGTCGTTGTGGAGATCCTTGGGGGAGGCGTTTGTCCAGCAGTGGACGTCTTTTAGCTGAGATGATGATGTAGATGAAAAAGCTTAAAAATAATCAAACTAGCTATTTGGGTAATGGATCAGCTTCGAAATTATGACACTCATATCGTATTAAACACGCAACCAACACGTAATTATAACTTGTTGATGATTAATTTCCAAACTTAGATTGCTCGGGGGGACTGGGGCGAACTGGCACGAACAGACCGACATCCGTCAGAGAACCAACAAAAAGTGTGACTTGGCAACCACTTATACATTGTGTAAAGCCAAATTTTTTTTTACTGAGTTTAGTTATTAGAACGCCTTGGTGGAGGTCCTTGGTTAAATTGCAGGATCGAAAAAAGTTGTTTTTCGATGTATAAGGGGTTTGGGATCACCAAACAGCATTTGGCGTGCTGCTGATTACCCTTTAATGGTAACGCTAACCTGATTTCAATAACGAAGACTTTCAGCAGGACAGTATGCACTATGATCGGAAAAGCTTATGAATCATACATATCACTACATAGTATAAAACAAAGTCGCTTCCTGCTGTCCTTATGTACGTATGTATGTATGTATGTATGTATGCTTAGCTCTTTAAAACTACGCAACGGATTTTGATGCGGTTTTTTTAATAGATAGAGTGATTCAAGAGGAAGGTTTATATGTATAAATACATGCATAATACTATAGTAGAGAAACACTGATAGGTATATTTAGAGGTTTCACTTTTTTTTGCGCTTACACTGTAAACGCTGGCTGAACCCTACGAGTTTGATCAAAATAATGTACCTACTACAGTATTGTACACCTTAAAATGGTCTACAAAAAAGTCCGTGATGGTATATGTCTATCTCTTATAATTTATATCAAATAGAATTCATTGTCATTATAATATTCATTTAAATTAAGAAATGCTACTATAATTTAAATGAATATTATAATGACAATGAATTCTATTTGATATAAATTATTTTATTAATTGTTGTAAAATAGTAATATGTCTTGTGTATTAAATAAATAATTTTATTTTCATTACAATTTAGAAATATATTTTAAAAATAATTAATTCCGTTGCACGTCCATTCATTCATTAATTTGCTAAGCCCAAATGGGTATCATGTTGTACTGGAATACTATTGATGACTCTACCTTTGTATCACATTCATGAACAGCAATAAATACTTTGAACTTTGAACTTAGGGACAACCCACAATAATAATTTTTTATCCTTTACTTTTTACAAGAAATAATGGCTTATTTACAAAGCGATTTTAAGCAATACAGCATTAATCCTTATCCAATTAAGTACCTTAAATACATTGTGCATTTAATATAGATCAATATGGCCCTTTACAGCATGTAATTTAAATGAATATTTTCGAAGATATTACAGATTTAAAATGCAGGGACATAGCGGTTGCATGTATCAGCATTACACCTGTGCGAAGCCGGGACGAGTCGCTATGTGTACAAGTACATGTTGTATGTACATATTACATACCTATACTTCACTTTTTTACTTCAACAAAAAATACGTTACACACAACAGTTTAGCAATCATATTATTATATTTTAATGCGATTCTACCGTTGCTGGTTCGGAAGGTTGATTCTGCTAAAAGACCTAAGTAGTAAGAAACTTAGAGCGATATGAACTATGTGACCTTAGATAATGTATCTAGTGACCTATGTATCTGTGTGACCGAATCCCAAAGAACGAATGATCCCTATTCCCATTGTGACAAGGATATTAAGAATATTCGGGATTCCGAAGGGCACGATTCTATGTCAACGACGCGGCAAAAGGAATGCTGACAAATATTCGGGATGACGGATGGTGTGATAGAGAAGTGAAGAGTATTCCTTTAAATGTACAATAAACTGGATTTACGCAATACTTTTTAAAGACAATATTTATTTTTTAATGATTAATAATATAATAATGATTAATTTCCCCGTGTGGTGCCGGGGATGAAGAATTGCACCACCCCATCTCAACCCGTGGGTGTCGTAAAAGGCGACTAAGGGACCATTCCAGAGGATGGGCAGCAGCATTTCTCTGAGGTTACCTTCAACCTACTACGATCGCCAACCCGCCTGCCAAGCGTGGCGATTATGGCAAATACCCCCCCATGATATGCACACCAGCAAAAACCGGCCCCTAGTCCCCGGCGGCCCCGCTCGCCTTAGCTACGGTAGCGGCCAAGGCAGCGACGGGGCAGGGGGTGCTAAGAATCTCCGGCAGAGACCTGGCTACCGCCAACAACGAACTCTGGCCCTGGCAACATTTAACACGCGCACATTACGGACTGACGAGAAGATTTACGAAATGGAGGAAGAATTGAGCAAGATACGGTGGGACATAGTTGGATTATCTGAAGTCCAAAGAGAGGGGGAGGACTCGATAATCCTCAAGTCCGGTAACTTGCTCTATTTCTGGGAGGGCGAACAACTGTCCCAAGGTGGTGTCGGGTTCATCGTCCACAAGTCCCTCGTGAACAACGTTGTCGAGACCGGGAGTGTGTCGCCTAGGGTAGCGTACCTTATACTCAGAATAACCAAACGGTATTCGATGAAGGTCATACAGGTTTATGCTCCTACTACGACACACCCTGACGATGAGGTGGAAGCTACGTATGAGGACATCTCTAGAGCCATACTAGCCTCCAAAACTCATTACACCGTTGTCATGGGAGACTTTAACGCAAAACTGGGCAAACGAAGCGGCGATGAGATGAGAGTGGGACGATTTGGGGTTGGTAATCGGGACTCCCGGGGCCAACTGCTGGCGGACTTTCTTGAGAGGGAGGGCCTCTTTATGATGAACTCCTTTTTCAGGAAAGCTGAACACCGCAAGTGGACCTGGATGAGTCCCGATGGTGCAACAAAAAACGAGATTGACTTTATCATGTCGACGAGGAAGCAAATATTCAATGATGTCACTGTGATCAATGCGTTTAAAACTGGCAGCGATCACCGGTTGGTAAGAGGCACATTGAATATCAACGTTAAACTGGAAAGACGTCGATTGGTAAGGTCTACGCTCCGTCCTGCACCCATCCAAATCCAAAACCCCGAAAGCTTTCAGCTCGAATTGCAGAATCGCTTCGAGCGCCTAAATGATTGCGAAAATGTGGACGAATACAGCAACAGGTTTGTGGAAACTGTCCAAACGGTTGGGTCTAAGTTCTTTAAAATCCACCGTGCAAAAGGAACCAAAAAGTTCTCAGACCATACCCTAAAACTAATGGAAGAGCGGCGCGCAATGGTTCTGCTTTCCTCAGGTGATGCGTCTCAGTTTCGGCGGCTAAATAGGCAGATCTCGAAGTCTATGACTCGCGACACGCGCCAATTTAATACTAACCGTATTAAAGAGGCCATTGAGCGGAACAAAGGCTCAAAAGTGTTCGCAATAGATCTGGGCATTGGGCAGTGCCAACTGACGACGCTGAAAACCGATATCTTCTCGTCCGATATACCGCAGTGTCTCAAGACGAAAGTCTTTGACCAGTGTGTGTTGCCAGTGATGACATATGGGACTGAGACGTGGTCGCTCACTATGGGCCTCATAAAAAGGCTCAAGGTCACTCAAAGAGCAATGGAGAGGGCTATGCTCGGGGTTTCTCTGCGTGATCGAATTAGAAATGAGGAGATCCGCAGAAAAACAAAGGTAACCGACATAGCCCGAAGAGTAGCTAAGCTCAAGTGGCATTGGGCAGGGCACATTGCTCGCAGGACTGATGGCCGCTGGGGCGGGATAGTCCTGGAGTGGCGACCGCGTACCGGAAAGCGCAGTGTGGGCAGGCCTCCAACAAGGTGGACCGACGATCTGGTGAAGGTCGCGGGAAGCCGCTGGATGCGAGCAGCACAAAACCGGTCGTTGTGGAGGTCCTTGGGGGAGGCCTTTGTCCAGCAGTGGACGACTTTTGGCTGAGATGATGATGATGATTTTTTAATGACAAAATCAAAGATAATAAATTGCATTCATAATGCATATTCATAATGATGTCACAGGATTGTATATCAAGCATTAGATTTGTTATTCATAAATTCATCAACAGTATAATAAGTATTTTGTAATAACCATTTTCGAAATGACAACTTAAATCTAGTATATGGGTTCTAGTTCTTTTACATGTACTGGTATTTTATTATAAATTTTTATGCACATTGCGTAACAATTATTCTGATAACATGCGGTTCTAGGAGTACTCTCTAAAGTCTCTCTCTAGAGTCTATGTGGGTTTCTGGTATTAGTCTTATAATGGTACTTTGCTTCAGTAAACAATTTAAAATTCAGTTTTACAAGTTTTCCTATCTCTAATAAACAAATGAGGGCTAATGTTAATATACATAAGGTCATGTTATACGGTCTGCATGATGTGTCAGGAGCAATGCCACATAATGCTCTAATACATCGCTTCTGAGCAATAAAAACTTTTTTAGCACCAACACTAATTCCCCATAATAAGACACCGTATCGAAGTATTGACTCTACGTATGCATAGTATGCCACTATGGATGTTTCCTTGCTAGCAACTTTCCTCAATTTATACAAGGCGTATAAAAAGGAAATTACCGCCCGCTGAAATTATTAAAAAAAAAAAAGTAAAGTGTTGAATAATTTCGGCGGGCTGGTTAGAACCACGATAGCTCAATTGGGAGAGCACCTGACTCGGTATGTCAGAAGGGTGCAGGTTCAAATCCTGCTCGTGGAAATTTTTTCAACATTTGTGTTTTTGTAATCAGAGATGATGTCAATAATGATTTCTTGCATAAAATTTTAAAAATGAATAAATCAAAGATATGATAATAATAAAATTTAAAAAAAATATATTATTTAAAAAATCCGATATGGTGTAATAAAGTTTTTCGCAAAGTATTTTTTTTGGTGGTGCGACAAAGAAATGATTCACCAATGTGTGAGGATAAATTTCTATTCTTACAAGTGTTGTTGCATTTACATGAAACAACAGAGTATTTCGAGAGTAGAAGCACCAAAGGTTCAATTATGCACATAACTAACATCCGGAAGATTAATGAAAGGCGTTGAAGAGAAATTCGGGTGAAGATGGACGAGATGCCAGAACAAAGGAACCGACATACAGCGCAGCTATCAATTTTGAGTCTATACGTTTAAGCTTTAAGTCTGTGTTTACTTTAGCTGGACAATGACATTTCTCCGGCATAAATGCTACTAAAAAACTCAGCCTTGTTAACTGTTTGCCCTGACTCTGTTTAAATTGTACTTTACGGAGGCCAAATAAAAAATATTATTTTATTACCTAAAAATTTCGAAAAGCCTTTGAAACAATTTCCACAACCATTAATCAGGGTTGCATAACATTAATTGTGTCAGGGTTGTTCGATGAATGAACTTTAACTGACAATTGAAAAATCAGCCTTTAGTGTATTTATGTTAAAAATAAATAAATTGTAATACTAACAATAGGTTAAGGAAATTGTTACTAACATCTATGAGGTAAAGGCCTCGAAATAAATCATTTTTTTATTATTTTTTATTTAATATGCTATGGTTATGGATGGACAGGCGAAAGTGGCGAGTTCTCGTTTCGGAGGCCAAGACTCACTTTGGGTCCCTGCGCCAATGGAATGAGAAAATAAGTATTATACTATGGTAACTTTGTCCAACCAATGCCAATTTAATAACACAATCTACTTGGTAATCGAAATGAACATCGTACAGTGTCAACAACTACGTCATCAACATCCGAACTAACAAGTTTACAAATAGCATAGTTGGCAGTGCACCTGACCCGGCATGTCATGGGGTGCGGGTTCGAATCCCGCTCGTTTAATTTTTTCAATATTTTGTCTTTATACAAGTTTAAAAATATTAACAGTTAAATATAGGCATGCTATATTTAATCAGTTGCATGGGTCATGCTCAGTGGCGTGCACAGATCACACAGGGGCCCGACCGCCTAACCGATCGCTTTGACTTCGTGTGTGATTTATGACGTCCTCTTGTCGTTTCGTGCCGCCTATGAAAGCAAAATCGAAAGCTATAGCTTTTGATATTGCTTTCATAGGCGGTCGAGGGGCAGATCATGATCAGAGGTCTAATGTTAAGCAGTGCACTAATATAGGCTGATGATGAAGCTATGTTACAAATAGGTAGGTATATATAATTTTACACAAATATTCTTGCGAACAAATATAAGGTCACATTTTATCAACTGCAAATATTTTGAGGATAAATTCATAAACTATTTTCATGAAAAAACCTTAAATTTTTGTACGCCAGTTTTTAAGAAAAACGCCAAAAGACATTTCGATTAAAAAGTTAAATAAAGAACTTTCGGTAGTTTCAATTCAAAGGAGCCGAAACAGAGAGGCCGCAATGCCTTCACCGCTTACACGTGCCCGTAGTTTCATTCAAAGGAGCCAACCGTGGCCGCTCTTAAAAATATTACAATTTTTGTGTCAGGAAAAGTAAAAAAAGACTAACCTAACTTTAAAAAAAAAAAAAAACCTATTTTTTTTTAAATGACTTATTTTTCTGATATAATTAAATGTTTTGTCAAAATATTTGCAGTTGATAAAATGTGACCTTATATATTTCAACACCTTTTCCCAAATCCTTTCAAGTTCCTTCCAGAGTAAGCCAATACGCATCAATTGTAGTGATGAGTTGATTTCAATAATTGAGGCCTTTGTCCAACAGTGGGACAGCATACTGGGTGTTTGGTAATATCTATCTATGTATAATCCCGAAACATAGCCATGCAACCAAGTATAAATAACACGCGGTAACATGCAAAATCATATTTATGAAATTTTACTTTTCCATACAAAAACTCAAAGGACATTTTGGGCCTTTGCTGAAAGTGCCGGCCAACAAAAAAATGGTACGTATTATTAGAACTAGCCATTTGGAGTAATAGTTAATATAGCACAAAAGTTGTAGGATTGCTCTGAGCCAAGTTATACAATTTCGAAGATTCATCATTGTCATATAGGTAATTATTGAATTCTGAAAGTGCTGGCAAACATAAAATAATGATAGATATCGTTAGAACTAATGATCCGAAGCAATTGTCATTGTGAAGCGTCAAGCGACCGCTTTGAAGTTGATACGAAAAAAAATATATATGAAAATGATGAATCATCGAACTTGTATAACTTGGCTCAGAGCAATCCTACAACTTTTGTGCCATAGTAACTATTACTCCAAATGGCTAGTTTTAACAATACGTACTATTTTTTTGTTGGCCGGCACTTTCAGAAAAGGCCCAAAAATGTATGGAGCCCGAATGATCTCCTTTAATTTGTTACATTATTTTTGTTCAACCCTGACATGTTTTGACTTCTGTTTTGTTTGGATGACGAGATTGACGAACAAGACCAATGTATCAGCTGGACCTAGGGTTGTCACTTTACAATTTCACTTAGTAACAAACAAACTTAATAACTTAATATCTTGGCTTTTGCTATGTACTGCCTTTTATTTTCCTTTCAGTTGTCCTATACCTCAAAGGTTGTCTGGAAGAGATCGCTTTAAGCGATAAGACCGCCTTTGCCCACCCCAATTTAAAATTTTCGTTGTTTGTTTTTACTTTTCTGTGTGTGTGTGTGAGTTTTATCTATCTATCTATCTCGGCCATATGGTGTTTTTCTGGTATGTTTATAATTTTTACTACTACTTTCAAATTCAACCGAGGAAAGATACATTAAAGTAAGTAAGCATTTCTATAAAACTGGACAAACAAGGGACAAACAAACCGAAGGGAGGCTGCACAAACTATTTACAACGTCCCAAAGCGCTAGACCTATTCACACCGCTTGTAAATCTGTTCAAACCGACCCAGCATTCATTATTAAGCGAGCAATCACACGGGCTGCCATAAATAGAGTTTTACTGCAACCTTAACTATCAATAGCGCAGGAGAGGCATCAGGGATATTGGCGGATCGCAATACCAAATGCTTTTACGACTTGGCCCTTTTAATGATCGGACTGATAAGAATTGGGAAGACAAATAAAAGCTTCCAGGTAATCAAACTATCTGTACCATGATAAGTATTGAACATTTTTATTATTTTGAATGTTTGCATTCACAATGCTATATTTACAAAAACACAAATGTTGAAAAAATTTTCACGAGCAGGATTCGAACCTTCTGACATACCGGGTCAGGTGCTCTCCCAATTGAGCCATCGTGGTTCTGAACAGCCCGCCGAAATTATTCAACACTATTTACTTTTTCCCTTCCCTGTCCACACAGGGAAGGGAAAAAGTTTATCCCCGGCACCACTGCCGGGGATAAAGAATTGCACCACCCCAATTCTTCCCGTGGGTGTCGTAAAAGGCGACTAAGGGACCATTCCAGAGGATGGGCAGCAGCATCTCTCTGAGGTTAACTCTCAGCTACTGCGATCGCCAACCCGCCTGCCAAGCGTGGCGATTATGGCAAATCCCCTCATGAATGCACACCACGAAACACCGGCCCCTAGTCCCCGGCGGCCCCGCTCGCCCTAGCTACGGTAGCGGGCAAGGCAGCGACGGGGCAGGGGGTGCTAAGAATCTCCGGCAGAGATCTGGCTACCGCCAACGACGAACTCTGGCCCTGGCAACATATAACACGCGCACATTGCGGACTGACAAAAAGATTTTGAAACTAGAGGAAGAATTGAGCAAGATACGGTGGGACATAGTTGGATTATTTGAAGTCCGAAGAGAGGGGGAGAACTCGATAATCCTTAAGTTTGGTAACTTACTCTATTTCCGGGAGGGCGAACAACTGTCCCAAGGGGGTGTCGGGTTCATCGTTCACAAGTAACAGAAAGGTGTGGTCGAAATGAATAGATCTAAAGTGTATCCGATCTAGATCTTGTATGCAGAGTTACTAAGTCATGATTATTAACTTTAATTTGTTATGCAATGTTCAATTAAATATCGAACTTCCTGATGTTGGTTGATTTTTTCTAGTAAAATTTTATCTTGTAAGGGTTGAACAGTTGGGTTTTATCTATATTTATAGATATCACAAGTGCGTGATTCTCTGAGTAGAAGACGGCTTAGCACAGAACTCGTTTTAATTATTAATTCTCATAGACACACTTTTCTCGTAGAGACAATCTTCATCTATGTACAGCATAACAGAAAAGTATCAGCATAAGTTTAGTCACGTAAACTTATTGTTTATAATCAATGTGTAAAACAAACGCGAGCGCAAAGGTTTATTTAAACACGTAAAAAATAAATAAAAATTATGCACGAGTAGTAAAGCCGCACTTTGGATGCGTTTTCATACGAATACGTACAAAATTACAAATACGTAAAAAATATTCCAACTCTCTGTCATACTAGACGTGCGTCACGTGCGACGTGAGTCACGAGCACCGATTTATATACACTTTGACCTTTATTCTTAAGAGTTACAATTGATAACATATTTGTAATAGGTAGCATATAGTAGTCGAGAGGCTACACGATAAGGCATTCAAAGTGGGAAAGGCCTAAGTCGTTTTATTGGATGGGACAAAAAATTCCGCGAAGTTGCTTACACTTTGGAGTTTTGGCTAGATATACCCCCGTCAGTCAAGTAACAAATAATGTTATTCAAACTTTTTCAATTTGTCCACTCACCGTACGCAAGAATGAGACATCATCTTGCTCGCTCGCTTGCCCCTCCGCTTCCGCCATCTTGGCCTTGGGTTAGTCGCTCAACTATCAGAAATCAGAAGTGCGCAACCATTCCTCTTGAAATGCATAACTGAAACAAAGAAATACTATATGTTACAACAAGATTACAACCATAGTTATATTGAGATGTCTCTTTTCATATAAACTCTCAAGAAGTCCGTGTAGTTCAGGGTGCGTAGATACTTGCACGCCCAAGGTAACCACAGTGCCATAGAACAACCCGCTATACACTACTTTAAAGTTTATATTGACACCCCCTACCAACCTTCCGGTTACAAAGTAGGTGTCAGAATAACCTTACGCAAGCGCAAGGGACCATCTACGTCAGGTCATAACGCCAGATCAGAACACGCCGGTACGCACCCTTCATCCAGTACTTTTAAGACTAGTGTCTCAAGCTAGTCGCCCCGTGGACACGTATACTCCACTACCTAATATCCAGATAGGTCACCGGAGCTGTAAGCTCGCTCACTTCTCGTTGCACTAAGAGCACAACTCGCAGTATACCACTGCTTGGGCCGTCAGCTCTAAAGCCGACTACCAAATGTCCTCTTTGGTGGCGGAGTTGTAAGCACACTCACTTCTCGGTACCCATCCACAGTGCCATAGAACAATTAAATTTCTATTGTGTCTGGTTTAAGAACAACTGAGTGGCCTGCTAATAAAAATAACGAGTCATCGTGGAGAATTTTAATGTTGCGGGCCAGGCGTTGAAGTCCGTATGTATAACTCTTCTCGTATGCCGCTAGGAGTGCTTCAATGCCATACTAATTTTCGTTTTTGTAAACATAATCGAATGAATATGGATAGTACCTAAACAAAACTCAAACAGGCACCCTGTAAAGTCCCACATCTTTATTGAAACCAAAGGTATTGTAGGGGGCACAATACCTTCAATTACAACATTATTTTTATCATTATTATCGATTTATTTTATATTATTTTACTGTAACGACCGAAGGGGCCTTTACTTATAACGAGAGGCGTCTCTTTATTATTGGGGGCGTAAAATACAATGAGACACCTTAACTGATTAATATTATATTGATATTTATAACATAATCATGAATATAAACAAATAATAGGTCTTGACGCTGCCGCCGTTGACACGCAAGTCGATTATCTTTTCTTCTTTTCACCGCGTGTCGTCTTATTTATGTTCAAAGTCAGAACGCTGCAGAACGCGACGGCTGCCAGTAGGCTCGCCCCACAAAGCAGTCCCGATCACTACAGTACGTATCTATACTAATATTATAAAGAGGAAACCTTTGTATTTTTGTATGTATGTATGTATGTATGTTTGCAACGAATAAACTCAAAAACTACTGGAGCGATTATAAAAATTCTTTTACCGTTAGAATGCTACATTAGCGCTGAGTAACAAAGGCTATTTATAAAAATAATATAGTCCACCCGTGCGAAGCAGGGACGGGCCGTTAGTCTTTTATAAAACACATAGCATAAAGATTTTATCATCTCTCATTTTAATTATTTTTTTATTAAATATTTATAAAATTTACAAAATACAGTGAAAAAATTAAACGCCTACCCGACCCGTTACGACCGATCAGGCGTTTAATTTTTTCACTGTATTTTGTAAATTTTATAAATATTTAATTTAGCTTCAGTGCAGCAGCAATTAGCACTTGAAAATAAAAAGTATTTTTTTTATTCTTATACATTTATTTATAAAAATAATTTACAATATCTGCCTAACTATGTCATTGGTTAAATTTTAATGTGCAAACCTAAACAGTTTTACACCAAGATGCATAATACATATAACTTTTAGATATTTAATAAAATTGTGAAGGATTTTGTTAAAAATTAGTACACAATGATAAAGCTGAAAGCATAATTTAAAAGCATTTAAAATTCAGTGAAACATTCTGCCTTGTCTAAATTAGCTGACGTAATAACTTAGGATGGTAATGAATAATGATGACGGATGGTAATGAGACAACAATAGCTTTTGCGGGGAAACTTATTAATGTTGTTTCAATTAATCAAACGCATCAGCGGCCGAGTGGCAAAGGCTAAAGGTCCTAAGTTCAATTCCCAGGACGAGCAAAGTGTGTTTCTGGTTTTCAGGTTTGTGATCACCAACTCGCGTATTGGCAAACGTGGTAGTTAGGCCAATAACCATCAATTTGAGAGATGACTTGATTTCAATGATGGCGGCCTTAGTCCAGCAGTGGGACACCCTGCTACACACTACTTTAAAGTTTATACTGACACCCCCCACCAACCTCACGGTTATAAAGGTAGGTGTCAGACATCCTTACGCAAGCACAAGGGACCATCTACGTCAGGTCATAACGCCAGATCAGAACACGCCGATACGCATCCTTCATCCGGTACTTTTAAGACTAGTGTCTCGAGAGACCGCAGAATAACCAGAAACACAAAGGTTCGGCTTATGAGATGCCTGGTCTTTCCAATCTTCTTATATGGAGCTGAGACGTGGACGCTGAGGATGCAGGACCGGCGCAAGATTATCGTCAGCAAAGAGAGATTATCGTCGACTGTGCAAATACGAATCCTCAAGTTCTTCGGACACATCACCCGTAACGAAGACTCCATGGAACGGCTGGTGGTGCAGGGGAAAGTTAAGGGCAAGAGACCTCGCGGGCGCTCTCCGTCACGGTGGACAGACCTCATTAAATCTGTGACGAACTTAAACATCAACGTTTGCTCTCACTCTGCCAAGCATCGGGACACATGGCGATGCATCACTAGGGAAGCGGTGAACGGGGAAGTGACCAAGACGTGACCACGACTACTCTGTCAAGAGTGAACGACTGGGAAGCAGAAGTCTCGAGCTAGTTGCTCCGTGGGCACGTGTAGTCATGTATATAGTCGTATAGCAGTGGGACAGTATTAAGGCAATTTATATTTGGATCCAACAAAAAAATGGCCTTTTGGCCTCTAACAAGGTGGGACCGACGATCTGGTAAAGGTTGCGGGAAGCCGCTGGATGCGAGCAGCACAAAACCGGTCGTTGTGGAGGTGTCCTTGGGGAGGCCCTTGTCCAGCAGCGGACGTCTTTTGGCTGAGATTATGACGATGATATTTGGATAAAATGTTAATCAAGTGTTAGGATTAAAACTAAATCACGTAAACATCTAAACCCTAAATATTTACCAAAAGGTACCTTATGAATGCGTTCGAGTTCTCTAATTATCTGTGCTCGTATATCGTTATGGGACAACAAAGATTTCCAAAGTTTTAACTTGGTCGTGTGTTGTCTCTGCTAAAATCCGAAATGAGCAAAAAGGCTCTTTAATCTTATTAGTAGATTTCTCAGTATTCGACGACCTCCTTGGTCGAGTGGTTTGTACACCGGTTTTCATGGTGTCGCCATCTCTGAGGTCCCGGGTTCGATTTAGAAATAATTGGTTTTTTAAATTGTCTCGGGTCTGGGTGTTTTCTATGTATTATAAGTATTTAAAGTATGTTTATCCGTTGTCTAGTCACCATATAACGAGTTTCATAACGAAGCTTCTCTTGGGCTAGATAATTGGTGTGAGTGTAGGAAAATTTATTTATTTATTTATTTATTTATTTATTTATTTATTTATTTATTTATTTATTTATTTATTATAATCACGGTAAACAAAACGAAAAGCTCCTAGCAAGTTGGCACAGGAGTTTTCGTTCGAATCTTCGTAACATACTGCATTGGTCTTGACCTACTTGTTGCCAAGTTACGTCTATAGTATGGACTGCAGTTTGCATTTCGTATGTTCGTAATCTGTATGTGACTTAATACTATTACTACGGCAAAGTCTTTTTTATTTAATTAGGTACTAGCTGACTCGGCGGACTTCGTACCACTTTGATAGTTTCTTTAATAACAAAACAAACAAATCGTTAACTAGTTTACGCGTGAAAGCTTATCAAACAAACAAACTTTTTAAATACTAAGTTTTAAGAAACTTGTCCAAGATCACTATCTGTCATTGTAATTCTACTGTTTAGTCCACTATTTTTTTTTGTTCTTAAATGGTATGTAAGTATATATGTTCTACATATTTATATGGTTGTATGTATGTATGTATATATGAATGTGTATTATGTTTAAGTTTTTTTTTCTTTTCTTTTTTCAACGCCCCCATTTTTTTATTTATTATCAATCCTCTCCATCCCTAGGTTGCCATCGCTTTTCACTAGTATAAAGATCGAAGTTATCATAGAAGACACCTAAAAAGCTAAATAGGACGAGTTAATATGAAAGTGTATAAGAAAGAACTAAGGCCGCCTTTGTACGACTCCAATTTTAATTATTATTATTAGTATGTGTTTTTTTATGTGTACAATAAAGTATTTTATTCTATTCTATTCTGAGTAATTGATTTGTAAGTCTTTGATTAATTACACTCTTGAGAATATGTGTAGAAATAAAAATAGAAATATAATTTATTGTCAATACTGTGTACAAATTGTACAGATGGTAATGAAAAAAAAAACATTAGACACAAAGTATTCCTATAACCGGTATGCAACTTAAGAAAGGAGATTACAAAATCATTAAATGTATGAGAAGGGTAACAATAATATTAAAATACAAAATTAATAATCAATAACTAATAGTCAATAACTTAATTAAATATATTTGGAATGGAATTTGGAAAAGGTTTTTTTAAACAACGAAGTCTTTAATTTAAATTGAAGGCAATTCAAGGCTTTTATTTTAGAAGGAAGGTGATTAAATATTTTGATACTAAAACCAAAGGTATTTTTTAGTAAAACAAACGTCAGTATAGTACAGTAATATTTAATACAGTATATACCTGTAAAAGTTGTTTCATTTCAATGAATATTCCTCCGTTATCATTTCAGTCCTTAGAATCACCTGTTGTAATGTTCGCGTCTGTTGAAGACATTTGCATAGAAACTCTTGGTCTCAGGAACTTTGGCTACAAGTTTGGAACATTTCGGTACTTCAATAGTGTAAAATAGTTATGGGACTCTGGTGCCTAAGGTAAGTTATAAGCGGAATGGAGTAGCTAATGTGAAGGTTACGCTATGTTAAATCAGGAAGCAAAAAAAAAACTATATTTCACAAGTTTTTAGAATTTACAATCTACCTACTTAGTTTAGCTATCCTGTAGGCTTATCCAAAGTAACATTAAGAAAACGATAGCGACGTTCGAAAAGAATAAAATGTATGGGATTGACATAAGCCGCGCTAAATCACGTGGTCAATCTTACGTCAATCCCATACGTTTCATGTGTCCATATCGTTTTCTTAATGTTACTTTGGACGTACATGTTAAGGATACGATGACGAGAAATTCGATGGCGCTGTGATTAGCGCGCGCGGTCTACGAGCGCTGAGATAAGCAACTTTCGCAAAGGTCGGTCATCGGATGGGTGACCAAAAATGTATCATCTCGAGCATCTCCGTGCATCGGAAAACACGTAAAGCCGTAGGTCCCGGCTGCATTAGCAGTCGTTATCAACCACCGCACCGCACTGGGCCTGCGCGGTGGTTTATAACCGTTCTCCCTATCCATCTATAGGGAAAACTCAAGCCCCAGCAGTGGGGACGTAAATGAGCTGATGATTATGATGATGATGATGATAACCATGATGAGATATACATTATGAATCAGTCCGTGACCCCGTGCTCACGGGCTGAAACGTCAGGAACAAAAAGGTATAAACTTAAAACTAAATAAACTTTCCTACACATCACCAATTATCTAGCCCAAGAGAAGCTTTGTTATGAAACTCGTTAAATGGTTAGGTACTAGACAATGGATAAACGTACTTAAAATACTTAAATACATACTTATTATACATAGAAAACACCCAGACCCGAGACAATTTAGAAAAACAATAATTTCTAAATTGACCCGACCGGGGATCGAACCCGGGACCTCAGAGATGGCGATACCATGAAAACCGGTGTACAAACCACTCGACCAAATAGGTCGTCAAATATGTATGCCAGTGATACGTTTACAAAGTATTATGCTTAAGCGCTATTGAATCATCACCATCATCATCAGCTCATTTTATGTCCCCACTGCTGGGGCACGAGCCTTCCCTATGCTATTGAATACTTTGTTTAAAATGGTACGCGAAAATTAAAAAGTTTACAAGTCCTCCCGTCTTTTAGTATGGCTGTCTCCCTTTTTACGCGTCGTCGCAAGCTTTTGCATATTCAAAATCGTAATTAATTAATTCGTAAGGCCGCTCGCCTCCTTTTTATGAAAATTAGGCAATAGCATCGTTTTTAAGAACGTTCTTAATGCCAGATGAAATTTTAAAGTCTCATAAGTTCTCAGAATTGGCCGAATTATAACCGCCTCTGTGGCCTAGCGGTTAAGACCACCGGTTTAGAGCCAGAGGTCCCGGGTTCGATTCCCAGCGGGGGGTACATATTGTGCAGGTACTCGGTTTGGTTGGTGGTAGGGCTTGTTTGTCCGCCTGGCTAGCTACCACCATCTTATCTAAATATGTCGCCATAACATCAATGTGTGTAGCATTGTGTTCCGGCAGCTAGAGTTAAGTTAGCCAGTGCCTCACTAGTTGAGGATCCCGGGTGAAGTGCGCTTCCATTATTGGCTTAACATCACTGAACATCAAGTGAGTACAAGGCACTGTGCTTACCCGTAAAAAAAAATTAAATAAATAAAGTTCTAGAAGCTCAGATGTTTGGTTAAAAATATTAATGCATTGGTCCTTATTGGGGACGTATTTCGTATTGTATTGTACGATGTAAACTTAAGATAGTTGTGTTTTTTTAAATTTTGTTTTTCACATGTTGTGTTGTTGTCCTTTATATTTTGTGTGTATATTCGTAATGGAAATTGTGTCCTTGTATGATAAAGCATTTTCAAAAATATTTCGACGCTGTAAAGGAGAAAAGATATGCGCTTGCTGAGTTTCCTGACGTTTCTTCTCAGGACAGGGTCTAGCCCTGTGTAGACTTACGAACCGATGGCATAGTGACAGTTGGCATGGCGGTTCCCTCGTGTCATTGCTGAGAATACTTTGTCGTTTGTCTTCGAAGTTCAGTATTGTACATTAAACTATTCATAAGCGCTATTTGTAGCCTAAACTGAAATAATGATTTTGATTTTATTGGTAAACTTCCCCTACCTATAGTAAAACAAATTGTAGGTAACTTTAGGCACAGAAAGTGTGTAGGTAAAATTTCCACGGCTGGGGCTCGAATTCACACTTATTGGCAATCAAAGCCTATCGTGATCGCCTGTCCCAGATTACTACAGAAGGTAGCAAAATTCACCAAAAATTTTTTTATTTTATTTTTGATTTAAAAGTAACTTTTGTAAGTTATAGTCCAATAACATCAGTTTTACTTTAATCATTAATAAAAAAACAAAATGTTTTTTACATATTTTCGTTTGGGACATTTTTTAAAACCTAAAAATTATAAATTCCTTAGAATATCTCATAGGGGAGTTAGTACAATAAAGACTTTAATCTAAGAAGGTATAAACTGGGCCCAACACTGCGATAAACCCAGCAAAGAGGAAGTGTAATCCTGAATCCCAGCTTTATGGCTATATAGACTTACAAAAGGTCAGACAACTCATGTTAAAAAAATCCTTAATCATTGTTGTTTTGTAAATCATAATAAGACTTTATAGCTCAAATGGATTAACGTACACAGTCTAGTCAGTAAGTACTACTTTTTTTTTAAATAAAGCGCTCTAGATGTATGTATTTAAAAAATAGGAAAGTTGACTTAACATCTACAACCGCGAGAAGTCTACTAATAAAAAGATGACCTGAAATTTCTTTAATTCAGTGAAATAATTCCATTAAATAAATAAATAAATACATTTAATTACAAACCAACAACAAATAGGTACTTATGTGCCTCAAACCAACAAACATTTTCTTTCCATTTCTTAGTATAGGTACGTAGATACAGTTCAGGAAGATTGTTAGGTCTGTGGTAAATGACCCACGCACCAGAATGTATGTGAGAACGACGCTCACAAGATTTCGGCTCAACTATTTTATCCCTTTCTCTAGTTTAATAAAGACTCGAGCAACGGATGGCAACGGTACTACATGTCTAGTTTCTCAAAAGGAAATATATTGGAAAGTAACTTCACTCGCGTTTTCTTTAACATTTATCAGCGCAGATCAACTTTTCATAATTTAGCAAAGGAATTTTGTAAATAAGGGCTATCCTTTTCTGTCAATAGAAGACATTCCAATTTGACGTTATCAACACTTAAAGTTAGGAGAAATAGAGGTCAAGAGCGTACCCGTATAAGATATTAAATAACACGTTTGTTTAACTGAACCTATGCGAATTTCTTAAAAATCTATATAATGATAGCGTAAGCCGATTTTTAACCGACTTCAAAAAAAGGAGGAGGTTATCAATTCGACTGTATTATTATTTTTATTTTTATGTTTGTTACCTCAGAACTTTCGACTGGGTGAACCGTTTTTTATGATTCTTTCTTTATTTGAAAGCTGGTGCTTCCCATGTGGTCCCATTTTAATTTGGTCCAGTTCTGATGGTGGAATCCTCAAGGAATTGAGGGAACTTCTCAAATGTTGTAGGCATACCTATAGCGGTTTTGGTATTTTCAGAAATAAGACAAGCATTTGCATTCAGAAAGTATCATTTTTGTCCCAGTGATTATGGGACGATAGCTACACATAAAAAATCGGTTATGGTCTCATTTTGAAGAGTTCCAGCCGTAGATGTGCAGAAAAATAAAGAAACCTGTCATAGGTTTCGAAATTTCTAAAAAATCTGTTGAATAAACGCGAAGTTTTGCGGGCGACCCACACTTGGCTAATAATTGATGTGAAAATATTTTTACTTTTAACTTTGCACGGGATTTTGAACTGTATAATGTTACTCTTATGACGACACCTCTATTTGTGAACATTCAAAACGGCTGATCTTTACAGAAGCTGTCATAAGGTCGAAAATACGTAGGGCTTGCGACAATTGAGACCGCAAATTAACAGATACTAAAAAATATTTAAAAAAAACTATTGGTTTAGTTATCAAAATATGCAGCTAACAAAACTACGAATATTGATATTATCAATGTGTTTGAGTGGTTTCCAAACATTTTTTTTTATATTAGAAGGAGGCAAACGAGCAGGCGGGTCACCTGATGGAAAGCAATCACCGCCGCCCATGGACACCCGCAAAACCAACAACAACGGCACTCGTTGCTGTTGTGTTTCGTCCGGTGAGTGAAAGTACCGGAGGCCCATCTCTCACCCCTCCCCCCTCCCAATTCCTACTCCCTCCTCAAGATCCAATTCCTTCCTCAAGGTCGGCAACGCATCCGCGATTACTTTGGTTTTGCGGGTGTCCATGGGCGGCGGTGATTACTTTCCATCAGGTGACCCGCCTGCTCGTTTGCCTCCTTGTTTTTTTATGGTAAAAAACATTAAAAAAAAAACCAAAGGAATCACAGATGCGTTGTTTAAATTAAGTAATTTTGTTGTAATTTTCACAAGTTAATTTTTAGTGGTGTTTTCGAAAAAAATTATGATCGACTCAAAATTATACAATCGTGTATTTGATCTAGCACATTCAAGATAAAGACATCAATTTACTTATATCAACATTTCTGATTTCGTTACTCATATTATAGTCTTAAACTAAGTATTCGACGAAAGTTGAAGCATTTTTTCAGTGTGTCGCCTTAACGTAATCGAATAGCAAATACTCGTAAAGCTAGCACTAAGCACCTAAGTAAAGTAAATAGCCTATAAACTGTCCCACTGCTGGGCAATAGACCTCCATCATTGAAATCAAGTCATCGCTACAATTGATGGGTATTGCCTTACTCACCACGCTTGCCAAGTGCGGGTTGGTGATCACAAACCCAGGGTATGCATCGAAAAATCCGAAACACACTTTGCCCGACCTGGAAATTGAACCCGGGACCTTCGGGTATCGGGCCGAGCGTTCTGCCACTCGGCCACCGAGGCGTTACTAAGCACACAGTTTATGTATATTATGGAATCAGAATACTTAGTTACAAACAATTTATTCCACAGTCTACCAGTAATCTGAATAAATGAATTACGCATTTAATTTAGTAAATTGTCAGCGACGGTCACACCCTACCCGTATAACCGTATCACAATCTATTCGCATATTAATGCTCTTTTGACACTTATTGACGACCTCCTTGGTCGAGTGGTTTGTACACCGGTTTTCATGGTGTCGCCATCTCTGTGGTGCCGGGTTCGATCCCCGGGCGGGTCAAGTTAGAAATTATTGTTTGTCTAAATTGTCTCGGGTCTGGGTGTTTTCTATGATGTAACTATAATAAGTATGTATTAAAGTATTTTAAATATGTTTATCCGTTGTCTAGTAACCATTTAACGAGTTTCATAACGAAGCTTCTCTTGGGCTAGATAATTGGTGTGAGTGTAGGAAAGCTTATTTATTATTTATTTATTAACAGTTCTGTTAATCCACTTGGAGAAAGCTAAGCTTGGTTAAGCATGGGTTCACGTCAGTAGGTTAACGAGCTATGGGGATTCACCGGATTGACCCACGATTTCTCGCATTCAACCCGAACCTATCCGATCGGCTACAACACTATATTATCATCATCATCTCAGCCAAAAGACGTCCACTGCTGGATAAATGCTCTCTAAGAATCTTTTTTTAAATATTTATATATTTTTTTAAATACAGTGAAAAAATTAAACGCTTACCAAACCCAGCCAGGAATCGAAGAAGACCGGGAAGGCTGACGTAAGTGCTGAATTTTGTCACTGCTTTTTATTTTTTATTTTTTTGAGTGCTAATAGCGGCACAGCGCCATCTATCCAACGGTCATTGCAACCGATGGCTATGCAGAAGCTTTTTTTTTATTTTAAATTAATTTACGTGTAAAAGCACTTTGGCCTTTATTGAGATAATGTTAAGTAATGATAAGACCGAAGATGGAAGCGTAGGTACTTCAACCGTCTTCAATTACTGAGGAGCTGGCCGACTTACTCTAACTTCCGGAACACAACAATGCTACAAACATTAATGTTATGGCGACATATTTAGATAAGATGGTAGTAGCTAGCTAGGTTCCACCATTGTTCCACTTAACATCATGTGAGATAAAGACACTGTACTTAACTGTTTAAAAATATAAATGAGTAGGTATTTTGGGTTTTAATATGTATATGAAATTTATGTTTTTAGTAGACACCTATTTGACAATATTTTTGTTACCTCCAGGTGATCAGAGACATCTTGAACTTGGTCTACGAATCAAACCCGAGCTCAGGCTAGGCGGACTCACAAGCCCAACCACCAACCAAACCTAAACATACATATACCTACCCCTCTCGCTGGGAATCGAACCCGGGACCACTGGTTCTTAAGCCACTAGATCACAGAGGCGGTTAAAGATCTCTACAACGACGGGTTTTGTGCATCTCGCATCCAGCTACCCGCGACCCTCATCAGATCGTCGGTCCATCTCATTGGAGACCTGCTTACTCTACACTCGAGATCTGTTCCGGCTAGGGTTGCCAACCCTACTATATAATATAGTATCCTACTATTTTAATAGCGTTTACGCCGCACACTAGCGCCACTAATGAAAAAAAAACATATCTATTAATTAGAGATAGAAAATCAAATTATGCTCAACAAACTATTTGAATGAAGTAATTTAGCATTTTTACGTCACCTAATGAACACCACCTCACATGTTATGGTTTAGTTAAATAAGACGTTACGGCCACTTTTAACTATAACGCCATATTTAACTAAACCATAACATGTGAGGTGTTCATTAGGTGACGTAAAAATGCTAAATTACTTCATTCAGATAGTTTGTTGAGCATAATTTGATTTTCTATCTCTAATTACTAGATATGTTTTTGTTTTTCATTGGCGGCGCTAGTGTGCGGCGTAAACGCTCTTAAGCGTCTAACTACTATTTATTTAAAAAATATATTATAGTAGGCGAAATTAACTATATTTTTCTGTGATGAACACAAAGTGGAAAGATGAGCGCAACAGAATCAGTATCGGTTTGATAAAAGCATAGTTAGCGGTGTTTTGTAACTTAAAAATAGAATAAATATTACGTAAAATAAATAATAGTTACGAAGCGTTCCTTTAAAAATAAAGACCTATTAATAAAAGCTCAAAGTAGCAAAAAATATTAATTTAAGAAATAATATACTTAAACATTTTTGAATATATTATATTTTTTTAATTAAATCCCTATCTACCATATTTTTATGGGTACTGAATTTGCACAAACGATCCCAATAGGTCTCCTCAACTGGGAGAGGAAACCTTAGCAGGCCCCACAAAGCTAATATGGGTACTTAATCCAAAAATACTATATTTGAAAAAGCATTTATGCAGACCGCCAGTGAGCGTTCGGCATAGCGTGGTAGCGCAGTGATTAACGTTTTCACTTCTTGGGCTTCACTGGCTGCTTTTCATCAGGCAGGGTGAGGCCATTTTGGCATGCCACAATAAAAAAAAAAAGAATATTTGGTCTAAAAAATGTTGGCAACCCTAGTTGCGGTCCAGCGGTCATCAGAGTGCTTAATGCGGATTTCATTCGCATTTTTTTTTTTTGAGATATTATGCCGATTGCTACTGTCCATTTTCAGCTTCACCGGGCTTTTTTTGCGGTGAGAAACTTAAAAGATCAAAGGTTATCTAGACGGAACAGCAACACGCACTAGTGCCAAAAACTTAAAACGGCCTTTAGGCAGCGCCACCTGGTGGAAAAAGGGGATAGTAAAATATGGCCATACAAATCCTTGTTTTCGTTGACATGGTCGAATGGCGAATGAAAGTTCCACAGGCATCCTAAACTCTGCCCAGGGGCCCGACCGCCTAACCGATCGCTTTGACTTCGTGTGTGGTTTATGACGTCATCTTGTCGTTTCGTGCCGCCTATGAAAGCAATATCGAAAGCTGTAGCCTTTAGCTTTTGATATTGCTTTCATAGGCGGTGCGAGGTGGCAAGATGACGTCATAAACTATACGCGTAATGAAAGCGTTCGGTTAGGCGGTCGGGGGGCAGGGCTTTGAATAACGTTAAAGTTAGGTAACGTTACCTCCATCATACGAAGATAACGTCTCAATAGCAAAGGTAACTCTATGCCTAGCATTAGCAAAAAATAAGTAATAGTACAACCGTAAATACAACAGTTAGCTTTTATACGGATTTTAGGATCGTTTAGTAGCCATTGTTCAGTGCACAAAAATCACAGAAAGGCCTCCCCGGGAGGCGCGCCGGCCGAACGTACCTAAACTGCGGAGTGACACCCCCCTGGCATTAGTTGACTTTTATAAAGGTAAACTAACAGGTGACCGTTAGATGCAGACAGTAACGATTTTTTTAACACTTTGCTGATCGCCTCACACCTCATTTTCAGCTTCACCGGGATTTTTTTGGGGGGAGGGGGCAAGAAACTTAAAGGATTCTTCAAGCCGTGTGAAACGAAGCACCGTCATCGTCAGAGGTTTTCTAGTGGGAACGGCATCAGTGCATCACACTACACTAGTGCGTGTTGCCGTTCCCTACCTACTAGATTCTCCGAAGGGGTTACTTTATAGAAATAACGTTAGTGTGAATTTGGTAACGTTAGTAAGCTCCATCTACCCGGCCATCAGTTTAACGAGCGAAACCTAAATAAACGTTTCAATAAAATAGTATACGTACTCGTATAAACGAGGTTCGTTGACCCATATTGGCATGGCACCTACGCATACAATGACAGTTCGTGGGTAGGTACTTTATTGGCGAGGGGTTTTAATAGCCGGTCCCACTCGAGACCACCATCCATGATAGCGATACGCAAACAAATTCAGTGTAAACATTAATTGGACAGAAGGTAAACTTTAAGGCTTGCGCAGACAACGGACTATTGCCCGCGGACTTTCTTGTCCGTCGAAATGGATCGCTTACAATTTCATCGTCTAACGCACACGAAATCGAAGTCTTTAGAGACTGAATGTAACAAAGCCAGCGGACAGAAGTCCCTCGTCTGCGCAGGTCTTTATACAAACAACCATAGACAACCTCTCACGGGCACGGAATCGCGCTCGGACGTGTTCCGAGCTGTTCTGAATTCCGTGTCCGTGCAAGGCTCCCCGATCCGATCCGAACCCCTCGGAGAATCTAGTAGGGCACGGGGACACGCACTAGTGCGTGACGCCGTTCCGAAAACTTCCCAAGGTTATTCGTTTAACACGGCTTGAGGAACTTTTTGACAGGTTGGCCGCGACAGACCCAGACACAATAGAAATTCAATTGTTTGTCGGACATATGGCGTTTAAAGTGTTAAGTTTCTCGCCGTCCACAAAAAAGGCCGGTGAAGCTGAAAATGCCGTCTGAGGAAATCGGCAAACTATCTCAAAAAACAAAAGTGTCTGTGCAAGGTAGGGTTGCCAACCCTACATAACATAGTATCCTGCTATTTTAAGTGTCTAACTACTATTTTTTTCAAAAATAATATAGTAAAATATTAAAGTAGGCTAAACTACTATACTTTTACTATAGTTTTCTGTGATGAACACAAAGTGGAAAGATGAGCGCAACAGAGCCAGTATCGGTCTGATAAAAGCAGAGTTAATGGTGTTTTGTAACTTAAATTAGATTGGAATAATAGTTACGAAGCGTTCCTTAAAGATTAAAAAAACCTATTAAAAATAATAACAACGTATCTCGGTACTTGGTCACTTGGTCACTTGGTATTTTAAACAAAAATAGAACTTGTTGTTTTAGAATATGCAAACAAAATTCACTTCTAAGGTGGTAAGGCAATTTCATTGTCGACTATACTTAGTATATTTTTTTAATTGATTCTCCATCTACTATATTTTTATGGGTATTGAATCCAAAAACACTATATTTGGTCTAAAATAAGGTGGCAACCCTAGTGCAAGGGTCTATGTGTGAGTAGCTTGAGCGCGGTATTTAAGCGTACCTTCTGGGTGCTACTTATTTTGTGTTATAGGGCTCTAAAAGTCGGTAACGCATATTATATTAGCTTCCTAGACGCTGTAGATGTTCATGGGCGGCGATGATCACTAGCTAATCAGGTGGATCGATTGTTGGTATGCCGCTTTTTTAGGGTTCCGTAGTCAACAAGGAACCCTTATAGGTTCGCCATGTCCGTCTGTCTGACCCCAGTCTAGCTCATAGACTCTTAGTACTAGAAAGCTGTAATTAGGCATGGATATACATATTATCACGCCCAAAGTGGTAAAGTAAAATTTTGAAAAATATTTTTTTTTAGGTTACCTCCCCTACACGTGAAGTGGGGATGTAATCTTTTTTTCTTGTTTACCCCTAAGTGTGGGGTGTCGTTTGATATCAATTTCAAAAATATTGCTGGTTTGTGAATAGTTGTACATATGACGAAGTTAAAAGGAAAACTATCACAGCTAAGTAGGCTTCACAAGTTTACGAGTAACAGTCGACCAACTTATAAAATGACGCTGCGTTGTCTTCACGCTGCATCAGTTTGTCCTTGCGTCTGGACTCCGTTTCCACTTAACATCTATTTCTAGGCAGGCATGTTCCATCCTCGACCGCACCGTCACTTAACATCAGGTGAGGTGTGGTCAAATGCCTGCCTATAACCAATAAAAAAAATCAGGTGGAGTGGAGCCATTTACCGAGCTATGAATTTTAAAAAAATGTACTTGGCGCAGTACAAATTCCTCATTGGGAACTACTTAAATAACGTTGTCAGGTATGTGAAACCGGTAGTATCTACAATCGTTAAATAAAGGCTCATAAAAGCCCTCTTCTCAGATTCCGCATTGTTGAGATGGGCTACGGAACCCTACACTGCGCATGGCCCGATACGCACTTGGCCGGTTTTTTGATTACAAAAAGAACGAAGAAAAAATTCGGTACCAACCGCGAAAAATTAAATGCGAGTAGATCCGTATAAACTCTTTCGTTTTAACGTGTAGTGTTTTCGTAAGCTAAATTTGAATAAGTTGTCGCTTTTTAATAATCTACAAACAACTTCGAAAAATTTGTTAAACATGCAAAATTAAAAGTAATGAGTAAAATAAACGTGAGTCTAAATCCGTAAAAGTTGTTTCATTTCAATGTGTAGTGTTCGCGTAAACTTTAGAAAACAATATTATTATTATTGTTTTTATTAGAAAGAGGCAAACGAGCAGGCGGGTCACCTGATGGGAAGCAATCACCGCCGCCCATGGACACCCGTAAAACCAAAGGAATCACAGATGCGTTGCCGGCCTTTAAGGAAGAAATAGGCTCGTTTCTTGAAAATCCCTAAGTCGTATTGTAATACTAGCTGTGCTCGCGACTTCGTCCGCGTGGAATAGTGACTTTCGGCAGCATTTTTAATTTTTTAGGCTCTTTTCCCGTTTTTGCAACATTTTTCACTGATGCTTCGCTCCTATTGGTCGCAGCGTGATGTTATATAGCCTAAAGCCTTTCTCGATAAATGGACTATCCAACACAAAAAGAATTATTCAATTCGAACCAGTAGTTCCTGAGATTAGCGCGTTCAAACAAACAAACAAACAAACAAACAAACTCTTCAGCTTTATAATATTAGTATAGATATAAAATTATGAAACAAAGAAAAAGTACTTACTTAAGCTTTTATAAATACGGCCTCACTGCAGGGTAAAGGCTTCCGCCGTTAAAATCAAGTCTAACAAATCATGCTTGCTAAATTGTGGTTCTGAGAGTCTGCAATGGACAAGGAAAAGTACTTAGCGAGTTCTCGTTTTGGAGGCCAAGACTCACTTTGGGTCCCTGTGTCAATGGAGTACGTAAGTAAATTGTAGTTCTCATCACGACACCGGGCTATGCATAAAAAAAAAACATTAAATAGGCGTTTATGGGGAATTTATTAAATAAAAAACGCCCGGGCACAATCCCATCTCTAGTTAGGACTGGGAATACTGCGTCGCTGTGTGAGGGAATTCGGACATGGCAGCCGCGCTAACTTTAATTTATGGAAACACCGCTCTCGTGTATAACGAATGCACGTACATTTTCAAGATTAATTGTACGGGGTTCTATGTTATTATAATATTTTGTTTTGTACCTTTAAAAAAATCCACTGCAATACTGTTACTACATTGCTAGCCTTCCCGGTAGCATAATGGTCAGTGCAGCCGCCCGGATTGCGGAAGACCCAGGTTCAATTCTTGGCTCGGTCGGGACCTACGCCTACTACTTATACGTCGAATTAAAAGCGGATATTTTCAGGTCTGGTTTTTAAATTAAAATTGAAGTTGATATTGTTGATTGTAAGCATAATGATAAAGATGATTTAAGTATAGCATTATTTAAGTTTTACTAGCCACTCGATCACGAAAACGAATATTTTACCGCCAAAATTGTAACTCTACAGGTTTGAAACAAGGAAAATTAAATTAATTAAGTTAATTCATTGCCATACCAATCTTGTTTTCATTTATATGATCGATAGGCTAATAACACTTTACATCCGGGTGACAAACGAAGTATTTTTTTAAATAATTTATTCATGACCATGGATGCTAGTCCTTCAGTCGAAAACTTAATTTATACGTTTCTCAAATGATGTTGATGAATGATAATAGAAATGAAAAGTGAGAAATGATACACCCCCCAACCCCTCGAGTATCTCAGTAAAGATGTGGGGCTTTACTAAGTCCTCACGCGGAATTCTTGAGAGAATTTGAAAAAGTGACGTTGCACTGTTTTGTTTCCTTTGCCAACTCATGCACACTCACGAACACTTAACGGTTAATAATCTACCATTATTTCACATTAATATTAGACATAACACAAATTTTAGAAAATAAAACCAAACCGCAGACATGACTCTTCACTTTCCCGCCAAGAACTCACAAACGAAGTAAGTACTTATATAAGTGTTGCCATACAAAATTTCGTTCCTCTTTTATCGACGAAAAGAGAATGGAACGCAATTAAATACAACTACTAAAGAAGAATTTATAAAACAAAAACTTTAAAAAATATTATTATATTCTTTAAAGTTTTCTGACATCATCATCAGCTCATTTTATGTCCCCTGGGGCACGAGTCTTCCCTGTGGATGGATAGGTAGGACGAGCCATAAACCACCACGGGCCTTGTGCGGATTGGTTGTTGTTAACGACTGCCAATGCAGCCAAGACCAGCGGCTTTACGTGCCTACCGAAGCACGGTGGAGCTCGAGATGTTAGATTTTTGGTCACCCATCCGATGACCGGCCTTTGCGAAAGTTGCTTAACCTCAGCACTCGCAGACCGGGCACGGTAACCACTGCGCCATGGAGCTCCTAAAGTTTTCTTTATAAAGCAGAAATTAATAAAACCTATGAAATTCACAAAGCCCGTTGCTGTATCGTAAAAACCACAGTTGAGCAAAACAGGGTAAGTATAAAACATGCGTGCTCACACGCCTACATTAAATTTGAGATGCTGTAAACACGAACTTCAGCTCATTTACAAGGCGGTTCGCGTACACAAAATCGAGTCCGCATAATAAGATGGGATGGGAGCGTAGAGCCTTAAAGACGGAGGCTTGCCACAGTCTGGCTGCGAGTTATATATTTGATTTTTTAACGGAAATCTTGTTAATGCACTTATATTTTACGGGTGAGCACTTGCCTTTCATCTCACCTGATGATAAGTGATCATTTAAATGAAACAACTTTTACGGATCTACTCGCGTTTATTTTACACATTACTTAATTTAAATGAGGGTATACAAGCTACCAACTGATTATGAGATGACCAACACCTCAGTCTCCCTGTGACCACGGACCCTGCAAAGGGTTCGAAACGTCAGGATAAACATTAAATAAGTAATGTGTAAAATAAACGCGAGTAGATCCGTAAAAGTTGTTTCATTTAAATGCGTAGTGTTCGCGTAAACTTTAGAAAACGATAAGTGATCACTTCACCCGGAATGCTCAACTACTAAGGCACTGGCTATCTTATCTCTAATCCTTCAAATCTGACTTATAAAATTCTCGTGTCACACAAATGATACTTGCCATACTCCTCCGAAACGGCTCGATTGATTTTTATGATATTTTATATGTATATTCGGTAGGTCTGACAATCGGTCGTAATCATTTTTTATACCCCTAAGTGTTAAGGGTGGTCCACCCCAATTTTTTGTTTAATTTTCCAATACAAAATGTTCCTAGCTGTGAAACATACGGTTTTTTTGTTTTGTTGTCATAGAAACGATTTGATTGTATTGTTGACATAGAAACTGTCGAAGCGATACGAAGTCCGCTGGGTCAGATACTTCGCAGCTAGTAAGTTATTAATATGTCCTGCAAAACCGCCTAGTTTGACTGCAGGATCAGTGAATCTCTCAATGACATGGGGTCCTTCAAACGAGGCTTGAAGAGGCATCTTGTAGGCCGGCAGGGTGAGGGTGACTGATGCTGCGCGGTTTTCTCGCTGCACCAATGTCTTCGCCTCTGAACTCCATTTCCACTAAATATCAGGTGGAGTGGAGTCATTCTGCTATGCTAACTATTAAAATCTGTGGTCTAGTGACTTAACTAGGCTTAGATCTCGTGAATTCGATTTTCAGCGGGATGGTACATATTAGTGTAGATACTCAGTTTGGTAAGTGGAGGGGTGGATCATTAAAGTCATTTATTTTTCTCTTCGAGGTAGGTATTTTAATTTGATGACTTTTAAATGCGCAAGCAACTGTGCCAAATATAGAGCGTCTCAGGGTACTTAGGAAGACTAAATTGATGTCGCAAGTCATTTACTCTGAATCGTTATAAGACTGGGGTTATGATAAGAGAAAAAAGCGGGTCAAAGACACAGTATAATTTTTAAAGCTATTATAATCTTATCTTAGTAGGTCTGCAGAGGATTCCCTCTTCCAGTACCCTTCGATCTATTGTTCAGAGTCAAAATCAAATCGTAATTCAATATTAGCCTTCACAGATCAAAGACACGTCTTAATGACGTAAAAAAGTATTAAAATTTCCAATTTATAATATCTAAGTGAACTATAAAAACCAGCTCGGATTTTGAGAGCCCTCAATCTTAAAGAGCTGGTAAGAAACTCGGCAAGCTGTTCTATTCTTTTTTTAATTACAATACTAAATTAAGAGTAGATAAATATGAAAAGGCATAAGCTGATGATGATGATGATGATGATGATGATGATGATGAAATATGAAAATGGCATTTCAAAATAAGACGACTTGCCTCAGACGGGACTCGTTCCCACGACCTTTCGCTGGGTATCAGCTCAATCAACTAGACTGCCGAGACAGTAAAGATTTATTGTACCTACTTAAGAGGTAACTTAGCCTCACAAGCTTCCGCTAGTGCTGTTAACATAATCACAGCCTTGCCATAAACGCAGTAAGGTAATTTATGGGTTGACCTATATTATCCGCGCATAGTTCGCGTGCTATGTGCTCACTCGTACCCGTAGGCAATATCAAGGCTTATGACTTTTTACTTTGCCCAACGTTTTCGTGACAAGGTGTTTCCTGTTTGGCAGTTATCTTTTTTATATATTTATAAGTCTGCAAACTGGGAGGAGTTCAATGGCGAAGTGGATAACGCGCCCGGCGATTGATGAGGTTTAGCACTTTTCGCAAAGGCCGGTAATCAGATGGGTGACTAAATATATGTCATCTTCAGCTCCTCCGTGCTTCGGATGGCATGTAAAGCCGTTGGTCCCTGCTGCATTAGCAGTCGTGCACTACCAATCCGCTCTAGGGCCGCGTGGTGCTTTATTGGATATTTAAGATTGTTAGTGTGTATTACGATTCATAGCGGACTTTATTCGCATAAACTTAGATAATCAAACGTTTTTTTGTAACTGTACTACTCTTAAGCATAGATGGAGCGGCATGGTAAACGGGGAGAGCCAATAGAAATGCTTGATTTTGACATTGGTATTAGCATTTTGAAAATAAATCAATCCTAATGGTGAAATATATCTTAAACGTAATTAGCTACAATCCGCAAATGGCTTGGTAATGGCATTTCTCATACTTAACGTAACGATGCCACTTTTTCAGCAAAAGATAAAAAAAAACAAAAGAGCTTCCTAACCAAAGAAAGATGGCGGACTGGCCGTTTAATTAATGAAACCAATTTGATCCGTCACTTTCTGGCCGTACCACCATTTTGTTATATTCGAAATCTAGAAGACTCGCTTAATTAGTGTTTGTCTTTGTCTTCCTTCTCCAAACCCAAACCCTATATTTATTCGAGCCATAACTAACGGATTTTAATGCTCAAAATAAATTCTAACATTGATTAAACAAAAGTCCAGTAAAAGTATTTGACAGCTGTTATTGATGGATTCATCGTTAATAACAGGGCCACCTGAGTAGTTCAAAGTGAAAGCTAAAATTATGAGAGATGCTACCTATTTCCTTGACCTAAGTCGGCTACTATCTCTCTTTCCAATCAATTTTAGATTGAATGGTCAATTACTGGCTTATTGTTATTTTATATTTGTTTACTGCTATCCTAAGATTACTGGTTCTCTTCAGAAACCTATCAGGTACCAGTCTCTCATTATTTATTGAAATTTGGTGAATACGTTTTGTTTTAAAAAACCTTTGCAGGATTCGTCATTATTAGGAGATCTTTATAATTTGTTTCATTTTACCAACTACATCTCAAATATTAAACTAATAAAATACGCACACTAACATAACTATATACATAAACGTCAATGCGATCTGTAACCGGACCCGAATCGAATCCGGGACGTCTGGGTCTGAAACCGGTGATCTTAACCACTAGACCACAGAGGCGGTTTTTTCTTTTTTCTTTTAGTTGATGGCTTTGTGCGACTAGCACATTTAGCCAGTGTCAAAATAATTTTTCGTACAAGTAATACATAAATAAACAATATTTCCTTAAATGATGATGAATGATATTAGAAATGGGAAGTGAGAAATGATATACCCCCAACCCCTCGAGTATCTCAGTAAAGATGTGGGGTTTTACTAAGTCCTCACGCGAGCTTCTTGAGAGAATTTGAAAAGTGACGTTGCACTGTTTTGTTTCATTTGCCAACGCTTATGCACACTAACTAACACTTAACGGTTAATAATCCACCATTATTTCACATTAATATTCGACATAACACAAATTTTGGAAAATAAGACAAAACCGCAGACATGACGCTTCACTTTCCCGCCAAGAAGTCCCACAGAGGCGGTTAATTCATAATATGAACTCTTTTTTTCTTAATGTACTTGTAGCAAGATCAGTCAGATCATCAACATCTTGTTCTTTGAACGAATTTATATGATTAGCGTTGTCAATTTTATGTTATTTATAGTGCTATTACCTAAGTGCTTTTCTATCGTATTGGTGTCAAACTGTCAAGATAGTCTTAAGCTAGATGAATAAATAAATATATAGGGCCAATCTTCAACATCAAAACAACAAAATTTTAGGCAGATTTTTTTTGTAAATCTGTTCGATTAATATTTTTTATCGCATAAAATCATGTTCAGTAATGAAAGCTTTCATAATACCTTTTTAACAATGAGTTTCGTACCTACTCTCTGATAAATAAAGCTATAGCTCAAAATGTATCAACCGATTACACAGCATTGTCGATTGTACCTAAATGATAATCGATCAATCGACACAATAGTGTCATGTTGAACGTCCGTAGAAAAGATCGGGATATATAGAACAGGGATGGCAAACCTTTTTAAGATTATGTTTTTGAGTTTTTATTTTTACTAAAAAAGAGTATTTGCTCGCTTCGCTTAGAGACACTTGAGTAAAATCTAAATCAATCTTACAATAGTAAATTTTTAAATAACTCACTACTTATCTCGAAATAACTTCCTACTTCTATTTTTTTATTGCTATTTAGTCAATCTGTTCTAGAACAATAATGATAGATGCAATGTATATCTAATAATGTTTTTTTATTATCGTCATCATAATTAAGTGCCATCTTTATACTGAGGTTTGGAGATCAGTAGACAAAAACTTCCTGCGATTCCATGTAGCATATTTTAACTGACAATAGCAAGTCCAGTCCACTGTGTTTTGAAGTCGTCCAGCCAATTGCGTCTTCCACGGCAATAATAATAATATTTTTTTTATAAATAAGTATTATTATTAATTCACTAATAACACATTATTAATAATCATCCATTCCTATCCGGAAAGCTAATACAGTCAAGTTAGGCCTAGGTTCACGTCAGTAGGTATACCTACTCGTATAGTCCAACCTTAGAGCGTTAGTCCAACAGACAATTTTCGATTTATATTGGTACTGTATGACATTGTGAAAATTGAAATTGGTACCTGATATAAGTTTTGCAAACTTAGATCTTTTTTTTGTTGTTTTGTTTGTGTGTTGTGATTGTCCCTTATTTTATTTTTTTGTGTTTATTTTTGATGGAAAGTGCCGTTTTATGATGGGGCACTTTTCAATATTTTTGACGAAGTAAGTGAGAAAAGAGCTAGACACTTGCTGAGTGTCTTGCCGGTTGAAATGATGTGAATTTTGTTTTTTTGAAGTGAAAACTTCTTTAGCGGCGTTGTACACTTTTTTTGTAATGGGTAAAAAATGTTAAATTCGCGTCAGGACACGTGACCTGATCGAAAATTCGTAAGACGGATGGAGAGTAGACAGCCGGCGCGGCGTAGGAGAGGAAGTATCCCCTCTCTTACTACAGCGCGGCGAAAATGTATGCCTGCTGTTTCGTTTAGGCGGCGCAGGGCGCTTGCGCGAATAAATTGTCATGTTTGTGTACGATAGCGCAATAAATAAATATTGTATTCTACCACATAAATGATAGTACTTTTATACTGATAATTGAAGCAATTCGTGCAAAATTATTCCCTAACCATTCCAAAATATCAAAAAAGCAAAACGTTAATATTCAAGTTTTCACTTCTGCCGGCACTCCCGGAGTGCAACCCGTCGTTTTTTTTTTAATTTAATTTTGACAGGGTGCCTGTGTTCGTTTGTTTACTATCCGTATTAATTCGATTACGTTTACGAAAACGAAAATTAGTACGGCATTGAAGCAGCGCCTCCTGGCGGCATACGAGAGGAGTTAACATGCCATACAAATTCTAGTTTTCGTTAACGTGATCGAACGGCGAATGTAACGCGCACTTGGCACCCTGAGCTTGGGCTGGGTATTGAACCACGATCTCTCGCATTCAACCCGAGCATCCATCCATTCAGCTACCGATATCTATATATTAATACGTGAAGCAAAAACTTTGTACTTTCTTTACGAAAATTGCGCAGACGGAGGAGGAATATGAAATTTCGCACACTAATAGTTTATATAGAGAAGGATAACAGAATGTTAATATTTTTTTTAAATTATGCATAAAAAATATTTTAAATCAATAAAACAAACATTACACACACTACCATGTATTTACGCATATACTCTTTTCAAAAATTTCAAAAATTTCAAAAATTTCAAAAATGGAAGAGGAGCGGCCAAAATCTGTCAATGCCAATCCAAACTCACATTCTATCTTTTTTAATTTTTAATTGCATATGATACAATCTGTGCAGCCTTAATAAAATTACGGTCGAATTTCGACCACTGGGCGACCACTAGTTATAATAGAATGTCAATATATTTCTTCTCTTCAGTTTCTTGTACCGTGTCAATGCACCATCCCTGATACAAAACAATACATCGATACATACATATAGAGCAATCGTTTGTTATATGTATACGTGTACCATCGTTATCGTTACAGTGCTATAAATTACCCCCGCGCGTCAGATCACAAGCAGAAGGTAAGATCATAAAGAAAATTGTATATGGTAAGATTCACACAAACGCGTTCGGGCAACGCACGCGACAACATGTCACCTACACGAAATTACGCAACAGCTGCGCGTCCTACCCCGATCCGATCCGAACACTTCGGAGAATCTAGTAGAGCACGGGGACACACACTAGTGAGTGATGCCGTTCCCTCTATACGGCTTTCACACGGCTTGAGGAACCCTTAAAGTTTCTCACCGCCTCGCTCCCAAAAAAGCCCGGTGAAGCTGAAAATGCCGTCTGACCTTTGATAGTCAAATGACACAATAGTCACATATCTAATACCTTTAAACGAGCAATTCTTGTATATATGTTTATGTAAGCCACCGCGCTAGTGTGAACTAAACGTGCCCCCGAATGCTGGCAATAATGATAAATTATTGTGTAGGCCCATTATTTAATGTTTTTGGTTACGGTCGCGAGCTGCCGGAGGTGCAGATTATATAATCTGAATCTTGGAAACGGCTTCAACGATTTTCATGAAATTTAGTATGCAGGGGGTTTGGGGGCGATAAATCGATCTAGCTACATTTCATTTTTAGAAGATTACACCAAAAAAAAAACCGAGCAAATCTCGGTCGTCCAGGTACCTATCTACTAATAATAATGTCATTTTCATAATACCGATTTCAAATTTACAAAATGGCGCGCTTTTGCGCTTCCCCGACTTCCTGTTACACTGTTACACATTTACTACCATCCCATTTCACGAAATCACTCCCACGAATTGCTTATATAGAAAGCGAGCGGAAAGATGTTACACATCAAAAAGCCGCGCTCGGACTGGTCCAAACTTGCTTTTTCAATATTTATAAAATACACAGAATTTGAAGGTTTTTGAAGGATACAATCGCCGTTGGATAGATGGCGCTCTGTGCCGCTATTAGCACTCAAAAATTTTAAAAGCAGTGACAATATTCAGCGCTTACGGTCAGCCTTCCCGGTAGCATAGCGGTCGGTGCAGCCGCCCGGATTGCGGAAGACCCAGGTTCGATCCCTGGCTGGGTCGGGTAGGCGTTTAATTTTTTCACTGTATTTTATAAATTTTATAAATATTTAATTTAGCTTCAGTGCAGTAATTAGCACTTGAAAAAAAAAGTAAAAATTTGCTTTTTCAAGATTCTGTGTCGGTGAGCGAGTGCGTTGCTCGAGCGCGGTATAGCTTACCTTCTGCAGTCACCATGTGTTGTGGTCAGAAAGAGAAGAGTTTTCACGAGTTTTGTTCTGCGACACAAAGCGATAAAACACAAACGTCATATCTGAACACAAGGAGCACGATGGCACAGTGCTAAACAATTAATCTAATACGGAGCGTTTGCGTCCTTGTTGTGTTTTGTTTTTTTTCCTTCAAATTAAAACTACAAATTATTTTTAAAAAATGAACTAGCATATTGAAGTGTGTGTTAAGACTAATCTACTAAGAAAATTTAGATGCTTAAATCGGTCGGTTCGGTTTGCCTGTAAAATGCAAATTTATGTTTTAAAAGAAGTTACTTTGATATTTTTTTATGTGTTTCTGCAACTAGCAAAATGAAGTCAATTAAATGAAAAATCATGTCATTTAATATCACTTTTCTATGTTTTGTAATTGTTGGGAATAATCAAGATCCCGCCACGTAAATTTCCAATGCGTCGCCTTAAGACCGCCCATCAGATAGGTATTACTCTACGTCGAGTTCCTTTGTGCTTCGGAAGACACGTAAAGCCGTTGGTCCCGGCTACATTAACAGTCGTTAACAACCACCAATCCACACTGGACAAGCGTTCAAAGTGCTTTAAAGTTTGTCGCCCTTAAATTCAAGTCACTTCAACAATTGAAAGTGTAACGGCATTTTCTACTACGGGTGTATATAAAGAGCTGATAATATTAAAATCACACTTACATAAAAAAGCATGGCCGTCAATGAAGTCAATAAAAAATAAAGCTGCTACTACGCGTATTGTCTTAGAACTTTCGTTAAGACCGCCCATCAGATAGGTATTACTTTACGTCGAGTTCCTTTGTGCTTCGGAAGACACGTAAAGCCGTTGGTCCCGGCTACATTAACAGTAACAGCTACATTAACAACCACCACCACACTGGACAAGCGTTCAAAGTGCTTTAAAGTTTGTTAGCCCTTAAATTCAAGTCGCTTCAACAATTGGAAGTGTAACGACATTTTCTACTACGGGACCTCAGTCAACTTTAGGTACATCAACCAAAACGGTGGAACCAACTATTATGTCTTTGAATTTCTTCGAACAAGTTTCTTTCATTTTATCAGCAGTTTATTTTTAAATTTTGTGAAGCACGTCCCCATTGCTCTTTAATATTTCCTTCTTGTTGGCATAATAAGCAAAGAACTCTCGACCCATATCCTTCTTCGCCTGTCGTATTCATGTTTTTTTATCATTTCTCTAGACTAGTCAGGTATTTGTTCAAATCACTAGATTTGTTTAGGGAAATGATAAAATTGTGTTGATATTTTAACATCCTCCGTGACTTGATCAAATCGCTAGGGAATTGACCAAATCACTGTTTTTATCATATCCCTGCGACATATAGAGCTGATAATATTAAAATCACACTTACATAAAAAAGCATGGCCGTCAATGAAGTCGTCAATAAAAAATAAAGCTGCTACTACGCGTATTGTCTTAGTTAATCAAATAATATCGCGTGTTGCCAGACAAGGTCGAAGCTCGTAGGACACAACAAGCAATGCTTTTAATAATGAAACACATTCAGTTTCATTGCTAAACTAACCTGTTTTGTTATTTCTATTACAATTACAAAGCTCCAAGTCTAGTCTATTTATGTTTGTATTTTATTCCTTACTTATGTGAGATAATCTATATCTTCTGGGGGTTAAAGTTACTCGCGTCCGTAGGTTTACCTTTGAGACCCTACACGTGACCCATGGGTGGTGCTAAATGAGTGACACTGTCTGAGTGGTAGTAGTCACGCTGCGTTGCAGCACGAAATGGGCCGGCTCGCCCGGCGTAATACCACCCTCTCACAGAATATCGGCGTAAAACAATGGCACTCGTTGCTGTTGTGTTACGTCCGGTGAGTGAAAGTACCGAAGGCCCATCTCTCACCCCTCCCCCCTCCCAATTCCTATTCCCTCCTCAAGATCCAACTCATTCCTCTAGGCTGGCAACGCATCTGCGATTACTTTGGTTTTGCGGGTGTCCATGGGCGGCGGTAATTACTTTCCATCAGGTGACCCGCCTGCTCGTTTGCCTCCTTTTAACATTATAAAAAAAATCTATATTAATCTATATCTATATTATGAAGCTGAAGAGTTTGTTTGTTTGAACGCGGTAATCTCAGGAACTACTAATTCGAATTGAAAAATTATTTTTGTTTTGGATAGTTGGTTTATCGAGAAAGGCTTTAGGCTATATAACATTACGCTGCGACCAATAGAAGCGAAGCATCAGTGAAAAATGTTGCAAAAACGGGAACATGAGCCTAAAAAATTAAAAATGCTGCCGAAAGTCACTATTCCACGCGGATGAAGTCGCGAGCACAGCTAGTAATAGATAATCACTTGGCCTTCATCTCACACGATCTTACGTCAATCCGAACCCCTCGGAGAATCTAGTATGGAACGGGGACACGCACTAGTGCGTTAACTGTGTGCTTGAGGAACCCTTCAAGTTTCTCGCCGCCCCTAAAAATGTCCGGTGACGCTGATAATGCCGCCTAAGACAATTACCAAACTCTCTCAAACAAAAAACGATCTTACGATGTTAAGTGACAAGGCCGATAATAAAATGGTGGTAGCTAGCCAGGCGGACTTAACACGCTTAGTACCTACAACCAAACCGTGTGCAAACATGTACCTCCCTCTACGAATAGAACCCGGGACCCAGAGTCTGAGTGGTCTTAACCATTTTACCTCAAAGGCATGTTAAGTTACGAACACATACGAAATATCTATGGTAAAGAAGTCCTTCTATTTATTTTTATGTAAGTAGGTATTATAAAAGTACTTTAACCGTATATCGTATTAAAATTTGTCACCGTTGTGACTAAAAAATCGGTCACCGATTATACCGACGTGGGCGAGGGCTCTAAATATTAATCACCAATTGTAAAGGGTGTTTGTTTGTAGTTCTATCACGTTACATAGGAGATATAGTCTGCCTCGGTAGGATAGTTTTGACAACGTAGAGATTCAGGAAAAGGAATATTCTCGTTTCATCTCTAGGATGATGCGTTTCAATAGAGATGATAGTTGGAATTTAACACCTGCGTGAGATCCTGTAGTAATTAATGTACTTAGAGAATAAATATTGTACGGTAGGCTCGACTTTGTATAGTCGACCATGAATTGCTTTATCACTTTTGACAAAAACTTCCATTACAATAAAATTTCGCTAAGGCTCATTGTCAATAATGACAACGTATCTGTCACTTGGTATTTTAAACAAAAATAGAACTTGTTGTTTTATTATAAGCAAACAAAATTCAAAGGTAAAGCAATTTCATTGTCGACTATACGTGTGTAAGCAGTTCAAATATAGCATTTCAACTAACTGTAACATATTCTTCAGATCCTATCACATTTATGTTATTAAATGATTATATTATTTGTATGTAATGTTAGTCTGTAAAGTATCTATTCTATGGGCCTCTTTATATTTTGCCATCTTGTACATTGTTTGTTGCATGAAATAAATAAACCATTTCTATCTATCTATTAAATCCCAGCCCCAACACCACAATTCAAGATCAAAAGATACATACTGTCAAACAATACCGGATATATACTATTATTTGCAAGATACAGCTAGTACCTATAACATATCAACGTAGATACGTTACATCAGCCTCTTAATTATTAGGTTGGGGAAAAAGTCTTTTCGCATATACGAGTAGTACTGAGTACTCAGTACTACTCGTATATGCGAAAAGACTTGTTTGAACTATGTATGAACTTGTAATAAAATCTCTTTGGCTGTACTATTTGTATCTGGCTGGTTTTGGTATCATTAAAAGTTTAAATAAAGATGATAATTCCAAATTCAAATAAAGAAACTGTGTGATTTTCATTTGTTTTTCTTACTGTCAAGATGAGTGAAACTAATGAAGAAATTCGATACATTTTAAAATTTTACTACAAAAAAGTTAAAAATGCAACGCAAGCCGCGAAAAAAAATTGCGATGTTTATCAGTGTCTGTGAGAGTTATAGCACAAATTTGGTTAAAGCGTTTTCAATCCGGAAATTTTGATATCAAAGATGCACGTCGCTCTGGTCGCCCTATTACGGATAAAATGGATGCCATTTTTGAAAAAGTGGAGCAAGATCGGCATATCAGTAGTTACGACGTAGCTGAAGAACTAGGAATTGACCACAAAACAGTTTTGGCGCATTTGAAAAAAACTGGGTACACAAAAAAACTCGATATTTGAGTATCTCACGAGCTCACTGAAGGAAACCTAGAAGGACTGTGGTTTTTCATCATGATAACGCTAGACCTCACACATCTTTAGTCACTCAGCAAAAATTAAGAGTTTGGCTGGGAGGTGTTAATGCATTCGCCGTATAGTTCTGACCTCCACCTTCAGATTTCCACCTGTTTCGGTCTCTTCAGAATTCTTTAGGCAGTGTCAGGTTAACATCACGAGAGGACTGCCAAAACCACTTGTCGCGGTATTTTGATCAGAAGCCCCAAAATTTCTATAGCAATCATGTCCCTACAAGATGGCAAAAACTTATCGAACAAAATGGCACCTACATATATAGGTACTTTAGTTAAATGTAAATAAACTATATTAAAAAATGTTTTGAAACTTTTTCCCCAAACCTATTATCATCATCATCATCATCATCATCAGCCTACACACGTCCACAAAAAAAAACAACAGTTTCTATTCATAAAGTGGAAGCAGTAAATTATGTATAGACTACTCTTCTAGCTTTCGTCTTAGAATACTGTTTTTATAGAGCATTTAGTTTATTACGTTTGACATGCCAAGAATCTGCGATCACGAATACATAGGGTTATTATCCTTTTCACGACTGTAGCTCAATATTCAAGATCAATACTAACTACTATTTTATTTATATACCACCAAAGGTCCCAGGTTCAATTTCCAGGTCGGGCATAGTGTATTTCAGATTTATTCGGTACATATAGCTCGGGTTTGGCAAGCGTGGTGATTAAGGCAATACCCATCAATTGTAGTGAAGACTTGATTTCAATGATGGAGGCCTTTGCCCAGCAGTGGGACAGTGTAATTACAAGATCAGCCTGACAGATATTTATTTTTTTAAATTGGTTATAGGCAGGCATTTGACTACACCTCATCTGATGTTACGTGACGGTGCGGTCGAGGATGGAACATGCCTGCCTAGAAATAGCCTATTCACTCTGGCCTTGAAGAGGTCTAAATTATACCTTTCAGGGAACACACTCGCAGGCAGCGCGTTCCATTCCCTAGCCGTACGATCATTCGCAGTCACCGCTGAAGAGTTTATTTGTAGTGTAAAGTATCATCAAGAGGAGCTCAATGGCGCTGTGGTTAAACGCTCTGTCTGTAATTGCTGGAAGTTAAACAACTTTCGAAAAAGCCAGTCATCGGATGGGTGACCAAAAAATTTAATAACTCTATGTTTTTGGGGGCAAGACTACTTATAGCTAACCCGGCCAATGTTTTTATTTTTCTTGTTTTTTTATTATTATTTTTGGATTTTTTTATAGCCTATGTCACTCCCACAGTCAAAACAAATCTAACGACACCTCATATGTTAAAATCCTCCATGCCGTTTGGGCTGTAGGGCTTGCCAAAGAAATAGACATACATACATATATACATACATACGTACATACATACATACATACATACATACATACATATATACATACATACATTTAAAATAAATACATACATACACTCGAAAACATAACCCTCCTTCTGACGCAGTGGGTAAAAAAACCCTGTCCGATCCGTTAAGGTGTTATTAGGTATCGAGATTCAGTTCTATTTCCGTAATCATTTTAAAAAAATAAGTGAAAAGAAATTACCCAAATATTTTTTTTTACTAAATGACAAAACTTACATGGCAACACTTTTGCCGGCACTTCGGTAGGTAGGGCCTTTGGCGACGCCGCCATTGATGGAAAGTATGGTCACAATTATAATATTAGCTAGACTTTGGAGTAATTTGATCAATTTCAATACAAAAAACTTGAGTTTTAAATTACGATAACTCTTTTATTTTCATGGTTCTTCTTCTTGCAGTGCCTCTCTATTACTGGAGGTTGGCCGTCAGCTCAGCGAATTCCTCTCTATCCTGCGCCAAGCGAAATAGGTCGTTACCCTAGCAATGCTTGTCCATTCTTGGATGTTTCGTAGCCATGATTTTTTCCGTCTTCCAGCTCGTCGTTTGCCTTCAACTTTGCCCACCATTATCAGCTGGAGAAGTTGGCATCTCTCATGCCGCAAGACATGGCCGGGATATCCAACTTTTCTTTTCTTAACGGTATGCAGTAATTTACGACTCTTGCCAACGCGCTGGAGAACTCTGATGTTGGAAACTTTCTCCTTCCGGCTAATTCGTAGCATTCTTCGGTTTTTTCATGGTTATTATTTGTTTATTATTTTTTTTGTTTTTGATATTTGTATCCAATCCAATCCAATGTACCTCTTTGCGATCGGACAGGGTTTTTTTACATGTTGTATAATTTGTGTTTTATTCAAGCCATCTTTTTTTATTCAGCACTCTGAAAAAGTTGGGGCTTTTACCATATCGAGTTTAGGTAACAAAGTTTTATGTAAGCCGCCTATGCAGACCTGTGACATGACTCGTAATAACGACTACCACCGAGATTAACGGCTTAACTTGTCCTTTGAAGCATAAAGGAAAATCGAGAACCTTTTTGGTCAACCGTGCGTCAAAGGTAGCTTAGTTTTTGCAAACTTATTTGAGTCAGTATGATCATGAGATGGGGTTGTGATAAAATAATATACTTATTGATCTTTTTAGCCTTTTAATTTTTATGAATAGCTGCACTTTGTTTTCTAAGAATGTTGAGGAAAATTTGAAGATTTGTCGGAATCTCGACATACATTTTTATCAGATAATTGCCAACTCCCTAAGTCCATCGTGCTAAAAAAACTGCCTGAAATATTCGAAGTAAATGCATCCAGCAAATTCAGAAATACTTAGGTATTCAAAAAAATGTGATTCTTACTTATAAACTTTGTTCGCGTCCAAAAATAAATTTATGTAAGTATACAAAGACAATAGCGACTTGCTTTGCTTTGACCTATGAAATCTGTTTTTTTTTTCATACTCTGTTTTATTATTTTAAATACATATCTGTGGTTTTCTGATAAATAGATACATTAGTATTATCTATCTCTTTATACAAACCTCAGAACAATAACTAAAGCTATTATTCTGAGATACAAACTGTCTGTGTACAATTCTCGTAATGAGAACTTAAACAGGCAACATTTGAACAATATTGCTTGTCGCCTCCACAGCTTACATTACTCTGGATTTTGTGTCGTAAATATTGTCGTCTACATTGTCGTTTTACGCTATAAGCTTTGTTTGTTTTCTAGTTAAGATTTTTGCATGAAAAACAAGAATGGACGCAAAAGTTTTAGATACGTCCACGGGCGTAATGAGGCGTTGTTTGAAAAAATATGCTACTTCAAATGAAATTAAAAACCACCACCGTGGCGAAAAAGTATGTAGGTTTTTATCTCTTTTCTGTTTGTTACACTTTTTTCAACATCAGTGTGTGTAGATATATCGTGTTTATTCTAAAGAAGACTACTCTTAAGACCTATTCTAAAAGAAGAATTTAAATACCTACATCTTAGTTCAAGTTATTTAGTTTAGCATACAAATTAGCACTTATGAATGTCACTATGCCATCGGCATCGGTTCGCTAAGCCACCTTGTAATGAAAAGAAACGGCAAGAAACTCAGTAATATTTTATTTTTAAACCTTATATTGTTATAAGTACCTACATACTTCTATAATATTATTATTATTTACATATTAATTACTAATACTAGTACCGTAGAAGTAGCGTGTGTATCCTAACAAATAATACCTAAGTTTAATATGACTTTACTCAAACCGCTGCAGTTTGACGATAAACATACATACTATTTTCTTTAAAGATTTTTCGTCAAATTTTTTTCACAGCATTTTAATGAAATCACGCGTAAATCTTCCATATTCCTAAACGAGTAAGTATCAAGATCGTAAATCCGTCTCACTGTCAGCGACTGGGGTTAACCACATTTGGAAACTAAAAGTTGGCACCTCTCCAGAATATCGTCGGCGAAATTCTGTCACCACGTTACGTATAAAGGAAAGTGCTAAATAGAGGCAAGATTATATTGAACTACTCCGAAAGACTGACCTGACGGTTGGTAGGGGGTGTCAGTATAAACTTTAAGCCGTATGTAGTGGGGTTGTCTCTACTCCGAAAGACTCGCTGAAGGGACACAGGTAAGAATTTTTCAAGATAGATACTTACCATTTGATGTAGGTAAAAGTTTTCCATTCACTTTTTGAAGCTGCGCGGTTGTATGTAACCTTGGCTGGATTTGTCTTGAAATTTTTTTAAAGATACATAGATATCTTCTTCTCCACAGCTAAAAAATAGACGTCCTGAATGGGTGGTAGATAAAAAATTATGGACGATTTAAAAGCACTTTTCTAAAGTTTATTTGAATAAAGAATATTTGACTTTAACTTTGACTTTGATAATACGTAGTGTTAAAAAAATCAACGAGCGGGATGTGCACCCACCCGCACGCTACTTGGTCAGGTGCAATACTTATAAGCAACGAAATTTGAATAGAATTAAATGTAACCATAATCATGAAAAACCCTTTAATAATTTAATATGGTGTTGCACCATAATATACCATACCATATGTCTCTTACAGACAACCAGACCGAATATGGAGATAAATTAGACAATACAAATCTTTTTCGTATAACCTCTTGCAATGCTTTCATAACTTTATCAGTCAGGCACCGTAAAACCAGACACAAAAGAAAACCAATTGTTATAGGTTCACATACGAACTTGCGGGGCGTCAGTCATTAAAAATGATTTGATATCATTTTCGTTCGTAAGTTTTGTAAGGTTTCACAGGGCGGGTGCAGATAGGGTTGCCAACCATACTTTAAAATAATGTATCCTACGTTATTTTCCATCCCCATACTTTATTCTTATTAATAAAAATAAAGTATGGAAAATACTTTATTTTCAACTAATGCGTGCGCTTAAAGGGAATATTCCTGTTGACTTAATTTCTGAATTGAATGATACTCAGACTCAGTTGAAGTGAAACGAAACGCAGCGCTTAAATAAAAAAATTAAATAAAAAAGTAATAAAAATAAAAAATATATAAAATAAAAAAACTAAAAAAATACTTTATTTTTTTTTAAAATCCTTTTTTTATACTAGTTAGTGATAGATTTACTTTAATTTCCAGAAAAATAGTTGGCAACCCTAGGTGCAGACCTTGTACTGAGAAGAACCGGCAATAAACTCTGTTAGGTCATTTCGATTCTCCCTTTTTTTACAGCATAATTTATTAGAAAATGCCCTTCCTGTCATAAATCAAGCTCTAAGGGATCGCAGACAATTTTGTATACTGACCTCCAAACTTCAGTATGATGATGGCACTAAACGATGATGATGATGTCATAGCAGGACACTTCAAAGAAAATGTACGGTTTCGTACAAAATAATAATTTTTACTTCCGCTGACCACGCATCATACTTTTGCGCGCGCGGTATTTTATGGATCAATGTAATTTAGTTGTATCATAGCAATATGCTAATAACGTTGTGTTTATAACTCTCTAACTAAATAAACTTTAACTACGTAAACAGTACAGTGCTATCTTCAACTTTCTTCAACTATTATCTACACTCTTCATGACCCATACAGAAAACTACCCCCAACTAAACCTCACGAACTAACTCACTCTATAATCTTAGTTAACTGCCCTCCGTTGTGGTAATTACTAGGTTAGTAGTTTATGGCAGGAATATACACTGTTACTAATTAGCATGGGTCTGGCTAGTCGTTACAGTGATTTGCACGAGTATGATCGCGCAAATTCAAAATTCAAAATTCAATTAAAAAATTCAAAATCATTTATTCAGTCGCTACAAGTAGCTCTTGTGAATGTCACTATGCCATCGGTTCGTAAGTCTACTCTGGGCGGGAGATTTTGTACTGAGAAGAACCGGCAAGAAACTCAGCAAGTCATCGAATGGGTGATCAAAAATTTATCATCTCGAGCTCCTCCGTGCGTCCCGGCCCGGCTGCATTAGCAGTCGTTAACCACCACCAATCCGCACTAGCCCGCGTGGTGGTTTATAGCCCGTTCTCCCTATAAATTCATAGCGTAGGCTCGTGCCCCAGCATTGGGGACGTGATGAGCTGGGATGGTACCATGAAACAGCGCTCTCTCTCGATCTGCATACAAGCAAAAGGGATGCAAATAGTGCGTGATCCACTGAATTCCAGAAAACTCGAACAACGCTCTTTTATTTAAAATCTAGATGTTTAAAAAACAAAATAATAACGTTTCTTAAATAAGTATACTTAATTTAATCGGCATACTTTAGTAAATAAAAAAGATAATATAATAAACTAATAATAAACTTTCCTACACTCACACCAATTATCTAGCCCGAGAAGCTTCGTTATGAAACTCGTTAAACGGTTACTAGACAACGGATAAACATACTTAAATACATACTTATTTAGAAAACACGCAGACCCGATGACAATTTAGAAAAACAATAATTTCTAAATTGACCCGACCGGGATCGAACCCGGGACCTCAGAGATGGCGACACCATGAAAACCGGTGTACAAACCACTCGACCAAGGAGGTTGTCTATAATCATGTAAATAGATACAGTAAAAGTAAATACTGTACTAAGGAAACAATAACATTGTTGTAAATATACTTAGTCTTTTTTTTTTCTTTTTTAAGTGGTCTCTGCCTACCCCTATGGGAAAGAGGCGTGATTATATGTATGTATGTATGTATGTATTGTTCTTGGCGTTGTATGTTGTATACTTTTATAGAAAACGTGCATAAAAAGCGCTGCTGTTTTCAATCTCTAAGGAATTACTTGCTTTTAACCTTCTCCGTGGTCTAGTTGTTGATAAGCGACCGTATCAACCCAAGGGTCCCCAGATTTTTTTTTTATGTTATAAGGAGGCAAACGAGCAGGCGGGTCACCTGATGGAAAGTAATCACCGCCGCCCATGGACACCCGCAAAACCAAAGTTATCGCAGATGCGTTGCCAACCTTGGAAAGGAGCTGGATCTTGAGGAGGGAGTAGGAATTGGGAGGGGGGAGGGGTGAGAGATGGGCCTCCGGTACTTTCACTCACCGGACGAAACACAACAGCAACGAGTGCCGTTGTTTCACGCCGATATAAATTCCCCAGATTCCTCCTTCCTCCAGAGACTTTCTTGGTCAAGTGGTTTGTACACCGGTTTTCATGGTGTCGCCATCTCTGAGGTCCCGGGTTCGATCCCGGTCGTGTCCATTTAGAAATTATTGTTTGTCTAAATTGTCTCGGGTCTAGGTGTTTTCTATGTATAATCAGTATGTATTTAAGTATTTTAAGTTTGTTTATCTGTTGTCTAGTAACCATTTAACGAGTTTCATAACGCAGCTTCTCTTGGGCTAGATAATTGGTGTGAGTGTAGGAAAGTTTATTTATTTATTTATTCAATCCCAAAGTACCTACATATTGTACTCCATTAGGTCAGTGTTAAGGCTGCTTTTAAGTCCATGTAGATAGCAATCATCATCTTAAATTTGTTTCAGTGTTCAGCGCTTAACCCGAGTCATAATTTTATTTTATTTTATATAATAGTCCTAGTATTTAGGGGTGCCTTTTAACTTTAGGTTTGGTCACAAGTTTTGTTAATTCCTGACAGAAAAACTCTTTACTAAAGTGCTGAGTCTGAAAAAGGTGACTACGCATTTAAGTTCCATTTGTAATCGTACCTCGCTTGGTAAGCAATACAGATATTTGTATTTTGAAACTCAACGATGTCATAAAGAGGTTTATACATTACGGTATTCCATACAAACTTAAATGTTTAATATTTATTGAAATCATAAAGCCAATTCTATCGACATCACAAAACAGCGGGACTTCCTAGCGGAAAAGTGCAAGTCCTGTTTGTAGTTTTCGTTTTTTTTTTTTTTAATTATATTAACAGTCTGCAAACGAGCAGGCGGGCCGCCTGATGGTAAGCGGTCACCGCCGCGGTATTTTAAAATTCTGCATGTTATTTCCATATATATCTGCTATTTTTCATATGAATAGGTGTGAGGCGTTTTTGATGAAGATAATGATTATCATATAAAACATTTAATTAACATATGACTCCCTCTGTACTTTAAATAAATGATTTATCATGTTCATAAAACATTATTTTACAAAAAAAAAGTAACCTTTTACATAAACGCAAATGTTGAAAAAATTTCCACGAGCAGGGTTTGAACCTGCACCCTTCTGACATACCGGGTCAGGTGCTCTTCCAATTGAGCTATCGTGGTTCTAACCAGCCCGCCGAAATTATTCAACACTATTTACTTTTTACTTTGAAAGCCAAAGGCGCCCATTCAATGTTAACAACTACCGTCGTTAACATCCGATCATAATATTTTTACAAATACTAAAGATCAGTTAAGAAGTAGGCAAGCTATTTATAAATGTTTATATAATTTTTAACGCAAATTTTGTTGCTTTTTACTTTGAAAGCCTTTAGAATAATTTGTTCGCAACAAAATTTGCGTTAAAAATTATATAAACATTTATAAACAGCTTGCCTACTTCTTAAGCAGCACCTGACCCGGTATGTCAGAAGGGTGCAGGTTCAAACCCTGCTCGTGGAAATTTTTTCAACATTTGTGTTTTTGTAATTTGTTCGCAACAAAATTTGCGTTAAAAATTATATAAACAACCTTTTACATAATTTATCAATAAAACTACAAATTAAATTATTTTGAATTAACGACTGTTATCGGTACTATTCCAAAAAGCGAAACTCACCCACAATGCAATCCCATTGTTTCGGCCCATACGTTTCTTCAGTCGAAACACTACAACTGGACCACAAAACAGCACTACTTTTCTCCGACAAGCCTTTCTTAACTACCACAAAACTAACAAACTAAATAAGAAAAAACACTCACTATCACTTGAACAAACACGCAAAAAAAACGAAACACTAGTAAAATGTATACCACTTGTACTAAAAACTTTTTGTCGCCAATTTTATAACACCATGTTGTTTTTAAAAAGTGAAAGTGTTTTTGGCGGGAGAACGGAGTGGCCAAGTGTTTGCGCGACGAAATGCCGCAGGCAACTGGAGGGAAACCTGCAAAGCTGTAAAGCTTTCAGGAAAACAGATGTGTTGCCAGCGTCCCTAAACTCCCTTTGTCTGTGGTAAATTATTTCTTGTAAATTGTATGTTAGTAGCTCGATGATGTAGTGTTTAACGCGTCCGGTCTGCGATTGCTAAGGTTAAGCAGCTTTCGCAAAGGCCGGTCATCGGATGAGTGACCAAATATGTATCATCTCGATTTCCTCCGTGCTTCGGAAGGTACCTACATAAAGCCGTTAGTCTCGGCTGCGTAAGCACAAGCAGTAGTTTACAACCACCAACTGGGGTCGCATGGCCCGTTCTCCCTACCCATTCATAGGAAAAGCATGTGCCCCGGCAGTGAGGACATAAAATGAGCTGGCGATGATGATAAAATTCTATGTCTATAGATAATAAAACTTATTCAGAATTCATAATAATTTATTACTCCTTTCTGATGATTTTTGCAGTTTGCATTTTTTCTTTTGTTTTTATTAAACTTTTATTTAGCCTTCTTAAGATAGAAAGTGTCCTTTAAACAGGGTCACTTTTTTATCACCGTCCAAACCTTCTGAGATGACTCCCGTGATACAAACGAAAAACAACTCTTACTATTGGACCAACTCCCTAACTCGAAAATAAAATTCAGCTGTTCCATACAAAACATCAATATTCATTCGACCAAAATGTATTCAAAGTTCAAAGTCAACCTGTATAAAAGGTAGGATTTTCTAATATTGTAACGCTATAAAATAATGGGAGATAAGTTTACCTTGCTGAATCTTCTTCGGATTAATTTGAGTTTAAGCTCTATAACTTTAGGCTTAGGAATCTATTGCGTAGTATTATTAACAAGAGCTCAAATTGTAGCCTAAAATTGATAAAATATTTACGTTTTTAAATTCTGAAAGTGGTTTTTTTCTTCTGCTGTTGCAGTTGTTATTCTGGAATCTACGCGATAGTTGTTTATTATTAACACTGCTTATTTATAATTATTACAAGCTTTGCTTGATAGAAAATGTTTTTATTCTCTGTTTACAAAATTACCCTGTCTTTCCGTATAAGCCAAATAAATTAGTGAATTTACTCAATACTATGGCAACACTGCCTTCATTTTATGACCTCCGGCATGGGGACTGCAACACACAGAGATAACAAGGTAAATATTTGAGGTGCGAGCCCCGTTGCTCCTAATCACCCTTACGGTCCAACCTGACATTAAATGCAGTTTCGAACGGTAATGAACACGCAATAAATATGGAAATGAAATGGTACACACGGAGAGGTGAATTTGTACGTTACTTTTTACGAATTTCAATTACGGAACCACTTTATAAGGATCTACGGTCGCGTTTATTTTACACTAGCGGCCGCTCGCGGTTTCACCCGCGTGATTCCCGTTCCCGTGGGAATATCGGGATAAAACTATCCTATGTTTTAATCCAGGTTATAAACTATATGTATGCCGAATTTCATCCAAATCCATTCAGTAGTTTTTACGTGAAAGAGTAACAAACATCCGTTTATACTTACAAACTTTCGCGTTTATAATATTAGTAGGATTTGATTGTCGTTTTGAGTTTCGAACTTTCGACTAAAGTGTTGGCTTTCATATGTATGTATGGGTGTTGGTTTTTATTATTTTGGAGAGTTCGCTGATGGCCTCAGGCGGCCTTTTAGCGTCACCGTTTTTTATGGGCGGCGAGAAACTTAAAGGGTTCCTCAAACCGTGTGAACGAAACACCGTCCGAGGGTTTCTAGGAATAGCATCACGCAACAAGCGTATTTCCTTTCCTGACTAGATTCTCCGAGGGGTTCAGATCAGGAGTGGAACAACCCGAGGGCGTATCTAAAAGCTAGGACCTCGGCTCGGGTTGATCATGTCGTGGAGGTAGGGGAGAAGAGCCCTGGTATATGTATGCACCTGGTTAGAGCGCGTGTGAATCTCAGTGCGTTGCTTAGTACATCATCATCATCATCATCATGAGCCTACACACGTCCACTGCTAGACATAGGCCTCTCCAAGTGCACGCCATTGAGCACGACCGTGAACCGATAAGTGATGGGGTAAACGAGTTCTTGAGTGGAGACCGCGTATCGGCAAACGTAGAATAGGACTGTGGCTGGCAAGAGCTGGATGAGAGTAGTACTCATATTAAATTCAAATTATTATTATTAATAAAGAAGTCTGTCTGATGTATAACAGAAGCGGAGTCCAGATGCAATTAGTAAAGAGATAAACTTTTTTTTTCGTTAATTTGATGGCTTCGTGCGATTAGCTCATTTAGCCAGTGTTAAAGTATTTTTTCTTACAAGAACATAAATATATATTTTTTTATATTAGAGGGAGGCAAACGAGTAGGCGGGTCACCTGATGGGAAGCAATCACCGCCGCCCATGGACACCCGCAAAACCAAAGGAATCGCATCAGATGCGTTGCCGGCCTTTAACCTTTTCACCGCCCAACTATCCTGCACGCGATGTCCCGCTGTACGCCAACGTATAAATGTATTTTAATAAAGTAGGTACAAAGAAGAACTTCTATAGAAGTGCTGGCGTGGACGGCACGAAAATCTTGAACTTTTATAGAAGTTGTTGGCGGTAAAAAGTTTAAGGAAGGAATAGGCTCATTTTTTGAAGATCCCTAAGTCTAGTAAGTAAGCCTGGAAGATATCGCTGTTAGTGATAAGGCCGCCCTTTGTACGACTCCAATTTTAATTTTTTTAAATTCTTTGTATATATGTTTTTATGTGTACAATAAAGTATTTTATTCTATTCTATTCTATTCTAAGTCGTAATGGTCCGGAAATACCGCCGCTAATAGCTGGTTCCACTCAGAGATGGGCGTAATCAACTACTTTTTTAATCAGATTAATAATCTGATTGAAAGTAATCATGATTACTTTTAATCAGATTAAAGTAGTCGTGATTACTTTTAATCAAGATTGAACATGTAATCTTTAATCTTGATTACAGTAGTCAGTAATCTAGATTACATGATTATTCTTAACTAAGTTTATATGAATTATGGTTTAGGAATTAATGAATATCTAGGTAATTTATTTTTCATTGAGTTGCCATTAATTATCACAATTTGTATGCATCTAGAAATTGAGTGGTTGGCTTTATTGTACTATAAATTACTGCGAAAAAAAATGCAAAAACTCAACAGAGAATCACTTGTTTTTTGCAAAAAGTTGGCAGAAAAGTATTTGGAAAGTGTGGAAACGCGATTTTCTGAGTTTTTTGATGTCTCCTCGAAGGTTGCTCAAAATGCGGTAATTGCTGCAAATTCTTATCCCAGGTTCAAGGACAAATGGATGGCTTGTATAAATATAGAATATCATCCCAGAATCAAATCAGTTTTCAAGGGAGCTGTTATCAAGGAAATTCATGAAGCACCTGAAACTTTTCAAGATACCCCAAATAATAGATTTGAAGAAAGTTATTTCGAGTTTTACACTGATTCATAGAGACTGATTCAACAGGAGATATTCACCAAGTCCAACGATCTAAGGCATATGTCATTATTTCTCATTATTTGGCGGATCAAGATAAAGATATATCCATGTTAAATAGATATCCTAAAAACAAAAATGTTTTTATGAAATATAATACACCTCTACCGTCATCGGGTCCAGTTGAAAGGCTTTTCTCATATGCAACAATGACCAATTCACCAAAATCACACAGACTTCTAGATGAAATGTTTGAAAAGAGGGTGCTATTGAAATCTAATTTGAATCGCACATCATAAATAACATTCTGATAGTGCCAATCCAGTAGATTTTTTGCGTAAAATAATTATCCTAAAAGCACAGTGTATGAGACTGATAAAAAAATAAAGATGATTTATTGCTATACAATGTGTTCTTTTATTTTTAATGCTCCGACTGTTGGTCATCAATCATCAATCATAAAAGTAATCAAGATTACGATTACAGATTTATAATCATTAATCACCGATATGATTACATTTTTGATTAATTTCTGTAATCTGTAATCATGATTGAAGATTACACATTGTAATCGTAATCCTTAATCATTAATCTGATTACTTTTTGCCCAAGACTGGTTCCACTGTAGTTCGTGGTTAAAACTTACGTGAGAAACGCACAGTAGTAGACCGCCATCCATCAAGATGGTGTAGATGGAAAGACAGTCGATTGCGTGTAGTGCGATGAAGAAAATCAGCGGCAGGGATCAAACCGAACAATTCCTCAGAGCACTCCCCATGATAATAGCGATAAAATATACAGAGAGACGCAACGTCTCTCCAAAGGGCCAGTGGATCGAGACCAGAGGTTACCACGTCGTCGACAATTCGAGCAGCTTTCCGTTGAATGCGGTCAAATGGGAGGAGTTCGTACTGGGGCGCTCCAGCTCAAAGATGGGAACAGTATACCATATGAGGCCTGACCTGTGCTTTGTAAAGCTGTAAGCGTATAGTAAAAGCGTGTAAGTAAATAAAACAAAACCGCAGACAGCAGTGCTATTCTCTAAGCAAAATAGTGTCGACCTCGACGTTGAACTCGCTCATAACTTGCAAACGAATATAGATTTTATTACTATTTAAAAGTAGGTTGAAATTCGTTTGCAAGTTATGAGCGAGTTCAACGTCGAGTTCAATGCTGTTTTGCTTAGCAGGACTCTTCACTTTCCCGCCAAAAAGTAATAGATAAACTTTTGAGCATCTGTCAATACGATTTTTAAAAAATATATAAATTGTATCGGAATGGCAAACTATGGTGTCACTTTTTGTCAATAGTTTTTATTAATAACTAGTGGGTCGCCCGCAAAACTTCGCTTATATTCAACAGATTTTTTAGGAATTTCGAAACATATGAGACAGGTTTCTTTATTTTTCTGCACATCTAAGGCTGGAGCTCTTCAAAATGAGACCATAACCGATTCTTTATTTGCAGCTATCGTCCCATAATCACTGGGACAAAAATCGGCTTACGCTATTAATATATAAGACAAGTGGGTCGTTTATTTTAAAACTTCGCGTTTATTCAACAGATTTTTTAGGAATTTCGAAACCTATGACAGGTTTCTTTATTTTTCTACACATCTTCAGCTGGAGCTCTTCAAAATGAGACCATAACCGATTTTTTATGTGCAGCTATCGTCCCATAATCACTAGGACAAAAATCGGCTTACGCTATTAATACATAATATTTATTAGGTTACACAAATTCATATTCATTCAAAACGTTATAAAGAACTGTACGTGATTCCATTTATAGGTCTAATGTTCTGGATGATTACATTGTTGTGGTCAACATCTAATGGTATCTAACCTTGCCGACCCGCAAGTTGCTTCTTCAGTGGGTTTATTTTAAAACTTTTTAATTGATCATTAATTAAAGCTTAACGATCGATGAAATACATTAAACCAATGATGTCAGCATATTATTGTTATTGCCAATATAGGCACTCGTCCAAGTTCAAATCACTATTTATTACCTTGGCAACAAAGGTTTTGAGTATTATTATTAGTACCTGGATGACCCAGCTTTACTCGTTATTTTTTTTATAATGTTTTTAAAAATGAAACTTAGCTAGATCGATTTATCGCCCCCGAAACCCCCTGCATACTAAATTTCATGAAAATCGTTGGAGCCGTTTCGGAGATTCAGATTATCTTTTAAATAGGTTTATAAATATAAATCTTCTGTGCCTGTGTGCGTATGTCACTGGACTCCTTCTAAACGGCTGGACCGATTTGGATGAAATTTTCTGTGTGTGTTCAAGTGGATTCGAGAATGGTTTAGGCTTACAATTGGACCCGGTAGGTGGCGCTGCTATAGGGGTCCATCATGGGATACGGTTGTTCTTAAGCGGACGAATGATTTGTTTGTTTTGTTGTCATGGAAACTCAACCAAAGCGGTACAAAGTACGCCGGTCAGCTAGTATATATACAAAAATTACTCGTTTAAAGGTATAGAGAGATACTGACTCAAAATATGCCATTTGGTTTGGGTTCTACTGTTAAGAAATTGCTGGTCTAGGATGTGAAAATAATGTATAATTTTTTTTTTTTTTTGTAATGTATAAGCTGCTTAACTTCCTGTGCATTTCGCAAGACTTGACTATGGGACATCATCATCATCATCATCTCAGCCAAAAGACGTCCACTGCTGGACAAAGGCCTTCCCCAAGGATATGGGGAGTATTTGCCGTAATCGCCACGCTTGGCAAGCGGGTTGGCGATCGCAGTAGGTTGAGGGTAACCTCAGAGAGATGCTGCTGCCCATCCTCTGGAATGGTCCCTTAGTCGGCTTTAACGACACCCACGGGAAGAGATGGGTTGGTGCAATTCTTTATTCCCGGCACTACACAGGGAACAAGGACTAAGGGACAAGGGGTCCAAGAAACTCTCAGGCGATCGGCTAGCAACCCATCACAGATGTTATTTAAGAGTATTTCACCTCAGAACCCTGCTTTGTTTATGCAAAATGAGGCGTTGGGTCACTAATGGCAAGAACACAACATTGGTGATTTCGATGATCTGTCTAGTGTCTACCCCTTTTTGAGAGAAGCGACGTAAGAGTATGTATGTACCTATGTGTGTATTAATTCCCCATACACACTTTGAAGTTCTTATTTTTTCAAAACAGTTAATTTTAGTGAATCTTTTTTATGGGATGAAATCAGCGCCACCTGTTAAAAACCTACGTGTGAAAAGACAAACGCTAGACACAAGTCACAACTTCTTTTTCAAAAATTTAAGAGCCGCGCTATTGCCGGTGAATAAATACATAATTCTCTTTTTTCAAAATTTAAAATTTTCAACATGTAGCTCTTGTGATGCCATCGGTTCGTAAGTCTACACAGGTATTCCCAAGCTAATCCTTTTACACAACTACCCAATCTCAAAGTTTAACTAGACCTAGACTTTAAATCAATTTACCATCATGGGTCGCTAGCTTCCTTTGTGGGCGCAGCATTAAGGTAGCTGTCAACGGTTGCTGCTCTGATGTGATGCCCATAAATGCTGGCGTTCCCCAGGGCTCGATTTTGTCTCCCACGCTGTTTCTGCTGCATATCAATGATATGATTCGCATTGAGAATATGCATTGCTATGCGGATGACCGTACGGGAGACGCCCTGTACATCGGAAAATCTAATGTGCCTCGGACTTTCACACAGGAAAATTGACTGAAACGGGACGGAACGGGTCTCGGGATGGGGTGGATCGAATCTGGTTCATTTCAAACATTCTAAGAAACAGGTTTGCGTGTTCATCGCCAAAAAGGATCTATTTGTCGTAGCACCATCACAGTTCCAGAGCACTCCACTTAACATCTCAAGTAGCATTGGGATCCTTGGTGTTGACATATCCAGTGATGTGTACGTCTACCATCGATCCACCACGATCCACGTCTAACCAGCTATTACAGTGTACAAAGCCCAAGTTAGACAACACATGGAGTACTGTTCACTCACTTTTGGTCCGGAGCTTCTAAATGCAAGCTTGACCCTCTAGAATCTATGCAGCGATGCGCCATTCGACTAGTCAACGATTCCAAGCTCTCAGACCGGTTAGAACCCTTAGCCTTGCGACGTGACATCAGCTCGTTGTGTGTGTTCTACCGCCTGTATAATGGAGAATGCTCTCAGGAACTTTTTAATTTGATGCCCACTTCCTCGTCCTACCATCGCACCGCTCGCTATCGGAACATGGCACACGCACACTTCCTGGAGCCGCTGTTCTCTCGAACGGTTCGTTTCCAGAGGAACTTTATTCCACGTGCCATCAAACTGTGGAATGAGCTGCCATCCGAGGTTTTCTCAGTGAGCTACGAGATGGATTCTTTCAAAAGGGGTGTTAAGAGGCTTTTCTCTGGTAACACAAAAGCAACATCAGTGATGCACTTCTTATAATATATTCAGTTTATGACACCTATTTAGCTGCCTAAATCTTTTTTTATATTAAATAAATAATCTACATTTATTGCAAAAGCTCGACCGTGTATTTCTCATGAGTAGGGTAGCTACTATTAGTCATACACTGTCATTGCGTTCGAAAATACTAAATGATTCTTTAAGTTTCGAGGAGTTGCTTTAAGAATTGGATCATAAAACGATTACATTTTATAAATAAGTATTTATTATACCTACGTAAAGGAATTAATAACACGCCTTAAACTACAGTTAGATAGAGAAATCATCAATTGTACTGATTATTTTGCGTTCCAATGATGGAGTCCCTATTTCAGCAGTGGGTGAATATTAGGCTAATTACCTACTTACTTAATCGAAAACTCCATCAAAGACCCGTACCGGCTGTTTTTCGGCTTAGTACATTGTATTTTTTAAAAGGAAAAGTGGTACTTAGCTTTTTGTGTTAAGTATAATTCTCTGAAAGTATTATGTAACAGTTACAATGCAAAACGCGAGCTAAACGCTATGCAATAGAGCTTTATTTGGCACCAATTTTCGACGCCAATCTAAATGTACCAACTACATTCTCCAAAACTGTTACCATTTATATTTTCTATACCAATAAAGATAACTTACCACATGCGTAGAGAACGCAAAAACATCCAGTTTATCTTTGAACACACTGATCACACATTTTCACTGCACACACGGTACCTACGCGTGTCTAAAAAGTTTCTAATCACAATTTTCTTTATAGTCTGTGGCCTTTCCAGTCGTTGTTTTTCGAATAAATGGAACGCGAAGATTATTTATTCGAAAAACCGTATTCGATTCAAACTGATCCGGGCGGCGCGGGCGCCGGACAAGAATATAGAATGGGATCGAGCGCGCACGCATGCTTACCGGCCTTTCGCTATTTATACATCAGCTGGGCAGCTGCCCATCTTGCCAAGATCTCCCTTCTTATTTCAACCCGTAACCAATTTAATAGTATGAGACATCGAACCGCAGCTCAACGTTAATCAGCTGTATATATTTTGACTGAGTAACAAATTTAAGTCAGTCGAGACCCGGGCTGTGTGATATTTACAAAAGCTTCCTGAAAAGTGTCAACGGACGATAGTTGATTGTAAAAACAACATATAACAACAAAAATGAGATATTCCAATTTGTTAGTATAAATGAGTATTTAACGTAAAACATATGGCATGATATTGAGTTATAGGATTTAGCAGTACAATCTCTAGAAATTACGTTCAAATTGATATACAACGCGTACGGTTCGTCACAGCTGTTGCCAGTTTAAGACTACAATAGATTAGCGGTCTGGGTACATCATTGCGGCTTACATAGCAACAATGGTTTTATTATATTTAGCTCGGCAGATCAGATCCACCTCGCCTGATGTTGAATGGCAAGTGGAGTCCAAACGAGGGGATTTGACATATTTTTGATGTGTAACATCTTTCCGCTCGCTTTCTATATAAGCAATTTGTGGGAGTGATTTCGTGAAATGGGACGGAAGTATATGTACCAGTGTAACAGGAAGTCGGGGAAAAAAATTTGTAAATTTAAAATTGATATTATGAACATGACATTTATATTATAATATGTGACATATTGTGTCATTTGACTATCAAAAGTCATTTTGATATGTCAAATGTCTTCTAATGAGTATTTACTGCATTTATTTTTTAGCAAAAACTTTGTACCCCTTTTTACGAAAATTGCGCGGACGGAGGAGTATGAAATTTCGCACACTTATAGTTATATATTTTTTTAAATTATAAGTACATTAAAATACATTAAATAAATAAAACAAACATTACACACACTACCATGTTTTTGACACACACGCATATTACTCTATTAAAAAGTTTCAAAAATGAAAAAGGAGCGGCCGAAATCTTTCAATCCCAATCCAAACTCACATCCTATCTTTCTTAATTTTTCATTGTTTATGATACAATCCGTGCAGTTTAATAAAATTACGGTCAAATTTCGACCACTGGGCGACCACTAGTAGTTATAAAATATTGTAATACCTGACCCAGTTTTTTCAGAATATAATGTTAACAATGCTTATTACTAAGGTGAGATGTCAAATGTTACACATCATATTATGCGACTACTATTAAGGCTCATTAGGGGAGGCCTATGTCCAGCAGTGGACTAATATAGGCCGATGATGATGATGATGATGATTAAGGCTCGCTCGTTTTTTTTAATGCAAACTGTCTAAGCATTTGGCCACCAACCAGCCCGATGGTAAGCAGGATTTGGCCTAAGGTGGTACATGCGTAGACAGGAAATGCTCATTCACTCTTGCTTTGAAGATTAGCTATCTTCGGTCGTAGTGAACAGGGAACACATACGCAGGCAGCGCACTATTTAGCGGTTCGCTCAAGACGTTTGGTAAGGACAGGTCGACAACGTACGGGTGGTAAGCTATCCGCGTCTAGTACCTTGATGGTAGAAGGGGGGTGGAGGAACGAGACCATGCACATTCACTCGCACATTCTCCAAAGTGTGTTCTGTGGTTTGGTCCTTTTTACCACTGCGTCCGAGGAGTTCGATGGCGCAGTGGTTAACGCACCTGGTCTGCTGAGGTTAAGCAACTGTCGCAAAGGCCGGTCTTTGGATGGGTGACCAAAAATGTATAGACTCGAGCTTCTCCGTGCTTCGGAAGGCACGTAAAGTCGTTGGTCCCGGCTACATTAGTAGTCGTTAATAACCACCGCATGGTACTGGGCCCGCGTGGTGGTTTATGGCACGTTCTCCCTATCCATCCATAGGGAAGGCTCGTGCCCCAGCAGTGGGGACATAAAATGAGCTGATGAATGATGATGATGTCCGAGGAGACGCAGATAACAAACCATGTGGGACTCGTCCTCTTTGCTCCACCTAATCTTGAAGGGCTCGGCAGAACATTGGGGAAGGGAGGTATACCCACAAAAGACTTCAGCATGGTAGTGGCGACTCAGTTTTCATCGTCAAAAATAACATGGAAATCCATGTCATCTTTATATACAACGTTAGTCGGAACGGGGGTACTAAGCCAAAAGGAGGATAAAGTATACATGATAGTGAATAACTTTTATATTCTTTTTTTTATTTCTTTTAACTTTTCATTTTTTTTACTTTTTTTTTATTTACATTTGATTGGTCTACTAAAATCTAGTAAGCCAAGTTTTTGACGTAGGTTCTCAGCAAATAGGTTTTCTTCTAATGTCAATGTAAGGGCATTGTAAAGAGTCGAGTTTTCTCTCCATAATTGGACTAACGTACCCAAATATCCAATAATATAAACTTTTAATTTGTTTTTTTTTGTGACCGCCAGGGCCACCACATTGATTTTTTTTTGAAATCTTAAAAAAGCTGTCAATCTAAAATTATCCATTTTAAGTTATTCACTATCATGTATACTTTACCCTCCTTTCGGCTTAGTACCCCCGTTCCGACTAACGTTGTATATAAATCGTCTGTGCGTATGCTTGTAATTGAACTCCTTCTAAACGGCTTTTGATGAAATTTTTTGTGTGTTCAAGTGGATTCGAGAATGGTTTAGATTTACTATTGGACCCGGTAGGTGGCGGTGCAATAGGGGTCCACCATGGAATACGGGTGTTCTAAAGCGGACGAAGTGGCGAGCGGGCCACTAGTCATTTTCAATGAAAATTCGTTGAAAATTTTATGTAAGACAGCTAGAAAGCCGGTGATCTGTATTCAACTGTTTAAAAGAAAATCAGTTGCTGACTCCTATTTTAATCATTAAATGAAAAAACCTTGATCACTGGTTCCTGTCGAATAAAACTTAGTTTTTATTAAACGGTTTTATTTAGTTTGCCCTGTAACGGGTCAAATCTAGTAATTGAAATTTGACCCCCTTCCTGTTGACGAATTGATCTGAAATTTGGTACAGACCTTTAGTTCTGATGACAATATAATTAAATACATTCGGTATCATTGTAAATCCAAGATGGCTGCCGCTACATAATGGCGGATTACATATTTTATCACTAGGTACTTCCTCAATATGGTTATCAAATGACAGGGCTTGATTAATATAATACTTCTTTATGAAAATAAAATTAAAAAATATAAACTTGAAAACAAAAAAATGAGTAAAAAAAAATTTTAAGTGAAACGGTTTTGTTGAAAATTGTACTAAGCTAAAAAAATAATTCGGTAGGTCCTAGGTACAGATACAAGTAAAAAATTAAATCGTTGGGCGAGTGAAATTTCTATCAAGTCAACCGCTCTAACATAATAAAATGCTTTTTACATTTTTACGCAGGTTATACGTGCGCCCAACGATTTTATTTTTGACCTGTGCCTGTCTAGGACCTATCGAATTATTTTTAGCTTTAAGTACAATTTTTTTATAGACAGGGTAGTTAGCACGGTAGATGACTCCACTCCACCTTATGTTAAGTGGAAATGGAGTACAGACGCGAAGAGAACTGGTGCAGCGTGACAACGCAGCATCAGTCACCCTGCACGCCAGGAACCCATTAGTACCAATCGAATCATCATCATTATCAGCCTATATTAGTCCACTGCTGGACATAGGCCTCTCCAAGTGCACGCCACCGAGCACGATCCGCGGCTACTCTCATCCAGCTCCTGCCAGCCACCTGCAAAGATTGTCGCTCCACCTAGTTTTATGTATCACAACGGCGAAGTGCTTGGCAAGTGAGATAAGTCACTTGATGGAAAGTGAAGGTAAGCCCGAAAAGCGCACTTCACCCGGTAGCTATGTTCATATGTTCTTAGCAAATAAAAATATATTTTCTTATTCTTTTACTTCTTCATCTTCTTCTATGATGTTTGTGTTTTTCGAATATTCAGTAAGGTGTTTACTTAGGCTACAGTTTTTGATTGGTCTGCTGAAGAGGACAATGCAGATCTCGCAGTATCGTCTCTAGTCTTATCAAAAGAATGTAATAAAAATAAAACATTAGGTAAGAATTGAAAATAAATATATTATTGTAATTATAACAACTTGTGATACATAATAGGAGACGATACAAGAGTTGACACTAATTTACAATATCTTTGTGGACCAATAATGAAGCTTTACAGCTCCAAGTTTCAGTTAGATTAGACTATCAAATACATTTGATGCTATAATAACTTTTACTCTTTAAAACATTATTATCTTTGCACAAAAGAATAACTCTGAAATTGTGATAGTAAATAGTGTAACATATTAGATTGCATTTGACTGTACCACTAATAAGTTTAACAATAATGGCGGTTCCTAGTCTAGCGGTTTTAGCAGCAACACAAAAATAACAAACAACAAACGCCCGTTTACACAAAATTATTAATGAATTATTTAATTGTTTTTTAAGGCTACGTCTCGTCTGGTCTAACATCCCATTTGGTAAAGCGAATTACATTTAATCATTTAATAGAGAGCTCGATGGCGCAAGTGATAAGTGGTAAACACACTCGGTCTGCGATTGCTAAAGCAACTTTCGCAAAGGCCTGTTATCGGATGGGTGACCAAAAATGATTAACTCGAACTCCTCCGTGCTTCGGAAGGCACATCGCAGTCGTCCGTCGGTCCCGGCTGTATTAGCAGTCATTAGCAAAAACCGCACCGCACTGGGCCCGCGTGGTGGTTTATGGCCCGTTGTCCTTGTGTTGTTATCATCCGTAGGGGCTTGTGGATACAAGCTAACTTGTATGTCCCCACTGCTGGATAGCAGTGGGGACATACAAGTTAGCTGATGATGATGATGATATAATAATGAAGTAACGCAACTGTTTAAGTTGAGGTTCACTTAGTGGAATGTTTACCAAACGGGATTAGGGGTAGCTACAAACCAAATATCTAGGTCCGTGGGGCCTTTCGACGTGTAGGGGTAGCCATTTTTTAATGATATAAATGGATTGTCATGTGATATGAATGACTTATTATAATCTTTGATCAATTATGTACCAATTATGTTATAATATAATAATGAAAGTGTCTAGTGTGCTGCTAGTGGTACTTGAGGGAAGTTCACTAAAATACCGTTGTCGATAAAATAACGTTCATAAGCTATTTTGTCGCTAGTGGTACGTCTGCACATCGGACTGTACAAAACTGTTAAAGGAGAATGTGCAAGTTGGTCTACCTACTCAGCACCAACAAAACATACCCATACATCAATGAAAAGGGCATCTCTTAAACTTAATTTTTTTGAATGACCGCCAATGTGTAAAAATAACTGCAGAGTTAACTCCTTTGTTATTTTTTAGAGCAGACCTTACATTTACTGTTCTATATTACGACAGGGTTTTGCGAAAGAGAGGGCAAGGAGTGGTGTAGGGTTCAAATTCCCAACGCAAGCGTAGCCCATATAACTACTAGCTTCTCTCCCCACGCCGCGCTTGCTTTGTCTTCATTCATGTGCACATGTTATATCAATCTTGTGGTACTTGTGCTGGGCTCGCCATCAGGAAAGTTCACACTGCCAGCTGCCCATCTGAATAATGTTATTGTGGATACTAGCATCATGTGATACCGCAATTATAATAATATGTAATAAATCACCCAATTTAATTTTTTGTTTTCTCTTTTTCTAAATTCTGCCAGCCCTAGTACTTTTACGCTAATCGTTATTAGTTTATTTTAACATGTAATCTTTTTATTAGCATAGATGGCGTTAGAACTGCGTAGGTAGACCAAAGTTCATATATTTTGCCCACTATTTTTTCTTAAATAAATTTTCAACCATACGGCTAAGACCTAAAGTTCAAAGTCGAATGAGGAAATTTGTCATTATGTGATAGTCTGACGTGCAGGCGAGTGTACCTTAGTGAAGTTCGCATATTTCCGTAAATTAGTTAGTCAGAAAGACATTTATCAATACTTCAACTGCGAAGAACGCAGAGCAGCGGTGCTCGGGGGTCGAAGCCCCCAGCCACAAAGAACAGGAATGTGAAGTTTGGTTAGGTCATGTTAGATCGGTGACCGAAACAAATCGCGAACCGAGCGAGCGAAGCGTACGTACTGCAAAGCGTCAGAAACAAACTTTTGAAGAATATTGTATTCAAAATAAATATGATTTGTATTTTGGTCAAGTTAACCAAAACAATACAACATTGAGTGACAGGTCATTCATTGATATATATGTATTGTAGCTATGCTCACTAGCGATACATAGATTTTGAACGTTACGTTGCCGACAGTGGTATTCTAGCAAACTTTTCTAAGGTAGAAACGCCGCTCTTCGTTCCGAGTTTGTTCTGAATTCATATTTATTCATAATAACGGTAAATGTGTACTTTAAGATGTAGTAAAAAGTTGTAAATAGCCAACATAGTGTTTCACTGCTGGGCTAAAGACTCGCATCATTGAAATTAAATCATCGTTACAAAGAAGAAACTTAAATATACAGCATGTTCAGGCAAGAACTATTAATATGTTTCTAGTAAACCTAATCACATGATTGAACTTTGCAAGAATGATAATGAAATGATGAAATGATAATGTCAATTCGCCATCAATCCATCACTGATGCAAAATTGATCTTTCTTTAGCAATAACAAAACGTATATGAAACCAAACGAAACATTATCTAGAATGCATTTAATACAAAAACTATTTTAATGCAATGAATCTTTATGAAATATAATGTATGGCATATAATAGACAATTGAAATCACGTAAATTGAATTTTTGAGACAAAATTACAAATTCTTAAAATAATTTATAATTTAATTTAAAACAATACAAATAAACTGTTTAACATCTGCATCAAGAAAAATACAAAATAATTAAGGGGCCGGTGGTGGTCTTTTCGATTAAGGTTTTAAATTAAGATATTTAATTATTATAATTATTTAATCATTTGATTGTATCAAATTATATTAAATAAATAGAAAGTGAAACAATTCAAAATTTAAGACTCTTTATTGTTGAATTTTATATTTGAGTATTTGTAAATAGATAAACTTACTGTCTGTACATTCTTAAATAAATAATAAAAAATAAACTATTTTCATTTATCTAGTTGCACAAATAAGATGCAAAAAAATAAATATGGATAAATGTATTATTGAGTGCTTATTAGGAAATAAATAAAACAATAATAATATGTAGAAAAGGCTTCTACCTAATAAAAGGATATGGATGGATGTTTAGCAAAAAACCTAGATTATTTAAACTAGATAATTAAAAGCTATATGTATCACACAGTATTATCATATTAATCCCGCGACAGACCGTGGCGAAAAGCCACAATAAATTAAACCTTATAGATCCCTAATAAGATTGACAATCAATGAAAATATTACAATAAACTCTGCATTTTAAAGGGTAGTTAAAAAAAAACTCCTTAGTAATAATAACTGACTTTAATATCAACGGTAAAGTGCTAATATTATCCACTTATTTAAAATAGCCTTTATATCCTTCTATGTGTTTAAAAAAAATACGCAATAATAAAACTTTAAATTTGTGTATTTTTTATCAGTCATTCCCAGTTGCCACCGCCTGCAACGCCACCGCCGGTGGCAAATGGAAAGATTTTTTTAAAAACTTCCCGATTGCCACCGGTGGCGGCTTACCGGTGGCAACTGGGAAGTTATTTTAAAAAACTTCCCAATGCCACCGGTGGCAGCTTACCCGTGGCAACTGGCTGATTTTTTTTAAAGTTGTCGCCGATGGAGTAGGTACCTTTAAACATTTTATCAAGGTGTTTGCATGAAATCATGCAAAATAACTTAAACACTCCGATAGGTGCCTAAACTATTTATCATCTCGATCGAGATACAATTTCGGCTTGAACACCTACATAGAAATGTTTTTTAAATGAAAAAAAATAATAATAATATTATTAGTGCACTAGATTCAATATTTCCAACATAAAGTACCAGGCTACCATAACTATGCAGGAGATTGCTTATTAATATAAAAGAATAATATAGTCTTGTAAATACATATACATTATAGCAAAGATTATAATAATATTCTTTTATATTAATAAGCAATCTTCTGCATAGTTATGGTAGCCTGGTACTTCATGTTAGAAATATTAAATCTAGTGCAACATGTAGGTATATAAAAGATTATTTGTGCCTGTGGTTCATACATACAAATTATTTATCTCTACTTAAAATAAATCTAAATTGATACAAGGCAATATTTTAGTACCCACCTACATAAAAAGTAGTATAATTAGTTATTTAAAAGTTTATTTTTAAACATTGCGGATTCTAAAATAAAACATTTAGAAAAACCATGTTTTTAATTTCACATTAATAAATATTAAAACCCCTTTGTTTTATCACGATAGGTCTCTAAATGGATTCTCTATTTTATAATTGTTCGTCATAAGAGCGATGGGAGGGCGTTTGCCAGCGGCGGTGGCAACTGGGAAGTCATTTTAAAAAACTTCCCATTTGCCACCGGCGGTGGCAATCAGGAAGTTTTAAAAAAATCTTCCCATTTGCCACCGGCGGTGGCGTTGCAGGTGGTGGCAACTTGGAATGACCCTTTTTTATTTCGTTTTATGCCGTTGCTATTAAAAATACAGTTCGAAGGTTTTATTAAAACACTTAACCTTTGTACAGTCACCGTTAAAATAATCTGAAAGTTCAAACATACCAAAACACGGAACATTTAACAAAGAAGCTTGTGTCAATGACAGTCGGGTACACTTTTGATTGGCGTCTGAGAGCAAATTAAAGTCCATATTAATTTTATCAAATAAGATTGTTTTTTGCAAAATGTTTCGATACTTTGATTGGTTACAATCGGTGATACCTAAATTCGCCGACAAGACAAGATTGGTTTATACCACCAAATGTCGTTAATTTATTACCGGACTCCATAAAAAGTTTTACTTCTAAGTACTATATGTAAAAATTAAATTAATTGTATTGTTGCATTTTATAGCAATTCAAAAGTTCGTATTTACAATATTTTATTAATCTAAATATCTAAACATTGATAAAATTTATGTCAATACAATACGAGTAATAACATGTGTACTGTATGTGTGCTTACAAGTATATTTTGGTGGTTTTGACCACTTCTAGTCTTGTCTTGTCTTGTCGTCAACTATAGGTAAATTAGCCCTCTCCATCGATCACTAGTTATAATGCTCAAAAACTTGATTACTTCAGTATGAAGATTGCTCTAAATTATGTTTTTTTTGAGAGAGAACGAAGATCGCCTCATACGTCATTTTCAGCTTCACCGAGCTTTTTTGGGGGCAGCAAGAAACTTAAAGGGTCACGCACTGGTGCGTCCCCGTGCCCTACTAGATATTCCTAGAGGATCGGATCGGATCGCGTAGCGGAACAACCCGAGAGCGCCTCTAAAGGCTCGGACCTCGGCTCGGGTTGACCAGGTCTTGGTGGTGGAGAGAAGCGCCCAAGTACATGTCTGTACCAGGTGTAGAGCGCGTATGAACCGGCTCGTCGTGCCCTTGTTAACTTAAATTATTGTGCATGTTTAGTGTATACTGTAAATGCCATCGCACACTGGACGACTTGTGGCTGCGTCTAGTCACGACGTGCACGCGCACACACGACGACAGTCGTGCGACAGTTGTGAGCGTCAGGTTCGCGACTCCCCTAGCTTGTCGTCGCGACTCTGCGACTGACTCCTAGAGTGCGGAGCTTTGAACAAAAATATGAAAATTGTCGGCAGCAGCCTGTCGTTGCGACTAGTCGCCGAGCTGTCGCAGTCGCGTGTCGCCTAATGTGCGGAGCCATTAAATGTGTGGCATTTAAAGGATCGGTCGGGGGAATGCTAAAATCATTTTAACTGACTGTAGGTCTGCACATCAACCTATACAAAACTGTCAAATTTCTTTAATAAACGTTCAACCGTATGCCATACACATAAAGCTCAAAGTCTATTGAGGAAATATGACATTTTGTTTTATGTGAGAAGCTAAACAGCCCGGCTAAGAACCGAGGTGCTCAGAGATCAATAATGTTGTAATATAACAGTTTGAAGAATACACAAAGTAAAGCGTAACTGGTGTTTTATTCACCCACACCTTACAGTACTTAGACATAAAAAATATTTAATACTCTAGATAGGGATGTATTGACACTTTGCCGTCGATATCACAGTTTTAATTACATATGAAATCGTTGTATTGATATCCTATACTCATTCACATCACTATATTACAAATTATTTGCATTCGAACAGATTATGGTCTAATTTATCAAACTAGATAGTCCTTTATCAGATACTTGACTAAACAATAAAATCAGGGTGCGATGTTTGAATCGGTAACAAAGTCTCATATTACGATATCGATTACAAAGTTCCAAGTGTCGATGTTCGAAGTATTGCTATATTCAAAGTCACCGCGCCGGTGTTTATTTTGACATTGAAAATTCTTGAACTACAACAATACATCGTTATTTTTAGTTTATACGAAACCTGAAAACTGTTTGTTCAGAATCAGTAATAGAATCGATTTCAATATTTTTTATACCATGTTACATTTTGACCAAATAATATTTACAAAATCTCAAATAAAGTACACCCTACTAACAAACACAACGGGACAGCACAAAAAGCTTGTAACTTCGTGAGTTTTCAAGATACTATTTTAATTTTTTTTGTACTGATTCTTTAAATGAAAATATTTGACCCGTTTCGATTTTTGTATGAACTAAAAATGAGGTTGTATATTGTCCCACTGCTGGGTAAGTGCCTCCATCACCACAATTGATGGGTATTGGCTTAATCACCTCACTTTCTAAATGAATGGTGATCATAAACCCGGGCTATGCATCGAGAAATCCGAAACACACTTTGCCCGACCTGGGAATTGAACCCGGGACCTTCGGGTATCGAGCCGGGCGCTTTGCCACTCGGCTACCGAGGCGTTACGTAAAGTCGACCTTGAAATAGCTTTACCACCTATGTTGTTTGCATATCATAAAACAACAAGGTCTATTATTGCTTGCAAGGCCAAGTGTCAGATACGTTGTAATCATTATTGACTGTGAGCCATAGCGAAATCTTTGTCAAAAGGCGTAAAGCCATTATATGCTCAACTGTAACTAAGATAATAAAATTATAAAACGTAGAATTTTTTTTTTGCGTTACATTTAAGTATTTTAAAATGAAACTACCTTTACAGATCTACTCGCGTTTATTTTATTTAATGTTTATCCTGACGTTTTGAACTTTTGCAGGGACCGTGGTCACAGGGAGACTGAGGTGTTGGTCGTCTCATTAGTAGTTGGTTGCATTTTATTTGTCATCTTTTATTACAATATAACCGACTATGCCTCAATTTTGCTACTTTAAAACGTCTACAATCGTCTGTCGATGGCTTGATTTTGACCATTTTTTCATAATCCTACTATCAAAAATAGACTACCGACATACTACTGAGACGTTATTAAATAAGCCGACTTAAGTTCTTGTAGTCTTGCTTCTCCATAGTTTAAATATGGAGTTTTAAAATCGCTAGTTGAAATAACACAAATGTTGAAAAAAAATCCACGAGCAGGATTTGAACCCGCACCTTTCTGACATTTTTTCAACATTTGTGTTTTTGTAATTTGTTCGCAACAAAATTTGCGTTAAAAATTATATAAACATTCGATAAGAGTTGAAATTCGAAATCTAAGTAGATCGATTACGTAGCAGAGATGTTATTAACGATTTCAAAATCTGCCCTCATTCATACATTAACAACACAGGGTGTCAACAAAAAAACAATCAACACTATTATCCGATAAAAGACTATCATATTGATATTAAGGCGTCAAATCAACAGACACACTCTGACCCGTATCGATAATAGCTTCGGCACTCGGTATCACAATAACATCTTTCACTATATTGGCACAATCTATATCGCAAAGTACCCGGTCCTCGCACGCAACACACACCGCACTTTCACATGTATTCATATCTTGATTTATAGTATCGATATGTTTCACCACATCGAACGCTTCGTGCACATCCCTATTATCACTAGTCGAACAGAAATGTTCGATTTCCGAACATATCCTTGTGACATCATTGTCTCCTAAACCTTCAACGTCGTCATTATTGCTTGATATCCTTACTAATTTCTCTGCATTGTTTATAACTCCACTAATCTCCATATCTGTTAATGCAGAGTCTTCACCTAAAGTGAACACTACTCTTTTCGTTTCATCATCAATTTCATTGCTGAGTCGTGTGATTTCAGAGTCTGAATTGTGTGATTGCAATCGGTTCGGAATATCCGTTTGGTCTGTATGCGTCATTTTCATGTTGTAGATGTTTGGTTCGCTGCCCATGATGGAAGTAGTTGAGGCGTTCAAAGTCGATAATTCCTGTGACAAAATTAAGCTATTAGTCTTTGAAATGAAACAACTTTTACGGATCTACTCGCGTTTATTTTGCACATTACTTATTTAACTACTTATTTTACTATTAGTCTTTATTGTTTGTGAAATAAGATTCTAAATCTAAATTCTACTTAAATAAGAAATAAATGTACTAAATACTTTTTCTAAATCATTATAATCTAAATGAGGGACTTAGAGTATGACGCTCCTATAGGCCTTTGGATTATGAATGAAAAATAAATATCTAATTGATCGAATAAATAATAATCGCGAGCATAAATCTATCATTATTACTAAAAATACTATGTACAAATTGAAAGTCGGCAACAATATCTACACCAGAAAACTATTCCCCAACTTCTACCTACATGATTGCATCTAATTGAATGATATAATTTACTAGCTGTGCTCGCGACTTCGTCTGCGTGGAATAGTGACTTTCGGTAGCATTTTTAATTTTTTAGACTCTTGTTCCCGTTTTTGCAACATTTTTCACTGATGCTTCGCTCTTATTTGTCGCAGCGTGATGTTATATAGCCTTCCTCGACAAATGGACTATCCAACACAAAAATAATTTTTCAATTCCAGAACCAGTAGTTCCTGAGATTAGCGCCTTCAAACAAACAAACTCTTCAGCTTTATAATATTAATAATATAGATAAGCGGCTTATAATTCTATTTTCAAAAATGTGTGAATGACAACTTGAAGCGAAAAATTAGGACAACTAGTCTTATATTCTACATGGTAACACGGTGGAAAGCTAAAACTGCTTAAACACCAAAAGGGCATTCGTAGGAAATACACTTTAGAGTTTAATATTTAAAATGCATTTCCTAACAATTGCTTTTTGGCGCTTAAGCTGTTTTCTCTTTCTACCGACGAATATGTTTGTCACTGTACAGACGCCTGCATATCGACCTATCCAAAACTGTGAAATTTCTTCAGTAAATGTTCAACCATATGCCATATAAATAAAGTTCAAAATCTATTGAGGAAATTTTACAGTCTGCGTATTCCGATGTGCATACGTGTGTACATAGTGCGAAGTGAAGTCTGCCACACTTTACTATAATAGGTCCTTACCTATGAAATTGGAGTTTTTTTCTCACTTATTAATAGGTGTATTACTTAGTCAATACCGGTGGTTAATATTATTATACACCTTTAATTAGGACCATGTTACTTAGGCTTCAGTAATAACAATGATTATTAATTTTGTGTCTTTATTGCCCAATTTTTTTTTAATTGACTAACTTTTTATTCGCGGAATTGTCCTTTTATTTTATTGTTGCTTTGAAAGGACTTGATTTTTTTTAATGTCTGCTATATTTAGCTAGTGAAACAAACACACTACTCTACAATTTTTATAGTGTTAAAATAAATAGATGCTAAGAAAAATAAAAAACCGTTAGTATGAAAAATATATTTTTTTTTTAATCTTCATACAAAACAGCAGTAAAAGACTTTTGTGGCCGTTTCTACGTCATCAATTTACGATGTCAAAGTCTAATTTTTTTTATTAAATTAAACTTTAACTAACTTTTGAATCGTACAAAAATGTTTTAACCTACTTCCTATTCAGGACGTCTATCTTTTAGCTGTCAAAAAGGATGTGCGCAAGAAACTGTAGTTTTAAAGAAATAACGAAAAATAAAATATGTCGTTACCGAACCATACAATATTACAATTTTAAAATTATAAACTTTATGAAATTTCCTCCCATTCAACTCGAACATCCACTGAGGCGTTTAAATTTCAATGGTTACCAACGCCCCTTCATATGACATTGAGCTCGATTAAAATATATCACACGCATTAACCAACTACAGAATAACTACTTAGCGAAATCAAATAAAGCTATAACAATAAACACTACTCTCACACAAACTACAAAAAAAAAACAACAATAAAACTTACACATAAAAGAATACTGCAGCGAAAAAAAATTAAATTAACAAAACACATGTAACCCTTTTACTGGTGGTGGTAATACAGATGCCACCATAATTTGAACCTTATGTAGATGCAATAGAAATGAAAATACAATAAAAAAATGCTGTACCAGTCAAAGGGATAATCTATTAGAAAGTAAGTATTAACAACAATGAAATGCTATTCGTTGGTAAGCGTATCGCTTGAAAGCGGCTGAACGGATTTGGATGAAATTTTGCACAAAGGCAGACCATGACCCGGACAAAGGACATAGGATATTATTTCGGTAACAGGCCCCTGTGGGAAGCTGTAGTCCTCGCGAACAAAGTTGCGGGCAGCAGCAAGTTTTCAGTCTAAGCCTCAAGTCTTGTAACGTCTCAATAGTAAGTAAGTAGCCCGGTTTTGTAAATACCTACAACCTTAAGTTGTAAATAACTAATGTATAAGTAAGTACAGATGGTATATTTTTTTTAATATACAAATTTTTGATTAAGAATATAAACAATAGTACCTATAACAATAATTCTTTTTCTCAAAATATTGACATGCCCAATCCGGGTTCATAACCAAAAACAATAAGAACTTATGTATACCATAGTGTCATAAAATGATACAATCAAATCGATTCGAGCGATGGATGGAAAACCAACCAAGGCTCATGCCCCAGCAGTGGGAACATAAAATAAGCTGTTGATGATGATAATGATGATAATAAATAGAATCTTGTACAATTGCAATAACATTGAAAACGAATGATATGATTGAAATTTAATTAAATGAACCAGTCAAATGATAACTATCATACCTGATCGTCGTGATAGCTTCCAACGCTCCTTGAATGTCGATGCCTCTTCAGATTCAGAGCTGATTGTGGTGATTGACCATCCACGGCGTCCTAAAGAAACGTAATTATAATTTAAAAAAAAAAAAATGATACTATTTGGGAAACATACAAAGACATAAAATGTCTAAAACATAAATAGAATTCAGAAATTTTCATTAAATTATTTATTTATTTCAACTCAACAAATGGTTATTAGACAGTTTTTTTTTTAAATTTGTTGTAAATTTTGCACCTTTTACAACTTACCGTGAAAACAAAGGTAATCTAATGTCCCAACCTAATTGATTAACGAACAAATTGACAAGGCTGGCAAGTACATTTAAGTAAACCAAACCTTAGCGTGATTCAGCTGTGTAAACAGTGCCATCTAGTAATAACATTCGGAACTAATAATGTATACAATGAAATGTTTTATAGTAATGCTGTGTTACAATGAGTAATGTAGTGATGCAATAAAAAAAATATTACCTTTACTTGCAATCGAGGAGCTCGATAGCGCAGTGGTTAACGCGCCCGGTATGCGATTGCTAAGGTTAAGCAACATTCGCAAAGGCCGGTAATCGGATGGGTTACCAAAAATTTTACATCTCGAGCTCCTCCGTGATTCGGAAGGCATGTAAAGCCGTTGGTCCCGGCTGCATTAGCAGTCATTAACAACCACCGATCCGCATTGGATCCACATGTTGGTTTATGACCCGTTCTCCCTTTCCATCCATAAAGGCTCGTGCCCCAGCAGTGGGACATCAAAATGAGCTGGTGATTATGCGCAGTCACATTGTAGTCTTACCTTGAACCGATTGAACTGTCTATAATTCCCGCGGTCTGTGGCAACGAGACTCCGCAACGACTGAGTGCGGGGACAGTTGCTGTCCACCAGACATTTGTGCATACCAAACAGTTTCGATGTGTCGGTCCTACAAGACGAAATTATTTTTTAAAAACAAATTATTTTTTAAAAGACCACAAAATGTCAAACTTTCTCAATAGACTTTGAACTTTATAATATAAGCCATAAGGTTGAACATATATTGAAGAAATTTGACAGTTTTGGATAGGTTGATTGTACATTCACGAGCATTTGTAAACAATGTAACTTTTAATACAATGGTATAAGAGTCAAAACTAGACAAAAGTGTATACATATTAATGCTCGCGACTGTACGTGGAAAAAAATGCATAATAAATAACATGTGTACACACAGTAATACTTAATATAGTTTGATAACACCTGTATAATCCCGAATACATAATATAATAAAGCTGATGAGTTTGTTTGTTTGTTTGTTTGTTTGAACGCGCTAATCTCAGGAACTACTGGTTCAAATTGAAAATTATGTTTGTGTTGAATAGTCCATTTATTGAGGAAGGCTACAGGCGATATTACATCACGCTATGACTAATAGAACGCGGGTGAAACCGCGGGGCACAGCTTCCCGAATACGGCAGATAGGGTACAGTGCATAGAGCTCCGGAAAATTATAAACATGCCTGAATTCACCATATGACCGAGATGTTGATATTGTTTTGTTACTTTGCAAAGTGACAACACTAGGTCTAGCTGATAGATATTGGTCGTCTACCTCATGGTTCAAACGAAACCGAAGTTAAACATGTCAGTGTTAAAATGTTTTTGTTTTGTTTACTTATATAATTTTAACGCATATTTTGTTGCGAACAAATTACCAAAACACAAATGTTGAAAAAGTTTTGCACCTGACCCGGTATGTCAGAAGGGTGCAGGTTCAAATTCTGCTTGTGGAAATTGTTTCAACATTTGTGTTTTTTTTTTATGTCAGTGTCAATAAAAAACAATGTAATATGAGAGTTTGATTGTCACGGTGTTCTATAAACTTCGTTGCATGACTATGTTTCGGGATTGTACACCTATCACCAAACACCCTGTATATAATTTGATAAACAAAACATATATTTAATGCATACATAAAATCCTTCAAGTCTTCATTAATGCATTCTGGTACCCCTTAAAAACTAAAAAATTCTTCAAACCCGGCTACTGAATCCCTTAGTTAGAGGGTCCGTAATTACGAAGATTCTCCCTGGTACCCTATAGGGTACGCTATAGGGGCCCTGTATCTCCCGCTGACGGGAACCCCAAAAGGGTCAAATCAAATGTAAAATGAAACGCGATTTAAAGTCATATAATTTACCCACTTATACATAAAAACTATTTAAGCATTATTTAGTTAAATATTGTTTTGTCAACGTCACACAAACGTCATTTTGAATTTGAGAAAAAGAGACAAAAACAATGATTAACTAAATAATGCTTAAATAGTTTTTTATGAATAAAGGGGGTTAAACAATAGCCAGCCTTATACTGATGACGTTAAAAACTATAAAAAATATCCTACAGTATAAATTAAAATTAAATTGAAACCTAACTACTGAATATATGTCGGATTTTGGGAAAGCCTTCAACCGAGAAGAGCTGGTAAGAAACTCAAGAGGTTTACTTTTTCTTCTCCATCTTTTCAACTAAATTACAAAATGGCTGACAGTAGACAGCAGTGGACTCCTACGGGCTGATTATGATCTTAATGGCACGTGTTAACTTACATAAAATATACTATTTTAACGGCCTCTGTGGTCTAGTGGCTAAGACCACCGATTTAGACCCAGAGGTCCTGGGTTCGATCCCAGCGGGGGGTACATGTTTGTGTACTCAGTTTGGTCGGTGGTAGGGCTTATTAGTCCGCCTGGCTAGCTACCACCATCTTATCTAAATATGTCGCCATAGCAGCAATGTTTGTAGCATTGTTGTGTTCCGGCAGCTAGAGATAAGATATCCAGCGCCTTACTAGTTTTTTTATTTGTTTATTTACACTAAAACATACAATACTTTTGCATCATAGCAGACCAAAACCACCAGTTGAGGTTCCCGAGTGAAGTGCGCTTCCATCATTGGCCTTATCATCCTTTACATCAGGTGAGATCAAGGCACTGTGCTAACCCGTAAAATATAAAAAATAAAAAAGATTTAATAAATCTCAAATACTCGCTAGATTACAACGATTCGTCTGTAAGATAATACACAAGGCCATTAAAATTAAAAACATCCAAATTTCAATAGAGAAGATGGTTGGAGTTAACCATCTACCATGGATCTCATCATACAGGCTATTAAATCCCAGCCCCAACACCACACTGCCAGACCAAAATATACAATAAGCTCAATTTGCGTAAAATGGAACGCACCAGATTAAAATAAAAAGACGGTATGCATGTCCCCCTGTGACTGTGACCACGGACCCTGCAAAGGGTTCGAAACGTCAGGATAAAATCAAATGTGTAAAATAAACACGAGTAGATCTGTAAAGAGAGCCATCGAGGAACTCGATAAAGCAGTGGTTAACTTGCTTGGTCTGCGATCGCTGAAGGATGTTTGTGTATCGAATATTCATTAGTTAAGTTAAGCTTGCGTATCACTTAAATGTTAACTAAAGTGTCAATCAAAGCTACTGTTTTTGATTAGTTTAAGCAACTTTCGCAAAGGCCGGTCAACGAATAGGTGATCAAGAATTTATCATCTCGAGCTTCGTGCTTCGGAAGTACGTCTAGCCGTTGGTCCCGGCTGCATTAGCAGTCGTTAACAACCACCAATACACACTGGGCCCGTGTGGCCTGTTCTCCCTGAGGTGTTTCTATCTATAGAGAAGGTCAGGGACAAAAAATGAGCTGGTAAAAGTTTAATGCGTGTTCTTAAGTATTACTGTTTAAATAAATAAATAACTTACAAATTGCACGACGCCAACAGCAGCTTCTGTAGATTGGCGAGCGTTGTCCTCATGTCCGTGACGGGAAGCCCTCGGCCCCTAAGGAGTTGGGCGATACACTTGTTGAGAAGAAACATTGCGTAGAGGAACAGCGTCGCGTCACCTCCTCTCGCGAACAGGGGGATACTGGAAGGAGAGGTACAGTGTTAGATGACCTTACATAAAAATCTAAACAAAGGTTTACAACGGGGATAAATGCAAATTACTATGTAAAGGTATCTTGAAGGACTATCTACATAAGTACATTGATATGAATAGTTATTCATACATAACAATAGGTAAGTATATGGTGATATTAAGTGTATTACATTATGGTGTACCAATATTTGAATATAATTTCCAACCATATTTAATCGAAATTGGCTGTTATCTTAGATTTTTCTTGTTAAATTATGCCCTGTAATTTAGTTTCATCGGAATCGGCCCATAAACAAAAAATTGGCCGCGATCTTGGTCCTTTTAAGGAATCAACTTAATTTCTCAGTTATAAACTTTAATTTCTCCTAAAATACTGGTACTAGGAAACTGAAAAGTAGGAACTGGTTAGATTTTTACACAAACAAAATCTTGGCTATAGTCATAAACTCGCTACTTGCTTTATTCCTGTGAAAAAACCATGTTTAGGTATCAACACCGTGACCCCAGCGGGATAACCATATTAGCGTTATCTCAGGATGTACTGTAGAGTCAGAGTTCTCGTTTTTGTCTAACAAATTTTCTCTCAGAGTGAACAACATCTTCCCTAGATTTCATGAATGTAGCCTTTTTTCTTACACCTCAACTAGAACTTACTTTTCGCAGGAATTTTGACGAAAAGTAGGTATTTGATTATTCGGTAACTACAGAAGGTAGAATTCTGGAATTTTCACTGCTGGATTCGTAATTGAATCAACAAAATCTTAGCACAATAACTATATCAGTAGCGTGTCTCGTTCCTGCTCGTTTTAGGTCAAATAATTTTGACGAGCGTGACCTCAGCGAGATACCCTTTAACATGGGATATCTCGATAACTATTGGTGAACAAATTTTGATATTTGCTAACTTTAAACATAATATCAACTAAATCATGGCGAAATTTGAAGCCGTTCTGAAGGGGTTATCCCGCTGGGTTCACGGACATTATTGTAGAGAATGGTTTCGAGCTACGCTGTAAGAGACTTACCTATTAACTGAGATCCTGATCTTGTATCCAGAATCTTGCTAGCTGACTGGGGTCAGCAAAGCTAAAACCAAGAGGCTGGCTAAGAGCTATGCTGTAAAATACTTACCTAGGATCTGGCTAGCCAGGTGTGATATCCCAGATCATGCTGGTTAAAGCCAGCAAGGTGATTCCTGAGCCACAAAGAGCTACTTAGAATCTAGCACATTGAAATGGTCATGGAGATTTGGCAAAAGGCTAGGCAAAGAGCTTAAAGACCCACCTAGGATCCGGCAAGTCGGGTGTGATATCGAGAATCTTGCTAGCCGAGCCCAGCAAGGTGATCTTGTATCGTAAAGGCTGGTTTAGCAGTGCCCCGGCTAAGCAGGTGGCTTGGGCCGCGAATCCCGCCGCCACCGCGTCGCTGACAGGACTGGAGGTGCGCGGGCAGTCATCCGAACACATGGGTAGGGGAACGTCGATTATCGACCACGTGGTTTCGTCTTTCTGAAAAGGCCAATAGGCAATGTACTAAACGGGAGGACGGTGTCTTTTTGAAATTGTTGTGCACGAACAGGTCTTAGTTATATAGAGATCTGTCACACAAAAAGGCGTTGAAAATATTTCAATAAAAACGTGCCCCTTTCCAAACCGCCGCGATAGCATATTTGGTAGTGCACCTGACCTAATATGTCATGGGGTTCGAATCCCACTCGTGGAATTTTTTTCAACACCTTTTTCAAATTGTATCTACTTGTAGTTCGGAACAAAATTTGCGTAAAGTAATAAATAATAGATATGACAAGTTAACTCAAAACCATTACCATTAATTAGATATACTGAAGAAATATACTGGAGGTATAATTAACGGAGTGTACTAACAAAAAAATATAGCCCTATGCTTTGTTTGCCATTTCACATTACTTCAGAGAATTTGGTTTTTATATGCGACGCTATTGACTAGTGTACAGCAAACATACAGAATCAAATTGAAATATTTAAACACTTTTAATCATTGAAATAAGGTTCGGGATATACTATCAAATTCGGTGGTGTTTACAACTCCATGTTAGTAAAGTTTAATTAGACAAAGTCTACCCATTCCGATCACTGGTTATCATAGATTACATATATACATAAGGAGTATTCGTGTACTACGTACCTGTTGTATATAAAATATTTGGTGAAGATGAGCCAGTAACTCGCATCTCAGACTGGCCAAAGACGCGTGAGTACGCGCCGCTAGCTCCCTCAATGCCGCACACGCTAGTCGCTTCTCCTTAACACATTCACTGCGACGAGACAATGTGTGATAATTCTCCATCAGTTCTGAGCCTGGAATATTTTTTATATAGTTAGTATTATACGCTGATAGCTTTACTTAACTTTTTGTTTATTCAATACAGCTCAAACGCTAAGTTTGAGCCCATACTTTCGGTATTCGGATTGTCTAAATAAATTAACCTCTCAAACCAGGAACAAAACTAATGACAGCATCCGCAGTATGACGTAATTCGCAAAATGACGAATACCTAACGTCGATGTTCACAAAAATAAAGAATTATGTTGCAACCAGCCCCCCGACCGCCTAACCGATCGCTTTGACTACGCGTGTGGTTTATGACGTCATTTTGCCACCTCGCACCGCCTATGAAAGCAATATCAAAAGCCAAAGGCTATAGCTTTCGATATTGCTTTCATAGGCGGCACGAAACGACAAGATGACGTCTTAAACCACACGCGAAGTCAAAGCGATCGGTTAGGCGGTCGGGCCCCAGATCATATTTTATCATTCTGTAAACGACAATTTATTGATTGATATATTTCCTTTCCGGCAGGTATCAAAATAAATGTGATTACCGAAATAGTTTATTGGTTCTACATGATCAAACTATGTATTCTAGTTTGTTTATAGCTAAACTTCTTCATACAAAAGTAGGCTCTAAGTAGACGACATAGAGACGATCGAATTCGATCGCTCAATTGTCAAAATTTGACACTGAAATTTAAAATGGAAGACACACAGAGTATAAACTCAGGAAAATGATCCGGCTATAGCTGAAATAATTAATCCTTCGCAACTGGAATCTGCTGTTTCTACCATAGCACGCTATCAAGGAGCAATTCAAGAAACAACGCTAAATGTCGAGGCTATTTAACGAGAAGCTAAAAGTCTTGGAACTCAAGCCTAATTACAGATGTTTTTGCAGTAACGAGCCAAAACCCCTAACTTCAGTTAATAAGGCCAGTAAGGCGCTCAATAAAGGTAATACGAAAGGTTATATTTGAAGAAACAGTCTGCCGCGATCGCTAATTCTAAGTACGAGGGATTTGTTCCCCCGGTATCGATTCCCTGCGTATCGACTTCCCACCGTATCAACTTCCCCCGGTATCGACTCCCGCCGTATCGACTTGTTCGAATGAAACAAGTGTTTTAGTTTGAAAATAATCAATATAGGAACCAACGTCGCTATCTAATCCCACCAATGCGGGACTTCTTCATCCCGATTTATCTACCAGCGATGCCTGTAGTTCCGGGCAGCTTGGTGGTCATGATCTTGATAGCTTAGTCCCAGTTATTGTGGGCAGTGATCAACAAGATGAGTTGACGGGTTGGAAAGGAGTACGCTATAATAAGCGTGATTATGTTTCCGATTGTACTGTAGAGGCTAACTCCGAGTCACATAAACGGAATAATATACGAAAAGGAACGGAAAGGTCCTGCAGTACACCGGATCGAAGTACGTCAGTACTGACGTAACTTCTCTTAAGGCGGTGGAATATCGTAAGTACATCCACCTGTGGAATATGCTGACTGGAATTGAAGAGATTCGGTCGTACCTGGCAGATCTGTGCCCAGATGGCACATGCACAGTTGAAGAACTTACAGCTCAGAGGAGATTATAAGTCGTATAAAATTGGCGTCCTACCAACCTACCACGATAAATGTCTGTGTCCTAACACCTGGCCATCCAACGCGAGTGTGAAGCCGTGATTATTTCGTGGGCAACCTAACCAAAAGAGCCGTAATCGTGGTTCTAAATCAGTACTTCCTCTTTCTATACTCTACCAAAACGTCCGAGGATTAAATTCGCGGCTTAGCTATTACCGACAAGCATTGCTATCCTTAGATGGAGATCTTATAACAATAACTGAATCATTTCATAGCGATTCTGTTGAAGACGCGGAATTGTCAAAGAATTGTTTAAGATCATTAATCATAATGCCGAAGTACTCGCTGCTGACTCTTATCGTAGGTTAGGCTTTGTTCTCCGGAATGCCCGTGAAATCCACGATGCTAGCGCTATAAAGCTAGTATACACTGCTCTTGTAAGGTGTAAGACTGAGGCGGCGTCAATTATATGGCATCCATATGAGAGTAGTTACGCTTTGCGACTTGAGAAGATCCAAAAGGCCTTCTTAAGATTCCTTTACAAGAAACTTTATGGATATTTTCCTTTTCTGTACCCGACAATATTTTTACTTCGTGCGCTTGGTTTCAACTCTTTAGAGGCAAGGCGTAACTACCATCTATTAACGACTACTTGTCAGATATTGTGCGGTGTATGTGACTGCCCGGAATCAGTGGCTCAAGTGGTGAGACTATCCGTTCCCGAAGTACCCAGATACTCTCTAAGACCCCGTAGTCACACCTTACTTGCTGTGCCCGGGCGCGCACTGTGGCGCACACTAACTCTCCTCTCATTCGAGCATTAAAATTATTAAATGAGCTCATGGTATCATCACCATTGTTTGAACTGTTTGCTGACAGATGGAGGGAAGTGTGCAGAAAATGTCTGAGGTATTGTGAGATGATTGATAGTGTAGAAAATAGTACTTTAAGTTAGTTAATACATTATTAATATTATAATTATTTTGCGATCATTTTTTACTTTAACTTCTAAATCTCTTTTTTTACTTTTTATTTTCACTGTTGTTTTTATTGTAGTAGTTACAAATGTAATAACAACATTTCTTTTTTTTGTATAGCATAGCGTATTGGTGTCATACTGTTATGTTGTGTTATTATTTACATAAATAAATAAATAGGATTGTCGCTCATTCCCGTCGCTGGCGTACATGGCACGCTATCGCTTGTCGATTATAACCGACTGTGGCGGTTATCCCTACTTATTAATATTATAATTGTGAATGTGAGTTTGTTTGTTACGCTTTCACGCAGAAACTGCTCAACCGATTATCATGAAATCTTTGTACACATATTCTCAAAGCTATTGGGAAGGATATAAAATCATCATCATCATCACAGCCTATAAACGTCCCACTGCTGGGCACAGGCCTCCCACGTGAATAATAGCACGTAGGTATATTGGGCCATAACCCACCACGCTAGCTTAATGCGGGTTGGTGGGTTTTAACGACTGCCATCTTACGACAACAACCGGGGCCAACGGCTTAACGTGCCTTCCGAAGCACGGAGAAGCTCGAGATGTTTTTTTAATTGGTCACCCATTAGGCGACCCGTCATTGCGAAAGTTGCTTAGCGGGCAAGATCGCAAGCCGAACGAGTTAAGGACGGTACACCCATCCAACTCAGCTTCATCAGCACTTCGAGCAACTAACGTCAGGCGTAATATCCAGGTCATACGTCAATGGCCAAAATGCAACATTAACATTAATTTTAGTATATAAATCGATTGTTTATAAGTAATATTGAATATTGTATTAGCTAAGTCTTGACTGTAACTCTGCTTGAATAAATATATTTTTTATTCGAACCAGTTGTACTAACTTAACTGGCGCAGCCGGTAGGATTTCAATAGTGGGATCCCTACGTTATTCGATAGAATTTCGATCGCGTCGTGGAATCTCGCGTCCGTTTCTACGGTTTAATTGGAATCGCCAACAAACAAATTCGTTAAGGAAGCAACTGGATTATCGGGCGGAGTAAGTTAGAAGACCAGCAGTACCTGTTCCATAACATGGGAGTAGTCGCGGAACTGTGAGTAGATCTTTTTCACCTTCCTGTAACTTTCCTTTATGTGTCCTTGTAATAAATATATGTGCCGTGATTAGTAAGGATTATCCTATAGCGTAATAGATTTTAAGATATAAATTTCGCGAATATTTTTCACGTCAAGTTTTTTTTTATATTTTTATCAGTAAATAATTTAAAATGGATCAAATCAATAGAGTACCCCAGGAACTGGTTAAAATAATACCCGTCTTCGATGGGGACTCCAGACTGTTACCACTTTTTGTTACAAAATGTGAATATATTTTACGCTCATACCAAAGGGAGGGTCCCCAAAATGAGTATTTATTTCATGTAATGACTAGTAGATTATCGGGTGATGCCGCTAAATTAGTAGGTGAAAGAGATGCAATTACAAGCTGGGAGGAATTAAAACAATTATTGGGACACCACTTTGGTGACCCCCGTACCGAGGAATGTATCGCAATGGAATTAGAATCTTCCAAGATACAAAGAGGCGAAAGTTATTTAGATTTTTGTCACCGATTGCAACATACTAGAAGTGTTCTATTTTCTAAAATTAACGAAACCGTTACTGATAAAAGTTTGCGTCAAGCTAAACAACATATTTATGACCACTCTGCTTTAAATGTTTTCTTATACAACTTACCCACGTATTTAGTTCGACTTGTACGTATACGAAACGTTACAACTCTAGAAGATGCGTTGAAAATCGTGTTAGAAGAACAGAACTTTCAAACCGTCTATGACTTTAAAAATAATCAACGCAATAACAATTCAAACTTTAATAGGTATCAATCAAATAATTCACATAGATTTCACATGCAGAACCCTAATAATAACTCAAGACCATTAAATAATCAGAGTACACATGTACCGAGTAGTATGCCAAGTAGTTCATTTAATTCACCAAACAATTCATTTCAGATAAGAAACCAAAGACCATTTAATAACGCTAATAATTATCATAACAATAATCAGTGGCAAAATGCAAATAGGTTAACGCCACAGACATTTAATCAGCACTTAAACCAGCATCTGCAGACTCAGCGTAACGTGCCGCCATCACCAGTGGCGTCAGGTTCCAATACCGATGTCACAATGCGCACCGCGAGTTCTAGACGCGTTAATTACATTGATAATTGTGTACCACAGTCAATTGGGAACGACAGTAGGTCAAATAATAACATACAAAATTCTTTTGACAATTTAAATGAGGAAAATTTTTCAATGATGGCCTCTACCATAGGGAACGAATAAAAATAAATTGTAATAAGAGACTAAATCTCCCTCACATAGTTATTCCTGAGCTACAAGCAGTTTTTATGATCGATACAGGTAGTGTTAGGTCATTTATTAGCCCACAACTGGCAAGCAAATTTTTTTCGTCTTACCAGCAGTATGAACCGTTCGAAGTCATTAGTACTCACGCTTCGAGTCTACATAATATCACGTGTACCATACCGTTACCTATGGTATTTAAAAGCTCAGAACCTCATAAGTTTTATGTCTATAACGTTGATGATAGATATGACGGGTTAATAGGAAGTAACTTACTGAAACAGTTAAATGCAAATATTAACATGGAAAAACAAATTCTATTTTTAAAAAATACAGAAATCCCAATCATTTACTCGCCGCCAATGAAGGAGATGTATAAATTGCCTCCCCGCAGCGAATTAAGAGTAAAAATACCAGTAAATTTAATAAATGGCACAGCAATTTTAGACTTTTCGGACGGGATTAGAATGCATCCGCTTTAGTTAAATGCGAAAAAGGTTATGCAACAACGGTGATTCAAAATTGCACCAATGAGCATAAGACCTTAGTGGTAACAAATCCATTTTTTGTAGAACCATACTGTTAGCGATGCGAATGTTATTTATTTGTTTAATTTTATATTTTATTTTTATTTATGTCATTAACGGTAGCTATTTAAAATTAAGTTACGGAAATGTTTGCAATATAGTTAAAGTTTGTAAAAAGGCCGCGCGACGGCGCGGCGATCGCTTACTCGATGTACTTCTATGCTTAGGAGGCACGCGACGTACGAGGTGCGGGGTTCGATCCTCCCTCCCTTTTGAGACAGTACTGATCACAGCTCCAAGTACAACGCACGGCTCCTATGCTCACAAATTTTTTACTTTGTCAAAGTACCTACATTTTTGGAAATATAAACTCTTTCGGTGCAATTTTGGATTTTCACTCGAAATACTTTCACCGTGACCCCTACAAGTGGTCCATCGAGACGGATCTTCATGTTTAATACTCCGCCAGCGAAGAAAACCATGGTGAACACCCGCAGTACTACGAGTAAGCAGCTGGACATCGAGAGACAGAAGGAACTTCAAGCAAAGTCACTAATGGATACCAGAGCACAGGAAACGCCACAGCCTACACCTGCAACAAAAAATGATGAGTACAAGATGAACAAATTATGTGCCGGTAGTGTTGTGAAATCGGAACGATATGTTTGTGACAAACCGAATTCGCATGCATCGCGCCACTCGAAGAAATCTTCATCGTCTTCTATTCACGCACAGAAGAAAAAGCTGGAATTAGAGGCAGCTAAGGCGAAAGCACGCATTGAAATGGAGCTGATTGACAAGAAATTGGCGGCAGACCTCGCCGAACTTGATGAAGAATACAGTCCACCATCGGAAACATCGGAGCAGAAACTTGGTGCTGGAAGTGATATAGACAGGTGGGTGGAGCGCAGTCAACAGGAGCTGGAGCTGCAGCATGCTACTATGCTTGGAAAAGACAAGAGCAAGCCGCACACGTCGGGTTTCGCCGACACAGATGGTCCAGTTCAACAGCTAGCGGCCGCACTTAAAGATATGGTCACCTCCTCCACTAACCAGCAGAATAATAATCTTTTAAGTCGTCTTAGTACACCTAGAGATCTACCTACTTTCTACGGAGAACCAATGCAATGGCTGCAGTTTAAACACGCATATGAAGAATCAACCGAAGTGTGTACATTTACTGAGAAAGAAAACCTTTGGCGGTTACGCAAGTGTTTACGTGGTCCCGCTCATGATGCTGTAGCAGCCTTACTTATGAGTGGTACGTCACCTGCAGTCGTGATGTCAACTTTGGAGCTACAGTTCGGGAACGCCGAAGTCATATTATCACGCATCACGATCGACATAAAGAAGATGTGTAACCTATCACCTGATTACCACCGAGAAATAGTACCATTCTCCATTAAAGTAAAGAACTATGTGGCGGCGGTACGAGCACTTGGCCATGAAGAGTACTTACAAGGCATGGGGGTAGCTTCTATTGTATTGTCCAAGTTACCTACTACCCTGGTCTCCAAGTGGGCAGACTACAGTTACCCGCTCATCTCCGTCGGCTCGCCTAAGTCAAGATTGGATTTGCTATCAGATTTCCTCATTGAAGAAGCCGTGAAGATATCTACATGCAGTGCTACTTTGTTGCAACCGAAGACAGACTCTAATTTTAAACGTAAACAATATGATAACGTGAACAATACACATACAGTTTTAGTGCAAAACGAACAAAGTGACGCGAGGTGCCGTTATTGTCGTACGTCTAATCACAAGTTAACTGAGTGTAAAAGGTTTAAAAAATCGATGCGCAAAGACAGATGGCTACACGTTAAGCGGTTCGGTAAACGTGTCCCGCTCCTAACTGCGATGTTGACAATTGTGGGCAGCCTCATCACCGTTTGTTGCACTACATACCGCGTCAGGACCCTAGTGTATCTGTGCCCGTGTTTGAAACTGAAATTCCATCTGAAACAGTAACTAATGTAAACTTTAGCGGCTCCGTATTGTTAAAAGTCATGCCTATAGACATTCGCGGACCGAACGGAATCGTAAGTGCTACTGCTCTGCTTGACGACGGGTCAACTGTCTCGCTAATAAGCTCCGCCCTAGCCGCACAGGTGGGGCTGAGCGGCCGGCGGGAGTCTCTTCGTGTGCGTGGTGCATGGAACAATACTACACTGGTATGCGAATCTCAGATTGTAAACTTAACTCTAAGCGGTGTTGATAATTCTTTGTTTACTATTAATGCACGCGTTGTAGATGATCTTAATTTGCCTAAGCAAAATTTAACTTCTATTAATTGTAAAAACTTTAAACACTTACATAACATTTGCCATAACTTTTGTAGTGAACAATTGAAACCTCAAGTTTTAATTGGACAAGACAATTACCATCTTCTCTTACCTTTGGAAACTAGGGTGGGTAGCTCTAATGAACCCTGTGCCACCCGAACTCCTCTGGGTTGGTGCCTGCATGGAAGGGTACCTGCCCACTTACCTGGCCCCATACGTCACTCCGCACTGTTTGTTACTAGTGACGACATGGAAACTGAAAGTATCCTACGTGAGCTTCATGAAGATGTACGGAGGTCGTTCTCTATTGAGTCAATGGGCGTATCAGCTAAACCTAGACAGAACTCGGAAGACTTGCGCGCTGAGAGCATCCTAGAACGAACGTCCACTCTTATTGATGGTCAATGGCATGTTGGCTTACCGTGGAAGGATGAGAGGTGTGTGATGCCAGATTCATTCCCAACTGCTATCTCTAGACTCAAGGGAGTGGAAAAGAAGATGAAGAAAAATAACGAGTATGCACAGAGGTACACAGAACGCATACAACATTTATTTGAGAACAAATACGCAAAGAAATTAAGTAACTTAGATGTTACACCTAGAACATGGTATTTGCCACACTTCGGAGTCGACAACCCGAATAAGAAAAAATTAAGGTTGGTTTTTGACGCAGCGGCTAAGACTAGCGGCGTGTCACTTAATGATTATTTACTAAAAGGGCCCGATCTACTCACGTCTTTATTCGGCATAATGTTGAGATTTAGAGAAAACCGAATAGCCGTTTCAGGCGACATAAAAGATATGTTCCTCAGGGTTAAGATAATACCAGAAGACCAAAATGCCTTCCGATTTATATACAGCGAAGAACCTGGACAGATTTGTACATATGTCATGACCTCGTTAATCTTTGGTACCAATTGTTCGCCTTTCGTTGCTCAATATATAAAAAATAAAAATGCAAAGCGGTTTGAGACGTCTATGCCTTCTGCAGCAGCTGCTATATATACTCAACATTACATGGATGACTACATAGACAGTTTACCCGATGAACAAACTGCAATAAAATTAGTCCATGACGTCATATCATTCATAAGGAGGGCGGTTTCGAAATACGCAACTTCACCAGCATTAGTAAAAGCGTATTGGATAGTCTTCCGAAAGACAAACTTGGCGAGGCAGCAGTACACTTTAAAATCGGACAACAGTATGAGGGCGAACGCACGCTGGGTTTAATATGGGATCCAAGCGACGATACATTGAGATTCGACGTGTCTTTTAAACGTATTCCGGAGAATATAATTAATGGAACACAAAGGCCTACTAAAAGGGACATGCTAAGTGTCATAATGTCAATATTTGACGTATACGGCTTCCTATCACCATATACTGTAAGCGGGAAAATCATATTGCAAGAAACCTGGAAATTAAAAATCAGCTGGGACGATTACGTAACCGACACAATATTTGCTAAGTGGTGTAAATGGATCACACTACTACAAACGTTACGTCACGTGCGCCTGCCCAGATACTATGCGAATGCAACAGCGAATGCAAGCACGAGCGAGACAGATAGTAATGCAAAACCGGTTCCCATTCTGCCTGCCGCGCAGCCACAGCGCGGAGCTCCCGTAGCTACGATAACAGCTGATGGTTATAGACGCCTACAGTTGCATATATTTACGGATGCATCTACGAAGGCGACGTGCGCCGTCGCGTATTGGCGTTGGCTATGCAATAATGATTGTGTACAAGTAGCATTTATATCAAGTCGATGCCGCGTCGCGCCTGTCAAGCCCGTATCAGTACCGCGCTTAGAGCTACAGGCTGCTGTGTTGGGTGCTAGACTGGCTGAAAGTATAATAAAAGAACATAAAATGAAACCTATAAAAAAAATATTTTGGTGCGATTCCAGCACAGTACTGGCATGGATTTGTAACGACGCGCGCAACTATAAACAATATGTCGCGCATCGTATTGGCGAAATAGATGAACTTACAGATATAAATGAGTGGAGATACATACCAACGAAGCTTAACGTAGCCGATGTCGCTACTAGAGAATCCTACGATTGTTCCATTTTAGAAAAAGAATGGACACATGGACCTACCTTTCTGCGCAGCGATGAAAACCAGTGGCCCAGCGACTTGAAGTTTGTCGATTCTGAAAGAAAAGAAATAGAATTAGAAATGGCATACGTAAACACTACACATATAGAAAACAGAGTAGCTAACTTACCTGTACCTGACGTCACTAGATTTTCTTCTTGGCTTCGCTTACTTCGGGTGACTTCCGTTGTACTGAAATATATAAATAAATGTAAGAAGCTAAATTACGAATGTGATAATATTATGGAGAGGGCTGAAGTACTATTACTGAAGCAGTCACAAGCGCTGTCATTTGCCAAGGAAATAATGGAAATAAAAAACAATAGATGTGTATCAAAAACCAGTAAAATACTTACCTTATCGCCTTACCTTGACGAACATGAAGTCCTGCGCATTGGTGGCCGCATTGGTGCTGCAGCTGGAGTACTGCCGGAAACAAAGAACCCTATAATATTAGATGGGAGCAGTTACATAGCTAGATTGATAGTTCGATATTATCACCACTACTATGCTCACGGTAACCAGGAGACGGTAGTAAACGAAGTAAGGCAAAAGTACTGGATAACAAGATTGAGACCTGTAGTTAAAACCATAGCATCTCAATGCATGACGTGTAGAATAAAGAAGAGTAAACCGGAAGTACCAAGAATGGGTGACTTACCCGACGCACGGATGGCCCATCACCAACGTCTCTTCACATACTGCGGCGTAGACCTCTTTGGCCCTATGGAAGTCACAGTGGGAAGACGGAGAGAAAAGAGATACGGCGTTCTGTTTACTTGTTTAACCGTGCGAGCCATCCACCTAGAAGTTGTGGTTACACTTACCTCCGACTCCTTTATAATGGCACTAAGACGGATGGCAGCGAGACGCGGCTGGCCTCAGTATTTATACTCGGACAACGGAACAAATCTGAGAGGAGCAGATGCGGAATTGAAAAGATCAATTCAATGTTTAGATGAAGAGGTCCTGAAAAACGAAGCTTTGAACCACGGCACTATATGGAAATTTATACCGCCTGTGAGTCCACATTGGGGTGGCGCCTGGGAGAGGCTTATTAGGAGTGTGAAGAACAGCTTGAAAGTTGTACTGAAAGAACGCGCTCCAAAAGACGAGACTCTAAACACGCTCCTATCTGAAATAGAAAACATAGTCAACAGTCGGCCATTGACTCATGTCTCTGTAGACCATAACGACCCTGAAACCTTAACCCCTAATCACTTCCTGGTGGGTTCATCTTCCAGTTTACCCCACATTGGAAGTTTTGATGATTCGGATTTGTACTTGCGAAAGCAATGGCGAATTTCACAAAGGCTGGCAGATATGTACTGGCGCAGATGGATAAAAGAAATTTTACCAGACATGCTGCCGCGCACTAAATGGCAAAAAGAAGAGCGAAAGTTACAAGTGGGCGATCTAGTACTAGTGGTAGACCCAGATAGTCCCCGCAACATGTGGCCGAAAGGTTTAGTACAGGAAGTACTCCCCGGCAAAGACGGCCGAGTACGAATGGCTAAAATAAAAACAAAAACAGGTGTTCTTACTAGATCTATTACGCGCATCGCTCGAATTCCAATTGATGAATAGTGCTGCTGAGGCAGCACTAGGGTGGGGCATGTTAGCGATGCGAATGTTATTTATTTGTTTAATTTTATATTTTATTTTTATTTATGTCATTAACGGTAGCTATTTAAAATTAAGTTACGGAAATGTTTGCAATATAGTTAAAGTTTGTAAAAAGGCCGCGCGACGGCGCGGCGATCGCTTACTCGATGTACTTCTATGCTTAGGAGGCACGCGACGTACGAGGTGCGGGGTTCGATCCTCCCTCCCTTTTGAGACAGTACTGATCACAGCTCCAAGTACAACGCACGGCTCCTATGCTCACAAATTTTTTACTTTGTCAAAGTACCTACATTTTTGGAAATATAAACTCTTTCGGTGCAATTTTGGATTTTCACTCGAAATACTTTCACCGTGACCCCTACACATACCAAGTAAGCAATACAATTAATTTAGCTTTTACAGAGAAAAGGAAAGATATAGATAGATTGCTATCGGAAAATTTAAGTAAGTTACGGTTAGACCATATGAACTTAGAAGAAAGAAAAACTATTGAGCGGCTTTGTCAGGAATACAAGGATATTTTTTATTGTGAAGAAATCCCGCTATCGTTTACGAACCAGGTTAAGCATAGAATAAGAACACAAAACGAAGATCCTATCAATATTAAAGCACATAGGCTGCCACCAGTGCAAACAGCGGAAATAAAACAGCAATTCTCTAAAATGCTTAGGGACAATATTATCCAGGAGTCATTTTCTCCTTGGAGTGCACCAGTGCACCTCGTACAAAAAAAATTAGACGCCTCAGGCCAACAAAAGTGGCGAATGGTTATTGACTATCGCCGACTGAATGAAATAACAGTAGACGATAAGTACCCCCTTCCGAACATTAATAACTTATTTGACATGTTGGGGAACAGCTCATACTTCACCACCTTAGATTTAGCGAGTGGCTACCATCAGATCGAGGTCCAGGAGCAGGATAGAACTAAAACCGCGTTTAGTACACCATTTGGTCACTATGAGTTCAACAAAATGCCGTTTGGACTGAAAACAGCACCGGCAACCTTTCAGCGAGCAATGGACAACGTTCTGAGAGGTCTACAAGGCTTACATTGCCTGGTATACCTTGATGACGTCATAATTTTTTCCAAAAGCTTGTCTGAACACGTCCAGAAACTTAGAATTATTTTTGACAGATTTCGGGAAACAAACCTTAAAGTCCAACTAGATAAATCGCATTTTCTTAGAAAAGAGGTACTATATCTTGGGCATACCATTACTAGCGAGGGTCTGAAGCCAAATAATGACAAAATTGATGCTATATTAAAATACCCCATTCCAGAAACAACTACGCAAATTAAAAGTTTTCTAGGGCTGATAGGATATTACAGAAAATTCTTTAAAGATTTTGCTAAAATCACGAAACCATTTACAAATTGCCTCAAGAAAGGGCGTAAAATAGTTTTAGATGAGGAATATAGAAACGCTTTCGAGACTTGTAAGAAACTTCTGACAAATGCACCATTACTACAGTTCCCTGATTTTAGCAAACCATTTGTTTTAACTACCGACGCCTCAAATTTTGCAATAGGAGCAGTTCTTTCTCAAGGAACTATAGGGTCGGATAAGCCAGTAGCATACGCTAGCCGTACTCTGAGTGATACAGAAGTAAAGTACAGCACAATCGAGAAGGAATTGCTTGCCATCGTTTGGGCTACTAAACATTTTAGACCGTACCTATACGGTAATAAATTCATAATTTATACTGACCACAGGCCGTTAGCATGGTTATGTTCTCTAAAAGAACCAAACAGTAAACTTACCCGTTGGCGTCTTAGGCTAGAAGAATATAACTTTGAAATTCGTCATAAGAAAGGGCCACAAAACACTAATGCAGATGCCTTATCACGTATTAAAATAAATACATTAGATGAAGATCTAGATTCAATTTTAGTAAATGTAGATGAAGAGGATGCACGTGTACAAGAGATAGTAGAAGAGTTAAAAAATGAGATAGGAAATAATAGTAGTCCAGAAATAGAAATAATAGAGTTATCAGATTCTGAAGTAGAAAAATCGCCTGAATTGATAGAAATCTCAGAGGACGATATAACGGCAAACTCAGTATCAAATAGGGAACACAAAGGTATCCCTATTCTCAATGAAGCAATAGACTCTAAACCGAAACAAATCCTAGTTCACACGTGGTTTAAAGATAAACTTTCAGTCAAAGATATATCAAACGATAAACAACGTATCTTAGAAGTACACTTGCCAACAAATAATGAAAGGCTTGTAAAGGATTTCTTAAAAGAATACATAGACCCTAAACATAATTATTTTATTTATTTTGAGCAGGAGGCTTTCAGAAAAACCTTTTCAAACGTCATTATTAAGTTATTTAAAAGAAATTCAGTTAAGTTAACTGAGTGTACCGAACGTACAGTAAACTTAACAGGAACAGAGTCTGATCAAAAAGAAATAATCCTGAAATATCACGAGGGCAAAACCTGTCATCGTGGTATCAGAGAAACCTTAACTAGAATCAAGAGACATTATTTTTGGCCTAACATGAAAGAAACGGTAACAGCAATCATAAATTCTTGTGAACAGTGTCGTAAAATGAAGTACGATAGGAAACCTATTAAGCCTCAAATCCAATTGACCCAAAGTCAATCCTCTCCGTTCCAGGAAACATTTATAGACTTACTTTTTATAGATGGAAAGTATTACCTGACGGTAGTAGACGCCTTCAGCAAGCTAGGTCAAGCTTTATACATTCCAAACAGAAGCACTCCCGAAGTAGTCAGATCGTTAATAAAATATTTTAGTATGTACGGGATTCCAAAGAAAATTAGTTGTGATTCGGGTGCGGAATTCAATAACGACTTAATAAAAGAATTACTAGGACTATACAAAATAGAAATACACATAGGAACACCCAACAACCCTAACTCCATGGCAATAGTTGAGAGATTTCATTCCACAATTAACGAAATTTACCGCCTGGCTAAATATGACAGAACTGAGCAGGATGCCACTTCAGTTATGACTTACGCCATAATGGCATATAATAATACCATACACTCAGCTACGAATTTTACGCCGTTCGAAATGGTCTTAGGGCAAACAGACGCCGGGAATGTTTTCGATATAGATAGAGATAAAAACCTAGTACAAAAGTTATTATCAGATCATAGGAAGCGATTGAAAGTTTTATACGAATATGTTACAGACAAAATACAAGCAGACAAAGTAAAAGTTAGGGATAAAAAAGGGGGCGAATCACCACCTTCGATAAAAAAAGGTGACAAAATTTACATGAAAAATACCAGAACTAGGAAACCTAAACATTTACCACGATATGATAAAGCAGTAGTTATCGGGGAAACGAAACATAATATAGTACCTGTAAAAGTAAATAATCGAGAAACCAAGGTAGCAATGAAAAACGTAAAACGTCCTCCACAGATCCTGTACCATTCTACTGGTCCTGATAGCCCCAATGAGCAGCCTGGAACTTCAAAATCTCGGTCAGAATCCGGGAGTAGCTCCGATGAAGATTGGGTCTGCAGTGATGAAGAGTAGTTATTGGACTATTTTTAAAACCTTAGATCTAGAATCATTAGAGATACAAGTTAGGAATAATATGGCAGTTTTTTTTAAGATAAAAGAGATAGTTACAGACAATAGGTTAGATAGGGAATTATGAATGTTAGTTAGTCAGATAGCAAACTTTTCTGTAGTTATAAATAATAGAATAAAACAAATATTACCCTACAGTCAAAGATCAAAGCGGGCTATATTTTCACCGCTTGGATCTTTTATTAAGGCTATTTCAGGAAACTTAGACGAAGAAGATGCTCTGAAATATAACAGGCAGTTAAGCAATTTAGAAAATAGGGAACATATTACTGAACATAAAATATCATATATACAAAAAGCTTTTGATAAATTTATTAATGTATCAGAAAACATTAATTCGAACGTAAACAATTTAAATTCAAAGACGAAAGAAATAGAAACACTTCTTCGCGATGACGTAACGGTTAAAAACATGATTCACGTTATGAATAGTATGCAACAAATTCTATTCAACTTTCGCAATATCTATGAAAATATTCAAGAAATTGAAACAGCTATTGCATTTAGTAAACTACAAGTATTACACCAGTCTATAGTTAATACAACCGAATTATATAGTATATTAAAAGTAGTTGAGAAACATGCAACTACTGTTTATCCCGTTAGCTTAGAAAATTTACTAAAGATAGAACGTAGTATAGTACTTAAATCATATATGGATAAGAGAAGATTAGTATTTGTATTAGAAATTCCCTTAATAACTAGAGAAACATATATTTATTACAAAATTATCCCCATCCCTATAACCAAATCCAAAGAAGTACTAACTTTGATTCCTAGATACCCCTACCTTTTGGTGAACAGATCGAAATACATGCCCGTAATGAATCCATGTGAAGAATTAGAAGACAACAAATTCCTATGCTCCGACGACAACATGCCACAATACAAAAACGAAACATGTATAGAACAAATTATGCTAATGAAGAACAACTACAACGAATGCCGTCAGTATACCATACAAATTGAAGAATTGAAGATTCAGAGGATATACGGTAACAAGTGGCTGCTCTTCTCTAAAAATACCCAAATAATTACGGAACATTGCAGAGATGAGACCCACAAGTACAGTATCAAGGGGACATACTTCTTTACACCCAGCGAAGATTGCGACATACAAGTAGCTGATGTCTATATAAGTAAACCAACAAACGCGACCGACGTCAGTCTACTGCAGGCTACAATAGTACAAGTACCAGAGCTACAACAGAACATCAGAAGAGAAGTCAAACAACTGGACCTGAGAAATGTGGACTTCACCGACATCAAGGACATTTTGAAAAGCGCCAAAGTTACTGAAGATGGTTTGGGAACATACAATGACATGTTTATTGTAACAGATAAAGCAAGTTTGTGGACTCTCCTGTTGTACATCCTGATTATCATAATAATTGCCATATTCCTGGTCTTCAAGTTCAAGAACCGCTGCTGCAAACGAAATTCTCCGAAACCGCCTAAAGCACCTTCGGATAATTTCTCTCTTGGGGAGGGAGGAGTTAAGGACGGTACACCCATCCAACTCAGCTTCATCAGCACTTCAAGCAACCAACGTCAGGCGTAATATCCAGGTCATACGTCAATGGCCAAAATGCAACATTAACATTAATTTTAGTATATAAATCGATTGTTTATAAGTAATATTGAATATTGTATTAGCTAAGTCTTGACTGTAACTCTGCTTGAATAAATATATTTTTTATTCGAACCAGTTGTACTAACTTAACTAACGCGCTAGCCGCTGTTGGATTTATAAACGCAACTCTTAACTTTAGTTATTGTTTTCGAACGCAACTTATTATGTCAATTGTCTGTTACTGTCATCTTGACGTCTATGGTTTCCCGCGCCCTCTCTTGCTCCGGTGTTCAATGGAAGATCACGCTACGCTGTAAAAATCAACTGTAATAAATAACTAGTCTCAACCACTGCGTCTGTTTTTCACCTCTGCACCAACAGCCGCTGCGCCATCGAGCTCCTCAAAAACAATAAAATACTTTTTATTAAAAAAGTGAGTTTAGTTTTTGTTTGTTTGTTTGATACGCTTTCACGCGTAAATATTTAACAATTTGTTTGTTTTGTTGTCATAGAAACTGACAAAAGCGGTACGAAGTCCGTTGGGTCAGCTAGTAATCATATATACATAAAATATTTTTATTTTTAATTTTCAATTTTCAAATACTACAAACCCATATCCTGGTTCTCTTCGAACAGTTTCGCCTTCACCTCTTTCAGTCTTCTAATACTCGCTAGCTTGCTATCCCTCTCGTCGGAGAGGATTATGCGCTTAAACCTTAATATTTCTAATTGCTTTGTCAGTCGCACGTGCTCTGCCCTCTGGAAGGGCGAAGGTTTCGACTGGAAAGAAGAAAACAAATTTAACCTCTTGTTGAGCGGCGGCCATTTTGCAAATTGACGTATCTGCTAGGGCTTCCGTAGAAGATCTCCGTGATATTGGCACGTGCCAAATTTATTAATAATTTATCAAAAAAATGGCAACTACACATGAATCTTACGTCGATAAAATTGTTATTAATTGAGTTAGCTGATTAAAAATTAGTTATTGCAGTTTTTTTTCTGTTTAGCCGCAACATCACGGGCCCAAGTGGTCATAATGATAGCCGAAATCCGGAGTCCTTCTCCCAAAAAGGGTTAGACCAGGGATGACCAAACTTTTTCAATCGCGTGACAATATTTACTAACAAAATCTATGGAGGGCCAGGCTGTTGATTTTTTTCAATAAATAAATATTTCTTTGTGAAATAAAAATATTGTTAGGTATGCATTTTCTGAAACACAACACGCACTTGAATTTTTCTTTGATGGTCGCGGGCCGGACTTCGATTATTCACGGGCCGAAGATGGCCCGCGGGCCGTAGTTTGCCCATCCCTGGGTTAGACTAACCTCGCACTTAGTGACCTCGACGCCAAATTTAGCATAATCAAAGTAGAGCTCCGAGATGGAATAGGTAACATGATGATGGGTGGTGATGGGCTGCTAGCCGATCGCCTGATGTGCCAGCGTCTTGGAACCCTTGTCTCTTAGTCGGCTCTTACGACATGCAAGAGAAGTTAAGCAGCTGGCTGATACATTATTTTTACGTCCCAGACCAGCATGGGAAAATAATTAATTTAAATATTTACAAAACTCACATCTGGCAAGTGTGTCTATTATGGGTACTGCCATCAATTGAATAGATGATTTCAATCAGCGTTAATGTTATATGATAAAAGGCAGTTAACCGTCGTTCACGTGCGGCAAGCATTGATCAAAGCTCTAAACAGTTAAATTTCTATTGTGTCTGTATTCAAAGCAAACGACGTACCTTAATTTTTTTTAGAAACATACCTTAAAAGACAGGAGATCATTCAATTTCAAAGTTAACCTTGGCCCATTCGATATTCGAGGCTTGTGTTCCTTAATCCTACCGTTTCGTTCGCTCAAATCGCTTTGCGACGACGATTTCAGTTTTCCCAAGCTATCTTCATCATCAAAAGAGAACAGACTCTTTTGAGATCTACTTTTTAACTTCAATCTTACATCCAATTCGTCAGGGCACGACCAACTATCAGTAGACAACGCGGACTTCTGATAAATCCGCTCCTTAATCTCTTGCACAGCCTCTTGTCGCTTCTTTATAGAATATTGCAGCAAATGTAACTTCTGCAACTTACTAGCATTATAACTAGGACGTATTTCCGATTTTAAAAAGTTCAATGCCATATATCTGTATTTAGGTATCCTGTCCGATTCGTTTCTCAAATCGTAATTCTCAGCTGTCTCACTCAAATCAATTTTGCTACCAGCTAAGTCTTCGTGTGATGCGGTTTTAGATAAAGCTCCGTTGACATCATGAGTTACGTCTAAACTATCAGGCGAATGCTCGTATATATAGTTTGGATCAACCTTTTTTCTTTCGCTACTCTCCTCTTTACGCTTCCCGTCTCTTTGACTATGTCTTATGTTCAAACTTGGAGAGTTTTTTAACGTAGGAAAGTTCTGCTTGAAACCTCTTTCGACAGGACTGTTGCTTTTCGAATACTCTTTCTCTATTTTCTTCGAGTGCGTGCTAGGCGATATGGACCGTCCTTCTTTCATCAACCTATGGCTCTGTATTAGTTTCGGTTCCAAAGTAACTCTGGACAAATTGGTTTTACCAGAAGAATCTGAGGACAGCGAGCCATGTTCCAATTCGTTCTCCGCCGGTATTATATCTAATTTGAGACTTTTGTATGAGCAGAAATAGCCTCCATGCATTTGGAAAACTAGGGTGTTGCTCTTAAAGCAATCGGAGGTGAAATTTAAAGCTAGATTGGCCCCAATGTAGCGTAAACCTGAGAAATAGACGCCCCATGTTTCAATGACAGTGTCTTGAGTATCCTCTGTGCTGGAGACGGGTTGTAAGATATGACACCATATCCTTATGACGACGTTAGTTGATGACATCCGTTGTATCAATTCTGGAAGTAAAACGGATTGATTACTTACTGAATTATCAAGAACAAAATAATTTTAATCTGTTTATATTGTTGTAATGTATCAAATGATAGATAAGGCTTTCTTTTAAAATTGCAGTAATGGTAGGTATCTAATTTTCATGAGTTTTATTAGTTGATATGTTTTTATTAGTGTTTGTTTTAATCGTAGCAAGTGGCCAGAAGTGGTCTCTGCCTACCCCTTTGGGAGACAGGCGTCACTGTATGTATGTGTTTGTTTATATTTGTATTATATATATTAGATAAAATTTCAGAAACTTCTAGCACTACTTTACAATTCTTCATCATAAAGCCTACTTTTATCTCAGTGCAAACACAATAATAAAAAAAATATACAATGGTCTCTGAGCCTAAGGGGCTCAGGATAGAAACTTTTGGGACTTGGGAGACCGAAACTGATACGCGCCAAAGCTAGTGATTTTTATTTTGACAAGATAATAGTCAATCAGCAAGAAGGCAATTGATTAAAAAACTTTAGAAATCTTGTATCATCATCATAATTCAATTCAATGAAATCAAATAATTTATTTCAGATAGTAGTCCATATTGAGTTAGTAACAATAATTACTCAAATGCTAATGTTAGAAATACAGTTATTATTATTATTATTTATGTACATTATATTTTATCATTATATTATTATTATTCCCCGTGTGGTGCCGGGGATAAAGAATTGCACCACCCCATCTCTTCCCGTGGGTGTCGTAAAAGCCGACTAAGGGACCATTCCAGAGGATGGGCAGCAGCATCTCTCTGAGGTTACCCTCAACCTACTGCGATCGCCAACCCGCCTGCCAAGCGTGGCGATTACGGCAAATACCCCTCATATCCTAGGGGGAGGCCTGTGTCCAGCAGTGGACGTCTTTTGGCTGAGATGATGAGATGATGATTATATTATACTAGCTGACCGGCGGACTTCGTACCGCTTATAAAGTTTCCATGACAACAAAACAAACAAATCATTCGTCCGCTTAAGAACGCCCGTATCCCATGATGGATCCCTATAGCAGCGCCTACCGGGTCCAATTGTAAATCTAAACCATTCTCGAATCCACTTGAACATACACAGAAAATTTCATCCAAATCGGTCCAGCCGTTTAGAAGGAGTTCAATAACATACACATGCACAAAAGATTTTTATATATAAAGATTATATTAAATTTTATTAATTTTACTTTGCTGCACTGAAGCTGAATTAAATATTTATAAAATACAATTAAAAAATTAAATGCCTACCCGACCCAGCCAGGAATCGAACCTAGGTCTTCCGCAATCCGGGCCGCTGCACTGACCATTATGCTACCGGGAAACTGACGTAAGCACTGAATTTTTACACTTCTTTTTATATTTGAGTGCTTTTTAGTGGCACTGTGCCATCTATCCAACGGTTATTGCAACCGATGGCTATGCAGATTCATCTTTACAGATGAAATACCACAAATTTGATAACACAATGATATATTAAATTTTACTTTTTATTTTTAAGTGCTAATTACTGCACTGAAGCTGAATTAAATATTTTTAAGAATATAATGCGGTAGGTGGCCTACCTACCGCATATCATCGGTTGCAATAACCGTTGGATCTATCCAATATGTTTTTTAGCGGCACAGTGCCATCTACGGCACTGTGCCGCTAAAAAGCAGTGTGAAAATTCATTGCTTACGTTAGCCATGCCGGTAGCATAATGGTCAGTGCAGCCGCCCGGATTGCGGAAGACCCAAGTTCGATTCTTGGCTGGGTCGGATGGCATTTAATTTTTTCACTGAATTTTATAAAAAAAATAATTAAATTTAATTAAATTAATCAGTATTTCAGTAACATGCGCGAGTTGTTATGTCTTTTGATAACAGCTATCCAGCTCCATCAATTGTCAGAATAGAGTTTCTGGTTTCAAGAAAAACCACCAATGATGTTGACGCATCACAATAATATAATGTGGAGGTACACACGGCGGCAAATGAACCTACCCAAAACTGTCAAATTTCTACAATCAATTTTGAACTTTATCGTTTGGTTATAAGGATCAATATTCATTGGAGAAATTTGACAGATTTAGGTAGGTTGATCTGCCGCCGAGACTACATGGCGTGGTGGTGAACGCGCTCAGTCTGCGATTACTGAAATCAAACAACGTTCGCAAAGGCCGGATGACCGCGTTCCTGTTTTTTTTTTTAAATTTCCACTTTGACCTTTATGTTTAAACTGTTATGTTTTAAATAAATTTATTTTCATTTCATTTCATTTCATTTCATTCATTTCATTTCATCGGATGGGTGATCAAAAATGTATTAACTCAAGCTTCTCCATGCTCTGGAACGCATTTAAAGTCTTGGTCTAAGTTGATAACAACCACTGCATAGCAGGGCCCGTGTGGTGGTTCATGGCCCGTTCTCCTTGTGGTGTATCCATCAATAGAGAAGGTTCGTGCCTCAGTTGTAACAATATAAAATAGGCAGGTGAACCGATCAATAATAGAAAGAAGAAAGTGTGAATAACGCCAAGTGATCCAATGATTCAGAGCGCACCTATCCTAAACAAACAGATTAGTTTATCAACAATAGATTACACTGCATATTCTGCTCACAAGTATTTATTGTTTTATTACTGTCTTTTTTTTTTAGTAACACAATAGGGTAGGTAGACTGGTTAGCCAATAGAAAAACTTTATAGCAACTATCCAAACGATTTTTTTAATAATAATTACCTATATGGGAATGAAAACTAAGTCGTCACTATTTTGGTGATTTTACGTGATTTCATTAATACGTTTAATGTTCTGGAATTAATTATTGTTATTGTCAATATCCCTATTATAAGCAGAATTCAAGTCGTCATCATCAGCCTACACACGTCCACTGCTGGACATAGGCCTCTCCACGCCACTGAGCACGATCCGCGGCTACTCAAGCGCAGGCCACACCGCTAGCGGGCGGGCGAACGAGCTAGGCGGGCGGGCGAAGCGAGAGAAGGCAAATATACAAACTACGCGGAATACTGGCGAGCTAAACTATGGGGTTCACACCGAAAAACTACGGACGGACGAGCGAGCAGGCGGAGCGGGCGGAGCGGGCGAAGCGGGCGGAGCGGGCGAAGCGGGCGGAGCGGGCGAACCGGGGGGTGCGGATGGGAGAGCGAGAGGATAGCGTTCTGTCCATTATCACTCGCGCGCAGTTGCTAGTGCACGTCATTGTTGCAAGCATCATGGAAGAATTCAGTAATATCTTTTTTTTAACATTTGTAGTTAAATCATCATCAGAGCTTTCGTTGATATATAACATATTCGCAACGTAAGTGTCTATCGTTCCCGCAGCGCCAAGGTGTCCGATTTGCATATAAATTATATAGACACGCAACGTAAACACTACACTGCTATTCGAAAGACGAGCGTCGACTAGTCCGAATACTCGAAACGGGGAGGACGGGCGAACGAACCGGGCGAGCGGGCTGACGGGCGAGCGAAGCTAGCGAAGCGGGCGCGCCTAACGAGGTGAACGAGTAGCTTCGCCGGAATCGTTGGATATTTCGTTAGCTTCGCTCGCATCGCTGACATAGGTTAGTCGGTAGCTCGCGGTGTGAACCAAAGTATTTAAAGAGGTGAAACGATGTTCGCCCGCCTAGCTTGCTCGCCCGCCCGCTGGCGGTGTGGCCTGCGCTTCATCCAGCTCAAGTCGTGCATATCAATATATGCACATATCAATTAAGGAAAATTGTAACTAACTACTTTACTAACAAAATATGGATTGTGATTGATTTTCATTAATTTTAACCTGAATTCAATAAATTATTGAAATGAAACAACTTTTATGGATTTACTCGCGTTTATTTTACACATTAAATACTTATTTAATGTTTATCCTGATGTTTCGAACCCTTTTTGCAACGTCAAGCATAGGCGCGAAAATAAGTCTGCAGTATGCGAACATTCCATAGAGGGGCCCAACCATACATACAAACACAAATACTCGCTAGAGAACAACGATTCATCCCTACGATAGTACGCGAGGCTATTGAAATTAAAAACATCCTAATTTCAATAGTGAAGATGGTTGGAATCTACCACCAGCCTGGGATCCCATCATACAAAATATTAAATCCCAGCCCAAACACCATACTGCCAGACCAAAAGATACTGTAAGCTCTTTCTGCGTAAAACGGAACACACCTGATTAAATTTAAATGAGGGTATACAAGCTACCAACTAATTATGAGACAATCAACACCTCAGTCTCCCTGTGACCACGGACCCTGCAAAGGGTTCGAAACGTCAGGATAAACATTAAATAAGTAATGTGTACAATAAACGCGAGTAGATCCGTAAAAGTTGTTTCATTTCAATGTGTAGTGTTTGCGTAAACTCTAGAAAAAAATAAATAAATTATTATTATTATATCAAACATAGCCTACAGACACTGAACTTAGACTTTACAATTATGTCATCTGCATTAATGAGTGATTCATTAGAGATAGAGTATCTAACAAAATGTGTGTCATTACATGTCGTGTTTTAGTTATCACCATTTGCTTAATGCGGAATTGGGTTAAACTATTACGTTCTGTTGTCTGGTAATTCTATGAATTTTACGAAAAAAAAATTTTAAATTTTTGTTATGTGATCACCAGAATAACATAGAGCTGCAATACCACCGAGTCTGACAGTCGAGAATTCTGAAAATGTCTAATTCTACAATTTTAGTTTTAAGAATAGTTTAAAAAAAAATCTCTTTATTATGGCTCTCTTTCTTATAAATCTTTCTCTTCTCTTTATAATTCGACAATCCATAAGACTAACTGTTCAGTTAAATCTAATCACCTTGATTGCTACAATATATCAGATGGCGACTGTACAAAGCATGTTGGCGAGTTCCAAAATGTTATTAGAGGAAAAAATTACATTCACTTACATATTTAGAATAATAAGGATAATCTAAATTTGTAATAATTTAATTTAAAATTATCTATCATACAAAATCACACCTAGTAAACTTACTGGTTGACTGGTTGGTATATAGAATGCCTTGAGGTACCAAGTGGACCATATCCTGTTTATTGCCAATCAATCATACTAAATAACAAAGTAAGAATTTCTTATACATCGTTAATTAAATGTTATCTGAACCACCTTTATACTACATGAATGCAATAAATGATTTGATTTGATTTGATTTGAATTACTAGATTCAACTGACTAAAGCAAGATTTAGCAAAAAAATTTAGTATTGCAAATTTTATAACTCGCCAGAGACCTTGAATAAAAATACATTTTAAACTTTGCCCAATTTTTTTTATTTTATTTAGGTAAACACCTCGCTGGCGGTATGTTCTCACAATTGGCCTAATTTCTGGATGTCCTGGATTCATTCATATTTCTTCATATTAATTTCATTTCAATTCATATTAATTATGGTCACCAATTTAAAAATTACACTCTAGTTCAGCTTACAAATTTAAAAATAATAAAGTAACAGTCTATTAATATCATTGAATTACATAATTGTTTTCATAATAAATTAACCTTGACGTCTGTGATCTATAGGTAAATAGAGATTGTGTCTTAACAAAATTGCATTATGAAAACAATAATTAAAACAACACCTTATGATAAATGTGATAAAAATTACTGTCAATGTTGAATCATTTTAAAGTTAAATGATTACTTACTCTTTCACTAACCAAACCAATTAAGTACCTACAGCAGGTATAAACAAACTATTTAAAGTTTTCTCTAGTTTTACTATGATTACGTATTTCTAAGATGGCAAACTCTGCTTAGTTTCCTACTATCTTAGTTGATACTTAAAGGTATGAAGTATGTGGATTTCTGATTACTGTAATAACTTAAACAGAAAAGCAAGTTTTGTACTTGTTTAAAAGTATACATAAGTTTAATCATATTAAAATAAAATGCTAACCCGAGTCAATCTCTTTCCATTTGGGATGTGGAGACGATACTCTCTCACTTGTGTAGAATGGGGCAGACATTGTCGTATGATGCAAGGTGAGGTAGAAACTGCATTGCGATACACAACCTTCTGGTGGACGTATGTTGTAACCAACTATCTGTAAAGACGCAAAGTAACAAGGATTAGGGGCAGTTCTCAAAAGCAAACATAGTGTTCTCTCCTTCTGTCTCCTCCAATTGTTCTCCGGGCAGGGGTGCTTTGGAAAGTGCAAGGAGGGATCAACCCTGATGTGTGATGAGTGTGGTGCTGCGGAAGACACCACTAATCACTCCCTAGCTTCAGCCTTCATGTTAAGATGTAAAATACGGCATCAAAACTATTTTTTATTTTTTTTCTGCTCATAGACTATCTGTTTTGAAAACATTTAGACACTTCTTGATCTCTTTTAAATTGGACTCCACTACTATCACCAACCTCCTCACAAGATGTTTTACCTAAAACACTATCCTTTTGTCGACTTTTAGGAAATCTTTTACTCGGTCTTGGGATGTTATTGAAACTAAATTAAAATTGAATCCTTAGCTTAGTTAGATTAGCTTAGACCCAGCCAGCCCATTTGCTTTTGGTTGTTGTTCAAGTTGCTGAGCGGCAACAACATGAACTTGCAACATGATAGTTCCATACAGTGTCAAACTAAGGCACTATATTTATTTATTTTTATTGATGACTTCACATTAATGATTTCTGTAATGCTGACACTGCTAATATGTATAAGCAGAATTATTATTTAAGCTTAGGTTAATGAGTGAATGTATAATCACATAATGTAAAGTCATAGTAAGTTTACAAAAAAACTGTGTACTCCTATATTGGTAAAGTTGCATGTACTTTACTTTGTTTGACAATACAAAAAACGTGTTCTAAAACTTATAGGTACCTACCTAGTCAGCCTCTTACCTGTATTAAACTTCTAAGACGTAATTGTTGACTCGCTAAAGGGGTCCACTCTCTACATCTTGGCCTCCCAAACATAGTCTCTTGTTTAGAACGAGAAAAAGAATACAACAACTAAACAATGAATCTCTTTCACAACGTAGCACTGTCACAATGGAGATACACTAATCTCAGCTGGTCATAGTTGAAATTTTGATAACAACAACGACAACGAAAACTGCAATAACTTGTATGTATGATGATAAATAATAAAATGCACAAATTCAGCTGACTCAAAAATTATTGGAGATAATGATGACAAATGTCAAATTTATTTATTTTAATTGGTTGAATTCCAGTTGCCATGCTAGAAATTTAAAATCTACCATTGTTGCTCGATTGAATGAAGACAGACGGACGTGTACACTTGTGCACGTTACGTATATCGTTTTACGTAAGAAAGCGGGCGAGGCGAGGCATACCATACTGAGTAGGTAGGTATGATATGCCTCGTTATTATGGTATTACCGACGCAAAGATGGCATGACAAGCACGCGTTGTATAAACTAAAACCAGATTTTATACCGAAATCGAAGAGACAGAAGTGGTAAGAAGTCTAGTTTAAAACGATCCTTATTGTTTATATAAGAATCCTACAAGGGACAATGCTTTTGAGATAATTAAAAAGGTATTAAAATAATCATCATCAGCTCATTTTTTAAGAACAAGAACAAGTCCTACAAGGGACAAAATGCTTGTGAAATAATTATATATAGAGGTATTAGCAGAATAATCATCATCAGCTCATTTTATGTCCCCACTGGGGCACGATCACGAGCCTTTCTATGGATGGTTATGGAAACGGGCCTTAAACCACCAAGCGGGCCCAGTGCGGATTGGTGGTTGTTAACGACTGCTAGTGCAGCTGGGAGCAACGGCTTTACTTGCCTTCTGATTTTCGAAGCACGGAGGAGCTCGAGATGATAATTATTTGGTCACCCATCCGATGACGTGCCTATGCAAAAGTTGCTTAACCTTAGCAATCGCAGACCAGGCGCGTTAACAACTGCGTCATCGAGCTCCTCAATAAAATAATAATAAGTGTGCGTTATATTGTTTTTGATGTTGTACTATACGGCTCTTTTTTTTGCTTCGGGCAGCACTGAGTTAGCCTGCGCCAATGCAATAGTGATGGTGTGAATCTTTCATAAAAATTTATTTATAAATGAGTCTTATTTATTTATTTATTTAAGGACAACCAACAAAACAAACACCGAGTACATTTATAAATCAACAGATAATGGGTTACATTCTAAGGCGCTGTTTTAATTAGAGGTTGCCACGACATGCATAAACTAAAATAGACTAATTAGGAAGCAAACTATGCACACACTAATAATCACACAAACTACTTAAGACTACCAGATTTATTAAAGAAACCACAAGCCGATTGTGTATCAATCACCTTGTAGTTGTGGCCCCTCCAGGCAATTGATCTTCTAATTCGGTTATCAATATGGATCTAAACTTACGTACAGGATAAGACATGTTAATGTTAACTGCAGACGAGCGTGACAAGTGACTATACTGTGCTTGCATCAAAGACCTACAAAACAATAGGTCTTTGGCTTGCATTCGGTTACGTTACTTACCTACTTACGTTTCATAATGGCTGTGTTCATTTATGTTATGAAAATAATTCCTGTTTGTCTGTCATCATCAGTATTCAGCTCTGAATACCGTGATTCAACTAATAAAATAGTCAATATAATACGTGTTTACTTCAACTTTTTCTAGCAATTTGATTAGGTACTTACTTATTATTGGGTTACTTAGTAATTTGTGGTTAACGATGTTAACCATTATAACCAACCAACAACAAACTAACCAACATGTTAGCCATAGCAATACCATCGCAGTTGTTAGTATGATAACTTTTTAAATATTAAGAACAACATAACATTAAAACGAAACAACTCTAGTAATAATCGTATGCTTTTTTAGATCTCAACTACAGGAACAATAAAAAAAATAAAAACAATATCACATTTGTCGTTGCCGGGCTTTTAATTTTAAACGAAGTGCGGCGATATTATTTATTTTACGTAAATATTTGTAAGTATAAATTTTTGAGATCGTGGAATATTTTGAAAAAGAATAAAAACAAAATTTTCTCCAACTGAGATTTACACATATTTACGTAAAATAAATTCTACCATTTAGGCCCCTCTATAAAGCCTCTTTAATAGACAATGAGGATCAATTCCATAATAGCAAATCTGATTTTTACTTTAAACATCGTATGCATAATCAACTACTAAGCATTTTATTCTTTAAATTATTCATTATCATCATTTAAGTCAAGAAATGATGAAGTTACTTATTTATATTTTACTGAACGGCTATTTTGAAACGCGCGCGCCTGCTTGCCTACTCACGATGACGTCACAGTGCACAAGTCGTTGCGGACTCGTGCGACCGTATGTACGGGTTAAATCTTGCAAAGAAGATTTGGATCACTTCCCGAGAACCGATCGAGATGAAACTTTGTATTTGTATATCTACGTAACTTCAATTGAATAATATGGCATCATGGAACTGGTCTGATGATGCAGTCGGAAGGTGTCATAGGAACTGAAGTTAAAGAATTTTATTTAACTCAAGAAATTCACATTACACTTACTGAGCTAACTAGGAACTCTGCAATGAAACAAGATAATCCCGCCGTGTTTGTGCTTATTTTATTAGTCTTGATAAAAACTAACCTTGTGTGGTGCCCAAGATCTGATGATGAAACTGAAAGGAGGTCAGAGGAACTCCTAGACTCCTAGACTGTAGGTACTTACATGTTAAATAGTTATAAAGTGAAAAGTTTTTAAAACAAGCTTTTATTTAAATTTTAACCGCTTCTGTGCTCTAGTGGCAACACATTTATTGCACTCAGTGTGCAATAAAAAGGATTAGAATATGGCAATCTTAATAATGTTTTTTCATATACTTACCTAAGGTAAGTTTTATTTTACAATAACAATATTGTTTTATAAAGTTTACGCGAACACTACACATTGAAATGAAACAACTTTTACGGATCTACTCGCGTTTATTTTACACATTACTTATTTAATAATAATAATATTTATTTATTTCAAGTAATAATTAATTTAATGTTTATCCTGACGGTAAAATACGTGACGTGTAAAATAAACGCAAGTAGATCCGTAAAAGTTGTATAATAACAATATTATTTTTTTTAATTATAAATAAACCCAATACTTTTCAACTAACACAGGTACCTACTTTAGACTTTTTTGGGTTCCAATGAACAAGTTGACACGTATCCCATGACTGTTGTAGGGTGGGGACGGGGTTCATACAAAATCCTTCATAGTCCTTTGAGGTATTCTATTTTTCCTGTTGTCCTGCATGTTTCCTGCCATGTGTTATCTCAAACTTTCGCGATCGCGCGTCGCGTCAGTCAAGTCACAATGAGGATCAACGAGAATTTTAGTTAAATATGTAGAATTACAGTCACATCAAAACCAATTATTTCAGTGAAAGGATTATTAAAATTGGACCAAAAATGACGAAGTTAGAGCGATTTTCGTGCAGCATTCTCAAAAACGCACACCAAATATACACGATTCACTGATGACGTCATCAGCCACGCTCGCACTCGCTCGGCAGTTGCCGCTTGCCGCCCGCCACCGTATTTTTGTATGTTTGCAACGAATAATCTCAAAAACTATTAAACTACCGATTTTAAAAATTGTTTCACCATTAGAATGCTAGATTATCCCTGAGTAACATATTTATTACTAGAAAAAAAATGCTTAAGAATAAATAAATAGAATCACGATTTGTTTGTTATGTTGTCATGGAAACTGTCAAAGCGGTACGAAGTCCGCCGGGTCAGCTAGTCTATTATAAAAACATGGCCAGTATGCAGTTCCTTAATTTAGATAAGTCGCAATGGATATAGTGGGACAAACAATGCCAGATTATCCATCAATGGATATACGCAACGGATAAAGTGGGATCTACCTGCGCATTCTACCACAGTTGCTTGCAGCGCCCTGACTCGTACGTAGACAGACATAGATAGACATTATCCATTTACACACACGTAAATGGATAATGTCGTCTTACAAATATTGTATTGTGCCACGACGCGAAAATACAAGTGTTGCTACGCCGGACAAATTGTTTTTTTGTATTCCAAAAGACCCAAAAGTATTTCTAAACTGTCAGAAAACAACAATGCTTTTAACATTATTGTTATGGCGCCGGTATTAGATAAGATGGTGGTAGCTAGTCAGGCGGACTAAACAAGCCCAACCACCAAACAAATCAAGAACGCGCCGCTGGGAATCGAACCCGGGACATTCATTGGGTCTAAGTCCGGAGGCTTAGCCAGTAGACCACAGAGGCGGTTAAATGTTTATTATTTGTTTGTTACTCAATCACGCGGAACCGGCTAAACAGATTTAGATGAAATTTTGCACACAGATAGACCCGGATAGGAGGAGGAGTGCAATAAATGTATTAGTGAAAAAGAAAAAATATATAAAAAAAGCTAACCTAACCTTTTTTTAATTTTAGACATCTTGTTTCATAGAACCATTTACTGCTTAAGACCTACACAATCGATACCTATCTAGTTAAATAGAAATAGTGTAAGTTTACTTTTTCAAAACAACCGGGTTCGATTCCCGAGCTGAGTACAGAATTTTTAAATGTATGAATGCTGTTTTTCTTCTTATTAAAATTGACGACATGGTTCCTAAGAACAGATCTTCGTATGTCTTATAGTTTCAGACTTTCCCATACTGACCGATTTAAAGGAGACACCCTGTATACTATAATATGATAATAACCTACCGCCGCGCGATTCCACAGCATTCGCAGGGCTGCCTCTTCGATAAAATTAAATTAACATAAATAACTATTTGTGTCTATTTTATTAAGAACTGTGAATATGTTCGGACTAGGTATATATAGGTGGTAGTTTAAAATTGTATCGTTTAAAAAATATTTTTTTTTATAAATTGGTGCTGACTGTGCAATACATCAAAAGTTAAATAGAGGTCAGTGTGTAGGTAAAATAAAAAAAATCCTTAAAAGTTACATGTGTTTTATTTTTATAAATGTTTTTATAAATTTCTTACCCTTTCTAAATTCTCGGTTAATAAAGTTTAGTGTAGAAAAAATCCTGAATCGAATAAAAAGTTTTATTAGATATTGTTTTGGGAAACAAGGGCAGGGAGAATCAAAATGTATTTCATTTAAAATTTCATAAAGAGTACTTACTACCCGGCCTTTGTTTCATATTTTTTTCAAAATTATTAATAAACATAGTCTCAAGTTCTCTTACATAATTATGAAACGCATCTGTTGGCACTTTTAACTTTCCGTAAAAACTATGTTTTGTTGAATGCTTTAAAATGGATAAACAATCTATTCTTAGATTCATTTCAATTGAACAACGTGCATGTGCTTCGCTTGTGAAAACTGCACTGAATTTGGTCCGCAAACGGCCCGAGACCGCTCCTCGGCCGGGCGGGCAGGGTAGGTAATTATAGCGCGCAAGTATATGGAGTGACGGAGGCCTGACAAAATGTACCCCCGTTGGGAATCGAACCCGGTACCTCTGGGTCTTGGCTATCGTATCTCTAGCTGCCTGAACATAACAATGCTACAAACATTATGACGAAATATTTAGATAACATGGTGATACTTAGCTAGCCAGGCGGACAAATAAGCCCTACCACCAACCAAACCTAGGACACAAAATGTACGTTGGGAATCGAACCTGGGACCTCTGGGTCTGAACCGGTGGTCTTAAGCACTGGACCACAGAGGCGGTTAGATGTGCCAAATAACCACTGGGTGACTTGTATATGCTTAAAAATATTTTTAGATGTAACCTGAAAAAAAGTTTGTGCAAGACTAAGTATATGGTTAGGTCCTTTCATAGAAAACACATTAAAGTCAACAACAATTAACATTTCTTATCTTTAACATTCTACGAATGACTGGAGTTAATCATGAATGTAAGTCCTCTTTCGTTTTTTACTCTACGAGCATGCAGTTTTACAGTTACCTATTAGTTTTTGTGATTTGTTTTCTTCACGAATTAGATATTAGGGTAAGTAACTTTAAAAAAAAATACTATAAAAAATCAACTTATTTTAGAATCCAGTGAGAATCGAACCCATGATCCTTGGATAACCGGTAATGCAAGGGTCCTTGGTATTTACATGTGAATGTATAAATAAAAATAATAAAAATAACTACATTTTATTTTCAATCAAACATAAGCTTTTTCACTGAATTGCGTTCAGACGTCGAAACGTCGACTCTAATCGAGGAGAAAATCACTACAGGGTATAAAACAAAGTCGCTTCCCGCTGTCTGTCTGTCCCTATGTAGGTATGCTTAGATCTTTAAAACTACGCAACGGATTTTGATGCGGTTTTTTTAATAGATAGAGTGATTCAAAAAGAAGGTTACTATGTATGAAACATGCATATAATTGGACTCGTTACTATAAACCTAAAGTGATGAGCCTAAACCTAAACCACTATAATACGGAATCATTTCAGAATTGTGAAAGATCGGAAAGTGATAGTAACACAGACCATGATAGTGTAGGGAACGGTAAGTTAGAAGATGGTAATTTAGAGAATGGTGACTTGGAGGGTACCAACGATAAATCTGTTGTGGAGCCAGAAGCAAATAAACAATCAGCTGAAGTTGTCAAATCAAATGAGCAAATCAGTAAGGAGGCTCCAAACGAAGCGGAAAACGATTCAAGAAGTAAATCAAAAGAGAAAGCAGAGGAACAAGTATCTAATGGCATAGATGATAAACGTTCTAGTGAATCAGAAGTGGAAAATGTTGAATTCAATAGAAAGGGCAAGCTGAAAGTAAGTGTTTATAGCTTAGATTATGTTAAAATAGTTATCAATAAGGCAAGTGCTTGTCTTTCATTACTCAATGGAAATCATTTCCATCTATTAAATGTTATGTAGTGTAATCTAATTTGACGACCTCCTTGGTCGAGTGGCTTGCACACCGGTTTTCATGGTGTCGCCATCTCTGAGGTTGAGGTCCCGGGTTCGATCCCCGGTCGGATCAAGTTAGAAGTACCTGTTTTTCTAAATTGTTTCGGGTCTGGGTGTTTTCTATGTATAATAAGTATGTATTTAAGTATATTAAGTATGTTTATCCGTTGTCTAGTTAACCATTTCTCGAGTTTCCTAAAGAAGCTTTTCTTGGGGCCAATTGGTGTGAGTGTGGAAAACATTTTAAAAAAAATTTAAAATGTAAATGAACACTAACCCCCTTACAAATAAACAAAGAATAAGGTCGGAATAGTCATTCCGTGTTTTGTCCCTGTCACGTAAACGTCATTTCAAATTAGAGTAAAAGAGACAAAACACGGAATAACTATTCGGACCTTATTTTTTGTTCATTTGTAAGGCACTTAGGGTACATTTTTGCGGAGTGGAGTTGAGCGAACCAGTTTTAAGTATTTACAAAAAGTTCCATTGACGCGGAGCTGTGAGTTCTGTCCCGCACCGCTCTGCCGTACTCGTGCAGTGCAACTTGACGGTTTGCCTCAGAAATACAACGGCGACGACGCTGCTCACGTCTAGGCGCCTAGCGTGAGTTTTGTTTAATATCCGTATTCATTCGAATACGTTTACGAAAACGCAAATTAGTACGGCATTGAAGCAGCGCCTCCTGGCGTTAATTAATATTTTGCCATACTAATTCTTGTTTTATTTAACGTGATTAAATGACGAATGAAACTCGTCCTAGACACCCTGCTCCGCTAAACCAAAAAATAAGGAGACCGCAGAAGACCATCTCAAACCAGAAGCCCGACCGCCTAACCGATCGCTTTGACTTCGTGTGTGGTTTATGACGTCATCTTGTCGTTTCGTGCCGCCTATGAAAGCAATATCGTAAGCTATAGCCTTTAGTTTTTGATGTGGCTTTCATAGGCGGTACGAGGTGGCAAGATGACGTCGTAAACTATACGCGTAGTCAAAGCGATCGGTTAGGCGACCGGAGGGCAGTCCGAGCGCCCTGTTGAGATATTCCGTGTTCGTGAGAGGGTCCATGTGTGTCTTGAGCGCGGTATGTATTTAGTATACCTTCTAGGCTCTTCTTATTTTGTGGCTAAACACCGTCCATTGGAGCGGTTAAAATAAACCTGGAAACTTAAAAAAGTAAAAACAGCTCTAAAAAGCAAGAAATAATATTGAAATCATATTATTAATTACTTATCATGGTACCGCCCTTGGGATATTTCCTTTCCAACAAAAAAAGAATCATCAAAATCGGTTCATAAAAGACGAAGTTATCCGCGGACACACATAAAAAATATATATACGAGTCAAATTGAGAAACCTCCTCCTTTTTTGAAGTCGGTTAAAAAGGAACTCTATTGGTTGATTTCCACACAGCTCTGCTACGCTCAGCTTCGCTCTGCCTCAACGGAGTTTCGCCGTAAAAGTGCTGAGCTCTTTCTTTGTAAAATGGGATGCCATAAGTTAGGCAACGAATTTAAGAGCGAAAAGCCTGAAAGTCTTTTGGTTCCGGATAGATCCCAGGAGTCCCATTATTTACCTGGCCAGCTGCCAACACAACCTGTATGCTGATAGTTGATTTTTGTGGACCATTTGTTTTGATAAGCGTCTCGACATTTTATTTCATTTCATTGTGCGGTGATACAGTGAGTATTGGCCAATATGATTTTTGTAATGATGGAGTTGAATGCCCATAAATGGGGGCGATACACCTGTCATGGACACATGATTATTAGCATCATCAGCTCATTATATGTCACCACTGCTGCGGCACAAGCCTTCCGCATGGATGGATAGGGAGAACGGGCATAAACCACCACGCGGGCCCAGTGCGATTTGCTGGTTGTTATCGACTGCTAATGCAGCCGGGACCAACGGCTTAACATGCCTTTCGAAGCACGGAGGAGCTCAATATGATAAATATTGGTCACTCATCCGATGACTTAACTTCAACAACGCAGACCGAGCGTGTTGAACACTGCGCCACCAAGCTAGTCATGCTACGGCCACAATATCGCGAACATTTTCCGTTTTCACGACAAGCAATAATTACATTTATGACGGAAAATGTTCGTGATACCGCGATAGTGTGGCCGCAGCATCACAATAGTGTATTTGACTACAATGAAAATATTGATCAAACTGTTGTTAACTTAATAGTAAAAATGTTTTTAAACTAATTTAGCCAGCACAAAATTTTAAAACAAGTATGATTTTTGTAAAAAATCATTAATAACGTGATAAAATTTTTATGATTGACCACGTGATCAAAAACGCACGGGATGACGCTGAATCTGGAGTGACGTCACCAGCTTGTTTACAGTAAATGTCAATCAAAGTTTTGTACGTTTAGATCCAGTTTCATCATACAATGTTAGTTAGTTAACACCCCTGTTAAATCATTTAACAGACTGTTAAGGTTATTGAGTGTTCCATCATGTTTTAACGAATGTCAAGTATCCGTAATTCGATGTTAAACTTAATTGCTGCTACTTAGGTCCGTTAAATAGGTAACAGGCTGTCAGTTTACTGCCAAACAGGCACAAGATGGCCATGGCGTACAATTTTATTTACGAAAACGAGAGGATCTTTTGGAAATGGACAATTTGGACTACATAATAATAATAAGTTGGGTCAAGGGTCAGAGGCAAAAGGCTTGATACGGCCCGTATTGTCAGGAGGTTCCTCACTCTGCAGCCCTGACCACCGGTAGCTTGGGCCCTGCCCCGCTGCTGGCGGTACTCAAGGATTAGGTTTTTATAATGTTTTATTGTTTTTATATTAAAATATTGTAAAATCTAGTTTTAAGAAAGAAAATAAATAAAGAGTATGTGCTTGTCAACGTCACCATCCTACATGACGAAAACCTTGTAAAGGCCGAGAAGGACTAGGCCAGCAAGTACCATGACTTGGCTCACGAGGTAACCGCCATGTGGGATATTGACTCGACAATCATTGTGCCGATAGTCACACGACTACCGTTCGCAGACACCTGCGAACGGTCTGGTAGCGAAGAGTCTCGACCAACACCTTAAGAATCTCTCGCTCAATGGTTGGATCTAGGGTCAGATGGAGAAGGCGGTACTCTTGGACACGGCGCGGATAGTCCGAAGGTTCCTGTCTCTGCAGCCCTAACCAACGGCAGCTTGAGACCTGCCCCGTTGCCGGCGGCTACCCTAGGCTAGGTTTTTTATGATATTTTTATGTTTTGTTTGTGCTTTTGTATTTTACTTATATATTAATATTATAACAAACCTAGGCTAAGAAAAAAGATAAATAAAGAGAATAACAATAATAAATCTTTATTTCAGACAACAAACAATGTAACAGATGGTAAAAATACAGAGCGGCCCATATAATAAATACCTTACAGGCTAACATACTTACATACAAAATAAAAACAATTTTTGTTAGTATATTTTAAAAAAAACCTTAATAACTATGTTAGTATTATTTGATTGGCACCTACTGTACCAACTTGGTAGCAACAGGCAACTTTCCATGGAAGCGCCTGTAGACTACACCCTTCGGCCAGAAGTCCTCCCTTCATGAAGACGTCCAGCTTTGATGTCGGGACTCGCACCACAAACGCTTTGAAGCTTGTATTATGGCGCGACTCCAGCGGTTCAGTCCTCAAATTTAGACTTCATTCGTATGAACTGTGCTACCTCCTGCGATGTGGTGGTGTGATACAGGCGGGACAGGTACATGGCCGTGGTCGGTGTTGCAGCACGCAGCAGGAGGTTGGGCCCTGTCGATGCGGTACCGCAACGGTTCTGGCTTGTTCGTGCTACGCGTAATATTATTTATTTGAATAAGATGCGTTTGCCTGCACCGATCCGCATCGCGTACACGACACACATAGTACGACGTCCTAAAACTTTCAAAGAACGGCGTCGTTATTTCGAAGAATATGCCGATGTTGATTTTCGCACAAGATTTCGACTATCGAAAGAATCTGTTTTGGATGTGCTGGAATCAAAAAATCAAAACAGCAATGCGAAACACAAGATAACCTCAAACTCAACAACAAAAGATTTGACATTCATTCAACCAGCAAAATGAAATGCAACCCGATTTCTAATGAATTCTTCAAAATACATGGTATTTAAATCAGTCGCCTTACATATAACAAATCTAATTAATGGAATCAGGCGTTATTTTGCGGAAATCCATAGTACAAAAAAATGTAATTTAAATAATATGTAGTGTTAATTCCGCTAACTCACTCGTTTATACAATACGTAATAATGGGGGTAATAATGTCGCGGGTAGTACGTCACAAATGTCAAACGATGGCGCTTTATAAAAGCGGCCGGGAGCTGCGTAGCCGTAACAGTCGGTGCGCAGCTCTCGACCAGTCAACAGCTCCTGAGGATGCCCCGTGGAGGGGCGAAACACGTGTCGGGTATCGGTGTTGGTGTGCATTTTCGCTTGCACGCATTGTTTCTCCTGCATGTGCATACTTTTTGCGGGCGGGAGGGCGGTGCATGCGTACTGCATCCAAGCTGTATAAACGAGTGAGTTAGCGGAATTAACACTACATATTATTTAAATTACATTTTTTTGTATAACAAATCTATTTTACGACTAGAGAAAATAGTGCTCGTTTTCGAAGCAATGACATTACATACAATGACATTTTGTTTTGGTTGGTTTAGAATGTGAATGAATGATTTGAGAGTCATTCACCTAATGATTGATTTCGTAATGGTCTGTTAAATTATTACCATGGGACATAAAAATTTAACAGTGCCGTTAGCATCCCTGTCAATTTTAATTATTGATTAGGTAATGCCTCATTTAGAGAATAACTAACAGAGTATTGTAAAACTGGGCCTTAATTTGACAGCTAAAAGTTTGCTTACAAGCAGGTGACGTCACGACATCACGTGACCTGGGCCTCGATCGCGGTAAATTACAAAAGCTGGGAACGACATTACCAAAACCAAACCTCAACCAAAAACGTCACGTTCAACACATTTCGTATCGCGCTAAATATTTTAACGATAATGATTTGGTAATTACGTTGGCGCAACGATCGATCTTTGGAGCTAACGAGCGATCGAAGTTTTCCTTTTAAATCCGTATCGCGGTAGGTTTTTGACAGCGGTATCGACCAAAGGTGTGACATAGGTGTGACGCTGGGAACCTATCTAACGCTGTCAAATGAACGTTTTTGAAAAAGTTCCTCCAGAGGTACTTTTCCATTGGCATTATCGTTGCGTGAGGCTAAAGTAAAGAAAGATGCTCTAAGTTGCGTCTTCTTTTCAAAACTATTGATAAATATTATTACTAACTCTTTGGTCGAATGACACTTGGAATGGTTTTTATTAAAACTTAAAATTTGTTCTGAGGTTTTTAACTATTGTAGGTACCAGAGTGAAGATGTTTTTAGTTGTTAATTAGGTAAATAAATAAATTGTAGTCTGCTATGCCCATATCAATGACTGGAGTCGGCAGATTGCTAAAGATAATTTGTTTGAAGTGTGCATATTAAGACTATAGTAACATTAGAAATTTTAGCAAGCCAATTACGGTCAGAGTGTCGCACATTTTAAATTGATGTTTACATAAATGTTGTTTACACATGCTTTTCATATCTAGGTACATATTGTGTACGGACTTAGAATGAACTTTTAGCATCCGATGGTACCACTATACACGACCTCTGTAGTGGGTGTACCCACCAGTCGGCCAAAGATCTATATGCCTATATGCCCCAGATTTGATTCCAAGGTGCAGGTACATATTAATCAGGAGCTCGATGGCGCAGTGGTTATAGCGCCCGTTCTGCGAGGGCCAAGGTTTATCAGTTTTGCTACTATTAACCAAATCAGTTATTTACGACTAAGCAAATCTGTTATAAATAGCTACACGAATGGATTTGATAACAAAACATTTAAGCGACTCTCGCAAAGGCTGGTCATCGGATGGGTGGCCCACAGTTTATCATCTCAAGCTCTTCCATGCTTCAGAAGGCACGTAAAGCCATAGGTCCCGGCTGCTTTAGCAGTCGTTAACAACAACCAATCCGCAGTAGTGCCCGCGTGGTGGTTTATGACCCTGTTCTCCCTATCCGTTCATAGGAAAGGCTCGTGCCCCAGCTGATAATTATGCCAATACTAATGACTAGTCGGCAAATTACTGAATATAATTTTCGTTTTGTTGCTTGGAGTTGTTTAGTCGCATAATCCCTAATTCGCAAAATGCCTAGTTGCTTTTTATATCCAGGTACATCTGTTTGTCCTTAGGAGTGTTGGGATGAACTTTTAGCATCATCCCACAGGCCAGACAAAGATATATGCCCCAGTTTTGATTCCCAATAGATGTACATATTAAATGTGCTGAGTTTGGTTGGAAATAGGGCTATCTTAAGTCTGCTTGGCTAACTACCACCAACTTATCTGTCTGTCACCATAATAACAACATTGGTTGCATTTTCGCATTCCACACCTTTGATTCAAACACTGGGTGGCTTAGTCCTTGCTCTTTTACATCTTCCATTACTTTCTGTGGCTGTGATGTTTTCAGTCTAAGGATTTTGTTTGGGTTTATTTTCAATTTAATTTTTTTTGTTCAGTTTACATTGCTATGATTTAGTGAGTGTTTGAGAGCCAAGCAATGCGAACCGTGTAATTTATTTCACTATTTACACTATAGTTTTGTTTTACTTAAGTAGGTAGGTATGTACCTACAAAATATAATGTCACTGGTTCTCATTTATTGATCAGACCAAAGGGATCTTGTTCAAACAGGCAATTGTTTAGTTTTTTTGTGGTAAATGGTGATTTATATAGTGGTAATTAATTAATTTCATGAAAAATTAAATAAAAAATTGTAATTTCCTCCTTAATCCTTAAGTTATAGTAAAAAAAAAATTTTTTTTAAAGACACTTAAACGTTAAAATGAAAATAAATTTTTTATTTTACTTTACAATATCTGTCGAGTATTTTCATAGTTTCTACTTGTAATTTTGCATAAGACCATAATTTTGCGTGTTTAAAACAATGTGGCGGTGTTTTCAACATTCTTAATCGAGTATCGATTACAAATATCACACCTAGTATTTTTAATACTCGTGGCAAGCACTAAACGATTCAACTTTGAGGAAAATTCACTAACGCTAACACTACGACATTGGTTTAATCGTTAGGAAAATTTTGCGCTATACCATTTTTGACATCGGCTAAACCAAAACCGAACCAAAACTTTATCGTTAACATTTGAACGTTTGAGTCAGTTTGAGATGTTGGCAAATAGCGCGATTGAGGCCCTGCATTCAGCGTTTTGGCGGCTATTTTATTAATTTGAATTTTAATGGCGATTTTCATATAAAATAAAGAAATTCAAAACAAATTAATCAAATTGCAAATATATTATGCTTTAATGAACCATTACACATATTTTTCTAAAACCTGTCAAATACCCCATTATTATGCTACGGTCAAAATGTGTTGGTGTTTTCCATCCATAGGAAGGCTGGTGCCGCAACATTGGAGACATAATATGACCTGGTGATGACTACCGACAAAGTGTTGACGTTAATGTATTTATTATAATTTTAGCCCGCCATAGCACTACAGTACGAAGCGGAGAAGCAACGCGGCAGCCCGGCAGACATGTTCGGCACGAACCAACACTATTATTATCCGACGGAATTCAAGGAATTCGGGCGTAGATTTGTGTTGCAATATCCTTATAAGGAGGTGAGTAGAAATTTTAAAGTTGTATGCCTTTTTTATTACCAACGGGTGAGCACTTGGCCTTTACCTGACATGTAAAGTGACGATTAGGCTGAAGATGGAGACGCAGTTCACCAAGAATCTTTAACAACTGAGGCACTAGCTATCTTATCTCTATCTACCAGCAAATAACAATGCTACCAACATTGATGTTACGTGCGACATATTTGGAGGAGATGGTGGTAGCTAGGCAGACGGACAAATAATACCACCAACCACACCGTGTACACAAACATGTTCCGCTGGGAATCGGTACCTTTGGGTCTGACGCCGGTGGTCTTACCCAAGGGGTAAGGTTAGTTTATGTAATTCATTATTTTACAAATTACTAGTGGTCGTCCAGTGCAGTGGTTAAGTTCGACCGTAATTTTATTAAGGCTGCACGAATTGTATCCTAAGCAATGAAAAATTAAAAAAGATAGAATGTGAGTTTGGGGCATTGAGAGATTTCGGCCGCTCCTCTTCCATTTTTGAAAGTTTTTCTAAATTGTCTCGGGTCTGGGTGTTTTCTATGTATAATAAGTATATGTATTTAAGTATTTTAAGTATGTTTATCCGTTGTCTAGTAACCATTTATCGAGTTTCATAACGAAGCTTCTCTTGGGAACTTGGGATAGATAATTGGTGTGAGTGTAGGAAAGTAAAATAAAAAAAATTTATGCTCCTCCGTCCGCGCAAATTTCGTAAAAAGGGGTAGGTACAAAGTTTTTGCTTCACGTATTAATATATACATTATTTTCAGAAGAAACCATTGAAGGAATCTTTAGCTGGAGCGGTTTTAGATAACGATGTAAAGGTAAATCTTATTTTATATAAATATGCATTTAGATTTGTTCTCTAATGTTCATACGGATCTAGGTACAGACGCCAGCACATCTACCTATCCAAAACTGTAAAGTTTCTTCAATAAATATGCAATCTTATGCCATATATACATAAAGTTCAAAGTCTATTAAGGAAATTTTACAGTTTGTAGTAGTCAGAGTGCCTAGTGTGAGTTTTGTTTACTATCCGTATTCATTCGGTTACGTTTACGAAAACGAAAATTAGTATGGCATTGAAGCAGCGCCACCTGGCGGCATACGAGAAGAATTAAAATTTTGCCATACATATTCTCGTGTTCGTTAACGTAATCGAATAGCGAATACTCACTCACACTAGATACCCTGATGTGCAGACGTGTGTACATTGTGTGTATAGTCGACAATGCAATTGCTTTATCACCTTAGAAGTGAATTTTGTTTGCGTATAATAAAACAACAAGTTCTATTTTTGTTTAAAAGACCAAGTGACAAATACGTATACGTATATCATTGACAATGAGCCTTAGCGAAATTTGATTGTAATGGAAGTTTTTGTCAAAAGTGATAAAGCAATTTCATGGTCGACTATATACTTGACTGGTTAGTCAATCAATAGACACGTTTTAGCGTTTGTTCCCTCTATACCAGATTCCCAGCATACCAGATTCCCACAATACCAGAATTTGTACAGTCAAATACAAGATACAATAAGCCGTTAACAGTCGAATTCGTCATGTTTTATAAATATTTTAAATTAAAAAAAATAGGACAACTAATGCCATAGAAGGTTGGCATCAGCGATTAAATACAAAAATACCTGCCAAACCTATATATTGCTGTAATTTATTGTATTAGGTACTTAAAAAGGAAGCATATATTCAAAATACTAAAATCGAAACCCCCTGTGTGGTGCCGGGGTTAAAGAATTGCACCACCCCATCTCTTCCCGTGGGTGTCGTAAAAGCCGACTAAGGGAGTATTCCAGAGGATGGGCAGCAGCATCTCTCTGAGGTTACCTTCAACCTACTGCGATCGCCAACCCGCCTGCCAAGCGTGGCGATTACGGCAATTACCCCTCATATCCTTGGGGGAGGCCTTTGTCCAGCAGTAGACGTCTTTTGGCTGAGATGAAAATCGAAAAAGCAATCCTCATTGTGTGGACAAAAAACGAATAGGAATTAGCAATGTCAAAACAATTTCTTAAAATAGGAATTGTATGAGAATGGCAAACTATGACGTCACTATATTGACGAATTGAAACTATCATAATATTTATATTTTTAGGAAACAAAGAAAACAGTTTATGCTGGCCCCGATGCCAAGTTAATACCAGTAAAGGTAAGGTGACACTAACATAATAAATAACTATTGTTATCAGTACCTAATACCTAAGATGCTATCGAGAAGGTCGATTTATTACCTAGAGGAGGTCAACGGACGCACGGGCACAAATACCATGAGAGATAAGTTTTAGTCACCCATCCGTGTACTGACCACACTCAAGGCAGCTTAACATTAGCAATCGGCACAAGTCAAATCAAATCTTTTATTGCTCTCATTCTCATACTCTCTTTAACCCCATGAGAAATAGGTTAAGTATTCTTTTATTAACCTTTTCCGCCCCACAGCTGGGCACAGGTCTCCCATAAATCTCTTCATACGTCTCTATCACAAATGAAGGAGACTGCAGAAGGAGGTAAGCTTCGGCACAGAATAACTAATAAACACACGGCGGCAGATCAACCTACCCAAATCTGTCAAATTTCTCCAATTAATATTGATCCTTACAACCAAATGATAAAGTTCAAAATTTATTGTAGAAATTTGACAGTTTTGGGTAGGTGATCTGCCGCCGTGTGTACTACGTTTCGGATAACATCGCGCAACAGCTTAAGCGCAGCTGTTGCGAATTTCCGTGTCCGTTACGGCCCTTTCCCACGGGGACATCCCGTTTTGTGCAGGTACTGTTTTTTGCAGAATGCCGTTTAGTAGTATACTTACGCGTTTTAATGCTAACATTGACACGGACATCCCGTTTGCAGTTACCCGCAAAAAACCGATCCGTTTGAATCTGCTATTCGGTTTTGTCTTTAGACTGGACCAGTAAAAAACAGGATCCAGTTTGATTACAAGTACTGTTTAATAGAAGTGTTCCCACTAGCAGCTTCCTGCGTACATTTTTGCTGGATGGAGAGCGGGGGGAGCCTCCTCCGCCCCGCCCCGCATCGCTGCCTGTCGGCCGCCGCCGGCCATCATCGCCGTGCTCGCTATATACGCTCTACGCCGCAGTTGTGAATTGTGCCGCAAGATAGATGCAAAACTACTTATTTAACGACTTAGTGACGATAATACCAATACAATATCACAAGCGTGTTCACGTCTCAATTTCCAGTCTATTCTGCTACGAGCATGATGTAAACTCCCGTACCGCTAAAAACCGTACCTGCAAAAAACGGGATACTGCCGTGTGAACACACAAGTGCTTTCTGCGGGATCCAGTAATGCAGTGATCCCGCAGAACTGGACTGCCGTGGGAAAGTAGCCTATGGCATTTTATAATTAGTATTAAACATAGGCATGATGTTATAAAACCATACACTGGTTGACAGGCTTCACCAGAGCTGGTGATAAGCTTGGCTATGCAGTCTATGTTGGACGAAGCGAGCAGACCTCCGAAGAAAGAGGTCGACACTAAGAAGATACTGAGGAGTGGCGTAAGTTAACTATATATAATATAACAATATCAATAAGCGAACGTTTAAGGGGAGCATCTATACATCACACTGAGCATGCTTACCAAATTTGGTTCAAAACTACAGGCTCGTCACCGAGATAATCAACAAAACATTATCATAATTTACCAAAAAATACACCCTTTCCAAACCCGTACAGTGGTACTACACGCACACAAAGATAGCCGTTGTGTCGTGTATCCGTACACTATCTTTTTAACGACGCCTCGCCTGCGTGCGTGTTAGTAAAGATAGACACAGCATGTTTCATGATGTGCATTTTTTTAATTGATTTAGTTTGTTAGAAAACATAACTTTGAAAAATCACTATAAAACTGGAGCACATTTTTTGTCATTGTATTCAGAATGATGTATAGATACCGCCCTTAAACGTTCGCTTATTGATTTTGTTAGACCCTGTATTCTAGTAGTACCAATGCTCGACACTTTAACCCATTTAGCCCAACCAGGTGTTTGTGTAGGGTTATAAAGGAAACTTTAAAAGTATCACAATAAGGTAGGGTCGCCTGTCCATCAATAAGCCAGTAGTACACATTGAGCCATGCTTTTAGTTTCAAAACACGACGTTGCCAACCAGTGCAGGGCGCAGGTAAAAACACGTTTCTGGACACCCTCCCACCTCCCCAGTTTGCGGGCGCGCAGCATGGAAAGCAGTCGTGTGACGAAGCTCGTTTGGATTTTTACTTCGAAAAGTAAGATTTTCTTTTATATTTTAATGGTTTCTTCAATTTTTATAGTAACATTTATGCATCTTCTCAATGTATAATGGCATAGAACACATATTTGGCGGTCTATTTAAAGAGAAAGCACCTTTCTGTTTAATATTTTTACCGTTATTTTTTTAATATTTTCAAAAAAGGTTACCCTTAGTACACAATGAACTAGTGCAACGTAGCACACAATGAGCCATGGCTCTCTGTGTACAACTTTTGTTTCATTACTACCGTTGTGTTTTAAATTGGGTGGTATCTTGTTTTAAATGTCCAACAAATATTTAAACAACAGCTGCTTTTTTTAACACTAATGTTGCAAACAACTCACTTTTCGTGTTTATAATTATTTAAGCTTGTTTATAATTTTTTTTTAGGGTGGCGCGTACTAACTAAGGCTGTGACGAAAAAAAAAGATTATCATTCGTCGAGTTTGAGTTACTTTATTACAATTCTGTTAAATACTAGATCTCTAAATGTGATTTTTACTGAGTTATAACAAATATTATGAAACGTCGTCGCCATAAAAGTGGTGATAGCATGCAGGCAGACTGATTATATTATTGTATTGTAACTTATCTTTGAATTATTTGTAATTATGACTAATAGTTTCTAGTATGGTGCTAAGTTATAAAGTTTAAAACATAAAACTATTGTTTAATTTTTAATAAATAAATACTTTTGGTTTCGGTCGTACAGGCTGATTTTGATTGCTTTTAGCGTATTTTTGGACGTAGACCTTAAATAAATAAATGTTTTTAATGTAATTATTTGGTTTTTCTTTTTCACTCGTATTTTTTAAAACTAAACCTATAACGTAGGTTGACGCTAATCATGGCTCAATGAGAAATTTACCCTGGTTCATTGTGGACTATCTATTGTACACAGTGAGCCAACTCCCATTAAAAAAAAAATATCAAAGAATTAAGACGATGGTTCAAAAATCCTTGGATGCCTAAACAATCTTTATTAAAGCTATCTATGTATGAAGACACATCATTTCAAAACAAAATAGAAAGAAGTTACAGGTGAGTGGCTCATTGGTGGTCAGGTTAATACGAATCTTTACTAGGTAGTCTAGGCTGGTAGACTAAATATAAAATCAAAGGCTCTAAATGCTTTGTTCTTTTCAGCAATATTGGGATTCGGTTTGGAAAGAAGAAGTAGACCCGGAGGTTATATTGAGGACTTATAAAGAGAAGACCGGCTCTGTAAGTCCTACCATACACGAATTTGTCTATGGTTTTTTTTATAGTTTGCTGTTTGCCTCAGACGACATTTATCAGCTTCACCGGGCTTTTTGGGGAAGTCAAAAAACTTAAAGAGTTCCTCAAGCCGTGGCTCTATTTCGAAATAACTAGTGTTGCCAGGATAATTAAGTTATATAATATATACGACGAAGAAGGGTTTGGCCTTTCACCTGATGATGATGTGACGATAATGCTGAAAGTGGAAAACCACTTCATCCGGGAATAATCAAATAATGAAGGACTTTTTATCATAAAAAAAATACCTAAGCGATTTAAATTTACTTTTCGTACCACTTGCTCAAAAAAGTGACATTCTATGCCACAAAAAGCGAACATAACAATAGTCATTTTTAATCTGTTAAAAACAGGGAAAGAAAATTGTACTGAATTTCATTCATCCTCTAGGGGGAGAATGTGATTTAAATTTGGAATACTTACCGAAATGTATACTGAACTACATCTGTGTTTACACCATTGAGTTTGTATATAAAGCATTATACATCTTTTTGAAAAAGGAATACGCATTTATTATGCAGTTATGATTATTAAATAAAATTACGAAAACCGACGAGGCCGTATGAGCTTGATGCCTTTGCTTTTCCGACAAAAAATATTAGTCTAGGAATTTGCCGCGTTTTTGTTTTTCTTCAAATAACTACTTAAACGGACTTCTTGGCGGGAAAGTGAAGCGTCATGTCTACGGTTTTGTCTTATTTTCCAAAATTTGTTTTGTCGAATATTAATGTGAAATAATGGTGGATTATTAACCGTTAAGTGTTCGTGAGTGTGCATAAGTGTTGGCAAATGAAACAAAACAGTGCAACGTCACTTTTCAAATTCTCTCAAGAAGCTCGCGTGAGGACTTAGTAAAGCCCCACATCTTTACTGAGATACTCGAGGGGTTGGGGGTACATCATTTCTCACTTCCCATTTTTAATATCATTCATCATCATCTAAGGAAATATTGTTTATTTATGTATTACTTGTACGAAAAATTACTTTGACACTGGCTAAATGTGCTAATCGCACGAAGCCATCAACAAAAAGAAAAAAAAAAAACTACTTAAACGTTAAGTTTATTATAACTTTTTTATATAAATAAGTTAATGTTCTAAAAAATACGTTACGTGTTAAATCAAAGCGACAGTGATGCCGCAAAGCTGCCGCAATTATAAATAATTTGCTTGCAACAATATCCAAGGAAAATTATTTAAAAACTTATGAAGAATTTTCAACGTGGAGAAGTGCGAAAGGCCTATCAATTTCAGAATCAGTACTTCTTGTCTATTTTGATTATTTATCCAAGATAAAGAATCCGAATACACTTTGGTGCATATACTTAAAACTGAAAGCTACAATAAGCATCAAACATAGCATTGAAATAAATAGATTCACGAAATTACTGGCTTTTTTAAAAAGAAAATCAGAAGGGCATTGCGCAAAGAAGTCTAAAATTTTTACGACTTAAAATGTGGAAAAATTTCTTAATGAAGCTCCTGACGAATTTTTTTGGCCACAAAAGTAAGTACTTAATACATGATTTAACTATGAATATTTCGTATCTTAGTAATGGTAATTATTCTATTTAGTTACCTGTTTTTATCTTTGTTATAGGTGGCCTTAATTTATGGACTCAATGGTGCTTGCCGCGGATGTGAACTTGTAAACTTAATGGAGGACGTTGAAAATCATTCCAATGAGTTGCTGCTGATTAATGTAAAGAAAAATCGGTCATTCATTGTACTAGGACAATATACTAAAATCATTCATAAATACCAAGCATTACGTCCCACCAACATGGAAAACAATAGATTTTTTATAAACTATCACAATGGGAAATGTACTCGAAAAGCCATCGGCAAAAATAAAATTAGCAATATGCCAAAGGAAATTGCTAAATATTTAAAACTTAAAGATGTTGAACTCTACACCGGTCACTGCTTTAGAAGAACTTCGGCGACTTTCTTGGCGGATTCAGGGGCGGATATTACGTCAATAAAAAGACACGGTGGTTGGAGCTCTGATAGAGTAGCTGAGGGTTATATCCAAAGCTCAATTGCGAATAAAACCATATTAAGCAGTCAAATTAACAAAAATATAAAACTTAATCCATCAGAGTCACAACCATCAACTTCCGGCATCTTATCTTCGTCCGTAACTCACGATGCACCACCACCACTATCTCCGACGTTAAAATGAAACGCAAGTTCCTCAGACGCAAGAACAGAGAAATACTCAAATCAACTCATCAACAATAAATGTACCAAACAAAAATGTAACTCTCTCTATTAATAATTAAACCAATGTTTCGAATGTTATCTTTTACTTTTAATTGTCATTATTTTTAATAAAGGCTTATCTCATATTATTATTGTGTTAATTTTTTCGCAAATGGTACGAAAAGTAGAGTATTTTCTTCGGTGATAAAGGTGTCTTAGTCTTGGGTGAACTTAAATCCCTCGCTACACTCAGTGACTCAGGACTCGTCTTAAATCCCTGGGAGTAAACCTCGAGTCCTTCGTTATGCTCGCGATTTAAATCGTCACCCGCGGCAGAAGACACTGCTTTATCCCCTTGGTTAATAATCTACTATTATTATTACCTATTTCCTTTAATTTATTTTTTCATATATTAATTTACATTTTAAATATTTCCTAAAAACAAAACAGTTATAACATTTAAAAATATAAAAAAATAGGAGTCCGCCGGCACATCGGGACCACGGTCCAAGCAACTAACCCAAGCTACCGGTGGTTAGGGCTCCAGAGACAGGACCCTCCTCACAATTAAGGAGAACTGCCTTCTGAATGCTCTTGATCCAGCCTTATTATTATTATTATTTACATTCCTTACATATAAGGACTTGGCCTTCATATCACCTGATGTTAAGTGATGATAAGACCGAAGGTGAAAACGCACTTCCCCTGCACCCCTAACTACTGAGGCAGTGGTTATCTTATCTCTAAAGCCCGGGCTCGACCGCGAAATGAGCGAGGTCATTAATGAGCCCCTTAACTTGCTACGATAATTTTCGTAGTTGAGGCTCGACCGCGAAAGAGGCTAGCGGAGAGCCTCAACTATGAAAATTATCGTTGCGAGTTAAAAGGGCTCATTAATGACCTCGCTCATTTTGCGGTCGAGCCCGGGCTTTAACAATGCTACTAGCATTGATGTTATGGCGACATTAATGTAGTAAGATGGTGGTAGTTAGCCACCCACCACCAACGAAACCGAGTACAACATGTCTACCCCCTCGCTGGGAATCAAACCCGGGACCTCTGGTTTAGAGACCGGTGATCTGAATCTAGTGATTATGGTCTAGTGACCATAGAGGCAGTTAAGAGGGGGTATAAAGGTAAATCGCCAATCGTTGATTTTAACACTAGAACATAAACCACGATTTACTTGAAAAAAATATCATAGATGCTGCAGCATACTTGAAAGGGACTGGTCTATAAGTGAAAGCATAATATAATTAAAATCGATAAAAAAAAATCACGAACTTAAGTCTACTTTTCAACTATTGTCAATTTATTTTCAATTTGATGTATGAGCCAATATTTTAACACATAATATCAAATTATATTACCAAGCGATCCTATAAGCGATTTGAAAAAATAATGTATATTTTACGAGTAGGTAATTAATTTTAAACTTATTCGGCGCTTACGACATTCTTATTCCGCGCAGAACGCTCCAGTCTGTCGCACTCGCACCTGACTGACCCGAGGTAACAGGCATGTTTTGTTTCTTCATCGAAAGTCGTGGTTTATCTTCTAGTGTTAAAATCAAACCTACGATTGGATACCCCCTCTTAAAATGTCTACTTTTACAGTGTAAGTATTTATGTTTCAGAAATTGGGGGAGAAGCCACTTAATCATGCGGCCAATTTGGTAAATACCAACTATCACTACACAGGTTGTTTGGTAATATGTATTATCCCGAAACATAGTCATGCAACCAAGTATAGATAACACCGTGCTATTATTAGATCTTTACTACCTATTTGTTGACATTTTTTTCTCACTTATTATTAGGTGTATTACTTCTAAAAGTCAATACCGGTTGTTAATATTATTATACACCTTTAATTAGGACTATGTTAAGGCTTCACTAGGTTATAACAATGATTATTAATTTTGTGTCTTTATCGCCCAATTTTTTTTAATAAATTGACTAACTTTTTTGTTCGCGTAATTGTCCTTTTGTTTCATTGTAGCTTTGAATGGACTTGATTTTTTTTCTTTTTAATGTATGCTATATTTAGCTAGTGAAACAAACAAACTACTCTACAATTTTTATAGTGTTAAAATAAATAGATGCTAAAAAAAATAAAAATTTACTTAGTATGAAAAATATTTTTAAAAAAAAAATCTTCATACAAAACGCCAATTTCATAGTTAAGGACCTAATATACAAAATCATATTTTTATGAAGATACTTGCCATACAAAAACTAAAATTTATTTTATTACACTATGAAATTAAACAACTTTTACGGATCTACTCACGTTTATTTTACACATTACTTATTTAATGTTTATCCTGACGTTTCGAACCCTTTGCAGGGTCCGTGGTCACAGGGAGACTCAAAGAAAATAAACGCGAGTAGATCCGTAAAAGTTGTTTCATTTCAATGTGTAGTGTTCGCGTAAAGAAAACAATTTATTACACTGTTTTTGTTCAACCCTTACATGTTTTGACTTCTGTTTTGTTTGGACCATGAGGTTGCCGACCAAGATCAATGTATTAGCTAAACCTAGAGTTGTCACCTGGCAATTTTACTAAATGAGAAACAACCTTTAATATCTCTGCCATAAGGTGTCATATGGTTTCAGGTATGATTATAATTTGCCCAGGTCCTATGTTCTGTGCCCTATTTGCCATATTCGGGATTATACAGGTATTACCAAACACCCTGCATCTTATCTTAGTGGGGACTGCTGAGATTTCCCTCTCTCAGTAACACTTCGACCCATCGGGATCTTTTGTGCAATCCCATCCTTTCACTCTTCCTCCTCTGTAAAGATAGATGCCATAAGTTTGGCAACGTCCTTAAGAGCAAAGAGCCTGAAGTCCTCCGCTTTCGGATAGGCCGACCCCAGGAGTCCCATTCTTTTCCTAGCCAGAGAGTCGCAGTCACACAGTAGGTGCTGCATTGACTCCGTTTCCTCTCCACATGCCCTACATAAACTATTTGTTGAAAGGTGCATTCTGTGAAACATTTGCTTTGTGGCATAGCGCCCTGTCAAGGCACCGATGGTTAATCTGGCCTGCCTTCTGCTGCCTCCGCATATGAACTTACTCCGTCCTAGGGCGTTTTCGCCTTGGAACTACTACTACTAATACTATACTACTAATAAGGGAAGTCTACTGGGTGCCTAGTGCGAGTTTAATTCGCCATTCGATCACGTTAACGGAAACGAGAATTTGTATGGCGAAATTTTAACTCCTCCCGTATGTCGCCAGGAGGCGCTGCCTCAATGCCATACTAATTTTTGTTTTCGTAAACGTATTCTAATGAATACGGATAGTTAACAAAACTCCCACTATAAGCACCCTGCTTTACTACAAAACGAAGCCTAAGGTTAGACAATGCTTAAAACAGGGTGTCACTTTTTAGTAGCAACCTAATAATTTTTAGGCAGAGATACAATATTTCTAGCCATTGTTTGAATTTAAACACTGTTTTGTATAGTACAAGGGCAAATGTTTTCATTTTCAGAGTTCACTCAGAGCGAAAGTGATGCCCGGCTCCCAGCTTTACGAGCTAGTGTCAGTTCTGAAGCAGTATTCACCGCGGCTGCTCTACGTGATTAATAATCACAATAAAAAATAATATTCCTCAAAGTATATGTTAGTCTACTCATTTGTATTGGATTTAAACAACCCTATACATTTTCTTGTTAGGAAGAGGAGCTTGATAGCGCAGTTGTTAACGCGGCCGGTCTGCGAGTGCTGTGGGTCAATTCCATTAAAATACTGTAACTGCACGTTTGCGTCTGTCATTTGTCGCGTGTAGGAGCAGTGCCGTGGAAATAGACGTATTCTATTAAAATTCTCTGCACCACAACTACACTACAACTGCGCGACTACTACACTACAGCTGCACGAATCCTGCAGTTACCCTGCAATAAAACTAAAAGGACTAATGCTACCATAGAATAATAAAAATGAGTAAAAAAATTGTTTTAAGTTAAACGGTTTTATTGAAAATTGTACTAAAAGCTCACGTAACCTGCGTAAATATGTTACTAACATTTTTTATTAAGATATAGCGGTTGACTTGATAGAAATTTCACACGCCCAACGATTTTATTTTTTACCTGTACCTGTACCTAGGACCTACCGTATCATTTTTTAGCTTTTAGTACAATTTTCAATAAAACCGTTTAACTTAAAAAAAAATAACTTTAACATTTCAGAATGCTAATACTTAATACGCTGTGCTAAAGTTGCTCACGCTCTACTTCAATAAACCTGCACAAAAACTGCACCAATACTGCTGTCATTACTACACAAATGTCATAATATTTTATTGGAATACGATTATTTTGCAGTAAACGTGCAGGTGTAGTGCAGTTTTGTTAGTGGAATACCTATTTGCGTTACTTCGTCCCTGCAACACTACGACAGCAGCGCTGCTTAGCAGAATACCGAAACGTCAAAATTTGCTCATTTTGACACGCGACGCTGCAGTGTAGTTGCAGTTATTTAGTAGAATCGGCCTACTGAAGTTACACAACTTTCGCAAAGGCCGGTCATCGGATAGATAACCATAAAATTGTTCATTTAGATGAATTATTCCCCAGAGATATAATTTCCCCGTAGACACTTTTAATAAAACTGCGCTTTTAATTCTGTAAGATACACCTTTTTTAAAACCCTACCAATTTGTCCTCTTAGATCATCGATTTAGAATAAATCGATGTCTTAGATACACTTTTAGGTACTGTTGTGTATCAAATAATAAAAAAAAAAAAAAATAAATAAAATAAAATAAAATCCTTTTATTTCAGACAAAGTCCATATAGTGTTAGTAACAATTAACCTTATAAACTATGTTAGTACATTAAATTGGTAGGTATTATAATTAATTTTTGTGTCTTTGGCTAAATAAATAATAATAATAATAATAATTTTTTAATAGCTGAAGATAAATAATTTGAATGTATAAACCACACAGGCACACAATCTTTTACGTTCATGTTGCACTAGATTTAATATTTCCAACATAAAGTACCAGGCTACCATAACTATGCAGGAGATTGCTTATTAATATAAAAGAATATTATTATAATCTTTGCCATAAGTATGTATTTACAAGACTATAATTCTTTTATCAATATTTATTATATTAGTATAGAATAATATTTATATTATTCTATATATATTATATAATATAATATTTATTATAGAATATTTATTATTAAAGCAATCTCCTGCATAGTTATGGTAGCCTGGTACTTTATGTTGGAAATATTAAATCTAGTGCACTAAAAATATTTTTAGTTTTTTTTTCAACTAAAAACATTTATATTTAGGTGTTCAAGCCGAAAGTGTATCTCTGGGGAATAAAAGCTTGAATTTTGGTTAATTATGATTTATATATTTTTCCTTTTCATCTAAAACACATTTCTATTTAAGTGTCCAAGCCGAATGTGTATCTTACGGGAATAAAAGCGCAGTTTTATTAAAAGTGTCTCTACGGGGAAAGTGTACCTATCTCTGGGGAATCATTCATTTCGATCACCTCCGTGCTTCGGAAGGCACGTAAAGCAGTTGGTCTGCTGCATTAGCAGTCGTTAATAACCACCAATCCGGTAGTTTACGGCCCGTTCTTCTTATTCATCCATAATTAAGGCTCCTGCAGTGGGGACCTAAAATGAGCTGATGATACCATTTTTTATTAGAGAGAAAGCGCTTCTCATTTACACAAAATTAGAACAATGCAGCAAAAGGTAAGTTTCCTACAACATAAAAAGCTCAAAACAGTCTGAGCGCCGCCGGCGCCGACGGCGCTCGGCTGCCCCATTTCAAAACCTAGTAAGGAATTTTTTTTGTAAAAATAGGTTTTTGCATTAATCTTCCAAATATAGTAAGTCCCTACACAATACAAAAACACCAGCATTGAAATCTATACTAATATATAAAGCTGAAGAGTTTGTTTGTTTGTTTGAACGCGCTAATCTCAGGAACTACTGGTTCGAATTGAATAATTCTTTTTGTGTTGGATAGTCCATTTATCGAGGAAGGCTTTAGGCTATATAACATCACGCTGCGACCAATAGGAGCGAAGCATCAGTGAAAAATGTTGCAAAAACGGGAAAAGAGCCTAAAAAATTAAAAATGCTGCCGAAAGTCACTATTCCACGCGGACGAAGTCGCGAGTCTAAGATACAGAGATATTGAAGCATCAATACCTAGTAAGTGCACCATTCTCACCATCTCATAACCATTTTTAAACCTAGCAAAGCACTTTAACCATTTCAAAACCTAGTAAATCTCTGAGACTTGCTAGGTTTTCATGTGGTTTGTGCTCCTTACTAAGGCTGACCTATTTTACGTTTAAACGCTCTCCTGTAAAATTTGCTTTTAGGTCCTTAGAAATGTTTAAAAAAATTCCACGAGCAGGGTTTGAACCTGCACCCTTCTGACATACCTGACATGTGTTTTTGTAATTTGTTCGCAACAAAATTTGCGTTAAAAATTATATAAATATATTTGTGTTTTTGTAATTTGTTCGCAACAAAATTTGCGTTAAAAAATATATAAACATTTAATCATATTTGCTAAAATTAATTATTGCTATTTAACATCCATCGGGTGAAATCATCTGCGTTCGCGTCCTGCTGCTATCGTGAACACAATAACGTGCCCGCACTGCACGCGGCGGCGCTAATAGCAGCTAATGCTAAATATCTGCTAGATTTCATATCGGCCCGATAATTACCGAGGACGCGCGGACGACGGCTAAAAGCTGTTAATGCTAAAATTGCCGAAATTAAAAAAATACCACAAGTATTTCTTTAATCACAGCTATTCACAATAATTCACATTGTGAATAGCGTTTTACAATCATATTAAAAATCATATTAGATTGAAAATGATGAATTCATAACCGATACACTCATGGAATTAATTACTGGTGAAATATCAGTTGGATACGCATTAGTAATGTTAAGATAGTTTATGAGTCATTTATTGTATCGATTATGAATTCATCATTTTCAATAGGTATTGGTTCTAGTATGAGTATGTTTTTTTCCCTAAGGATGGAATTATTTTATTTTATTAAGTAAACTTTGTGTGTAACCGATGGTTTTCTTGTTGATTCTGTAAAAAAATACAACGCCTGGCGTCAGAGCGTCCTAGCGCGGCGTCAGAGCGCTAGCCTGACGCCGCGCCATAGCGTCGAATTGTAATGTACTATGCCGGTAGACGCTGTCAAACAGAGCACCGGCGCTAGCAGTACGCAACGCTCTGACGCGGCGCTAGGACGCTCTGACGCCAGGCGTTGTATTTTTTTACAGAATTTATTTTAGCGTCCGACTGAAATAATGCTTTATGACTGAAAATATGTTTGAAGGCTGCTTATTAATATAAAGGATACTTTTTATAAAAACATAGTGGTAAAGAAATCTTATAAAAACGATCTTCATGTGATGAAAGCTCGTGACACAAACGATGATATTGAACCCATACTCTTTTTCTCTGTGATCGTGATAAAGCGTATAAAAGTAACAATTCTTCCACATCTAAATCACTCGACATAAACTTTCCAAAGACAACGCGACGCTCTGACGCCGCGCTATAGCGCGTTCTGTTTGGCGTAGTGTGACTTCAAAGAGCGCGACGTTAAAACGCGACGCTCTGACGCCGCGCTATAGCGCGTTCTGTTTGGCGTAGTGTGACTTCAAAGAGCGCGACGTTAAAACGCGACGCTCTGACGCCGCGCTATAGCGCGTTCTGTTTGGCGTAGTGTGACTTCAAAGAGCGCGACGTTAAAACGCGACGCTCTGACGCCGCGCTATAGCGCGTTCTGTTTGGCGTAGTGTGACTTCAAAGAGCGCGACGTTAAAACGCGACGCTCTGACGCCGCGCTATAGCGCGTTCTGTTTGGCGTAGTGTGACTTCAAAGAGCGCGACGTTAAAACGCGACGCTCTGACGCCGCGCTATAGCGCGTTCTGTTTGGCGTAGTGTGACTTCAAAGAGTGCGACGTTAAAACGCGACGCTCTGACGCCGCGCTATAGCGCGTTCTGTTTGGCGTAGTGTGACTTCAAAGAGTGCGACGTTAAAACGCGACGCTCTGACGCCGCGCTATAGCGCGTTCTGTTTGGCGTAGTGTGACTTCAAAGAGTGCGACGTTAAAACGCGACGCTCTGACGCCGCGCTATAGCGCGTTCTGTTTGGCGTAGTGTGACTTCAAAGAGTGCGACGTTAAAACGCGACGCTCTGACGCCGCGCTATAGCGCGTTCTGTTTGGCGTAGTGTGACTTCAAAGAGCGCGACGTTAAAACGCGACGCTCTGACGCCGCGCTATAGCGCGTTCTGTTTGGCGTAGTGTGACTTCAAAGAGCGCGACGTTAAAACGCGACGCTCTGACGCCGCGCTATAGCGCGTTCTGTTTGGCGTAGTGTGACTTCAAAGAGCGCGACGTTAAAACGCGACGCTCTGACGCCGCGCTATAGCGCGTTCTGTTTGGCGAAGCCTTAACAAATCGCTCCACCTAGTCTGAGGGCGTCCTACACTACGTAAGTAGTAAGTAAGTTAAAAGAAAAGGAAAATAAAGATAATGACTTTTATTATTTCCAAAAGAGAATTTGCGATAACAATTATACATTTATATATTCTTACTATATTTAACCAAACATAATATATAAGTACTGTATTATCTACATCCTTTATAAATGTTTATATAATTTTTAACGCAAATTTTTGTTGCGAACAAATTACAAAAACACAAATGTTGAAAAAATTTCCACGAGCAGGGTTTGAACCTGCACCCTTCTGACATACCGGGTCAGGAGCTCTTCCAATTGAGCTATCGTGGTTCTAACCAGCCCGCCGAAATTATTCAACACTATTTACTTTTTACTTTGAAAGCCAAAGGCACCCATTCAATGTTAACAACTACCGTCATTAACATCCGATCATAATATTTTTACAAATACTAAAGATCAGTTAATAAGTATTTTTACATCCTTTATAATAAGCGCTTCATATACATAATCTAGGTATAATTATTACTAGCTCACCCGGCGGACTTCGTACTACTTTAGACAGTTTTTATGACAACAAAACAAACAAATAATGGAACATTTTGTATTGGAAAATTAAATTGAAAAAAAAAATGTTTGGGGTGGACCACCCTTATCACTTGTGTAAAAACACACTATGCCGAAGGTACGCGACCGAGGCTGATTTTACGTTCCGACGTATTCGGCTGATATGACACACCATAAGTGCCGATCTTACGCCCCGTCCCCGGATCTTCGTAGGCAATCGAAACGAACTTCGGTCGTGTATAATGTGTGCTCTATAGAAAGGGTTGCCGCCGAACTTACGCCCGACCGAAGTTAGGCTGTACGCTATAACGCAACGTAATTTCGGTATTATGTGTCGTCAGTAATTCAAATAGCATTGCAGGCGTAATCATGCCGGACTTCAGTCGCGTAATTTCGGCATAGTATGTTCCTACACTTAGGCTTATACAAAATTATTACGACCGATTGTCAGGCCTACCGAATATACATATAAAATTTCATAAAAATCGATCGAATCGCTTCGGAGGAGTATGGCAACTAACACTGTGATACGGGAATTTTATATAAGTACTAGCTGACCGGCGGACTTCGTACCGCTTTGACAATTTCCATTACAAAAAATCAAACAAAACGTTGACAGTTTCCGTGATAACAAAACAAACAAATCATTTGTCCGTCTAAGAACACCCGTATCCCATGATGGACCCCTATAGCAGCGCCACCTACCGGCTCCAGTTGTAAATCTAAACCATTCTCGAATCCACTTGAACACACACAGAAAATTTCATCCAAATCGGTCCAGCCGTTTAGAAGGAGTTCAATAACATACACACGCACAGATTTTTATATATAAAAATATAGATCAAACGTGCCATGATAGTTTTAATAATGTAAATAGCTTCATTTAAGTATTTGTTAAAAAAAAAACACAGCTTTTAAACTAATAAACATTAGAGTTGTTTCATTTAACCAGTTAACGTTATCATATTTTAACATTTTCATTTAGTTTAATTTTTTCATATTTTCATGTTGTTTAACTTTTTAGGGTTCCGTACCCAAAGGGTAAAACGGCACCCTATTACTAAGACTCCGCTGTCCGTCCGTCCGTCTGTCACCAGGCTGTATCTCATGAACCGTGATAGTTAGACAGTTGAAATTTTCACAGATGACATATTTCTGTTTCGGCCAATAAATACTAAAACAGAATAAAACAAATATTTAAGAGAGGGGAGAACAGACATGATTTTTTTGCCGTTCTTATAGATAATGGTACGGAACCCTTCGTGAGCGAGGTCGACTCGCACTTGGCCGGTTTTTTTAATTAGCTTATGTTATGTCCCACTGCTGGGCAAAGGCTTCTACTCTGCGGCTCCACTCTTGAAATTAAGAAATTAGAAATAAATAATTTTATTCGCTCCCTGTGTGGTGCCGGGGTTAAAGAATTGTACCACCCCATCTCTTCCCGTGGGTGTCGTAAAAGCCGACTAAGGGAGCATTCCAGAGGATGGGCAGCAGCATCTCTCTGAGGTTACCCTCAACCTACTGCGATCGCCAACCCGCCTGACAAGCGTGGCGATTACGGCAAATACCCCACATATCCTGGGAGGATCCTGGGGGATTGGGGGAGGCCTTTGTCCAGCAGTGGACGTCTTTTGGCTGAGATGATGATGATGATGAATTTTATTCTATTCTAAAAAAATAATAATCAGTTGAGGCCATCATTGAACGGATCCTTCAAAAGATTAATAACTAAATTGTTATTTTTATAATTAAAGGGGGGTTTCATCGTCTGCTGCTTTTGATAATTGTAAAAGCATTGTATCACTTTCTTCTTGACCAAAGAGTTTTCGGGTTTTTCCAGATACTCAATCATTTTTCTCAAGCCGTCCTTCACCCTCCTCTGACGTTTTATCCTTTTCATCTCGTCATAGAAATAGTTAGTGGACAGAAATCTGCTTTGCAAGAACTCGTTAAGTTCCGCTCGTTTGCGAGCCTGCTGCTTAAGAAGAAGCTCTTTGTCCCTTTGTTGCTGCTTTTTTATATAGTAATCCATCAATGTATCATTTATTTGGGCCGAACCATCTCTAAGGGCATCGCTAGTAAGGGCATTGCTTTTAATGGCATTGTTCTTAAGAGCATTGGAATTGATGATCAGTATAAGTGGTCGCGACGGTTCTGTCTCATCTGACGAGGTAACAATATGTCTGGCGAAGACGTCAGCACTCGTAGCAAGGAACTGCAACAATGTACGTTTTGGATTAGTTGAAACCTAGGTTATAATTATCAAGGTAATAATTTACACGTCTTGATAATTCGATAATTGTAAACCATGCTCGGTCAATAGAGGCTTTGTATGGGAAAGTAAAAAAAACTCGTTTTTTGACATATGTTTTTTGGGGAATGTTGTTCAGTTTCATGGCCTGATCAACCCACCTGCGGATTTAAGACGAATAAAAAAGTACGGTGTACACCGGACCTACTCTGAATTAAAAAAAACTACTTTTCCATATATTTTGGATAAGTAGTTATATTATTGTTATGTATGGAACAACTGATTTTTTAACCAATTCAGAGTTGGTCCAGTACAAAAGATTGTTTCTAATGAGAAGGAAGCCTCTTCCAACATCCGAAATGGTGGAAGATTCTGTAGTTTAGTTGTTTTTTTATGTTAAAGGGAGGCAAACGAGCAGGCGGGTCACCTGATGGAAAGCAATCACCGCCGTCCATGGACACCCGCAAAACCAAAGTAATCGCGGATGCGTTGCCGACCTTGAGGAAGGAGTTGGATCTTGAGGAGGGAGTAGGAATTGGGAGGGGGGAGGGGTGAGAGATGGGCCTCCGGTACTTTCACTCACCGGACGAAACACAACAGCAACGAGTGCCGTTGTTTCACGCCGATATTCTGTGAGAGGGTGGTATTTCGCCGGGCGAGCCGGCCCATTTCGTGCTGCAACGCAGCGTGGCTCTACCACTCAGAAACTTTAAGTAATAAATCAAGGAAAAGCTAAAATATTTTGCGATTTCGGTCCAGTTTTCTAGATACACTAACTGCATAAATAACTTTGTAATCCTATATAAATATATAGGATTACAAAGTTACATTTGCAGTTAATGAATCGGTGTACCTGTATTATGTGTAATATAATGGAATAATAGGTGTAGATAGGTACCTAGATGGTACCGGAAAGGAAAAAACGTAGGACTATCTACAAAAAGAAATGAGATGCCATCAAAAACATAATTGTAAAAAAAAACAAGTCTCCCAACTCAGTTCTTCTACCGTAAAAAGTTGTGAGATCTATGTAATACCAAGTCGGCTAATTTATTCAGTCCCTACTTAAGGGACCTTCTGTCTTAAGTTGTTACGTAATTAGTTAACCTAACAACATCTTATAGTGACCATATCAATATTAAAAATCTTTTATGTTTTAAACAAATAGATTGACTTGGCAATCGCATTAAACAATCTAATTTAATATAATGTAATCCTTGTGAGATACATTGTGTTTTCATGCGATGGCCAAGTCAATCTATTTATTTTAAACTTTTGCAACAAAATATTACATGGCGGACTTATTGCCTGAGGCATTTTCTATCAGTCAACCGTAGGGTGGTGCAGAAATGACATGGGAGGTGCAAATTTTGAGAGACAACAAAAATGGAAAACAGTAGTTACAACAAAAAGATTCAAACTTATATAAACTTATATATTATACATACATACATATTCTATAAATTACAAATACATAAAATACTTTAAAAAAATATATAAATATACCTACATAAATAAATCTAAACGGTTGGACTGATTTGGATGAAATTTTTTGTGTTCAAGTGGATTCGAGAATGGTTTAGATTGGCGCTGCTATAGGGGTCCATCATGGGATACGGGTGTTCTTAAGCGGACGAATGATTTGTTTGTTTTGTTGTCATGGAAACTGCCAACGTTTTGTTTGTTTTGTTGTCATGGAAACTGTCAAAGCGGTACGAAGTCCGCCGATCAGCTAGTTATTAATATAATTTAAAAATCGGTTGTTACTGAGATGATTCTGCCAATGTTTCATTAAGAAAAAGCTTTCGAACCCTGCTTTGAGTACTGTACCTGCTTAAGGCTTATTAACGACTTACAAGTCTTACAACTCATGTTGTATATAAAAGAAAACCGTAGTGTCGCGGCCTAGCCTTACCTTACGCAATAGGGTATTTGACTACAATGAAAATATTGATCAAACTGTTGTTAACTTAATAGTAAACATGTTTTTAAACTAATTTAGCCAGCACAAAATTTTAAAATAAGTATGATTTTTATAAAAAATCATTAATAACATGATAAATTTTTTATGATTGACCACGTCATCAAAAACGCACGGGATGACGCTGAATCTGGAGTGACGTCACCAGCTTGTTTACAGTAAATGTCAATCAAAGTTTTGTACGTTTAATTTGACAGCTAACAGTTTGCTTACAAGCAGGTGACGTCACGACATCACATGACCTGCATTCAGCGTTTTGGCGGCTATTTTATTAATTTGAATTTTAATGGCGATTTTCATATAAAATAAAGAAATTCATAACGAATTAATCAAATTGCAAATATATTATGCTATAATGAACCATTAGACATATTTTTCTAAAACCTGTCAAATACCCCATTGAGCCTATAATTTTCGAAGTGGGACGATTATAATTATGATTACGAAAAATACAACAACAACATACTTACTAGAATTATTGTAAGCGAAACTGTTGCTTGCATTATAGTTATTTGTTGTATAGATCACTGCATTATTTACAAAGCGGCCTCTAGTATATACAACTTTGTCTGTCCCTCCAACTAGATGTAAACTGATAAGGAATTATGATGCGTGACGTGTATAATAAATAATAATATTAATAATAAAGTTTTGATTTACTCGACAACTTGGACCAAATTATTAGCAAGACATCAGAACGTACTCGTGAATAAAATCTATTTATTTTTTACGTAATCGTGAAACGTGTTTCAATGGCTTTACTTTCATTTCGTCAGTTACGCTTTTATGTATTCAATCACTATGTTTTTACATGAGCCACTGCTAGCCCGTTTGATAACAAACAAAACAAAAGAAATTTAAAACGAATGAGCTTAACAGTAGTCGCATTCGCATATGATGTGTAACATTTGCCATCTTGCCTTTTAAAATCAATATTACAATAGAAAATAGAATACTTATAGAATTAACAATGACGTATATATTAAAAAAAATTGTTTAAAAGTCTATTTCACACGAAATTGTTGAAATCAATATTACAATAGAAAATAGAATATAGATTTACAAATCATAAAGAGAATGCAGTAAATACTCATAAGAAGACATGTGACATGTCTTCTAATGAGTACAGAATAACAATCCTGTTACACTGTTACGATCACATTTCTGCTATATCGCTCCCAAAAATATTACGACCTACAACGGACATTGGGCTTAAAGTGTCAATAACTGGTAGTTTCCCCAACTAATACGTAACAGTTACAGGATCACACTGTTACGACCCTATTTCCGTCCCTTGTCTACGAAATCATTTCCACAAATTGTTGCAGTGGTTAACGCGCTGCTAAGGATAAGCAACTTTCGCAAAGGCCAGCCACCGGATGGGTGACCTAAAATATATCATCTCGAGCTCCTCTGTGGTGCGGAAGGCACGTAAACCTGTTGATCCCGGTTAAATTAGCAGTCGTTAACAACCACTAATCCGCGCTGGGCCTGCGTGGTGGTTTATGGCCCGGTCTCCCTATCTGTATATCTATAGGGAAGGCTCGTGCCCCAGCAGTGGGGACATTAAATGAGCTGGTAATGATGGTGATGGTGATTTATTTAGGTATTCCGGACGTTTCCTGCACTTAAGGCATAAGGCCGAAGGTATATGCGCACATCACCTGGAACCCTCAACTACTGAGTCACTGGCTATTTTATCTTTTACGGTCGGAACACAACAATGCTATTTAGTTAACATTGATGTTATGGCGACGCACCTAGATACGATGAACGGTGGAAGATAACTAGCACTTAATCTGGCTCATAAGCCAGAGAGCGGGCTTTAAGGGTGCGCCGTCCGTAAGTGACAAGTGTCATATGTTTTATTTGAAATGTCGTCGTCCATATTTATTTGATGCCGCGCGGCCATACTAACTTTGTATGGGGAATTTAAGGTGCTTAATAAAAAAATATTATTTAAATAACCACTTGATGAATCAAAAATGTAGTCTAAAGACAAAATCAGAGGTACAATAATTTAGATAAACTATAAGAAATCTACTAAACGCCGCCACTCGTTTTCATGATCTTTGCCCAACTTTAAATGATATTGTAGAAAAAACTATAGCGTGTTATGAATTTATGGTTCTGACAAATTGTAAACACGTTCCCTATGATACTAAATATATCGAGCCCGACGACGCAATTACAGTTGCGAATGCCCCCCCGCCCGTTCCTCCTAATGACAGCACACATTTACAGAATACACTAAACATGCACACTGTTTTAGGCCCAAGACACCGTACTCGTAGAACAAGGGTACGAAGAACCGGTTCACACGCGCTCTATGCCAGGCACAGTCATGTGCCTGGGAGCTCCTCCTCTCCTCCTCCACGGCCCGGTCTACCCGAGCCGAGGTCCGTGCCTTTAGAGGCGCCCTCGGGTGGTTCCGCTCCCCGATCCGATCCGAACCCTTCGGAGACTCTGGAAGGGCACGGGGACGCGCACTTTTAAGTGTGCGATGCCGTACCCCTCTAGAAATCCTCTGAAGGTGTTTCGTTTCAACACGGCTTGAGGTACCCTTTACGTACCTCGCCGCCCCTAAAACAAGCCCGGTGAAGCTGGAAATGCCCCTCGGCAACCAGCAGTCTCTCTCCAAAAAAAAAAAAAAAAAACTAAATATATATTTTGTTCATTTAATACTATAGTATTTTCAATTATATTTACTTAACCGTAACTGCATTTTTGGCATTTTTTAGTCGGCCCACCCTTAAGAAAATCCGTTGTTGGTATTCAAGAAGTAGAAGGTACCGGAAAGAGGAAAAAGTAGGACTATCTACAGAAAGAAATAAGATGCCATCTTCAACATACTTGTAAAAAAACCAAGTCCCGCAACTCAGTACGTCTATCGTAAAAAGTTGCGAGATCCTTGTAATACAAAGTCGTTTAATTTATTCAGTCCCTATTTAAGGGTGCGCCGACAAAAAAATGTCAAAAATGCTGTTACGGTTAAGTAGATATAATTGAAAATACTGTCGTATTAAATGAACAAAATATATATTTATTATCATAGGAAACGTGTTTACAATTTGTCAGAACCATAAATTCATAACACGCTATAGTTTTTTCTACAATATCATTTAAAGTTGGGCAAAAATCATGAAAACGAGTGGCGGCGTTTAGTAGATTTCTTATAGTTTTTCTAAATTATCGCAACAATCTAATTTAATACAATATTACTAGCTGACCGGCAGTCTTTGTACCGCTTTGACAGTTTCCATGAAAAAAAAAACAAACAAATCATTCGTTCATTCATTCATTCGCTTAAGAACACCCGTATTCCATGATGAACCCCTATTGCAGCGCCACCTACCGGGTCCAATTGTAAATGTAAACCATTCTCGAATCCTCTTGAACAAACACAGAAAATTTAATCCAAATCGGTCCAGCCGTTTAGAAGGAGTTCATTGACATACACACGCACAGAAGATTTATATATATATATAAAGATGTATTTATTACTTGTGTTGTGATACATTGTGTTTTCATGCGATGGCCAAGTCAATCTATTTATTTAAAACAAAAGATTTATAATATTGGTATGGTCACTATAAGATGTTGTTAGGTTAGCTAATTACGTAATAACTTAAGACAGAAGGTCCCTTACGTAGGAACTGAATAAATTAACAGTCAGCCCAAGCTAGATATGCTTTATGCTTCAGCGCTTCCGCACTTCTACATTGGGCTCCAAACCATGAGCGAGCTGTACTGTACAGAGAAACATCAGAGAACGGAATATAGTATTCCATTCCTTGATGCAAAACTTCTGCCACAGCTAGGTACTTCACAAGTCGAGGGATTGCTAGAAGAAAAGCACGGGTAGGATGCAAAGAAAGAACGCATCTCATCCCAATCAGCTGACCCGTATCGCCATACCCGTCCGAAAATCCGATACACACTTGGTATTGGCAATGAATGATATTTCTATTTCCCGACGACCTGGGAATTGAACCCGGGACCTTCGGGCATTGAGCCGAGGCGCTTTGCCACTCGGCCACCAAAGCGTTATTAAATTATATTACTTTTATATCAAAAAGCCACACTAATTTTAAGAAAAAAAATGGATAAATAAAAACAAAAAAAACTGTAAACAATGGCGCGGAACGGTCCATAAAATGGCAAGCAATTTAATCTTTACTTAGATTGCTGGATTCTATTAACTTTTATATAACATACTGTAATACCCATAATGTTATAAAACAATAAAATGTAAAGTATTTTTATTTATTTATTTATAGCCGCTTTCAATATTGAAGCGATTTTGCAATAGCTCTCTGTAGACGAGAATTGCAGGCAAATGCTGCTATTGATATTTGTAGTTTTAGTATCATCGTCTATGATATTTAAAGAGGTAACTTTATGCGTACTTACGTACGTGCGTGCGTGCGTGCGTGCGTGCGTGCGTGCGTGCGTGCGTGCGTGCGTGCGTGCGTGCGTGCGTGTGTGTGTGCGTGAGTGTGCGTGTGTGTGTTAACGTAATGTTTTTAAGTACTTTTAATTTAACAGCATTTACATGACATTTAAATGGATATAAAAACTTTTATATCAACATTTTCATTTACATACAATCATTACCCTATAAAAGTGATCTAGTTGAACAATGGCATATGGAGAAATTGAGCCATAGCCCGGTATAATCCCGAAAATGGCAAATAGGGTATCATGTATTATTGTTACTAAGTTAAATTGCAACCTTATGGTCCAATAAACACAGAAGTCATAACAAGACAAGAAAAAAGTACTTACTTACCTAGTAAAATAATTTTGAGTTTTTTTATGGAAAAGTAAAAAGTTAATATGATTTTGAGCGTTATTAGTGTTATCACTCTCGGTTTTCTTTACATTTGAATGCATGTCTGTTTCGAGATAATACACCTATTACCAAAAGTTATCCGTTTTACCACAAAACGTTGGCTAAAGTGTTATAGAATGTTTAAAACAGATGCTGCCAGTTTTTAACTAATACTTTTACACAGAAACACAATATTTTAAACTGTTTTGTAGTAAGAGGGGTATGTGAGAAAAAACATCTTTAATGTGCAGGTACAAGCGATGATACATCGCCAAGTATCACCCCAGTTTCGTTTCATCAACTACCCGCCGTTCCCATACTCCGCTCCGAGAAGAACATTCCATGGTGCAATACTAGGAAGAGCAACGCAACGACGGCGTCTGTAGCGGACGAGTCAACGATTTTTAATAAAAATGCGTGCAAAAATTAAACTAAAATAAAATTGTACCTTTTACAAATTATTTTCCCATTGAAACACAACTATCAATTAAAAACCCGTAAAAAAGTAGCTCGATAGCGCAGTGGCAAAACTTCGGAAGACACGTCGCAGCCTTTAGTCCTGGCTGCATGTCGCTGTCGTTAACAACCACCGACCCGTACTGGCCCCACGTGGTGGTTTATGGTATGTCTCCCTGTGGTGTGAACATACATAGGGAAGGTGGGGAGAACCGCCCAGTAGGCCGATTCTACTAAATAACTGCAACTACACTGCAGCGTCGCGTGTGTCAAAATGAGCAAGTTTTGACGTTTCGGTATTCTATTATGCAGCGCTGCTGCCGTAGTGTTGCAGGGACGGAGAAGTAACGCAAATTCCACCAACAAAACTGCACTACACCTGCACGTTTACTGCAAAATAATCGTATTCCATTAAAATATTTCGACATTTGTGTAGTAATGACAGCAGTATTGGTGCAGTTTTTGTGCAGGTTTATTGAAGTAGATCGTGAGCAACTTTTGCACAGCGTATTATAAGCATTTTACCTATTTAGCGAATTGTAACATTAGTTCTTTTAGTTTTATTGCAGGATTCGTGCAGCTGTAGTGTAGTAGACGCGTAGTTCTCCTACACGCGACAAATGACAGGCGTAAACGTGCAGTTGCAGTTTTCTAATAGAATTGACCTCCTGGTACATGTCGGTACCTGGTATACAGCGCGTGTGAACCGGCTCGTCGTACCCTTGTTCTACGAATACGGTGTCTTGGGTCTAAGCGATTGTGTATGTTTTGATGTTTGATATATCATGTGAATGTGTAGTGGCATTTAGAGGATCGGGCGGGGCGTTCAAGCTATGTAAGTAACCTTAGTGTAGAAATAGTCTATGGTCTGCGGTTTCCTCTTCGAACGGTCGAACCGTAAGCTTGTTCGGCGGCTCATAAAAACATATTTTCAAAAATAAATCTTTTTATTACCTGCATGTCAACCCCACATGCTGAGATGTGCATTATCAAAGTCTTCAACCCTGATCTTCTTTATACTAGGTGGTAAATTTTCGCCATATCCATCCAGCATAGTATTATAAGTCCACGGAAGCACATGTGTTATGCCAGAACTGTCATACAATACAGTGTTTTCATTATCTTTATTGTCGTTTCCACTTTCCTTCTTATCATCTTGCAGTTTCTGGTATAGATCTTGAAAAGATGGTGGCGGTTGGTTGAAATTAGCATTGTTCTTTAATGCAACTGGAATGAAGTAAAAGTAATTGTTTTAGTACAAAAATGCTTGGTTTTGTGTAAATTCTTAATTCAAAATAATTTATTTAGCTTAGGCTACAAGTAGCTCTTGTGAATGTCACTAAGCCATCGGTTCGTAAGTCTACACAGGGCGGGAGTTCTTGTACTGAGAAGAACCGGCAAGAAACTCAGCAAGTGTCAAGCTCTTTTCTCCCTTACAGCGTCAAAAATATTGGAAAATGCCCTTTCTAGCAGGACACTTTCCATTACAAATAAACACACAAAATATAAAAGACAACCACAACATGTAAACAAAAACATAACAAAAATCTAAGTTAACAAAACATCGGGTAAAAGTTTCAATTTCCACAGAAATTGTTTAAGAAAAACAAAGTCAAACTAAAGTAAATAATACTAAAAATAAGATAAGTATGCAAGAGCGGACCAGCCTCCACAGGCGGCACCCGTTCACGAGTACGACGTATGAATCAGCCATCGCTTCGCTCAACCATATTTTAGGGAACGTAACGACCCGACGCACACGCCACCACCGCAGAGACAATAAAAAGAGCATGACACACTCAAGATACTCTAAATAAAAAATTAATGATCTATCGCAACGCTGTTTGTTATCTGTAGGACAACCGCTGTTTGTTATCTGTAGAATATATATTGCTCACTTATTTATAAATAATGTGTGTATTCTGTGTAACACAGTATTACATTGACTCCTGGCAAGAAAAAAAAAGAGTCCTGAGATCATCTTATCTAAGACCACAAGACTTCAGGCTCTTTACTTTCAAAGTCATTGCCAGGCTTATGGCAGCTGTCTTACATACTTACACTGATGAAAAAAAGTTTATTGATTTGGTTACTTAGATGAACCCAATGAGCCATAGTGTACTGAGAGACGGAAAGCAGGACCTTTGCAGGCCCCACAGATATTTTTTTCTGGACATAATATTCTACTTACAGATCCCTAATATATTTTTTAAACTAGCTTAAATGCTTTGCGCTTACAGTCTAGGGGCGACTCCCGGTTATGTGGGACTCTCATCTCATCCTCTTCTTTCGTTCAGCCACTAAAGCTCGGCCATTTACGTACAAGTCGTATGAAAAAACATGTTTTATTTGACTAACTTATGTTGCCACAATTTATTTGTTTCGATACTTTTTTGACTATTTTATGTCTTTTTTTTTCTTAATAAAAAATAAATTTTGCATTGCAGCTTCTGGTAAAAAATGTGAACAAATTACATATGTATCAACTCCTGTATCACTTTTCATGCGAATAAATTGATTTGATACAACAAAATTATTGTAACATGAAGCAGAGTTGATATCCATTAACAATATTTTCTATCAAGTCGACTCATTTTAATGTACAATTTACACTAGACCATTACAATTGAAATGAAACGACTTTTACGGATCTAATCACATTTATCTTAACTTTAGAAAACAATATAAAACGAAAACAAAATTGTTTTCACAAAATAAAAGACTTGTCGGTCCCTAAGCCAGTTTTTCTGTAGCTCTTAGGCCGCGTATCCACTAGAGGCAGTCTCGGGCCGAGCGGCTGTCTCGGGCCGAGCGGCTGCCTCCTCCCGAGGCAGCGCAAGTGGAGACGCTGACGCTGCCTCAATCTGCGGTACGCCGCGTCCTGAGGCAAATTCATCGCCGCGAGCCGAGCCATATTGTGTCGGTTTTTTTGGCGCGCTCAAATACGCCTTAGTCCGAGCATAAGTTACTCTATGGTCCGAGCCGAGCCGTGCGTAGTGGAGACGGTTGTGCGTGTGCTCGGTATGCGGCAAAATGGATAAAGATAAATGTATTGAATTAATTAAGTTATACGAAAACCACAGACATTTGTAGGATCCAACTTCACCACTTCATTATAATAAACAATTTAAAGAAGATTCTTGGAAAATAATAAGCAATGAAATGAAACAACCCGTTTCCGAAGTTAAAAAAAAAGATGACCTCGCTTTGTGGATACTTTCGGAGGGAAAAATCTCAGCATAAACTAAGTCTCATCATGGGATCAGGTAAAAATTCATTTGTTTATTTAAGTAGTATATTTCTTGTCTTATCTGTTTGAAGTTAAGGTTAAAGAACAAAATACGTGTCCGCCGTTGTTACGTAAAGTACAACTTTGCCCTGTGGAAATCAACAACAGACACAGTCAGAAACTTCAAGAGTAAATAAAAGAAAAGCGAATTATGCTTGTGACGAGAATATAGATCTAAATAAAGCTATGGAGGTGTTAAATTATCCAGATGATACGCTTGGCAAACATTTTAGCACACGTTAAAAAGGGTATTATTGATATCCTATTTCAAGCTGATATTGGGATGTTGACACCCAACAATCCGCCCAAACTTCTATGAACGAGCAAACTTCTGCGAACCTACAAATTCTACTGGAAATTCTGAACAATTTACTACTCTGTCATTATTGTAACTTTGTACTCAACAAAATTTATTATTAATAAAACATATTATATCATACCTGAACATATTCTTTGAGCACTTTTGTCAAGGCATCACATGTTTCGTGGACAATTTTTGAATTACATTGCTTTGATACCCTAAAAAGGTATTGCAAACTAACAAATGAATCAAAACCTCATTTTAATGGCCAGTCTTTCTCTTGTTATGATTGCTTTGCGAAATGACGTATCTTTTTTCCAATGAATGGTTCAAGCTTGATACATAGATCTTCAAAGGTTTCAGAGTTCATTCTGGTAAAATTTTTAATAGTTTCTTCTACGCTTTCAAAAGTCATATCTGACAACAATTGTCTGGCATGATCATTTCTCTGATGATATAATTCCTTAATCCACCATCGATGTTTTCGTTTCTGACGTTGCTTCCTTTTGTAGTGACTAATTACTACTAATGCTGCAGCAACTTTACGTGCGTCAACCATAGTGGTTAATGTTAAACTGAGAAAATCGTAGCTCAGGTTGAGGCTTGCCGCTCAATACGATAGTATGTAGGCTCAAGTGGAGATGCATGAACAATTGGCATAATGACATTCACAAGAGCTACTTGTAGCCTAAACTGAATAAATGATTTTGAATTTTGAATTTTGAATTTTGAATTTTGACAATCTGCAGCCCACGGCACGCTCTGGATGAGGCAGCTCGAGACGAGGATGCGCAAGTGGATACGAAGCTTAATAATATCGGAATTCCTCAAACTGTCCCAGTTTAAAAAAAACTTGTGTAAGTATAATATAATATAAAAAACTGACCATATTTCCTTAGTCCGTCTAGTTCTTCTCTAGTATAATGTGAAAACCTGCAGATGGCACCAAATTGGCACTGGCCCTTCCCAAACCTTAGACATGGTTTCTTGACTGCCTCTTCTTTTAATATTGTCTCTGGATCTGTGAATTTATAGAAATACCTTAAAAACTTGTAAGTAAATTAATTATAAATTTGTTGTGTCTGGATTTATAGCAGCTAACAGAATAACAATGTATGTCATACACATAAATATATTAATAAGGGTAAGGGTCTACATACACAAGCCAGTGATCAAAATACAAGGAATGCTTGAGCAGTCTTGGTGAAGCTGCCATTTTACAGAGCTGCTGACCACCTGGAGCAAACACAACTACTTGAGCAGTTCCATGTATGTTAGTAAATAGAAGACTGTAGTTCACTATGCAGTCACAGCTTGAAGCAGCCCATGCATGGCCGCTCTAAATCAACAACAATATCTGCACCAGAAAAGTGTTAAACAATTACTGGTAACACTTTTGCAGCATTTTGTAAATATTGGGTGAAAACCATGTGACAATTTAAAGCAAAAACATATGAGGACAACTTATCAGGTAAACATATTTTTGATCATGACTTGTGTATGAACTTGTTGAATCGGTTGATTGTTTAACCTTTTCACCGCCCAACTATCCTGCACGCGATGTCCAGCTGTAAATGTATTTTAATAAAGTAGGTACAAAGAAGAACTTCTTTATAAGTGCTGGCGTGGACGGCACGAAAATCTCGAACTTCTATAGAAGTTGTTGGCGGTAAAAAGGTTTTTTTTTTTTTTTTTTTTTTTCTACTGTTTTATCTTGCGATCAGCCCTTAGGCTATGAGCAGATGTGTTGAGTGGCTTTTGGCAAGTAGAGTCAGTTCCCCAGCGGGAACTTCTCCATGGGCATAAATTCATAGAATAGAGTCCAGGTCTATAATATTGCGTCTTTTTAGACGTCTTATTGTGTCCGGGATAAGAAGCTGCATTGCAAGCTGATTTGGATGGTTCTGAAGTCGAGATTTGTAGATTTTAGCATAGCTTCGTATTTCCTCCTTTACGGTTCTAATGTTCAGATGTTCGTGAACTTCCGAGTTTCTAATAAACCAAGGAGCATTCGATATGCTCTTTAAAATAGAGTCTTCAGCTCTTTGTATAATGTTCAAATTTGAGTTGCATGCGGAACCCCAAAGTTGTAAGCCATACGTCCATACTGGCTTGAGGACAGTCTTATATATTAAAAGTTTATTGTCCAATGACAATATGCTGTTCCTTCCGAGTAACCAGTAGAGTCCACGGAATCTGATATTAAGTTCATCTCTTTTGGCCCGGATGTGATTTATCCACGTCAACCTACGGTCAAGGTGCATTCCCAAGTACTTTACTGAGTTTCTATGAGGAAGTTGTTGACCGCCCAGTCCAATTGGTGCACAATCTCCTTTCTTTAAAGAGAATGTGATGTGGACTGATTTGGCTGTGCTAACTCGGATACGCCATTTTTGTAACCATTCCTGAATTTTGTTCAATCCTGTTTGTAGGGTCTTTGACGATTCCTCGGCATTTTTGCTAGACGCTAATAATGCTGTGTCGTCAGCAAAAGTGGCTACTGTTACCCCAGTCACTTGGGGAAGATCATGGGTGAACAGAGTATATAGTACTGGACCCAACACAGACCCTTGGGGAACTCCTGCTACTATGTTGTAGAATGGTGAAGTGCTTTCTCCTTCTTGGACCTGGAACTTTCTCTCCGAGAGATATGATTCCAGGATCCCGTAGTATCTATGTGGTAGTGTAGTTCTAATTTTAAAGAGAAGACCCCTGTGCCATACCCTGTCAAACGCCTGCTGGATATCCAGGAAAGCTGCCGAGCAGTATTCTTTTTTCTCAAGGGATACCCTGATTGCCTGGCACACTCTATGAATTTGTTCTATGGTTGCGTGTTCGTGCCTGAAGCCAAATTGGTGGTTCGGTATTATTGATCTTTCCGAGACCTCTATTAGGAGTCTTTTCAAGAGAATTTTTTCGAATAGCTTGGACACAATAGGCAACAGGCTTATGGGTCTATATGATGTAACTTCATGAGTTGGTTTTCCTGGTTTATGTACCATTATAATTAGCGAAACCTTCCATAGAGCTGGGAAGTATCCAGTCCTCAACATGCTGTTAAAGAGAAGGGTCAGGAATATAAAGGCTTTCCGCGGTAGTTCAGTAAGCACCTTTTTATCTATAAGGTCAAAGCCCGGAGCCTTGTTGTTTTCCAAGTGGTTGTTGACAACAGTGTATATCTCTCGAGGAGATGTTGGATTGACTGGGTTATCAAATTGTAGGTCTTCATTCATAACCACATCTATGTCCGATTCATCGCATCCAGGGCTAGCCTCATTAGGCGCGAACACACCCGACAGGTGAGTTGCGAAAATGTTGGCTTTTTCGTCTGCTGTTCTAGCCCAGTTATTCGCTGTTGTCCTTAGAGGGGGCTTAGGAATGATGGGCCTGTTTGTATTTTTGCAAGCTTTCCACAAGGAATAGTTTGTGGCTCTTGTTGCTGTAAGCGACTCGATCTGAGCTGTTACAGTTGCGTTAGAAGCTTCAGCGATCATTTCTTTCAACTCTTTTATTGCCTTATTTAGAGCTGTTTTGTCTGCCGGGTGCCGACTAGTGTGCCATTTTCTACGCAGCCTTCTCTTGTCCTTAATCTTTGCCCTGATGTCTTCGGGAACAACTCCATGTCTTGGCTGAAGATTATTTGTTTCAGGGGTGCAAGTCCAGCAGCTCTTCTGTACTGTAGTGGTGAAGTCTTTAGCAGCGTTCTCAATATCATTATTTGTTTTTAGCGCTATTTTCAGTTCCAAGCGTTCTTCAACCATTTCTCTAAATGACGTCCAGTCTGTTCTTTTGTTATACAGGATGGTTAGTTTCTCGTAATGTAATACTGTAGAGCTGACAGTCAATATAATGGGTGTGTGATCGGAGGATCCATCGAGACATGATTCTATAGAATAGTAGAGTCGTGATAGTCCTTTTGTGATGAAGAAATCGATGACGTCTGGAAGCCTATTAATATCGGCAGGCCAATAGGTAGGTTCCGCTGTTGAATACGTAGTGAGATTAAGTTTATCCAAGCTCTTTATGAGTTCTCTTCCGCGTGTTGTATTCAGTCTGGACCCCCAGTGAACATGCTTTGCATTCCAGTCCCCTCCGGCGATAAATCGTCTGCCTAACGTTTCGAGGTACTGGTTGAATAGGCTTTCGCTTATTGTATGCCTTGGGGGGCAGTAAACTGCCGAAACGTTAATATGTCCTTGCTTATCCTCTACCAATACAGTTGTTGCTTGAATATGGTTTGTCGCAAAACCCGGACACTCGTGATGCTTAATAGATGATCTTATTATTATGGCAGAACCCCCATGAGCAGTTCCGTCTGGGTGATTAGTATTGTATATACTATAGTTCCGTATTTTTATTGAACTATTATTTGTAAAATGGGATTCTGACACTAATAAGATGTCAAGTTTGTGTATATTTAAGAAATGTTCGATTTCGTATTTATTAGGCGCCAACCCATTAACGTTCCAGGCTGGCAGGTAAAAAGGTTAAAACACAAATATAATTCAACACTATGTTAATAGTAATCATCATCATATAGTGCAATCTGCATACTGAAGTTTGGAGATCAGTATACGAAATAAAATAAAATAGTAATAAAAGGATCTAAAAGTATACAATTCATGAAAGGTACATACAGAGCAAGATGGCAGCTAGATGGACCACAAGCTGTAGAAAATGTGGGGAGACATTATGGATCGACACTGGCTTTCTAACACACAAAGGAGCGTGCTAAAGTATTTATAAAAAGACATTGTTGACTCGTTTTTTACTTTCAAAAGATGGAATAATCTACTAGCACACATTTTCTCTTCTTTCCATCACATGAGGTCCTTCAAACGAGGCGTGAAGAAGCACCTTGTGGGGTGGCAGGGTGATGGTGCTGGGTTGTTTTCACACTACACAAGTTGTGTTTGCATCTGGACTCCATTTACAGTTAACATCAGGTGGAAAGGAGTCATTTGCCGTGTTTATTAGGTATAAATAATGCTGACAACTTACCTTTGAACTGACGATAGTGTTCGTGCACCAGCTTTTGATGTATCAAACCGTTGTTGTGTGTTCTTACTAGAGCAGGCGTGGAGACCATTGTTTTATCGCAGTAATCACAGTGGTATCTGTTACCCATTTTGTTAATGTCAGTTTGCTTTTATTTGGTTATAACACGTAAAAACTAAGGAAGCGGGTACTTAGGCTTGACGGTCAGATGTTTTCTATTCTATTTTATGTCTGCCTTGGTGGCTTGCTATGATTTGGTAGTAGATAGAAACTATTTAAAACTGTAACTAAGCATTAAGCAAGCCTCAGAAGCTCAGAGAATAATAATTTTTTTGAGCTTCAGCATAATCAATTCAATTTCTTGAAAGATGGCTCTCCCTACGATTTAGCCAGTGTCTTGTTTTAGGGCAGGTTATATTAGTGTTTTGACTCTGCATAAACTGCAATCAATTCAATATTTCTTGAAAGATGGCTCTCGAACTCGATACGATTTAGCCAGTCTCTAGTAAATTCAATTCAATTCAATTCAATTTCTTGAAAAAATAATCACAAACAATAATTTCTGACATTGACATAATGACATAATAATTTTTTTTTAGTGTAGTTTGTTCCTTGAGGAACCGGCTAAGGTCATAGACCATGCTGCCATGTCATTAGTTTAAGTAATACATAAATAAACAATATTTTCATATATGATGATGATGATGAATGATATTAGAATTGGGAAGTGAGAAATGATATACCCCCCAACCCCTCGAGTATCTCAGTAAAGATGTGGGGCTTTACTAAGTCCTCACGCGAGCTTCTTGAGAGAATTTGAAAAGTGACGTTGCACTGTTTTGTTTCATTTGCCAACACTCATGCACAGTCACGAACACTTAACGGTTAATATTCCACCATTATTTCACATTAATATTCGACCTAACACAAATTTTCAGAAATCAAATATCAGAGGCAGCAAAAGTTTTACTAACGACGTGATAATATATTTTTTTTAATTTGTAACAGTCTATGAATCACAGTCTGAGGAAAATAACTAAGTAGGGTGAGTGGATATTAGGCCTACTGGGGGCACCACTAATAACAAAAACGCGCCTTGGTCTCTACTAGGGTTTATGAATTCCCGGACTTTTTTCATTCCCCGGGACCCAGGTACTTATTTTGTTCCTTCCCGGGAATTTAGTTTTTTCTACAATTCCTAAATTCTCACTGTTCATCTTCTTATTAAAGGATAGATGGACGATGGATATAGGATTTAAGGAAATATATTATAAATAAATTAAACTACAAAGTTCAATAAATGGCATCATCAGCTCATTTTTATGTCCCCACTGCTGGGACATGAGCCTTTCCTATGGATGGTATGTATGTATGTATGTATGTATGTATGTGTGTATGTATGTATGTGTGTATGTATGTATGTATGTATGTATGTATGTATGTATGTATGTATGTATGTGTGTATGTATGTATGTATGTATGTGTGTAGGTATGTATGTATGTATGTATGTATGTATGTATGTATGTATGTATGTATGTATGTATGTATGTATGTATATAACCGAGACCATTGACCAAGATTATAAAGACCTTCATCACCATGCAAATTTATATTAAAATATCTCCTATTTTTTAGGCTAGTCCGTTCATCCATAGTTGCGCTAAATCGGTGATCAGACTGTAATAAAGTCTAACCATTTCATGTCTTTTCTCATTGTAACAGTCAATATTATGTTGCATGACTTGTTGATCAATCTTAGGTAAAATCATTTGTCTTTGCTTGAATGACTCTCTTATGAAGTCACTGCGTGTGATAGCCCTTACAGAAATGCCGTCCTAACAGCCAACTTCGACACTTACACCCGTTTGCACTAAACTTAAAAATCGCCTAAGTCTTTGCCTAACTACTAACCGGTCAAGTTAACTCGGCACCTGAGTGTAAGTGACGTTTTCGAGCCAGATGCTAAGTTAACTTAACCGGATAGTAGTTAAGCCAAGACTTAGGCGATTCATAAGTTTAGTGCAAACGGGTGTTAATTCCGATAGTTTAATTGGTGGTTGGTTTACTGCACCCACAAATTCTCATTAAATTGATATAAATTAATAAGTATTTCCATCATAAGTGTTTAATTTTCAAACGGAGATAACAGTTTCGCCAACAAACTCGTAGCATCAAACCATGGCTAAGTGCAGTGCCTATGCAAGTGAGTTGAAAACGAAGGAAAATACAATCACGTGTTCTAGACCAACATGTAAGCTCCAATATCATTTGGCTTGTGTTAGCCTTAAAAAAGGAGACCCAACATGGGTTTGCCCTGAGTGCAGATCGAAACAAAAACGTCGCGGTGACAACACCACGCCGACAAAAAGAGACGCTGCTGGTAGCAGTTACCGAGTTCGTCAACATCAACCCCAGGAATCGACTTCCAGAATGCGGTAATGAAGAAGGTTCGAGTGATGTGGTTGCCACTATAAACGCTGAAGTTCAAACTTGCAATCCAAAAACCAGATATACCTGGTTTTTATAAGAAGTCACTGTATCGGTCACCAGGGCGATCGAAAAAAACTTTGCCGAGCTTAGAAACTTTGCAACGCTATGTAACTTTTACGACACCGTCAAAAGTTCTGCCGCCAAACACTTAGTTACCATCAAAAAAGTGCAGTCAGAGAACACCAATCTAACCATCCAACTGAAAATAAGAACAGTGGTCCAGGCTTCAGAACGTCGAAGTAGTGGGAGTTCCTGAGAATGCTGGTGAATCACTGCCAACTATTGTAAATGGCATCGCGAAGCAGCTCAACATAAAGATTAGCCCACAGGAGCTGGACTTCGTCCATCGTATTTAAGCGAAGTGATCAGTAAAGGGAACACCTCGTAATTTAATAATCTGATTCCATAGTCGTTCAAAGAAGGATGAGGTTTTGTGAGCCGCTCGGAAATGTCATGTAGTGTATGAGTCACTTGCCCCTTATTGTACCGCTAGGCATGATTTAATTAGTAGTAAATCAAACATCAAAGACTACACTCGTTTCATTTAAAGCGTCTCCCGGTTCCCACATTGCATGGCGACCCTGCCAGTGCTGCCTATCGGCGGCGCTGCGCAGCTGGTTTATTAATAATTAGGATATTAAAATGCTATAAAAAAAGTGAAATTTAAAACTATATTACTGAACGGACGATTTAAAATATAGTGAAAAAAAAGACAATACTAGTGTAGTGTAATAAAAATAAATAAATACTTATATACTATATAATGATTAAAAATTAAAGTGTAGGTACCCATTTAAATAAAATAAAAAGTAAACTAATTAGATAATTTATGTACTAAAATGCGTGATTGCTGCGTAAAAAAAAACAAATTTAAAGATGAAATTACAAGAATATAGAAAAGTTTAATATGAAGAATAAAAGTACCTATCTATTTAACGAGTAATAATCATGTTGCTGCTATTACCATAACAATTAAAGAGAAGTTCCGTTGCTGCTGTTCAAAGATTAACGAATGATGTTGGAAGAATCAGAAAGTATTGTGGAAAACTTGAGCTGGGCGCTGGGAGATGCAGGTGTCGGTTGTGGATGGAGCCGCGTAAAAACGGCCCAGTTTTCCAACATTTCAATGGAACGTTGTAAACTTAATTTTGCGTTAGAAACTCTTTTAAATAGTATTTGTTCAAAAAGTTAATATAAAATCAATAGTGTGTAAGTTTGTTGACACTGATAAAGGTTTTGAAAGTTGTCTATTGAATATAAATTGTATTAATTAAAAATATTATTGAGCAAAGCACTTTATAATTTTTGGGACAACATTTTCTTTTAATATATTGTTAAAGATATAATTAATTAGTACAATTATGTTAAAGCGGGTTTTAAGATCTAGTGATTTATAGTTAATTAACTTGATTGTTATTGAATTGTGGCTAAAATAGTTATCTTAATATTTCTTATAAGTTAAATGCAGACTCGAGTCTGTCTGTCTGTTAGTAGAAATAGGTAGTGTGCTAAAGATGATTTTATAATATGTGTGTTAGAAAAAAAAGTAACTGTATTATGGTTTTGTAACAGTTGTTGACGATACTATAAAATGAACTAGATTTGATAAACAAGAATTCAGAAACTTTGAATAATGGTGGCACTACTTCAAAAAATAATTATTGTTTTCATTGATAAAAAAATGTGTTTTTTTTTCTTATACAGTGAAGTAAAATAAACACAAATGTTGAAAAAAAATCCACGAGCAGGATTTGAACCTGCATCCTTCTGACATACGGGGTCAGGTGCTCTCCCAATTGAGCTATCGTGGTTCTAACCAGCCCGCCGAAATTATTCAACACTATTTACTTTTTACTTTGAAAGCCAAAGGCGCCTATTCAATGTCAACAACTACCGTCATCAACCGGACTATAAGAAAAATAAGTTTTCAAAGAATTAAACGTATAATCGAAAATAGATGTAAAGAGATAAAGAAGCGTAATTAAAGAGATAAAATGTCTTAATGAGATAAAAGAACAAAAAGAATAAAATAAAAAAAAATCAAAATTCAAAATCATTTATTCAGTTTAGGCTACAAGTAGCTCTTGTGAATGTCACTATCCCATCGGTTCGTAAGTCTACTCTGGGCGGGAGATCTTGTACTGAGAAGAACCGGCAAGAAACTCAGCAAGTGTCCAACTCTTTTCTCCCTTACAGCGTCAAAAATATTGGAAAATGCCCTATCATAGCAGGACACTTTCCATTACAAATAAACACAAAAATATATATATATAAGACAACCACAACATGTAAAAAAACAATAAAAAATGTAAGTTATAAATTTACATCAGATAATTATGTAAAAGTTTCAATTTCCACAATGTCATACAGCACCACTACAGTACTCTAGTAAAAGTCAAAAATTGTTTAGGTAAAACAAAGTCAAACTATAATTAATAATACTAAAAATAAGATAAGTATGCAAGAGCAGACCAGACCGTTACCGGCCGGCCCAAATAATAATGAAAGTACCTAATGTGTTATAATTATGAAAAAGTGTACCGATACATAAAGTGATGACTAAAAGTCTAAGTACTTAAATAAATATAAAATTGTAGGAAGCGGATAGTAGGGTAGAACGTCGCAGTGAACAGAACGTCGCATTAGAATGCCACATTGAGGAAGGCCAAAGGGAAGATCTTCCTCCGAGCTGGGTGGTATAGCTCGGGGACCGAGGTCCAACGGATGTTGGTAGGAGGTGCTATATATAGCGAAGGAGATGGTGTAACTTCGCTTCCGCGATGCAGACTTCCCATACTATTTTACGTCGTGGTATGGCGACGTCGTTGATTTGCGTCTGTGGCGCCATCTGTTGACACGGTTGAGAAGGTGTTTGTTTCGTGTCGAAAATTGTGCGGCGTATGCGGTAGATGGAGCCGCCACAAAATAAAATATGAGAAAGTCGAATAAATAAATACGTGTGCACACGGTAATATAATGATATGATATGATATAATGACACGATAATTAAAATGAAAATGTCGAAGTAATGAAACCATGTAAGGTACCTTAGTAATAACTTTAAATAACGAAAGTAAAAAACTAAAATAGGATTTGACTAGTTGTAAAATAGAGAGTTTTACCTAAAAATAAAACTTACCTATTATTTTTTATTCAATATCCGGAATCCATCTTGAGTCAAGCACCTGTCTTTCTACCTTTAAGTCAGCGTTTCCGGCTCCTTTCCGTTAATGGCGCCCTCTATAGTGTCAGTTTGGTACTACTAACATGGCGCGCGTGCACCGGGTTGAGATTGAGACTTGTTATTATGACACTCATGATGCACCAGGTAGGCCTTACCTGGATTCCGGATATTGAATAAAAAATAATAGGTAAGTTTTATTTTTAGGTAAAACTCTCTATTATTTGTTTAGTATCAATATCCGGAATCCATCTTGAGTGATGTGTTTGTTATCACCTGGTGCCAATAATTTAAGTTATTGACGCTATAATGTGTAAGAAATTAGTATGAGGAAATGCAATAATAGGTTTTATTCGCAATGTTAGTACTTTATTGTTGTACTAGGTATTACATATTTACTAATTCACACACAAAATAATAAAATTGTAAATTGATTTAAGTTACCATAAATTATCACTAAAAATCATCATAATTTACCCATTCACTGCATCAAAGTAATTTGATAAAGATACTGATTGTATATTTTGATTTTCATTAATTAATTCTCTTTGATAATAATATCGAAAAGTATGTACAGATTTCCAATTACCAATAGCAAGTATTTTATCTAAAGAAAAATTTTCTAGCCTATTTAAGGAAGCTACTGCGGAACGTACTGAACCGGGAGGAGCCTCTATATCAGCATCCTTCAAAAGGGATTTCACCCAGCCACCAATCACAGTTCTACTGGCGGGTTTGACGTCACCGCGTGCTGTTATAAACAAGTTATTAATATTTTGTCTACGACTTAAAGATAATTTCAATAATTGTCTTATCCAAAAAATAATATTTAAGCTTTTATCTGGATGTTCTCTAAGCCTCCAGCCTGACTGACGGTGATTTACATTGTCAGTTTTCGATCCAAAAGCTGGCCATAATACAATACAAGAATTTTCGTCAACCAGACTACTGCTATCAATGCGTAACAGGGTAAGGTCGTGTACTCTTCTACCTGAAGCTAGTAATAATAAAGTAGCTGTATGTCTAGAAACTTGATAAAGATTGTTTTCGTCTGGGCTATACGCACTGAGATACTGTAGTAACAACTTAGGATTCCAAATGGGTGGCTTTATAGGTTTGATGCGGGCAACTGATATTGCTTTAAGCATATGTTTTATAAAGAAATTTGAAGAGAGATCTACGTTAGAATTTAAGTGAGTAAATGTTGTAATTACAGATTTGTGTACTAAAATAGTCTTATAAGCTAGGCCTACGTCACAATGTAGATAAGCAAGATAACGTGCTACTTGATCAGCATTAGGATGTGTAAAGTTTATAGAATGTGAATCACACCACTTCCTCCATCTTGTCCATGCAGGTTTGTAGGTCTTCATCGTAGAGGGGCGCCAGCCTGACATTAGTAGGTCTTGCTCCTGGTCCGTCCACTCAGTCAATATATCTTTCCACCCGAAATCAACCATGCTTCTAAGTGCAGATCTTGATTCTCCGGCGGATGCACACCTGTTCGCGTGTCTATTAGAGTTTGAGCTAAGTCTGGAATTAAATAAGGGGGCCGTAGGGCTCGACGTTGAACATCTACTTGCCAAAACACTTTGTTCCATTTTGGTGCAATTAGAATGTACCGTCCGCATGCTTGGTTCAGGTGACTGAGAACTCTGGGAATCAGATTCGGAGGAGGAAATAACCACGCCAGTCCGTAGCTCCACTGGTGACAAAAAGCGTTGTGATGTTGTGCTTGCTGATCTTGTACATCCATCGAGACATACTTCGTTATTACATGAGCCGTCTTTGACGCAAACAGGTCCATTTCCGGAACGCCCCACATTTGAAAAATATTTGTCGTTGCCGCTGCAGTGAGATGCCACTCGGGACAAGTCTTCTGGCGTGATAGAGCGTCCACTTCGACGTTGAATCTTCCTGGAAAGTACTGAGCAAAAAGATGCACGTTTAGTTGGTCTAAAATCGCAAGAAGCTGTCGAGTTTGTTCGAGGAGTTTCTTCGATTTTGTGCCGCCTTCTTTGTTGATGTAGGACACTACCGTTCGATTGTCCGTCTGTAGGAGTACTTGCCCGTTTTTTAGCTGATGTTGTTCGTGAAATATTGCTGCGTATACGGCGAACATTTCTTTTCTGTTGGCGTGCCACGACATCTGTTGCACGGTCCATGTACCCGCAATGGATTGGTCGTTGATCTGAGCGCCCCAGCCGATATCGGACGCGTCTGTAGTCAAAAGATGGGTCACAGCATTCGTGTGTATCGGCATGCACACTCCTATTGAATTGTACCACCATTCTATGTCGGTTAGAACTGGTTGCGGAATGTTGACTTGGCGGTAAGGGTGACTCTGTGACAACTGTCGGCTGAAGACTTGCAGCTTTCGGCAGTGAAGTTGACCCCGTTTGGTCACGAAAGTCGCAAAGTTGAGTCTCCCCATTAGTCGCTATGTCGTCGCGCATTTGCTCTCTCGACTGGTTTGCAAGCAAAAAATCGTCTAAATAGACCACACACCTGATACCCTGACTTCTCAGCAGCTCGGCGACCCAGTTGGTCAGAGTAGCGAATGTTCTTGGGGCCGATGCGAGTCCAAACGGTAAGCACGTCATCTGAAGCAGTTGGTGGCGATTCAGATCGTGGTGGTAGTTGAGCCTTAAAAATCGGCGATGCTGCTGAGCAATTGGTACGTGAAAGTACGCCTGACTTAGGTCCATTTTCGCCATCCAGTCTTGGTCCTGCAGAAACGATGGTACCCGAAAATGGTTGAAAAGTCGAAATGGTTTCGTTATAACGAATCTGTTCAGCTGTTTTAAGTTGAAGATCGGCTGATGGCTGCCGCCTGGTTTGGGTACCAAAAAGAATGTCGAGAGGTAACTGGGGCTGGGATCTGCTGGTTCGAGTATTCCTGATTCTAGCATATTTTCGATTTGAGCAGTCATATGAGGAGTAGTTTTGGTTCCGTAACTCTGCATTGCAATAGAATTCGGTAATATCAGTGGTGGTTTTAGCCTGAACGGAATACGTGTCCCGTTTAATAATTTGCAAATTTGTTTTGGTGCACCCAAGTTTTCAAATTCAAATTCAAATTCAAAAATCATTTATTCAGTTTAGGCTACAAGTAGCTCTTATGAATGTCGCTATGCCATCGGTTCGTAAGTCTACTCTGGGCGGGAGATCTTGCACTGAGAAGAACCGGCAAGAAACTCAGCAAGTGTCCAGCTCTTTTCTCCCTTACAGCGTCAAAAAAAATAAAAATTGAAAAATGCCCTATCATAGCAGGACACTTTCCATTACAAATAAACACAAAAAAATATAGAAGACAACCACAACATGTAAAAAAAAAAACAAAAAAAATAAACAAATCTAATATATCAAATTTACATCTGGTATAAGTTAAATTTCCACAATGTCATACAGTACCACTACAGTACTCTAATAAAAGTCAAAAATTGTTTAAAAAAAACAAAGTCAAACTATAGTAATTAATACTAACAATAAGATAAGTATGCAAGAGCAGACCAGCCTCCACAGGCGGCACCCGTTCACGAGTATGACATATGAATCAGCCATCGCTTCGCTCAACCATATTTTAGGGAACGTAACGACCCGACGCACACGCCACCACCGCAGAGACAATAAAGAGAGCATGACAAACTCAAGATACTTTAAATAAAAACTTAATGATCTATTTAACGCAACGCTGTTTGTTATCTGTAGGACACTGTTCAAAACTATCATATCAGTATAAAAATTATATAAATTAATTTTACTATGTATATTGATACAAATAGAGTATAATGTGTTTTTTATTACAACCAGGCTGTTTTATCATCTAATTATTCTTTGACTTTAATAATAACCTTTTATAAAAAAGTGTAACTACTTACAATGTGAAATAACATGTGCAGGCGAGCAGACTAAGATGACCACACATTCTTATCATTAAAATAATCATCAATTTTATAGTAACCTTTTTTTGCTCCAGACATTTTGAAATCGTTTTAGACAGCCGCCGTGAAATATCTGGTAGTCATTCACGACGCTTAGTTTTAAAGGAAGAGTTAGATCGCAACTTTTTTCCTTTTTGCTTACTATTTCCTGGGTTTTCTGGAATTTTCCTTTTGGATGGTCGAGGCGCATGCCTTTTTGAAGAATTCGTTCGACGAAAAAAGGTATCATCAACTTGCTTACTTGTTGATGGCTTTTGGTTTCGATAGAAATTTTCTTTTGTTTGCGATCGAACCATAGGTTGTAATGTAGTAACTAATTTATCCGCCCCCCCAATTTTTTGAAGATAGTTTTGAACTAAATTATCATTAAATAGTGTTTCCTCACTGGGTGGAATTTTGTACAAAACATCTCGATGAAATTCCTCTGGTATTTGACGCAAGAGTGTATCTCTTCTTGAAGTAATGCAATCCGCACGTCTACCACACACTATTTGCAATAAATCATCGGTCACCTTACTGTACGAAGACTCTTCAGAAAATAAATACTCGATTTTGTCGAACAATGTATTAGGAGTCAATGTCTGTTTAGACTCGTTGGCCCAATCTACTAACGTTTGTAAGGTTTTATGTAATTCTTCTTTTTGTGAAAGTAAAGCGTTTGTTAACCCGGCAAACGAACGTTCTAGCAAATATGAGCGAGGATCATCACGTAACGTTGCAGCCTCAAACCGTTTTAATGAGTCATTAACATTTAATTCCACGAAACCGGGGGTAGCTAAATACTTTTTCTGAGCATCCGTAAACCGAACTGCATACCAATCGTCACATTGGAATCGTTGCAATTCTATTAATTTTTTAACATAATTTTCGTTAGCGCGTGCATAAAGCGGATCTTTAACAATAGTACTTGGATCAGACAAATTGAGTTGATTTATCTGCGACACGTTTACAGTAGGCCGACGTAAGTTGAGGTCATTCGAATCAACCGCTATTTGAACATCTTCCTTACTAGAGTTCGAAACTTCGTTATTTTTTGAAATCATATTGGTCAAAAAAGCCACTTGTTGCGACAAGAATTCAAAATGTGCATAACTCACGGTTTGATCAACTTTCCTTGACTTTGATCTCCTTGGGCACCTGCTACTGCCGCTGGATGAATCACTGCTATTCGAACCCGATGATTGAGAACGGTTACGTTTTTTCGAGGCAGTATTTTCTTCATTTGCACCATCGGGATTTACGTTCTCCATATTTTAAATTATCTTTCGGAAAGGAACTAATAATTTACTTATATTGCAAAATTAATTGAATAAATTTTTAAATTTAAGGTTATTAAACGTTTTTTGCAACTGACTTATGAATGGCGCGAAAAACGACGCTATAATGACAAGTCTCAATCTCAACCCGGTGCACGCGCGCCATGTTAGTAGTACCAAACTGACACTATAGAGGGCGCCATTAACGGAAAGGAGCCGGAAACGCTGACTTAAAGGTAGAAAGACAGGTGCTTGACTCAAGATGGATTCCGGATATTGATACTAAACAAATAATACAAGGTTATATCAAAGAAAAATAGAATTGTAACATTATGATAAATAAATAGGTAAGAAAATGGATTAGTTAGATGGATTGGTAATGGAAAAGTTAACTAGTTAGAAAGTACTTTTAAAACAAATGTGAAATGTTAAGTGGTTTTATTTGTTAGGATAGGATATAAACAAAAGCTACTTTTGAGACAATTTTAGAAAAATATAGTAAAGTTTACATTGTTCGTCAACAACTGCGTAGATTAGATTAAATAAATTGTAATTTGCGGTTCAATACTAATAGTTATTTAGAAGAGTATCTACTCGTATACAAGTAGAATAAGAATAGAATAACTATATTGGTAAAATGTAGGTTAGAAAAAAAATCTTTATGTTCTTTGATTTTTTGGATTGTGGGACAAATGCAAAAAAAATGTACATTTCTGAATGCGTGAACGTCCTATTATTTGTTTAGTATCAATATCCGGAATCCATCTTGAGTCAAGCACCTGTCTTTCTGCCTTTAAGTCAGCGTTTCCGGTTCCTTTCCGATAATGGCGCCCTCTATAGTGTCAGCTTGGTACTACTTACATGGCGCGCGTGCACCGGGTTGAGATTGAGACTTGTCATTATAGCGTCGTTTTTCGCGCCATTCATATGTCAGTTCAGTTGCAAAAAACGTTTAAAACCTTAAATTTAAAAATTTATTCAATTAGTTTTGCAATATAAGTAATTATTAGTTCCTTTCCGAAAGATAAGTTAAAATATGGAGAACGCAAATCCCGATGGTGCAAATGAAGAAAATACTGCTTCGAAAAAACGTAACCGTCCTTAATCATCTGGTTTGAATAGCAGTGATTCATCCAGCGGCAGTAGCAGGTGCACTAGGAGATCAAAGTCAAGGAAAGTTGACCAAACCGTGAGTTATGCACATTTTGAATTCTTGTCGCAACAAGTGGTTTTATTTTTTTGACAAATATGATTTCAAAAAATAACGAAGTTTCGAACAGTAAGGAAGATGTTTAAATAGCGGTTGATTCGAATGATCTTAACTTACGTCGGCCTACTGTAAACGTGTCGCAGATAAATCAACTCAATTTGTCTGATCCAAGTACTACTGTTAAAGATTTGCCTGCGTGCTTTATGCACGCGCTAACAAAAATTATGTTAAAAAAAAAATAATAAAGATAATAATAATAGAATTACAACGATTTAAATGTGACGATTGATATGCAGTTCGGTTTACGGACGCTCAGAAAAAGTATTCAGCTACCCCCGGTTTCGTGGTATTAAATGTTAATGACTCATTAAAACGGTTTGAGGCTGCAACGTTACGTGATGATCCTCGCTCATATTTGCTGGAACGTTCGTTTGCCGGGTTAACAAACTCTTTAATTTCACAAAAAGAACCTTACAAACGTTAGTAGATTGGACCAACGAGTCTAAACAGACATTGACTCCTAATACATTTTTCAACATATTTATTTTCTAAAGAGTCTTCGTACAGTAAGGTGACCGATGATTTATTGCAAATAGTGTGTGGTAGACGTGCGGATTGCATTACTTCATGTGTACACTTTTGCGTCAAATACCAGATAAATTTCATCGGGATGTTTTGTATAAAATTCCACCCAGTGAGGAAACACTATTTGATGATAATTTAGTTCAAAACTACCTTAAAAAAATTGGGGGGGGGGCGGATAAATTAGTTACTACATTACAACCTATGGCTCGATCGCAAACAAAAGATAATTTCTATCAAAACCAAAAGCCATCATAGCCAAATAGTAAGCAAAAAGGAAAAAAGTTGCGACCTAACTCTTCATTTAAAAAGAAGCGTCGTGAAGGACTACCAGATATTTCACGGCGGCTGTCTAAAACGATTTCAAAATGTCTGGAGCAACTTGGGTGTACTAAAACAAATTTGCAAATTATTAAACGGGACACGTATTTCGTTCAGGCTAAAATTACCACTGATATTTCCGAATTCTATTGCAATGCAGAGTTACAGAACCAAAACTACTCCTCATATGACTGCTCAAATCGAAAATGTGCTAGAATCAGGAATACTCGAAACAGCAGATCCCAGCCCCAGTTACCTCTCGACATTCTTTCTGGTACCCAAACCAGACGGCAGCCATTGGCCGATCTTCAACTTAAAACAGCTGAACAGATTCGTTATAACGAAAAGATTTCGACTTTTCAACCTCAGGACCTAAGTCAGGCATATTTTCACGTACCTATTGCTCAGCAGCATCGCCGGTTTTTAAGGCTCAACTATCACCACGATCTGAATCGCCACCAACTGCTTCAGATGACGTGCTTACCGTTTGGACTCGCATCGGCCCCAAGAACATTCGCTACTCTGACCAACTGGGTCGCCGAGCTGCTGAGAAGTCAAGGTATCAGGAGTGTCGAAAACAAATTACAAAAAGTCTGTTCTACTCCGACGCAATGCCTCGAGTTCCTCGGCATAACATGGGACACATAACGCAACGCAATGTCCTTGTCGGAGTCGAAGTGCCTATCGCTACGCAAAGCACTTCAGGAACAGCTCAGAAAAGGAAAGTGGTCCCTAAAACAGTATCAAACGCTAATGGGGAGACTCAACTTTGCGACTTTCGTGACCAAACGGGGTCGACTTCACTGCCGAACGCTGCAAGTCTTCAGCCGACAGTTGTCACAGAGTCACCCTTACCGCCAAGTCAACATTCCGCAACCAGTTCTGACCGACATAGAATGGTGGTACAATTCAATAGGAGTGTGCATGCCGATACACACGAATGCTGTGACCCATCTTTTGACTACAGACGCGTCCGATATCGGCTGGGGCGCTCAGATCAACGACCAATCCACTGCGGGTACATGGACCGAGCAACAGATGTCATGGCACGACTACAGAAAAGAAATGTTCGTCGTGTACACACGGCGGCGGATCAACCTGCCCAGACCTGTCAAGTTTCTCCAATGAATATTGATTCTTATATTTAAATAATAAAGTTCAAAATTGATTGTAGAAATTTGGCGGTTTTGGGTGGGTTGATCTGCCGCCGTGTGTACGCAAAACCAATATTTCACGAACAAATCAGCTAAAAAACGGGCAAGTACTCCTACAGACGAATAACCGAACGGTAATGTCCTACATCAACAAAGAAGGCGGCACGAAATCGAACAAACTCGACAGTCTTGCGATTTTAGACCAACTAAACGTGCATCTTCTTGCTCAGTACTTTCCAGGAAGATTCAACGTCGAAGTGGATGCTCTATCACGCCAGAAGACTTGTCCCGAGTGGCATCTCACTGCAGCGGCAACGCAAATATTTTTCAAATGTGGGGCATTCCGGAAATGGACCTGTTTGCGTCAAAGACGGCTCATGTAATACCGAAGTATATCTCGATGGATGTACAAGATCAGCAAGCACAACATCACAACGCGTTTTGTCACCAGTGGAGCTACGGACTGGCGTGGTTATTTCCTCCTCCGAATCTGATTCCCAGAGTTCTCAGTCACCTGAACCAAGCATGCGGACGGTACATTCTAATTGCACCGACATGGAACAAAGTGTTTTGGCAAGTAGATGTTCAACGCCGAGCCCTACGGCCCCCTTATTTAATTCCAGACTTAGCTCAAGCTCTAATAGACACGCGAACAGGTGTGCATCCTCCGAAGATTCAAGATCTGCACTTAGAAGCATGGTTGATTTCGGGTGGAAAGATATGTTGACTGAGTGGACTGACCAGGAGCAATAACTACTAATGTCAGGCTGGCGCCCCTCTACGATGAAGACCTACAAACCTGCATGGACAAGATGGAGGAAGTGGTGTGATTCACATTCTATAAACTTTACACACCCTAATGCTGATCAAGTAGCACGTTATCTTGCTTATCTACATTGTGACGTAGGCCTAGCTTATAAGACTATTTTAGTACACAAACCTGTAATTACAACATTTACTCACTTAAATTCTAACGTAGATCTTCCCTCAAATTTCTTTATAAAACATATGCATAAAGCAATATCAGTTGCCCGCATCAAACCTATAAAGTCACCCATTTTGAATCCTAAGTTGTTACTACAGTATCTCAGTGCGTATAGCCCAGACGAAAACAATCTTTATCAAGTTTCTAGATATACAGCTACTTTATTATTACTAGCTTCAGGTAGAAGAGTACACGACCTTACCCTGTTACGCATTGATAGCAGTGACGAAAATTCTTGTATTTTATTATGGCCAGCTTTTGGAACGAAAACTGACAACGTAAATCACCGTTATTCAGGCTGGAGGCTTAGAGAACATCCAGATAAAAGCTTAAATATATTTTTTTTTTGAATAAGACAATTATTGAAACTATCTTTAAGTCGTAGACAAAATATTAATAACTTGTTTATAACAGCACGCAGTGACGTCAAACCCGCCAGTAGAACTGTGATTGGTGGCTCGGTAAAATCCCTTTTTGAAGGATGCTGATATAGAGGCTCCTCCCGGTTCAGTACGTACCGCAGTAGCTTCCTTAAATTGGCTAGAATTTTTTTTTTTTAGATAAAATACTTGCTACTGGTAATTGGAAATCTGTACATACTTTTCGATATTATTATAAAAGTGAATTAATTAATGAAAATCAATGTAATATACAATCAGTATCTTTATCAAATTACTTTGATGCAGTTAATGGGTAAATTATGATGATTTTTAGTGATAATTTATGGTAACTGAAATTAATTTACAATTTTATTATTTTGTGTGTGAATTAGTAAATATGTAATACCTAGTACAACAATAAAGTACTAACATTGCGAATAAAACCTATTATTGCATTTCCTCATACTAATTTCTTACACATTATAGCGTCAATAACTTAAATTATTGGCACCAGGTGATAACAAACACATCACTCAAGATGGATTCCGGATATAGATACTAAACAAATAATAGAGAGTTTTACCTAAAAATAAAACTTACCTATTATTTTTTATTCAATATCCGGAATCCAGGTAAGGCCTACCTGGTGCATCATGAGTGCCATAATGACAAGTCTCAATCTCAACCCGGTGCACGCGCGCCATGTAAGTAGTACCAAGCTGACACTATAGAGGGCGCCATTATCGGAAAGGAACCGGAAACGCTGACTTAAAGGCAGAAAGACAGGTGCTTGACTCAAGATGGATTCCGGATATTGAATAAAAAATAATAGGTAAGTTTTATTTTTAGGTAAAACTCTCTATTAGAATAAACGTTCAATACATAACTTCTTTTCATATATTTTTTTAAATACGTATACAAAATTACATTATAACAATAATAACAAGAAATAAATAATATTTTTCCGATAAATCAATTAAATAAAAATCAAATCATCAGGATACGTTTAGTTTTCTTCATACAAGTACGCGTGTCCTTCTCGTCCGTGTTCAGCTTTGTGTATGGGGAAAAAATACAGGTGAGTGATTTTATACTGTTAAATATTTTTAGTTATTTAAAGAATACTACATACATTTTAATACTTTAAACAATAAATCAGGCCTCTCTATTAAAAACTGTTTTAAATATCATTTTTAAAGCCGTCCGTAACTTCTTTCATATTTGTTATTCAGCTTTGTTTATTGTTATTTAGTAGAAAAATAAGTTTTTACCTGGCAAAACTAAAATCATAAATAACGTCTGTAGGTGGCGCTAGATCTGCACGACGGCCATTTTAATGGAGTTCTGGTTAGACGGTCTACAAAAATTTTACTAAATTTAGAAACATATGAACAGTTTGATTCAAAGACATCTCTTAGTATTTTTCACACATTTTAGGTTGTACACACGAGTGTTTTGTTCCTTTTTGTTACGAATTTGTTACATTTCTTTGTAACGTAACAAATATGAAGTAAAGTCGCACTCACATTGTTATAGTTGACTTGGATTACTAAAGTTAAAATATTATGATCACAGTTAATTTTAAAGTTGATTTACAAAAAAAATGTTAAGTAAGTCGAAAGTAATACAAACTAGACTTGCTGCCATTCTTTATTAAAATAATCAATCAAGATACTGCTTTTTACTCATTAACAAATTTACCTTTCAAATATAATGCACAACATGAACTAGTCCTTATAGTTCATCTTTGTTATTTTTTTGTAACATCAAGTTATTTTCATCTTTGTTTCCTATTTGTTATATGTACAATTTTTTTGCATTTGTCCCTTGTATATTTTCTAAAATGTCCCTACATTGCAGTCATGGTTTAACCTCAAAAGATATTGGAACGCAGGGTGAGTTAAGTAAGATTTACAAAAATGAGCATTTGTCTGTACATAACAAGCAGTTATTAAAAAATTGCAAAACATAAGCTAAAGATTGTGGTTGGTTATAAATTTGTTTGGACATAAAACTGCCGTATCTATACAAGAAAGGCAAAAAACGCACTGTACATTCTAATATCCTGCGAGGAAAATTTAAAAAAAATATTGTAATAGTTTATTTTATTCTAATAACAAAAATCATAAAATGTAGGTATTAAACTAAATGTATCAACAATAATAATAATAATAATAAATCAAAAATAAATAAAAACAACCACTGCTCAATCAAATAACCCTCCCCGCGCCATTCCAGGTGCAAAGGTGCCCAACACACTTGCCGCGTTTCCGCGTTGAACAGCGCTAAACAACCTTTGCATCAGAAATGACTCGGAGCGAGGGTCAAGACCCCTCTCTCGTAGACGGCGCCCCACTTCCCTGAAAAACAGTTTGGCCTCTGAACCCCAACAACCAGTTGTTTCTACCGCAAGAAGTACAAACAAGTAGTTTGCGAGTACCGAATACTTCTCATGTTTTATTTGAGCTGCAATAATTCAGTATCAAGGTCAACGACCCCAGCTGCTGTTGCCAGGAAGGCCGGCAGACTTACGTCCCTTGCACGCCGTAAGCCTAAACCACCATTCCGAATGGGAAGAGAAGCGAGGTCTCATTGATCAGTATTAAGGGAGACATTCAGCAAACACTCAACAGTCTCCTTCAACACTGAGTCAAAGGAATCAATGTGCGTGGGGCATAGCCAAGTCGGAACGGTGCTCAAAAAATAGTTGAACTTGGAAACTGCAAAGCAAAACCTCAGCAAGAAAAATATATTATTGTACATGAGTACACTGATGTCAATTTTACCATAATAAATCATAATTCTATTGTTTTATATACTTATTATGTCGCTTGATAACAACAGTGCCTACTTACCCCAACAATACATTTCATAAAAACAATTATCTACACTATACATAACACCCCTACGCTCGTTTTGAATTATCGCGGTTATCGCAGTAAACTAACATTTTTAGTCCACGACAATTTGATTGCTTGTTAACTTATTTTTATTATTACTATTTTTAAAAATAAAGTCCCGGAAATTACAAAATATAAATATAAATACATATCATTACTGTATACAAAAGTACTAAAAAAAGGCGAGTGCAATATTGTTAATAATTTAATTTTCTGTTTGAGGCCTCAGATCAAAAACAATAGATTTCTAGAATAACATTCTTAACCCGGATAACGATATCATTTTAAGTAGTCACCAGAGACTTGGCTTAATGATAGTGTTTTGAACTCTGAGTTATCGAATGGTAGGTATGAGGTATTCCGTCGCGACCGCTGGTCGAACGGAGGTGGTGTTATGATGCTGTCGACTGAATGCGCAAGCGCGCACGGAATGGCAGCGCGATGATATCGAGTGCTTGTGGGTTACGGTGGACGGGCGAACAATAGGCTCACAGCATAACTTGCATAAAGCGCCGGCTTACATGGCGCCGGCTTACATGGCGCTGGCTTACATGGCGCCGGCTTACATGGCGCCGGCTTACATAGCGCCAGACCGGGCGTTGCCTTCTCGTTTAAATAGCTGTCGACAATATTGTTGTCTGATGTTGCCGTGTCGCTTAGGGATGATTTGTTCGTATTGGCTGGTGATTTTAATTTGTACAACATTGTATGGGGCCCTTCTGGGCCTACACTTTTTTTTTTTTTTTACTGCTGATTGCCGAGGGGCATTTTCAGCTTCACCGGGCTTGTTTTAGGGGCGGCGAGGTACGTAAAGCGTACCTCAAGCCGTGTTGAAACGAATCACCTTCGGAGGATTTCTAGAGGGGAACGGCATCGCACACTTAAAAGTGCGCGTCCCCGTGCCCTTCCAGAGTCTCCGAAGGGTTCGGATCGGATCGGGGAGCGGAACCACCCGAGGGCGCCTCTAAAGGCACGGACCTCGGCTCGGGTAGACCGGGCCGTGGAGGAGGAGAGGAGCGCCCAGGCACATGCCTGTGCCTGGCGTAGAGCGCGTGTGAACCGGTTCTTCGTACCCTTGTTCTACGAAAACGGTGTCTTGGGCCTAAATTAGTGTGCATGTTTAGTGTATTCTGTAAATGTGTGCTGTCATTTGGAGGATCGGGCGGGGGGGCGTTTGCAACTGTTATTGGGTCGTCGGGGTCGTGGGTCTACACATTCGAAAAAGGGTTCTATTGAATTGCAGAATGCTGGGATTGATTTAGTAAACCAGTCCTACTTCCTTGGTCTGCATCAAAACAATAATTACCTTTCTAAATACTTTGGATCTATTCTTTTGTAATTTCAATGTGGAGGTTACTGGTTCGGCAGCTGTTTTTTTTCCCGCGATTTCATAGTTGGTTCCTTAGTGAAAGTTGTTTGTATTGATGGGCACTATGACCCCCTTTTGGCTTCGAAAGCTGTTCCCTTACACTCAGTATAGTTTTATTGAATTATTGTTACAAATTAATACGTTTTATGATTATTAAATGATTATCATTGTCTGATTATTAAACATCGACTTTTATTCTAATCAACTTCTGATAAGTACACGCATAGGTCACGGTACTGCTGGAAATTATATACTGCTAGCAGGACTCTCAGTATCTACCGGCAGGGCATAAACTCGTCCTTCTAGAAGAGCTTCCAGCAGGACAAGTCGTCGGGCGATCTATCATTAATTTTTATTAGGACTAAAATAAAACGACTCAAAATTTAAAAAAAACCATCGATTCATTATGTACCCTATCAATATTTTTTCTTTACAATTATAAGGTTTTTCCCCTTCCCCGTGGCCGCTTTAAGGTAGGGACTCAATAGTTGAGGATTCCGGGTGAAGTGCGCTACACCTTCGGCCTTTTCATCAGGTGAGATGAAGGACAAGAGCTTAATCATCATCATCAGCCTACACAAGAGCTGACCCTGAGAGGCTTCAGGTTATATGTTTCTATGCCCATTTCATTTGATCTAGGTAGATCAAGATCAATCGGACTCTTCACACCGAAACAAAAATTGCTTTTTTCAAAGCGAATATTCAAGGTACATTTAAATTTTTCTATGTTAGCCAGGGCAAGGGCAACACTAAGATTTCGCTTTATTTTTTTAATGAATACTGGTGATTAAAAATTACTAATTTATCCCGGGATCCGGGAATCCCGGAAACACTGGATTGCGTTATTCCGGTATTAAAAACCCTTACGCTAATCGACTGTCTATTGACATTCATGTATACCTAATAGGTTGCAGCCGCTTGTTATATTTATCACATTGGGAAATTATAAATAAAAATTGTTCTTATCTTTCAATATTTTTTTATACATAGCATTTTTACAATTAGGAACGGGTATCGGTAACTTAATTATCATAAACTAAGTTAGTAGAATCATAAGACATACACACAACACAATGCAAAAATGCAGACGCTCCATTTGCTCGCTTGAAAGTACAAGTTAAGTTTAAAATAAAACGGAATTATAGTCCAGACGTTCCGCTATGGTCGGCATAAAATCGGCGCGTGTCGCGAGTCTAAGACTTCGAGATCTGCCTACCTACTGAGCTGCCGAAACTGAGACGCATCACCTGAGGAAACCAGGACCATCGCGTGCTGCGAACAGTTCTTGAGTGGCAACTGTGCAATGGAAGATGCAATGAAGGCAGGTCTCCAACAAGGCGGACCGACGATATGGTGAAGGTCGCGGGTAGTCGCTGGATGCGAGCAGCACAATAGTTTTGTGGAGATCCTTGGATAAGGCCTATGGCCAGTATTGGGAGTTTTTCGGCTGAGATAATAATGATGGTGACCAGACGTAAGATAATGATGCTTTTGAACGTTCACCCACAAATTGTTACGAACATAATTATTGCAAAAATTCATAGAAATATTATGTAGCTGGGTAGTTTTAGCTTAAATTACAAGCGTAAACTATTTAGTTAAGAAGGGCCTTAATGTGTTCCGAATAGGAATTAACCTTGGAAACCTTTGATGCAAAAGAGGTACAGGCATAAATGGTTGACCAAGCAACATTGACCTTTGAGAAAAGTCCGTGTTGTAGTTTGATAGTGCGTCGGTAGGTTTTGTGAATTTAGACAAAATATCGTTTACGTGAGAAGGGAGATTAGGCAATTGTAGGTTTGAAATAGTTTTTTGTGTCGTGATCAAATGTGGTTGGAACGGATAGGCATTTTGAATATGTTCACTTGAAGTAAACAAATTTAACCGTTTGATTTGATTGTCCAATTCTCGGGATACATCGAAAGAGCGTTTGTTAGGTAGCAAGTTTTGGAAAGTTACTAAAGGTTTTTCACGACTTGAAAATTTGAAAACTTGCGGTGGTTGCACTGTGTAAAATGATCTGAATACTTGTTTATTCACCACTGGAGTTAATTGGGTGAATGTGCTGTGGCTATCTGAAACAAAAGTCAAAATAAAAGGGAGAACAATGAATAAACAATTAATTTATGTTCTATGAAAGATGAAATACGAGTATACAGGCCAAATACAATGGAATGTTTTTTAACAAAATATTCTTATTTATCTTTGCAAATATCCAGTTTATGGTCAGATTTTTATTTGCGAAATCACGATTATTCTTGATTTTCATAGAACTTTTTTTATACCCTACAGGCCAGTTCTTGACCGCAATCTGACCTGATGGTAAGCGATGATGCGGCAAAGGATGAAGTAGACTTGTAAAGAGATGCCCACCCTTTTCTTGACCTTTTCAAGGTTGAACACGCCTGCCTGCACATCAGACTACCACAAATCGCCATTTTTTTTTCAAAATCCCTGTATAGCCGTACCAGCGCCTTAGCTGTTAAGGATTCCGGGTGAAGTGCGCTTCCACCTTCAGCCTTATCATTACTCAACATCAGGTGAGATAATGGCCAAGTACATACCCGTAAGATTTATATATTAATACGTGAAGCAAAAACTTTGTACCCCTTTTTTACGAAAATTGCGCGGACTGAGGAGTATGAAATTTCGCACACTTATAGTTTATATAGAGAAGGTTATCCGAATGTAAATATTTTTTTTTAAATTATGCATAAAAATCTTAAAAATACATTAAATCAATAAAACAAACATTACACACTACCATGTATTTGACACACACGCATATGTATTTGACACACACGTTATACTCTTTTCAAAAATTTCAAAAATGGAAGAGGAGCGGCCGAAATCTGTCAATGCCAATCCAAACTCACATTATATATTTTTTTATTTTTCATTGCTTAGCATACAATCCGTGCAGCCCTAATAAAATTACGTACGTGTTACGTACGTCGAATTACGTAAGTAAGTAATTATTTATTCAGTGCTTCCATCTATTATTATGTGGCATATGGTTGAGCATGAATTGATGAAATTTGACAATTTTGGATAGGCTGATGTGCAGGCGTCTATACTTATCGATAAACAGACCCGCCGGAAGGAGTTCTACTCTTTAGCTGACGCATCAAGAATGTCAGCTAAGCAAAGCGCAGGGTAAGGTAAAGGTATGATCTCAGCTCGGCTAACATGTAACTTTCTCTCTCAACACTAGTATAAATCTACGTGGCAGTAGATATTTGCATAAACAATTGTGAATACCTTCTTTGTTTACAAACATTCTACATCGAATTTGGCCTGAGTCTTAGAAACTAAACGACATAACATACCAAGAGGAGTGAAATTCTGAACTATTTTCATATTATCTAGAGCAGACTTCAAATTGTCACTTCGATTTTCCTCTTGTCCTCCAGATCTTGCTTTTAAATCTAAAAAATCGTCGCCGAGCATTCTTCTATTTTTTAGGAATCCTAAGTCGTTAGCGCCATCTTTCTTTATGTCATCATGTTGAACGGTTCTTTCTTCACTCTCAAGCGCATCCTCAGCTGACCTTTCTGATTCGTCTTGTTTAGGCATTTTTTCTAAATCACCATCGGCCATGCTGATCTCTATGCTGAACTCTCCTGTTTTTTCAAAGTCATCGCTTTCTTTCAAAACAGAATCTGCTGGGTCCGCACTTTTCTCAATGTTGTCAGCTGACTGACTTTCAACAGTTTTGACAATATCTTCATCTAATGCTGATTTAGCCTCAAGAGTTTCTTCAGCAGCCCTTTCAGTTAGATCATCGTCGCTGCCTGAAGCGCGATCGAAGCGAGTTTCTTGACTTGTGGCAGCTTTTACCAATTTACTATCGTCTGAAGCATCTCTTATTAATTGTGCCGGCTCTGTTTGTGTGTCTTCGATTGCATCTCGACTTTCAACACTTGTTTCCTGCAAAATTAATGTTATTCACACTTATCCTGTTATTATAAATAAAATTTCGAACAGATCTGTTAACTTACTGCTTCATCGGAGGCTATAGATTGCGTAACTAAGAGCACTAATGTTATTATTAAGAAATTCATTCTACGTATCTAAATATCGTTGTTGTCACAGTGGCTCAAAGGTTGGTACTAAATATAAGCACATGAAGGGCAATGCTTATGATTAAGGAGAGCGTGAAATCGATTATAAGAAATTGAGTTGCGTTGGCATCCATATGCCAATACGTAAACGCTGTTTATTTCAATTTTTAACTGCTGATTAATCTTCATGGTTGTTAGTGATAACTCCACGACAATATTGGAAGATATTGATAGCACGTAAACACAATGGGATGTTAATGACGTTGTGTGAAAGAATTTGATTGAATCCTTTTCTATTATCGTGTCGGATATAGGTCATATCAGCACCGCGGCCGCGTAACCAATAGTTGTTCGTTGTCATACTGTTTGTGTTGTCACGGCTTAGAAGAATATAATTGTGTTTGAGCAGCAGTTCTACTGAATTTACTTATCAAACATGGGTGATGGAAAGGTAAATTAAGTATAATTTTATTATGCTAACGATTTGTTGATACACCATTTTGTTGATATAGCCAATCTCTTTGTAAGTTTACAGAGATTCTTTGCTATTATACTTTTTATGTCGTTTCTAACTGACAGTGAAGGAAATACTTTTAATGACATTTTCTATTCAAAAAAGAATACTTGTCATCTATTATCATTGATTATTCCAATCAAAGTTTTTTCGGTGTATTTACTTAATGGTTGTTTAATATTATTTTTATTTAATCTGGGTATTTTCTAGTGACTGGCCAAAATGGTATGTTGTTTTTATGTAGCTGGCATTATTAATATTCACGGTTCATTACAATCTGTGTTGAGAAGTTTTCAATGAGTTAAAGTGAAAATATATTAGGTACGACCAAGGTACGACAATATTAATCTAGAAAGTAAACGTATTTTAAATATCTTCTGATATTATTGGCCTTTTTTCAGCAGGACGTCTTTTTTGTGATGACGATGATGATTATAATTAAAACTTACTGACGTTGTTCCGATAAATTAGTCTGAAACTAAATTACATAATTAAGCAATTGAACATCATACGTACTTATTAGTTTACGGTAGTTTATCAAAATTACCGGTACCATACAATGATTATACTTTAAGCCATACTATTATAAAGGTAGATACATTTTATGCATATGTACCGCACGCATGCATGTACCTACTAATAACCGCAAAAAATGCTTCGAAATTTTTGTTTCTTTTCAAACGCAGCGGCAGCACAGATAAATATTTTTAATTTCAACTAATATTTATTTCATTAAACTATCAAAACAGCTGACCTGGCGGACTTCGTACCGCTTGACAGTTGATATGACAACAAGACAAACAAATTGTCCTTTGCCAGGTGTTGGTTACTTACGCCCCCCCCCCCCTTTTTACCCCCCTTAAAGGCCGAATTTCTAAAATTCCTTTCTTGCAGTGCTCACCTACACTGTAACAAAGGAAGCATGGTGCAAAATTTCAAGTTTCTAATCCTAGTAGGTGGGCTGTGCGTCGAATTATGTCAGTCAGTCTGTCAGTCACTAAGCCAGTTTTTCTTACTATATATTTAGATGTTTAGGCGCTGCGCAAACGTAGACACTTTTGTGTCTTGTGTGGGATACAAGCTACCAGTGAATATGAAATCAGCCCTCCCTGCGCAGACGTAGACACTTTTTGTGTCCAGTTACTTCCACCTGACACTGATACAGCAACTCGGTTTTCTTGTATGGTGTGCCGTGTCGGTAACAAAAAGTGTCTACGTTTGCGCAGCGCCTTAGGGGCGACCTTACAATGTCACTAAAACGTAAGCTAATGGAAATGTGCATTCTCCACACCTGACGTACGGTGATCAGACATGTTCTTTGAGGGCAGCATCGAAGTCTAGGCTAGGCGCAGCATTTTGGGAGTAAAGCGGCAAAACCGCGTCCCAAACACTGAGCTGCACAGCTCTGTGTCTCGCAAGTAAATTGCTATAAACAGTATATTTATACTGTCCCACTGCTCAGCCTCTTTAATTTTTTTTTATACCTAGCACGGCAAATGACTCCATACCACCTGATGTTAAGTAGAAATGGAGTCCAGACGTGAAGACAACTGGTGCAGCGTGAAAACAACGCAGCATCAGTCAAGCTCACTCTGTCGGCCCACAAGGTGCTTCTTCACGCCTCGTTTGAAGGACCCCATATCATAGGAAGAAGGGAAAACGTGTGCTGGTAGACTATTCCATCTTTTGGAGGTGCGACAAAGAAAAGAGTCACCAAATTTCTTTGTGCGCGATGGGATACGTGTGACAGTGAAGCGATGACTCCGGAGAGCAGCACGTGTACTCCTATGGAGGAAGGGAGATGGTGGGATAAGGTCAAACAGTTCTTTAGAGCACTCGCCGTGGTATAAGCGATAGAAAACGCTGAGTGACGCTATATATCTACGCAATTGCAGGGGTTCGAGAGTATTAGTGGTGACCTCTGCATTGCCGATAATGCGTACAGCGCGACGCTGCAATCTGTCTAAGGCATCGAGAAGGTACTTTGCGGAACCGTCCCAGATGTGCGAGCAATACTCCACGCAAGACCGTACCCGAGTCTTGTACAAAAGACACAACTGGTCAGGCGTAAAGAATCGCCGCACTATGTTCAATGTAGTCCTTTTGATTCAGATCACAGCGAATCGTCATACCGAGCATGTTGATATTGCTCTAATTGAAAACAAGTCATCGCTACAATTGATGGGTATTTTGGGCCAAATGCGGGTTGGTGATTACAAAGCCGGGCAATGCATCGAAAAACTCGATTCACTTTGCCCGATCTAATTATTTTAACCTAGGACCTTCAGGTATCGGGCCGAGAGCTTTGCCACTCGGCCACTGAGACGTTTGCTGACGCAAATTGCTGACACAAATTGCTGACACAAATTGCTGAAGCAAGTTGCTGACGTTACTCTTAAATCCGCAAAGCTGAAATGGCACTGGCGTTTCTAGACATCCCTGCCGCATGCTGAGCGAGATGTGGGCGTGGATCTCAACGGAGTAGACTTTATAATGCGATAAGGCGACCATGTAGACCGAGACGTAAATGGCGGGACGACCTTGATAGGTTTAACACTAGAACAGAACGCCCAAGCTTTTGACATTGACATAAAACGTGGTTTTTGATTATTACAAGGTTAGTAAGAGGATTAAAATGACGACTGGTACGAGGCGTTCTAGAAATATCTTGTTATATTTCACTAATATAAACACATTTATGTTTAGAAACTAAGTGTAAGGAGCAATGGGCGAGTGAAACCACCTGTAACTAGTAAAATAGATTTATTGTGCTCAACCTTGCAGCCGTGAGAAATAGGGGAAAAAAAGGGCGAGTGGCGGGCGCGCAGGCCCTTATATGTTGGCGGGCTGTCGCTGTTTGCGGGAAATATAGGAACTACTCGCTACTCGTGATACATTGTCTAGTTTGCTTGCAACATAATTTATTTCCCTTTGACGGTGCCAGATGGTTGTCCTCTTAGATACACTTTTAAGTACTGTTGTGTTTGACCGACTTGGGCGTTCTAGTGTTAAGAAAAATTGGTATGCCGTTGCATTGATAGGGAGATGTGGAAAAAGTGTGGGGAGGCCGTTGCCCAGGAGTGGGATAGTTATGGCTAATATAATAATAATAATAATAAAATTAATAAATTCTTGCTAATAAGCCGATGTAGTGCAGTTGGACCGGGCAAAATCAAAGTCGTTTTTGGTGGGCATCACTATCCCTAATGACGAGAACCTTGTGAAGGCCGAGACTGAGAAACAACGGAAGTACTTGGACCTATTACCACAAAATACATAATCTACTTATTATATGAGGTGATTGAAATAGACTGAGAAACAACGGAAGTACTTGGACCTATTACCACAAAATACATAATCTACTTATTACATGAGGTGATTGAAATGTGGGAGGGAGCTTTCACCGAAATTATCCCGATTGTTATATCAGCATACGGGTTAATCCCAGCCACGTTGGGTAAACATCTGAAAAGGCTGGGATTCGGCGGCGGTTCGCTTCCAGCGAAAATGCAAAAAGCGGTGGTACTTGATACCGCGCGCATTGCCCGCTGATAGATTTCTCTACCTCGTGCCCTGACGCCGCCGGTCGACTGGCTGTTGCCGGACTTAGCAGCCATAGGCGATAGGTATTTTGCCAATGCTGAAGTAATAATAATAATAATTTCATATGAAAATAAATAAATAAATAAACTTTCCTACAATCACACCAATTATCTAGCCCAAGAGAAGCTTCGTTATGAAACTCGTTAAATGGTTACTAGACAACGGATAAACATACTTAAAATACTTAAATACATACCTACTTATCATACATAGAAAAGACGAAGAAAGAAAGCCAGACCCGAGACAATTTAGAAAAACAATAACTTCCAAATTGACCCGACCGGGGATCGAACCCGGGACCTCAGAGATGGCGACACCATGAAAACCGGTGTACAAATCACTCGACCAAGGAGGTCGTCAAAATGATAATAACTATGTAGCGTAATGAAAGCAATAAAGAAAAAGAAATAATAGTGTTTGTTATTTGGCAATCCGTAGAGAAGGCTCGTGTCACAGCAGTGGGGACTTTGAGCTGGTAAGTTGTGATGTGATAGATAGAAATTGTAATTGCATACCTCTTCCATAGGACGAAGGTGGCAGGGGCAACTTTAAACTTATAGCTCGAACAGAAGCAGAAGAGCAAGCTTACAACTTTGTTGAGTACAGGAACGCTTCCAAATCATCAGGGTATGATTTTAAAAATTAACTTACACATAAAATAACGCTTTATTTGTGACTAGCGACCCTCCCCGGCTTCGCACGGGTGCAATGCTCATACACGCAACCGCTATGTCCCTGCATTTTAAATCTGTAATATCTTCGATAATATTAATTTAAATTACATGCCGTAAAGGGCCATATTGATCTATATTAAATGCACAATGTATTTAAGGCATTAAACCTTATCCAATTAATTAATTAATTATTTTAATTAATTAATTTACTTCATAATTTGCTTAATTGGATAAGGTTTAATGCTGTATTGCTTAAAATCGCTTCGTAAATAAGCTATTATTTCTCGTAAAAAGTAAAGGATAAAAAATTATTATTGTGGGTTATCCCTAAGAGATAGACATATACCATCGCGGACTTTTTTGTAGACCTTTTTAAGGTGTACAATACTGTAGTACATTATTTTGATCTATCTCGTAGGGTTCAGCCAGCGTTTGCAATGTAAGCGCAAAAAAATGTGAAACCTCCTAAATTATCAGTGTTTCTCTACTATATTATGCATGTATTTATACATATAAACCTTCCTCTTGAATCACTCTATCTATTAAAGAAAACCGCATCAAAATCCGTTGCTAAGTTTTAAAGATCTAAGCATACAAAAAACATACATAGGGACAGCGGGAAGCGACTTTGTTTTTTACTATGTAGTGATGCAATAAAATGCATGCATAAATTTCCGTTAACGAAGCCGAAATGTATGCAACCATATCGTTTAGGCATAAAGTTCATGATCATTGATGCGCAGGCGTGTGTACATCAAAATAAGTTGTATATTTCAATGGCCTCTATGGTCTAGTGGTTAAACCCACTGATTTAAACCCAGAGGTCCCGGGTTCGATTCCCAGCAAGGGGGTACAAGTTGTGTACTCGTTGGTTGGTTGATTGTTTACTTATTAATTTAATTGGCACAACTCAGAATACGATTCAATACATTCACAACAGCAGGTATTTTACACAAATATAATAAATAAATAAATAAATATCTTTTTCACACCACCTGCTCGACAATGCCTCATTATATATCATGCAAACCTTACTCAAAGTAAATCATTATAGCCCTTGTCTTTTGCCGGGGTGTAATGTTGTACTGAATTTCATTATAACCCGCCGGGCAGTAATGTGATTCTCACTTCTTTTAGTTCTTATTGTTATGCATTTAAAGTCTAATTTCGTCAAAATCGCGCGGCGCGCGGCTGCTGCAGCTGCTGGTGGCCGACGGCGAGGAGGTGGACGGCGGCGCGCGCCGCGCCTCATTTATTTGAAAATCGAACTTATTCGAAAATCGAGCTGGCCACGCCACGGCAAGCCGAACGAAAAAAAATCAATACTTAAAACAAAAGCCGCGAGTATTTCAATACGGTGCAATCAGTATCAGACAAAACTGCAAAAGAAGATAGAATAAAACATTAAGAAAATGTCGAGTGACGAAAGTGATTTAAACTCCGGAGTCCATTAAATTAGACGCCTTAGGTATTGTTAATAACCTACTACCAGAGAAGTCGAAGGAAAAATACTTGAAAGCTTACGACGATTTCCACAAATGGAAAACTGCAAAAGGCGCAAAGTCTGTGTCGGAGTCAGTGCTTCTTGTTTATTTCGAGTATTTATCGTGTACAAAGAAGTCCAGCAGCCTGTGGTGTATCTATTCGATGCTCAGGTTAACAATAAGCATCAAACACGACATTAAGATAAATACATATAGCAAGTTATTGGCATTTTTAAAGAGGAAATCAGATGGTCATCGAGCAAAGAAGTCAAAAGTATTGACAGCGCAAGATGTGGAAACTTTTCTGAATGAGGCTCCTGATCACAGCTTTCTGGCCATGAAAGTAAGTATGAGTACTGCCTACTTTTTAGTTACGTTTCTAGTACCTACCTATAATAGCTCTATAAAATAGTTAATGAATAAAAAGGTATTTAAATGGCACACATTTAAAAAATACACATTCTAAGGTTTTGTCGCAAGCTTTTTTTATAATATAAAGGTCAAAAAATGTAGTAGTGTATCTATCTATTTACTCACAATCCTATTTTTTGTTACAGGTAGCCTTGATTTTTGGAGTGAATGGCGCATGTCGTGGAAATGAACTCGTAAACATAAAAGTCAATGATATCAAAAAACATGCAGATTTATTGCTGATTAACTTACCAGATACCAAAACAAATAGAGAACGTTCGTTCATAGTTCGTGAAGATTATGCAAGAATTGTTGAAAAGTACCAAGCTCTGCGCCCCTCTAATATAAACACCAACAGATTTTTTATCGGTTACAGTAATGGCAAATGCACCAGGCAAGTCATTGGCAAGAATAAAATCAGCGCCATGCCAAAAGAAATTGCAAAATACCTCAAATTGCAAAATCCCGAGCTCTATACGGGTCATTGTTTGAGGAGAACATCGGCAAGTCTGTTGGCAGATTCAGGAGCAGATATGGCCCAGATAAAACATCATGGTGGCTGGAAATCCGATGCAGTAGCGGAGGGCTACATAGAGAATTCCATACAAAACAAAAACAAGATAAGCTGTCGTATTGGTGACAACATTCATCTGAAAACTACGTCCATTATTGATGATCCTTGGAAACCTCTGCCACCACAGCCATCTAGCTCAAAATATATCCCGTCAAGCCCACTGCCTCAAGCACCACCTTCCCCAACCTTTACTGTGCCAAACGACCCTCACACGCAAGGTTCTGATGTATTGGGTGCTGCTACTCAAATAAATTCCACCTCAACTAACATAAGCGTACCAAAAAATATAACCATATCTTTACATAACTGGACTAATGTATCAAACATCAATTTTAATTTTTAATTTACTTTTTATTGTTATTTACTGTGCCAATTATATATAATTAGTAATGAAAATAGTATTTTAATAAATAAAATACTTTTTCTAGTAGCCTTGGTTTTTATTGTCTCGCAAAAGGTGAGAAAAGTAGAGTATACTCCTCAGGGATAAAACTGATTTTGCCTTGGGCGCGCTTAAATCCTTCACTGCTCTCAGGACTCCATTTTAATTCCCTCGCTTCGCTCGGGAATCAACTCAAAACCCCCTCGCTACGCTCGGGAGTTAAATCTGGAGTCCTTCGTTACGCTCAGGATTCAAATATCGCGCCCGTGACATAATACAGTGCTTTATCCCCTTGGTGTACAATCTACTATTGCAGAGTCATCGGATCTGTTGCTCATATTGTCAAGGGGGCGTTGGGCGGTGGTATCCTTGGCGGCCATGTGGCCTACATGAAGGGAGGAGTCTACGCCGCTTTGCCTTTAAGCGTTTTGTTTGGCCTTTACATTGGATTCTGCATGCATGTAAGTATGAAGTTTATAACTAACAAGGTAGATGACCCGACAGACGTTGACCTGACTAAGTTTTATTAAATATATATTTGCATGTAATCGGTCATTCTCCGATTAGCCATTTTTTTGCGCGTCCACGCCCATAATAACCTTTAAATAAAACGAAAATGTTATTCTTATATTTTATAAATCTAATGTTAATCCATGTCTTAGCGTTACCTACACATAAGCAATAAAGAATTATTATTATTATTATTATAAATAAAATTAGGACCTAATTACTAGTATTCTGTCTTTTATAAATTTTTAAACCTCAGTTCTCTAATTACCGTAACGTGTCCACATGCTGACTCTGTGGGGAAATTAGCTGCTCATTTTTAACCGAAAGGAATCAGGGCTGGTTTTATTACATATTTTGAAAGGCGAGGTGTTATTTATGTTATCACAATAAATGTCTGTTTCTAGAACCTCTGTGTAACAAATTGAACAGGTATCTGCATGTCCCGCGTTCAAATATAATAACCGCAACGTTTTCTTAAAATGGGTGTACTTATTAAGTTGATAGTTAGCACATCACTACTGCACCTCTCTCGAGCTCTGTCGTGTGTGCCTCGGCACTGGAGCAGATTAGATCTCTGTTGCGTCGTCAGTATCCTGCTAGTGATACATGTATCTAAATATCTAATTGCCGTATCATTGATTTGCCAATTTTGTAATTGCCGTTCTATTATTTTTACACTTGATTATTGAGCGTATCTTTTTGTAGAGTAATTAAATTTAAACAGTTTTCTGGTTACGAAAGTTACAATATAGGTATCATTATTAAACAACTGTATTATATCGAGATTTTTTAGAAAATGTCTCGTTTTCTAATTTCCATGGTTCTAATTACCGTAGTTTTCTAATTACCATCCTATCAGATCGTTGTAGTTTTTTCAACATAGTATGGTTAACATCGTGAAATATATACATTATATGTATAATTTTATATATATTATTATAAGAGAAATACCAATCACTTACCACATTTATGTCACGCACTGCCTGTAAGATTTTTGGACTATTCAACACAAAAATATTTTTTCAATTGGCACCAGTAGTTCCCGAGATTAGCGCGTTCAACCAAACAAACAAACAAACTCTTCAGCTTTATAATATTAGTATAGTTTATTTCCCTAAGAGACCAAAACCGTTTCCAATTAGTTATTTATTAGTTATTTTTCGTTCTTTTTCTTTATTCATGCAATCATCTGTAGATATAAGTTAGCCCAAATATATATATTCATTTTCATAATTATTCTATTTGTTCATTATTTACTGTTATTTGTTCGTTGGTTACCGTATGTAGGGAATTCGTCATAATTTATATAAAACTGTTATGTTTTTGGATGCATTTGCAGTGGTGGATTGTAGGTCTTCATAGAATTTTTCGATTTTTGTTATGTCTTCTTTTCTATTTGATTCGATAGGCGTATACACCTGGATTATAGACCATACTTGTTCTTCCTCTCCATCTACAGGAAATTGAGTGTTGAGAAGTGCAACCCGTTCGAAAATCCCTGTTAGTTCTTGTATGTTTTTGGCAAGGTTACTTTTTTAACAATGAATCCTACTCCGTATAATCCGGGCGTCTTCCTAATATGGTCTAGTGTTTATTTTCAAGAGTCTTCTATTCTTTCCCCAAATCTTCTCACTTCACTAATTTTATTTCATCCCATTGGATGAACAACTGAACGGAACAACTAGAACAAAAACTGCATTAACTGGAATTAGCATTCTAATTCCAGTTAATGCAGTTGTTCCGTGGTTCCTAGTGATCGACAGTTTATAGTCAAGTTAAAATCCAGTGCACCAAGCTCGTTTTTGTACTGTTTTTTTGTTCAATGTGCATTTTTTTCTCCTGTAACTAACATAAGTGTTTAAGGTCTATTGTAATTACTAACAGTCTATGGAATTATTCAGAAATAAAATTATTCATTATTATTATTCACTTTATTTCTCTTTTCTCTTAGCCTAGGTTTTTTTGTTTTGTTTTATTATTATTATTATTAAAAGCAATTGAGTTTCTTGCATCATTAGTTATAATGTACTTGCAGTTGCTGGTGTCGTCGGCCCAATTGTTGTATAGAAGAACTCATGTGCCAGTCATGTCTTACCCAGACGTTGGTGAAGCCGCCTGCGCCTGTTTCCCTAACCCCAAAGTTGCCAGATTTGCGAAAGTTTTCCGGTAAGGACAATCCTATCCATCCTTATTATCAGTGATCTGTCTTTGCTTCGGAAGGCTGTACTTGCTGGAGCCGCTGGTATCTTCCAGAGGAGCTTTATTCCACGTACCATCAAACTGTGGAATGTGCTGCCAGCCGAGGTTTTCCCATTAAGCTACGACATGGACTCTATTAAAAGGGGTGTAAAGAGGATTTTCTCAGGTCGGGAACACAAAAGCAACATCTTTAATGTTGCTGATTCCTATGGGCGGTGGTGATCGCTCACCATCAGGCGGCCCGCCTGCTCGTTTGCAGACAATATAAATCTGAAATGTCAATATATGTCAATGTCAATATAAAAAAATAAAAAAAACACGTAAAGCTGTTGGTCCCGGCCGTATTAGCAATAGTTAGCAGTCATTATTCATTAACAACCACCAATCAGCCGGCCGCGTGATGGTTTGTGGCCTGTTCTCCCTCTGGTATTTCCATTTCCATTCATAGAGAAGACTCGTGCCCAAGCAGTGGGGATAAAAAGTAAGCTGGTGGTATTAGTGATTAAATTGGTTGGTAGGTAGACCATAACTCTTCACAATATTTGTTAAAAGGTCCGGGTCTAGACCCATCTCTAGTTGGGACTGGAAATACTGAGTTAAGCTTGAGCGGAATCTCGGAACAGCGGGGCTCGGAGTGTTCTGAGCTGTTCCGAAATCCGTGCTCGTGAGAGGTTGTCTATGTGTGCGACGCTCGAGCGTGTTTATGTGAGGTTTGTCTTCTGTAGTCAGTCAGTTTAGTACTGATTTTGTGCTAGAATAAGTCAAAAGCAGAAGGGGGTAAAAGTCATAAGTCAGTTTTTTGTTAACTAATTTCATAAATGTTAAGTTAAAATTTTTTTTTGTTTTGTTTATGTAATTTTTAACGCAAATTTTGTTGCGAACAAATTACAAAAACACAAATGTTGAAAAAATTTCCACGAGCAGGATTTGAACCTGCACCTTTCTGACATACCGGGTCAGGTGCTCTCCCAATTGAGCTATCGTGGTTCTAAATGTTAAGTTCTTTTAACGTTTAAATGCATATTTATTTAAATACGACCACGATAGCTCAATTGGGAGAGCACCTGACCCGGTATGTCAGAAGGGTGCGGGTTCAAATCCTGCTCGTGCGTCATCGCCTACTCCTTTCGCGTGCTTTTTTCTGTGTGCTAATGTAGGTGTACTACGAGGTTGTGTGCGTGCGCTTCGGAGCGCTTGTATGAAGTTGCCGCACTCTCGTTCACTCTGGTGTAGCACATTAGCATAATAACACAAATTAAGGCGATTGCAAAAAGGCAAGCTTCAAATTCAAATGCGCTCATAGACAACCGCTGACGGACACGGAATCTCGCAATAGTGGCGGTAGCCAAAGTAACATTAAGAAAACAATAGCGAAGTTCGAAAAAAACCAAAAATTAAAAAAAAAAATAAAGCAACTCCAAAAAATTAGACTGATAAAATTGCACTAAAAAGTAAAAAATAAGCGTTAGACTTATATAGACAATAATTTTATTAGGAAAATATATATATATATATATATATACCCTATACAGGGTCTAACAAAATCAATAAGCGAACGTTTAAGGGCGGTATGTTTACATCATTCTGAATACAATGACAAAAAATGGGCTCCAGTTTTATAGTGATTTTACAAAGATATGTTTTCTAACAAACTAAATCAATTAAAACAATGCACATCATGAAACATGCTGTATCTTTACTAACACGCACGCAAGCCTCAATAAAAAGATAGTGTACAGATACACGCACACAATTGGCATGTTCGGCTATCTTTGTGTGCGTGTAGTGCAGCTGTAAGGGTTTGGAAAAGGTGTTTTTTTTGGTGAATTATGATAATCTTTTGTTGATTATCTCGGTAACGAGGCTGTAGTTTTGGATCAAATTTGGTGACCATGCTCAGTGTGATGTATAAATGCTCCCCTTAAACGTTCGCTTATTGATATTGTTAGACCCTATATAGGTACAATTATTGTTATTTTTGGAGTCGGTGCCTGCATGCATAGCCCGAGTTTGTGATCGATCACCAACCCGCATTTGGCAAGCGTGGTGATTAAGCCATTGCCCATCAATTTGTAGCGATGACTTGATTTCAATAATTTAGGCCGTTGCCCAGCAGTGGGACAAATACTATATTACTTATTACTTTACTTAGTATGATCGATTTCTCCTTCTTTCTCTCAGGTATATTATAGACACGATACTCTGTCTGGACTTATTCGGCGCGTGCGCATGCTACCAACTCATCATAGCCAAATCAATCAAGCAGCTGGTAGAAAATACACAGACGACTTCGCTGGAAGGCATTAACGGTAAAGTTAATTTTAAGTTAATAACAGTGTTGTATTATAAAAAAAGCATAGCTGGATTATGGCTTCCAAGACTTTAAAACTAAAATAGCACGGACAGAACGCTTACAACGTTGCTGCCGTGTAACGTGCTGCCGTTACTGATCAGGAATAGCAGGGCGGCCGGGAACTGGGGGCCGTGGTCTGTACATCATCATCATCATCAGCCTACACACGTCCACTGCTGGACATAGGCCTCTCCAAGTGCACGCCACTGAGCACGATCCGCGGCTACTCTCATCCAGCTCTTGTGGTCTGTTCTTTGTCGCCATATACAGGGTGGAAAGATACTTAAATATTGGAATTAGCACATTCTCGAGTTCCCTTTATTTTTTAACCGACTTCAATAAAAAGAGGTTATCAATTCGACTGATTTTTTTTTTTTAATAATAAATTCTGCATCTAGGAATTTTTGAAAAATCGCTTGTCTTATTTAATCCTTTATTGCACATATAAAACACACATTAAAACAGACGTTACACAAGACATATACAAAGTTGAGCTTGTCTCTGGAAGATATCTCTTCCAGCCAACCCTAGCTGTGGTGTGGAACGAGAGTTTGCGGGAGTATACTACGAACTAATTACTGATACATATACATACTTAAACTATATAACCATAATGTATATACATACATACAGATACACAATATACATATAATAATTTAAATGTATAATTTGATATGACGTTACTGATTACCAGTGTTGGTAAGGTAGTGATCTTCCACAACTTATGTTTAGATGATTCCACCGATAGACTCTCACGAATGTCGGTAGTCAATTTATTCTATAATTTAGCTGCATGGACGGTGAAAGAATTGTGGAAAAATTCTTAGGCGGGACCCGAACCAGTCAAATGCGACAAAAAATAACATGCCGTATTTTATGATGCAGATCGAAAGGGTTACTGATAAGATTCATTTTTCTCTAAATAACAAACACAATCAAAATAACGGAAGGTCATGAAAACTAACAACTACCTTTTAATTTTGTTTTCACCCGTCACGTGAAATGCACCGCAACTAAGTAGGTACTTTAACTATTGGAAATAGCAAATGTCTTTATTTAATTCATGGTACTTATGTGTTGTAAACGATCGATATGAAAGACCCTTCCGACCTGCATCATAAAATACGGCATGTTATTTTTACCACATTTGATCGGTTTAATTCCCGGTTAAGACAGACGATTTTTCAAAAATCTATAATTGCAGTGTTTATTATTCTCTAAAATAAAAGTAAGTCTCCATTGCGTACAATTTGCTATTTCTAATAATTAAAGTAGTTGCGGTGCATTTCACGTGACGGGTGAAAACAAAATTCTAAAAGGTAATTGTTAGTTTTCATGGCCTTCCGATAAATTGATTGTATTTGTTATTTAGAGAAAAATTAACCTTATCAGTAACTTTTTCGATCTGCATCATAAAATACGGCGTGTTATTTTTTGTCGCATTTGACTGGTTCGAGTCTCGCTTAAAAAGCAATTAAAAAAAAAACCATAAATGCAGAATTAATTGTTTTTAAAAATAAAGGAAAGTCTTCTTTACACAGAATGTGCTATTTCCAATATTTAAGGTAGGTAGTTGCCATCCATGTGGCATTCGATCTTTCCACCCTGAATAATAATATCCTACTAATATTATAAACGCGAAAGTTTGTAAGTATGGATGGATGTTTGTTACTCTCTCTCGTAAAAACTACTGAATGGATTTGGATGAAATTACAGGTATACAGATAGTTTATAACCTGGAATAACACATAGGATAGTTTTTATCCCGATATTCCCACGGGAACGGGAACCACGCGGGTTATATACATATTTTTTTGTTTCAGGATATCCTAGCCTTCGAATTTATTTGCTGGTGATAATCATCCCCATTGTACTGATCTGTTTAATCAGGCAATTGTACAGGCTGGCCCCGTTCTCTATTGGCGCCAACTTTGTTGTCTGTAAGTGTTTCCTCATACTGCAATCTCTTCTGTGATACTGAATGTCTACAGGGGGCGATTTTTAAATTTCACTGTGTGATCGCGAAATTGAAAGTGTTTCTCACTTTCAAATACACTATGTAATATGTGCCGTCAGCACAATATTCATAGCACGTAGCGTTCGTGGTAGATAATTAATAACGTGATTTAATATAGAGACATGTTATGTAAATTAAGCAAAACTCATTAGTTCCTGTTTCGTGACTTTCTACAATCAACAAATCTCCCCCGCCAATTTCTTTGTTTATAGATTAATATATATACTTGTATTTTTACATATAAAAAACTAGTCAGAAATTATACTCCGATACATTAACCAGTTGAGTTATTATTTAACTACGGAGCCTGCAACATAATACAATGTGTGACAAAAGTTAGGTAAAAATGAAAAGATCCAAAATGTATCCTGCCTATCTAGATCTTGTATGTGCTGTTACTAAGATAGGTATAATTGTTAACTTTAATTTTCCATGCAATTGTAAATTAAATATTTCTATTAGTGAAGTCGTGCGCATAAGCAAGCAGCAGTGATAATAAATAAATAAACTTTCCTACACTCACTCACACCAATTATACTTCGCGCCTCGTCCTCGAGATTAGTAGTTAATTATTTTATATTGTTACTTGTAGTATCGCATAGATGTCACCACTCCTGCACTATCGTTGAGATTTAGTTTTTTTTTTGTGGGTATCCCTATCTTTCTCTATGGCGCCATTGCCTCGCGTTCGTCATTCGCATTTTAGTGCTCGACCACTCCAGTCACTTTAAATTTCTTCCGTGTTCAATCGACTGTTTTCGTACGCAAAATGCCGTAACGTAAAAATCCTAAGACTTGTGAAGAAGAACTTGAACATATAATGAAAAAACGCGCAAGCTACAGCGCTAAATACGTGATAAAGGAAGCCCAGCGAGTGACTCGCCGCCGTTAACACACAACAACGGACTCGTAAACTCAGGTAACGAGTGTTTTATTAACTTATCAGTGTCTTAATTTTGGTACATACATAATGCAACCAGAGTTAGCTGTTGGGGCTTCTTCGACGCATTCAAAAGTAACGGTTGGCGTTGAATCCATTGGGGATTTTTACCTAACCTTGACAAGATAACAATCGTTGTCTAATTTATGTGCAATGCCATTATTTAATGTTTTCCAAATACGCACTTTTTGCTCGTACCTAGTTAAGTATAACGTATTAACGTTGTCTTATATGTATGTAACTGAACTAATTTTGGTACATACAGAATGCAATCAGATTTAGCCGTTGGGGCTTCTTCGACGCATTCAAAAGTAACGGTTGGCGTTGAATCCATTGGAGATTTTTACCTAACCTTGATAAGATAACAATCGTTATCTAATATAAGTGCAATGCCATTATTTAATGTTTTCCAAATACGCACTTTTTGCTCGTACCTAGTTAAGTATAACGTATTAACGTTGTCTTATATGTATGTAACTGAACTAATTTTGGTACATACAGAATGCAACCAGATTTAGCCGTTGGGGCTTCTTCGACGCATTCAAAAGTAACGGTTGGCGTTGAATCCATTGGGGATTTTTACCTAACCTTGACAAGATAACAATCGTTATCTAATATAAGTGCAATGCCATTATTTAATGTTTTCCAAATACGCACTTTTTGCTCGTACCTAGCTAAGTATAACGTATTAACGTTGTCTTATATGTAACTGAACTAATTTTTGTACATACAAAATGCAACCAGAGTTAACCGTCGGGGCTTCTTCGACGCATTCAAAAGTAACGGTTGGCGTTGAATCCATTGGGGATTTTTACCTAACCTTGACAAGATAACAATCGTTATCTAATATAAGTGCAATGCCATTATTTAATGTTTTCCAAATACACACTTTTTGCTCGTACCTAGTTAAGTATAACGTATTAACGTTGTCTTATATCCACACCTATGCCGCAATTATCTGATTGATTGTCTGAAGAACTCGATAATGCCGAGCTAGTTGGCTTTACCCATGAGGTACAGGCGCCTGCTGACGATAGTCTTGTAGATGCAATGACTCCCCCAGAAGCGCCCTGTACGTCTTCGAGGGCTCCAGCCCTTGATACTACCAACAAAGATGGTGAATTGGACACTGATGTCCTTGAAATTCTGGGTGACGATCCGTTGCTCACAGAAAAACTTGGCAAAGACATTCGGCAAGAGCTTGCTTGCCGACTTGAACACACATCCACATAGGGTCTTAATAAAGAGGGTCGTAAAGAATTGATTTCGAAATACTCGATATCCGCCAATTGTTTGCGTATTAACCCCCCAAAAATAAATACCAAAATCAAAGTGGCTATTCCTGAAAACACTGTTAAGCGAGATAAAGGTATAGAAGCCAAACAAAAACAGATAGCAAGTGCTATTTCCTGCCTAGGAGAAATCATTACTGCCCAACTTACGTCAAAGGACATGGACAAAGAAACGCTTTGAAAGCTTATGGATCTCAGCCGATGGCTATGCGATATTCATCATGGGGTCTTCGTAACAAGAAGAAACTTCATCCTTTTTTATTAAAAAAGGATCTTAAAAAACACCTTAGCAATACTAAGATTGACACCTTTTTATTTAGCGAAAAGTCAGCTGAGACTAATAAAACAGCTAAATCGATTATTAAATCAGGAGTCAAATTAAAGGCTGATGCATCATACCATAAAAATATACTTAAGCGGGCGAAGACACTAAACCAGAAGAATTTAAACCGCAAAGTTCCTGGTCCAGCATACAGGCGGCCGGGCCCACCGCCGAGGAGCCGTTGCGTCAGCAACAGCTGCCGGCACTGATGCAGACACAGGCACGTCGTCGCTACTAAATTCACTTGAGTATGCCGGCCGTTTACATTACTTTAAAACCCAATGGTTCCTTATTACGAAGGACAGAACAATTCTTTCTTGGATTGATGGTTATAAAATCCCTTTCTCGGCTCCAGCATTTTAAGATTCGATCCCACACACTCCGGTTAAAAGTAATGAAAATAATATTCTTTTTTACGAAGCTATTGGTGATTACGTAGATATTGAACTGAATGCGAACCTTGTAAAAACCTGTTTATATCAAGTATATTCCTTACGCCGAAACCTAACGGTAAAATGCGGTTTATCTTTAACCTTAAAAAATTAAAACTACTAAGAACTGTAGGATTAATTTCCACACTTTATCTTGATGACTGGCTGCTATTCGGTCAAACTTACCAGCAATGTATAGCAAACATAAAAATTACTAAAACCCTATTAACTTCAATTGGGTTCATTATCAAAGAGGAAAAGAGCGTTCTTAAACCTTCTGTAACTTGTAAATTTGGTACGATCATTCAATTCGCACGAAATTAATTTAAGCTTACCTTTAGATAAAAGATTGCAAAATATAACAGAATTGGAAAACATTTTGAAGATAAGTAATTGTAAAGTCCGGAAGCTCGCCCAAGTCACTGGCTTGCTAGTATCAGCATGCCCAGCTGTAGTGTATGGGCTACTTGACACTAAGGATTTAGAACGCTGTAAATTTCTTAACCTGAGAAATGACGACGACTATGATAAAACAATGAATATTCCTGTTACACTGTATCCGATATTTAATGATGGTTAAACAACATAGGTCACTCAGTGCGCCGCATTAGAAATGACGAAAATACCACTGAAATTTATTCTGACGCCTCAACGACGGGGTGGGGTGCGGCCTGTCAAGATGAAACAGCGAGTGGCCAATGTTGAGCGGTTAAAACATCTACATTATCTCGAACTCTTGGCTGCTTTCATTGCGCTGAAAATGTTTGCAAAAGGCTTTCAAGGCTGCCAAATTCTCCTGTTCATAGACAATTCTACTGCAATTGCCTACACAAATCGAATGGGTGGGATCCAATTCCCAAACCTTACACAGATAACCAGGGAAATTTGGCAGTGGTGTAAAGATCGTAAGCTGTTCATTTTCGCATCTTATATCAAATCAAGCGATAACGTCATCGCAGATGCGGAATCACGCAAATCTCACCGGGACATTAAGGGAGTTAGCAAACTAGACTTTTTCAATGCTTGATAGAATCATTTGGTATTGCTGATATTGACCTGTTCGCAAGCCGCATAAATAAAAAGTGTGAAATTATATCTCATGGCATACAGACCCTGATGCTATAAATATTGATTCTTTCACCATAACATAGAGTGGTTTGAATTTTTATGCGTTTCCTCTCTTCTCTATTATATTAAAAGTATTAAAGAAAATAATTTCTGACAAAGCAAAAGGTATCATGGTTGTTCCTTTGTGACCTACGCAAAATTCAAAATCATTTATTCAGTTTAGGCTACAAGTAGCTCTTGTGAATGTCACTATGCCATCATACGCAACCATGGTATCCCGTATTTAAAGCCCTTGTGGTCTCCAGAATTATAACATTTCCACCTCATAAACGCACGATAATTTCCCATTCCAGCTCTCGGTGGATACACTAATCCATTACCCTGGTGGCAGCAGTCTTATCCGAGACGCGCTATCAAAAATTTGCTTAAGTCCCTACTGTGGTATATTTTACCCAGTTATATAATGAAGCCTGTCAATATGGCACCCTGAACTCATGCCGATCAGCGTTGTCGCTGTTACTGGGTCCAAACATATCAAAAGACTGGGTGTATTTCGTCTCCGACCACTGTTACCAAAGTATAATGTTACCTGGGATACAAATTGCGTTTTGGATCAATTGAGTCAATGGTACCCCAATGAAGACCTAACATTGACCAAAAAGACAATAACATTACTGTCACTTACAACTGCCCATAGAGTTCAGACCTTGTCAAAAATAAATATTAAGAATATACATTCATCATCCAGCCGTATTACTATTACAATCTCCGATTTAATTAAAACATCAAAACCAGGCTGCAAACTGCCAACACATTATATACCTTTTTTCAATAATAAACCCACTATATGTCCTGGTAAAACTTTGTTATGTTACTAAATCCGAAACACCGCGGGTTGGAGCGGCAACTCCACTGTGTTTGCACGGTTCTATAATAGACCTGTTTTGAACGACGATTGTACATCTTTACCTCATTCTATTTTAATGCTTAGGTATTTTATGTAGCAAATTACAATACTGATTGATTTTAAAAATTTAAATTAGGAACTGTTATGATTATTACAAGAATAATTATATATTAGTTAAATTACTGATCTACATAATGTTGTTTAATTAAGTATACAAATAAACCTACATTAATTCGAAAAGTATTTCCATTGATGATATTTCCCACATTATTACTACTCTCAAAGTCTACAAGTAACAATATAAAATAATTAACTACTAATCTCGAGAACGAGGCGCGAAGTATAATTGATGATTAAACGAACTTACCTGTAAGTGAAGTTCTAACATAATTATACGAAGCGCCTCGTCCGAAGAGATTAGTAACTCCCACCCACCCTTACTCTGCCATTATTCCCGTTACTAATCCCTAGGAAAATACATCAAAAAAAAAAAAAAAAACCTGAATCTCTAAACTAAATGACGAACGCGAGGCAATGGCGCCATAGAGAAAGATAGGGATACCCACAAAAAAAAAAAACTAAATCTCAACGATAGTGCAGGAGTGGTGACATCTATGCGATACTACAAGTAACAATATAAAATAATTAACTACTAATCTCTTCGGACGAGGCGCTTCGTATAATTATGATAGAACTTCACTTACAGGTAAGTTCGTTTAATCATCAATTATCTAGCACAAGAGAAGCTTCGTTATGAAACTCGTTAAATCGTTACTAGGCAAAAAAATAAAATGTAAAAAAATAAAAATAAATGTAAGTAAGTACACAGACGTTACTAAACCACTAGAAATGTTTATTTTGATGTGACGTCACAATAGAAATATTTAATTAAAAATTGCATAACAAATTAAAGTTAATAGTTATGTGTTAGTAACTCTGCATACGATATCTAGATCGGATACACTTTGGGACTTTTCATATTTACCACATGTTGTAATATACAAAAATACTCAACGTCATTCGATCTTCTCATTGTATGAAATCCTTAGAGCATTAAACCAACCGGAGACGCCACTTTCAGGCGTTCCCCTCTGCCAAAAGGTCATGCCGCGCCGGTTATATAAAACTAGTTTCCGCGTGTTCCAGTGTCATTTGCAAATCACGGTCAGAAACGTCGAGTGTACAAAGGGATAACGTTACTTTTCATCTGTAAGTATTATTTTGTCTTAATATTATTGAATAATGCACTAAATTTACAAAAAAAAACTGAAAAAATATTGTCAATCAAAAAGTGTTGCCACTAAAACGTCAAGTTGTAACTTTTTATAAAGTTGAATGTGCCAATATTGAATTACAATTTATGTTTCACGTTCTTTATCGTTAAAACCGTATTTTTTTACTATAAAATGATTATTTAATTAAGGATAGATCACTATTTATAGATTGTTACTTATTTTGTTTTTCCAACATTGTTTTCAACTGAATTGCTTTAAAAATTGTCAATACTATAAAACTGTATGTTTATAATTTATGTGTGTTTATTTATGTGTCTACTTCATTAATATATTATATTTACGTCCCGTCACTTATCCCGAAAATAGGAAATTTTAATTTAAATACATTGGCCACACTGCAACAAAGTTAGAGCTGCGACAGTACAAAAACAAAATATCGATACCTACTTCATCATAATGTTTATTCTGGCTATTAATTTTTCAGATTTCCAAAGGATGCAATTATTCGAGATGTCACCCGGATAAGTTTCCAAATAAGTCTGAATTTAAAAGCAGCAGACTTAAATTAAAACAAACATGTCAATTACAGGTACCGAACTCCATAACGATATCATACAAACGAAAAAAAAACGAAATATAATGCTGTCAAGGCTTATAATAAACTGCCCTCTGAGGTTAAATCTTAGAATGATGCAAATAAATTAATGCATTATTATAGCTACTGATAATTGAAGTGTCCATAAAGTTTAAAAGAGTTTTTAGAATAAAAAACGTAATTTTGTTATAGTTTTAAGAAAATTCCATGGTGTTGTTATTTCTGTCCGAAATTATTGTTATTTTGCTGTATGTGTTTATAATGTTGTATTAATTTAATAGGTATTTTATTTTGAATTTGTGTATCTAAATTGTTTATTTAAGCATCCTTGTATATATTATGTAATTTTTAAATATTAGATTTATTTTAATAATGTAGGTACTTATTGTTGCTATTACTTGCTACACCTAAAACACAGCTCCACAGCTAAAAATAGACGTCCTGAATGGGTAGTAGGTAAAAAAATTTTGGACGATTCAAAAGCACTTATCTAAAGTTTATTTGAATAAAGAATATTTGACTTTGACTTTGACTTTGACTTTGACACCTTAGGGTAAACTGGTTGCTTTTTTGGTAATTAGCCTGCGGGTTATCGGGTTATCCATACTATTGATAGCGTTATAACGTAATATAAAAAAAAACCTCTTCATATTCCGATCTATGATGATGAGAGGCAATATACACAAAACAATATCTTTAAAAAATAAAATTTTACTGGAAATAATAAGATCGAGTGGGAATCGAACCCACGACCTTTGGACAATCGGTCCAATACTCTGACCGCTGAGCTACCGAGGCCCTAGATAACTCGTTGAAGTTTTCTAGTAAGTACTTAAGTAGTTTGAGATTTACGCTGCAAGCCAGCGGTGTTCCGTCACTGTGAAGTTACTACCCTCACAGTCGAAAAAACACTTTTACAAGTATTTAACAATCGATAGAGACGACATTCCTTTAAAAAAATATTTTTTAATTTTTAATTTTTAACTATATTATTGTTTGTGAATGCAAAATTTCTAAAAATAACAAAAAATATCTTTTCCCTTTCAGTGATCGCTGTATTCACTGCGGTGTTTTACGCATTTAAAAACAACCCCAACTTTGAGAACCTTGTGAAGTTCAATGGGTTTACGAAGACTCTGGAGTTCACTGGCATGACCGTGTTCAGTATGTCATGCGCGGGTGTCGTGATACCAGTAGAGAACAACATGAAGGATCCCAGGAAATTCCCGCTTGCTCTAATAATTGGTATTAATGTTTCTTTGTTTTACTTTTTATTTCATAAGGGTAAGCACAAGGCTTTTATCATACCTGGGTCCCTAGTGTGAGTTTCATATAACACTCCGTCACGTTAATGAACGAAAATTAGTATGGCTTTGAAGCAGCGCCACCTAGTGAATACGATAAGAGTTCTTTGCCATACAAATTTTCGTTTTCGTAAACGTAATGGCACTCGTTGCGGTTGTGTTTCGTCCGGTGAGTGAAAGTACCGGAGGCCCATCTCTCACCTCTCCCCCCTCTAGTGTTGCCAACTATTTTTCAAGAAAATAAAGGAAACCTATCACTAACTAGTATAAAAAAATGGATTTGAAGAAAAAATAAAGTATTTTCCAAATTTATTTATTTTAGCGTTGCGTTTCGTTTCACTTCACCTAAGTCTGAGTATCATTCAGTAGTTCAGAAATAAGTCAATTCCTCCCAATTCCTACTCCCTCCGAAAGATCCAACTCCTTCCTCAAGGCCGGCAAGACATCTGCGATTACTTTGGTTTTGCGGGTGTCCATGGGCGGCGGTGATTACTTTCCATCAGGTGACCCGCCTGCTCGTTTGCCTCCTTTTAATATGTATATATATATATATATATATATATAAAAAAGAATGAATATAATATACGGATAATAAACAAAACTCACGCTAGGCACTCTAATGTTAAGTGATGGCCGAGGGTGGACAGGGCCTCTGCCTACGAGCGCAAGCGTCTTGCGATCAGGGTTGCAAGGTGTTCGGTATTCTGCCGAACCGTTCGGTATTTTAGCACTGCGTTCGGTGTTCGGTATGACAAAAATACCGAAGTATGGGCGGTTCGGTATTTTTTCTGATTTACTTTTCTCCCTAATATACGATTCAACTGTCAGATTTTATGCAATCGGCAATCAATGTGGCCGCTTCGGGTACGCGCACGCGCTCACTGTTTTCGAACCATTTCACGTTAAAGTTAAAGTTTAAATTATTTTTATATGATTCTATTATCGATATTACTATACCTTTAACGCCCTGCAGGTTGACATGTGAACCTGGTAACTTGTGGTAACTTGCAGGCGAAATTTTGTGTTATTGTAAAGAATTGTGAAGAAGTTAAGCACTAGATTTGTATGAACCCAGACAACGCGAATGCGTGTTATTTAATTAAGTGCGACTTTTTATTTTACTAGTTGTTCGGTATTTGATTGAAAAAGACCTGGCAACCCTGCTTGCGATGCCTACGCCTATGCCAACATTGATGTTATGATGGCAACATACTAAGATAAAATAATATGAGTGTTCGCAATCTTTAAATAACAATAGCATTTATGTAACGTCTCAGTGGATGAGTTCGAGATGAGGACGCTCGGATCGGAGTTCCTGATTTCTATTGCCAGGCCGGTCAAAGTGTGTTTCGGATATTTTCGAAGCGCAAGCCGCAGGTTTATTACCGATCTTTAAGTGACAGTCGCAATCGCGATAATTTACAATTTATAGCTACTAAAACACATATTCGTATGACGGAGCGTAGAACGCTACGATAGCGCCATAAGCGAGCGACTTACGAACTAAAAATGCATGACGACGGGCGCCGGCGGCGCTCTAAAAAAAGCCGACCGATTGTAGCAACTGCAACTAGTAGCAGTTAGCAACTGGCTAATTTTTTCGGTACTAAAGTCTAATCATTAATTCACTGGAGTAAACTGACAGATGCTAGTAATTCGTCTTTTCAAAGTTATCATTTATTGGCATTTAAAGTATCAATGCTAATATTTTTATATCGATTAAACAAAACTGGCCTAGGAGATTTCTTAATAAAGTAAATAAAATAAATGAGTTTCATTCAGGACGTAATGAGAATGAATGAGTGAGTAATTGATATCAATCTTCATGTTACAACACTTTTTCTGTTCATCAGTAGGTAACTGGGAACACCGTAAACGTCAGATTACTCCAGTGAATTAATGATTAGACTTTAAGCCTGCCGGGCTTGTGATCACTTGAGCACCAACCCGCATTTAACAAGCGCGGTAACACCAATCAGTTGTAGAGTTGACCTGATTTCTATGATGGAAGCCGTTGCCCAGCATAGGCTGATTAATTTACTGACTTACAATAGCTTTACGAGGAGCTCGATGGCGCAGTGGTTAACGCGCCCGGTTTGCGATTGCTGACGTTAAGAAACTTTCGCAAATGCCAGTCATCGGATGGGTGACCAAAAATTTATCATCTCGAGCTCCTCCGTGCTTCGGAAGTCACGTAAACCCGTTGGTCCCGGCTGCATTAGCAGTCGTTAACAACCTCTAACCCGCAGTGGGCCTGCGTGGTGGTTTATGGCCCATCTATCCATCCATAGGGAAGGCTCGTGCCCCAGCAGTGGGGACATGATGAGCTGGTGATGATGATGATGATGAATAGCTTTATATATTTTTTATTTCTTATGGTTAAGTATAGTGCCATCATCTCAACTGATGTCAGGTGATGATAAGGTGGAAGCGCACTTCACCCGGGATCCTCATCTACTGAGACACTGGCTATCTTATCTCTAGCTGCCGGAACACAACAATGTTATAAACATTGATGTTACGGCGACACATTTAGATAAATGGTGGTAGCTAGTAGGGGATGCAGTACCGGTTCCCTTTCAAGAACCGGGACTGGATTTTCGGTACTGTACTTGGAACCGGGATTTACCGGGAAATTCGGCTAAATAATACTAACTTTTTAGCAATGTGTAAATAAATGTTTGTGTGATGCAAGTAAAATAGCGCGAATATTCTCAGTATTTATTTCGATTAAAAATGTTATTAATGAATTGAGGATAACATAAAAAAAAAGTTTATTTATAAGATTTTATCGTATACCTATTGAATTTAATATTAATTAATATTAAATTTTTATTATATATATATAAAAAAATCTATGCTAAATAATCATATATACAACCTTATTTTTAGTTTATACGAAAACCGAAACACGGGTCAAATATTTTCATTTAAAGAATCCGTACAAAATTTTTTAAAATAATATCTTGAAAACTCACGAAGTTACAAGCTTTTTGTGCTGCCCCGTTGTGTGTTTTTAGTAGGGAATGGTTTATTTGAGATTTTGTAAATATTATTTGGCCAAAATGTAACATGGTATAAAAAATATTGAAATCGATTCTATTACTGATTCTGAACAAACAGTTTTCAGGTTTCGTATAAACTAAAAATAACATTGTATTTATTTATTGAAACTTAAATAATTTGGCGGTATTTTAGTTCATTTAGAGGAATCTGTTTAATAATTGATAATCCACGAATAAATTTACTTAACATAAAATTTTGTAAATCGTTGTTAAAAAAATATTTTTAATTAAGAAATAATATTTAAGAATTTTTTGAATAAAATGAGATCAGATCAAGATGCAGATTATAATTAAGAATAAAATGGATTACAATAAATTTATTAAATGAATATTAATTTGTAAAAATTAATAAAAGTAGATTTAAATGTATTTTTATTTAATTTATTAAAATGATTTAAAATTAAAATTAAATAAAATAAAAAATGTAGAAAAAATAAAATAAAAAAATTAATAATAAAATAATAATAATAAAAGTTAATTATAATAATTAAATTAAAATATGTACATATTGCCTGTCGCTTTCATAAATAAATTGAAATAAGTCGTAACAAAGTAAAGTACTGAAGTGTTTCTAGAAATACAAATTAGAGCTTGAATAAGTATTTCATTTACATTGAAATGATATTGAGTTAATAAAAATAATTTAAATATTAAAGTGGGGGTTTTAGTATTAAAAATAATATGAAATTTATAGTTAAATAGTATTGTGAAAGAATTTTGAAATAAAATTAAAAAAAAATAGTTTGAAAGTAAATTTAAATTATTGTATCTTGGGTATTAGTTTATTTAAAAAAAAATTATTTAGTTAAAAATATTTCTCGAATTAAAAAGAGATAATTAATTGTTATAATAATAAAAAGATTCAAAATTTCATAAAGATGAAATATTTGAAGGAGTAGGTAAATCAATTAATGATCTATTAATAATTTTAACAATAGGGTGGGTGAGTTTTTCGAATAGGTTTGAAAATATTTATCATTAGTTAATAGAAGAACGTAAAGGACCATAAAATATATTAGTAATTTTTACTACTGCGATTAATGTAATAAATAAATAAATAATTAATAATATTATTAGTAAAAAAGTTTGATTAAAATAATATAATTTAGATAAATTAATTTTATTTCATTGTTAAAAAATAAAAATATATTAAAAAAAATATTTATATCTGAATTAATGAAAAAATGATATGCACAAAGTGCCGAAAGTATCTAAAGAACCAGGATTCGTTCGCTGAAGACCCGGTACCGGGTTGTTTAAAAGGTCTCGGGATTTCCCGGTATTTTCGAGATCGGGACTTCCCGGGAGCATGCCCTAGTAGCTAGCCCGGCGGACAAACAAAGCCCTACCAACAACCAAACCGAGTATACAAACATGTACTTTGTACGCTGGGAATCGAACCCAGGACTGACACCGGTGGTCCTAACCACTGGACCACAGAGGCGGTTAATCTTTGGTATGTTTTGTTTTAGGAATGTCTTTAATTATGATTGCTAGTATCATGGTATCATTCTTCGGGTATGTTGCCTATCTAGAAACCTCTGAGGCACCTATCACCGTGAACTTTCCCATGACTATGTAAGTATGCTATTGCATTATTTACAAACATCAAAAACATCTAGGGGTCAAGTATATTTTTAGGTATAAAAAAAATCCTAATAATATTTACCTAATCTGGTTTTCCAGACTGGCTTATTGAAAAAAAATAATTATCTGTATTTCTACCATTCACACGAATAACACAAGTCAATCACAGCGATTTGGCACGCTTAATATCAGTTCATTCAAATCACTTTGACTAATAAGCGCCCACGTTCTTTCTAACAAGTCAAAAAGTTGTTGTGGGGTGTGCACGGCATCCATACTCGGCAGAGCTCTTCTTTGAAGCATGCCCCATGCATGCTCAATTGGGTTGAGGTCTAGTGATTGTGCAGGCCACGGAGGACGTTGTTATGAGAATCGGCAAGAGTGCGTGTTACGACTCTAGCCGTGTGTAGACGTGCATTGTCATGCATTAGTCGAAACGAATCACCCAATCGGCCTCGCAAGGGGAGGATCACATTTGAAACAGTCCTCCCAGCGTAGATTTGAGCATTGAGGTTGTCCCTGATCCAAATGAGGTCGGTTCTTCCATCGATCTAAATACCGGCCCAAACCATGATTGTTCCCCCTCCATATGGATGAACTTCCTGACAAAATCTCAAACGTTCTTGTCGCCCAGAGTTCTTCCAAACTCGAGTGTGTCTTGTATCCGGCTTCAAACCGAAACGTGATTCATCAGAGAAGCAGACACAGCGCCCGCCAGTCTTCTTCCTCCTTATTTCGGTGTTCGCGAGCCCATTGTAAACGGGCCCTACGATTGTGGGGTGCTATGGGTGGAACCCTCAGCGGCCTTAGGGAACGCGGACGCACTTCGCGTAAACGATTCCAGATGGTTTGGTCGCTTATTAGCAAGCCTGAAGCACTGTGGAGCCTTGTAGCCAACATCATAGCGGTCATGGTGTGATTCCGTCGAGCAGTATTTTGGATGTACCGGTCTTGTCTTCGAGTGGTGATACGAGATCTTCCTCCATGTCGCTCGGCCACGCTGCCCGTGATACGATAGCGTGTCCAGAGGCGGCCTATGACACTCTCTGTAGTGGCGGCAGCCACAGTACGTTGCCTGGAACCAGCTTCCAACATTCCAACGGCTCTCAACATCTCTTCCCTTGTCAATGACGCCGTCGCTCCATATCGTTGCAATAGGCATAATGACAGTTATCAAAAGTCTAATATCATGTGTTTAACTAATGTAACAGAAATAATAGATTATTAAATCAATATTTATTTTCATATTCATAGTGAGGTTGTTAATTTATTTTATAAAATAAAACTACAAAATACAGCAATCCACCATGATAAGTTTAACACCAATCTGATCGAATTACGTCATCTCTATTATGTACGCCTTAGAGCACGCTCTAAGATGTACGCCGATGGAAATGAAGTGACATTTCATACGAACTTCGACTATCCCGCGCTGTTTAATTGTTTTTAGCTGCATTTATAGCGTATTTCGTGGCTCCTAGCGATCAGTTGTCTAGTTGAGTGTTTTTGAAGAAAAATCTTTTTATTTTGAGTTTCTCCCCGCTTTTTCCTTACATTTGACAATCTGGTCGGCAGTCCTCCGAAAAAGAAGAGAGGAAAGTATAAGAACTGCTACACAAATGTTCGGCATTTTAACGCCCCAAGACATGTTATTCATTTTGCGTAGCTTATCTTTTACTGTCTGCACCATTCTTTCGGCCAAACCGTTAGTTGACGAGGGATATGGTGCAGTAGTAATGTGGCTATTTTTGTTGGCTTCTAAAAATTGTTTCATTTCATTTGAAACAAATGGCGTTCCGTTGTCAGAAACCTCAACTTCACACAAGCCATGTGTAGAAAATAACATTCGGTGATGGCGAATAACAGTACTCGAGGTCATATTATTTACAATAAAGACTTCTGGCATCTGTGCATCAACTACTATCAGAAATGTCTTCCCTTGAAAAGGGCCAGCAAAGTCAATATTAATTCGTGACCATGGTTTAGTAGGAGTGATCTACTCGTAAGTAGTTTTAGGTGGGTTGTGTCTATTCTCTAAACACTTGTTGCACCAAACATAGCTTCTGGCAAGTGCCTTTATATTCATGTTATAAAGTTTAAAATACATAAAATACAGATTGTATAATCAACTGTAATTAGCAAGCAATGAATGGGTAACTATATTTTGACTGCCGGTATTTTAATATGTACCTAATTTATTTTCAAAATTTAGTAAAATAAATCTTTATTGATGAATAATAGGTATGTGGCCTAATGGTAGTGTTATGAGGCCTTATAGTCGTGGATGTTAATTTACTTCTTAGGCTGCGTTATTTTTTTAGAATATAATGTTAAAATTGCTAATTACTGAGGTGAGATGTCAAATGTTATATGTACCTACCCATCATATTAAGCGACTACTGTAAGGTTCGCTCGTGTGTTTTTTTCTAAATTGTCATTTGAATAGGTATAACGTGATATGCTGCAGCCCGTACAATAAGAAATATTTACCAAAAACTGATTGTAAACAATGTAGGACCTACTACACGTAGATCAACGAAACTACCTTAGGTTAGGTACCTACTACTAATAAGATTTTCATGAGGTCTTCTCATAATAATATAATGACAGTACTATAAATAAATATAATCAGCACATCTCATAGCAACTTATAGGCTTTTTAAATAATAGTTTTATTTTATTTTTCGTGAATTTTGTTGCGAAAAACGTACGATTTAAAAGTGTTGAAAAAAATTCTACGAGCCGGATTTGAACCCGCACCCCATACGGATTTTTAGTAAACAAGCAAGTTGGTCGCGATTCGTGCGTTTTGTTAGATGTAATAAAAAATGCCGGCATGAAATAGTCGCGTTTCGTGCGCCCAATAATTGATGATTAAACGAACTTACCTGTAAGTGAAGTTCTATCATAATTATACGAAGCGCCTCGTCCTCGAGATTAGTAGTTAATTATTTTATATTGTTACTTGTAGTATCGCATAGATGTCACAACTCCTGCACTATCGTTGAGATTTAGTTTTTTTTTTTTTTTTTTTTTATGTATTTTCCTAGGGATTAGTAACGGGAATAATGGCAGAGTAAGGGTGGGTGGGAGTTACTAATCTCTTCGGACGAGGCGCTTCGTATAATTATGATAGAACTTCACTTACAGGTAAGTTCGTTTAATCATCAATTATACTTCGCGCCTCGTCCTCGAGATTAGTAGTTAATTATTTTATATTGTTACTTGTAGACTTTGAGAGTAGTAATAATGTGGGAAATATCATCAATGGAAATACTTTTCGAATTAATGTAGGTTTATTTGTATACTTAATTAAACAACATTATGTAGATCAGTAATTTAACTAATATATAATTATTCTTGTAATAATCATAACAGTTCCTAATTTAAATTTTTCAAATCAATCAGTATTGTAATTTGCTACATAAAATACCTAAGCATTAAAATAGAATGAGGTAAAGATGTACAATCGTCGTTCAAAACAGGTCTATTATAGAACCGTGCAAACACAGTGGAGTTGCCGCTCCAACCCGCGGTGTTTCGGATTTAGTAACATAACAAAGTTTTACCAGGACATATAGTGGGTTTATTATTGAAAAAAGGTATATAATGTGTTGGCAGTTTGCAGCCTGGTTTTGATGTTTTAATTAAATCGGAGATTGTAATAGTAATACGGCTGGATGATGAATGTATATTCTTAATATTTATTTTTGACAAGGTCTGAACTCTATGGGCAGTTGTAAGTGACAGTAATGTTATTCTCTTTTTGGTCAATGTTAGGTCTTCATTGGGGTACCATTGACTCAATTGATCCAAAACGCAATTTGTATCCCAGGTAACATTATACTTTGGTAACGGTGGTCGGAGACGAAATACACCCAGTCTTTTGATATGTTTGGACCCAGTAACAGCGACAACGCTGATCGACATGAGTTCAGGGTGCCATATTGACAGGCTTCATTATATAACTGGGTAAAATATACCACAGTAGGGACTTAAGCAAATTTTTGATAGCGCGTCTCGGATAAGACTGCTGCCACCAGGGTAATGGATTAGTGTATCCACCGAGAGCTGGAATGGGAAATTATCGTGCGTTTATGAGGTGGAAATGTTATAATTCTGGAGACAACAAGGGCTTTAAATACGGGATACCATGGTTGCGTATAATGGCATAGTGACATTCACAAGAGCTACTTGTAGCCTAAACTGAATAAATGATTTTGAATTTTGCGTAGGTCATGAAGGAACAACCATGATACCTTTTGCTTTGTCAGAAATTATTTTCTTTAATACTTTTAATATAATAGAGAAGGGAGGAAACGCATAAAAATTTAAACCACTCTATGTTATAGTGAAAGAATCAATATTTATAGCATCAGGGTCTGTATGCCATGAGATATAATTTCACACTTTTTATTTATGCGGCTTGCGAACAGGTCAATATCAGCAATACCAAATGATTCTATCAAGCATTGAAAAGTCTAGTTTGCTAACTCCCTTAATGTCCCGGTGAGATTTGCGTGATTCCGCATCTGCGATGACGTTATCGCTTGATTTGATATAAGATGCGAAAATGAACAGCTTACGATCTTCACACCACTGCCAAATTTCCCTGGTTATCTGTGTAAGGTGTAGGAATTGGATCCCACCCATTCGATTTGTGTAGGCAATTTCAGTAGAATTGTCTATGAACAGGAGAATTTGCAGTTTTGAAAGCCTTTTGCAAACGTTTTCAGCGCAATGAAAGCAGCCAAGAGTTCGAGATAATGTAGATGTTTTAACCGCTCATCATTAGAACATTGGCCACTCGCTGTTTCATCTTGACAGGCCGCACCCCACCCCTTCGTTGAGGCGTCAGAATAAATTCCAGTGCTATACTCGTCATTCCTAATGCGGCGCACTGAGTGACCTATGTTGTTTAACCATCATTGAATATCGGATACAGTGTAACAGGAATATTCATTGTTTTATCATAGTCGTCGTCATTTCTCAGGTTAAGAAATTTACAGCGTTCTAAATCCTTAGTGTCAAGTAGCCCATACAATACAGCTGGGCATGCTGATACTAGCAAGCCAGTGACTTGGGCGAGCTTCCGGACTTTACAATTTCTTATCTTCAAAAAGTTTTCTAATTCTGTTATAATTTGCAATCTTTTATCTAAAGGTAAGCTTAAATTAATTTCGTGCGAATTGAATGATCGTACAAAATTTACAAGTTACAGAAGGTTTAAGAACGCTCTTTTCCTCATTGATAATGAACCCAATTGAAGTTAATAGGGTTTTAGTAATTTTTATGTTTGCTATACATTGCTGGTAAGTTTGACCGAATAGCAGCCAGTCATCAAGATAAAGTGTGGAAATTAATCCTGCAGTTCTTAGTAGTTTTAATTTTTTAAGGTTAAAGATAAACCGCATTTTACCGTTAGGTTTCGGCGTTAGGAGTATACTTGATATAAACTGGTTTTTACAACGTTCGCATTCAGCTCAATATCTACGTAATCACCAATAGCTTCGTAAAAAGAATATTATTTTCATTACTTTTAACCGGAGTGTGTGGGATCGAATCTTAAAATGCTGGAGCCGAGAAAGGGTTTTTATAACCATCAATCCAAGAAAGAATTGTTCTGTCTTTCGTAATAAGGAACCATTGGGTTTTAAAGTAATGTAAACGGCCGGCATACTCAACTGAATTTAGTAGCGACGACGTGCCTGTGTCTGCATCAGTGCCGGCAGCTGTTGCTGACGCAACGGCTGTCTCCATGAGTTCGCGGGTGGCGGTGGCGGAGATGGTGCGCGGGGGCCTACAGGCTCGTAGGTCCTCGGCGGTGGGCCCGGCTGCCTGTATGCTGGACCAGGAGCTTTGCGGTTTAAATTCTTCTGGTTTAGTGTCTTCGCTCGCTTAAGTATATCTTTATGGTATGATGATGCATCATACCATAAAAATAAACTTAAGCGGGCCTTTAATTTGACTCCTGATTTAATAATCGATTTAGCTGTTTTATTAGTCTCAGCTAACGTTTCGCTAAATAAAAAGGTGTCAATCTTAGTATTGCTAAGGTGTTCTTTAAGATCCTTTTTTAATGAAAAAGGATGAAGTTTCTTCTTATTAAGAAGACCCCATGACGAATATCGCATAGCCATCGGCTGAGATCCATAAGCTTTTAAAGCGTTTCTTTGTCCATGTCCTTTGACGTAAGTTGGGCAGTAATGATTTCTCCTAGGCAGGAAATAGCACTTGCTATCTGTTTTTGTTTGGCTTCTATACCTTTATCTCGCTTAACAGTGTTTTCAGGAATAGCCACTTTGATTTTGGTATTTATTTTTGGGGGGTTAATACGCAAGCAATTGGCGGGTATCGAGTATTTCGAAATCAATTCTTTACGACCCTCTTTATTAAGACCCTATGTGGATGTGTGTTCAAGTCGGCAAGCAAGCTCTTGCCGAATGTCTTTGCGAAGTTTTTCTGTGAGCAACGGATCGTCACCCAGAATTTCAAGGACATCAGTGTCCAAATTACCATCTTTGTTGGTAGTATCAAGGGCTGGAGCCCTCAAAGACGTACAGGGCGCTTCTGGGGGAGTCATTGCATCTACAAGACTATCGTCAGCAGGCGCCTGTACCTCATGGGTAAAGCCAACTAGCTCAGCATTATCGAGTTCTTCAGACAATCAATCAGATAATTGCGGCATAGGTGTGGATATAAGACAACGTTAATACGTTATACCTAACTAGGTACGAGCAAAAAGTGCGTAGTTGGAAAACATTAAATAATGGCATTGCACTTATATTAGATAACGATTGTTATCTTGTCAAAGTTAGGTAAAAATCCCCAATGGATTCAACGCCAACCGTTTACTTTTGAATGCGTCGAAGAAGCCCCGACGGTTAACTCTGGTTGCATTTTGTATGTACCAAAATTAGTTCAGTTACATATAAGACAACGTCAATACGTTATACTTAGCTAGGTACGAGCAAAAAGTGCGTATTTGGAAAACATTAAATAATGGCATTGCACTTATATTAGATAACGATTGTTATCTTGTCAAGGTTAGGTAAAAATCCCCAATGGATTCAACGCCAACCGTTACTTTTGAATGCGTCGAAGAAGCCCTAACGGCTAAATCTGATTGCATTCTGTATGTACCAAAATTAGTTCAGTTACATACATATAAGACAACGTTAATACGTTATACTTAACTAGGTACGAGCAAAAAGTGCGTATTTGGAAAACATTAAATAATGGCATTGCACTTTTAATAGATAACGATTGTTATCTTGTCAAGGTTAGGTAAAAATCCCCAATGGATTCAACGCCAACCGTTACTTTTGAATGCGTCGAAGAAGCCCCAACGGCTAAATCTGGTTGCATTCTGTATGTACCATAATTAAGACACTGATAAGTTAAAAAACACTCGTTACCTGAGTTTATGAGTCCGTTGTTGTGTGTTAACGGCGGCGAGTCACTCGCCGGGCTTCCTTTGTCACGTATTTGGCGCTGTAGCTTACGCATTTTTTCATTATATGTTCAAGTTCTTCTTCACAAGTCTTAGGATTTTTACGTTACGGCATTTTGCGTACGAAAACAGTCGATTGAATACGGAAGAAATTTAAAGTGACTGGAGTGGTCGAGCACTAAAATGCGAATGACGAACGCGAGGCAATGGCGCCATAGAGAAAGATAGGGATACCCACAACAACAATAAAAAAAAAAAAACTTAATCTCAACGATAGTGCAGGAGTGGTGACATCTATGCGATACTACAAGTAACAATATAAAATAATTAACTACTAATCTCGAGGACGAGGCGCGAAGTATAATTTCATTTACTTCGATGGTCGCGATTCATGCGTCGTTGGTATTTTACAGTAAATCCATAGATTTACTAAGCGATTAGACATGAAATAGTACCTAGTAAGTCACAGGTTCTTGAAATTGACAGCTATCCAATTATAATACTTTACATGATATTATAAATAGACTAGACATTCTCTAAATCTAGATTAAAAAAATATATTATTTATATAATTTAAGACTGCTGTTTGCTGTTTTAGTTAACATTGTTTACAGGCTTTTGTCCGTAAATAGTAAGGTATTTTATTTTAAAATTTGATCAATCAACAAAGAAACACAATAAAACACAATAGAAACACAATTCTGTTCTGTATTTGTCTTTCAATCTCATTTTTCTTCTTTAAATAGTTTCGTTTCGTTTAGGTAATAGTACTTTCAATAGTTCAAGACAATCGGTAACATTTATGATATTATCTGTCAATAAACTAACAGTCATTCGTATGCGTTCATCCCGTTGAATAGTGGACTGGGTTCGATTTCTTCGTGTACTTCTTTGTGAAGTTTTTATATGCGTGTCTTTTAACTCGTTCATAATTTTTTGAAAAAAAGAAAGTGGCTCTCTGCTACCGTCCGGTGTTCAACCTTGGCAACTATTATGTAAAATAATAATATCTACCTTAATTAGCCGTTAATCTGTACTATACATTTTATTTAAATAATAAATTCATAGACAGTTTGCCTTTAAACTGTACCTACAAAATATTAAACAAGGTGGCCGTGTTCCAATGTATCTAACTCTATGGCTCTACGGTGCCATTGTTTTTCTAAAACGCTCGAAACGCGACCATCGGAATGAGCAAAATTAATAGGACACACGATCCGCGACCATTCAGTGAAGGCATTTTTATTATATAAAATTTACAAACGCACGAATCGCGACCAACTTGCTTGTTTAATAAAAATCGATGACGCACGAACCGCTACCAGTCCTCCCATACATATCGGGTCAGGTGCATGACAAGATGGACAGATAGCGTTGATAAATTTCGTCGGATTGGACAGAGCCATGATAGCATAGTAACAGTTGGAAGTGCACGTTGTATCAGAGGGTGCGGGTTCAAATACCGATCGTACATTATTTTTTGTACTTTTTAAAAATAAAAGCTTTATTTTCTTAACCTATTTACAACATTTTAACCTAATTAGAAGTTAGGTAGGTATAATATGTTATATCTTTTATATTTTGGAAAGCTGTAGTTGTTTAAATGAAGTAGGCACTTCACTAACAATTATACCTACTTATATGCGAACGGATTGCTCTATTATATTGAAAGCTGTAGGTATTCCATACATTATGTAGCAGGATAACTAACCTAGCAAGAAAAAACTAAAGTGAAGTGAAAAAACGCATACGTTTTTTCTTCTTTTTTACTTTCCCTCATTTTTTTGGCATTTTCCCGCATACTTTTCAAGTTAGCTTTGATTTTGTTTAATTTTATTTTTATTTCCCTTTCCAATAATTTCACTGGTTTCACCTACTAGCTTAAAATTACAAAATAACGTACACTAGCGCTACCTCATGATGGTTTAATTAGTACAGTACCTAATTTAGCTGGAACATCAAATTTTTAGCTGGAATATGAATTCGGAGTTGGAAATGTCCAGCGCAAGCAAAGGCCACGGCCGAACTGAGAGGCGAGAAGAAAGACAGTGATATATCTTTATTTTTTTAATAAAATAAAATAAATAAAATTATAATAATAAATTCTGTCTTACAAATATTTAAAAAACATTAATTTTTCTTTTCTTTAAAAAAAACCCATAACCCATTCATTACCGTTTAGATGTAAAACGCGTTTTATAATCAAAGCAGAGGCTACTTTGGATTTATTTTCTATCTAGAAAATGTGTCGTAATCATATTTTGGCTTTTACAAGAACTCGTAATATATTACTTAATATACCCCTTAATATCTTTAATTTCACATTTTGTTAGTAATTTTAATAATTTTATTTATTTATTTATTTTTATAGTATATTTTTTGTTTTACTTCTTCGTTCAATATTTTTTATATTTTTTATAATGTAATATTGATGCACAAGACCGCAACGCATGGAAGTCCCTATTTGCGAGCTTTCATCATCATCATCATCATCGATATTGATGTATCATGGACTTGCTTTGTTTATCTCCGAGTTCAATAAATCATTCTATTCTATACTGTTGTATTCTAAGTGCCTTACAAATAAACAAAGAATAAGGTCCGATTAGTTATTCCGTGTTTTGTTCCCGTCGTTTATACGTCATTTCAAATTAGAGTAAAAGAGACAAAACACGGAATAACTATTCGGATCTTATTATTTGTTTATTTGTAAGACCCTTACTGCCGTACTCAGAGACGTCTATTAAGTTTTAACCTTTTTACCGCCCAACTATCCTGCACGCGATGTCCCACTGTACGCCAACGTATAAATGTATTTTAATAAAGTAGGCACAAAGAAGAACTTCTATAGAAGTGCTGGTGTGGGCGGCACGAAAATCTCGAACTTCTATAGAAGTTGTTGGTGGTAAAAAGGTTAATGACAAATAAGTCTCCTGCTGTCACTTTCTTATGTATAGTGCTAAATAGAGAAGGAAAGACATTTCATTGTCATTAAACTTAATTGACGTCTCTGAGTACGGCAGTTAGCGCCTTACAAATAAACAAAGAATAAGGTCAGAATAGTTATTCCGTGTTTTTTCCTGTCATGTAAACGTCGTTTCAAATTAGAGTAAAAGAGACAAAACACGGAATAACTTTGTTTAATTTGTAAGGGGGCAAGTCTTCAAAATCTGAAAGTTTAAAATGAATAAAACAAAATTGACTTTGACTTTTCAGCTTTCCCAAGGTATTGAAAGGTCTCATAGCTGTAATGATTTACGTCACTCACGCCGTGAACTTCTGGCCTTCCTTCAATATTTGCTTCTACTATATAAAGAAATTACATGCGCCGGAGAAGGTGAACTTTTATGAGCTGATCTACAGGGCTATATTTGTGCTCTTGATATTCGTGGTAGCTGTGGGTTTCCCCAACATCACAGCATTGATGGGCTTTGTGAGTACTTTATTGATTTTTCACTCTTCATCATCTCAGCCAAAAAGACATCCACTGCTGGGCAAAGGCTCCCCCCAAGGGTAAATCATTTTGAGGGGAATTTGCCATAATCGCAAGGCTTGGCAGGCGGGTTGGCGATCGCAGTAGAGTGAGAATAATCACAGAGAGAATCTGCTGCCCATCCTCTGGAATGGTCCCTAGTCACCTTCTACGACACCCACGGGAAGAGATGGGGTGGTGCAATTCTTTATCCCCGGCACCACACGGGGGCTCTCTTATTGTCATAATTTCTGCTTGCGACATTGCTCACGTGGGCCGCATGACTGATTTAGATGAACATTGAGCAATACTCATAATGACCAATGAAATTAGCGTCATGAATACGCAAAATGACCAATCGCGAAATGACCAACACGCCAAATGACCAACACGCCAAATGACCAACACGCCAAATGACCAACACGCCAAATGACCAACACGCCAAATGACCAACACGCCAAATGACCAACACGCTAACGTACATTGACCAATACTCATAATGACCAATGAAAAGATAGACTAATTTATAGCGTCATTGATATAGGTCAATATGCGTAATATGAAGATTGGTCAATATGCGAATTAGAGATTGGTCAATTCGCGTATGGGCCATTTTGCGTCACTGATATAAATCAATATACGTAATAAGAAGATTGGTCAATATGCGAATTAGAGATTCTCATAATCATTATCATCATCATCATCTTAGCCAAAAGATGACCACTGCTGGACAAAAGCCTCCCCCAAGGATCTCCACAATGACCGGTTTTGTGCTGCGCTCGGATCAAGCGGCTTCCCACATCCTTTACCAGATCGTCAGTCCACCTTGTTGGAGACCTGCCCACACTGAGCGTTCCGGTAGGCGAGCGCCACTCGAGGACTGTTCCGCCCCAGCCATCCCCAGGCCATCAGTCCTGCGAGCGATGTGCCCTGCCCACTGCCACTTGAGCTTAGCTTCCCTGTGTGGTACCGGGGATAAAGAATTGCACCACCCCATTTCTTCCCGTGGGTGTCGTAAAAGCCGACTAAGGGACCATTCCAGAGGATGAGCAGCAGCATCTCTCTAAGGTTACCCTAAACCTACTGCGATCGCCAACCCGCCTGCCAAGCGTGGCGATTATGGCAAATTCCCCTCAAAGTGATTTATCCTTGAGGGAGGCCTTTGTCCAGCAGTGGACGTCTTTTTGGCTGAGATGATGATGATGATGATGATGATGATGACGTTCACGAAAACAAAAATTTGTATGGCAAAACTTTAAGAGGAAATACTAAGGTCGACTGAATTGAAAAATATGCATGAAAAGTAGACAAAATCAACGTTTCGTACTCACCTGATTTCTCCTCCAAAACTGGACCGATTTAATTACTTAATTTGTTTCAGCTCGGAGCTTTTTGCCTATCTAACCTGGCCTTCATCTGGCCAAATATTATCTGTTTACTCGTCGTGTGGCACAGGCCAGGCTTAGGCAAGTACAACTGGAGGCTGTGGAGAGGCGTTATATTGCTGGCTGTGGGCATAGTAATTTGCGTCTGTGGTGGAATTGTCAACGCTAGCTCTCTGGTGTCCGTCTTTATTCATGCTAACACGTGAAGGGTCGTGGCGTGAGCATGGAAGGTTGGGAGAGATTGAACCAAATTTTTTATAGATTTATTTACTCAAGGGTTTAGCGTAGCTGATCGCTATAGGTAGACTTTGTGTACCTAAAATTCACAACGGCACGTGACATGCGAGCTGCTAATACCACCAATTTTGATATGCAGCGAGTGGTTTATAGTTCATTGCGTTCTTTCTATCACCTCCAGCTATTATGACTGCCGTTGTATAGAGCGCAATGAACTAGAAATCAGTTCGCCGCGTCGCAATACGGTCGTGCTCAGTCAAACGGTAGGCCTATTATAGTATTCAAATTCAAATTCAAATAGCCTTTATTACGGATAAATATAGACATTTCATTACAATTATTTAATACTATTTATATAAAATTTGAGGCCTTTGTCCAGCAGTGGACGTCTTTGGCTGAGATGATGATGATGATATAAAATTTCATGCCTTACTTTTACGATTATTGATTAATAACAATTTAATACGACGACCTCCTTGGTCGAGTGGTTTGTACACCGGTTTTCATGGTGTCGCCATCTCTGAGGTCCCGGGTTCGATCCCCGGTCGGATCAATTTAGAAATTATTGTTTTTCTAAATTGTCTCGGGTCTGGGTCGAAGACTTTTTTAAAGTTATGAAATAATTACCGGTATCAAATAAGGTGGTTCTAACAGCTCCATGTTATTTCCTGTCGTAATCTTTTGGTAGTAGGTAGACCATAAAACTCTGTATAAAACTCCGATCACTGTTTTTTGTTTAAATATATAATTTATATGTAGGTACAATATGTAATAAAACTCAAGAGAGGTCATTGGGACGGTGTATATTATGTAATGTGATGGAGATTCTCGAAAACTTACTTTTCAAAATCAAACCAAAATCAAGTACTTAAGTATACCTAGGTAATAGTTTATTTTGAATTATTTTACTACATACATATTCATAATTAATTCTTTTAATTCAGTTTTTTGCTTTTATTCAGACATGATCTTCGATCAATAATAAACTAGAAAAAGGATCCAGAACAAATATGTATCTCAAAAGTAGGAGGGATACTTAATACCAACAAGCAAAATATCAACAATTAAAATGTCAACACAGTTTAATCAACAGTTAAATTATTCAAAAACTTTAATATCAATGGTATATAACATAAACGGTTCAAAATGTCAAAACTATACATTATCAAAGAATCACTCAATCAATGACTTATAACTTAAACGGCTCATTTGTTCATTTGTTCAAACCTCTGTTTGCTCCACAACTCTGGTCAGTTTTTGACAATTTGGATAACAATATGTCTCGTACACAAAATATTGTAGAATCCTGGCACAGAAGATGGAACTCAGTTTAAAATGGGAAAAAATTAATTTGCCTACAATGATAAGAGAATTAATAAAGGAGCAGATAGAGGTAATATAATAAAGTTATGGATCAACGATAAGAATTAGTTGTTGTGACATTCTTAAAAAAAATTGCATATAATTGCAGCATTAATTAGTATTGATTGTTAATTTTTTTGAAAGTTGATTTATTCAAATGTTGTCATTGTAGATCATTGAACAAACAACGTTTATGTTAAGTCATTGAAGTAGCAACGTGTAAATAGTTGCCTACTTGCGGGATCTTAATTGGAATATTGGAATTTAATTTACTGAATTAATTTTGTGAACACATTAAGGCTACTTTAACCCCACTGACCTTCTTCGAAGAGTTCAGGAACGCGCTCCGCCAATGTTCTCACGTCTGCGCATCAGCAACCACTTGCACAAACCAACACCAGGACACAATGTCTGAGATTATAATTTGATAACAGCACAATCACCAATATTACGTGAAACGGCTTTTAGAACACTCATTTAACTCAGAGCATCCCTCAATTAAGTTATATGGACAACTCGTGTAATTCAGAGAAACGAGCACCGGCACAAGAATTCAAGAAGACCGCGCAAATTACACACGATCACCGATTCTTTTCTTCGCGCGTAGGCAGAAGGATCGAGATCAAGCAGCCTTAATGATTATTAATTTATATACTATTTATATTTATATCCTATGGGTACTTAATGTGCCCAACCATGCTCCCCGCCTTGGAAGTTCGCAGAACTTTCAAAAAGAAATAAAATAAATAAAGTTTACGTTAGCAGGTTAACATAGTTGTATGTATTTTTTTTACGAATCTAAAGCTAATTTATAGGTTTAATTATGAAAACTTTGATAAATATCTTTATTTATTAACTTATTGCGTTGGAATAGGATACAACTTTACTACAGGACGTTTGTAAATTCCACACTTAGTTTTTACAGTTGCAACGCGAACTACCTTATCAGGACCTGGATGAATTTCCGTAATTACACCTAAAGGCCAACTTAACGGAGGACAATCATCTTGTCCCACAAGTACAACAGTTCCAATTTCAATAGGACGGTCCGTGGCAGTCCACTTTTGTCTGACTTGCAACGTGTGCAGATATTCCAGACGCCACTTTCTCCAGAAAGACTGAACCATATTGTCCAGTAATTGTTTGCGTTGGACAAGACTAATACGCGCGTCGGTCAAATTCACAGCAGGTAAGTACTGCAATGGAGTAGACATCAAAAAATGAGCAGGAGTAATTACTTCCGGAGACGGATCAGAAGATAATACTGTGAGTGGGCGAGAGTTCATAATGCACTCTATTTGTACCAACACTGTCTGTAATTCCTCATAAGTGAGAAGCTGAGTCCCTATTACGCGGTAGAGGTGAGTCTTTAAACTTTTTATATTTGACTCCCAGATACCTCCGAAATGTGGAGTACGTGGAGGAATCATTTTCCACTCAATACGCCTAGCACTAAGTTCCCGCCTTAAAACCGGTTCGAATTCGGAATCGATGAGAAACTTAAAAATGTCATCTAATTGAGCCTTGGCACCAACAAAATTGGTGCCATTGTCAGAATATAAGCATGACACAGGGCCACGCCGAGAAATGAAGCGCTTAAATGCAGATAAAAAGGCATTTGAAGTCAGCTCTGAAACCAACTCTATATGAACGGCCTTCGTGACGAGGCAAATAAATAGGCATATATAAGCCTTTTGCGAATGTTGCCCTCTTCTACGAGTAAGTGTAATGCGAAGGGGGCCTGCGTAGTCTACTCCAGTATGAACAAAAGCCTTAGCTTCTACCACACGATACGATGGCAAATCTGCCATTCTTGGAGTAGGATGTGATGGCTTAACGCGAAAGCAGTAATTGCATTTCCGCACTTTAGCCCTAATAACTGTCCTGGCATCTAATATCCAGTAACGCTGACGCAATATGGACATAAGGAGTCCTGCGCCTGTATGACAGTTCCTAACATGGAAATGATCAATAATGAGATCCACCACAGGATCGTGTTTAGGAAGTAAAACTGGATGTTTGGCCTCAAACGGCAAGTCCGAATGGTAAAGTCGACCTCCAATACGTAACAACCCGTCTTCGTCAAGAAAGACAGATAAACGTTGAAGCCTTTTTGAGGGTAATCTAGACGTATTAAGAGCCGTAATATCATCTGCGAAGTGAACTCTTTGGACAGACTTAACAACAACTGTCTCTGCAATCATAAGATTATAGACCACGCCAGAGGAAAAGGACATTTTTTTTATAAAACGAAAAATAATTACAACAGTCCTCAGAAGTTTATCCCATGAGGATATACGCTGAGCTAATTCATTTAAGACTGAAGGTTTACATTGAACCCTAGCAGTGAACACATTAGCCTTGTGCTCAGGCAGTTGACTTGCATTAGATGGGGAAAAAGGTTTTATCGGCCATTCCGAAGGTGGGTTGCAAATCCATGATGGACCATTCCACCATAGTTTATGTGAAACGAGCTGCGAAGGCAACAATCCACGTGAAAGGCAGTCACTCGGATTTTCACTTCCGGCGACGTGATAAAAATTTTCAGAAGTTAAGTTTTCCTGACACTGAGCAACGCGATTACTTACAAATACAGACCAACGATGCGGTGATGAATGAATCCACGACAGAGCAATAGTTGAGTCTGAGAAGGCGTACGTCCTTGCAATAGGGAGACGCTCCCGGTAAGTCTCTTGAACAGTACGTATAAGTTTGGACATCAACACTGTGGCACAGAGTTCTAAACGAGCGAGTGTGGTCACTTTGGTAGGAGAAACCTTCGATTTCGCACACAAGAACCTTACTTTGATGTTGCCAACAGAGTCAGTAGTGTGTAAATATATAACACTACCATAGCCATTCATACTAGCATCACAAAAGGCTACTATCAACACAGTGCAGCCATGAAAAACACCCACATGACGAGGAATTTTCAAAGATGATAATAAAGGGAATTCTTGTGTTAACGCCAAAAAACCGTTGAATAATACTTTCAGGAGGCGTATCATCCCACCCTATATTGCACAGCCACAGCTCTTTAATAAGCAGTTTAGCGTATAAAATAACAGGCGCTACCAAACCGAGGACATCAAATAAGCGAGCGACCACTGACAGTATGCTCCGCTTAGTACACTTTTCCTCCACAGTATGAGTCGTGAAGAAAAAGCTGTCTTCAGCAGGTGCCCATGAAAGACCTAATACCTTGGAGGCATTGTCAGATCCGACACAGAAGTCTACAGCGCTGCGATGAGAGGCCGGAAGGTTGTCAAGTAAAACTTGCGAATTACTTGTCCACTTTACCAATTCAAAAGCACCGGACTTAAACAAAGAGATCAGTTCTCGTGAGAGACGAATAGCGCAGGTCTCATCTTCAATAGAATGGACCAAATCGTCTGTATATAATTTAGACTCTGCCACAGTGGCAGCGTCCGGAAAATGTGGTCTCATATCATTGGCTAATTGGCGCACGGTCCGCATTGCCACGAATGGACTCGACTTAAGTCCAAAAGGAACTCGATTGAACTGAAAAGTTCGTATAAAATCGTTTTTTTTAAACCGATACAAGATTTTCAAATATTCACGGTGCATACTAGGAACTTCAATCTGTAAATACATTTGTCTAAGATCTGCAGTCATAGCGACTGGAAAAAGACGAAAGTTAAGTAACAGTAAAAATAAATTTGCTTGCAAATTAGGCCCAGCATGCAAAACGTCATTTAATGACAAGCCCGTATGAGTTGAAGCACTAGCATCGAGCACGATCCGAGGCATAGACTTATCCGGGCGAGTGACGGCGTGATGCGGGATATAATAACCATCATCTGTAATATCAGACTCTGAGACTTCTGACAGGTAGCCCTTACTAATATACTCAGTAATCACCTTATTATAATTTTCGTGTAACTCAGGTGCCTGGTTAAATTTACGCTCCAAAGCCATAAAACGTCGTTGGGCCACAGCACGAGAGTTTCCTAAATCATTAGGATTTTTAGAGAAAGGCAAGGCGACAGAATACCTCCCATCTTCAACGCGAGTGACAGATGATGCAAACAAGTTTTCACATTCCGTCTCCTCTGGGCTTAAATATTGCAGATTAGGTATTTCTTCTAAAAGCCAAAACTTTTGCACTAAGTCATTAAGTGCAAGTGCGGAAATAGAGGTATAAGATTTGTTACAAAAAATATTTTTGTCATTATTAGCGTAATCACCCATAAATACGTAACCAAACGCGGTTAATATAGCGGGAGGTGCATTAGTGCCTGATAAGACTTTGTTACCTAAATAAATATATGGAAATAATTGAGCACCTATCACTAGATCCACGTTCCCGGGAATATTCCATGTCAAATCAGCGAAGGGCAGTCCCTCTAAGTAGCCCACATCACCCTTGGTTATATAATGTGTAGGCAACTGATCTGTAATACAGTCAACGACGAGCGCATGTATACTGTATTTGTTATTAGGGTATACGCGGGATTCAATATCTAAATTCACGTATCCTAAAATTGGTCGCGAAGCGGAACCAATCCCTTTAACAAAAGAATTACTCAAAGGAGTTACAACTAAATTAAGCGTCTTACAACAATCGACCGTAACTAAATTATTTTGAGAACCATTATCAATAAGGCATCGAATTAATTTCTTAGTACCATCCTGAGTCTTAGCATAAATTTGAGCGGTTGACAACAAAATAGTAGAAGTTGGTCGCACTTCAGCACCAAATGACACCGATGGATTGTGGTGCGATATATTATTATTATCGTACGACGCATCAGTGCACGCTTTAAAAGTAACAGGTGCAGGTCCACTAGGCGCCATGTTGGTCTGAACCAATTGCTTCGTGTTTGCGACAAGCGAGTTCATATTTAAGCCGGGTTGGCAAGGAAAAGAATGAAGCGGAGGCGAAGGAACAACAGAGGTCGACGACCCATCACCGTTAGACATTTGCGACACTTGTACGTAATTATTCGAACTAACTTCTTTATCATTAAAATGTAACAAAGTGTGATGTCTTTTCTTACACACATTACAAACATGTGTAGACTTGCAAGACGTAAGTGTATGCAAACTACTTAGACAATTGACACACCCATGTTTAGATTTAATAAACTCAAATCGGGCATGTGGAGAATCTAAATTCTTAAATTGAGTGCAAACAATAATTGAATGACCAGTTTGTTTACAAAAGATGCACGATTTTGCGAATGAAGCTGTAGGGACATTATTGTTATTATTATTACTAGCGACGAACGACTGGTAAGTATGACGGGACGGCTGAGTGGCGGCGGGAGGTTTATTTACGCTTACGCCGCTGTTCGATGCCCGCGTCGAGATATTATTATTTGACCGTTGTAATATTTTTACTTGATCTTGTAAGAAAGAAGCTAACTCATTATACGACGGTATTTCTTTGTCACGAACACTTAATTCGAAAGTTTGGGCTGTTTGGAAATCAATTTTCCTAAACGCACAATGAAACAATATAAAATCTGTTAAATCCTTAATATCTAACTGCCGCAATGCAGCCACGGAGGACGCGTATTTTTCTATAAACGAATCTAAACTGTTTGGTGTATTTGTACAACTTTTGGAATCAAGAATATTATTTAAATAATAAGTGCCTAATGCACGTTTATCTTGGAACTTCTTCACTAAATTATTCCAGATGATGTTGTAAGTCTCACTAGTGGGCACAATACCTGCGGTGACCTTTAAAGCGCTGTGAGTAAGTTTGCCAACTAAATACTGCACACGCTGCGAGTCAGTCAACTGACTATTATTATGAACATTGGCCTTGAAAGACTCATAGAACATGGGCCAATTATCCGTTTTGCCGTCAAAGCTAGGCAATTCGATCGGAGGCAACTTAATGTTGCATGTAACATTAGAACTAGTTGAGTTATTATGTGACGATTTATCTGACTGTGACGCCTGAATTATTTTATTTTGAACGCGCTTTACTATAAGATATAAATCTTCAAACGCATCTAATGACTTATAATCAGGCGTAAAAGTTGAATCAGAAGACAACTGGAGGTCATTAATATCATCAATTAAAGTTTCATACTGACTATGCATTAAATCTATACGTTCAGACTTGGCCATGAAAGTTTCATTACTTCTAGATGCGAAATTGGAAATATTTGTTGAAAGATTATATAACTCATTCATACGTGAAAAAAGTCGTTCTTTTTTAGCATTCAACAGAGCGAATTGCTTGTCAAATTGATCTTTAGACGTATTTGCTTTAGTTGTAGACATTTTACTTAAGAATTCGCAATAGAATTGTTAAAAATGTGAAACAATATATTTTCTATGAAATTATTTTAAATGACGTAAACTTATGTGGAATTTACAAATGGCGGAATTTAACACTAATGGCGTGCTTCGAGAGTTTTACCAAAAAATTACGTAAATCTGCGAACATCCAAGTATTAAATTGATAAGTACCTATTACTTGTATTAAGTAGGTAATCAAATGATATTATGATATGCTAGAACAATATTCGAGCTCGTCAGGACCAAATTATGAAGTAGCAACGTGTAAATAGTTGCCTACTTGCGGGATCTTAATTGGAATATTGGAATTTAATTTACTGAATTAATTTTGTGAACACATTAAGGCTACTTTAACCCCACTGACCTTCTTCGAAGAGTTCAGGAACGCGCTCCGCCAATGTTCTCACGTCTGCGCATCAGCAACCACTTGCACAAACCAACACCAGGACACAATGTCTGAGATTATAATTTGATAACAGCACAATCACCAATATTACGTGAAACGGCTTTTAGAACACTCATTTAACTCAGAGCATCCCTCAATTAAGTTATATGGACAACTCGTGTAATTCAGAGAAACGAGCACCGGCACAAGAATTCAAGAAGACCGCGCAAATTACACACGATCACCGATTCTTTTCTTCGCGCGTAGGCAGAAGGATCGAGATCAAGCAGCCTTAATGATTATTAATTTATATACTATTTATATTTATATCCTATGGGTACTTAATGTGCCCAACCAGTCATTGATTATGTGATTCTTTGATAATGTATAGTGTTGACATTTTGAACCGTTTATGTTATATACCATTGATATTGAAGTATTTTGAATAATTTAACTGTTGATTAAACGGTGTTGACATTTTAATTGTTGATATTTTGCTTGTTGATATCAAGTATTGGGAATCTAGTACCTACCTACATTGTTGTTCGAAGGATTCTTAGATTTTTTTCCCATAGCCAAAAAGTCAAAATTAAGTTACAGAGACACGTTTTTATCATATCAGAACAAAACTTTGAACAATGAAGTAATTTATACCATATTATTATTAGGTATATTTTTTTTCTATTAACTTTTAAGTTTCACTTGAATTGAAACAAATTTACATTTTTGTAGAACAATTTTAAATTTGTTAAAAATTACGTTTTATTTTCTAAAGTATACGCGAACACTACACATTGAAATAAAACCACTTTTACGGATCTACTCGCGTTAATTTAATTTAATGTTGGTCCTGACGTTCGAACCCTTTACAGGGTCCGTGGTCACAGGGAGGCTAAGGTGTTGATCACCTCATAATTACTTTTTAACTTTCATACCGTTCTATTTATAGACGATGTATATTATAGGGCATAGATGTGCTTCTCATAGAACCAAACATTGTAACATTTGTTTCATTCCATTTGTTTTTGGGTTTACGTTTGGTTTCGATAGATGGCGCTGCTGAAACTTTATATTGATACAAAACCAGTTAAAAGTTATGTTTAATTTAGTTGTGTAGTAAAACTTTTAGAACTCTGAAATCGGAAAAGTATTAGAAATTATTTTGTAGGTTCGAACCGAGACTTTCCAAACCCGAATCCTTTCGACTCCATCATCGCAGCCGCTCGGCCACTGAGCTCTTAGTCTACGAGACGAAATTTGTGGTTATTATCCAATTAACCAGTTTTAAACTAAGAGCCAAGATGAATCATCAGAATAAAATTTCTTGTATTTTTTCACTTATTTCACATGTACTTTGTTTATTGACTTATCGTTTAACTGAGACTGCTCCTGAGAGAGCTGAGCGGGGCGGAAAGGACGACAGTTTACGTAGGGCTTCTGCCACGAGCACAAGCGGCCTGCGACGCGGCGAGTGGTTTCTAGTTCGTTTCGTGTTATACTACGGCAGTTACAGTCAACGTTGATAGAAAGAGCGCAGTGAAAAAGACATCGCTCGGTGTGACCGAGCAAAGCGCTATACATGTGTAATTTAATAAGACTATTCTGAAGATTAGCAATTATAAATATAGGTAAGCCTGCCTACCTACTTAGCTAAATATCATTTTTACTCTTTATATTTACAGATCTTGTTATTAAAAATCAATAGTTTTTATTTGTACTTACCTAATAGGTGAAACACAAATCAACATTATCGTTGGTTAATATCGTTATGTTCTAACAAGTTCGAATCCTGCGCGTGGATTTTATTCAACACTTTTCAAATTGTTATTTGTTTGCAGCAAAATTTGCGTATAAATATGTATAAGTTATATAATATAACCATAATGATGTCTAGCTTTGTAAATGCGTATCTTATCGAAGCTATTGATATAAGAGAGGGTTAAAATATTTTGTTACACTTTTGCATAAGTAGGTTGACAGTCACCTATATTATAATTGCTTATCTTCAGAAAATCTATTTAAAGTGTGAAGCGCCATACATACCGTGTTTTAGCAGCCACTGACGGATAAGGATGCGCGTGCGATTTCTAATTATTTGCGTTCTTTCTATTACTTATCCTCTCAACTGTCGCGGCCATCTTGGCCATTAAAGGGTCACATTACTTCCGTATTACTTCCGAACTACTTCCGGCTACTCATTAAAATGACGATTTGCTCAACACACCTCTCGCTTCGCGCAGCTACCTCAGGCAGTTAAACGCCTTTAATCTGCATTTATTTCGGCAAAAAAAAATAACTCAATATCTACAAGAACCACCATTAGTTCCACTAGTTGTTCATAGATGGCGCTGTATCTGTTTGTACACTTTCTGCATGGAGGCGCTATTAAGATTTCTCTTACGTGACTGATATTGAATATGTAAGAAAAAGTTAGCAAATATGTAAGATGTAATGTGAGACAATGTGAGTTGCTTTATAATTTAAAATGCCACACAACCGCCATCTAGTGATGGATTGGATGCCACGTGTCACGTGGATATTCACTTTTGATATTCCATCATCTCTTATATATGGCGTTGTCGTACATTACATTTTTGTAATCATTTTAATGTATGGAATATTCACCCCTCCCCTTCTGGTGTTATTATAATCGGGTGCCTTCCGTTTTCGAAAAAAGAGCTGATGGTATCATTTGGTCTGGCAGTGTGGTGATGGAGCAAATAAACGCTAGTAGATCCGTAAATGTGTTTTTATTTCAATGTGTCGTGTTCGCACTAATTACAATTATAGTTATACATAATGTTATAGTTTTATTTATTGGTGTTAAGGAAAAACTGGAATGTTTTAAATAAATTATTACTTCCTATTTTGATACATACACTTTTATTTCTTTCAATAAAATGATCAATGAGCTTTTAAATTGACAAAAACCTCTGGTAGGATTGTGGTAAGAACTGGATGAGTTTAATACAATAAAATCAATTTTAACAACAATTGGAACACACAAAGGGAATGGTTCAGTTTCGGCTTATCTTAAAATGTATTTTTACAGTAAAATATAAATAAATATAATAAAAATATCCTTGATACTGTCGTTGCCGTTTCGTTTCGTCCACCAGGATCCCCTAGTCTGATTGCAGGCAAGTAAATATCTAAATTAATTACTTTTAAAAGTATTTTTTGAAGGAAAGTCACACCATTAATTCCTGTGTTGCTATAACAACAAATATGGAATAAAAATCTTTAATTGTTATTAAGAAATCGATACGTAATTACCGATTATAAAAATAATTAAGACTTATACGATCAAGTAATTTTTCGTAAAGGAGAATGGGCAAGTTGGTCTACCTACTCAACACCAACAAGCCATACATCAATGAAAAGGGCATCGCTTAAACTTAATTTTTTTGTATGACCGCAAATGTGTAGCATATGGGGTTCTTTGTGAAAATGTCAATAATAATTGCAAGTGTAGTTTCTCTCCTTCGTTATATTTTTAGAGCAGACTTTACATTTATTGTTCTATATTACGACAGGGTTTTGCGAAAGAGAGGGCAAAGAGTGGTGTAGGGTTCAAATTCCCAACGCAAGCGCAACCCATATAACTGCTAGCTCCCCTTCCCGCGCCGCGCTTGCTTTGTCGATCTATTCCAATCCAATACCACGAAACTAATTGTTCTTCATTCATCAATCTTGTGGTATTTGTGCTGGGCTTGCCATCAGGAAGGTTTCACACCGCCAGCTGCCCATCTGAATAATGTTATTGTGGATACTAGCATCATGTGATACCGCAATTATATTATTATTAGGTATATAATAAATCACCGAATTTTTACTTTTTGTTTTCTCTGTTTCTAAATTCTGCCAGCCCCTAGTACTTTTACACTAATCTTTATTAGTTTTTTAATATGTAATTTTTTTATTAGCATAGATGGCGTTAGTGCTGAGTAGGTAGACCAAAGTTCATATAAGTACTTTGGCCATTCTCCTTTATTTAATTATTTACTTTTTACCTTTATTTATCTGAGGATTGTAAAATCGGGCCACTAAAACTCGTAAAACACTATGTTTTACTGCAAATTGTTTTACATGACAATTAGAAAATATAGGTTATTTCTGTATCGATTTTAAATCCTTTTTTTATATGACAACATCAGCCTGTAAACATTGATGTGATGATGACGTTTGTAAAAAAAAATATTCGCTTTGCCTTCGTGTACACTGTGAATGTTATGTTTTCGATTGCTTTTTCTGTGAATCCGATTTGCTTTTATAATGGACTCCGATACCGCTCGAAACGAAGGCCAGGCCTTACCCTTGGACACCGAACTTGCTTCTGACGTTGACTCTGGCGCTACTTTGGACTCTGAACCGGCAACAAATGACAACCTCAGCATGAACTTGGACTTTCCTCCGAATCTTAATGAGAATGAGTAACGATGCATTAATTTGTGGCGTTGATCTTTTGCAACGCAGGAGACGCAGTCTGGAGCTGATCGAATTACTTACAGTAATACGTCAGTCGGTTGCTGTGCTCACGTAATGACCATTTAAGCTGGGCAAGGCACGAACACAATATTAGGCTACCAGCACAGTTTTTAGATCACATCTTAATTACTTACGATGATTCAGAATAAAATCATTAAAACAAAACTTATTTGTTTTATTTCATATTTATTCTCTCCTTTAGGGGTTTGACGTCTGGTTGCCACGACGTCTGGTTGCTATTATGACCAATTCCCAAAATGTTAGCTTTTTCAAACTGGCTACTTCCCTAAATGACCACTTCCCAAAATGTTAACTTTTTCAAACTGGCTACTTCCCTAAATGTTAACTTTCTCACACTGGCTACTTCCTAAATCACCACCTCCCAAAATGTAACTTTTTCAAACGTCTAACTAAACGTCTAAACGCATATATACCAAAAACACCTTATTTTTACTTGTTCTTAACCAAACTGCGAATAGAGGCAGTTCACAGTGACTTTAATTAAACTGAAGCAAGGCATTTTCAATAGATTGAAAAACAATCGGTTTAAACAGGACGTAATTGTTTAATACAAAGCTTTCTTTACTAAATGCAGAACTTGAAGACAATTCACTGACGAGTATGAGATTTTTGAAGGAAAAACTATTGACTTTACTTTCCAAACAAATAAGTTACACCGACAACCCTTTAAGGGCATGACGTCTGGTTGCCACGACGTCTGGTTGCTATTATGACCAATTCCCAAAATGTGAACTGCCACCATGGCCTTTTCCCATTATGCACACTTCTCAAAACCTCCATTTACCAAAATGTCTATTTCCCATTATGTACACTTCCTAAAGGGGCCTTTTCCCATTATGCACACTTCTCAATACCTTCATTTATCAAAATGTCTATTTCTCATTATACATATATATATATATATATATATATATTTATATATATATATATATATATATATATATATATATATATATATTATATATATATATAATATATATATATATATATAATCACGCCTCTTTCCTCTTTTTTTCATTATACACACTTCTCAAAACCTCCATTTATCAAAATTTGTATTTCCCATGTTGTAACTTCCCAAGAGGTCAATGTCCCAAAATGCCTTTTTCTTATGGTGTAGCCAGAGAGTAGACTTGACCGATGAAGAACCGAAGGCATAATGACGTTCATAAAAGCTATTTGTAGCCTAAACTACTATAATTATTGCGGGAAGCCGCTGGATGCGAGTAGCACAAAACCGGTCGTTGTGGAGATCCTTGGGGGGAGGTCTTTGTCCAGCAGTGGACGTCTTTTGGCTGAGATGATGATGATGATTGTAGGTCTTATGCCCCATTTACACTCAGCTTCTTCCACTGCTCCTCCACGCCACGTGTGTACTGTATTTTCGTTAACATCAACCCTCTGAACCCTATCACTCAAATATGAGATAAGAAGATTCAGTGATGCATCTCTAATTCCATAGTGGTAGAGCTTCCTGACCAGGGTTTCATGTAAAACACAATCAAAGGCCTTGGATAAATCACAAAAAACCCCTACGGCATCGTGTGAATCTTCCCAGGCATTAAATATTTGAAGTAAAAGCTCAACACCAGCGTCAGTAGTCGAGCGACCCCTAGTGAAACCAAATATGGTTCTAGACAATAGTCTAGAATGTAAAAGTTTATTTCTATAAAAATGAACTTGAATTTGGTCTAGAATTATCTTTTCAAATATTTTACTAAATGTGGGTAACACAGAAATTGGTCTAAAGTTAGAGGGGTCACATTTGCTACCTGATTTGAATAATGGGATTACTTTACTGTGCTTTATTAGGTCAGGAAAAACACCACAGTCAATGCATTCATTAAATATGCAAGCTAAAACTGGAGCTATTGTCTCAATAACGGATTTAGTGACGTCGACGGAATTACCCCACAGATCAGCAGTCTTCTTTTTATCAAGAGTATTAAAAGTTTTAATTATATCTCTAAAATCAATTTTTTGAAAACTAAAATAGTTTTCACTAGGTTTGACATTTTCCTTTAGAACCGCTTCAGCTACAGTGGGGGAGGAGTCCAAAGCCTTTGTAGTTGAAACTGGAATATCAGTAAAAAACTTCTCAAATGCCGCAGCAACATCAGCATCGGAAGTTAAGGTTTGATTTTCGTAGCTCAATTTGTACTCATTGTTACGACTTTTGACATTTCCAGTTTCACTATTTATAATATTCCATGTCATTTTTATTTTGTTATCACTTAGCTTAATCTTTGAACTCAGGAACTTTGCCTTTGCTAATCGACATACTATTTTAAATAACTTAGAATAATTTTTGACATACAATTTAAAATCTTCACTGGTGTTATAGTTGCGTTTATCATATAGCTTATAAAGTCGCTTTCTACTTTTGTGGATACCAATTGTAGCCCATTCACTAAAAGTAACAGTACCACTAACCGAGATCTTTTTTGGAATAAAAGTTTTATTAAATTCTGTACAATATTTATGAAAGAAATCATTATAAAATTCATTTGGGTTATCATTATACTTTAAAAAACATATATTATCATAAAGATTGTTTTTAAACCGTTCTAGACGACCTGCAGTTTTTGGTACAACAGTGATTTTCTGTTTCTTCACTTGCTTACACTGATGTGGAAGGCTGACCATTTGGCCACAATGATCAGAGTCCAGTTTATTAATAATGAGTTTAGACAGTGGTACTAGATCGGTATATATGTTATCAATACAGTGGCCGAAGTGGCAGTTATTCTAGTTGGCTCCAAAAATAAATTATTTAAATTATACGATTGAAATAAATTTTTAATTTTGATAGAACCTGTCGACTTTTCTAACAAATTAATATTAAAATCACCGCAAATAACTATCTTTTTGCCTACATTGCGGATTTTATATAATGCTTCATCCATTACTTTTTCAAAATAATCATACAATGCTGACGGAGGCCTGTATACACTTAATACAACAAGTCGCTCCAGCTCCACACAAGCTATTTCTATTGTTCGCTCAACCGAGAGGCTCACTATGTCTTTTCGTTCCTTTAATTTTAATTTCTTATTAACTATAATTAAGGAGCCACCATGAATTGAATTTACTCGACTGAACGAACTACCTACCAAATGATTATTAAAATTGAACATGAACTGATGATCTTTAAGCCAGTGTTCAGTAATACATAAAATATCAACTTTATTATCGTTCATGAACAATTCAATCTCCAGATCTTTGCCCGTCATCCCTTGAATGTTCTGGTGAACTATATTAATCGAGTGAACATTTTTAATAATTGTAGGTTGGGATGGGCTGTTCTTAGAATTAATTTTACATTTATTTAAAATATTACCAAACATTTTGCAAGAGAATTCCTCTTTTGTCTTATGATTTAATTTAAATTATTGATTGGAATGTCAGTAGAAACACTACTGACATTTATGTCTATTAAACATTGCTCAATAGGAGCAACTTGTTTAGCCAAGTTTTTGGCTGAGATGTGTATAAAATATGATAGCGATGAAGCTATTTGTCGCTTGAAATAAATTGGCAGATAATAACTATCTTTTGTCAAATAAAAATTACTAACATAATTGTTAGTGTCAATTAAATGCAAATTTTCATTGTTGCAAAATGTATGTAATGTCAAATTAAGCTTATATCTAGTAGTATTTTCCTCCTGTGGCAAGCTATTACAATAGGGTAAAGTAAACAGTATAATTTTCCCTACATTTAAATTATTTAACTTATTTAAACTCCTAGTCAAACTTGATTTGTTCAATTTACCCCTATTTCCAACAAAAATTAATACAGTACTATTAGGTATATATTTATAATCAATTGCTTTTGTTAAAATATCTTGATAAGAAGCACCAGGCATACAGTAATTGGTAATTGAATGTCCTAAGTCAAATAACAAGCGGCCCATGTTTTTACCAAATTCATCGCTAAATATAACAGTGTCACTCTTATTATCTAAATTTAAATCCTCTTGATTGATATTTTTTACTAAGTGTGGTGTATTTATAATTTTACACTGGCTAGGGGAACCTTTAGGTAAATCAGTATTAATTAATTTTAATGGAGAGGAAGAATCACATGTCACCGATAAACGACCTGGTAATTACTTACATTTACAAGTGTGGTTACAAGTAAATGAATTAAATCTATCATTGTTTTCATTACACGTTTCTACCAGCTCATTAATAGCCAACATGTGTTCTTTTATTTGTCCTTGTGAAAGTTCATATTTTTTGGTAATGGAAAGAAGAGAGTCCTGTAATTGTTCTATACTATTTTGTAAAAGTTGTGTGTCTTTTTTATATTGCAAATTTTTGTTATGCAGCTGTGATGAATAAGTATATAATTTGTCTATTAGGTATAATAATTGATCATAATAGCAACCAGAAGTCGTGGGAATCAGACGTCAAACCCCTGGCATAGGGGACACCGTGATCAAGAAGGCGGTTCCCCCAGGGCGAGGTTCCTCCATTGCACTGCGGAAGGATTGACCCCTGCGATTATCTCTAATGTGGATAACTCGGATGCGTTAAAGGCCGACGACGACGTTTTTTTTTTTTTTTTTTTTTTATATTAGAAGGAGGCAAACGAGCAGGCGGGTCACCTGATGGAAAGCAATCACCGCCGCCCATGGACACCCGCAAAACCAGAGGAATCACAGATGCGTTGCCGGCCTTTAAGGAAGGAATAGGCTCGTTTCTTGAAGATTCCTAAGTCATAATGGTCCGGAAATACCGCCGCTGAGAGCTGGTTCCACAGCACTGTAGTTCGTGGTAAAAAATTACGTGAGAAACGCACAGTAGTAGATCGCCATCCATCAAGATGGTGTGGATGGAAAGACAGTCGATTGCGTGTAGTGCGGTGAAGGAAATCAGCGGCAGGGATCAAACCGAACAATTCCTCAGAGCACTCCCCATGATAAAGGCGATAAAATATACAGAGAGATGCAACGTCTCTCCAAAGGGCCAGTGGATCGAGCCGACCAGAGGTTACCACGTCGCCGACAACTCGAGCAGCTCTGCGTTGAATGCGGTCAAATGGGAGGAGTTGGTACTGGGGCGCTCCAGCCCAAAGATGGGAACAGTATTCCATATGAGGCCTGACCTGTGCTTTGTAAAGCTGTAAGCGATGGGTCGGCGTGAAATACTGTCCCGCTCTATTGAGCACACCCAGCTTTTTCGAAGCTAATTTAGCTTTACCTTCCAAATGACCGCGGAATTGAACGTCACTCGAAATATCGACGCCAAGGATTCCAATGGTCGGTTTGGTATCAAGGGGAGCTCCTTCAAAGTTTAGAGATACGACGAAGGGATGTTTTTGGAAGGGACGTTATCTTGAACAGACATTGACTGACGAAGTTAAAACAAAATTATTTATTTATTCTTTAGGAGAATGTAATAATATCGCAGTTTAAGTTTAATTGGTCGCTGGAATTGGAATAAATATAGTATAATTTATTTGTTTTATTTATTTATATCCTGATTATATCAGGTACGAGCTCCTGGTTGAACGTTTTGTGTTTTGGAATGTGCGGCGAATTGTCATTGTCAACTGTCTGTGAAATAAGTAACTAACTAACTGGGGTGGCACAGGAACCCAAGAAATAAATAAATAAAATAAATAAATAAATACCTAAACATAAATAAATAAGTAGACATTTTGATAAATGAAGGTATTGAGAAGTGTGCATAATGGGAAAAGGCCCGTTTAGGAAAAGTACATAATGGGAAATAGACTTTTTGGTAAATGGAGGTTTTGAGAAGTGTGCATAATGGGAAAAGGCCATGGTGGCAGTTCACATATTGGGAATTAGTCATAACAGCAACCAGACGACGTCATGGCAACCAGACGTTAAACCCCTAAAGGCTTATTATTTCACTGGCAACACTGGGTGTTGGCGGGAACGAATGGCGGAAAAACAACATGGCGAATCGAGTCACTAGATGACGGTCACTTTTGCTGGAGCGTTTGTGGTGGACGGTTGTTTTTGAGCTGTACTGGTTGTTTAAAGAAAAACACCTTTTAAAAGAATGTGAGTTTTATTGTGCTAATATATAAATTTATAATAATACTATATGGTAAGGGGTTTTGCTACATTTCAGAAGTGGGATGAGCTCATTTGCTAACCCATAATTTGACTGTAACCGTTTTACATGTTTTTAAATCAGTTGGTTAATCAAATTCAAATCAAAATTCAAAATCATTTTTTCAGTTTAGGCTACAAATAACTCTTATGAACGTCATTTTAAGCCATCGGTTCGTAAGTCTATCTACTCTGGGCGGGAGATCTTGTACTGAGAAGAACCGGCAAGAAACTCAGCAAGTGTCCAGCTCTTTTCTCCCTTACAGCGTCATAAATATTGGAAAAAGCCCTATCATAAAGGACACTTTCCATCACAAATAAAAAAAAAAAAATAAAAAAAAAAAAAAACAAAAGGATACTATGAGAAATTTGCTTTATTGAACCAGTGTGACGTCCATGGCAAGAGTGTGTGGTGTGGCATGTAGTCATAGGTTGAACGATGAAACTATGCGGTCTAGCGGAGAATAAAATTTATGAATATTTTCGTAAATTGAATTCTGTCACTAATCCGCACAAATCAAGAGCTACTCGTGTATGTTTATTCTACAGGCGCACATACAATGGCTTTAGAGATACACGATTCTGCAAAACGTTACTCCAGCACATGCAATATCTCGAAACCTAAAGAAGCACATAATAATATTATATTTTCGGCGCACATTTTTGCACTAATGTAAGCTCTCTGCCCATGCACATTTTTTCTCTCTCCGATCATTCGTTTAGAATTTTCTGCTGGAACAACGTTCGCAGCAAGAATCTTTTTTTTTCGTTTTTCCCCAAAATGACAACACGCGCTAATTTTTTATGCGGTGCACATGCACAGCAGATTAAGCACTAATTATACGTTTCCTGCTGCTTTCCTGCTGCTGTAACGTACACCTTTTTTGAGAAAACCATGTAGTAAGTAAGGTAACACTTTAAACAGCTATTTTTATTATTTTTAATTTTTGCGTGCATAATGCTTTATTTATGTAGTTACAAGATAAATTTTACTAGAAAAGCCAGAGCTTTGGACCGGTATCGGATCCAAGGTTCGTGGGTTCGGTACACACTAGAGCTTCCTGGGACCGGTTGATTTTTTCTAGTATAATTTGAGTGTTTACGCCGCACACTAGAGCCGCCAATAGAAAAAACATATCTAGTAATTAGAGATATGAAGTAATTTAGCATTTTTACGTCACCTAATGAACACCTGATATGTTATGGTTTAGTTAAATACGGCGTTATAGTTAAAAGTGGCCGTTTTTAGCTGTAACATCTTATTTAACTAAACCATAACATGTCATATGTTCATTAGGTGACGTAAAAATGCTAAATTATTACTTCATTCAAATAGTTTGTTGAGCATAATTTGATTTTCTATCTCTAATTACTAGATATGTTTTTTTTTATTGGCGGCGCTAGTATGCGGCGTAAACGCTCAGTAACGCAAACTGAGGTAAAGCAGTATAATTATAGTTTTCATCTCAGAAAAAATTGTTATTATTTTAAGGTTTCCACACTGCTTTTGGCAGCAAGAAACGGAAAGGGGGAAATAACTTGACACTCGATATATATAGAAAAGTCTAATAAGCTTATAGTATGATACAAAATAACAAATATAAATTATACTAATAAAACTTAAAAAGTTTAGGATTTCGGTAGCGCAGTGTTTAATATGCCCGGTCTGCTATTGCTGGCAAAGCAACTTTCACAAAGGCCGGTCATCGGTTGGGTGACCAAAAATATAACACTTCGAGCTCATCTGTGCTGCGGAAGGCATGTAAAGCCCGGCTGCATTTTCAGTCGTTAACAACCACCAATCCGCACTGGGCCCGTCTGGTGGTTTATGGTCCGTTCTCCCTATCCATTCATAGGGAAGGCTCTTGCCCCTTTTTTTAATTTTTTTTTGACAGTGGAAAACTCTTCGGCCGTGTTCCACCGCGCCCGGATAGACGCGGATGGTTATGTAGGGTTCTCCCCGTGTGGGGTTAGTGGACGGCCAAGGATTCCCCATCCCTGACCGTCACCTCAAAGGCTCGTGTCCCTGCAGTAGGGACATAAAGTGTAAAGTGTTGAATTACACTTAATACTAAAAATCAGGGTTACTTTTGAATCGATTGTGACATTGACCAACAGGTGACCAACATTTTATCATCTCTAGCTAAGTACATCATGCTTTAGAACTTTTACTAATGGGATTTATATTCTTCTAATTCTTACCAATCGCTAATATTTTGGATTAGCGATTGGTCCCACATGCATCTGCTGTACCTGCAGGGCATCGATTTTGCTATATTAAAACTTTAACACTATTTTGTGTAGGTGGCCTAATTTTATCAAGTTTTACATACCTAGTCTTCATGCCAGAATCAGGCTCCTAACATACGACCTCGTGTTCAATGATATACTCGATCCAAAAGTAACTCTGTTCGGCGTACTACAAATTACTGATCAATCCCTTAAGATTGGAATACGTTCCCGCACAGAACAGCAAAACTCCTACAAGCAGGACGAAGACGTTCTTCCAGAGTCTCCATTTGTACCGACCGAGACCAGGGTCCTCCCAGATTACGAAGAGTTCTATGAGAGCGGGGAAGATGAAGCCAATGTTTGACAGGCAGAAGGCACCGAGCTGTAAGGAAGTTGATATCGATTAATGCCTGCTGGTGAATTCTGCATAGAATCCGACTGTATGGTCGTATGGTGATGGCGATCACTTTGGTACACGTCTACAAACCAGACTACTACAACCTGTCAAAATTCCCCAACAACTTTGAACTTTACGTATGTTGACATAAGATTGAACATTTATTGAAGAAAGGACAATGCTCAAAAAATACCCAGGCCCGGCGGAAATAAAATGTGTCTCAGATTATCACTAAAAATGAGTAATCAAATATTGCATAGTTGGAATCATCGAAATATTTTTCTAAAAGTGTGAAATTACTATTCGAAGTTTTGCAGGGTTCGTGTTGATGTTTTAGTAAAAGGATCATTAAATCGCTAAAATACAAGTGAGTAAGTAATACTACAAGTAGAAACCTACGGACATCATCGATACCTTTTTTTTAAATAAGAACTAATATTAATAAAAACTATAAATAACTAATAATAACTTTTTTTAAAATAACATAACTTCAAACATCCCGGACACACATTGGACGATGTAATCTTAGATTTAGAAAACGAATAATGCTTTAATAATAAAATGATTCATGTTTACTATTGTTTTTTTTCTTTGATGACAGTAGCCACGTGTAGTAGTAGTAATGGCAATTTACACATGTAAAAAATATTTGTATGATGCCCTCTGTTACTCACTTTTAACACCCATTTTAGCGATTAAATGATCCTTTTCCTAAAACATTAATATGACCCCTGCAATACTTTGATTAGCAATTATATACATTTAGAAAAATATTTCGGTGATGCCACTTATGCCGTAATTAATTACTCATTATTACCAGTAATTTGAGATACCAACTTACATATCATTTGCGCCGGGCCTGGGTTAATTTTCCATACTAAGTAAGCATTGTCCTTTGACAGTTTTTGATAGGTTCATGTGCTGGCATCTGTACTATGGCGGTCTCTGACGCATTACCGATTTGAAGAAAAGTTCGTGTGCTAGCGCCTCAGAACAATAACTAAAGCTTTAGTTATGATTCTGATTCTGATGACTGGACATGCGTGCCGAGTAGGGCATGCTCCCAAGAAATCCCGATCTTGAAAATACCGGAAAATCCCGAGAAATCCCGGGGTTTTTAACAACCCGGTACCGGGTCTTCAGCGAACGAATCCCGGTTTTTTCGATACTTTCGGTACTTTATACGTGCATATAATTTTCTAATCATTTAAATAAACTATTTTTTATGTAATCACCAATAATCATAAAAAACATTTTTAATCGAAATAAATACTGAGAATATTCGCACAATTTTACTTACATCACACAAACATTTATTTAAACATTGCTAAAAATTTAGTATTTTATTTTTGGGTCGGTATAATAATGTTTATAAAATAATAATGTCCAAAAAATAATAATGACCAAAATATATTGACCAAAAATAATAATGTCAAAAAGTTCGTCCATAAATAATAGTCAAAGGGTCTTACAAATAAACAAAGAATAAGGTCGGAATAGTTATTCCGTGTTTTGTCTCTTTTACTCTAATTTGAAATGACTTTTACATGACAGGAACAAAACACGGAATAACTATTCGGACCTTATTCTTTGTTTATTTTAAAAAGTTAAATATTTATTTCACTGCTTAGGGCCCAGTTACAAGACTTGTAATATCAAATGGTCATAAATAAAAAAAATAGAAATAAACAAATAAATAAATAAATTAAGTATAATTCTTTTTAACTGTTTTATTTAACTGATCTCTTGTTCACATCAGTCTAGTATTACAAATATCTGACGAGATGCGTATCAGTTGCGTTGCGTATCTGACGACATGCGTCCTTTTGGACATTATTGGTATTGGACATATTTATTTCTGGACATTATTCGAATTGGACATATTTATTTCTAGACATTATTCGTATTGGACATAGTTATTTTTGGACATTATTCGTATTGGACATTATTCGTATTGGACATATTTATTTTCGGACATTATTCGTATTGGACATTTTTAATTTAAGACATTAGTATACCGATCCTTATTTTTAATTTCGGGATGGCAACAAGCGTTGCTTTGCTCAATTTGTTTAGTGATATATAGTGGAAAGAACAAAGACTTATCCAATTCAAAATGTACCTCGAATATAGTTCTATTTGATTATTTGTTACTATTTTGATCTTAATTTTTTTTTAATTATACTGATTGTGTTCTAATGATTTATGTCAATAATAGACACAGAATAGAAAAAAAAAATAGTTTTATTAACGACCCCAACCCATATTTGTAATGAGCCCATTTTCTACAGTTTACATAATTGTATGCTCACTGCATGCACTCGTGCCCTTTACACAGTAAATTAATAGCAAGCAACATTTAAACAAGTACCGAAAGTGCCGAATTTTCCGGTAAATCCCGGTTCCAAGTACAGTACCAAAAATCTAGTCCCGGTTCTTGAGAGGGAACCGGTACTGCATCCCCTACTGCCGAGACGCCGTAAGCCTATACCAAGCATGCTGATGTCGCACGCACCGTTGTTGCTTGAATGTTTTGGAGCTCGATTATCGGTTGCTAAAATGAATGCGAATTTTTTCGCAGTGTTGTGTCATCGGCAGGCTTATTTTACCGAAAAAAACAACCAGTTGTTAATAATGAGCTGCAGTTGCAGTTGATGAATTGGTAATACCGACACAAATCGCTCAACAATCGATTAAAGTAAAAGTTACATGCAGAAGAAACATGCGGAATCCATGACGTGCATACGTATTATGCTGGAGGCCGTGAAAAGTGGGATCGATCAAAGGAATTTTTTGAGCGTAATACCAATTTATCAACCGCCACTAGAGCAGTCGCGTTACAATTGTCTCAATTAGCAACTATGTAGTTGCTTTTTTCGGTAATAAGCTTGCGAATTTGCTAAGTTCAATGTCTCTCACGCACCTCCGTCCGTTATAGCCGTTAGATGGCATCGTTAAACACTAACCGCGTTACAAATAAACAAAGAATAAGGTCCGAATAGTTATTCCGTGTTTTGTTCCTGTCATGTAAACGTCATTTCGGACTTCTTGGCGGGAAAGTGAAGCGTCATGTCTGCGGTTTTGTCTTATTTTCCAAAATTTGTGTTATATCGAATATTAATGTGAAATAATGATGGATTATTAACCGTTAAGTTTTCGTGAGTGTGCATAAGTGTTGGCAAATGAAACAAAACAGTGCAACGTCACTTTTCAAATTCTCTCAAGAAGCTCGCGTGAGGACTTAGTAAAGCCCCACATCTTTACTGAGATACTCGAGGGGTTGGGGGGTATACCATTTCTTAGTTCCCATTTCTAATATCATTCATCATCATCATTAAGGAAATATTGTTTATTTATGTATTACTTGTAAGAAAATTACTTTGACACTGGCTAAATGTGCAAATCGCACGAAGCCATCAACTAAAAAAAAAAAAAACGTCATTTCAAATTAGAGTAAAAGAGACAAAACGCGGAATAACTATTTGGAGCTTATTTTTTTTTTGTAAAGTGGTAAATAAATAAAAAATGTTTCGAGAACTCACCAGCCCCATCAGATTGCCGATATTCGGAAAGGCAATGGCTATAGCAGTGATTATAACTATGAACGTGGCTCTGTATATCCGCTCCCACAGCCAGTGCTTCTTAGGGTCATGTTTCTTGGAGACGTAGTGCCAGACTAAGTTGAACGGCGCCCAGAAGTTCAGTGCGAAAGTGACGAATATCATCACCGCCATTAATACTTTTAGTATTGTGGGGAATCTGAAATGAAGCGGTTAATAATAACTTAATCATCATCATCATCATCATCATCATCTCAGCCAAAAGACGTCCACTGCTGGACAAAGGCCTCCCCCAAGGATATGAGGGGTAATAACTTAATAATCATCTAGAAATCATGTAGCATTGAGTCTTGGTCACTTCAATAAATGAATATTCTCATCTTTAAGGCAGGTACTTATGGATCACCTCCATATAATCCGAAGTAGTCTATTATCTACACAAAATTGCTGGATTTCTTCATGAAAGAGAGAAAGTGACTGTGCAGCTAAAACCTGTTTATATGCACACAGAGTGCAGAATTCATACGCGTGTGTAATATTAACATTAGCTATGTACAAAAAGGTATAATGGATCTGAAAAAACTGGTTATCCAAAATTAATGAAATATCTAGGGTATAAAATAATGTTAGCAACTATTTAAAAGAGTAAAAACGAGGCGCTTCTGGCCCCTTCTGCTTATACTGGTCCGCACACACTCACACACACACCCATCTGTACCTACGAGAAGATAACTATCAGAGAATCGAACCGGTTGTCTGCAACAATAACACAAGTGAAGTGCACGCAAGCGTCGTCTGGCAGGCGATTCAAACAATAGGGCTCTGCAGAATATCAGCGTTGCAGGTGATGTTCATGCTGCAACATGTGCTGAGTGGGGTCCTTTTCGGTTTCGCTTTTTATTTTATATTTTATTTTTGACAATTACTTTTAATTTGAAACTGAATGAATATTTTGATATATATATATTTTGATAATACTTTGGCTAAGGCCATTGAGGTTTCATAATCATAATCATCATCAGCCCACTTCAGGGCATAGGCCTCTACCCTCGCACGCCACTCTTCACATTGAGGTTTTGCCAAATAATATTAGGATAATAATAGGCTTTTTCAAAGGGTACACATTTTGGAAAATGACAAAATTAAAATGAAGTATGTGACGTAGACCATCAGAATTCTAGAAAGAAACAATTAGTGACCGCACTAATGCTGGAAGTCCAGCTATATGAGTAGATATATGTAGTGAATTCATATATCTACTCATGTGGTCCACCCACCCTAGACAAGACGTGGCAAAACGCTATTAGAATAGAAATCAAATAGAATGATTATTGTTATTAACCTCAGGAATTAACATAAGTCAACGATACGTATTAGTGACGTTTATTTCTCAGAATAATATAGATTTAAATAATGTTCTGAGGCATAGATAAATGATTGGTCAAGCGCGGTCGAGCGTGCGAGACCAATCATTTATCTAAGGTTCTGAGGTTTATTCAATCCCATACAATAATAATTCTATTTAATTGCTATTCTATTAGCGTTTTGCTATTTGTCTAGGGTGACTGGAAGTATGTCGCGCGTATGATCGGTAGTCGATCAACACGGATACTTACAATTCAGATGGAAAGTTTAGTGTCAGTGGTGATATGGAGTGTTCTCCAAAACCCCAGTAGCCAAAGAAGCCGACCAATATCAGAAATAACACAACTACAAACATTGCTGAAAATATAAGACTTCATGTAATTGATAATAAGATAAATTTCAACTAAACAAATTGAAATGAAACAACTTTTACGGATCTACTCGCGTTTATTTTGCACATTACTCATTTAATGTTTTTCCTGACGTTTCGAACCCTTTGCAGGGTCCGTGGTCACAGGGAGACTGAGGTGTTGGTTGTCTCATAATTAGTTGGTAGCTTGTATACCCTCATTTAAATTTAATCAGGTGCGTTCCGTTTTACGCAGAAAGAGCTTACAGTATCTTTTGGTCTGGCAGTATGGTGTCGGGGCTGGGATTTAATATTTTGTATGATGGGATCCCAGGCTGGTGGTGGTCTCCCTGTGACCACGGACCCTGCAAAGGGTTCGAAACGTCAGGAAAAACATTAAATAAGTAATGTGCAAAATAAACGCGAGTAGATCCGTTAAAATTGTTTCATTTCAATATGTAGTGTTCGCGTAAACTTTAGAAAACAATATGTAAACTAATTGATGTAATGGCGGCTTGCAGCGTAAATCACAAAGTACTAGAAAAATTCAACGAGTCTTCTGGGGTCACGGTAGCTCAGCGATCGGAGAATTGGACCGGTTATCCAAAGGCCGTGGGTTCGATTTCCACTCGAGCTCCCCGGGACTGGTTGATATTTTCTAGTAAAATTTTGTCCTGTAACTACGTATAGCATTGTGAATGGAAAAAATAAAAATAATAAAAATATTAAAGTACCTATTTTATTTTAACCAACAAGATTAACACAAATACAAGCAAAATATTAATATTCATTGATAATAGCTAGAGTTTAGCAGAAAAGCATGTTAAAAGCATGTTAGTAAATCACGTAGAAATGAGAGTGATAAAAAAAGCGAGAGATTGATTGGAACAGTAGTGAAGAATTAGAAATAATAAAGTACCTACAATGACTGCACACATTTACAAACGAACGTGATGGCAGATATTTTTGTGATTGTTACGTTTTCGTTTCGTTCATTGAAGAAAGATGGCCCAAGCTACAGTGTCTAAAAGCAAAAAAACAACATTACCTCCACACAAAACTATTGGAAACTGCTTAGGGTTTTTCATGTTGTTTTCTATTGGCAGTGAAACCCCTATTCCCTCCATGCTGAATATGGCTATTCCGCAAAACTCGAAAAAACCCACACCGTTCTTCCATCCTGGCACCTCTGAGATTGGAGGAACTACGCGTAGTGCGTACACTATAGTTGCCACCACACATGCCACTGGAAGTGAAGTTTATTACATCGTCATCATCATCATCATCTCAGCCAAAAGACGTCCACTGATGAACAATAGCCTCCCCCAAGGATCTCTACAACGACCACTTTTGTTAATTAGGTACATGTCACATTATTCTACAGATGGGTCGGGTTATCACTCGTCAGTTTCCCTAATTAGCCAGTTTCATGAACTCGTCAGTTTCCCTAATTCGCCAGTTTCGTTAACTCGTCAGTATGGGCAACGGTCTCCCCTTCTTCTAACCACTTGTTAATGTTCGCCAATCTAACCTGATATTAAGCGATGATAAAGCCAATAGTGGCAGCGCACTTCACCCGGAATCCTCAACTATTGAGGCACTGGCTATCGTATATTTAGCTGCCGGAATATAACAATGCTACAAACATTGATAATAAGGCTACATTAGATAAGATGGTGGTAGCTAGCCAGGCGGACAAACAAGCTTATTACCAACCAAACCGAGTACAAAAACATGTATCCCGCTGGGAATCGAACCTGGGCCCTCTGGGATTGACACCAGACCACCAACCAACCACTAACGCACAGAGGCGGTCAACACTATTATTTAAAAAAAAAAATATATAATTTTGTATTGAAGAAAAATATTTTTAAAAAACTTGGTAAATTTTGAATTTAAAAATATTTTTTTAAATTAGTCCGTTACTGACGTACTTAATTCGGTTCACACTAGCGTAGTGGGTAGAGGGGTAATCGTAAATTACCCGACCACCCACCAGTGGGAAAGTCCAGTGGGTGGACGGGTCGTCACTGATACAGTTGCGATCTCTTGATAATATCTAAGATTTACGGGTCATCGTAACTTTCCAAGTAGCTCGATATGACAGCACTACCTATTCAATCGTTGCAGAAGCTAGTAACACAAAACAAGCCGTTACGTCAACTAGCTCCTCTCAAATATAATGGTCTCTTAAATTAAAGAAAAGTGCTGTTGCTGAAACGTAACACTTATTGTAATTCACCGATAAACACGTCGGCTACCAAAGTGAAAGGCGCCAGATACTTTAAAGTCGTAATCTGCACTACAGCATTATTTATACCAGCAACGCCAGTCTTACGTACAGCCTTAATTATTGCAATTGCTACACCAAAAAAGACATGGTCATAAACTCACCGATAAACGCGTCAGCTACCAAAGTGAATGGAGCTAGATACTTCAAAGTCGTGATCATGCACAACAGCATTATTGGCACCAGCAACGCCAGTACGTACAGCCTTAACTGGTTCACGTCTGTCGGGTCGAACTCGTTAGAACCGTCCACGAGACGCATAATGGTCTTCGCAATGATGATTTGGTAGACGCAGCACGCACCGAACAGGTCGATGCATATTGTTATGTCCACAGCGTGCCTGAAAGTTTGTAGAATAGATAATTTATTAATAATCAATAATATTAAATTGGTTTTTATTTATCATCAGATTTACTTTCGCATTCAGAAACGTCTTAAGGCCACCGTTTACGGGCACTCTCCATTCGCACCATTCTATCACTCCAAGTTAATGGATTTCGGGATGTTTGGATATCCAACGCGCGGAGCGATGCCAAGCAATTCATCATATCAGCCAAAAGACGTCCACTGCTGGACTTCCTCAAGGATCTCCACAACGACCAGTTTTGCGCTGCTCGCATCCAGCGGCTTCCCGCGACCTTTACAAGATCGTCGGTCCACCTTGTTGGAGGCCTGCCCACACTGCGCTTTCCGGTACGCGGTCGCCAAGCAATTCAAGTAGTATATTATCTTAGCCCTAGGGATTAGAAGGAAGCCAAGGGCAAGTCCATCTTACAATAAAAAAAAATATGATTAATTAGGAGCGATACATCGCTAGTGAATCGTAAAGCGATGGAGTGGAACGCCCTTGAATCGGGGCCAATGTGATTAAATTTGGAGTTATGGTGTGAAGTTCCCGTGAATGGGGACCATTGTTCTTTTTCTTTAGCATTGAAGAGTCGGCGTAGCATTTGCCATTCATCTCTATCTCAAGCTAATTCATTTGCTTCTTTTTTTAATAAGACACTACATTTAAATTATTATTATTTTTTTTTAATTATAAAGTACCGTTGATTATTTGATGAAATAATCTTTAAAAATGAGGCAGTAAGAAATATTTTGTAAATAATTCTAATCACAAAGAGAACAAAGGAATCTCTGAATTTCTCGGACATTTTTTTAAATTCATTTATTTTCATGGAAAATCACAAGTCCAAGTACGTTATGGCTATATTTTAAATGACCTCCTATGAGTACGGCGGCAGTTTGACTTCCATTGTATGTTCCAAAAATACATTCGATGACTTGGGTTAGTTTTGTTTCGGCACCTTCCCAATTCGGCACCCATGATTTTATGAAACTGACACGATATTGTTTACTAAACTTTATGCGGAAACTTGAAACTACTTTTACAGACCTACTCGCGTTTATTTTATACATTAGGTTTAATTAATGTTTATCCTGAAGTTCCGAACCCTTTGCAGGGCCCGTGGTCACAGGTAAACTGAGGTGTTGGTCGTCTCATAATTAGTTGGTAGCTTGTTTACCCAAATTTTGATTTACGAGCAAGAGCCTGTGACCACGGACCCTGCAAAGGGTTCAAAATGTCAGGATAAACATTAATTAAACCTAATGTATAAAATAAACGCGAGTAGATACGTAAAAGCAGTTTCATTTCAATACAAACACGATGATAAAATATTATGTACACAATACAACACTTACGACAAGCAATACTTACGACGATGAATAGAACAATTCAATCTGCTCAAGTCAATCATTGATAAAAAGTTAACTGAACTCGTAGATATTATTAAACAATTGGTTCTATATTTTGTATAACAAGTGTAAAATAAAATTTTCACGAGCGGGACTCGAACCCAACATTATTTCAACATTTGTTTTTCAAATTGAAATTTGTTCGTAACAAATTTTGCGTATGCTTTTTTAATATTTTGAATTTTGGAATGATTCGCATATCTTCTGTTTCGCATTACTACAGATTCGCATTTTTTCGGATTGCATTCACGATGCTTTATGCTGGCTTGCAGCGTAAATCGCAAATTACTAGAAATTAAATCGCTCGTACTAATTAAAGAATGAATAGTTTTATGATTAGATCTAGTATATATTTCTTTAAGCTCAGTTCTGAGAGCCGCTTTGATCTTTATTGTACTAATGCAGGTCAGGTTAAAACTATGTTAACTCCTAAATAACTTTATGATGCGGATAGGGTTGCCATCTTTTTTTCAGGACGAATAAAGTATTTTTTCATTTTGTTAGAACAAAAATAAAGTACATATACATAGCCTAAAAAAGAGTATTTCTTTATTTGTCCTTAAAAACGTGTTTTTTGTTGCTCTTTGCGACATTTAAGAAATATTTTGTGACTGTGGATACTAGTTTATTTAGTCTCATATGTATTCATTACCAGTCGACAAGCCAGTAACAATCAGTTTTACATAAATAGAGTATTTTAGCGTACTTTATTGGTGTCGTAGATTATAAAGTACGCCATCGTAGATTATAAAGTACGCCTACATGAAAAAGAGGACAATACTCTATTTTAGAGTACGGGTGGCAACCCTGGATCTGACTTTTGATTTCCTAGTAATTTTTTTCTGCTTTTAAATGTGGTAGCTTGTTTATGAGCTCATAATTTGTTAAAATTGTGAAAAATGCTGTTAGCTCCCCAAACGACATAAAATAATATAAAATAAAATTCAACGAGTCTTCTGTGGCCTCAGTAGCTTAGCGGTCAGAACATTGGATCGGTAATCCAAAAGTCGTGGGTTCGATTCCCACTCTAGCTTCCCGAGACTGGTTGATTTTTTTTCTAGCAAAATCTTATCTTGCGACTATCTATGCTGCTATGTTTATTTAAGCAATCGTTTAGTAACTCAAATCGATGCTGTCTACTTAGAAGCATTTAATGTGAACTTAAGTGACAAGCAGAAACATATTGAAAAGCATTATACTTACGACGGGTTGGTACATTACCTAAACCATTTCGAGTATTTTCTCAAGTTGGGAAAAGGTCCTACGGCCAGGGAAGCTTCCGCAACGTCTGGATATGACATTTGGGGTATGTGCAGCCTCTTGTATAGCACTTGAGCTGATTTCACTAGCATCTGAAAGATATATTGCGAACATTCCCAACGATGTGTCTATAAGCCCAATTAAATACCTACATTGCCTGGGTTAGAAGAAATCTCCTATTTTATTTCTATCAAAATTTAATATAATTACAATGAGTTTATTAGATGATATTAATAGAAATAGAAAATAGAAATAGAAAAAATCTTTATTTGGTATAACTACACATACACATTCAAAACACATTAAACATCATTAATTAGGTATACCTACTTATTTCTTAAACATAATCGGGTTCAGAGGGGTGAATTTTTCATACATTGAATAAATACAAAAATTTTATATACGGCAGTGCCATCTTCCGTAAGACGAACCTCAAGTTTTTAACTGGTTATGATCTACGACACACTCGTCAAAACTGCATATTGGTCAAGTGATGCCAAACTCTTATTTTTACTGTCTAGGTACTCGTCAAAATCTTATTTCTGCATACTCGTCAAAACTGTATATTGGTCAAGCGTTGCCAAACTTTTTATTTTTACTGTCTACTCGTCAAGTTCTTATTATTTTCTGCGTACTCGTCAAAACTGCATAATGGTCTGTCTTTTAGAATCGTCGATTAGAGTTGAAACATCTTTGCTTTAAATTCCCTCGGAGCTATAATAATATATTAATATATAGATTTAATATTTCCAACATAAAGAACTGGACGAGTAGACAGTAAAAATAAGAGTTTGTCAACGCTTGACCAATATACAGTTATAACGAGTACGCAGAAATAAGAACTTGACGAGTAGACAGCAAAAATAAGAGTTTGGCATCGCTTGACCAATATGCAGTTTTGACGAGTGTGTCCATAAGCGAACAAACGATCTACTATAAATAAAGAGGTACCAGCTTGTGAGTTTGTTTGCTTCAGGAAGTAATCTCAGAAACTACTGCCCCAGTTCCAAAAATCTTTCACTGTTAGAATGCTACGTTCCTTGAGGGTAACTACTAGTAAAAAGCAAGAAGTAAACAGCCTATAACTGTCCCACTGCTGGGCAAAGGCCTCCATCATTGAAATCAAGTCATCGCTACAATTGATGGCTAATGGCTTAATCACCACGCTTGCCAAGTGCGGGTTGGTGATCACAAAACCGGGCTATACATCGAAAAATCCTGGGAATTGAGCCCGGGACCTTCGGGTATCGGGCCGAGCGCTCTGCCACTCGGCCACCGAGGCGTTGACTACGCTATATTTTATTTTGAAAAAAATAATAAAAAATGTTTGTATAATGTTTTTATTTGGGAATTAAAAAAAAAATCCACGTAGACAAAGTCCCGGGAAAAGTACTAGTTAGTATTAAGTAGTTGATGTAGATAATAATACTTACGTGAACACAAAATGTGATGTAGAAACCGAATATGATTGTGAACGCCAAGGAGGTCCAGAGACCTGCTTTCATGAAGGCTTCATGGATGCCTAGTATACCTCCTCCGAGGCATCCTTTTATGAGGTGGCCAGTTGATTCAATGGCACTGTAAATTTATTATCACTATTATCGTCGTCATCATCATAATCATCAGCTCATTTTACGTCCTCGCTGCTGGGGTATGAGCCTTCCCGTGGATGGAGAACCGGCCATAAACCACCACGCGGACCCAGCGCGGTGAATGCTGAAGTCAGAAGAATCTTTCGCAAAGGTTATCATTCGGTCATCGGATCTGTAAGCTAAGCCAAAGTAATATAAGAAAACGATAGCGAAGTTCGAAAAGAATAAAATGTATGGGATTGACATAAGCCGCGCTAAATCACGTGGTCAATCTCGTAGCGGACTCGTCGTCCCCCTGCGTTGTTCCCCTAGGGGGACCACGAGGAAATCGCATTCGCTTGTTGTCTCCCCGATTCAATCTTGACCATAAATACTTGTAAGGCGTATAGTATGTAATTGGCTAGCCTCAAAGTCTTTTGAATATATTTAATTTTTTTTTTAATCTTTGTTTTTATAATGAGGTTTTAATCGTTTCAAGTGGTCAGACTTATACCTACGGCAAGTAACCAATTACATACTATACGCCTTACAAGTAGGTATTTATGGTCAAGAGTGAATCGGGGGGACAACAAGCGAATGCGATTTCCTCGTGGTCCCCCCAGGGGAACAACGCAGGGGGACGACGAGTCCGCTACGGTCAATCTTATGTCAATCCGATTCATTTTATTCTTTTCGAACTTCGCTATCGTTATCTTAATGTTACTTTGTCTACCGCCACTGGTTACCAAAACTGTAGGTAGGTGTCATCTCGAGCACCTCCGTGCTCCGGAAGGCACGTAAAGCCGTTGGTCCCGGCTGCAATTAGCAGTTGTTAACATCTACCAATCACGTGGTGTTATGGCTTGTTCTCCCTATCATATCTTTCTTACACAGAAAGGTACCCCAGCAGTCAGGATATAAAACGAGCTGATGATATCACAAATAACCATTGATTCGCTTTGATATAGTTCGATAGAAAATACGAGTATAATAATATGAAGAATCGGTTCATCTTCTGTTCTTTCCGCTCCATAGCTCTAATAGCCGCGAAGGTTGTATCAATATGAAATAATTATAAAGCGAATGCAACAAATCACGCCACTACTTACCTTATTGCTATTTAGAATACCGTTCAATTTTCATAAATACATGACAGAAGGTAGGTACATCCATATTAATTTGTCATCGCTTTTGAATGGAAACTGAATAATTATTAACACTATTTGACGACCTCCCTAGCCGAGTGGCTTGCACGCCAGACTTTGGGCGGCGCTTACTACAAGTTCCCGGGTTCGAATCCTGGTCGGGTCAATGTCGAAAAACGAATTTTTCGATATTGTGTCGGGTCTAGGTGGTTGTGGTACCGTCGGTCGTTGTTTCTGATTCCCATGAAACAAGTGCTACTTACCTTGGGATCAGGAAAATGTATGTGATGTTGTCTAATAAATACTATTTATAGCTAGCGGGCACAAGATCATAAGACCCCAGACCCCAGAAGGTAGGTAAGTCGCTCGAGAAACGTACACAGACTTGACAGGCGGATGCACTTGCCAGGGAGGGCTCTGAGACCCAGCTAATTGGTCATGGCCCTTTCGTGGCACTTGCACAAAGTACCATTAACAAGGCCTTAAAAGATTACATCGAAAACAGGCACGGCATCGAATGGAAGGAGCAGCCGTGTATGAAACACTCCAAATCCTTCCTAGGCGAAAACGCCTCAGGACGGAGTAAGTTTATATGCGGAGGCAGCAGAAGCCAGGCCCGATTAACCATCGGTGCATTGACAGGGCACTATGCTACAAAACAAATGCTCCACAGAATGCACAAACAACAAATTTTCAACAAATAGTTTATGTAGGGCATGTGGAGAGGAAACGGAGTCAATGCAGCACCTACTGTGTGAATGCGACTCTCTGGCTAGGAAAAGAATGGGACTCCTGGGGTCGGCCTATCCGAAACCGGAGGACTTCAGGCTCTTCGCTCTTAAGGACGTTGCCAAACTTATGGCATCTACCTTTACAGAGGAGGAAGAGTGAAAGGATGGGGTTGCACAAAAGATCCCAATGGGTTGAAGTGTTACTGGGAGAGGGAAGCTTCAGCAGGTTCCACTTAGATAAGATAAGATAACGTACAAAGGCACTCTCACGGACACGAATCTCGGAACAGCTCGAAACAGTCCGAGCGCGGCAGTTGCGAGATTCCGTGTCCGTGAGAGGTTGTCTATGTGTGCGCGTGCGTGTGTGTTGAAGCTTACCTTCTGCAGTCTCTTTATTAGTATAAACATATATATATACCTGTTACCGGAATAAAAAGTATTCTATATCCTAGTACGGGTTATGGTCTGTCTATGTGCAAAGTTTCATGCAAATCCGTTCAGCCATTTTCACGTGATGCGCGGTCAAATTTAAACAGACAAACAGACAAAAATTCTAAAAACTGTTAGAGCGTGTTCTGTTATCGATTCTGAGTATCCCCAGCCATTTTCTTTTCGAATATCTTCTATGTACACATGACTGACTTTTTGAGGTGACTTTCGACCCTTAGCTTTATTATATGTATAGATAGATAGATCGGGTGACTGAAGTGCTAGGTACTAATATATTTTGGTAGTGGTAGGTAGGTATTAGTGTTTCTTTAGTTTAAATATCTTTATTTTTCACTAGCGGCCGCTCTTGGTTTCACCCTCGTGGGTTCCGTTGCCGTGGGAATATCGGGGTAAAAAGTATTCTATGTTTTAATCCAGGTTAAAACTATCTGTATGCCGAATTTAATCCAAATCCATCCATCCGGTGCAGCGTGAAGAAGCAACAAATATACACACAAATTTTCGCATTTATAATATTACTAGCGGCCGCTCGCGGTTTCACCCGCGTGGTTCCCGTTCCCGTGGGAATATCGGGATAAAAGTATCCTATGTTATAATCCAGGTTATAAACTATCTGCATGCCGAATTTCATCCAAATTTCCTTTCATCCATCCGTTGCAGCGTGAAGAAGCAACAAATATACACACATACATACACACAAACTTTCGCATTCATAATGTTAATTACATAAGAATATACAAATACTCATTATGATAATTGAATAATTAATGATAATAATTAAATGTAGAGCTCGATGGCGCAGTGGTTAACACGCCCGATCTGCGATCGCTGACGTTAAGCAACTTTCGCTATGGCCGGTCGTCGAATAAGTGACTAGTGATTTATCATCTCGACCTTTTTTGATTGTTCTGTGGTTAGAACCTGTCCGTCTAATAATTTATTGTTATGGCACTAAAATTTTAAGGTTCTATTTCATTTCGGCAATTCGATGTTTTCCTACATTTTCGCTGGATTGAACTATCGAAAACAAACCGAATATCGAATTGTAAATTACTATCTATATATACCATCTACAGGGTCTAACAAAATCAATAAGCGAACGTTTAAGGGCGGTATCTATACATCATTCTGAATACAATGACATAAAATGGGCTCCAGTTTTATAGTGATTTTTCAAAGTTATGTTTTCTAACAAACTAAATCAATTAAAATAATGCACATCATGAAACATGCTGTATCTTTACTAACACGCACGCAAGCGCCAATAAAAAGATACTGTACAGATACACGCACACAATTGAAAAACCATTGTATGACATTCATACACACACGGCTATCTTTGTGTGCGTGTAGTACAGCTGTACGGGTTTGAAAAGGGTGTATTATTTTGGTGAATTATGATAATGTTTTGTTGATTATTTCGGTAACGAGTCTGTAGTTTTGGACCAAATTTGGTGAGCATGCTCAGTGTGATGTACCTATAGATGTTCCCTTGAAACGTTCGCTTATTGATATTGTTAGACCCTATATATACACATATAATAAAGCTGAAGAGTTGTTGTTTTGTTTGAACGCGCTAATCTCTGGAACTACCGGCCCATTAGAAAAAATCTTTTTGCATTTCATAGCCCAGTTTTTGTGGAAGGTGTGTCATAACAACACTCTCTATATATAACCAATGAATTATAAACTATAGATATGTTACGTTCATAGTAGTTTGCGTTTTAAATCTGTTCCGAGCAATCCAAAACTGCACACATTGACAAGTTTCACTGATAATTAAAACAAAAGATACGAAATAGCACGCAAATGAAAGAGATAGCTATAATTTTAATGATTGCACTCTGAGGCTTGTTTGACGCAAACTGATTGCGACATGAGACAATTGGGCTATAAATGAGTCTTCACAACGCGCGCGCTTATGACATATCTGCTTCTCGTTTTATATAATATCATTGGCTACCCACATAAAAAAATCAGAAAAAACGCTAAGCGAATACGACTAGCGGTGAATCGGGGTACTTGGTGCATAGTGCGAGTTTTAATATCCGTATATATATACTGTATATTATAGATAAGGCGTTCTACAGTTTGACTGAATATTTCGGTACAAAAACAGCATAGTGGCTATTTCTATGTAACATGTACCTACCTACTAAGAATTGCATGCCCGACTAGGGTAAATTGTTTGTTCCCAATTATAATATGCTTAACACCTGCTATGTATTTACACAATTTTATGGCAATAAAAGTTATCTTATCTTATCTTATCCATTCGATTACGTTTACGAAAACCAAAATTAGTATGGCATTGAAGCAGCGCCTCCTGGCGACATACGAGAAGAGTATGTAACTAGGTAGGTACCTACTTATACTGTGATTTTTTATCAATAACATTATTAAACCTTAAAATTAGTACAGCATTTAAAACCACTGAGGTTTGTGTTAATGCCGTTTTATCTACATCGATGATACAACAATTGACATAGGTACATTACATTGTAAAATATATGTATAGTATAATAGTATAATACATATATTTTACAATGTAATGTACCTATGTCAATTGTTGTATCATCGATGTAGATAAAACGGCATTAACACAAACCTCAGTGGTTTTAAATGCTGTACTAATTTTAAGGTTTAATAATGTTATTGATCAATAAAAAAATAAAAAAATAAAATAAAAAATAAATATTTGTCATAAAAATTCTCGTTTTCGTTAACGTCATCGAGTGGCGAATGAAAGTCGCACTAGGCACCTTGCCAGTTTAAAATATAGATAAGGCTTACTTAGTAGGTCTTGCGTTACACCGATGTGCCACATAGTCGTAGTTTTCCTTGTCTGAGTGGAGGATATACTTCTGGCTGCCAGTGGTGCCGTGCGGTGGGGGTTGCGGAGGCGGTTTGGAGTTCGGATCCTGGCCGGCTGTCTCTGTGTGTGTCTGGAATTACGTGTTGACAAAAACATTTAACAACATAATTTTGAAGTGAAAACTTCTTTAGCGGCGTTGTACACTTTTTTTGTAATGGGTAAAAAATGTTAAATTCGCATCAGGACACGTGACCTGATCGAAAATTCGTAAGACGGATGGAGAGTAGACAGCCGGCGCGGCGTAGGAGAGGAAGTATCCCCTCTCTTACTACAGCGCGGCGAAAATGTATGCCTGCTGTTTCGTTTAGGCGGCGCAGGGCGCTTGCGCGAATGTTCGTGTGTGTTTATGTTACAGCGTGCCACGCGCATCTTAGTTATTGTTCTGAGCGCGCATCCATGGATGGTGACAGCTGATGGCTGTCAATAAATATTGTATTCTACCACACAAATGATAGTACTTTTATACTGATAATTGAAGCAATTCGTGCAAAATTATTCCCTAACCATTCCAAAATATCAAAAATGCACAACGTTAATATTCAAGTTTTCACTTCTGCCGGCACTCCCGGAGTGCAACCCGTCGTTTTTTTTTAAGAAATCTAAAATATCTGTACCTACTTATATTTGCATAAGTATACAAATTAATTATTTTATAACCCATACATATAGGTACCTCAATGGTGATTCTCACCACCATCCTAGACAGTTGGCTACTGTAGGGAAATCTTTGTTTCAGAGAGCACGCGGCATCTGTGACACCCAACACCTGGATGCTGAGCTTCAGCATGTCAAGCACGTACTACAGGATAATAAACTGAAAGTACCACAGCTTCGTCACAGAAAACGTAATAAAACAACCACAGTCGAGCGCCAACCTGCTGTACTTCCATATATGAAAGGTGTCACTGACAAGATTGGACTTATCTTAAAGCGAGCTTCAATCAACACTTACTTCAAGCTGCCGAAGTGCAACATACCCTTTCAAGATGCAGGCGTGTACAAACTGGACTGCGACTATGGACTCTCTTACATCGGGCAAACAAAGAGAAGTGTAGGAACCCGCGTTAAAAAACATATAGCCGACGTCAAGCATAGGCGCGAAAATAAGATTACATCAGATTTGATAAACCACAAATACTCGCTAGAGAACAACGATTCATCCCTAGGATGATACGCGAAGCTATTGAAATTAAAAAAACATTCTTATTTCAATAGAGAAGATGGTTGGAATCTACCACCAGACTGGGATCCCATCATACAAAATATTAAATCCCAGCCCCAACACCACAGTCAGGATAAACATTAAATAAAGTAAAGTGTAAAATAAACGCGAGTAAATTCGTAAAAGTTGTTTCATTTCAATGTGTAGTCTTCGCGTAAACTTTAGAAAACAATATTATAACATAGGTACATATTCAATATGTATTTATAAAATACAGTGAAAAAATTCAATGCCTACACTTCACTGTATTATAAAAATATTTAATTCAGCTTCAGTGCAGCAATTAGCACTTAAAAATTAAAAGTAAAATATTTATTTTGTATAATAAATAGCCTATAACTGTCCCACTTCTGGGCAAACGCCTCCATCATTGAACCATTGACGACCTCCATGGTCGAGGGGTTTGTACACCGGTTTTCATGGTGTCGCCATCTCTGAGGTCCCGGGTTCGATCCCCGGTCAGGTCAATTTAGAAATAATTGTTTTTCCAAATTGTCTCGGGTCTGGGTGTTTTCTATGTATAATAAGTGTGTATTTAAGTATTTTAAGTATGTTTATCCGTTGTCTAGTGACCAATTAACGAGTTTCATAACGAAGCTTCTCTTGGGCTAGATAATTGGTGTAAATGTAGCAAAGATTATATGTTTTTATTTATTTTAGATAGCTATTTGTTTTCACTACAAATGGCTTAATCATCACGCTAGCCAAATGCGGTTTGGTATTCAATCAAAAAATCAATTCAAGAAAAAAATAACTTTCTTCTTTCGCGTTGGACCGACCGCAAATTAGCTGCCATTATTTAAGTAACCTCCTAGAGGACGTTGGACACATAACACCACAGGATGCGGTGTAAGCAGTTCCTCAGTATTGGAGTTTCTGGGTGGTGGTATTCTACTCACTGACCACCAGGTGGGATGAAGACCACGCGCTCACCGTTATAGTATTTAATTACAGATTTGATAATTCTACTATCTTGAGGAAAAAAATAAGTTAATTGGTTTTCCTCTTAAACCGGTTCGAGTCAGTTAAACGGCTCAATTTAAGATTTAGACCTTTTTTTTAAATAAAAGATTTGGCTGATTATTTACCCATTGATATGAAACGCTCTATAAGGATTGAATCAAGTTTACTTATAAATCGTCATCTCAGCCAAAAGACGCCCACAGCTGGACAAAGGCCTCCGCCAAGGATCGCCACAACGACAGGTTTCGTGCTGCTCGCATCCAGCGGCTTCCCGCGACCTTCACCAGATCGTCGATTCACCTTGTTGATATAGTTGATTAATTACACAAATAATAAAAACTTTTAACTTTTATCCTGTTGGTTTGGAACCCTTTACAGGGTCCGTGGTCACGGGATAACTGAGTTGTTAGTGGTTATTTGCATATACAATATGTAAAAAAAAACCCTCTCCGATCCGTTAAAGTGTTATTAGGTATCGAGATTCAGTTACGTAATTATTTAAAAAAAAATAAGTGTTTTTTTTTACTTCGATAAAAATTTTGTTAAATGACAAACTTACATGGCAATACTTTTGTCGGCACTTCGGTAGCTTTGGCACCACCGCCATTGATGAAAAGTGTGGTCACATTTATAATATTAGCAAGATTTTGGGGTAATTTGAGCAATTTCGGTACAAAAAACTTTATCATAACGTTTTAAATTACGATAACTCTTTTATTTTCATAAATGATATTTGTTTATTATTTTTTGTTATTGTTATTTGTAAACCTATGTTACCCCTTTTCGATCGAACTGGGTATTTTTTTACATATTGTATAACCAACCGTTGAGTTACGTTTCACGCAAAATGTCTGTTGACAAAAAAATACACGTGTACACTTTCTTCTTGATATGTGACTTAGGAAGAGTGTTATTTTTTAGATAGACCAATATATTTTGTTAATACTTAATGCCGCGGTAAATAATTTATTTAAAACACGTAGAAAAGCTTTTCTACATGTATTAAATAGATTATTTACACAGCTGTGTACCTCATTTTAAACACATTTCGCGAACGGATAAGTGTGCGGGATTTGGTATAGTTACCATATTGATAAGGAGTGTAGAAAGATAGAAGAACTGTCGAATTTCGACCACTGGGACCACCAAATATAATCATATTATAAATGATATACTAGCTGACCCGGCGAACTTCGTACCGCTTTGTGAGTTTCCATGACAACAAAACAAAAAAATCATTTTGTATTGGAAAATTAAATTGTCGTTTTTAGTATTTTATCTACACTAATGTTGTAACATTCTACTTATGTTTCCAATACTTGACTTATAATTACTACTGTTATAGCGCAGACAACAAAACACTCAATTTAAGCAATTTCACATGATGGTATAATATCCACGTCGATATCGTAAAATCTCATTATAACATCAATAAAACGCGACCAATTAACCTGGCGAGCCTTATGTCAAAATCCTCATACAAGTTGTATAAAATTTTGATATTAGGCTGGCTTTTGAAAACAGTTGGGTTATACGTGAAAACTTCGTCGAAACTACTAAATTTACATACACAAAACTCTTTGGTAAGATCTTGTGCCAATTAAATAATAAAAGAACAGCGCGCGCTCGCTCCTGATTGGCCCTGCGCGCGCAGCTGCGCTCTCATTGGTTAGATTTTAATGGCAGCAAGTTCACTGTGACAATACACGTACGCGTGAATTTAATGTTTCGCAATGTGTTTTGTTTTTAAAATACAAATTAAAAGTTAAAAATGGACAGCGACGATGATATTTGTACGCCTCCGGATATTAAATTTGGTGCTCTGGGAAAAACTATCGCAAGTTTTTTGAATCTGCCTAACCCAGCGTTGTACACGGGACATTGCTTCCGGCGCACCTCGGCGACCCTTCTCATAGATAGCGGTGGTGATTTGACCGCACTGAAACGACACGGGGGGTGGAAGTCTTCTACTGTGGCTGAAAGCTACATTGATGAGTCTTTAATAAATAAAATTCAAGTCTCAAATACGATCTTGAACAGTATAGAAAACAAGACGAATGAAGTAATTATAAATATTCCAACTCCGTCTACGAGCTCTACTGCTTGCCCTGCAACCGCTACAGCTGCTGGATCAATAATTAACATTAACTTTCAAAATTGTACCATCCAAAATTTGAACACTTATTATAAATAAACTATTGTCAGCTTTTACTCTTGTTGTTTGACTAATTGCATTAGTGAAGATAAAGTAGTGTATGCAACTGCATATAACACGGGTATTAAAACACTCGTTACTATTATGAAACTCGCTGCGCTCGTTTCATAAACACACTCGTGTTTTAATACCCTTCATTATATGACAGTTGCATAAACTACTATTCCGTTACTTATTATTTATGTTTCTCACCGTTTAAACCTTCCCTGAACTTCCACAAATATTTCAAAAATAAAATTAGCCAAATCGGTCCAGCCATTCTCGGGTTATAGCGAGACAAACGAACAGTAATTGATTCTTATTTAAAGTTAAATAATTATAAAATATTCGTATAGAATTATTTTACATGTCTACAACGAAAGATTAGAGGTAAGTGTAGACATAACAAACAGACAAACATACATAAAATGAAAAGCCAATATTGCTAGAGATATACCTAATCCTTTTATAGATAAAGTTATAGTAAGAGCGGCAATTGGTGAACATTAAGCAATAAACACTAACCACTTCAATTCGCTTTTGCTCCTTGTAAGATTAGAAATATACCTATATTGAATTAACATCATTTTGTAAAGTGGACTGGACTTAATCATCATCATTATCAGCTCATTTTATGTCTCCACTGCTGGGGCACGAGCTTTCCCTATGAATAGATAGGGAGGACGGGCCATAAACCACCACGAGGGCCCAGTGCGGATTGGTGGTAGTTAACGACTGCTCTTTGGTGGCGGAGTAGTAAGCCAACTCACTTCTCGGTACTCATCCAGGCACCTGATCAATTCCAAAATCCTTCGCGGCTGATTCAACCGGAGACTTTTGCATCTAGCGGTCGCCTCTACTAGTTCTCCAGACTAGTGCCGGTGATGTTGGAAGCCTACTCAATGAAAACCACCGAGCAGAACAACCAACTATGGACAACTCACGTGCCCCGCAGATCCTTTCGCTTCAGGCCCCCTCCGGACCGCTACTCGGACCCGCTCGCTATGCACAAAATGGAAGCCTGGCCAGACCTCAACAAGGCAGATGAACATTCCCAATTCTACAGCTAACCACATAGCCACCACGAGTCCAACCCATGTCCGGGACCTGCCGGAAACGCCCGCGAAGGCATAACCGGCAGGGGGCCTAGGATCCGGAACTTCTGTGGTACTCTTGAAAAGACAGCCGGACCCGTAGTTCCAACTGCCATACCCTACCTATCAGGGTCAATAGATACGACTGCTCAAGCGGTCCGTGTATTTTGATCACTGACTAACTGCTCAAGCAGCCCGTGTATGTAGACCTTAAGTATGATAAGACTACACTTTATACACATAGCGCCGCCCTAAAGGATATAAATGGTCCTTCGGTTCCTGTGGAATTCTGATGCCACCACGCTATGTCACCTTTGTTCCGATAGTTAGAAATAAGTTAGCTATGGCTCAGTTGATAAGGATTCCAGTGTTGTAGTCCTGACAGTTAGGTTATTCCTGGTTAAATGCGCTTCCAACAACGGTCCGGGTGTGGGGTCTAGAGTGAGTTTTATTTACTGTCCGTATTCTTTCGATTACGTTTACGAAAACGAAAATTAGCATGGCATCGAAGCAGCGCCTCCTGGCGACATACGAGTAGAGTTAAGAGGCCTATTACATCTCGAGTGTGATTTTTGCGTAAAATGCCCATTTTCGCATTTTGTAGTAGTTTTCCAGTTGTATTTATCGTTTTTATCGAAATAGGATAATAAATTCATTATAAAATATTTATTCCTCATGAATTAACAATTATTCTGGTATAAATTATGCTCAATAATATTATCGTAGATAGGAGAAATTCACAGCGATCTTAAACCGATTTTCGAAGTTGGTTTAGAATAAGATTTTTTTTCTATGTAAAATCAATGATATCTAAAAATTCCGAGGCTGCTACAAACTATTCGACTATATAAGAGATAACATTATATTTTTTCTATTTCATTTGTTTAGAACAGTAGTTCAATCTAGGAGCTCAAAAAAGTGCTTTCGCGCATTTATGAAAATCTTTCTCTGCTATTTTGGGTTTCATTAAAAAGTTAAGCAAAATTTACAAAAAGCGAGGCCGCTACGAACTATGCCAATAGCTATTCTACGCCTTAGAGCATTAGTTGGTTAGTTAATGCTCTAAGTTCTACGCTATTCAATAAGTCAAAATTGTCAATGTATTTTCGTTTCTGAGATCGAGAACGCCAAAATTGGCCATTTTACGCAAAAATCACAGTCAAGATGTAATAGGGCCCTTAACATTTTGTCATACGTATTCTCGTCTTCGTTAACGAGATCGAATGGCGAATGAAACTCGCACTTGGCATCCATGCCATGTTACATTTTAGTATTTTAGAAAAGCATTATGCTACATTGCGACCTACTAGACGTAAGCACATCTTGCTATCAGATAGATGAGTGCCTCAGTTGTAAAGGATTCCTGGTTAACTGCGCTTTCACCAACGGGTTTATCATCACATAAGATCGGGTTAGATGAAGATCGTGAAGGCATAAAAAATAAATAAAATAAAGTAAAGAAAACATAGTACTTACATAGTTATTGCACATTTCCATGACGAGTATCACTAAGTGAGAACTAACAAGTCTTGTTAATGGACACGAGTGTCTTGAATGGGTATCTTCGTTCGTATCAATTCAGACACTCTCGCCGTGACGACCTTGTCCTACAGTCAACGGCATAAATACAAATATACGAACTTAATATTTAATTGTTACTGTCCTGCTTTTTTGTACCTATCATTTTTTGAGGTTGTGTTGCTTTCATTTTATTTGATTAATAGATCATTTATGATTTTGGTAATAAATTATTTTACGCAAATTTTGGTAATAAATTATTTTACGCAAATTTTGTTGCTAACAAACAACAATTTGAATAAAGATAGAGCCACGATAGCATAGTTGGTAGTGCACCTGACCCGACATGTCATGAAGTGCGGGTTCGAATCCCGCTCGTGGATTTTATTCATACACTTTGTCTTCCCAATTGTAATAGATTTATTATTAGAATAATGATTGTGACAAGAGTTGATGTGAATAAGTAAAGTTTTCTCCTGAACCATGCGACCACTTGCATTGCGTTGGAGTCTGGCTTGTGTAAACTTTTGGATTGCAATCAATGGATATGACATAGAAGATTCAATTCGATTGCAGCACTGCTGATTCGGAAGGTTGTTTCCACTAAGAAGAGCCGACCGTTCATCACCACGTCATCATCAGTTCTTTTTATGTTCGCACTGTGTTTTTATGGGGCACAAGCCTTCCCTATGGATGGATAGGAATATAGCGCCATAAACCACGGGCACGGTGCGGTGCGGTGGTCTACGACTGCAGCCGGGACCAAAGAATTTACGTGCCTTCCAAGGCACGGAGGAACTCGAGATGATGCACTTTTGGTCACCCATCCGATGACCGGCCTTTGCGAAAGTTGCTTAACTTCACAAATATCAGACCATCGAGCTCCACCGAAGCCTTAAGTTGCAAGTTCTAAAAACCACCTCTGTGGTCTGGTAGTCAAGACCACCGTCTAAACAGGTGTCAGGTTCAATTCCCAGCGTATAAACATGTTTTCATTACGCACACTACAGTTTGTTTGGTGTTTTTGAGAACAATGTTTTTGAATATTAATTAGTGAACTGTACATTAATACTTAAATAGTTTTAACACTACATAAAGAGATTTCAGAAGGTACCTTTAGCTTTTACGTCTGCTAATGCCAGATCCGTTAAAACAATTAAAATTCTATTGTGTCTATATTCACAGCTAAACGACAGGTGGATACATACCGCGCTCACGCAACGCAAGCATAGAACCCTCTCACGGACACAGGACACCCAATCTCGCAACCCGAGCGCAGGGTGCCTAGTGTGAGTAGGGTTGCCAACCCTACTCACACTAGGCACCTATACAACCATACAACTATACAACCTTATTTTTAATTTATACGAAAATCGAAACACGGGTCAAATATTTTTATTTAAAAAATCAGTACAAAAAAAAATTATAATAATATCTTGAAAACTCACGAAGTTACAAGCTTTTTGTGCTGTCCCGTTGTGTTTTTTAGTAAGGTATACTTTATTTGAGATTTCGTAAATATTATTTGGTCAAAATGTAACATGGTATAAAAAATATTGAAATCGATTCTATTACTGATTCTGAACAAACAGTTTTCAGGTTTCGTATAAACTAAAAATAAGGTTGTATAATTTAGTATCCTACTAATTTAAGTGTTTAACTACTACCTATTATTTTAAAATTATATTATAGTAGGCGAAACTACTTTATTTTTACTATAGTTTCCTGTGATGAACACAAAGTGGAAAGATGAGCGCAACAGAGCCAGTATCGGTTTGATAAAAGCAGAGTTAATGGTGTTTTGTAACTTAAAATTTGATTGTAATAGTAGTTACGAAGCGTTCCTTAAATATAAAAACCTATTAATAAAATTTTAAAGCAGCAAAAAAGATTCATTTAAGAAATAAAATAAATATTTTTTAATATACCTACTATATTTTTTTAAGTAATTCCCTATCTACTATATTTTTATGGACACTGAATCCAAATAAATAAACTTTCCTACACTCACACCAATTATCTAGCCCAAGAGAAGCTTCGTTATGAAACTCGTTATATGGTTACTAGACAACGGATAAACATACTTAAAATACTTAAATACACACTTACTATACATAGAAAACAACCAGACCCGAGACAATTTTGAAAAACCATAATTTCTAAATTGACCCGACCGGGGATCGAACCCGGGACCTCAGAGATGGCGATACCATGAAAACCGGTGTACAAACCACTCGACCAAGGAGGTCGTCGGTCGTCGTCCAAAAATACTATATTTGGTCTAAAAAAAGTTGGCAACCCTAAGTGTGAGTCATTTGACCATCGATCACGTTAAGGGTGCGCCGACAAAAAAATGCCAAAAATGCAGTTACGGTTAAGTAGATATGATTGAAAATACTATCGTATTAAATGAACAAAATATATATTTAGTATCATTGGGAACGTGTTTACAATTTGTCAGAACCATAAATTCATAACACGCTATAGTTTTTTCTACAATATCATTTAAAGTTGGGCAAAAATCATGAAAACGAGTGGCGGCGTTAAGTAGATTTCTTATAGTTTATCTAAATTATTGTACCTCTGATTTTGTCTAAACAATCATCAATGGATAAACTACAAATTGCTAGACTACATTTTCGATTCATCAAGTGGTTATTTAAATAATATTTTTTTATTAAGCACCTTAAATTCCCCATACAAAATTAGTATGGCCGCGCGGCATCAAATAAATATGGACGACGACATTTCATATGACACTTGTCACTTATGGACGGCGCACCCTTAACGAGTACGAATTATGGCGAGAATAGTTAAGATTTTTGCCATACAATTTCTCGTTTTCGTTAAAGTAATCGAATGAATGAGAAGCTCGATGGCGGAATGGTTAATGCGCCCGGTCTGCGAGTGCTGAGGTTAAGCAACTTCCGCAAAGGCCGGTCATCGGATGGGTGATCAAAAATGTATCATCTCGAGCTCCTCCGCGCTTCGGTTGACACGTAAAGCCGTTGGTCCCGGCTGCATTAGCAGTCGTTAACAACCACCAATCCGCACTGGGCCCGCGTGGTGGTTTATGGCCCGTTCTCCCTATCCATCCATAGGGAAGGCTCGTGCCCCAGCAGTGGGGACATAAAAATGAGCTGATGATGATGAATCGAATGAATACGGATAGTAAACAACACTCAGGCACTCAGCTGTTGCGAGATCCTATATCCATGAAAGGTTGTTTGTGTACGTCGCGGGCGTACATCATTGCGCAAAGAAAGTTGCGATGGACGGGTCACATAAGCCGCAGAAGCCAAGGCTGGTGGAGCAGGAAGGTGCTGGAGTGGAGACCACGGACCGGCAGCAGAAGCGTCGGCCGCCAGAAGGCTAGATGGGCGGATGACATCACAAAGGTCGCGGGGAAGAATGGTTGGAGAAAGCCCGAGACCGGACAAGATGGCGTGCATATGAGACCTACACTCAGCAGTAGGTGACTATAGGCTGAAGAAGAAGAAGAAGAAGAAAACGAAGAAGCTGTTTTTTTCCTTTAGTTGATGGCTTTGTGCGATTAGCACAGTATTTTTTCTCTTAAAAGTTACAAGTAATACATAAATAAACAATATTTCCTTCTCGTATATTGATGATGAATGACAATAGAAATGAGAAGTGAGAAATGATGTATCCCCCTACTCCTCGAGTATCTCAGTATGAAGATGTGGGGCTTAACTAAGTCCTCGGGCGGACTTCTTGAGAAAATTTGTTAAGTGAAGTTGCACTGTTTTGTTTCCTTTGCCAACACTCATGCACATTCATGAACACTTAACGGTTAGTAATCAACCATTATTTCACATTTAAAATAAATAAATAAATATTGGACTTATCACAGATTTTAGAAAATAAAACAAAACCGCAGACATGACTCTTCACTTTCCCGCCAAAAAGTCGAGCGCGGCTGTTGCGAGACTCGGTGTCCGTGAGAGGTTGTCTTGTATGCGTTGCCCGAGCACGTTTGTATGAGTTAGTATCAGTTGGTCTAAAACGCAACTTGTCTAAGTAGCAACTGGTCTAAAACGCAACTGGTCTACTGGTCTAAATCGCAACTGGTCTAAAACGCAACTGGTCTACTGGTCTAAATCGCAACTGGTCTAAATAGCAACTGGTCTAAAACGCAACTGGTCTACTGGTCTAAATCGCAATTGGTCTAAAACGCAACTGGTCTAATTAGCAATTGGTCTAAAGCACAACAGGTTTAAAACTGATACTAACTCGTTTGTATGAACCTTACCTTTTGCTTCTACTTTGTGGTTTTACTGTGTTGTAGAGATCTTTATCAACGCTTCGCTTCTGTTATCTCTGTATTTGTTTTGTGGTTTACATTGTCTTCACAAAATGAAATATTTAAAAATATTATAAAATACATACTATTTTTACACTTTGTTTGTAAAACATTTAAGTAAGTACCGAATAATACGTGTCCCTGCGGGTTTCGTGAACTGTTTATTATCACACGTGTCGATTAATACAATGTCTATATACATTTCCTCGTCAATTTTTACTTTTTTATTTTCAAGTGCTAATTGCTGCACTGAAGCTAAATTTCATATTTATAAAATTTATAAAATACAGTGAAAAAATTAAACGCTTACCCGACCCAGCCAGGAATCGAACCTGGGTCTTTCGCAATCCGGGCGGCTGCAGTGACCGCTATGCTACCGGGAAGGCTGACGTAAGCGCTGAATTTTGTCACTGCTTTTTTAATTTTTTGAGTTCTAATAGCGGCACAGTGCGCCATCTATCCAACGGCCATTGCAACCGATGGCTATGCAGATCCATCTTTGCACATGAAATACCACAATTTTGATAACACAACGCTATTGTAAATTTTTACTTTTTATTTTCAAGTGCTAATTGCTGCACTGAAGCTAAATTAAATATTTATAAAATATTAAACGTCAGCCTTCCCGGTAGCATAGCGGTGGCTCAGGACCGCTTCGGCCTCAGTTTCATTTCGTCATCTCCATAAATCGTCCACAGTGCCATGTCGTCAGCCTACAATTCCTAAATCGTCACCTTCCTAACTTGCCTACTTTCTGATATCGTCAATACCCCATTTTGTCTAAATTCCTATTTTGACCATAGTGCCAACTCGTCCAATATCTGATATCGTCAATATACCATTTTTGTCTACGTTCCTATTTCGACCAAAGTGCCAACTCGTCCGCGTTCTTTTATTTGAATTGAGAATGTAGAATTAATACTGATTGTCACTTAAACTGTCAGAAGCAGCACACATTTTATTCAAATAAAATATTTTTTCTAGCTATGTACGTATCTTGCCTTTTGTTGGGCAACATTGCGAATATTATTGGAAATATATACACGCGTTTCTCGTCCGAACAATAGTCTAAATGAATGATGTACAGTTGAGAAAAGGGCTTTGGGGCAGATTTGAACGTACCGTCCCCGAAATAGGAACCATTTACTTTCGTTTCTATAATGGTTTTTGAAAGAAATGAACAAAAGATGATAATTTTGTCATCATCACCATCCTCTATCACGTGAAACTTGCTATCCATTCCTTTTGGCACTTTTACCTCGCTTAAATGTCTAAAGATAAGTTTATCAGTTTCCAGATATTTTTTACGCATTCTATATAAACTGCTTTTTACGGACATATATGGTGGAACATGCTGCGGAGAAATGTCGTGTTTCGTTTTTTCCACTATCTCTTCGTAGACTGCTTGTACAGACTTTAAATTCTGGCAAACTTCTTCTCTGGCAGTTGCAATCATTTGTCGCACCTTTAATTTTGTTTTATCTGGACGACACATATGTAGGCTTTCACGCATAATTCTTTTTTGATCTCGATCTAAAGTTAATGACGCTGAACATTCCCATCTATTTGTGCATCTCCACCTTGAAGAATTTACATTCTCTGAACTTTTAGTGTACGTGTATTTATTGCCTACAACAAGCAAATCACGGCCTCTCTGAGATTTAGTAATATATAAATTCGACATTTTACTGTTGGAAGTTTTTGATTCAGCGACTGACTGAATTGACTTATGTGTGTCATTGAATCATAGATAAAATTAATGTCAATGTGCACTTCATATCTTCTTAAGTGCTATTTTCCAGCTAGTATGCGGCAGTTACAATTAGTATTTGCTGTTGTCACACTTGTCCTTAACCATAAAGATAACTTTGATGATAATGATGATGTACTATTAGGGCTGCTATGTAGTTGACGAGTTGGCACTGTGGTCTAAATAGGAATGTTGACGAGTAAGCACTATGGACGAATTAGGAGTGTTGACGAATCGGCACTGTAGTCTAATTAGGAATATAACCAAGTTAATACAGTGGCCCACGTAAGAAAGCGGGCGAGATAAGAAAGTGACGATATAGGAATGCTGGCGAATCGGAACAGTAGACCAAATGCGAATGAGAACTACTTAAGAAGTTGCCGAAATGAAACTGAGGCCGAAGCGGTCCTGAGCCATAGCGGTCAGTGCAGCCGCCCGGATTGCGGAAGACCCAGGTTCGATTCCTGGCTGGGTCGAGTAGGCGTTTAATTTTTTCACTGTATTTTATAAATTTTATAACTTGAAAATAAAAAGTAAAGGCACAGATTAATGGTTAAGGGATCAATTCCCCTTGGGGGGTACATGTTTGTGTACTCGGTTTGGTTGGTAGTAGGGCTTGTTTTTTTCGCTGACCTGCTACCATAATCTCTTTTCATTCTTCTTCTCTATTCTACTTCTCATCTCTTGCAATGATCGTTGGATAGATGGCGCACTGTGCCGCTATTAGCATTCAAAAATTTTAAATAAGCAGTGACAAAATTCAGCGCTTAAGTCAGCCTTACCGGTAGCATAGCGGTCAGTGTAGCCGCCCGGATTGCGGAAGACCCAGGTTCGATTCCTGGCTGGGTCGGGTAGGCGTTTAATTTTTTCACTGTATTTTATAAATTTTATATATATTCAATATGCCACCATAAAATCAATGTATTTACGCTCCAAACATTTTGTTCCGGCAGCTATAGATACGAAGGTAGCCAGTGCCTCAGTAGTTGAGGATTCCGGTGAAGTGCGTTTCCATCATCAGCCTTGTCATCACTTAACATCAGGTGAGATGAATGCAGCGGTCTCGCGCGGTCGAGCGCGCGAGACCAATCATTTATCTAAGGTTTTATTATTATTATTATACTCTTTTTTTATTTTCTTTCTTAAAACTAGATTTTTACAATACTTTAATATAAACACAATAAAACATTATAACAACCTAATCCTAGAGTACCGCCAGCAGCGGGGTAGGGCCCAAGCTACCGGTGGTCAGGGCTGCAGAGTGAGGAACCTCCTGACAATACGTGCCGTGTCAAGGAGTAGTAGAGCCACGCTGCGTTGCAGCACGAAATGGGCCGGCTCGCCCGGCGAAATACCACCCTCTCACAGAATATCGGCGTTTGTCGGCGGCGTAATTGTGTTTCGTCCGGTGAGTGAAAGTACCGGAGGCCCATCTCTCACCCCTCCCCCCTCCTAATTCCTACTCCCTCCCCAAGATCCAACTCCTTCCTCAAGGTCGGCAACGCATCCGCGATTACTTTGGTTTTGCGGGTGTCCATGGGCGGCGGTGATTGCTTTCCATCAGGTGACACGCCTGCTCGTTTGCCTCCTTTTAACATAAAAAAAGGAGTACTGCCTTTTGCATCTGACCCTTGACCCAACTTTTCAGCGAGAGCCTCTCTAGGTGTTGATCGAGGCTCTTGGCTAAAAAACCGTTTGCCGAAACGACTATCGGTACAATAATGGTTGAATCCACATCCCACATGGCGGTAACCTCGTGAGCCAAGTCAAGGTACTTACTGAGCTTGTCCTTCTCGGCTTTCACGAGGTTCTCATCATGAGGTATGCTGATATCAACCAGTATTGCCCGGCGCTAGGATCAGTCGACCACCACGATATCAGGTTTATTGGCGATTACAAAAACACAAATGTTAAAAAAATTTCCACGAGCAGGGTTTGAACCTGCACCCTTCTGACATACCGTTTCAGGTGCTCTTCCAATTGAGCTATCGTGGTTCTAACCAGCCCGCCGAAATTATTCAACACTATTTACTTTTTACTTTGAAAGCCAAAGGCGCCCATTCAATGTTAACAACTACCGTCATTAACACCCGATCATAATATTTTTACAAATACTAATGATCAGTTAAGAAGTAGGCAAGCTATTTATAAATGTTTATATAATTTTTAACGCAAATTTTGTTGCGAACAAATTACAAAAACACAAATGTTGAAAAAATTTCCACGAGCAGGGTTTGAACCTGCACCCTTCAAGGGTGACTGGTTCAACTGATCATTAGTATTTGTAAAAATATTATGATCGGGTGTTAATGACGGTAGTTGTTAACATTGAATGGGCGCCTTTGGCTTTCAAAGTAAAAAGTAAATAGTGTTGAATAATTTCGGCGGGCTGGTTAGAACCACGATAGCTCAATTGGAAGAGCACCTGACCCGGTATGTCAGAAGGGTGCAGGTTCAAACCCTGCTCGTGGAAATTTTTTCAACATTTGTGTTTTTGTAATTTGTTCGCAACAAAATTTGCGTTAAAAATTATATAAACATTTATAAATAGCTTGCCTACTTCTTAACTGATCATTAGTATTTGTAAAAATATAAAGGGTGCAGGTTTAAACCCTGCTCGTGAAAATTTTTTCAACATTTGTGTTTTTGTAATTTGTTCGCAACAAAATTTGCGTTAAAAATTATATAAACATTTATAAATAGCTTGCCTACTTCTTAACTGATCATTAGTATTTGTAAAAATATTATGATCGGGTGTTAATGACGGTAGTTGTTAACATTGAATGGGCGCCTTTGGCTTTCAAAGTAAAAAGTAAATAGTGTTGAATAATTTCGGCGGGCTGGTTAGAACCACGATAGCTCAATTGGAAGAGCACCTGACCCGGTATGTCAGAAGGGTGCAGGTTCAAACCCTACTCGTGGAAATTTTTTCAACATTTGTGTTTTTGTAATTTGTTCGCAACAAAATTTGCGTTAAAAAAATTATATAAACATTTATTGGCGATTATTATTATTATTATATATGAGAGGAGTTAAACTTTTGCCATACACATTCTCGTTGTCGTCAACGTAATCGAATGGCGTATGAAACTAGCACTTGGTACCCTGATGATGATAATACTCATGGGTTTTATTAACTTCGAGTTGCATCTCGAAGCTGCAACGCTGTCAGCAGTCTTACAAGAACAAGAATAGAATAGAATAGAATAGAATAGAATAGATAAAATACTTTATTGTACACATGATAACATAAAAATTAAAATTAAAATTGGAGTCGTACAAAGGACGTCAATATCTTTCCACTTCTCGTTGCTATGTCAATAAACGTATGACCTAATGCAAGGCAACCAGTAACACATCGTTGGCACAAACAAGTGATCTTATTGATCAGATTGTCAATCACGCTGTTCACGCGCAAACCAATAAAACTTACATGCTAAATTGTTACACAAAGTAAGGAGGATGCAAAAGATAAGTTTTATACAAACGAGCTCGGCCAACGTACACAAGACAACCTCTCACGGACACCGAGTCTCGCAGCAGCCGCGCCCGGATCGTTCTGACTGTTCTTCTTCGCCTTCAGCCTATAGTCACCCACTGCTGAGTGTAGGCCTCCTCATATGCACGCCATCTTGTCCGGTCTCGGGCTTTTTCCAACCAATTCTTCCCCGCGACCTTTGTGATGTCATAGTCCATCTAGCCTTCTGGCGGCCGACGCTTCTGGTGCCTGTCCGTGGTCTCCACTCCGGCACCTTCTTGCTCCACCGCCCATCGCTTCTGCGGCTTACGTGACCCACCCATCGCAACTTTCTTTGCGCAATTAAACACCCCACGTCAGTAAGTTTAGTACGACTCCGGATTAACGAGTTTTTTATTTTGTCGCTTAGAGTGATACCTTACATGGCGCGTTCCATTTTTCTTTGGGCTATTTGGAGCTTTTAGACGTAATATTGTGTAAGGGCCCAAGTTTCTGCCTCGTATATTATAACCGGCTGGATACATTGCTCGTATGCCCTTCGTTTTAGAGAGAGGGGCACTTCCTTACACTTGAAAATTTCGGGCAGTTTACCGAACGCCCCCCAACTGAGTCCAATGCGGAGCTGAATTTCTTTAGCCTATCCGTCCTTCCCAAGCGAATTTAGTTGCCCCAAGTAGACATATTCGTCAACCCGCTCTATCCCTTTACCGTTCACCATGATCCGACTGTTCTATATTCTCGTTGCTCTGTGTGTGTTGTATAAAACTTACTTTCTGTGGTCTCCTTATGTTGTGATTGTGGGTTGAGAATACAAACATATGGTAGGTCTATAGGTCTATAGTCGAATCCAATTAGGCTAGGCATCGTTCGGTAAGCTATGTAATATCTTCTTGTCTATACCGCAGAACGATACCGATGAAAGTCTTTGACCAGTGTGTATTGTCATTGATGTCATACGGTACTGAGACGTGGTCGCTTATTATGGGTCTAATAAGAAGGCTTAAGGTCACCTCACCCAAAGAGCAATGGAGGGCTATGCTTTGGGTTCCCCTGCGCGATCGAATCATGAATGTAGATCCGTAAAGCCTCTTCCTCACCGGATCTGTGCGCTCTCGTTTCGGTACTGCCTCTGCACCGAATCTGTACAGATTGTTTATTGAGGCCTTTTGATTACATGCGCTCGGTAAACAATATGTACAGATTCGGGATTCGGTGCAGAGGCGGTACCGAAATGAAAATGCACCGAAGAGGACTTAAAACAAAAGTTACCGACAAAGCCCGAAGAGTTGCTAAGTTCAAGTGGCAGTGGACAGAGCTCATCGCTCGCAGGACTAATGGAACAGTTCTCGAGTAGCGACTGCGTACCAGAAAACGCAGTGCGGGCAGGCTTCTGAGAAGGTAGACCAACGACCTGGTGGAGGTCACGGGTAGCCGTTGAATGCGGTCGTGGTCTATGTGTGCGTTACTCGAGCCTATGACCTCTAATTTTACTTGATCTACTCTTCGAACTGGAACACAGATACAAAACAACAATCTGCTGGTAATGGGTTGGTCGCCATTCAGACGGATTTTGGGGACAATCCTACCACTAGGTTATTCTAATAGCTGCTACTTACCTAATAGCCTTAGCTCGCGGCTATGCACTCATAAAACTCAACCTGGGAACGAATTTTTAATCTCACCGGTGATATTGAAATTAAAAGTGACATGCACTATGAAATATAATATTTTGTGCATGATTTACAATTTAATTATAAACCTACGACGACCTACCCTACAGGGCAGAAGCGTGGACGCTCACGACAGGGCTGGTCCACCAGTTTAAAGACGCTCAGCGTGTGATGCTTGGGGTTTCTCTGGCTGAAAGAATCCGCAAAGAAGTTATTCAACAGAGAACTATGGTCACAGACATAGCTCGCAGAATTGGCACCTTGAAGTGGAAGTGGGCCTGTCGTATCTGCAGAAGGACTGATGATCGTTGGAGCAGACATATCCTAGAGCGGAGACCGCGTTTAAGCAAACGCAGTGTAGGGCCCTGCTGCGCGGTGGACCTCCCACTTGAAAAAGATGGCGGGTGGTGGATAGATGCGGACTGCGCAGGACTGGGATGGTTGGCGCTCTTTAGGGGAGGCCTATGTTCAGCAGTGGACGGCAATAGGCTGAGGAGATGAATATGATGATAAACATTGTTCGAGAATTTTCTGTGACAACAAGTTACCGGTGACTTTGAATAAGAGAAAAGGGTGCTCCCTTTTCTCGTAATTGATATCATAGCCTGAGAATTAGTCACTGGTTCAAAAATCACCCTCCTGTCCCTGTAATCAAATTAAGGTTACTATGCATCTGTGCTACGCATGCACGAATACATACGTGAAAACTGTGAATCAAATTTAATGTCCTAGTCTTTTTTTATTCTATGTGGCCAGTAAATCTAAAAAACGAGGGAATTTAACCTTTTCACCGCCCAACTATCCTGCACGCGATGTCCCGCTGTACGCCAACGTATAAATGTATTTTAATAAAGTAGGTACAAAGAAGAACATCTATAGAAAAGTGCTGGCGTGGACGGCACGAAAATCTCGAAATTCTATAGAAGTTGTTGGCGGTAAAAAGGTTAAAGCAAATACAAATACAAATATAAATCTCTTTATTATGAAATGTAGGTTAGTTGGTATACATATTGCTGTTGTTGGGTTTTAGGTGTTTCACTACATTTCCACCTTTAACAAGGTATACAATAATTTGATATAGGTTTGGAAAATCAATATTAAAATAATAGAAAAAGTCATATTAAGTTAATATGACTATATAGTACTACGCAGAAATAAGAACATGACGAGTAAACAGTAAAAATAAGAGTTTGGCATCGCTTGACCAATATGCAGTTTTGACGAGTGTGTCGTAGATCGACTTGATAAACCTGACTCAATCAAACTCGATTTTGAACTAACACGAGACGTGAGCATGTAGACTGTTGCAGCCGCATCAAAAACAGTTAGGTCCCATTCTGAGTGAAAGTTTAATAAGTAAAGTTTAAAGTTTTTTAAGGTTTTTTTGAAGTTTGTTTTTTTAAGTTTTTTTTTTAGTTTAATTTCATTGTTTTAATTTAATTTTTTGTTTTTTTTTTTGTTTGTACTGGTACCCAATAGACGTTTATTCTATTCTATTCTAAAGTATGGACGCTACCGGGCGCGTATAATTCAAATGTACCTATAAGGTTGAGCAACTTTCGCAACGGACGGTCATCGGATGGGTTACCAAAAATGTATCATCTCGAGCTCCTACGTGCTTCGAAAGGCACGTAAAGCCGTTGGTCCCTGCATTAGCAGTCGTTAACAACCACTAATCCACACTGGAACCGCGCGGTGGTAGGTTTATGGCCCGTTCTCGCCATCCATTCATTAGGGAAGGCTCATGCCCAAGCAGTGTGGACGTAAAATAAGCTAGTGATTTGCAATTTTTACTTGAGCAAGTAAAACTTACAAATCAAAGAAAGAAACTTGTTGACGCGTTTCTTTGTCGCACCTCCAAAAGATGGAATAGTCTACCAGCACACGTTATCCCTCCTTCCTATGATATGGGGTCCTTCAAGAGAGGCGTGATGAAGCACCTTGTGGGCCGGCAGAGGAGGTTAACTGATGCTACGGGTCGTTCTACTACTGATGCAGGTGTTGCTCTATTAAAACATATATTTGATGCCTGGGAGAAGTCTCAAAACGCCCTTGGAGTGTTTTGCGACTTGTCCAAGGCTTTCGATTGCGTTGAGCACAAAACTCTGGTGATGAAATTAAATTACTACGGTCTCAAAGATTTCGCACTAAATTTAATTCAGTCGTATCTTAGCTCTCGAACACAAACTGTCGATATTAATGGAACTAAATCATCTGGTTCTCATGTAAAAATGGGAGTTCCACAAGGGTCCATTCTTGGTCCTTTTCTGTTTTTGATTTATATTAATGACTTGCCATTCTTTGTAGAGAACTTCTGTGAAATCGTATTATTTGCAGATGATACTTCACTCATTTTTAATGTAAGTAGGTGTAAGAATAATTACGACGATGTAAACAAAGCACTCTCTGATGTACTCAGTTGGTTTACTATTAATAATTTGCAGCTTAATGCTAAAAAAACAAAATGTATTAATTTTAAATTACCAAATGTCAAAAATGAACCAACTGATATAAGAATAAACGGTGATCGATTAGATTTGGTAGACTCAACAGTTTTCTTAGGTATAACCCTTGACTCAAAACTTCAATGGAATCCTCACATTTCGAAATTGGCCGGCAAACTCAGTTCTGCTGCTTATGCCATTAGAAAAATAAGGCAGTTAACAGACGTTGAAACTGCTAGAACAGTTTACTTTAGTTATTTTCATAGTGTCATGTCGTATGGCCTCTTACTGTGGGGAACAGCGGCTGATATTGAAACTATATTCATTTTACAGAAACGAGCAGTAAGAACAATCTATAGACTAGGTTCACGAACTTCTTTAAGAAATCTTTTTAAAGAAATTGATGTCTTGACAGTGGCGTCTCAATTTATTTATAATTGTATAGTTCTTGTACGTTGTAATATCAATTCATTTGCTAAACACAGTGATGTACACAATTTTAATACTAGAAATAAGTCAAAACTTGCAATGCCACTGTTCAGGTTACAGAAGGTGCTTGGTTCTTTCTTGGGGCAAGGTATACACTATTACAATAAAATACCAAATACTGTACTAGATTTACCTTTAGATAAGTTTAAAAAACATGTAAAGTCTTCTTTATTAAAAAAAGGTTATTATACAGTCAAAGAATATTTAGAAGATAAAACAGCCTGGCTATAATATAAAACATATACATAATACTACTTATAAATAGTGTCCTGCAGATAACAAAATAGCGTTGCATTGAACATTACAATTAGTTTTATTTTTATTATTATTAACTATAGTTTTTTTTGACTTTTACTAGTACTGTATGATATTGTAAAAAATTAAACTGGTAAATTATGTTTTTGCTGACTTAAATATTTTATTTAGTTATTTTTTATTTTTTGTGTTATTTTACATGTTGTGATTGTCCTTTACATTTTGTGTTTTTATTTGTGATGGAAAGTGTCCTTTATGATAGGGCTTTTTCCAATATTTATGACGCTGTAAGGGAGAAAAGAGCTGGACACTTGCTGAGTTTCTTGCCGGTTCTTCTCAGTACAAGATCTCCCGCCCAGAGTAGATAGACTTACGAACCGATGGCTTAAAATGACGTTCATAAGAGCTATTTGTAGCCTAAACTGAATAAATGATTTTGAATTTTGAATTTTGAATTTTTTTACGTTTGTTTCCACGCTGCACCAGTTATCTTCGCGTCTTGACTTCATTTCCACTTAACATCAGGTGGGATGGAGGTATTTGCCGAGCTAACTATAAAAAAAAAGTACGTAAAATTAAAGATTTGAAGTAAAATTTCAGTAAAATTTAGGAGAGATTAGACTTTTGAAGCATGGAAATTAATTATTGGAAAGAGGTATTACTTTGCGGAAATTTATGGCATACAAAAATGCAATTAAAATATTATAGTGTTGATTCTGCTCACTAGTTAGTTTAGTGGTTACCTATTCTAAAACCGAATTTTTTTATCACCTTTTTGATCACCACGCTTGCCAAATGCAGGTTGGTGTTCTCACAAACCCGGGCTAATACATCGAAAAATCCGAAAACTGCCCAATCTGGCAATTGAACCCGGGAGCGCTTTGCCACTCGGCTACCGAGGTGACTGGAATTTAATAATAATAATAATAATAATATATTTATTTATTCAAGTATCAAAGACTCATAATAGTTAGTAACAATGGAACTTTATTAGAGCTATGTTAGTACTTATTAGAATTTACAATACAATTAAAATCAAATTAAATAAAAATAAGAAATAATTAAAATCCAGAATTATTGTATAAATAAATAAGGTACATGTACCTATATCTACAGTATAATAGATACTGTAGATATAGGTACATGTACAAGGTCATGACAATATAATTTAAATTAAAACTAACAGAATACAATTACAATTGGAATATACAGTTATTTGATAAATTAATGTGTCAACACAATTTGAAATATAATGTTTTTATTTTTTATTTTATTTTTAACAATGGACATGGATGTGGCTAGACAGAGGCATGCAGGTGAACCCAGTGGCGCAGAAAGGGCGAGTCCCAGCGGTGTGCAATGACACTCAGGATGGAGTTGCGCGAGGCACACAAGCGCGCCCGAGTGGAGGCGCAGCGCTTACGCATCACAGCGTGGAAACCATCAGCTCGCACCTCCGCGAAAATTGTGGATGCATACATGTCTAGGTTTACACAACAACATCCTGAGCGCATCGTTGTATTGGACACGGAGGGCGCTGTATGCCTTCTGCGTATAGTTGACCCAAAGACTGCACGTGTAAAAGGACTGGCAGTACGCTTTAAACAACGTCACCTTTACTTGATATGTACACAGTGCAAATCTGCGTGCCAACATATTGCATCGAACAGCCAGCGCCCTTCGCTCTCTCATAATGTCCATGTCGTCTTTGAGGTCCTCGGTGACCCAATGACCCAGATACTTAAATGCTGTAACCTGTTTAAGAGGGGTTCCGCGTAATGACACCGGCGGTACAAAGGAGTAGCATTTGGTACCAGCTTTAAATACCATTATCTCACTCTTCTTAGCATTGTATCTGAGCCCGTGCGCCTCCGCAAACCTCTCGCAGATAGACAGTAGACGCCTCAACGTCGCAATCGATGGACTGAGCAACACCATATCGTCTGCGTAGCTTATATTATCAATACACACTCCGTCAATGTGACAACCGATCTGTGTGTTGCTCTGCTCAACGAGCAGCCGGTTGATGTAGATGTTAAACAGCCTCGGGGATGCCGTCCCACCCTGTCTTACGCCACACCTCAGCCGGTATCTGTCCGAGAGCGATTCAGCCCATTTCACCTGATTGGTCTGATGGCCATACCAATACCTAAAGATGTTTATAAGCTCAATGTCGTATGAGACCAAGTCGAATGCCTTGGACAGGTCCAGGAAGCAGGCATAGACAGGCGTTTTTCTATCTGTATAATACCGAACAGTATGCTTGAGCGACAGGATTCTGTAGATAAATTTATTATAATATCATATTATAAATAAATAAATACAATATTTTTTTTTATTTCAGACAACTGTTTAAGTCCATCATGTTAGTTACAATTTACCTTATAAAGCTATGTTAGTATACAATAACACAAATAAAAAAAAAAAAAAAAAATGAAATATAAAAAAAATATAATAATTAGACACTAATAAAAGACACATTGACAAACGAATTGTAACCAATGATAGTACCATATTATTATGATAACATCATTGATTACAACAACAAACAACAAACTGCAGGTTACTGCAGGCATTTACTTTAATTGAATTTTTGTAATTCATGTAGATTATATTTATTTTGATCACCCATCCGGTTACTCGGTTGCAATGGTTGCTTAACTTTGGCGTTCATTGTCTTAACGAGCTAGCCGTTGCGCCAATAAACTCTCCAAAAATATGCTCAGTGACATATTAATATAGCACCGTTAGTATAATTGAAGGTTAAATACAACATTTGTCTTTATATTTTTGACGATTGACGTGTGCGTTTAATAGAGCAATATCCCAAGGCCGCCAGACGTCACTTATTTTCTCAAAGACAACACGATTCGATTGCTAAGGTTAAGCAGCTTTCGCAAAGGTCGGTCATCGGATGGGTGACCAAAAATAAATGTAAAAGTTACGAAAAAAGTAATTAAAAAAGGATCTCTATTGTGCAGTGGTTAAGGCGACGCATTGGAAATTTACGTGGCGGGGATCTTGATTTTTCCCAACAATTACAAAACATATAAACGTGATATTTGATGACATGATTTTTCATTTAATTGACTTCATTTTGTTAGTTGCAGTAACACGATTTGTTAACTTTTTTAACAGAGAAAAAAATATAGAAGTAACCTCTTTTAAAACATAGATTTGCATTTTACAGGCAAAAAGAACGATTTAAGCATCTAAATTTTCGTAGTAAATTAGTCTTAACACACACTTCAATATTGTAATTCATTTTTTTAAATAATTTGTAGTTTTAATTTGAAGAAAAAAAAAACAATTTTTCTTATGGTACGGGGCGCAAACGCTCCGTATGAGATTTATCGTTTAGCGATGCGTCGCCTTAAGCAACTTTTAGGTTAGGCAAAGGCCGGTCTTCAAATGAGTGACCAAAAGTTTCTGAGTTTAATTTTTTTTCAAAGTTTTTTTAGCTCTTCCGTGCTTCGGAAGGCTTGAAAACCGTTAGTTCGGCTGTCGGCTGTTCTGAAATCTGTAGATGTAATGTAGGGTGGCATGCAACATTTTCGAAATATTCAAACTATAACCTGATCCTGACAGATTGAACTGATTTTATACTGCGAGTTGTGCTCTTAGTGCAACGAGAAGTGAGCGAGCTTACAGCTCCGGTAACCTATCTGGATATTAGGTAGTGGACTCTACGTGTTCACGGGGCAACTAGCTCGAAACACTAGTCTTAAAAGTACCGGATGAAGGATGCGTATCGGCGTGTTCTGATCTGGCGTTATGACCTGACGTAGATGGTCCCTTGTGCTTCCATAAGGATGTCTGACACCTAACTTTATAACCGTGAGGTTGGTGGGGGGTGTCAGTATAAACTTTAAAGTAGTGTGTAGCAGGGTGACCTGATTCTATGCGTTTTTCTAGGAGTGTCTGGGCAGTTCAACTTTGTTCCTAAGTCCTGCTATGACTGTTAAGACTTAGGCTTTCGACCGTTCGCAATATCGTAGAATGTTAGTGCGTACTTCTTAACGGTTCATTGAGATATCCATATCGTTATATTGAAGTTGTGAGTGTGTTTGCCACAATGATACATAAGACGACATAAAAAAATTAAGGTTACTATACTAGAAAAGTCGCAGGTGTAGCTAGTACGAGTTTTGCCAAAACAATGACTCGCAAATTATACCAGCGTCCGTGCTTCATCGAGACCGCTCGGGCACCGCCACCGCCCGCCGGAAGTTTACGTGCGAACTTCAGACCATCGCGGGAGGCGCCGATGACTATCAAATTATATGAGCGTTCGTGCATCATCAAGACCGCTCGGGCTCGTTTTTTGAAAGAAATAGTTGTTTCCTTGCAAAAAAGTATCAGTACTAAATGTTCCCATGAAGTTGGGTTTCCACGCGGTGAAACGTCGGATTTGTAGAGGTTAATTTAGGCAGTGTGCCCAGCAGCCCAGTTATAGATTATCCATATTCAAAAGCTTCTTATAACACTGTAAAAGCTACTTGCAGCTTTCAAAGCAAAAGCAATCAAAACCATTGTGATAACAGCCATGTCAGACATAAAATACAAAACTAGTAAACCTGTTTTAATGTTCGGTACTCAAAGGAGCTCGATATCGCAGTGTTAACGCGCCCGGTCTAGAGTGCTGAGGTTAAGCAACTTTCGCTTCGGCCGGTCATCGGATGGGTGACAAAAAATTTATCATCTCGAGCTCCTCCGTGCTTCGCAAGGCACGTAAAGCCGTTGGTCCCGGCTGCATTAGCAGTCGTTAACAACCACCAATCCGCTCTCGGCCCGCGTGGTGGTTTATGGCCTGTTCTCCCTATCCATGGGGAAGGCTCGTGCCTCAGCAGTGGGGACATACAATAAGCTGATGATGATGATAATAAAGACTCAAAGTCACGCGACAAATTGCAACTCTGTGGCACCTTAACCCGTGCAGAAACTTAGTAATTTTAATGCTGACAACAACTTTGGCTGTAAAGTTCATCTTGCTGCAAAGGGCTTCCTGTCAAATAACTTGCCTTGTGGTCGACGAAGGAGCTCGCTGATGGCAGTTGGGGGGTTCGCGTATATAATGGGGAGAATATTTCTGGCATAGTTTGTTTATGGCCGCATTAAGAGGCTGGTGTTGGGATAACTCAAAATATTTCACATTAAACCCTCACTCAGATGTTACATCTCTGTGTAGTTAAATGCAGTTATGCAATCAATGATATATTTTTTTAACAGATTTAAGATAATTAAACTGGTCTCGTAAATCTAACTCGGATGTCTTTATGGAGAATAAAGGTGACGGCAATGAGGTGACGGTTAAAGATGGGGTAGAGATTCCCCATGCTAGTGACAGCTGTCACTAACCTCATACGTCTGGAGCATGTGTCGGAGTTAAACGACTGTCTAGGCATTGCAAGTTGCAAGTCTAGGCATTGCAAAACTTTATAAAGTTTTGCAATTGTTGCAAATAAACAGGCATTTATTTTTGTTGAAAATAAACTTTGATTTGTATTATGGACGAATCGATTATCGAGATTCAATTTTGTTTGGTGGCATAATGGCCCCATCACTAGTTGTTCTTTTTTTATACACTTGTCTCTGGAAAGACAATATGGCTGGTTGATAGGTTATCGTGTGTTGATAATTAAATAGTTTTGTGTAGTAATAAGGGCATTTGGAGCCGTATTGCTCTAATTAAGTATATTGTGCAACCTGTGTTGTGTGTGTGTGTGTCGTGAGCGAATCGCATCGGGAGTACAATTCGCCGTCCGTGTTTGGATGTCGGCTACCACGCTACTGAAGTGAACCAGGTATTTCCTCGGGGGAGAGTGCACTTTGGGGTAGTTTGGGTGTGTTTAGGGAACCTTCGAAGACCCGGACTCGGATTCGGGCCCCATCGGACTATATGGATCCCGTTCAGGACGGCGGGAGCGGTATTGAACTGTGAGTGGATTTTTCTATTTTAGTGTAATTTTAAACCTAATTTTAAGCAATAGCATAGTGTGTGTTGTGGGTTTCCGCAACAGCAATCAATAATTCTTTTCCCTTCTAAATGATGAAACTTATTAGATTATGAAATTCTATATTATAAAATAGTTTAATATGTCTGTGTAAAATATGAATTTTACACAGATATATTAAACTATTTAGAAAAAATGTTGATTTTTTTTCCACAAGCAGGAGACGAACCCGCACCCCTTTCGAACTTCGGTCTTATCGTCACCTACCAACAAGTAAGATAGAGGTCATGCTCTTCATCACCATTATCATCATCATCATCATCATCATCATCATCATCATCATCATCATTATCATCATCATCTTCATCATCATCAGTTTTTTGGTTTTGATTTTTTCTTTTTTGTTATATAAGTATTGTTTTTTTCTGTTTGTTGATAGCTCATTGTTAATCGTTTAGCTCCAAATTGTATATAAATAATATTAGTTGCAACCTACAGCTCTTAACCGTAATCTGTCTGCGGGTGGGGGGTCTGGTGACCTGTAGTAACAGATTTTCTTTTGGAAACCTTTATCAGGCCCCAGTTCCTCACTATTTGGGCTTTTACTAATGTAATGTATTTTAAATATAGTTTTAGCTATAAGTACCCAATTGTGAAAAAACAAATAAATCTTATTATTATTTATCATCATCATCAGTCTACATTAGTCCACTACTGGACATAGGCACAAAAAAGGAAGGTATTTTTTGACATAGGCCTCTCCAAGTGCACGCCCTTAACTACTCCAAAAATTAATCGTTTTCATAAGGAGTTTTGTAATTTAAAAACATTAGGTGAATTTAATCAGATTTAATTTAATTCATGTATTCTTACAACAAATCGGGTTAATAAAAATATCAAATAACAAAAAAACCACAAACATTCAACGCCAATCCAAACATGATTATTATTAAATTCTTTAAGAATCGCCACCTGTAAAGAAATTAAATTGCAACTCTTAAAGAAAGTTATTTAAAATAAATCTACCTCATTGAAAGATCTAACTCAATGAAGATGTTGATTATAAGTTATTTTTTGATTTCTTCTACTAACTTTTTTTTTCTTTTACACTCACACCAATTAAGCCCAAGAGAAGCTTCGTTATGAAACTTGTTATATGGTTACTAAACAAAGGATAAACTATAATACTTATAATACATAGAAAACACCCAGACCCGAGACAATTTAAAAAAACAATTTTTTCTAAATTGACTCGACCGGGGATCGAACCCGGGACCTCAGAGATGGTGACCATGAAAACCGGTGTAAAAGCCACTCGACCTAAAACTATATCTTTATCTCTGAATTTTTCTTTGTTTATGAAAAAGTTTTATTTAAGTGTCACTGTTCTGCGTCCATACATCACTAAGGTCAGGTCACCAAGGTCCAATTCCCTAAATGTCCAGTTTTCGAAAGTCTAATGTCTGAAAGTCCATTTCTCAAATGTCTCATTCCTTGAATGTCTATTCCCCGAACGTCTATTTACCTGTGTGTCTATTCTCCGAATGCCTGTTTACTTGTACGTCTATTTACTGGTATGTCTAATTACCTGTTTGTCTATTCTCCGAATGTCTATTCCCCGAACGTCTATTAGATAAATTATATACCTACACTCTGTACATTAGGACTAGTTTAAAGTTTATGGGGGCTCGTGAAGTCATGACTCTGTATAACTGTACCGATCCGTGAGCCGTAACGTCACGTGACAATTTGACGTGAGGATTTGGAACCTTTACGTCAGCCTAAGTACCTATTGAAACTCAATTTTTTTACATTTAAAAACCGTTTTCTGGACCAATAAATTCCATTTTTCTTTGAATTGAAAAGTGGCACTTCTTTTCCTTGCGATTTTAAACTTTCGAAACTGTCTTCTAAAGCTTGTATAGGTTGGAAATCTTTACACACTTGTATCTTACATTGGTCAAGTACTCTATCTACTTCATTTTGTTCTGCATCTGCTTCGCACAGATGCTTTTTTTGGCGAATAATCTTTCGTTTATTCTCATGTAATGTAAGCGTGGCACTGCATATTTCACGATGACAGCATCGCCATAATGTGCTACCTTTTTTATTTGTAAGACTTAATTGTATATTTATATCCGGCGGATAATGTAATAGTTTTATTTTTTTTGGCTTTTTATAAAATATAATTCTTCCATTTTAACAATGAATTCTGACACACATCCAATACCTAGAATTAATTAGTACAAACGGTGGACTTTATACCTCAAGGCATTCTCTGCCAGTCAACCGTCGAGCCAAACTGAAATAGACAGATTGGACGTTCGGGGAATTGGACATTCTGGGAATTGGACGTTAGAGGAATTGGACATTCAGGGAATTGGACATTCGGGGAATTGGACATTCAGGGAATTGGACATCTGGAGAATTAGACGTTCGAGAAATGGACATTCTGGGAATTGGACCAAATAGACATACTGGACGTTTAGGGAATTGGACCTAGGTGACCGGACCCCATCATTCGCGCCCCAGAACCAACATACAGGAAAATTACTTAACGGGTTCAAAATTACAAATATTACTGATTATGTAAGAACACTTTTGAGAATGTTTTTATTTTAGGAAAAAGGAACGATTTCGAGGTAGAAACAAGTGAATAAATCACTTACAGAATTTGTTATTTCTAATAATAACTGTCCAAACAATGCTATGGTCATTCAGTAAAACATTTTAAGTACTTAGTTATACTTAAATCGTTTCACCATTACAAAACTTTATTACAATTATTTACATTTAACATTACATCAATTCAAACAACGAGCCGTGATCTGTCAAAGTGATTGCTAGTACTGGGGTACGTAACACGGCAACAATAAAACTGATAGTGACGCGCTCTATCAATTGGTTTTCCTTTTAACACTACTAAGCCGGTGTGGGTGTTAAAGACTTAGGTATAACTTGTACAATTCATTTGGTTACTTTTCTTGATGTTATCACACATTTTATATTAAATGTCAATGGCTTTTTAAGACATTTTTGTGTGCATTGCACACCACTTAGGTGTATAGTCGAAGAATTTGGCGGTGGACTATTACTTTTTGGCGATAATCGCTTGGGCGCAATTCATCGTGAAATGGAACCTTAATTATTTCTACTAGCAGCACGTGGTTATTGCTTAATCAAAGCCACTACACTTAACCTTTTCACCGCCCAACTAATCTTGCACGCGATGTCCCGCTGTACGCCAACGTATAAATGTATTTTAATAAAGTAGGTACAAAGAAGAACTTCTATAGAAGTGCTGGCGTGGACGGCACGAAAATCTCGAACTTCTATAGAAGTTGTTGGCGGTAAAAAGGTTAAACACGAAAGACTATACCACTATTTTGACTTTCTTGATAGACACTATTACAATACAAAAATCGATTACAATCGAACTATTGGGCATTCCTAATCGAATGCAATCTCGAACCTAGTTGACAACTCTATGCCAAAGATGGCGGCATATTTTTATGAAAAAAATGATAAGTACTTTTAAATGTTCATTCTGGAAAGCAGAGCGTCCGTTTAATACAGATATACGCAGCTAGTATTTAAAATAATAAAATAATAATTTATTATTTACGTCAAAAATGTTTATTGGTTCTGGGGCGAAAAACGACGATGTCCTTTGCTTATTTAACTACCTTATTGTACAGCCAGGATGTTCTCTCCACGTCACTAGGATTTCAATAAAAGCAGGGCAGATTACAGATATAATTGACATGAAGAAAGTGCCTATCTGAAAAATAGAAAATGTTAATTATTTATTTTAACCTGGTCTATCCAGGAATGTAATGTAATTAACACAATGTAATTAACATAATGTAGGTATTATTGAAAAGTAACAATATTCGGAAATTATACATTTTATTGCGGATAAGGTGCGAGCTTAAATCAAGTTTGTTGAATTTTGTTTAACCCTTTTCTGTCTTATAATTATCTTAGCCACCTCCAACGGCCGGACTGGCGAGAGGTGGCTGAGGACAGAGCAGAGTGGCGAAATCTCGTGTCGGAGGCCAAGATCCACTTCGAGTCCCTGAGCCAGCGCAGTAAGTAAGTAAGTAAGTAAGTAATTATTTATTTATTTGTACTCGGCGGTCTTAGAGCAAAATGGTCAAGTAAACATAAATTATCGATATATATGGCTATGCTAACAACAAATCTCCACCTATGCATAGAAAAAACTAAGGACCTATTATTATATTATAGCAAAATTATTTAAAAAAATATTTTAACACTAGCAATGAAGAAGGAAATAATACAGTAACTTTTGGTGTGTGGGTCAGTTTAGGTAAAGAACTTCTTAGCTACTTTGCTATTTAGAGATGGGCTGCTGGTGCAAAACAGGAAATACATTATACATGGTGATGTTTTAGTCATCAACAAAATTTTGGGGCGTGCTACTTCTCTAGGGTCTGCTACTCATGAAAACAAACAACTTTTTATACAGAACCAACACTAAAATCTTAAGCAATTTACTACCCCCTTGCATTCTATTGTAACATGATTTGTGACTTAAATATGAGTTTAAATAACAATAATTTATAATATAATAATTTTACGCTAATTTGTTGTTCGCAACATAATTATAAGACAGAAAAGGGTTAAACAAAATTCAACAAACGTGATTTAAGCTCGCACCTTATCCGCAATAAAATGTACAATTTCCGAATATTGTTACTTTTCAATAATACCTACATTATGTTAATTACATTGTGTTATCTTTGTCACATTAAATTGTTACTGTTACATTTTAAATATAATATTGTAATATGACATTTTAATGACATAACATCAATGTAAACTAGCATTGCTGTGTTACGACAGTTAAAGATAAGATAAACAGTTCATCAGCGGTGAAGCCTCCGGGTGAATACGCTCCTATCTTTTTTTTTTGTTGACCCGGCGGAAATCTGCGTCCAGATCATCCTACAGGGAGCAATGGGTATTGGCACGACCCGTTTTCGGGGTATGTGAGGATGGTCGATATCCGCCCGACCTACTAAAACCACCGGGGTTGCCCGCCTTCCGCAACACACGTCCCGGGCAATCGTCTGGCGACTCTACCGCAACAAATGCCTTATCATCACTTAAGGCGACGCATTGGAAATTTACGTGGCGGGGATCTTGATTTTTCCCAACAATTATAAAACATATGAAAGTGATATTTGATGACATGATTTTTCATTTAATTGACTTCATTTTGCTAGTTGCAGAAACACGATTTGTCAAATTTTATAACAGAGAAAAAAATATCAAAGTAACTTCTTTTAAAACATAGATTTGAATTTTACAGGCAAACCAGACCGCTAGGCATCTAAATTTTCGTAGTAAATTAGTCTTAACACACATTTCAATATGCTAGTTCATTTTTTAAACTTGTTTGTAGTTTTAATTGAAAAGAAAAAAAACAGTTTATCTGATGGTACGGGGCGCAAACGCTCCGTATTAGAATAATTGTTTAGCGATGCGTCGCCTTAACATCAAATGTGACGAAGGCCAAGTATTAATCCGTATGAAAAAAAATTAAGAAGGAAAACTTACAAATATCATGAGCGTCAACATATGAGGGTTCGCCAATGCTAAACATGTGATGATAGTGACTAGTGAGATTCTGTATATACTCTCCCATTTGCCTCGTTGCCTGTAACAAATATCTATATATTAATACGTAAAGCAAAAACTTTGTACCCCTTTTTATGAAATTTCGCACACTTATAGTTTCGATAGAGAAGGAGTACAGAATGTTAATATAATTTTTAAATTATCTATAAAAAATACATTAAATCAATAAAACAAACATTACACACACTACTATGTATTTGACACACACGCATATATTTATACTCTTTTCAAAAATTTCAAAAATGGAAGAGGAGCGGCTGCAATCTGTCAATGCCAATCCAAACTCACATTCTATCCTTTTTAATTTTTCATTGCTTAGGATACAATCCGTGCAGCCTTAACAAAATTGCGGTCGAATTACGACCACTCTAGAGTGGGCGCGTTATGGGCGACCACTAGTATATATTTAAATAACTTCCATTTTTTTCTATTTATTTGTGAGTACAAACAGTCACAGACAAGCATTCCAAGATGCTCGCAGATCAAGCGATCGGCTATCAACGTCTCACTGATGTTATTATTCCACCACCTATATTGATTATGATAAATGTGGCGTACATTGAGAAGCTCGATGGCGCATTGGTTAACGCGCCCGGCCTGCGAGTGCTGAGGTTAGTAACTTTAGCAAAAGCCGGTCATCGGATGGGTGACCAAAAATTTATCATCTTGAGCTCCTCCGTGCTTTGGAAGGCACGTAAAGCCGTTGGTCCCGGCTGCATTAGCAGTCGTTAGCAACCATCAATTCGCACTGGGCCCGCGTGGTGGTTTATGGCCCGTTCTCCTTATCCATCCATAGGGAAGGCTCGTGCCCAAGCATGACATAAAATGAGCTGATGATGATGATATAATTTTTTTAAAATTTGTATTACATATAAGATCGCGTACTTTCTGTACTTTCTCCCTGCGTAGTGCCATATTATTCTGAATGGTACAAAAAAGTTTATTGCAAACGTAGTAGTTAATATTGCCACCAATAAAAATTGCATTACAATGGGGAATCTGAAAGGAAAAAAGTAAAAATTAAGTAATTAAAATCAATCAATCAATTAAATTTGCTTCCTATTATCGTTTGGCCACAAAACAAGGAAACTGCAGAAGATAAGCTTAAGACTGACAGAATCTCAGAACAGTCTCAGAACAATCAGTCTATGTGTGCGTGTGTTGCTCGATCGCGTTTGTTATGAAGCTTGCAGTCTGCAGCCTGCTTATTTTGTGTCGTGACCTCGTGACTTGGGTAGTCACAGAATCTATTTCGACGATCAGTCGCTATTGGGACAAGTCATATAAACATAGCTTAATTTGTCATGCATAACCAAACTCTAAAACAAGAGAGAAATCAATTTTTATTATTTTTTATTATATGCTTGGTGAGGGTACCTAGATAATTTTTTTTTAATTGTTGGGTAGACTTTTATTTGGAATTCTGTTCTCGCGTGTTCTAATTGCCGTCGGTCGGTGTGTGGCATAGTCGACAATGAAATTGCTTTACCACCTTAGAAGTGAATTTTGTTTGCATATAATAAAACAACAATTTCTATTTATATGTTTAAAAGACCAAGTGACAGTTACGTTGTCATTAATAACAATGAGCCTTAGCGAAATTTTATTGTAATGGAAGTTTTTGTCAAAAGTGATATAGCAATTTCATGGTCGACTATACAAAGGCTTAATAAATCGTTTATTTCCATCGATTGTGCATTATAAGATATTATACAATTTGTCCAGGGATGTAGTAATAAAACTTTAGGAGCAGTATCTGCAATATATTTCATCGACGAAAATACCAAAAAAATACATAAATAAATAAATAAATAAAATAAAATAAAAATAAAATAAAAAAATAAAAATAATAATAAAATACATAAATACATTCAATTGACAGAATAGTTGTCTCTTTCTAACTCCCTAAAAAAAATCCGTATCTGCTCACACAACGCAACAAAAGACGAGGATCGCTTACCTGTACGTGCACTCGCGACAAAGGGGTCTTTTTAAACAACAATAGCTCTTAAACTATTAGACCGAGAATAGTGATTGCTGCATCAATTTTTTATGTAACTCAAATACTATTAAGTGATTATAAAAAAAAGGTATGTCAATGATCTCGTTTTAGTACTATTTTTTGATAAAGTGCCCGAATGCGCACAAAAACTGTAAAAAAAATACTTTCTCCTTTCGGCAATTAAAAAAAGGAGTTGTTTGATAGCGTGTTTTTATTGCACTAGCTAGCCTACACCTTTGCCTTTAAAAAAACACCAAAATCGAGCTCCTGCACGACGTAGAACTCAAACCGCCGTTAATTTTATGAGTTAAGCGAGTTTTGGTAAAATAAAACCAATAGTCTCTGCAGTTTTGTGGGGTTTTGGAATTGACCCCCCATAAGGGGTATTTTCGTCGATGAAATATATTGCAGATACTGCTCCTAAAGTTTTATTACTACATCCCTGGACAAACTGTATATATAATATTCATTACTTAAGGTACTTTATAAAACGGTCAATCAATAGTTACATAAGTTAATAACGCGTGATACGGTGTGTGACGTCATAAAAAAGCAGGGAACCACCATCAAACTATGGTGCATATAAAGGTCAGGGTAAGTATATTACATTTATGTATGAATAGCAGTTTTTTCGCGAAATTTACGTGGCGGGGATCTTGATTTTTCCCAACAATTACAAAACATATGAAAGTGATATTTGATGACATGATTTTTTATTTAATTGACTTCATTTAGCTAGTTGCCAGAAACACGATTTGTTAACTTTTATAACAGAGAAAAAAATATCAAAGTAACGTCTTTTAAAACATAGATTTGCATTTTACAGGTAAACCAGACCGTTTTAAGCATCTAAATATTCTTAGTAGATTAGTCTTAACACACAATTCAATATGCTAGTTCATTTTTTTTAAACTTATTTGTAGTTTCAATTGGAAAGAAAAAAAACAGTTTTTCTTATGGTACAGGGCGCAAACGCTCCGTATTAGATTAATTGTTAGCGATGCGTCGCCTTAACATAAAATACAGCCTATGTTACCTGCCAGGGATGTATCATTCTATCAGGGAAAAAAATTTGGAATTAGACCAGTAGTTCCTGAGATTAACTTCTTCAAACAAAGTCACAAATTTTACCTTTTTTTTAATAGTATAGATTTATATATTTATTAACCCTATACTATTGGCAAAGTTTTGTCTGTGGAATTTTATATATTTTTTGTATTTAATAAATGTGTTCTTTTTTCACTATTCTAATTTATTCTATTCTAATTACTATTTGTAACTAATTAACTAACTAACTTATAAGTGTCTCAAATAATCCACTATGCCAAGAGTAGGGTAGTTTTCATTTAGCTCCACGTATCTCGGATACATTAGCTGTAAATAATATTTTGTAATTTATGATGAGCTATTTAATAGTTTTTGGTGGACTATTTTAGAACACTGAATTTCGAATGTTCTATCTAGAACACTGAATTTCGAATGTTCTCTTTAGAACACTGAATTCCGAATTGGGTGGAAGAATCTTCTTAACCAAAATGCTACTAAGCGTGAGTTAATTTACTTATTAAACATATAACTTACGTCTCAAGTGGCAATAGTATTGTAATCGGACTTTTAGTACAGTCCTCCCCATAACCCCAATATCCGAAAAAACCGGTCAAAGTCACAGCCACAATAACGATAACCATGCCTAAAAATAAATTAAAAATATTAAGAAAATAATTTTTGTTTGATTGTATTCTTATTCTCAACGGTAGGAAATGATGGTTCTCCCAAGATAAAAATGTAACCTGTATCAGTCAGGGATATATAAGGTCACATTTTATCAACTGCAAATATTTTCACAAAACATCTATTTATATCAGAGAAATAAGGCCCCAAAATTTAAAAAAAAAATCAGGCTAGTTTTTTTTTTACTTTTCCTGACACAAAAATTTTAATATTTTTAAGAGCGGCCTTTCTGTTGGCTACTTTGAATGAAACTACGGGCACTTGTAAGCGGTGAAGGCATTGCGGCCTCTCTATTTCGGATCCTTTGAATTGAAACTACCGAAAATGTCTTTTGGCGTTTTTCTTGAAAACTAGCGTATAAAAATTTAAGTTTTTTTCATAAATATAGTTTATATAATATGTTGTTGAATTTATCCTCAAAATATTTGCAGTTGATAAAATGTGACCTTACATAGAATATGAACGGAAGAATGATCGGAAAAATTGGTTAAGCAGTGTTCTAGACATTACTACTAATATATCATCGTTTTCTTATAAGTAGAAAAGCTTGAAGCAAGATTTTATTCGTGTTTCCTCAGACTATGGTTTGTCTGGTCAGAAACGACTTCCAAGTCCTTACATTTCTTTCTTGAGCCACCTACACTAGTCACAGTCAATATTTATTTAGCTTAGAGTGTTTACGCCGCACACTAGCGCCGCCAATGAAAAAAAAACATATCTTGTAATTAGAGATAGAAAATCAAATTATGCTCAACAAACTATTTGAATTAAGTAATTTAGCATTTTTACGTCACCTAATGAACATCTGACATGTTATGGTTTAGTTAAATACGGCGTTATAGTTAAAAGTGGCCGTTTTTAGCTGTAACGTCTTACTAAACTAGCTGTAGCGGCGCTAGTGTGCGGCGTAAACGCTCAAGAGATAAAAGCTTTAAAGGGCGCGAGTAAGCAAAAAAGTATATACAAATTAGCCAAAACACAAATTTTAAAAAGAAACCAAACAAAGAAAAAAAAATTTATTGATATCACATAACAATACACATTATTGGATCACATATTGTTTTCTAAAGTTTACGCGAATACTACACATTGAAATGAAACAACTTTTACAACCCTGTGTCCGTGGTCCCTGTGACCACGGATCCTGCAAAGGGTCCGAAACGTCAGGATAAACATTAAATAAGTAATGGGTAAAATAAACGCGAGTAGATCCGTAAAAGTTGTTACATTTCAATACACAATATTATATATTGTAATAACAATAAATAGATATGCATATTGCGCACTGTTAATAGTGATGCCAACACAACACTGTTCCCATTTCAGTATACGCAGCAAGCAAGGCATGCTGCACTGATATTCTTCAGGGTGCCTAGTGTGAGCTTTGTTTACTATCCGTATTTGTTCGATTACGTTTACGAAAACGTTACGTTGCACATCTTTGGGGTGAGGCTATTGACAAGCGTGGTGAGTCGGTGGCTGTTAGCCTTGAGGCTAAAGCAAAGGCTTTTGATCGGGTCTGGCACAAAGCTCTTCTCTCCAAGCTCCCGGCATACGGTCTGCCTGCTCAGTTCTGCAACTGGGTCGCTGGCTTCCTGCATGAGCGCAGAATCCGTGTTATATCTGATTGATGCGCTTCGCGGCTCAAGTCAGTGAACGCTGGTGTCCCTCAGGGGTCCGTTCTATCCCCCACGCTGTTCCCTTTGCATATCAATGATATGCTTCCACTTGGAAATATTCATTGCTATGCAGATGATAGTACGGTCCATGGAGGATATAACGGTCACCCAGCGGCAGGGCGGGTCGAAACCGAAGTGAATCGAGTGAATCTTGTCATTGAGCTTAATCGGGTATTGGACCTCATATCTAATTGGGGCACCAATAATCTGGTTGAGTTCAATGCCAAGAAAACACAGGTGTGCGCGTTCACGGCAAAAAAGTCACCATTCCTTCCCCTTCCAACTCTTCAGGGTACATCTCTACGCCTGCAGAGCAGTATCAACGTGCTCGGTATGACGATACGCTGCGATCTGAACCAAAGGGACTACATCGAAGCCGTGATCAAAACAGCCTCACGAAAACTCGGAATTCTGAACAGAGTGCGGCGATTCTTTACGCCGGTCCAGTTGTGCCTTTTGTACAAGACGCAAGTACGGTCTTGCGTGGAGTATTGCTCGCACATCTGGGACGGTTCCGCTAAGTACCTTCTCGATGCCTTGGACAGATTGCAGCGTCGCGCTGAACGCATTATCGGCAATGCAGAAGTGGCAAATACTCTCTGCAATTGCGTAGAGATGTTGCGTCACTCAGCGTGTTTTACCGCTTATACCATGGCGAGTGTTTTGAAGAGCTCTGCTCAGCTTTGAAAAAAAAACAACGAAAATTAGTATGGCATTGAAGCAGCGCCTCCTGGCGACATACGAGAAGAGTTAAAATTCTCGTTAACGTGATCGAATGGCGAATGAAAGTCACACTAGGCCCTCTGAACACAGTAGTGACAGCATATTGCGTGAGACCACTCGATCCCCAGAAGCTCGAATTCGAGCCCGGCAATACTCCGTCAAACCCCAAGAGCTCGAATATGAGCGCGCTCCCCACGCGACTTAAAACTTAAATGTTGTTTATTTAGAGTATACTTTTGTATGAAGAAGTTTAGCTATAAACAAACTCGAATAAATTTGCTACTCTCAAACCCCCCAATAACTTTATTCTCTATGAGTTTTCCATTAAAAAAATTTTTTTTTTTTCGCCATTTTCCGAATTACGTCTTCGGCGCGGGTGCTGTCATTAGTTTTGTTCTGGGGATTGAGAGGTAAGTTATGTAACTAAATAATAGCAAATAAGAAATTCAAAGTGAAAATTGTGACTTGCCAAATAGCAGAACAGTAGGGAAGTATTGCGGACTGGCCATATTGTTCTCGATAGGCATCGTGATAGCGACACCGTCGATGCTGTACAGCAGGATAGCAGAAAACTGGACCAGCCCAATGAAGCCCTTGTATCCTGGACGATCCATGACATCACCAGCCTGTGCCAGACTGTAGTACATCGTAGTGATGATGCAAATCGCTTGAAAAAGAAAAGGAAAAATGAGAAAACCAAAAAAGTATAAACACGCTTTAAGCTCGCATGATTCGGCTCATCATCATCATCATCAGCTCATTTGATTTTCCCACTGCTGGGGCACGAGCCTTCCCTATGGATAGATAGGGAGAACGGGCTCTAAACCACCACGCGGGCCCAGTTCGTTATGGTGGTTGTTAACGACTGCTAATGCAGCCGGGACCAACGGCTTTACGTCCCGAAGCATGAAGAAGCCCGAGCTGATACATTTTTGATCACCCATCCGAACCGGCCTTTGCAATATGATATGATATTTATTTATTTTAAACTTTTGTAACAAAATATTACATGGCGGACCTTAATGCCTAAGGCATTCTCTACCAGTCAACCATAGGGTGGTGCAGAAATGACATGGGAGGTGCAAATTTTGAGAGACAATAAAAGTAGAAAACAGTGTAACAAAAAGATTCAAACTACGTAAATAAATATTCTATAAATTACAATTACATAAAATACTTAAATAAAAAATAAATATATAAATATACCTACTTAAATACATAATTTATAAATAATTTAAAATCGGTCGTTATTGAGATGATTCTGACAAGGTTTCATTAAGAAAAAGCATAGTAATGATACGATATGATTTTGATTTCTCACCAATAAATATATCACCAACTATAGAGAACGGAGCCAAAAACCTTAGGTTCCTGATAATGCACACAAAAAGCAATGGTACCATGATTACCAAAATGTAAATTCTGATTGTGCAATCCCAATCCTTAATTGTTTCTGATACTGCTTCTAGTAGCTAAAAATAAAAAAATAAGTTTAAAAGCGTATTTTTTGTCAATAGAGTGTCTAAAGCAAAAATGGGCAAACTTTTTCATTCACGTGACAATCTAACAAAATCTACGGCGGACCAGACTATTGATTTTTTTTTGTTTTTTTTTTTTCAATATTTTTTTTTGTTAAATTAAAATATTGACAGGTATGCATTTTTTTAAAACACACACGCACTTGAATTTTTGTTTGATGGTTGCGGGCCGGACTTTGATCATTCACGGGCCGGAGATGGCCCGCGGGCCGTAGTTTGCCCATCCCTGGTCTAGAGTGAGTTTCATAATCTTATCGATAAAGTAGTAGTAAACTACTTTATCGATAAGATTATGATCTTATCGATAAAGTAGTTTACTTATACAACGTGCGACGAAAAGGTGTGGTAAAAATAAAAAGGTCGAAAGTGTATCCGATCTAGATCTAGTATGCAGGGTTACTAAGACATGATTATTAATTTTAATTTGTTATGCAATTTTTATTTAAATACTAGCGGCCGCTCGCGGTGTCACCCGCGTGGTTCCCGTTCCCGTGGGAATATTGATGTAAAAAGAACGAACGAACATACACACAAACTTTCGCATTTATTAGTGTGATTAGTGTGATTTCATAATAAATAAGTCATAGCCCTAGTGCTTTAGTAACCTCTGTATACTTACATTTATGATATATGAATATAATTATTAGGACAACTAAGATATAATTAATAAAGTTAATAATTATGTCTTAGTAACAGCATACACAAGGTCTAGATCTTTTCATTTTTACCACACCTTTTGATAATATTAACACAACACGTTCATTATGGTACTTCTGACCAATATTAATGTTTTTCAAATTATCGCTTTGAAGCAGCTTACAGGGTTACGTATCATTGTAACTAAAGTGGTATCGACTATTGTCGACATAACTACGGTTGATTGGCATACGTTCATAATGCACATTGGACGACTGAACTACTGCTTAACTCACCTAAATTCGATTAAACTAAAGTTAATTGCACTAATGAACGATTAATCTTACATTTTATTGAGCTAATGGTTGTTTTGTTATCATATTATAAAAAATTAAAATGAACAAATAATAATATAAACCATTAAGGTACGGTTTCGCTAATACGTAAGTTGAGAAAATGATTGAGGATACCTGCTGCCCTACTCCTGTAGCTCACGTGATAGGTTAGAAAAGAAGTGAAGAAGTGAAGTGAAGAAGTGAAGTGAAGAAGTGAAGTGAAGAAGTGAAGTGAAGAAGTGAAGTGAAGAAGTGAAGTAAAGAAGTGAAGAAGTGAAGTGAAGAAGTGAAGAAGTGAAGTGAAGAAGTGAAGAAGTGAAGTGAAAGTGAATCTAATCTAAACCATTCTCGAATCCACTTGAACACACAAAAAATTTCATCCAAATCGGTCCAGCCGTTCAGAAGGAGTTCAATTTCATACACATGCACAGAAGATTTATGTACTTATATAAAGATGATAACTGTACCTGTTTAAGTGTGTCCGCCATCATGATTTGGTAAATACAACAGGTGCCACACACCGACGTGAACAGAAATATTTCTATCATATGCCTGTAAATAATAGATTTTAAAACAATAAATTAAAACAATTAAACAATGTCATTCTTTGTTTTGTATTGTTATTGTGAGTATCGTGTGATTTTGTAGTGTGTGCCAATAAATGTATTTCATTTCATTTTCATTTATTCATTTCATTCATTTCATTCATTTCATTCATTTCATTCATTTCATTCATTTCATTCATTTCATTCATTTCATTCATTTCATTCATTTCATTCATTTCATTCATTTCATTCATTTCATTCATTTCATTCATTTCATTCATTTCATTCATTTCATTCATTTCATTCATTTCATTCATTTCATTCATTTCATTCATTTCATTCATTTCATTCATTTCATTCATTTCATTCATTTCATTCATTTCATTCATTTCATTCATTTCATTCATTTCATTCATTTCATTCATTTCATTCATTTCATTCATTTCATTCATTTCATTCATTTCATTCATTTCATTCATTTCATTCATTTCATTCATTTCATTCATTTCATTCATTTCATTCATTTCATTCATTTCATTCATTTCATTCATTTCATTCATTTCATTCATTTCATTCATTTCATTCATTTCATTCATTTCATTCATTTCATTCATTTCATTCATTTCATTCATTTCATTCATTTCATTCATTTCATTCATTTCATTCATTTCATTCATTTCATTCATTTCATTCATTTCATTCATTTCATTCTTATGTAAAATCCGCTCGCTTGAAGTTTTGCTTGTTTACCATAAATTCCTGAATGAGAGACAATTGTTTTCGGAAATGATTATGTTATTTCATTTATCAACATAAAGTAACTATGCCATCACTAATAAAATGTGAATTTATAAATTCTTGTAACAAAAATAATGTTTTTGAGTCATGTACTGTCTCGAACATTCCATCGCGCACAAAGAAATTTGGTGACTCGTCTTTCTGTCGCACTTCCAAAAGATGGAATAGTCTACCAGCGCACGTTTTCCCTCCTTCCATGACACGGGGGACATGGGGTCCTTCAAGCGAAGCGTGAAGAGGCACCTTGTGGGCCGGCAGGGTGAGGGTGACTGATGCTGCGTTGTTTTCTCGCTGCACCAGTTGTCCTCGCGTCTGGACTCCATTTCCACTTAACATCAGGTGGAGTGGAGTCATTTGCCGAGCTATGTTTAAAAAAAAAATGTGGATAAAAATTTGCCAATTTCACTCTCAGTTCTTGCAACTAGTTCATTAGTTAATTTATTAGACTATTTAATAAACTATTATTTGATTATTTATATATTGATTATTTACTAGTTTGTTCTTAACATTTGTCAAAAAAATTACAGATTAGATGAGACCTGAGTGGGACAAATGGCATAAAGCTAATAGAGTAGGCATCACACTAATATTATAAATGCGAAAGTTTGTGTGTATGTGTATATATTTGTTGCTTCTTCACGCTGCAACGGATGGATAGATTTGGATGAAATTTGGCATACAGGTAGTTTATAACCTGGATTGAAACTTTTTATCCCGATATTCCCACGGGAACGGGAACCACGCGGGTGAAACCGCGAGCGGGCTCTAGTGGAATATAACGATTTATCGTACGGGATTGTTGCAAGAATTTACAATAAAACTTCACTATACTGAAATGAAACAACTTTTACGGATCTACTCGCGTTTATTTTACACATTACTTTTAATTAATGTTTATCCTGGACAAACTGGACTGTGACTGTGAGCTCTCTTACATCGGGCAAACAAAGAGAAGTGTAGAAACCCGCGTTAAATAACATATAGCCGACATCATGCATAGGCGCGAAAATAAGTCTGCAGTATGCGAACATTCACTAGAGGGGCCCAACCATTACATCAGATTTGATAATCAAATACTTGCTGGAGAACAACGATTCATCCCTAGGATGATACGCGAGGCTATTGAAATTAAAAACATCCTAACTTTAATAGAAAAGATGGATTATTTACCACCAACCTGGAATCACATCATACAAAATAAATCCCAGCCCCAACACCATACTGCCAGACCAAAAGATACTGTAAGCTCTTTCTGCGTTAAAAAACGCACCTGATTAAATTTAAATGAGGGTATACAAGCTACTAACGACAATAGAAATTTAATTGTTCTATGGCACTGTGGCTATATTGGGCGTTCAAGTATTTATCTATTTATGAGACGACCAACACCTCAGTCTCCCTGTGATCACGGACCTTGCAAAGGGTTCAAACCGTCACGATAAACATTAATTAAAAGTAATGTGTAAAATAGAAGCGAGTAGACCGTAAAAGTTGTTTCAGTTCAATGTGTAGTGTTCGCGTAAACTTTAGAATACAATAATGTTAAATCGTACTGTTGAAATTTACATGTTAGTGATGACGGCATAGTTAGGGAGCCAAGGCTAAACCCAGAACCTCTGGTAATACTTAATGTTTCCATTAAAAAATCTGGTTTTAGGGAATTAAACGAACACTCATCACTCAAATCACATGCGAAAGCTATAGTTTCGTCATCTATACTAATATTATAAAGCTGAAGAGTTTGTTTGTTTGTTTGTTTGTTTGTTTGTTTGAACGCGCTAATCTCAGGAACTACTGGTTCGAATTGAATAATTCTTTTTGTGTTGGATAGTCCATTTATCGAGGAAGGCTTTAGGTTATATAACATCACGCTGCGACCAATAGGAGCGAAGCATCAGTGAAAAATGTTGCAAAAACGGGAAAAGAGCCTAAAAAATTAAAAATGCTGCCGAAAGTCACTATTCCACGCGGACGAAGTCGCGAGCACAGCTAGTTAACAGTAAAATGGTTTGTTTATGTGTACAAGCCCTAACTTTAATTATTTATTGAGCTACTTAAACTTGTCTTGCTTGGGTCGTGTTTCGTGTAGTGTGTAAGCCTAAGCTGCTGCAATTTAGTTATTTAGGTACACACGTTTCTACCACAAAGTAAGGAGAATACAGAGGGCACGCTTCATACAAACGCCCTCACATATAGAGTCGAACAATATCGATAAGCGAACGTTTAAGGGGAACATCTATACATCACACTGAGCATGCTTACCAAATTTAGTCCAAAACTATAGGCTCGTTACCGAGATAATCAACAAAACATTATCATTCACCAAAATAAACAAGCACACAAAGATTCACGCTTGCGTGCGTGTTAGTAAAGATACAGCATGTTTCATGGTGTGCATTATTTTAATTGATTTAGTTTGTTAGAAAACATAACTTTGAAAAATCACTATAAAACTGGAGCCCATTTTTGTCATTGTATTTAGAATGATTGTATATATACCGCCCTTAAACGTTCGCTTATTGGTTTTGTTAGACCCTGTATAGACAACCTCTCACGGGCACTGAATCTTGCAACAATTGCGCTCGGCAGGCTTACTACCAAAAAGAACCAACCAGTTGCTGATTGCACACTAATGCAAAACATAGGGACACAGCCGAAGCCTTTGTTTAATTTTTAGTGAAAAAAGCAATCAAATCGGTCCAATTTTGGGGGAGGGACTACGTTGATTTTGTCTACTTTTCGTACATATTTTTCAATTCAGTCGACCTTAGTATTTCCTCTGAAGCTTACTTTCTGGCTCTTCCTAATTATGTTTCTCCTAGGAAGTAGTTGCGAATGCAGCTTGAAATACCGCCTCTGGCCAGTGTTAGTTGAGAATTTTGCTGAATACATATTTAAGGCGACGCGTCGCTAAACAATAAATCTCATACGTTTTGATACGAGCGTTTGCACCCCGTACACACGGCGGCAGATCAACCTACCCAAAACTGTCAAATTTCTACAATCAATTTTGAACTTTATGGTTTGGTTATAAGGATCAGTATTCATTGGAGAAATTTGACAGGTTTGGGTAGGTTGATCTGCCGCCGTGTGTACCATAAGAAAAACTGTTTTTTTTTCCTTCAAATTAAAACTACAAATTATTTAAAAAAAAAATCTTAAATCGGTCTGGTTAGTCTGTAAAATGTGAATCTGTTTTAAAAGAGGTTACTTTGATATTTTTTTCTCTGTAATAAAAGTTGAAAAATCGTGTTTCTGCAACTAACAAAATGAAGTCAATTAAATGAAAAATCATGTCATCAAATATCACTTTCATATGTTTTGTAATTGTTGAGAAAAATCAACATCCCCGCCACGTAAATTACCAATGCGTCGTCTTAAGGGGATAGACTGCAATTTTTTAGTTTTGCTGCTCTAAGTTTTCTTAGTAGCTCAGAATTTATCACTAGCTTATTATCTATTTTTAGGTTTAAAAATCTTTATATTTAACATAAATTATGAACCAATCTGCACTGGGCCCGAGTGGTGGTTTATGGCCCGTTCTCCCTATGCATCCATAGGGAAGGCTCGTGCCCCAGCAGTGGGGACATGAAAATGAGCTGATGATGATGATGATGTACAGGGTCAGTAATTCAATGAATCTGTAACTATGGGGAATTCGAAACAAAATGGATATATTGAACTTTCCTAAAAAATCCTGCCGTCGATTTTATAATCATTAAGTAAAATTGAATTAACACATTTTTCGTTCAATCTCTTATTTGTTATTTTCAGTTTCCCCTTTTTGTCATTTTTGGTATTTGTTGAATACTAATAAATGTTTAATTCTTTTATTTATTCATAGATTCATAGATTTGCAGTGCTGTTTGTGTATTCGGTTTGGTTGGTGGTAGGGCTTGTTTATCCACCTGGATAGCTACCACCATCTTATACAGGGTGTCCCAAAATTAGCACGTCACACTGACTCCGGAGGTAGGTGGACCTCAGATGCGTCGAACAAGTCTAACTTGTCCATAGAAAAGTTTCATGAGTTTGGAGATATGACCAACAAATTTTAGATAATTTTTGTATGAGATTTTTTTTAGACAGCGCTTTATTTAACTTTTTTTTACGTCTATGTCTTTGAGAACAGTTACTTAACGATGAAACAACATTATTTAAATGACTTTATTCACACAAAAACAATGGTTTCGACTTTGAGCAGCAACCGGGATAAAAAATTACTTCAAACTTTTCTATGGACAAGTTAGGCTTGTTCGACGCATCTGAGGTCCACCTACCTCCGGTGTCAGTGTGACGTGCTAATTTTGGGACACCCTGTATAAATATGTCGCCGAAACATTCATGTTTGTAGCATTGTTGTGTTCCGGAGATAAGTAAGCCAGTGCCTAAGTAGTTCAGGATGAACGTCCGGGTGCATAGACTATGTATAATATTGGGTATAGATGTGCCTCCTAAAGAAAAAAATATGAGAAACTTGATTCACTGTTCAATAGATGGCGGTAGTAGACGTTTGCGTGCGCGTTTACGCTTCTTCTCGATAGATGGCGCTAAAATATATATAATATTTACAAAAAACTATATTACTATTTTTGTGTATAATATTAATTGATGACAAAAGTTGCGGTTATAAGAAAGTTACTAAAAATAACTAAACATAACTTATTAATTTAAAATGTTATCTATACTACCGCCATCTAGTGACATTATATGAATAACCAGTTAGTAACTTGACGACCTCCTTGGTCGAGTGGTTTGTACTCCGGTTTTCATGGAGTCGCCATCTCTGAGGTCCCGGGTTCGATCCCCAGTCGGGTCAATTTAGAAATTATTGTTTTTCTTAATTGTCTCGGGTCTGGGGACGAGCTATCTAGCAACAATAGCCCCCCCTACACGCCGACATATATTTATTCATTCATCATCATCATCATCATCCTCAGCCTGCAGAAGTCCACTGCTGAACATAGGCCTTCGAAATGGATCGCCACCACACTCGGTCCTCCGCTTTTCGCATCCAACCACTCCGGTCATCCATCGGTCCAGAGAGCAGGTGGCCGGCCCACACGAGACTTTGAGCGCGGTCTCCATTCGAAAACACGATTTTATTTTTATTTATTTTTGATTCATTTATTTAATCATATTTGTTTTTGTTACCTGAACGCCTTACTGAACTTTCGGAAACATCTCAACGGTGCAGTGGCTATTGCTGCCTCCATCAAGTCTGGGTACGAGAGCCTGGGCACTCTCAACGTCACATACAACTTATGGGCTGAGGTTGTTAACATCTGAAATAAAAAAAATGCATAAGTGATACTAACGATGCCGAAACCCGCAGGCTCCGGTTTTAATTCCCAGGTCAGGCAAAGTAAATTATGTTTTTAATAAACGTGGAAATAAAAGAAATATATTTAATCGTTTGTTGAAATCCTAAACAGATATTATTTTTTTATTGCTTAGTTAAAGCACTAAAAAGATATACCGAAAATCTTAAGTGCCTCACAAATAAACAAAGAATAAGGTCCGAATAGTTATTTCGTGTTTTGTTCCTGTCATGTAAACGTCATTTCAAATTAGAGTCAAAGAGACAAAACACGAAATAACTATTCGGACCTTATTCTTTGTTTATTTGTAAGGCACTAACTGCCGTACTCAGAGACGTCAATTAAATTTTAATGACAATTAAATGTCTTTCCTTCTCTATTTAGCACTATACATAAAAAAGTGACAGCAAGATACTTAATTGTCATTAAAACTTAATTGACGTCTCTGAGTACGGCAGTAAGACTTTAAGTACCTACACACATGCATGCTAGCAGAAATTTTCAGCGTGACGTTAACAAACAATAATTGTACACAAAAAGTTATTTATTTGTTTTTCTATAAAAAATTTAAACTGCTTCTATGAAAAGAACATCATCAAAACATTATTAAACTACACTGCAATGTCTAAATTCAACCAATCACTATATACAGAATTGTTAATGGTCTTAGCATCATCATCATCAGCCTATATTAGTCTACAGCTGGACATAGGCCTTTCCAAGTGCACGCCACCGAGCACGATCCGCGGCTACTCTCATCCAGCTAGTCTTATCACACGATTATAAAATGTTGTTCTCACTTACTACTCACATACATACAATATGGTACAATGGCTCCAATAACAACTGTGGCTCCCAGTGAGGCCCACAGACCTCCCCGCATGTACCCTTCATGGATGCTGAGGATGCCAGCCCCTAAACAGCCTTTGATAAGGTGCGCGACCGAATGTAATAAGCTGAAATGAAAAAAAAAAAATACGCTACAAAAAACAAATAAATTAAAAATATTTACCCTCCTTCTGACGGTAACAACAATTAAAAGTTCTTAACCACTGAACTGGCTACGTATCCCTAACTGTTGTAATACAATAATGTTTTTTTTATTAACCTATGTTGTGTCCCACTGCTGGGCAAAGGCCTCCCCTCTACCACTCCGGCAAAAAAGTAGCCAAGTCGTTTTCCGCTTTCGGCCTTTTTGTCATCATTTAACATCTGATAAGTGAGTTAAAGGTTTCTTATTTTTTTTTGAAAAATAAATACTTTTCGTAACAGTGCCGACGTATTTAAATAAGACTAGTGGGTCGCCCGCAAAACTTCGCGGTTATTCAACAGATTTTTTTAGAAATTTCGAAACCTATGACATGTTTCTTTATTTTTCTGCACATCTACGGCTGGAGCTCTTCAATATGAGACCATAACCGATTTTTTTTGTGCAGCTATCGTCCCATAATCACTGGGACAAAAATCGGCTTACGCTATTAATATATAAGTTGGTGGTAGCTAATCAGGCGGATGCCAAACAAGCCCTACCACCAACCATACCGAAAATAAACGTGTATCAAACTCAGGACTTCTACCACCAGGTGGAGCCAGTGCGTATTGGTTGCTTTTTGAAGTGAAAACTTCTTTAGCGGCTTTGTACACTTTTTTGTAATGGGTAAAAAATGTTAAATTCGCGTCAAGAGTCAGGACACGTGGACACGTGGAAATTCGTAAGACGGATGACAGCCGGCGCGGCGTAGGAGAGGAAGTATCCCCCTCTCTTTCTACGGCGCGGCGAAAATGTATGCCTGCTGTTTCGTTTAGGCGGCGCAGGGCGCTTGCGCGAATGTTCGTGTGTGTTATGTTACAGCGTGCCACGCGCATCCATGGATGGTGACAGCTGATGGCTCGACCGTCTGTGTAGTGGCCACACTGCTGTGTATTCGTAAAGTTCGTGTATATAAAGTGTTTAAAATATGGAAATTGAACAAAGTGCATCTATTAATGAAAAAAGTGACGAAGAAATAGCTGATTTTAAGTGGAGATTTCAACATAAACTTTGCAGACGATAAAAATCAACTATTAATTGAATTTTTAAATAATGAATTTGGTTTAAGAGCGTTTATGCCGCACACTAGCGCCACTAATGAAAAAAAAAACATATCTAGTAATTAGAGATAGAAAACCAAATGTTACGGCCACTTTTAACTATAACGCCATATTTAACTAAACCATAACAAGTCAGGTGTTCATTAGGTGACGTAAAAATGCTAAATTACTTCATTCAGATAGTTTGTTGAGCATAATTAATAATTAAACGAACTTACCTTGTGAAGTTCGATTATAATTATACGAGTATCACGAAGAAGATGATTACCAGTTAACATGCAGCAGTACGTAGTCTGATGCAGTCCTTGTCACATATTTTAAAGCTACTAAAGAAAAAAAAATATCTCTGTCTCACTCCCTGCCGCCCTACACAGCCGGTCGCCAGATGGCCGCCATTAATTTTAGAGGTAACTGAAATCAAATTTTTCAAAGGGGTAAGGAAGGAGAATGTATTCGAAGTTGGGTTGGGTGGGAGTATGGTAATCATCTTCTTCGTGATACTCGTATAATTATAATCGAACTTCACAAGGTAAGTTCGTTTAATTATTAATTATACTTCGTATCTCTTCGAAGATGATTACCAGTTAACATGCAGATGTTTAGAGCTTCAAAAGAAAAATTTGATTTGTTACATGAAGAGTTCTTATGAAATCTTTGCAGACTGCCTATAATACATAGGAAAACACTCATTTTAACAACAACATTTTAAGCAGATAACAAAAAGTGATTTATACATTATTTAAAGAAAACGATACCCATCTAACTTTTCTAGTATTATTATTGTAAAAATGTACACAAATTTATGTTTTATGTATTAAAGAAAAAAAAAAGATTTGCTAATTTGTTATTGTTTACAGATGTACTGATATCTCGATTATAATATTTACGGGAAATCTTGCCCGCAGTCTTAAGACCCATGGTTAATCCAAAAGTGGCGCGCGGCCGAGGTGGCCGCGTGTGCTGCGTGCACTAAACAGACCTGTTATACCATATATATTCCACTTTTATGCTAATTGTACTTTTTCTCAACTCTCATCATTCTAATATTTAAAGTTTTGTTTGTTTTGACTGTAAAGCCTGTGCTGGACATATATTGGGATTTTCTTTAATTGAAGGAAGTCGACAAGTGGTTGGTAGGCGCTGGGTCTGTATGTTTTAATTAGATCAATGATTTTTATTGATATGTAATACTTTTTAACAAGACATATGTTTTAATTTTTCATTAAACTTTGCATTCGCTGAGCAGATGCAATTGCAAGTAATGTAATTATTTTAAGTGATAAATTACAAAAACTTAAATTATCAAATGGGTAAACATCACTTTAATAGGACATAAGATTTGGGTTCCATGTATCATGATATTTTGGCTTAGGAGATCTTTACTCGGAAACGCCCTTTAACAGTCTAGTAATCATACCATGTGAGGATACTGAAGTGTTTAAACTATAGTTGATCTTGCCGTATCCACTAGCTCTTGATATTAAATGTTGTGTAAAATATATATAAATATACTTATCACAATAATTGTAATAATTAGCTTAACAAAACTCCCGCCAAGTCTTTAAAGATGAGTTAAATTGATTCAACGTGGTTTCAGAAAAAGAAGCCATATTAAAAAAATAAAAAGACAGATGGAGCTCCTCTTTTCAAAAGAGCTTGCCGGATAATAAAAGGAGGATATAGCAATGACGTATTTGGCTTAAATATAATTTCGTGAGAAACAAACCTTTTTTGATACTTAAGGTGCCACTTCTGAAATGACCAGTGTGGCACGACAACAATGCCTTCCGCTTCCAATTTAATTTTTGAATATTTTTTTGGTAATGAAGTGACACGGTAGGAATGCGAAAAAAGTAAGCAATGCACTGGCATTGCTTACTCTTTTCCTGTAACTGTACTGGTAAATTCATTAATTCGGATTGAGGATGAAGGTTCCATGAAGCGCATTTCTAGCATTTGTCATTTTATAAGCTGGTAAAAGGTCAAAGTTCGGCTAGCGAAATGTTCTTATGATTGGAATAAGCGCATATCCAGCAAGTTGCCATTCGGTATCAACTTTATTTAACTGACGTGACGCACGATCGACACGATCAATCCGAATAAGTATATTAGACATAAATATGAGAAGTAAATGTTTCTAATGTATGGATATCAGCTTTTAATTCAAGTTGACCATATCATATTTGTTTTTTCAAATCAGAAAGAAACTACTTTCTACTTGTTATTATTGGAATACTAAAAACTAAATATTTTTCCCAATTCAACAATTTTGTGTAAACCCAGCCATATGGACTGCTGGGCGTGCTAAGGTCAGAAGTTCAATAAATTCTAAAAGTTATCATAAAGTAAATTTGTTGGTATTGAGCAACTTAATTACCTTATTCTTTATTCAAGATTAATTTTATCTGTTAAAGATTTTGTCATGGTTGTTGTATTCAATAAAAAAAATGCACAATATGCTAGGCACTATCTGACACAATACAGGCCTTAGAAGCACAGAATAGATATAGGATATTTACTCATGTGTTACTCAAGTTTCGTGTAAACAAAATGGTGCAGTACACAAAACAAGTTAAATACTAAAAAAGTAGTAAGATTAATTTGTGTAGAGAACGATCTTCAATAATCATACATGCTAAAAAGTAAGTATATTGTTCTATTGTTGCCATGTTAGTCATTTTGATCCATGAGTTTCAAAACCGTACGGTCTTGCTCATCACTCATTGCTCATGGCTCATAAAACTCATTGAAAATCTTCAATTTTAAAGTGTTCATGATTAACCTTTTAGATTTAATATAAGCTGTGTTTGCCGTTCAGTTTAGAAACAGTAAAAATTGCTGAAATATATTAGTTTTGCGCACGGACTGCAAGTTGAAGTAAAACTAGACTTAGTAAGATTAGAAATACAACCGTCAATAATTTCGGCCTCTTTTAGTGTACAGCTCTTGTTTTGTAGTAGGTTGTATTCTATTGGATATTTATTAAAGAATTTTTGTTGCCATTGACCCAAGATAAAATTATAGGGTCGTTACTAACTAACTAACATTTAGGAACTAGGTACCTCTGAAGTAAAGTTCTCCTCCCACGATTTCGTTGCGTGGTCTTCGAGCTGTAGTTGTTTCGGTTGCAAAACGCCAAAGCTGGAGCCGCCTGCTCCTTCTCGGTATGGGGCACGCTCGTGACTCGGTGGCTGATGCTTGCGGCGCCCCCCTTACGAGAGTCGAGCCGAGTAGATGACTTTAAATGTTCCGGATGTTTTAAAATCGGAACTTAACAATTATGCATCTATTCTAGTGTTGAAACAAAAAAATTAAATAAAAGGCAATTAAACATACATAGCATTATAGTGTCTGTGTCGTTCACAAAACGATATACGTGAAGTTAATACAAAATTATCCTCAACACGGTTTACGTGGAGTTTAGCAGACAATCCTCAACACGTTTTAAGTGGAGCTTAGCAGACAATCCTCAACACGATTTACGTGGAGCTTAGCAGATAATCCTCAACACGATTTACGTGGAGTTTACAGACAATCCTCAACACGACTTACGTGGAGATCTGCAGACAAGCCTCAACACGTTTTACGTGGAGCTTAGCAGAAAATCCTCAACACGATTTACGTGGAGTTCTGCAAACAATCCTCAACACGATTTACGTGGAGTTTAGCAGATATTTCTCAACACGACTTACGTGGAGATCTGCAGACAATCCTCAACACGATTAACGTGGAGTTTTGCAGACAATCCTCAACACGATTAACGTGGAGTTCTGCAGACAATCCTCAACACGATTTACGTGGAGTTTAGCAGACAATCCTCAACACAATTTACGTGGAGTTTAGCAAACAACCCTCAACACGACTTGCGTGGAGATCTGTGTATTCATTCAATTTCATTTCAATTCATTTTAATTAATTTAATTTAATTTAATTTAATTTAATTTAATTTAATTTAATTTAATTTAATTTGATTTAATTTGATTTGATTTAATTTAATTTAATTTAATTTCATATTATTTCATATTATTTCATATTATTTCATATTATTTTATTTTATTTTATTTTATTTTATTTTATTTTATTTTATTTTATTTTATTTTATTTTATTTTATTTTATTTTATTTTATTTTATTTTATTTTATTTTATTTTATTTTATTTTATTTTATTTTATTTTATTTTATTTTATTTTATTTTATTTTATTTTATTTTATTTTATTTTATTTTATTTTATTTTATTTTATTTTATTTTATTTTATTTTATTTTATTTTATTTTATTTTATTTTATTTTATTTTATTTTATTTTATTTTATTTTATTTTATTTTATTTTATTTTATTTTATTTTATTTTATTTTATTTTATTTTATTTTATTTTATTTTATTTTATTTTATTTTATTTTATTTTATTTTATTTTATTTTATTTTATTTTATTTTATTTTATTTCATTTTATTTTATTTTATTTTATTTTATTTTATTTTATTTTATTTTATTTTATTTTATTTTATTTTATTTTATTTTATTTTATTTTATTTTATTTTATTTTATTTTATTTTATTTTATTTTATTTTATTTTATTTTATTTTATTTTATTTTATTTTATTTTATTTTATTTTATTTTATTTTATTTTATTTTATTTTATTTTATTTTATTTTATTTTATTTTATTTCATTTCATTCAATTAAAACCCGAATAACAAGTGGGTAATTGTTTGTTTTGTCTGAGAACACACATCTTTCTTTTGATTCATTTTTGTGAAAGCCACTATAATTTCTAGATTAAGTATATGCTCACTCACACTGGGACAGTTTTCTAAAGTCATGGACGTTTTTAACAACTGTGACTATTTTCTTCGATAAATCATATAATAATAGTAGTTTATGCAACTGTCATATAATGAAGGGTATTAAAACACGAGTGTGAGTTTATGAAACGAGCGCAGCGAGTTTCATAATAGTAACGAGTGTTTTAATACCCGTGTTATATGCAGTTGCATACACTACTTTATCTTCACTAATGCAATTAGTCAAACAACAAGAGTAAAAGCTGACAATAGTTTATTTATAATAATTGTTCAAATTTCCGCCATTAAAATCTAACCAATGAGAGCGCAGCTGCGCACGCAGGGCCAATCAGGAGCGAGCGCGCGCTGTTCTTTTTTTATTTAATTGGCACAAGATCTTACCAAAGAGTTTTGTGTATGTAAGTGTAGTAGTTTCGACGAAGTTTTCACGTATAACCCAACTGTTTTCAAAAGCCAGCCTAATATCAAAATTTTATACAACTTGTATGAGGATTTTGACATAAGGCTCGCCAGGTTAATTGGTCGCGTTTTATTGATGTTATAATGAGATTTTACGATATCGATGTGGATATATTACCATCATGTGAAATTGCTTAAATTGAGTGTTTTGTTGTCTGCGCTATAACAGTAGTAATTATAAGTCAAGTATTGGAAACATAAGTAGAATGTTACAACATTAGTGTAGATAAAATATGTTACCTACAAGTGGAAACATGTTTGTACAAGTTGTCACTGAATGGTGCAGATTATAGCACTAGAGTTATCGCCCATTATTTTTGAAATAACTTAGTCAATTCAGGATACAACTACATATAAAATTACTTATACCCAAAACAACTCTAATATAAAATTCGTAAAATATTTCCATTCGTAAAGAAGGATACATAATGCAATAAATACTTATGACTATGATTACACTGTTATGTTTTTATTTTAAATTTATCAATCTATATAGAATTCTATTGATGCTCAAATACAATACATAGAGCTCATGATATTTGGTCAGTGTAAATAAAAAAGGAAGTAGGTACGATAAACTCTTTTAAATAATTATGTTATTTTATACCATAATTAGATACTTGGACGCCCAATGATGCCCACAGTGCCAAAGAACAATTGAATTTCTATTGTGTCTGGTTTATGAACAACTAAGTAGTTAAGTAGTCGTTTTAAATTTATATAATTTATTGTATCCTAGATTCTAGGATCTAGGACCTAGAATACTGTTCACTGGTACAAAAGCCAACGCAATAATATACCTAGCATCGAGCAGAATTTGAATACGCTTAAAACAAAAGCCGTCGCGACATGATGGCGCCGGCCGGCGCGGCGCCTATGCACTGTTGGTGTCGCCGAGCGTGTGCATTGGCTTATTCGAAAATCTTTTAGCAAACAAAGGAATCCTACTTACAGTGTGTTCCTTAACCGTTTTTAATGAGATGACTCGTTTTAAAGATTTACTTTTGGAGGTTAATATTTTTCTACGATGCACATGACGATAACGCCGTGATTTATTATTTTGTTCTAATGAACATAATCGTCGTCTCTCGACCGCTTTTTTCCACTCATAGTAGCACTAATGATCGTGATTGAAGTATTACTAACTATTAACAACACGAACGTGTGACTTAGACCGCACAAAAAAACGTAATGGCGGCCATCTGGCGACCGGCTGTGTAGGGCGGCAGGGAGTGAGACAGAGATATTTTTTTTTTCTTTAGTAGCTTTAAAATATGTGACAAGGACTGCATCAGACTACGTACTGCTGCATGTTAACTGGTAATCATCTTCGAAGAGATACGAAGTATAATTTGATTTTCTATCTCTAATTACTAGATATGTTTTTTTTTCATTGGCGGCGCTAGTGTGCGGCGTAAACGCTCTTAACTATGTCAAATGATCGCAATCTTATCACAACGAAATACAAAACTACTATTGATGCGGTCTTTATTAGACACTAGCTGTGCTCGCGACTTCGTCCGCGTGGAATAGTGACTTTCGGCAGCATTTTTAATTTTTTAGGCTCTTTTCCCGTTTTTGCAACATTTTTCACTGATGCTTCGCTTCTATTGGTCGCAGCGTAATGTTATATAGCCTAAAGCCTTCCTCGATAAATGGACTATCCAACACAAAAAGAATTATTCAATTCGAACCAGTAGTTCCTGAGATTAGCGCGTTCAAACAAACAAACAAACAAACTCTTCAGCTTTATAATATTAGTATAGATTTAAATAGGTTCGAATCAAAACTGTTCGTTTCTTACTTCAGATATCATAAACCTATCGTATCAGTTTTAGAGATTGGCGATGATGGTTCTGGTAATAATGATGGTGAAAAATTCGTCGAAATTATGGATGGAAGTTGATTTTTCTGAGAGATAAACTTTTTAATGTAATATAAATTGTCATGTTTGTGTACGATAGCGCAATAAATAAATATTGTATTCTACCATATAAATGATAGTACTTTTATACTGATAATTGAAGCAATTCGTGCAAAATTATTCCCTAACCATTCCAAAATATCAAAAATGCACAACGTTAATATTCAGGTTTTCACTTCTGCCGGCACTCCCGGAGTGCAACCCGTCGTTTTTTTATATATTATCGGGTAAGCACAGTGCTTCGATCTCACCTGATGTTAAGTGATGATAAGGCCAATGATGGAAGCACACTTCACTCGGGATCCTCAACTAGTGAGGTACTGGCTATCTTATCTCTAGCTGCCGGAACACAACTCATGCATAAAACATTGATTGTTATGGTGACATGTTTAGATAAGATGGTGGTAGCTAGCCAGGCGGACAAACAAGCCCTACCACCAACCAAACCGAGTACACAAACATGTAGCCCCCGCTGGGAATCGAACCCGGGACCTCTGGGACTTAACCAGCGGTCTTAGCCACTAAACCACAGAGGCGGATGTTGATTACAACTGCTACTGCAGCCACCAAGTTTATTACCGAAAAAAATAAAATCTTTTCGAGGATAGGATACTCACGTGGTGCTGAACATGCTCCGTCTCTCCATTACAAAGTCGTAATCCATTCTCTCAGTGCCAGGGTACACTTCGTGGCACAACGAACTGGTCCTTCGCACCATGAACTCGGACAGCTCTTGTTTAAGCGAATACAGAGATGCCTGTGCCTGTACGAGAAGTGTATTAAAAAGAGGACTTTATCGTCAGTGGGTTAAACGTGCAACCGATAAAAAACATTAATTCCAGGACATAGAACATATAAATGAAATCACGTAACAGTTCTTAGCATGAAATTCTGTAACCGTTTTACCTTATCCCACCTTCTCCCTTCACCCATAGGAGTACACGTGCTACTCTCCGGAGTCATCGCTTCACTGTCACACATATCACATCGCGCACAAAGAAATTTGGTAACTCGTTTCTTTGTCGCACCTCCAAAAGATGGAATAGTCTACCTAGCACACGTTTTCCCTCCTTCCTATGATATGGGGTCCTTCAAACGAGGCGTGAAGAAGCACTTTGTGAGCCGGCAGTAAGGTTGACTGATGCTGCGTTGTTTTCACGCTGCACCAGTTGTCTTCGCGTATCGACTCCATTTCCACTTAACATAAGGTGGTGTGGAGTCATTTGCCGTGCTAGGTATAAAAAAACCTAAATGTCTATTAATAAACACTATTGATGAAACAAAACAGCCCGTTGCCAAAAATATTTTCTATTGACTAGCCAATCAACAACCCAATTGTCAGGAAGGATCCTTTAAGCGAGGTGTGAAGAAGCAACTAGCGGGTCGGCAAGGAGAGGAAGGCTGATGAGGCACAATCCTGCTTCACTAGCTGTCCTCACACTGGACTCCGCTTCTACATAACATTCAGGTAGAGCGGAGTCAACTGCTCTGATAGTTTGTAGGTTCCGGATCATCCTGGCGGCATGCAGAGGAAGTGCAGGAGTTTTTGGTGGGTATAACCTCCTTCTCCCTTCAGGGAGTTGGGGAGAGAGAGTCCCTCGAAAACCATATGCGTCTTCCTGGTCGCAGTAGTATGCGTAATGAATTTCCTCGAGCTAAGAAAAAAAGGCAGAGCGGAGTCATGTCCAGGTCTGTACGTTCGACCGAATGAGCGTAACCAGGCTTAGCCAAAGTAACATTAAGAAAACGATAGCGAAGTTCGAAAAGAATAAAATGTATGGGATTGACATAAGGCACTAAATCACGTGGTCAATCTTATGTCAATCCCATACATTTTATTCTTTTCGAACTTCGATATCGTTTTCTTAATGTAACTTCGGCTACCGCCACTGGACTATGTAAGAATCGAAATAATAACAAATTGGATACGCGAGTCGTCGCTAAGTGGCACTACTTCGGTTCCATACAAATTGTTAGCTCTTGGCCATCATCTCACCTGATGAAAGCGATGATATGGCTGAAGGTGGAAGCGTACTTCACCCGGAATCTTCAACTATTGAGGAACTGACTATCCCTAACAGTCGGAACACTACCTACTTACATTGATGTTATGGCGACATATTTAGATAGGGTAGTAGTAGCCAACCGAGGGCGGTTTTAAAACAAACTCTACTACCAACCAAACCGAGTGCAAACATGTACAGTTGGCAGCAGATCAACCTACCCAAATCTGTCAAATTTCTCCAATTAATATTGATCCTTATAATTAAACGATAAAGTTCAAAATTGATAGTAGAAATTTGACAGTTTTGGGTAGGTTGATCTGCCGCCGTGTGTACTGCCCACTGGGAATCGAACCCAGGACATATAGGTGGGAACCGATGGATTTAACCACTATACCATAGAGACGGTTGTTACAGTCATGTTACTTATATACTGGTAAGACTCACCTCAAGTGAGCCAGGTAATTCATCTTCGCCCTAAAAAAGGAGAAAAAAAAACTATTTTATGTTCATTTCGTATTTAGATTTTGAATTCATGATTAACATAATACTCACCGTGTCTATTACGGACAAGGCATCTTTTGAATATACTCTTACAGCTTTCTGTAAAAAAAATAGTACACATTGTTTTTCAAAGCTTTCGTGGACTTCTTTCATAATGCGTAAAACGAAACAACTTTTAAACGTTCCGTTTCACAGCTTGGTAAAGGTTCTCTCCTTATTTTGTGGTAAAGGCGTCCATCCTTGAAATTAAGTCGCCGTTACAAATGATGGTAATTTGTCTCATATGTAAAACAAAATCATTATTATTATTTTGCTTCATTTATAAAATACACATTAATCTAGTAAGTTTTAATAGTTTCACCTCTGATCTTACAGTTTATTAGCTCTCTCCATCCGAAGAAATCGCTTGAAAGCGATAAGACCGCCAAATTTTGTAAATTATTAATTTTTTTGTTCATGTTCATGTTTTATAGCGTTGCAATAAAAGTATTTTCTATCTATCTACCTAACATATCTGATTAAAATTATTATAATAATCAGTGTCATGTATATTTAATTATTTTAAATTCAGCAGTGGACTACTGTCTAACAAGCATTTATGATGATGATAAATCGTCAAGTTAAAAAAAAACAACATAAAAATTTTAGACGACCTCCTTGGTCGAGTGGTTTGTACACCGGTAGTCATGGTGACGCCATCTCTGAGGTCCCGGGTTCGATCCCTAGTCGGGTCAATTTAGAAATTATTGTTTTTCTAAATTGTCTCGGGTTTGGGTGTTTTCTATGTATAATAAGTATGTATTTAAGTATGTTTATCCGTTGTCTAGTAACCATTTAACGAGTTTCATAACGAAGCTTCTCTTGGGCTAGATAATTGGTGTGAGTGTAGGAAAGTTTATATATTTATATTACAAACCCAAGCGGATCCAGTCACGGGTAAAGTGATAGTTCTTAAGTTCTTAATATGTTTGTCTTCAGGTTTTAAGGATTGACTTTTTTCTTACCTTCGACGGTCCAGACATATTTTTGGGAATCAATGCAGCTACGTAGTTTTAATTTTTAAATTGTCAGTTAAATTGTTTTCTTTACAAAGTCATCATAAATGTTATGAATACGAGTTATTTCATGGTTCATGTTTACCGAATGCTTAACTGTCAACATCTCAGACCGACATAATATTGACATTGGTGACATACTGGTGACATAATAATTGAAAAAATTGTATTTTTGCATTATGGTATTGTACTTAAAAGCGTGCCTAATGGTGGCCTTATGAGCGTAGCATACACTTATATCTATATTTTCATGAGAATACATTGCTGTCCATAATTTAAATATTTTTAGGTGTTTGTCCTTTATTTAAAATAGGTAATAAAATACTTTTTAATTAAATAGCGCAAAACCTCAGACACCCCCACTTATTTCAATTATAAAATTTAAAATTAATAAAATTGCGTGTTATATAAGAAGAATATTAACTTTTTTTGTCTTCTTGCATTTCTTGCAAATTAGAAAGTTTATGGTAACTACGCACAATCTAATTGCATGATTGCATTTAAACTATAAAAACAAATAAACTGTTAGTGAAACTGAAACCTTTATTTCAAAATTGGTATTTTGTTGTTTTGCTGTTGTTTTATAAGTATACCTACTCGTCAGTGTGTTATAAATAAGATAAAACAGACATGGGCTAAATTACTGTTGTTATTACAAGTCTGGAAAGAGAAAAGCAGATTGAATAGGTTGCCTACATTATTATCAAAGGCCGCATCAAAAACGATTCCCACATAATCAACCTTTATTTAACATCTACTACACTTTTTCTCGGGTGGATCTTGAGGTGGTCCTTTAGTGCTACCCTGACAGCTAGATGTTGTTTCACAAGAGTTACCGCAATTATCATCCTCTTCAGATTCCTCCTGATCGCATTCGAATTTCTCTTCACATTTGTTTTCGCATGCATTCTTTTTCTTGTTATTATTTATCTCACCGCAGGTATCTTGACATTCGTCCTTAGCATTACAATTCAAAGAACGTAACAAACTTTTTATCACGGGTATTTGAGCTTGGGCACTTTCTTTAGGCACGTTTTGTGATGGTTGAACATTTTTATCTTCTCTATCTTGTTCCTGATCTTTTTTATCATCAGTTCTCAAGTGTCTGTTAGATCTGTACCTATATTTTTGTCTTTGGTATCTACCACCCCTACTGTGATACTCATCAGAATCATCATCTGTAGAAGAACTGTCTCTATTAATATCTCTCTGGACGTTTCGATTTCTATCTCTGTTATATCTGTCTTCATCCTGTCGGCTGTGTCTGTTGTGTCTGTTACGGCTTTGGTGCCTTTCTGTTCTATCCCTTTGTCTAGATCGAACTGGTTTTCTGAATTTGGAATTATCTCGATTACTAGACTGTAACAAAAATATTTAAGTACATTTTCGCTTATTTACCATTTACAGCTTAACTAATGGTCTTAAATAAACTTAATGAAAACGAAATATTATCTAAGGTTGAATTAAATATTGTCAGCTTATTGTGTAAGCGGTATTACCTAATACGGAAAGGCAGAAAGTAAGTGATATAAAAGTATAACATATTGTACATTACTGACGTATTTTAGGATCTTTATCGAGACTAAGATGGCGTTCTAAAGATTTAGGAAAACATTTTCAATTTTTTTTTCAATTACAAAATACGTCTTTATTTACCTGTCACATTCGCTCCTCGATTTTTAGTAGCTGATCTTACATGAAAATTTGTTAAATATAAAAGCTAATTTCGTTAATACTTTGAATTTCGATCCAAAGTATATAATAGTCTAAATGTTGGAAATCAAGAACACTAGTAGATCATAGAGAAGCCAACATACCTGAGCCAGAGCCTGATTCAGAAGATAAACGTATGGTACAGTTTTTTTGTTGTGCTGACCTAGGTCGAGTAAATCAGTGTCATATCTGTCGGATTCCTGCTCTCTGGTAAGAACAGAGTTATCAAGAACTAAGATCAATGGCTTTTTATTGTCAGATGCTTTATTGTAGAGGCTGGAGAGAAGCTTGGATCGCGATGCCGTAGTTGGAGTAGCAATCTGAAAATAGCATTGATTATATTAATATTTACAGTTTTTTAAGAGCGTTTACGCCGCACACTAGCGCCGCCAATGAAAAAAAAAACATATCTAATAATTAGAGATAGAAAATCAAATTATGCTCAACAAACTATCTGAATGAAGTAATTTAGCATTTTTACGTCACCTAATGAACACCTGACATGTTATGGTTTAGTTGAATATGGCGTTATAGTTAAAAGTGGCCGTAACGTCTTATTTAACTAAACCATAACATGTGAGGTGTTCATTAGGTGACGTAAAAATGCTAAATTACTTCATTCAAATAGTTTGTTGAGCATAATTTGATTTTCTATCTCTAACTACTAGATATGTTTTTTTTTCATTAGTGGCGCTAGTGTGCGGCGTAAACGCTCTTAAGAGACAAACTAGCTGCCATCATGGTCAGTATGTAGCAAGTAATCATCCTGTGTACAATTCCACTGATGGGCAATTCGTCACTACAATTGATGGGTAGTGGCTTTAACCACCACGCTTGCCAGAAGTGAGTTTGTGATTACATCCCGGATATTATGTATTGCAAAATTTGAAACACAGTTCATCATCATCATCATCATTTCAGCCAAAAGACGTCCACTGCTGGACAAAGGCCTCCCCCAAATAATCATGGGGGGTATTTGCCGTAATCGCCACGCTTGGCAGGCGGGTTGGCGATCGCAGAAGGTTGAGGGTAACCTCAGAGAGATGCTGCTGCCCATCCTCTGGAATGGTCCCTTAGTCGGCTTTTACGACACCCACGGGAAGAGATGGGGTGGTGCAATTCTTTATCCCCGGCACCACACAGGGAACAGTTGGCTGGTCGTAAATGGTACTGTATATATAAACATTGAAGAAGAATTATAGAATATTTTAAACAAAGTAAAACTTAAAAAAAATTACCCGAGTAAAGCTTAAAAATTGTTGGATATTTGAAAAGAAAGATTGTTGAAATAATAACTGAAAGTAGGTATATTAAGTTAGAGAAGAAACTCTTACCATAGCAAATAAAATAGTTAGTACTGCAGGGATTAAAAATCCCTGGTTTGTAGCTGCCATTTTGGTGTTGTCCTTTCAGCGTCTACAATAGAAGTACAAAGTTATAATCGACAGCTTGTTACAATCATTTCGGAACAGTAATTTCGTAGAAAATTAATTAGAATTGTTTAGAAAATGGTGCATGTTTTGTTTCGCTACCTAAAAATGTGATTAGTTTTTATTATTTGGAAAACTCGTTATATTTCTCTATCTTTCTCTTGACAAAATGCGCATGTGATCGAGACACGACAAAGGAACACAGAATTCCTCTGTGGTGGTAGCAATGATTATCATTATCACCAAATCATCAGCAGCTATTGCAGCGGGACAAAAAATTTAATGATGATGAAGTAATTTTTATTTAAAAAATAGCAGTATTTTGATAACTAGGTTACTCGAAATATTAGCTTAGATATTAAAGAAGATAGAAGTCGCTGAGTAGTTTTAGTCGATAATACGGATAACCAAGTCTGTAAGATACCAAGACATCAAGTAGGTAGGTAGAATACCTTGGTTTGGTATTTACTAGGACCGGATCTTTGTTTTGTAGAACCAATATTTTGCATACTAAAGAAAATAGCACTGCTAGTATATCAACAACAGCATGCACATCAAAGGGGGTAACCAAGTGCTTACGTACACCACGTAACATACCAGTAACCATAGACTTAAAAATAATTTAAAAAGACAGGACACCTAAATAAATATGACTGATATTTTAAGCTGTCAAGCATTACCAATACAACTAGGTGACTTTTGTTGGAGTTGATCAGTAGACTCAAAATGCAACTTAAGTTAAAAGCGTTTACGCCGCACACTAGCGCCACTAATGAAAAAAAAAAACATCTAGTAAATAGAGATAGAAAATCAAATTAAGCTCAACAAACTATTTGAATGAAGTAATTTAGCATTTTTACGGCACCTAATGAACACCTCACATGTTATGGTTTAGTTAAATAAGACGTTCCTGAGTGACAGCCAAGCCGCGCTCAAGTCACTCATATCGCCCCGAATCGACTCTGGCCTTGTTCTGGAAACCACAAAAGCTCTAAACAAGCTGGGTGGGCATAACAAGGTGCGATTGATCTGGGTCCCAGGCCATATGGGAATCCACGGCAACGAGATGGCGGATGCACTTGCCAGGGAGGGCTCAGAGACCCAGCTTATTGGTCCTGAGCCGTTCGTGGCACTTGCACAAAGTACCATCAACAAGGCCTTAAAAGATTACATTAAAAACAGGCACGGCATCGAATGGAAAGAGCAGCCGGGTATGAAACACTCCAAATCCTTTCTAGGCGAAAACGCCTTAGGACGGAGTAAGTTCATATGCGGAGGCAGCAGAAGGCAGGCCCGACTAACCATCGGTGCCTTGACAGGGCATTATGCCACAAAACAAATGCTCCACAGAATGCACCTTTCAACAAACAGTTTGTGTAGGGCATGTGGAGAGCAAACCGAGTCAATGCAGCACCTACTGTGTGACTGCGACTCTCTGGCTAGGAAAAGAATGGGACTCCTCGGGTCGGCCTATCCGAAACCGGAGGACTTCAGGCTCTTCGCTCTTAAGGACGTTGCCAGACTTATGGCATCTATCTTTACAGAGGAGGAAGAGTGAAAGGATGGGGTTGCACAAAAGATCCCAATGGGTCGAAGTGTTACTGGGAGGTGGAAACCTCGGCAGGCCCCACTAAGATAAGATAAGATAAATAAGACGTTACGGCCACTTTTAACTATAACGCCATATTTAATTAAACCATAACATGTCAGGTGTTCATTAGGTGACGTAAAAATGCTAAATTACTTCATTTAGATAGTTTGTTGAGCATAATTTGATTTTCTATCTCTAATTAATAGATATGTTTTTTTTTCATTGGCGGCGCTAGTGTGCTGCGTAAACGCTCTTAAAATGAAAAATTTTTGTAATATCACTATGAAAAATTCAGATACACAGAAACAGATAGAGCTTTCTAGAACCACTGATTGATAGCAATTTTTTACGCATTTTTATCAAGTCTATGATCTATGATCTTTAGAAAGTAGAACTATTTTTGATGGCTCTAATCTTACCACATTTCAAAACTAAATGAAATATATTTTACTTAAAACAATAGATACGACTTTTAAGCATTTATACTAAATATTGAGGTGCACTGCGAATCTTTATGAGTCATCAACTTTTTCTCTATCTTTGATATCATGTGGTATCGTTATTTGATGCAACGCTTGTGTTTGGTAATCACAAATCCTGGCTGTGCATTAAAAATGTGAAACTGACTTTGCCCCATCTGGCCATTAATCTCAGGACATCTTGATAACTATCGGGTCGAGGGTAGTCATTCAGCTACCGAGATGTGTTGTCTATTCACTTAAATACGTCTATGGTACCTGGAAACCATCGCCAAAGGATTGCCCACGACGTTATTATATATATCGTGCGGAATGCGGAATGCTTTGAACTGTTTTTATAATGTGTCATCGATTCTTGCCAGCTTCTGTGGCATTTTAGCTAACGCTTAAATATTTTGAAAATTCTTATCCCCATTCTCTAATACCGTAACTTCCCACTACCTAATATAAATTAATACGTGTAGCAAAAACTTTGTACCTCTTTTTACGAAAATTGTGCGGACGGAGGAGTATGAAATTTCGCACACTTATAGTTTATATAGAGAAGGAGTGCAGAATACTAATATTTTTTTTAAATTATGCAGCTTATCTTATCTTATCTTAGTGGGGCCTGCTGAGGTTTCCCTCTCAGTAACACTTCGACCCATCGGGATCTTTTGTGCAACCCTATCCTTTCACTCTTCCTCGTCTGTAAAGATAGATGTCATAAGTCGTCCTTAAGAGCAAAGAGCCTGAAGTCCTCCGGTTTCGGATAGGCGTCCCATTCTTTTTCTAGCCAGAGAGTCGCAGTCACACAATAGGTGCTGCATTGACTCCGTTTCCTCTCCACATGCCCTAAATAGTCTATTTGTTGAGATGTGCATTCTGTGAAGCATTTGCTTTGTGGCATAGTGCCCTGTCAAGGCCCCGATGGTTAATCGGGCCTACCTTCTGCTGCCTTCGCATATGAACTTACTCCGTCCTAAGGCGTTTTCGCCTAGGAAGGATTTGGAGTGTTTCATACCCGGCTGCTCTTTCCATTCGATGCTGTGCCTGTTTTCGATGTAGTCTTTTAAGGCCTTGTTAATGGTACTTTGTGCACGTGCCACGAACGGCTCGGGACCAATAAGCTGGGTCTCTGAGCCCTCCCTGGCAAGTGCATCCGCCATCTCGTTGCCAATAAATTATGCATAAAAAATACATTAAATTAAATAAACATTGTATCATACATTTTTCAAAAATTTCAAAAATGGAAGAGGAGCGGCCGAAATCTGTCAATGCCAAACCAAACTCACGTTCTATCTTTTTTAATTTTTCATTGCTTAGGATACAATCCGTGCAGCCTTAATATAATATTGTATTAATATTATTTCATGATTCAGGCGAAATAGCAAACAGCTTTTTATAAAAATTACGGTCGAATTTTGACCACTAGTTAAGCTAAATATGCAATATCAACTTCTCAATTCAAATAAAAAGGCAAAACATATTCTTTAACTTATTTATTAATCTGTCTTAGGCAGAAGCACTTATAACCTCCATTTAGGTGGCATAGTTTTACCCCAGCACTGTTGCTTCTTGCAAGGGTCTGGAGGTGGATCGCATAAGTTCAGGTCGTCAAGTTTTTTTTGGCATTTCTTTGGGCATGATGGCTTCTTCGGAGGGCATTTTTGGACGCAAGATTCGACTTTCTGACAACGGGAACGGAGGACGGAGCGCAGAACATTCTTTGTTGCGTCAAAGCTTTGTGATGAACCTGATTCTGGCACGACATTCTGGAAGATTGGTGAAATGTTTAATAAGAAATCTTTGGATAGAAACAGAAAAGTTACAATGATTATGTTTTCTCAAAATGTTTGCGTGTGTACGCAATCATTTTGAGAAAACATAATCCTCCCAAAGTTTTTTAAGTATGGATGTTTGTTACTCTTTCACGTAAAAACTACTAAATGGATTTGGATGAAATTCAGCATACAGGTAGTTTATAACCGGGAATAACACATAGAATACTTTTTATCCAGATATTCCCATCGGAACGAGAACCACGCGGGTGAAACCGCAAGCGGCCACTAGTATATCAATATACCTCAATAGGGCAGTGGTTAACGCGCCCGATCTACGAATGCGAAGGTAAAGCAACATTCGCAAAGGCCGGGCATCGGATGAGTGACCAAATATTGATCTCGAGCTTCTCCGTGCTTCGGAAAGCACGTATAACAGGTGGTCCCGGCTGCATATCGCCCTCTTTATCAACCACCAATCAGCACTGGGATCGCGTAGTGGTTTATGGCTCGTTCTCTCTATACATCCACAGAGAATACTTGTGCCCCAGCAGTGGGGACATAAAATTAGCTGGACAAAAGGTTGGACGCTCCGGTGACGCTGCTGTCAACGCTTCCTCAGGCCAAAAGATAAACAAAAAAGGCCACTTATAAGAAAACTACTAAACGATGATGGCCAAGCATCTACTCACTCTCTGCACAGCATTGAAGAAGTCTTCAATATACTCATGGCTGTCGTAATCATCTTCGTAATCGTATCGGCCGGTGTAGTAGTCATAGTCCAATACCGATTCCCCATCGACGACTGAAGACCTATAATTGTTTTCGTTTTGTTGGTTCAAGTATATTATAACCGGTCCTTTTACTGCTTTCGATTGAAGTAAGTCGAGGATGTTTGTAGCGCCATCAGAGACCTTCGATGCTTTGGCATTCTGTGGAGGTGTAAATGTTTTTATGTATATCAGCTGTTTTATACGAAAACGGGTTAGGGTGATGACTGACTTTCATGACTTCGTCACCAAGAGTTACTAATTGCCATGAGGAGGAGGACGAAAATCTTGATGGTCTTTTTATTGCTAAGGTTAGGCAACCTTCGCACTGACCGATCATCGGATGGGTGACCAAAGATATTATATCATCTCGAGCTCCTTCGTATTTCGGAAGTTTCAAATTCAAAGTAAAATATTTTTAATTTAAATAAACTTAGAGAAGTGCTTTTGAATAGTCGAAACATCTTTTTACCTGCTACCCCATTCAGGACGTCTGTTTTTAGATCGGAATCACTGTCAGGAATATGTGGAAAGATTACTTTCCATTAAGTTTGGTATTCTGTTGTGAATGTACAGACGTAGACGTCTGCCCATCGACATATATTCCAAAACTGTCAAATGTCGTCAATACATTTTCAACCATATCTTTAAGGCATAACTTCCAAAGTTTAATAAGGCGTGTGTACAAACACATACATACAATGTGTTTTTACATTTTAGTAATAGTGATACTTTTTACGTTTTATTAGACTAATACGAAACACAGTTACAATGAAAAAAAACATTTTTTACTATCAAAAAATTACTTAGGTACTTACAGTTTTAACAAAAAAATACAAAAATACCACTAGAACTACACAAGGCGCATGTAGTGAGCCGAACATCGTTGCTCATTCTAGTTATAGCAATTGTTTTGAAAAGTTATACTTGACCGATTTTAATCAGACCTAGTTTTAATTATGTATATGTCGTGGCCGGATCTTAAAATTGATCACTTTATGATGTAATCGACAATTTCGTGAAATGGTTGTATATCATGATATGCCCAGCTTAAACTGATCATATCGTTAAGTTTAATTCTTTTTTCCCGAGCGTAGCGCAGCGTAGCACAGCGTAGCACAGCGTAGCGAGGGCCAGTCACGGAAGGAGGGAGCGCAGACACGGAAAGGGGGCAGCGGCATAAGATTGTACAAATCGATTGTATCGACACAAAAAGTTAACGATATCAGCGCCTCTAACGGTGGGTAATGTAAATATTTTACGATATGATCACTAAAGTTTGTCATGAAATGCGACCATTTCATGAAATTCTCGAGCATTTCGTGATATGAGCAAATCTACGATATGGCTACGACATATAGGTACCAACATAATAATAAGTATAACAAAAAAATACGTTTTTGTTTTTCTGATGCAAAGTCCAAACATAGAATCGTATAAGAAATCTTATCTAATATTAAGTCCTACTATAGTGGGATTATTGGCAAAACATACATAAAGCACAAAAAAAGGAAGCTGCAGAAGGGAAACTTACTTACTTACTTACTTTAACTGAGAAGCTCGATGGCGCAGTGGTTAACGCGCCCGGTCTGCGAGTGCTGAGGTTAAGCAACTTTCGCAAAGGCCAGTCATCGGATGGGTGACCAAAAATTTATCATCTCGAGTTTCTCCGTGCTTCGGAAGGCACGTAACGCCTTTGGTCCCGGCTGCATTAGCAGTCGTTAAAAACCACCAATCCGCACTGGGCCCGCGTGGTAGTTTATGGCCCGTTCTCCATATCCATAGGGAAGGCTCGTGCCCCAGCAGCGGGGACATAAAAATAAGCTGATGATGATGATGATGATGTAAGTATGTATGTTCGTTCGGGTGGAAACTTGCAACTTAATTTTAAAGCAGATATTTTCAACCGATTGAGCTGAATAAAATACTTAGTCCGCCATCTTGAGTGTGCCGCCATCTTGGATTTAGAATGACGTCACACCATTTAACCATGCATTGTCATTCGGACTGACCATGGTATACAATGTGCACCCAAGATGGCGGACTAATTATTTTTTTTGTACCTATCAAATAAAATGGCTTGGTGAGAATAACTCGAAAAATAAAGTGACGTTACACTAAATCCAAAATGGCGGACTTCTAAAATTTGAAACTCAATTTTGAAGCAGATATCTTCAACCGATTGAGCTGAAATTTTGTATACACGTTCAGTTTGAATGACAATGCCTGCTGGTCAAGCATATGTGGCCTTAAGTAGGGAAAAATCATTAGAAGGTCTCCTTATTGAAGAGCTAAACTGTTCGAAATTAACCGGCAAACGACCTTGCAACAATGATGCGTTGAATGAGACGAACAAACTGAGAAACGTGTCCAGCAATAACAAAAAAGTAAAATATAAATTAAAAGTAAAAAACCTTTTTTTTAAATAAGCTTTTATTTAATTGCGCTAAAATGAAAAAAAAAACTTTCACTTTAAAACTTTCATTATCAACTTAAAACGTCAATACACAATTTACATGATATAAAAGCTTGTCGCGAGATTTACTTGTGTAGATATACAAGTGAATTAAATAACTTGATGTGATTGATTTTAACTATTAAAATTTTCAGTCTAGGTAACTAAATACGAGTAGGTACTTAAATCTCGCGTCAACCTTTTATATCATAAAAATTGTGTAATGACGTTATAAGTAAATAATTAGGTAGTAAAAGTTTTTTTTTCTTTAACCTTTAACCGACGACGTGCGGTCTCACAGACCGCTCGGGTTTTTGAAACTTCTAGATTTGTTCTACTCACTCCCGTGACTCGAACGTCTCGGTACCTTCGAGTTTAGTTGCGCTCGCGCCATAGCGGGGAGAAGTCGCATCGGCGGGAGCAATTCTAGTGAGTTATTTCGATATAAAGTTCAACCGCGGTCTGTGGGACCGCACGTCACAGACTACGTAACTTTTCTTACCGTACTGAAACTTGCGATTTTGTTTTAGACGACTGATTTTTCGTAAAAATGACGGACCCTGAGCCATCACAACCTAGAAAAAGAGTAGTAGCAGTACTAGTTTTGATTGATATTTATAAGTTAGATAGGTATTTTTGATCCTAAGTGTAATTTCACTGAATTTACGGGTCCAAAAAGTTTATGTCATGTTTAAATATATAATAAATGTTGATTCCTCACAAATTGTCTGTAATTTTATTTATCATACTATAATGATCTTAAAAATATATACCTATATACTTACATCTAATAAATTATTATTTTTTAAATAAATAATAAAGCAGTCTCACAGACCGCATGTCGCAGACGGCGTGACAAAAAATCACGACGTAGGTTAAAGGTTAAAACACATTTAAATAAAAGCTTGTTTTTTAAAATGGTTTTTTATTCTATTATCTAAATAATTAAAACCACGTTTTTTTATTTATCCCGAAACGAATCGGGAATAGTTGCCATTGAATAAGGCTCCGTTGGTCTACAAAGTTATAGTAGTATTTCGTCGGCATAAAGCTAAATTCGCCCGCTATAACTGCGCCCATCGCCTACCGCGCACTCTGTCCTCCATAATTACCTACACTTATTATAATTGCAACAATAGTTCGGTAACTCGTAAGACAGTTTCGAACAAATTATGGCCTCGCCGGCGCCGTCGCGATGTGTCGAACACTGTCATAATGTTTGCGAGATTACACTTGGAAAGTTAGATACAAAAGTAAGTTGGCGGTGCAGAACTTTGTAGGAACTATTACTTGAGAATGGTGTTAAAACCACAGCAACTTATGTACGGAGGTATATTAGTTGTAAGGTTTGTGTTTGGAGCATTGCTGTGTTTAATACTTCGATCAATGATGTACGAGCTTATAGGATCCGAAACATTTAAATTTCGAAGAACAAAATCTGAAAAAACATTGTTTAGTATCAACCAATGTTTCTTCAGATTTTGTTCGATCGATCGATGGTTTAGACAGATTGCAGCGTCGCGCTGTACGCATTATCGGCAATGCAGAGGTCACTAATACTCTCGAACCCCTGCAATTGCGTAGAGATATAGCGTCACTCAGCGTTTTCTATCGCTTGTACCACGGCGAGTGCTCTGAAGAACTGTTTGACCTTATCCCACCTTCTCACACGTACACGTGCTGCTCTCCGGAGTCATCGCTTTACTGTCACACATATCCTATCGCGCACAAAGAAATTTGATAACTCGTTTCTTTGTCGCACCTCCAAAAGATGGAATAGTCTACCAGCACACGTTTTCCCTCCTTCCTATGATATGGGGTCCTTCAATCGAGGCGTAAAGAAGCACCTTGTGGGCCGGCAGAGTGAGGTTGACTGATGCTGCGTTGTTTTCACGCTGCATCAGTTGTCTTCACGTCTGGACTCCATTTCCACTTAACATCAGGTGGTATGGAGTCATTTGCCGTGTTAAGTATAAAAAAAAAACAATTTCAACTTACTATGAACTATAAATCTTAAATATAAAGATTAAATTAAGGTTGCACAAGCGTCATTATGACTCCGTGGCCCCAAAGTCGCCTATCGTTTTTCAAGCGCATAACGGGAATCTAGTAGATACATAATTGATCTAAGGTTAATTGCTAGAGATAAGATAGCCAGGACTAGAGTGCCTAGTGTGAATTATGTTTATTATCCGTATCCATTCGCGTACGTTTACGAAAAAAAAAAAATGTATGGCAAAAATTTAACTCTTCTCAAGTCTAGATGCGCTGTTTCAGTGCCATACTTATTGTCGTTTTCGTTAAAGTGATCGAATTTTAAATAAACCCACACTCACACTACGCCATGAAGCTGTAAGCTTCGTTTGCTAGGCACCCTGAAACTCTTCCCAATTTTATTTGACATTCTACAATTTCTATGACAGATATTAAATTTTGTTTTCTAAAGTTTACGCGAACACTACACATTGAAATGAAACAACTTTTACGGATCTACTCGCGTTTATTTTACACATTACTGTATTGTATACCCTACAAGCTACCAACTAATTATGAGATGACCAACACCTCAGTCTCCCTGTGACCACGGACCCTGCAAAGGGTTCGAAACGTCAGGATAAACATGAAATAAGTAATGTGTAAAATAAACGCGAGTAGATCCGTAAAAGTTGTTTTATTTCAAGATTGTAGTGTGTGTATACAGTATTAACACACACGCATCACACTCCCTATATATATTGTAACATTAGTTATAAGAGACAGATTAATATAGACCTTTAAACCATCAAGTGCAGTCTTATTCCGTTGCGCCGAACTACCTTTACAAGATATTAAATTGCAAAACAATAAATAATGCTAAATCTAAGGTTAATTTTATCGAAATGGGCTGCATCGTACGGCTTTATTTCACATTTTTATTTTAGTCTGACGTCTCAACTCAACCCTTTGCAGGGTCCGTGGTCAAAGGTACAATCTATTAAAGTTAAACGCAAGACAAACGTGAGTAGACCCGTTTATAGTGTTTCATTTCTATACGTTGCGACCTGTAACATTTATTTTTATATCGACATATTTAAAATATAATAATACTAGTATAAAGACCGTCCATAACGCAACCTTGCCCCCTAGAGTACGCCAACTGCAGCACTGAATCTGCCCTAAATCATGCGAGCAATATTTCAGGCTGACTGTACTGAGTTATGGAGCATTTGCTTCGCGTTGTACACTATGATAAGTGGACTACGCAGTTTAGGAGAATCTAGGAGCTGCGTTTGCGGTCTGCGATTGCTAAGGTTAAGCAACTTTCGCAAACACCGGTCATCGGATGGGTGACCAAAAGTTTATCATCTCGAGCTCTTCCGTGCTTCGGAAGGCAGGTAAGACCGTTGGTCCCGGGTGCTTCGGCAGTCGTTAACAACCACCAATCCGCACTGGGCCCGCGTGCTGGTTTATGGCCCGTTCTCTATATCCATCCATAGGGAAGACTCGTGCCCCAGCAGTGGGGACATGTATGAGCTAATGATGATGAAGGAGCTGCGCTTAAAACTAATCATAGTGCGAGTTTTGATCACAATTCGATCATGTATGTAAAAACGCTAATTTATCATCACCAAATTCAAATTCAAAATCAAAAATCATTTATTCAGTTTAAGCTACAAGTAGCTCTTGTGAATGTCGCTATGCCATCGGTTCGTAAGTCTACTCTGGGCGGGAGATCTTGCACTGAGAAGAACCGGCAAGAAACTCAGCAAGTGTATAGCTCTTTTCTCCATTACAGCGTCAAAAAAATATATTGGAAAATGCCCTATCATAGCAGGACACTTTTCATTACAAATAAACAAAAAAATATAGAAGACAACCACAACATGTAAAAAAACAAAAATTGTCTAACATACGTAATAGAGAATCATGCACAACGCAGTCAAATGCCCTGGACATATCAAGGAAAAGTGCAGTGTGTTTTTTGAAAGACGAATTGATTTTTATTTAGTAAACTATATTTATTTAAAAAGTCCAACAATCTGTTATAAATTACTTTTTCAAATATTTTTGAGAAGTTTGACAATAATGCTATTAGCCTATAATCACTTATTCTCTTGCTTCCTTTTCTAAAAAGTGGTTTAACTTTCACTTTTTTTAATTCATCAGGAAACACACCTGTCTGAATCATTAAATTTAAAATATAAACAAGGGGTTCGCTTATGTACTCAAGAGAGCTTTTTATGACTTGCATTGGCACTTCATCTGAGCCACAGCTTTTTTTGTTTTTTAAACCCACCACGATTTTATTAATTTCTTGTTTATCTACTGGTGTTAAGTATATACTATTTAAATGTGCAGATGGGAGAAAATATTGTGTATTTACTTTGTTACAACTATTAGTTGTAATAAAATGATTGTTGAACAAGTTAACAATATTATTTACATCAGTGAAAACATTATTATCGACAGTAACAGTATCTATTGTATTTTTAAAGGTATTATGTGAAGTAGTTTGCTTTTTTATTAGATATATTTTTTATTCAAGCTTTGCTTTATAAATGAAATGTTTGATTTTTGTTTCGCTAAACGTATTTAAAGATTATATTATTTATTATTTTTTTATTATTTTATTATTTTATTTTTATTTTTACGTATTTGATTTTAAAGTTTTACAATATATTTTGTAGTAGGGCAATAGGGACACATTTATTTTTTGGAATATTGTATTATGTAAAGCTCTTTTGACTTTGCTTGCTCGATATATACCTCTTGTTTGCCAATTTGTTTGTTTCTTATAAGAAACTCTGGTTTTTTGTAAAGGTATACATAATTCATATAACAATTTAAATATATTAATAAATGTTTTATAAGCTAAATTAACATCATCACATAAGTAGACTTCTGAGAAACTTAATTAAATATCCATACACTTATTGACATTTCTTTTATTTACATACCAATATTTTTTGACAAACCCTTGATTACAAGGTACGCTTAACATTTGCCCAGAGTGATCAGATAAACCCAAGTGCAGAACCTTTGCACTATAGCTTTTCAAATTAGTTATAATATTGTCTAAGCATGAATTTACTCTAGTAGGTTCATTTATTGTTAATTTTAAATTATATTTTAGCAAAGTATTTTTGAATAATGAACATTGTTTACTATTTTTCAATATATTGATATTAAAGTCACCAGCTATAATGACTTTTCTTTTAGAATATCGAGACCGGATTGTTATTTTGTGTAACAACAAATCTAGAGATTTAATAAAAACATCAAAGTTTGAAAGTGATGTTCTGTATATGCATTTAATAATATAATTTAGTTCTGGTAACAATATACCACAACATTCGAAATTTAGATCCATACCTAATGACTCAGTTCATTGTAATAATTGAAAATTTGTATTATTCTTTACATATATTCCTGTGATCTGAAGGCGTATGTGTAATTATACGAAATAAAGATTTTTTCTATTCTATTTTATTCTATTCAATAGGTAAAATATAGGATGTAATAAGCACTCTGTCTGTGGCGCCACACCTTTACCATACGATCGAGCGCACTTCGCAAACAAGACTGAGGATAATTCATTTTGCGGGTGACTTCATCCGATTTCTATACATAAGTATCTCTCACTGGTTTTGTTGCAGCAGCGTTTGGCCGCATCATTAATAATGTTACCGATTCGTTTAAGAAAGTTGCTAAGTAGATAGAGATATTTTTTATGCGGATAACTTCATCCAACTTCTCTGCATATTTCTTTCCGGTTTTGTTGCGGCAGTGTTCGACTGTAATATTGATTCCTAATCTTTTAAAAAGTTTTTTGTATTTCGGCAAATGTACCTAGCTGTTAGTATCTTTAGTTAGCTAGTTAGTAGCGCAAGGCATATCATGGGGTGCGGGTTCGAATCCCGCTCGTGGAATTCTTTCAACACTTTGTATTTTTCCAAATAATATTATTGTTTTTTTACCATCCGTATATTTTCAGCTAGTGGCCGCTCGCGGTTTCACACGCGTGGTTCCCGGTTTCACCCGCATGGTTCCCGTTTCCGCGGGAATATCTGGATAAAAAGTATTCTATGTGTTATTCCCGGTTATAAACTATCTGTATGCCGAATTTCATCTAAATCCATTCAGTAGTTTTTACGTGAAAGAGTAACAAACATACATACTTAAAAACTTTCGCGTTTATATTAGTAGGATAACACAGTTTCTGGTGCCTAAATGTTAATTTTGTCACTACCTATCGGTAGAAACTGGCGAGTTACACATTCAGCGTTATATAACGAACACGATGAAAACGACAAGCAAAAAGTGTGTACCGGCGCGGACAGATAGCAGCGCGCCTGCAAACAGGGAAGGCACCAAATAGACGAGGAAAGCCGGTACCATCGACTCGCGACATCGACAATCTCACTGTATACTCGTCCAATACACAAAATAGGGGGTCCCAGATCCACTCGAGCAAGCACACATAGACCCTCTCACGGACACGGAATCACAGAACAGCTCAGAACAGACCGAGCGCTGCTTTTGCAAAATTCCGTGTAGGTGGCAGGATGTCTATGTGTGCGTTGCCTTACCGCCTTTGTATGAAATTCTGTTGTCTTCTTAATTTGTGTCCATGGTGAGAAATCAGAGATATTGATTGTATAGCAAAATGTTGACTCTTCTTATTTGTAAGAAGTGAGTGAGCTTACAGCTCCGGTAACCTATCTGAATATTAGGTAGTGGACTATACGTGTCCACGGAGCAACTAGCTCGAGACACTAGTCTTAAAAGTACCGGATGAAGGATGCGTAACCGGCATGTTCTGATCTGGCGTTATGACCTGACGTAGATGGTCCCTTGTGCTTGCGTAAGGATGTCTGACACCTAACTTTATAACCGTAAGGTTGGTGGGGGGTGTCAGTATAAAATTTAAAGTAGTGTTTAACAGGGTGTCTTCTTATTTGTCAAAAGGAGGCACTGCTTTAAGTCATGAACGAGCTCTCTTTAGTAACGTGATCAAGTGGAGAACGAAACTCACACTTAGCTCTTTGGGCTGGCGGTCTGGCACCAAACAAACAAAGGCTGCTGGAACCAACGACTCACGAAAAACCCCCGACAGACTGTGTCAAAACCATAGATGTGTGCGTGTGATTCCAACTCGGCCTACATGTTTGTATTTAGTTTGTTTTCCGGTAGGGTTCGTTTTAAATCCGTCTCGTTAGCTCTACTTCTTTTTAGCTAATAGAGCAGGATTGGGTCGCTACCCGTTCACCCACCAGCTTTACCCACCAGTGGGTGCACGGGGAATCTCTGTTTACCCGTGCACCCACTGCAACCTTATGCATAAGGCGGGAAAAATATATATCGATAGATATTTGTGCCTCACTAGCCGTACTCACCTTGCCGACCCGCAAATTGCTTCTTCACTCCTCGTTTCTCGAAAATACGTTATAATACTTTTCTAGAAAATACGTGAGATCTAGGAGAGAATTCCAAATTTATGAAAGAAAATTATTACTAAACTTTGTACGCCACGGAATAGTAGTCACAGTAAATCGGTGACACCGAAGACTAGCACGTGAGGTTCTGTGAAGTAATGGAGAAAGAGAGATTAAGGAAAAAGTTCTTCGGAGCACTCGCGATGGTAAAAGGCACTCGTCACTGTTGAGTATCATGTAAACAAACAGACCAATAGTAGGGCTGCAGGGCCGTAGCAAAATAAACGATAGTTACCAGCTAGTGAATGGTCGGTGGTATTTCAATAGTCTCGAATTGAATAGTGAAGTTATCTTTGATACCGGTGCCGAATTGTTGCGTCCGCCATTTTGGTATCGCACAGTTCCTAAAGCTTGTGTGAAAAGGTATTCGGGTAACAATAGCAAAATTATTTGCGCAGTGAAAGCTTCAAACGGGGCAGAGAGAGAGAGAGAGAAATGGGCACGCGAATGACTTCTCTCCACCTGATGTTAAGCAGAGTTGAAGTCCAGACGACGATGATGGCCACCTCGTCGTGTCTTACGACAGAGACCGTCACTGCTTCCTGGCGTGTGCTCTGATGTGGCTGGAAAGTCCGAACTTCTGTCGTCTGAAAAACGTGTAGAAGGGTTTATGTCTTGTCTTCCTTATTTGGTGTTTCACTTCTAAGTTCTTGAGACGATTTTTCTCGAAGTTCTCAACGCCCCTATGCACCGAGTTGCGCCATTCTGGGCAGTTTTTTGCATGTTCCTCCCAATGTTCAGGTGATATGTTAGAAGCCTTAAGGTGTCGTTCAAGAACATCTTTGTAACGTAGGTACTGCATGTCCACCATGGTTTCGCCTTCCCTGAGATAGTTCTGAGTAGAACACGGCTTTTGGCAGTCTGCAGTCGTTCATCCGCGCCACGTGTCCACATTATCTTAACTGGATCTTTGTCTAGTTCAGACGAAGACAGTGAAGCAGGACGGCCTCACTAGCCGTGCTCGCCTTGTCGACATGAAAGGCCTTGTTTAAAGGGCACCATATTCTAGAAGGAGGAAACACGTATGATGGAGAGCATCTCAATTTTAGTGATGCGACAATGTATTAATCCTAACTTTATCACACTATCACACTAATATTATAAATGCGAGAGTTTGTGTGTATGTATGTTCGTATATTTGTTGCTTCTTCATGCTGCAACGGATGGATGGATTTGGATGAAATTCGGCATACAGATAGTTTATAGCCTGGATTAAAACATAGGACACTTTTATGAAATTCTCACGGGAACGGGAACCACGCGGGTGAAACCGCGAGTGGCCGCTAGTAATATTATAAATGCGAAAGTTTGTGTGTATGTGTGTATATTTGTTGCTTCTTCACGCTGCAACGGATGGATGGATTTGGATGAAATTCGGCATACATATAGTTTATAACCCGGAGTAAAACACAGGATACTTTTATCCCGATATTTCCACGGGAACGGGAACTACGCGGGTGAAACCACGAACGGCCGCAATTAATATTATAAATGTAATAGTGAGTTTGTTTGTCGTATGTTGCGCTTTCACGCGTATTCTTTTTAACCGATCATCGTGAAATTTTGTACACATATTCTCAAGAGTATAATCAAAGACATAGGATACCTAATATTTAAAAAAAAAAGAGTTTGCTTGATACGCTTTCACGCGTAAACTATTTTGTTTTGTTGTCGTAGAAACTGTCATAGCGCGATAGCGGTACGAAGTCAGCCGGGTCAGCTAGTCTCTTAGAGCATTAAACGATAGTCTATACTAATATTATAAAGAGGAAAGCTTTGTATTTTTGTATGTTTGCAACGAATAAACTCAAAAACGACTGGACCGATTTAAAAATCTCTTTCGCCATTAGAATGCTACATTAGCGTTGAGTAACATAGGCTATAATTATTATTAAAAAAGAAATGTCCACCCGTGCGAAGCCAGAACGGGCCGCTAGTATGAATATAAATGTATGGCCTGTCCTCCCTATACATCCATAGGGAAGGCTCGTGTCCCATCAGTGGGGCATAAAATAAGCTGGTGATGAATCTTGATAGTGGATAAAATAAACAGCTACGATAACAAAATTGGAATTGCAACCAACCCGGTCCGAGGGTGCTAGTACAAAACCCAATCGTAGATTTATTTTTCCGAATTGTAACATTCAGGACTCGAATACTTTTAAAAGCATCTGTTCGTTTCATGTAAACAATGTTCCGTGTGGAATTCGAAGCTGCGAGTGTGGATTAAGCATTTCAGATTTCAAGCCGTTAGATGAACCGGCCAGAGAAAATAAGGATTTGGAATTGCTTAGGTATACATGCCTAAATGTCTTCTGTGCAACGGTCTTCTAGCCTGATTCTGTTTGAAATTTGTTTGCGCCACCTTGAATGTAACATGCGTTTTTTTGTTTGTTTGGTATAATTGTTTCTTCGTTTTGTTAGTTTTATAGGTGTTCTTATATTATAAATATTTTGTTTTAAAAAAAATCCCGTGACGCTGAAAAAGAGAGCTCGTACGAGCAAACTCTCTGCAAAAAAACCTTTTATTTTATTTTATACGCCTCTTTGCCGATACCTGTAGGCCCGGGTTCAAATCCTAGGTCGGGCAAAGTGTGTTTCGGATTTTTCGATGCATAGCCCGGGTTTGTGATCACCAACTTGCATTTGGGAAGCATGGTGATTAAAGCTATTACCCATCAATTGTAGTAATGAGTTGATTTCAATGATGGAGGCCTTTGCTCAGTAGTGGGACAGTTACAAATAGATGGATAAATAAAAAAATATTTCAAAACCACAGACACACACACATAAAACAATAATACAATGGATAAATGCAAAAACATATTTTTCAAAATATTGGAGTTCCGCAGGGGTGTGTGCTGTCGCCTACTCACTTAACATGTCATCAATATGCATAAGAAACATACAGCATTCATTGCTATGCGGACGACAGTACTGGAGATACGCTTTACACTGGACGTACTAATATTTCTCTGGAAAGCGTCGTCGAGAACCGGAATAAACTTGTGACTGACACTGAGAACATGTTAAGTCATGTCTTGAATTGGGGCCGACTTAACCTAGTCCATTTTAACCCTTCCAAAACACAAGTTTGCGTGTTTACTGCTAAAAAACACCCCTTCGTCGTATCTCTAAACTTTGAAGAAGCTCCCCTTGATACCAAACCGACCATTGGAATCCTTGGCGTCGATATTTCGAGTGACGTTCAGTTTCGCGGTCATTTGGAAGGTAAAGCTAAATTAGCTTCGAAAAGCTGGGTGTGCTCAATAGAGCAGGACAGTATTTCACGCCGACCCATCGCTTACAGCTTTACAAAGCACAGGTCAGGCCTCATATGAAATACTGTTCCAATCTTTGGGCTGGAGCGCCATATTACCAACTCCTCCCATTTGACCGCATTCAACACAGAGCTGCTCGAGTTGTCGGCGACGTAGTAACCTCTGGTCGGCTTGAACCACTGGCTCTTCGGAGAGACGTTGCGTCTCTCTGTATATTTTTATCGCCTTTGTCATGGGGAGTGTTCTGAGGAATTGTTCAGTTTGATCCCTGCCGCTGATTTCCTTCACCGCACTACACGCAATCGACTGTCTTACCATCCACTCCATCTTGATGGATGGCGGTCTACTACTGTGCGTTTCTCACGTAATTTTTTATCACGAACCATTTTTATGGAACCAGCTATAAAGGCCGGCTAAGCATCTGCGATTCCTTTGGTTTTGGTGTCCATGGGCGGCGGTGATTGCTTCCCATCAGGTGACCCGCCTGCTCATTTTCCTCCTTCTAATATAAAAAAAAATAAAATATTACAATTGGACCCGGTAGGTGGTGCTGCTATAGGGGTCCAATATGGGATACGGGTGTTCTTAAGCGGACGAATGATTTGTATGTTTTGTTGTCATGGAAACTGTCAACGTTTTGTTTGCTTTGTTGTCATGGAAACTGTCAAAGCGGTACGAAGTCCGCCGGTCAACTAGTTTAGCATATAGTTGTATGTGTGTATTATTGTGTTGTGTTGTGTGAAAGTGCGTATCAATCAATGGTATACCACAGTTATAGCAGAGGCGCAGCGCGCGGCACCCCATCGCCAGGGTAGTCGATCCTTTTTTTTAGTTGATGTAGGTAAACAATCAACCATATGCCGTATGTATAAAGTTCAAAGACTATTGAGGAGAATTTACAGTTTGTGGTTGTCTAATGTGCAGCTGTGTGTACTCAGTTTAGTAGCGGATTCGAGGAGGTTTCGAGCGGTGCTCAAACACTGGGTCGCTTCCCAAACACTTTTGCGTAAATCGATTTTGCTGTTCCGAACTTCGATATTTGATATAGAAAGCTTTATTTATAAAAAAGAATACAATTAAATATTTATACATTTTATAAAATACAGTGAAAAAATTAAACGCGTACCCGGCCCAGCCAGGAATCGAACCTGGGTCCTCCACAATCCTGGTGGCAGCACTGACCGCTATGCTACCGGGAAGGCTGACGTAAGCGCTGTATTTTGTCACTGCTTTTTAAATTTTTTTGAGTGCTAATAGCGGCACTACGATTTTTTTTCACTTTATTTTATAAATTTTATAAATATTTAATTTAGCTTCAGAACACCAATTACCTAGCACTTGAAAATAAAAAGTAAAAATTTAATACAATTAAATTTATGAAATTTTTAAAAAGACAATAATATTCGCTTATGCAAATATTGTATAGTCGACAATGAAATTGCTTTACAACCTTAGAAGTGAATTTTGTTTGCATATAATAAAACAACAAGTTCTATTTTTGTTTAAAAGACCAACTGACAGATACGTTGTCATTATTGACAATGAGCCTTAGCGAAATTTTATTGTAATTGAAGTTTTTGTCAAAAGTTATAAAGCAATTTCATGGTCGACTATAGTTAGTGGTTATGACAACCGGTTTAGACCCATAGGTCCTTCGATTCGATTCCCAGCGGGGGGTACATGTTTGTGTACTCGGTTTGGTCGCCATAACATCAATGTTTGTAGCATGTTGGCCTCGGTAGTTGAGGTTCCGGGTGAAGTGCGCTTCCACCTTCGGCCTTCTCATCATTTAGGTGAGATAAGATAAGATATATTTAAAAAAAATAAACGAGCGAGCCTTACGGTAATCGCATATGATGTGTAACATTTGACATATCATGCACCTTAGTATTATGCAATATTAACATTATAATCTGAAAAAATGGGTCAGGTATTATTTGAATGATTTTTCATAACAAAGAGTAATTATTTTTAATGAAAATTGTATTTTATTTAATTGACACTACATAATGCAATACCGCGCGCTTATTTTGCTCGTGAAATCAAATGGCGCGACTTTCTGTTACACACTTCCGTCCCATTTCACGAAATCACTCCCACAAATTGCAAGAAAGCGAGAGGAAACATGTTAACCATCAAAAAATTAAGTTTTTCCGGATGATCGGAATCTGATAATCTGAAAATATTAAAAACAACGAAAAGTATTCGATGGAGTGTCAGGAACGATTTTTATACAATAAAAAAGACATCATTCGATTTTTGAAAAAACTTTTTTCCAAACCACCTGTCCGGTGTTGAACCAGTTTTTTTATAACACCAGTATAAAGTGTCGTTTAGAACCAAACTCTTTGAAGTAGTACCAAATATCAAGGTACGGGGTAAATTTATTTAATTAGAATGAATCCACTATAGATTCGCCCATATTTCTAAAAGGTTACAGTTTCGAGCTAACTTGCCATAGCAATTTTTGTTCTTCTAAAAGATCTCGAAAAGTCACGTTAGTGCGCAAGAATTTTGAAAAAGGCAACAACTGTCCATACCAATTGCCCATTGCTCTTTTTAGTTTTTTTTAATACTTAGCACGGCAAATTTTTAAATTATTTATTTATTCATTTTACACTTGTACACTTACAGATTAAAAATCCAAGTCGCCTCCAAGCTTATACAGGATAAGTCAAAAATTAAATGAAAATTATATTGCTAAGTATAGTCGACCATGAAATTGCTCTATCAATCACTTTTTACAAAAACTTCCATTTGGTACCTACAATAAAATATCGCTAAGGCTCATTGTCAATGATGACAACGTATCTGTCACTTGGTCTTTTATAAAAAAATAGAACTTCTTGTTTTATTAAATGCAAACAAAATTCACTTCTAAGGTCAGCAATGCAAATGCAAATGTAAGGGTAAGCAATTTCATTGTCGACTATACAACATAAAACATTTATTAAACTAGGCGGCTAAATAAATATTAAATACAAATGAGAATAACAACATGTGAAAGCGAAATAAATTAGCTTACAAGTCAAACACCTGAGATGAATGATTGGCCTCGCTGTCGAGCGCAGCGAGACCAATCATTCATCTAATACAAATACCTTAAAATCAAAAAATAATGTCAAAATAAAATGGTCATCAATGAAGAATTTCAATGTCAGCAATAAAAAATAAAATAAATAAAATAAAAAAAGTAAGTTAAAAAAAGTTAAGTTAAGTAAAGTTAAGTTTAAGTTTGACAAAATTCTGAGAATATCCAAAAAACTTCCATTAAAATATTGTAATGTCAGCTGTCCAAGAATTTTAAAACATGTCAGTCAATCAATATGCACATTATTTAAAACGACTCCATTTCACTTGATGTTAAGTGAAAATGGAGTCCAGATGTAGAGACAAAGAGTGCAGCGTGAAAACAATGTAGCATCCAGTTACCATCAATCTGCCGGCCCACTAGGTGCCTCTTCGCGCCTCGTTTGAAGAACTCCATATCATAGGAAGGAGGGAAAACGTGTGCTGGTAGGCTATTCCATCTTTCATTTCATCTAGTTTCTGTAATTTATACTTGCTAAAGATAGATCCGAAACTCTTACGTCGAGTTATCATCACACAGAGGTCACAGATTATGCGTAAGTTTTAATTTTCGCTCATAAATCACCAAACTAAAACTTATTTACTACATTCATCTCTTTGGAGTTTCAGGAAGCACGTTATGCCATTAATCTCATTTCTTGTCTTAAGGTGGAAGATGGTAAAACCCACCAATCCCCATTCAACCAGCGTGGTGGGATAAACCTCGATCGTCCCATGTTTCAGTGAGACGGTTGGAGCCAAGCAGCTTAGGACTTTTATCTTTTTTTTTTATGTTAAAAGGAGGCAAACGAGCAGGCGGGTCACCTGATGGAAAGCAATCACCGCTGCCCATGGACACCCGCAAAACCAAAGTAATCGCGGATGCGTTGCCGACCTTGAGGAAGGAGTTGGATCTTGAGGAGGGAGTAGGAATTGGGAGAGGGGAGGGGTGAGAGATGAGCCTCCGGTACTTTCACTCACCGGACGAAACACAACTCTCCTTTTAAAAACAGAAACAAAAAAGGTTTTTTTGATTAAATTAATATTTGAAGAAAGGTTTTTTAAGAACGTTCTCTACTAACTATTTAGACCTCTGCATTTTGCTTGAGCAAAAATAAATAACTCCGAGGTTTGTATTTGACACTGAAACGTAAAAGGGCTCTAAGGCAATAGTGCCTATACTTAAATTCCGACATTCCGGCCTAAATCACTAACTATATTATATATAAGAAACCGAAAACTACCATTTGTAATTCAGACAGCGGTACGTGTTTAGCTATCAAAGGTCTAAAATTGGAATTTTAAATGGGCCACAACCACATCCTACCTTAACCATTCCTTTGGCGAGTAAGTTGCCCTTACTATGGGTTGATCCAGGATTAGTCTAAAGGTTACCGTTTAATATTTAATCGAGAACACGACCGGATAATAACTTTGCCTTATTGCATGTATTTTTTGGGTCACTTTACTTTATTAATCAGGATCCTTACCTCTTTAACTTATAAACCGCTGCAACATCGATCTTGTAGCGGATCCTATAAGTTAAGCAACTTTAATAATGTTGAATCACCGAATGGGTCAATAAATTAATTGAGTTCCTCTGTTATTAGTCCATGGTTGGAAGGCATATATTAGTCGATGACATGGACTAATATAGGCCGATGATGATGATGATGATGATGATGATGGACTAATTGAAGGGATTTTTACAAAAACTACATACACATACAACAATAACACTAGTGCATACTACATTTTATCATTTTTCTCTATAATCGTAGGTATAAATAGTGGAAAATGTTACGTTATCAATCCAATGCACTATCATGAATAAATGATGAAAAATGATGAAACGAAAAACTTGGATTGGAGAAAGTTTTTTTTATTTCCTGTAAAATATATTGCTAAAAAGTTATGTTGTTTTTATAAAAATCCCTTCAAATAAATCCATGCCGTTGGTAAAGCGTAAAGTTAGAGTAGAGATAGTGCAGCAGGCAACGTTTGATGTAAGAAGTTAGATATTAGAAAGTTACTTAATGTTAACATTTGGATAGGTATATAATAAACCTGTGTACCTATCCAAAATGTTTCCCTTCCCTTACATAAATTCAAATTTGCCGCCAGATAGGTTGACATTGCACTTTGGTGCTTCCGCGCCGCTGCTGTTCGACGGCGCCGGCGCCGCCGGAAGCGCGAAAGTTGTCTACGAGAAAATATGGCTGCGTGAAATATGTTAACCCACGTCCGCGGAAGAATATTTGGTTTAACTTGAAAAAGAAAAAAAATAACTACATACACATATACATAATAACTATACTACAGGTCGCACAGATGTGCAATACTTTTAGTGATCGTGATTTTTGGTAACCGGCCGGCAAGCTGCCCGTCGTCAGTGATCATTCCTACCTATCCAGTGGCGGTAGCCAAAGTAACATTAAGAAAACGATAGCGAAGTTCGAAATAATAAAATGTATGGAGCTGACATAAGATTGGCCACGTGATTTAGCGCGGCTTATGCCAATCCCATACATTTTAATTCTTTTCGAACTTCGCTATTGTTTTCTTAATGTTACTTTGGCTAAGCCTACAGGTTAGTGATTGAGATTTCAACCAACTGTAGGTCACAGGATTTCTAGGAAATATCACCGGACAAAGGCTGTAGCCCTTCCAGCGAGGTTTAACCAGTAATCATGCAACAAATCGTTGCTCCACATAAAAGCTAAAAGTAACTGTAATGACGATGTACCATTAAAGTATGTACAATTAGTAGTTTTAACCTCTGTGTCAATAATGTAAAATTAATGTCACCTGTGGGTTTGAGGCCGACGACCTTACCATTAGACCAAAGCCGGTAAAAAGCTAGTTCTATACAGGGTGGGAAGGAGTATACCGACAGATTTTAACCATAGATTCCTGGTGGTGTTACCAGTAAATAATGTTATATCAACATGGGTCCAAAACTGCATTATTAACTTAAATAATTATCGATAGTACATCCTTGTGAACGAAGCCTTAGTCAAAAGAGTGAAAAAGAATATTTCACACTTCACGAACGACTTCGACAAAATAAATAAACGACGAGTGGAGTATGACGTCCGTATGACACTTGATTATTATGTGCTCTAGACAACAAACGTAAGATAAACATCTGATATTATTAGATTACGTCATATTATAAAGGCGTGTTACCCTTGAGATTTTTCAACTTGTGAATTAGTTAAATAATTTAATATCTCGAAAATTAGGCTTTACCGAACCATATTTGTATTACTTTTTTTTGTCCAAATAGGCACTAGAATCGTTGGTTTCAATCTGTCCGTATAGGTACTCCTTCCCACCCTGTATAAATTAAAGGTACTAGAAAGTAAAATGCGCTTCCACCTCCAGCCATTTTTCTTTATATTACACCGTCACTTACCACGAAACTATATAAAAGTCCAGCCGGTTACCCGTGCAAAAAGTCGACCTTTATACCTAGTCAAATAGTAGTATCCCGCTAATAACCATTCCGCAGTCGAAAGGGTCGAGCCCTTTCGTCGGGTCGTGTTGGAGGCTGCAAAATTTACGATTCCCCTGGATTTACAGCCGACATAAAGTATTCAGTGTGCGAGGGAGTTTCGCCTTTCAAGTTCTGTTGTCTGATGCCCGTAATTCAGCTTTCGGCTTTTGTAATCGTCGTGATCCGACTGGGCGATATTTGAGTTTTTGGAGACATGTTTGTGTTATGGGTTAGCATTGCTACAGCTCCAAGCGATTTGGGGGTACGCTTAAGTGGGCACGCTTTTGCGGGTAATAACTTTAACTCTCGAGGATTCAGCAAAGTTTGGTTACTAATCTGATGGTGGTTTAATGTAGATACCCCCTGTGTGATGTGATCTAGTGATTAGACCCAGAGGGGTGAATCTTCCATACATTGAATAATTACCAAAATTTCATATACGGCGCCATCTTCCGTAAGAGGAACCTCAAGTTAACTGGTTATCCATATAATGTCACTAGATGGCGGTAGAATAGATAGCATTGTAAATTAATAAGTTACGTTTAGTTATTTTCTAGCAACTTTCTTATAACCACATCTTTCGTCATCTTCATAAAGAACTCATTTGCCGAGCAGCTGCGACGACGCATCGTGCTATAGTAGTGATAGATAAATCCTAGGTTGATCCTTTGGTAATAAATTAATAACTTTTTGATTTTGATGTTCATTTGTAAGTTTTTAATATGTTTATCAATCTTACAATTAATATTATACACAAAAAAAGTGTTAACTAGTTTTTTGTATATTTTATATATTTTAGCGCCATCTATCGGGAACAAGCGTAAACGCGCACGCAAACGTCTACTACCGCCATCTATTGTACAGAGAACCTAGTTTCCCATCTTTTTTTCTATGAGAGGCACATCTATACCCAATAATATACATAGTCTATGGTTAGACCACTGGACTCCGACCCTAGGTCCCAGGCTGATTAACGTTGCTTGTTGGTAGGAATTATTGTTTTGATCTGATATCTACTGCCAGCTTATCTAAACCTGACGTCATAACAACAATGTTTGTAGTACCTATCGTTAGTTTCCAAAATAAAAGTGAAAGAGCCAGTTCTTCAATACAATGTGCATTAGCACATGACCATGACTCCCTTCACCCGGGATCCTCAACTAGTGATGCACTGGCTATTTTATCTCTAGCTGCCGGAACACAACAATGCTACAAACATTGATGTTATGGCGACATATTTAGATAAGATGGTGGTAGCTAGCCAGGTGGACAAACAAGCCCTACCACCAACCAAACCAAGTACACAAACATGTACCTCCCGCTGGGAATCGATCCCGGGACCTCTGGGTCTAAACCGGTGGTCGCTTAGCCTCTATACCACAGAGGCGGTCTGAATTCAATAACATATAATATATTAAAAGTATGTCTTACTTGATGGTATAGCCTAAGGTAGCACACTTCACCCGGAATCCTCAATTGCCGAGGAACTGGCTATCTTATATCTAACTAACTCATACCTATACTAATATTATATAGAGGAAAGCTTTGTGTTTTTGTATGTATGTTTGTAACGAATAAACTCAAAAACTACTGGACCGATTTAAAAAATTATTTCACCATTAGAATGCTACATTAGCGCTGAGTAACATAGGCTATATTAAAAAAGAAATGTTCACCCGTGCGAAGCCGGGACGGGCCGCTAGTCTCTTATACAGTCATACATAACACAATAACGCTACTAACACCTCTTTTAGAGATAAGCTCAACCTTGTAGGTATGTTTTTTTTTTTAATGTGCAATTCAAAGTGTATTTTCTATGTACAGACGCAGTTGAAAAATTCCACGAGCGGGATTCGAGCCCGCACCCCATGACATGCCGGGTCAGGTGCACTACCAACTATGCTATTATGGCTCCATCAAACTCGCCGAAACTAATCAACACTATCTACTCTTACTCTGTAAGCCAAAGTAGCCCTATTCAATGTCGCCAACTACGTCATCAACATAACAAACAAATTGTAAATTGTTCGTAACAAAAAATGCGTAAAATTATATATCATCATTATCATCATCAGCTCATTTTGTGTTCCTTCTGCTGGGGCTCGAGCCATCCCTATGGATGGATATGGAGAATGGGCCATAAACCACCACGCTGGCCCAGTGCGGATAGGTAGTTGTTAACGACTGCTAATGCAGCCGGGACCAACGCAACGGCTTAACGTGCCTTCCGAAGGATGGAGGAGTTTGAGATAATACATTTTTGGTCACCCATCCCACCCATCCCAGGCCCTTGCGAAAGTTGCTTCACAGACCGAGCGCGTTAACCACTGCGCCATTTAGCTCCTTAAATTAAATATAACCATTTATTAACATTGTTGTTATGGCGACACCCATAAACAAGATGGTTGGAACTAGTCAGGCGGACTTCAAACAAGCACTAGGTACCACCAACCAAAAAGAGAACAATAATCGCCACTTTCGCTGCCAATTGAAATTAACCTTGAAGCGTTATACCTTCTACTGGAATGGAATCCAACCCAGAACTACTTCAGAAGCGATTGATATTTTTTTGTTAACAATGGTTTTTTTGCCGTACACAAAAAGATCAATCCGTGCCATTTCACTGGCGATTCACTGCTCATTTGCAAATTAATATAATACCTTAATTTATTGACATGAAATGAAATAAATGGTGCGCCCGTTGAATACCGTCTGAGAGGCGGTTCGTCCAAAGCCCTCGAAATTGAATTTCAGCGAAGTTATAGAGGGTTGGGATGGGTATTCTCGTCACGTGATATTCTGTGACTGAAATACTAGGTTATTCTGTTAGCAGAGCTTAAGTCGTTAATTTGTAGTAACGTTTGGGTTACTTTCAAACAGAGTGTGACACTTATAACAGCTGCTGGTCCATAAAGTTGACTTCACATGTAAACTTACACGTTTGCTAATTCTGAGGGTGGGAGGAGGAGGTAGGAGAGTAGGAGTACACGAGAGATGCAAAAATATATTTATTTACAAATTAGACATAATATTCTTTAAATTACTAATTATCATCAGTCTATTTTTAGTTAAGTTCAATGCTGTTGTTACAGGATCGATAGAACATGCTGGCAAGCCTATGCCAGATGCGTATGTAATTTTTTTTTAAATGTCGGTTTTAATACTTTTAATATTTCATATGTTATTGAAATCAAAAAAGCTTATTCAAATGATTGCTGACAGCTTATTGCACTGCTCTACTCTATTGAGTAAAGCCAATCACATGTTTCTACATCTAGGTACTTACTATTTATATTTGCGTATTTGTAAAAAGATAAATGATCAACCTAAATACTTGACATTTTGTTAGTTGATGGTTGTTTACGACACATCTCTCCTCTTCACCCATCACACGTCGAAATTTAATGGATACCTGTTCCAAATATCAAGTGACGATACGGTGTGTCCCAGCATGTAAAAGCGCGTGTACCCGTGAAAGCTCTAATATGCTTTTGGAAGGCGGGAATAATTTCTTAGAATGTTGCAATGTTTGAGTTATTAGCCGCGTTCATTGCGGGGAGGTGATAAAATCTTTTTGGTATATTATTTGTGAATATTAAGCTATACATACATATACATATAACTCGAATGCTCAATTCAAGGATGGTTGTTCAATTCTCGGAGTGAAACAGACTAAGTATTGTATTGTCACCAGCAAAAAAATAGATCTAATCACATCACTAGCTCAGTTTATGTCCCCACTGCTGGGTCACGCGCGTTTCGTATGGGTGGAAACACCACTTAGAAAACGGGCCATAAACCACCACGTGGGGTACATATTACATTCTTTTTTTTTGTAGTTGATGGCTTTGTGCGATTAGCACATTTAGCCAGTGTCAAAGTAATTTTTCTTTCAAGTAATACATAAATAAACAATATTTCCTTATATGATGATGATGAATGATATTAGAAATGGGAAGTGAGAAATGATATACCTACCCCCCAACCCCTCGAGTATCTTAATAAAGATGTGGGGCTTTACTAAGTCCTCACACGAGCTTCTTGAGAGAATTTGAAAAGTGACGTTACACTGTTTTGTTTCATTTGCCAACACTTATGCACACTCACGAACACTTAACGGTTAATAATCCACCATTATTTCACATTAATATTCGACATAACACAAATTTTAGAAAATAAAACAAAACCGCAGACATGACGCTTCACTTTCCCGCCAAGAAGTCCTATTATATTCTTTGACGTGGGCCAGTGCGGTGCGGTAGTTGTTATCTTGTTCACACACACACACCATACTAGCTCCTATAATGTACGCACAGCTGGGGTACGACCCTTTCCTATGAATGAAGCCAGCGAAGACCTTTACGGGCCCTAACCACACTGTTTTCGCTTCTAAATTCTTTAAATACTCCTTCTTATCTTGCTTCCCATTTTCAGTACTTTTACTCCTCTCATAGTAAAAATCTCCGGTCCTTAAATAATCTTCTCCTCTGTCCCTTCCAACCATCTGGTTTTGTTCCTTTCTTCCTTCCTTTCACATTCAATCCATTCTCCTATGGACCGCGCTGCCTCTCGAAATCAGGGCGAGTCGTGACGCTTTTAAAAAGAAAGTCCGCGAGCTCTTGTTTGATAGAATCATGGCAGAATCATCTCAATAACGTCCTATTAGAATTATGTATTTAATGTATGTTTATTTATTGTAGTGTACGTATTTACAATACACATAATATGTTTATGTAATAATATTTATAGCATATACATAGCACCTACCAATGTTATCTCAGCACTACCCTATGGTTGACTAATAGAGAATGCCTCAGGCATTAAGTCCGCCATGGAATATTTATGTTGCTAAGGTTTAAATAAATAAATAAAAAATAAATAGGGAGACTGGGCGATAAACCACGCGGATTGGTGGTGGTTAGCGACTACTAATAGAGCCGGGACCAACGGATTTACGTGCCTTCCGAAGCACGGAGGAGCTCGAGCTGAAAAATGTTTGATTACCCATCCGATGACCGGCCTTAACGAAAGTTGCTTTACTTTAGCAATCGCAGACCGAGCACGAGTACCACTGCCATCGATCTCCAATGGTGTTTGTTCCATTATTATATAAAAATGTTTGATCACCCATCCGATGACCAGCCTTAACGAAAGTTGCTTGACTTTAGCAATCGCAGACCTAGCACGAGTACCACTGCCATCGATATCCAATGGTGTTTGTTCAATTATTATAAGCAAATACTCACCCCTCTTACCATCTAAGTGCTTAAGTGCTCCCAAGTGCTTAAGTGCTTAACAACTTTTCAACGCAAACTTGTTAAATAATTAGGAATTGTAAGTTTAACCACGGACTCAATTAGATAAATTAGCCATTCAAAGTTGGCTTCTTCGCGAATTGACAAACGCAAATTTCCAGTCGAAGCGAGAAGTTTTTGCGTTCCACCGTTCAGGGAGTGGTTGTGGATCGTTTAGCTCGATTTTCATCCACTTTAGTTTTTGATCGTCTTAACACGTACTATAAATATTTGGAAGGAAAAGAGGAATTGGGATTTTATTTAAATAAAATAATAGTGAAATAATTAAAAAAGTTGTAACGCCTCGGTGGCCGAGTGGCAGAGCGAAGCCGATACCCGAAGGTTCCGGGTTCAATTCCCAGGTCGGGCAAAATGTATTTCGGATTTTTCGATGCATAGCCCGGGTTTGTGATCACCAACCCGCATTTGGCAAGCGTGGTGATTAAGCCATTACCCATCAATTGAAACGATGACTTGATTTCAATGATGGAGGCCTTTGCCCAGCAGTGGGACAATTATAGGCAGTATACTTGCTTACTAATTACTATTAATGTTCATTTTTAAATATTGTGCCTACATACATATTTAGGCAGTTGTGTATTTCGTATGATAGTGCTACAAGCACTAGTTTGTATACTTGTTCTATTATCTTTAACTGGCTTTCCATAGCTATGCAATAAGGTTTGTTCAATGTTAATCGTTAATGAAAAAAAATGTCCTAAAAGTTTGTGTTTATTCAAATCATACTGTTACATTACGTTTATTGTTACGTTCTCAAAAAAAGTCAATTACTTTGATGCTGACTTCACTTATGGTCTTTTATTACCCCTAGACTAGTAGCGTTCCTCAGATTACTGTAACAACTCCAATAGTCAATGACTTAACCACTTAGCCCGACAGGGTGACCCTATTAACACACTTTTAGAGTTTCATTTACAACAACACACAAACGCCTGGTCGAATTAAATGGGTTAACTTTATTTACGCTGACTACGCTTAAACAAATTTAAAAATGAGATAACTAACTACACACGTACTTAACTATGTTATGACTATGTTTTATACTACACTGAGTGTTAAGTGTAAGTTTTGTTTAATATCCGTATGCATTCGATTACGTTTACGAAAACGAAAATAAAAATTAGTATGGGATTGAAGTAGCGCCTTCTAGCGACATACGAGATGAGTGACAATTTTGCCATGCTTTTCGTTTTCGTTACCGTGTTCGAATGGCGAATGAAATTTATACTAGGTACTTTGGTGTGAATCTGTCATTGGTTTTCTGATGGATAACAGCATAGCTACCCTTGTTTTGTTTTTAGTTGATGGCTTCGTGCGATTAGCACATTTAGCCAGTGTCAAAGTAATTTTTCTTACAAATAATACATACCTAAATAAACAATATTTCCTTCTTGTATAGATGATGATAAATGATAATAGAAATGAGAAGTGAGAAATGATATACCCTCCAACCAACACAACACTCGTGAGTGTGCATGAGTGCCAACACCCATGCACACTCACGAAAACTTAACGGTTAATAAATCCACCATTATTTCACATTAATATTCGACATAACACAAATTTTAGAAAATAATACAATACCGCAGACATGACTCTACACTTTCCCGCCAAGAAGTCACTCTTGTTTTTTTACTGTTGATTCACCTTTTTTTTTTTTTTTTTATTAGATAATGTTATGGTGCTGGAGGTGGGTCCGGTTTACTACTGCGACCTTGTTGGATCGGAGGCGAACTTCAGGCGGTTCAAGCACTTCGCGCGTGAGTGGCACAGGATTCGGAGTGGACTAGAGAGAGAGAGAGGCGAAGAAAGAAGACCGTGAAGGGAAGAGAAAGACGCTGTGAGAAGTAGCCAGTAGCGGAACCATTGTTAGGTGTGCACGGAACGGTTAGGTGGACACCGAAGGCGTTCCGTGTTACGTCCGCCCCTGAAAGGGGAGAGGGACCATAGGGTTCAAGGACATAGATTAACATAATTTGTAGGGAGTGAAGAAGTGCGCGCAGTGGAGTCCGTTCCGCGCTCATCTTCTTCGCTTCGGCCTGTATAACCTGATGGTTGAGTCAGGCCATGGGTGGTTGGGTGAGTTTGTTGATTCATCTAAGAAAATAAAATAACTCCTCAGATTACTGCACCGTCTACAATAGTCAATGGCTTTTACTTTATTGTTTCTGACTATGCTCAAAAAATTTACAAAAAGGAGGAAACGAAATGTGTAGGTACTAAAAATCAGTCCTAAGATTAATGTAACGTCTCCAATAGTCAATGACTTTCTCAGGACGCGCTTTCTCCGTACTATGAGCACATGAGTAAATATATCACATATTTACTCATGTGCTACGAGCGGCCGACATGCATAGCATTTTGTGCAGTTGTATTACATTTATTTGATGTTTAATAATTTTTTATCGTTCATAAAAAGTATATAATTTGAAATCTTATAAGCTAACGTTAATTCTGGTGTACATTTAAACTTAATAATATTAATGGAGTAAGGAGATATTTACAGCTAATTCTGAACGTTTTATGGCTTTGAATGGGATTTTTTTGTAGAAATTCCATTTATATTTCGAAATTCCAAGGCCGCTACGAACTTAACCACTATTTATGAGATATTATTATATATTTTTCATTTCGTCTGCTAGTACAATAGTTCAATCCATGAGCTTGAAAATTGCCGTCAGCGTATTTAATTGAAAACTAGCTTCGGAATTTTGGCTTTATTATAAATAGATAAGGGAAAATTGCAGAAAGCGAGGCCACTACGAATTAAACTAATAACTATTCACCACCATACAATAAGTCAAAATTGTCTAATGGTTTCAGTTTCTCTGAACAAGAATGCCGCAATTGGGCATTTTATGCAAAAATCACGGTCAAAATGTAATAGGGCCCTATTAATGCTGACTACGGCCAATTCGGTGGCCGAGTGGCAAAGCACTCGGTCCGATTCCCGAAGGTCCCGGGTTCAATTCTCAGGCCAGGCAAAGTGTGTTTCGGATTACCGATCTTTAGGTGACAGTCGCAATCGCAGCAATTTCCAATTTATCACTACCAAAACACATATTTCGTATTACGGAACGTAGAACGCTACGATAGCGCCACAAGCGGGCGATTGACGAACTATAAAAGTGCATGATGGCGCTCTAAAATAAACCGACCGACTGCAGCAACAGCATTTAGCAGCAGTCGCGTTGCTATTGTATAATTAGCATAGATCGGATTAGGTAGAGTTTTTTTGACATACCTTTGCAATGTTATCATATCATGGATAATCTTAAGCAAACTTAGTTTTTTTCTAAAATTTGGATAAAACAAAGTATAAGATTTTTGAAAATAATCTCCAGTAACGATCATGGATAACCCGATACACCTTGATAGTCTGACGTGCAAAAGAGTTAAAAGTGTATTTTCTCTTATTATTTTATCTGGTTATCCATACTATTGATAACGTTAATTATGACGCAATTCACAGAAAAAACTCTACATATTCCGATCTATGATAATAAGCGACTGGTTGCTTTTTTGAGTATTCCGGCGACTGGACCCACTCGCCCCGGATCGAATTATTTTAACACTTTTGTTCTGGCAACTGGGCCCACTATCAATATACTAAGATCTATTGTTTAGATCGAATTCTAGTACAGTTGGAAGAAAACGCATTCGAAATAAAAATAGTTTTTTTTAAGAAAATAATTTATTTGTTATATATTTAACTAGTACCTATTGTATTAAAGCCTGTGATTTTTAAAAAGTTTACTTTTACCATTTTAAAAATTCAAAATTCAAAACCATTTATTCAGTTTAGGCTACAAATAGCTCTTATGAATGTCATTATGCCATCGGTTCGTAAGTCTACTCCGTAATATATAAGTAAAATATAAGTACCTACCCTTTTTATCTGAGATACTTCCTCTATGGCGCAGGCCACATATAAATGGCGCCGGGCGTGGACATGGCACGGGCGGCTTCCTCTTCCATTCAAATTTCATACTAAGTGCATGGAAATAAAGCGAGTCGCGGACGCCGAATCATACCACGTCAGAGCCACGACATACCGTGTGTCCTAAATTGCGCTTTATTTCCATGCTTAGTATGAAATTTGAATGGAAGACGAAGCCGCCCGTGGTATGTCCGCGCCCGACGCCATTTATGTGTGGCCCGCGCCTATTATTTTTGTCAGGTAGCCAGGTAAAATACTCATTTATACCCCCAGTATATTTATATTTTATCTTTTAGATGGAAGATCCATCATTAGAAAGATTATAGTTGTGATGTGGTTTGTCCAAGTTTGTGAATATTAATGTTTATATAATTTTTAACGCAAATTTTGTCGCGAACAAATTACAAAAACACAAATGTTGAAAAAATTTCCACGAGCAGGGTTTGAACCTGCACCCTTCTGACATACCGGGTCAGGTGCTCTTCCAATTGAGCTATCGTGGTTCTAACCAGCCCGCCGAAATTATTCAACACTATTTACTTTTTACTTTGAAAGCCAAAGGCGCCCATTCAATGTTAACAACTACCGTCATTAACATCCGATCATAATATTTTTACAAATACTAAAGATCAGTTAAGAAGTAGGCAAGCTATTTATAAATGTTTATATAATTTTTAACGCAAATTTTGTCGCGAACAAATTACAAAAACACAAATGTTGAAAAAATTTTTTCAACATTTGTGTTTTTGTACACAATTGAATTGAACATTGAATGGGCGCCTTTGGCTTTCAAAGTAAAAAGAAAATAGTGTTGAATAATTTCGGCGGGCTGGTTAGAACCACGATAGCTCAATTGGAAGAGCACCTGACCCGGTATGTCAGAAGGGTGCAGGTTCAAACCCTGCTCGTGGAAAAAATTTTTTCAACATTTGTGTTTTTGTAATTTGTTCGCGACTTGTTTACTAAAAAAAATTAAAAAAAAATAAAAATAATTAAAAATTTATTTTTATGGTATACCTTTAGACGTTAAGTCTAGGAAAAAGATATGATGGGACTGGCATTCTCACTGTGAGATAAAAGTCCCAAAAAAAAAAAAAAGCTTGCGCTACAATTAATAACTTATCAATTGTAGCGATGACTTGATTTTTAATGATGGAGACCTTTGCCCTGCCAGTGGGACAGTATAGGCTATAATTACTTTTTTACTTTTTACTACGGTCAATTCACAAAGACAAGAAACTCAACCTACATGCTTAACATTAAACCGAACGTGCCATAAAATTTAAAACAGGAACCTTGTGGGAGTGTGTTCATTAAAATTGTACCGTGGCGTGGCGGTCGTGTAGCCAGCCGCGGAACTTAGAATTAAGTTGGGAAAACTAGTACGCAACTCTGGTCAGGTTAACTAAGAATTATGTTAACTAGTGGTAAGGTGGACCGCATGTTGAGAATAGCAGTTTGGGCTGAAGGATCGCACTAATAGTTGGAGGAAAGCATGTATAGAAAACATTTTGGGAGCTAGGGATTACGAAAATGGCACTGATTTAAAGAGGCAGTTGTAAATAGCGGTTTTGGTAAGTTAAAAATTATAAATGGCACGTTTAATAACTAGTTCAGCAGTTAAAACTAAGCAGTAAAGTAAACAAAAATGAGCAATAAAAAATAATGAAATGGATCAGTGAATATATAATTGAGCAGGAAAATAATTAAATGGGCGGTAAAAATTATTGAACGAGCGGTTACGTGTGGGCAGTAATAAATCGGAATTTGTCGGTCAAAAACGTTGTTTCTGGCGCTACGCCGGCCGCTGCCGCGGCACGCTCGCTCCGCTCGCTCGGCTCGCGCGTTTTTGGTCACCATACTAACCTAACCTAATCAACTCGTTAGCCTTTTTTCGTGGCGTCACGGGCGTTCAGGTATCACCGCTCGTTATGATCTGCCGAACTATTTATCGAACCGCTCATTCCATCATTTTTACTGCTCATTCATTTATTGGACTGCTCAATTATTTTTAGAATTGACACTGTATGATAAAATAACCGACTAATTGATTTTTTATTACTGTCCAAGTTTTACTGTCGCAATAATTAATCAACCGCCATTAAATTAAATAACTGCTCAATATGTTTTACAACTGATCATAATAACATCTCGAATATTTAAATAAAAGCTCAAAAAATTAGTTCCCTACGAAAATTCACTTCACTGGTTACCTAGTTGAGTGAAAATTCACAAAACACCTCGTTAAATGCATTTCAGAGCAGGCAGGATAAATTATCCGAATCACATGACGCACACGCATCAGCGCATTGAGCTGTAAGTTTAGCGTGTTCTCCCCCCAATAATAAATAATTATTAGTACTTACTCATTCTGTGCTGGTAGTAAGCTAGGCAGCATGTTGAGAATACTACTTAAGACTGAGAAATTGCAGGAATGTTCTTAACTAGTAGGAAGGTGTACAGTTTATCCCCCGATCCGATCCGAACCCCTCGGAGAATCTAGTAGGGCACGGGGACACGCACTAGTGCGTGATGCCGTTCCCTCTAGAAGACCTCCGAAGGTGATTCGTTTCACACGGCTTGAGGAACCCTTTAAGTTTCTCACCGCCCCCAAAAAAGCCCCGTGAAGCTGAAAATGCCGTCTGAGGCAATCCGCAAACTCTCTCCAATAAAAACCAGACAATTGCGAGTCGGACTCGTCCACCGAGGGTTCCGTACAAATTTATGGGTTTCGAAGACTATACTTACATTTTTATATCAGAAGGTCACTTAATAAAAAAGCAGGTAACATCATAAAAACAATTAAAAATCTGTTTAAGATATGTTTAAGATAGTCATTTCATAGGATACCCCACATGACATGATTAACTTACTTCCAAATTTGGATCCTCGTTCCTTGCTTAGAAACATTTAATAAAATATGTATAGTTTTCAGATTTTTCCCTGTACTTGTAAGATAAGACGATATTACTTGTCAAACTTCATAGTTCTAGGTCAACGGCAAGCACCCTATGAATTTTGATTCCATTGAGTGTCGAAATATCTGTTTTTTACGACATAAGCGGCTGTATTTTTTTTTGTTAACTTAGAAGTTTGATTTCTTTACAGCTTTAAGGGACCGCAGACCTGAGTATATGATTTTAATTTCAACTCGATACCTTCTCGCGTTTCCGAGATAAAGGGTTATGACAGACAGACAGACGGGCAACAAAGTCACAATGTGACAAAGTGATCCTATAAGGGTTCCGTTTTTTCCTTTTGAGGTACGGAACCCTAAAACAAGAACGGTATAGGCATGATGAGAGTAAAATTATGGGAATTTAGTTTAGGAAACTAACAGTAATGTGGATGGTATGTTAAAAATAAAGACTGGGGAATTGCAGAAGTTTCTTAATTTAAAGTTAGGTAGACGGAATGTTAAGAGTAGCACTTCAGACTGAAGAATTGCCAGAATTTTCTTCACTGGTAGTACCGGCAACGGCATGTTCAAAATAGCAATTAAGACAACATTTTTCATGTTTGTAGCATTGTTGTGTTCCGGCAGGCGGCAGCTACAGATAACGAATTATTCCCCACAGAGATACACTTTCCCCGTAGAGACACTTTTAATAAAACTGCGCTTTTATTCCTGTAAGATACATATTCGGCTTGGACACTTAAATAGAAATGTGTTTTAGATGAAAAGGAAAAAGATATAAATCATAATTAACCAAAATTAAAGCTTTTATTCCCCAGAGATACACTTTCGGCTTGAACACCTAAATGGAAATGTTTTTAGATGAAAAAAAAAAACTAAATAATAATATTTTTAGTGCACTAGATTTAATATTTCCAACATAAAGTACTTACCAGGCTACCATAACTATTCAGGAAAAGAATAATATAGTCTTGTAAATACATATACATATAGCAAAGATTATAATAATATTCTTTTATAATTATTAATAAGTAATCTCCTGCATAGTTATGGTAGCCTGGTACTTTATGTTGGAAATATTAAATCTAGTGCAACATGACTATGTAAAATAATCTTTGTCCCTGTGGTTTATACATTCAAATTATTTATCTTCAGCAATTATTTTATACAAAATAGTACCTTAAAAGTGTATCTAAGAGGACAAATTGGTAGGGTTTAAAAAAAGTGTATCTTACAGGAATAAAAGCGCAGTTTTATTAAAAGTGTCTCTACGGGGAAAGTGTATCTCTGGGGAATAATTCGAGATAACGAAGCCACTAAGTTATCTAAATATGTCACCATTGCAACGTTTTTGTAGTATTGTCAGCGCCTCAGTAGTTAAGAATTTCAGGTGAAGTGTGCTTCCACCATTGGCCTTACCAGCACATAACATCAGATGAATGGAGGCTCTGTACTTCATCATCATCATCATCATCATCTCAGCCAAAAGACGTCCACTGCTGGACAAAGGCCTCCCCCAAGGATCTCCACAACGACCGGTTTTGTGCTGCTCGCATCCAGCGGCTTCCCGCTTCCGGCTCTGTACTTACCTGTAAGATATTTAAAAAAAAACCTAAAATTCGAATTGCTATAATTTTGGAGCAAACATTTGTAACTGAAGACCGCTTCATCCAAATGTTCGACTGACTTGTCAAAAGAGGCCCAGTTAAAATCTCCAACAGCCAGATAGTTAAGCTCGTTGAAGTTAGAATTAAGTTGGTAAAACTCGAAGCATGTTAGTTAGGTTAACTTAGAATTGTAGCTAACTTTGTTAGCTGATTTGGAGTTACTATGGGCTGCGCATCGCCTTAAACTACTTTGGCTGTAACGAACTGCATTTGCGAAATAAGGATTTTTACATATCAAAAGAGTGTTTTAACAATCTGTTAGACCAGTTCATTTTATGTCCCCACAGCTAGGGCACGAGCCTTCCCTATGCATGGAGATACCACAGGAAAAACGCGTCATTTACCCCTACGCGGGCCCAGTGCCAATTATATGTATATAGTTTTTAACGATTGCTAACTGCAGTCAGGATCAGCGTGCTTTCACAAACAAATTTTGGTCACCCTACCGATGGCTGGCCTTTGAAAAAGTAGCTGGTCTTCAGCAATCGCAGACCGGGCGCGTTAACCACTGCGCCATCGCACTTCTTAACTTTTTATATTGGTTTCAAAATTAAAACCTTGAAATTTATTATTATCATTAACTTTTACTTTTTATTTTGAAGTGCTAATTTCTGCAGTGAAGCTAAATTAAATATTTATAAAATACAGTGAAAAAATTAAATGCCTACCCGACCCAGCCAGGAATCGAACCTGGGTCTTCCGCAATCCGGGTGGCTGCACTGACCATTATGCTAGCGGGAAGGCTGAAGTAAGCACTGAATTTTTACACTGCTTTTAAATTTTTGAGTGCTTTTAGCGGCATAGTGGCATCTATCCAAGGTTATTGCTATGCAGATTCATCTTTACTGATGAAATACCACTAATTTGATAACACAACGCTATAGTAATTAAAAAGCAGTGTAAAAATTCAGTGCTTACGTTAACCTTCCCGGCAGCATAATGATCAGTGCAGCCGCCCGGATTGCGGAAGACCCAGGTTCGATTCCTGGCTGGGTCGGGCAGGCATTTAATTTTTTCACTGTATTTTACATATAATCATTATTAACATTATCACCAGCTCATTTTATGTCTCCACTGCTGGGCACGAGCCTTCTCTATAGATGGGTACACGACGGGGAGATCGCGCCATAGACCACCACGCGGTCCTATTGCCGATATGTGGTTGTTAAGATTGCTTACTGGAGCCAAGATCAACGTGCCTTCCGAAGCACGGAGGAGTTTTAGATGATAAATTTTGGTCGCCCATCCGATGATCGGCCTTTGCGAGAGTAGCTTGATTTCTGCAATCGAAGATCGAAGGCGTTATCCACTGTTTATATGGCATACTAAGTTGTATAAAGGTTAAATTTGTTCTTTAAAAGCCATATCTTATAGTTTGTTATTGCGAATTAACTCCGTATATTTTTCACTGCAACAAGCGAAACAAAATTTCGTTTTAACACTAAATAATCAGAGAGTTGAGTATAATATAAAGCTATTGTCTGCTTTACTCCCCTCTTAAACAACGCGTAGGAAAGCTTCGTATTTAAAAATTAAATATCTTCATATAAAACATGTGAGCTTCCCACGCTGCACGAGAGCGAAGGGGTGGGAAATAACTTCACATATCGATAGAAAACATTTGTAATCATCAGCCAACTAATCTCCCACTTTTGGTTTGTTTGTACTTTGATACTAAGGAACATCCAGCTATATACCACTTTTGCCCAATGTAGCTTGGTGGGTTTTAACGACTGCCATCTTACAAACAGCCGGGAACAGCGCTTAACTTGAATTCCCTTTATCGTCATCATCATCATTTCAGTCAAAAGACGCTTACGTAAACACTACTCTCCCTAATGTAACATTTTCAATGAACCTACTCGCGTTTAAGTTTAACATAGTAATTATTATGATTTTATTGCGTCATCATTTGCGTGGAAAGGAACGCAAAATTTACTACAAAACTATAAAGTATAAGGTCATGTGACTTCCAGACCATAAAAAATGAAACCAACATCGATATCGATAATTGTATTTTATTAACACCTTCACTAGTGCTGAGTAGTCCATTGCAGTTAATTACATTAGCTCCCCCTGTATTCATTTGGACGTAGGTGACTTTACAGCTTAAATATTTTGACTCCAGTTTTACATTAGCAGGAGGTCACTGATCTAAACCCATTTGGCTGCTCTCATACCTATTTCTGGCGCTATGCAGTAGTGATCTGCACTGTTGCGTTTCTTTTGATGAGTTTTTGACATAAGCCCTTTATTTGGAGGGGAATTGGAAAACAAAACAAAGCAAGCCTACTGAGTTTCTAGTCACTTCTTCGCAAAGGTTCTCAATTTAAATAGTTTAGTTTAAACGAAAATGTTGTTTAGTCATAATTTTTTTATGGAAATAGCTACAGCGACAAGAGCTATATCAGTGTGATAACTATGTCATTGGTTAAAAAAACCGAACCTTACCTATTCCATGGGTCAGACAAATATAAGACCAACTTTTATTGCCAATAACTGATGGTGATGAAGTCTCTGCTATATGACTCCTATCTTAAGCTCAATTTGTCGTAATATATCGAAATCATCAATATCGCAGGCTCAAAACTTCTGGGAATAAATGCCTAAAATTTCTTGACAGAACTTTTTTGGTTAACAAAAGCGTTTGTGAAAAAGAAAACGAAATAAACTACGTATAAGTTCCCTCTACTAATTTTCCAGTTGTAAACAGTTCCTTTAGCTTCTTTATTAGGCCGAAGTCTGGACATTCGGCTCTGGTGTAGCATTCGCCAGTGACCACTTTATCCCTAAATGTGGAATTCGCACAGTAGCATTCCGGTTTGGCGCAATCGATGAGTCGTAGTACTGGCTTCGCGAAGCTTGAACAGTCGAGCTCTGATAGTCTTGGGCATGCTGTCATCAGTTGCTCGTTATCTCTGCACGTCACTGTTGAAAGAGCATCTTCATTATTATCATTGTTGATGTGTAACATCTTTCCTCTCGCTTTCTTGCAATCTGTGGGAGTGATTTCGTGAAATGGGACGGCAGTGTGAAACAGAAAGTCGAGGCAGCGCGCGCGATATTATGAACATGACATTTATATAAATAAATTTTCCTACACTTACACCAATTATCTAGCCCGAGAGAAGCTTTTTAATGAAACTCGTTATATGGTTACTAGACAACGGATAAACATACTTAAAATACTTAAATACATACTTATTATACGTAGAAAACACCTGGGTGTTTTCTAGACCCGAGACAATTTAGAAAAACAATAATTTCTAAATTGACCCGACCGGGGATCGAACACCATGAAAACCGGTGTACAAACTACTCGACCAAGGAGGTCGTCATATTATTATTTTAAGTGACATATTGTGTCATTTAATTATCAAAAGTCATTTTGATTTGTCAAATGTCTTCTTTATGGGAATTGAGAGGAATGAGTATTTACTGCATTATCTTAAATACGTCATTGTTAATTCTATTTTCTATTGTAATATTGATTTCAACCCTTTCGTGTGTAATAGACTTTCTCATTAGGTATTTATTTTATAGTTATAAAAGTGTGTAATCCTTGACCCATTTTTTTCAGAATTTAATGTTAAAATTGCTTATTACTAAGGTGAGATGTCAAATGTTACACATCATATGCGACTACTGAAAGGCTCGCTCGTTTTTTTTAATTATCAGGATCATCATCGTCATAATGAAAAAGGCCAGGTCAAGAGTACCCTAAACCGAAGAGCATGTATGAAGAAAATAATGAAAGTAGACGAAGCGAAACAAGTATGTATGGATCGTAGCAAGTGGAAAAAAGTGGTCTCTGCCTACCCCTACGGGAAAGAGGCGTGATTATATGTATGTATGTATGTATCATCGTCATCATCATCAACATCATCATCGTCATCATCATCATCATCATCATCATCATCATCATTGTAGAGTAGAGAAGATAGAATATATTTGCACAACTAGCATGACATTTTTCAGTCCGTCGAGTGAAAGCGACTAGATTGGGCAAGCGTTTGCATATACACGAAGACTTTTTATCGGTGATCAGGACCTACTGATTCTTACTAAGTAAAATGATGGCCATTGCAATAATAATAGTAGTTACGTGTTTTCTTTTTATAAATTTAGTTGGCAGATTCCAACCATCTTCTCTATTAAAATTAGGATGTTTCATTTCAATGTGTAGTGTCCGCGTAAACTTTAGAATACAACATATGAAATTTAATTATATATATCAATACATAGTATAAAACAAAGTCGCTTCCCGCTGTCCCTATGTATTTTTTTTTATGTTAAAAGGAGGCAAACGAGCAGGCGGGTCACCTGATGGAAAGCAATCACCGCCGCCCATGGACACCCGCAAAACCAAAGTAATCGCGGATGCGTTGCCGACCTTGAGGAAGGAGTTAGATCTTGAGGAGGGAGTAGCGTGGCTCTACCACTCACACAGTGTCACTTATTTAGCACCCCCCAGGGGTCACGTGTATGTATGTATGTATGCTTAGATCTTTAAAACTACGCAACGGATTTTGATGCGGTTATTTTAATAGATAGAGTCATTCAAGTGGAAGGTTTATTATATGTATAAATACATGCATAATATAGTAGAGAAACACTGATAATTTTGGAGGTTTCACTTCTTTCACATTTTTTTGCGCTTACATTGCAAACGCTGGCTGAACCCTACGAGATAGATCAAAATAATGTACTACAGTATTGTACACCTTAAAAAGGTCTACAAAAAAGTCCGCGTTGGTATATGTCTATCTCTTACGGATAACCCACAATAATCATTTATTATCCTTTACTTTTTACGAGAAATAATGGCTTATTTATGAAGCGATTTTAAGCAATACTTACAGCATTAATCCTTATCCAATTAGGTACCTTATATACATTTTGCATTGAATATAGATCAATATGGCCTTTTACAGCATGTAATTTAAATTAATATTTTCGAAGATATTACAGATTTAAAATGCGGGGACATAGCGGTTGCGTGTATTAGCATTGCACCCGTGCGAAGCCGGGGCGGGTCGCTAGTAATTATATAAATATAAATATAAGTCTATTGAGGAAATTTGACAGATTGTGGTGGTCCTGGTGCCAAATGCAAGTTTCATTCGCCATTCGATCACGTTAACGAAAACGTCACTTGCATGATAAAATTTTTACTTTTCTCGTATGTCGCCAGGAGGCGCTGCGCTGCTGCAATGCCATACTAATTATCGTTTTAAACCGAATGAATACGGATAATAAACATCACTCACACTAGGCCCTCTGAAGTGCATGCGTGTGGTCTAAGTACTTTTTTTAAATTTATTTATCAACAAAAATATAATTACAAATATCTGTTAGTAGTATCTTAAAGCCTATGTTAGGTTTGTCTAGATACTAAGTTCTCAATATAATAATAAGTAATTGAATTAGAAAAAGTAAAATAATAATATGACGGTAAAAGACAAAAATGCAATACATTTGTGAGTTAACGCGCTCAGCGATAACCATTCCATCGAATCGGTGCAGAACTGACAGCGTTGCACAGCGTCACTGCGTGCGCGCGTGTACACAGAAACAACTTACGTGTACTTACGTTGTTTCTCTGTGTCGGCCTCCATAAGGTTTTTGTCTTGAGGGATAATTCTGTCCACCAATATCTTCGGTTTCGCCTGGTCCAACAGCGCTTGGAATAATATAATAAAAGTTTTTTTTTTTTTCTTATATTAACGGGTAAGCACGGTGCCTTGATCTCACCTGATGTTAAGTGATGATAAGGCCAATGATGGAAACGCACTTCACCCGGGATCCTCAACTAAGGAGGGACTGGCTATCTTATCTCTAACTGCCGGAACACATCAATGCTACAAACATTGATGTTGTGGCGATTTGGCAAGAGAAAAAAAGTAAACAATGTTTATATATTTGTCAATATTTCAAAAGTAGTAAATAAATAGACGTAAAAAAAAATTAAAAAAAAATCTGCATTGTCTACTTTTTCGAAAAAAAACATGTCGGACATTGTTAAATACCTAGTAACTGACTAACAGATTTATCTGTCCGTTCTGACGGACAATACCAAATTAGGGTAGATAATAAAACCATTTAATATCTTTAATTTATTAGGAAACTAAAACAGTTATTTCGTGTGAAAATTTAAAGAACAATTTCTGGCATTTTTTCCAGTCACAAAACATAGCCGTGTCTCACATTTTATACAAAACACCACTGTTTTTTTTTGGCAATACCTGCAACGCCCTTCTGAAATAGTCCCTGGGAAGTGACCAATATTATCATGTGTCACTGGGCTTGGAGGCCGTGCCACATGGGGATGAGAAACCATTGGAGCCGTTTTCTTGGTTTAGCACATCGCACAGTGTCGCGAGTCTTTATCATAAATGCATTTTTCGAAAATATTTGCAGCTGACTTTATCATATGGCAACATAATTTTGAATAAATTGTCCAACCAATAAAGGTAGTTTAAATTTTTTCGCATTAATATTATGGCTTGTGTAGGTAAGTAAACTTATAACTTTGATGTTACATTAAAATCATTTGTGCGAACGGGTTACTTGCTTGCTACAATTACGTTATAAGTTTATCTTTTATCACTTTGAAGTTATTTTATTAGTATAAAGGGACTAGTATTCTTTATAAATTGTTATTTTAAATCATCCAATATGTCTGAAATTGGTGAGTATTGATAATTTTATATGACTATGAATATTGAAGCAGATATAAAGTTCAATTAGAGTTTTAAAAAAAACACATCAAAATACATCTTCAGTTTTTTTATATTTTGTAGTTTAATGTGTATACTTTAAGCTAAGAAACTCTCAATTTGCGCTTACTTGCGATTTATGAGATATTAATTTTTAGGTTCAACAACTCACAACACAACATATTAAAAATGTTGAGTGTTTCGAAATATGGCTTCATGTTTCTTATAGATTACCTCTGAAGTGTTGGCAAGTTCGAGGTGAGGCACAAAAGAAAATATTTAAACGAAAACAAACAAAGTTCAAAAGGAGTTCAAAGAAAAGATGGGTCTTATAGTCGATAAACCTGAGCCCGGGTATGGTTCAACAAATTACGGCTACACAGCTAGAACATTTTTAAAAAAACTGTACGCTTTCTAGGGATTAACCGGAATTAAACAGAGTCTAATTGAAAATTTTTATCTTATCAACAGAATAATATCAAGTGGATTTAAAATAAATACCTACAGATAAATTTCAAGAAATACTAAAGGAAACAAATGATCTATATTTAAGCTTATACTCGTGGTACCATACAGTATACCAACATCCATTCATAAAATATTAGTTCATCCACCTGAATTGATAGTCATTTATATTACCAATTGGACAACTGTCTGAAGATGCTTTAGAAGGAAGACACAAAGATGCAAGAAATTTTAGAGAAAAACATACACGAAAGACCTCTAGACCACACACTAATCACGACCTAATTACAGTTGTGTTATTTAACTTCAGATCCGTTAATCTCAACAATCAGATCGGGAACCAAAAATAAAAAAGCTATTTCAGACCCTATTCTAAGGCAATTTTTAGACATAGAATAATGTATTGTGAATAAAACATGCATATGTATATGTATGTACCTGTTTTGTATTAATTTATTATAAAAAAAAAATATTTCTTAAAATTTAGAATTATGATAAGTTGTAGTATGGACTCGCGACACTGTGCATCGGTTCAAAGATAAAAGACTTTCGTATACAGCATATCTGAATGCTTTTAAAGGCATTTTCTTCTTATTGCTTTCGTTTCTTTTTCTATATACAAGCCAAGCATTGTTGACGCATATGTCCAACAACTGCGCGAAAATACCCATATACCACCTTCTTGTTTTTAGTGGCGTTTTATACAAAGCATATGTTTACTGTACTGGCGCACAATTTGTGGACACTGTACATCTATTTTCTTCTTTACCGCAGGTTCACTAGCGACAATAAAGCTTATAAAAGTTACGACCTTATTATCGTTCCAGCGAACAACTTATTGCAACTAACTTCAGCAAAATGTCCTCTTTCTTTCTTTTTGAATGCTTTTTCTTGTAGTAAAACTTTTTCTGCTCCTCTGATACGATTGTTTCTTATAGTGCCCAGGCCGAATATTCCATACTCTTCCCGTAAAATGTAAAATAATTCTGGAGAAGAAAAGAAATTATCACAATATATGATTGCTGGCTTGCGGTTGCGGTCGATGCTTAGACATAATGCAATCACTACTTGAGCGCCAAAACCAAGGGACTCTTCTTTTTCAGAAAACGTATGGTGCCGGAACCTATCTTCACCTGCGTACAAAATATAATCATAGATGATGCCTGAGACACCAGCCCGTACGTAATTTTTAAAACCCCATTTATTTGTTTTGTCCTTCATGTACTGCTTTCGTTTTCCAGCCTTCATTCCTTTATAGGCTATCATCATTTCATCTATACTATATTGTGATTCCGTTCCTTGCTGTCACAACAATTTTGTCTTATTTTTTCCATGACAGGTCTACCTTTATGGTATCGGTCTCCTTCATCTAGATTATTGTTAGCAAAGTGCAACCAACGTCTTATTTGTTGATAACGTTTCAACGGCATGATCTCGGCTACTTTTTCGTAACGAAATTTGACCGACCAATAATCGAGATACGATGGCATGGACAATACCCATCAGCACATGGATTGCTAAAAAGTCTTTTAGCTCATCCACAGTTATATGTATTAAGCTCCCCAATTCTTGAACCGAGTAAAAATTTGTTTGTTCAACAATATCTGTTAAAATATCCTGCGAAAAGTACATATAGAAATATTCTAAAGGTGAGTCTGTTTCCGGCAAATCAACAAAATCATTTGTATCAGGCTCAATCATCACTGTGTGGCGAGTTTCTTTGATCTTGTGACTCTTTTCAAAGTACTAGTCAGACCAGCTGGTGTTGAAGATGTTGGGGGAAGAGAAGGGATCGCAGATAATAACGGTATGTTTTCATAAAAAGAATCTTGAATATCTTGTAGAAGCAGGGTAAGAGGCATAGATGATTCTATGGCTCTTACCCTGCTTCTTCTTTGCCTGATGGCAAAGCCATAGTTTCATTTTCGGGTTGTTGTTCCATTTCATTATCAGAAATATTAAGGTCAGCAAGCGAGGAAGGTATAGATGGCGCCGGAGAAGAATAGGAACTGTTTGGAGCAGCACTATCTTCGCGCGTTTCAAGCTCAGAATCTGAAGTTTCACTTGCATCTGAAGGGGCATATTCATTCGGGACTAGAGCATTAGCTCTATTATTATCCTTGATGCACGGGCATGCTGTTAACAATAAAAAACAAAAATAATAATAATAAAAACCCTAAGACCGCAAACCATACGAATTTGGCAATGTTCGTCACAGCGGACAAAGCCATTTGTAACTACATCTGTAAGCCTTTGGCGATGACCGCTGTGCCGGGCAAAGTGGTTATCCAGCGATAAAAATAACAAAACACGTGTAAAATGTTAGGAATGTCTAGAAATCACCATCACACTTATATATTCCAAGAAACTATAGCAAAATAATTAAATAATGATTTATTTACCTTAACAAAAACAGATGAACGCTGACTCGACGACATTTTCTTTTCGAGTGACAGATATAATGTTGCCAGTGTAAGATTTTAATTTGTACCAAATAACTCAGTTATAGGCCTATAAATACCAGTAAAGAAAAATAAAAAAAAACCTTAAAGTGTCTTCCAGGATTATTTAAAAACTTTGTTCGTCCCAGCGGCCAAAAGCAAATTAAGGGTAAGCCTATGTTAGGTTTGTCTAGATACTAAGTTCTCAATATAATAATAAGTAATTGAATTAGAAAAAGTAAAATAATTATATGACGGTAAAAGACAAAAATGCAATACATTAGTGAGCTAACGCGCTCAGCGATAACCATTCCATCGAATCGGTGCAGAACTGACAGCGTTGCACAGCGTCACTGCGTGCGCGCGTGTACACAGAAACAACCTACGTGTACTTACGTAGTTTTTCGGTGTCAGCCTTCACAAGGTCCTTGTCTTGAGGGATAATTCTGTCCACCAATATCTTCGGTTTCGCCTGGTCCAACAGCGCTTGGAACAATATAATAGAAGTTTAATTTTTTTTCTTATATTAACGGGTAAGCACGGTGCCTTGATCTCACCTGATGTTAAGTGATGATAAGGCCAATAATTGAAACGCATTTCACCCGGGATTCTTAACTAGTGGGGCACTGGCTATCTTATCTTTAACTGCCGGAACTCAACAATGCTACAAACATTGATGTTATGGCGACATATTTAGATAAGGTGGTGTGGTAACTAGCCAGGCGGACAAACAAGCCCTACCACCAACCAAACCGAGTACACAAACTTGTACCCCCGCTTGGAATCGAACCCGGGGCCTCTGGGTCTAAACCGATGGTCTTAGCCACTACCACAGAAGCGGTTAATATAATACAATTAAATATTATTATGGCACCTTTCTTACTAGGTGCGAGCTAGTCGTGTTTAGACGACCGAAATCAATCTAGACGTTTGGATCTTTAATGCGGTCGTACGAATAAACGTTATAGAAAAATTATGTCACCGGTCAAATGTCACAGTCACTCGGGCATTTCAACTGAGAAAAACGCAACCAGTGTGTGCGCGTTCAGTTCGTACGTTTACGTACAGTATATACGTACAGTAAAAGTAATATTCGTACGAAAACGTATCAAAGTGGGGCTAGCTTTAGAATCAAAGTGTATACTATCAGGACCATGACTATACTCGGTGATAGCTAATAGTGGTCCTAAAGCACCCTGGTGGCATATGAGGGGAAGAACAGGATACATACAGTCATACTCTCACTTCCTTCACCCAAAAACGGGTAGACAGCGCATCAAATTCACCTTTCTGTCACCGGAACAAAACTAATGACAGCACCCGTGCCGATGACGTATTTCGCAAAATTGCGAAAAAAAAATGGAAAACAGACAGAGAATAAAGTTGGGGGGTTAGAGTGTAGCAAATTTACTCTAGTTTATTTATAGCTAAACTTATTGATACAAAAGTAGACTCTATATAAACAGTATTTAAGTTGTAAGTCGTCTGGGCTGCGTTCATAAAGGTCGTCCGATGACGCTCGACGATGCAACATCCGTTCTAAAAGTGTCGGTGCGTTCGCTCGACGATGATCTGTGGTCGTTCGAAAACATCGCTCGACGACGCATCGGTCGCCCTACGAATTCTCGGGGTGAAAGTCGCCCTGACGTTTAATTGACAGAAATTTGACAGTCTTTGATTATATACCTGTCTAGATAGAGCCTAGCCGTCAGAAAACGTACAAAAATTAACGGGCCAGTATTGGCTTGACGCGCTCCTCCGGCGGTCAGTGTCATTTGTGCTGTCAAGCAGTGATAAAGTCTCGCTTTTTGGTGAATTTGTTTGCAAAATGACCATTTGCTCAATGAAATTTTGTCGAAACTACAAAGAAAAGATCTTTTCGAAAAGGAAAGTCACGTTCCATCTCTACTTATAGATACATTTTAATGATAATTATAATTTTAACAATAATCGATTTCATTACGTAAGCAAGGCGGCCATGTTGCTAGTATCGAAATGTAGAATTCCCAATCCTATTATTGGTGACAGAATATAAAAATATAATACTGTTATATTTTATAATATCTATTGTACACTTAATATAAACTGTTATTGTGGTATGGTATCGATATTCGAAATGAGTAAAATAATAATTTTGTTTGAATTTAATGTACGTAAGTATTTATGTAAGAAGGTATATATGTGGGCTTGGATTTAGAGTATTTATGCTCGAATGTGTATAAAACGAGGTGGCTACGTTATTGTAAAAAAATCATTAATTATTAATTTTGTGAGGAAACATACAGTTTTCTAGTCTTGTAAAAAAATCTTTTGAATAATCCGAATACATACGATTTGGATGTATTGACATTTATAGATTACATCGATGAGACAATTCTTCGTTCAAAAACTTGTCAAAAATTTAAGACAGTTGAAATCATGTAGAAATGATTTTGATTTTTTGTGCATATAAGCGGAAAAGTGCTTTTTGACTATTTTATGACGAATTTACTATTGTAATGTAATGCAATTTTGTTGGCTGTAGGGTGACCTACTTCCAATCCCAGGTACCAGCTGATCATGAATGCGGTCTTCTACATCAAGTGCACCTAATAAGGCTGGTGGTGGAAAAATATTTATAAAATGTTTTGAAATTAGAGAACATGGAAAATGATGTAACGTCAAAACGAAAGTTATTTAAAAACAAATACAAAGAGAAGGTCATTGATTGATTGGTCAAACTGTTTTGCTTATAATTAAAAAAAAAACTAATTTTAAAAAACAATTTTGATAATTAAATGTAAATCATCTTGCCTGTCGTTCCTCTTTCATCCCTATTATATATTATTAACGCATAATTTTATTGTACTCTCTCTCGCTTTCAATCATCCATCAATTCTAAACACACCAGCTACTTTGATGCGTTATACCTACAAATACCTAATTTAAAAGTTACGTTATGTTATGAATTATGATGAATAATTTGCTGAGTTGAGTTGGTACATACTTTCCTAGTAGTTTGTCGGTAACAATTACCAACTCCAAACACCGTAAACACAAATAAAATCTATCAACGAAGCCATTTTAAAACTACTATTTTCATTTTAAAATTGTATTGTGCCATTAGTTGTTCTGTGATTGTGCATAAATATTTTTTCCCTACTTTATCGGGAATTACGTATTCACTGGCAACCTTTCGCGCACACTCACGCCCGTTCAGCGCTAGTGTCATACGCGGCTGTCACGCACACTTCGATAAAAAAAACCGGCCGCTTTGATCGAAGCGTTTGTACCGCGACGCTCCGTCTAGACATGTATATAGTCAAAGTTGACAGTTTATCGAATACAAACAAATTACTTTCATACTTTGTGAGGTTATGATTTTCTCGCACGCTTTTTAGATTTCGACTAAATGATTTATAGTTTGTCCAGCTGCACAGAAAATTAGTTTTTCCATTATAATAGCTTTCACACTAGATTGTTTTTATCCGTTTCTTGGAAATTGAAATCAATTGTTTATCAATGACAGCTTCAGCAGCGGGTGTCGTTCTAAAATATAGGACGTTGATTGTCGTCCGCCTTGGGGCGATCACTCGCAGCCGTGCGATGGTTTACGAACGCAGCCCCGATGTGGAAGCATCTTGGATCATTTTGCCTTTAGTCGGCTCTTACGACATGCACGGGAAGTTAGGCAGCTGTTACAGTCTTTTCGCGTCCCAGACCAGCATGGGACTAGGGAACAAAAGTTGTTAGTGGGTATATCCTCGCCCTTTGGTTGGCGGATGTGAAAGAGTCCCGCAGACAGACTTCATCTCCCTGGGCACATTGGTATGCCTAATACATTATTTCTCCTACTTTCCATTATAATTTTTAACTAGTTGACCCGGCGGATTTTATACCACTGTTACAGTTTCTATGGCAACAAAACAAACAAACCGTGGAACATTTTGTATTGGAAAATTAAATTGTCGTTTTTAGTATTTTCTGTTACTTATTATTTATGTTTCTCACCGTTTGAACCTTCCCTGAACTTCCACAAATAATTCAAAATCAAAATTTGCCAAATCGGTCCAGCCATTCTCGAGTTTTAGCGAGACAAACGAACAGCAATTGATTTTTTGTATAGATAACTGATTTAGCAACTTAAACACTACCGCCTCTATGGTCTAGTTGTTAAGACCACCGGTTTCAGATCTAGTGGTCCCGGAATCGATTCCAAGCAGGGGCACATGTTTGTGTATTAGTTTCGGTTGCTGGTAGGGCTAGTTTGTCCGCCTGGCTAGCTACCACCATCTTATCTAAATATGTCGCCATAACATCAGTGTTTGTATGCTGTTGTGTTCCGGCAGCTAGCGATAAGATAGCCAGTGGTTCACTATTTGCCCGGGTGAAGTGCGCTTCCATTTTCGGCCTTATCGTCACTTAATATCAGGTGAGATTCCATGTGAAGCCAAGTGCTTTCCCGTGGTTAATATTTTAAATAAATTACACTCAAAAAAACAAAATACAATGAAAAAAAAACACAAAGTTAAAAAAAAAATCTAGTTATTCGTCAACTTTTGATTGTACCTATTATTTGTGACGTCAACTCGCACATACGTACTAAGTACAGTTGAATAAAAAATTTGAAAACAAGATTAAGGTAATAACTTGAAAATAACTAACTGTTTGCTACTCAAAATTAGTATACGGCGGGGGCGCCGTGCCGGCCTGCGCTGCGACTCCACAAGATGTATTTCCAGAAACTTGCATACATGAGAGTCACGAGCAGGATTTGAACCTGCCTACTTCATAACTGATCTTTAGTATTTGTAAAAATATTATGATCGGATGTGAATGACGGTAGTTGTTGACATTGAATGGGCGCCTTTGGCTTTCAAAGTGAAAAAAGTGTAAAGGGTTGAATAATTTCGGCGTGCTGGTTAGAACCACGATAGCTCAATTTGGAGAGCACGACCCGGTATGTCAGAAAGGTGCAGGTTCAAATCCTGCTCATGGAATTTTTTTCAAAATTTGTGTTTTTAAAATTTGTTCCGAACAAAATTTGCGTTAAAAATTATAATTATAAACAAAACGAAAACATTTTAAAATACAATGATCTATGGAAAGAAACACACAACTATACAATAACTATACTTACATGAGATTGACATTTTCACTGACGCTACGATAAGCGCAAAAACTAACAAATACTTCATTGTACTCGAATGTATCTATAATAAGTAATACAGATAACTGATAATACAAAAACACGTCTTCCTTCGAAAAGGCAACACACCACCTAACTCAACATGCCGAGGACCGGATTGTCTGCAGTGTAAGTACAATAACATTGCCACTTATAGTTTCACTAATTTGCATAAAAATAAACCAGTTCTTACTACTTATACAAGTGTTCAACAGTTTTGTTTGTGCTACATATTTTTTACAACTGATCATACTTTAGTAAGTAATAAAGGAGAAGGAACTTGATGGCGCAGTGCTGGTTGCTTAGGTCAAGCATCTGTTGCAAAGACCGGTTATAGGATGGGAGACGGAAGGCACGTAAAACCGTATGTCTCGGCGGCATCAGCTGGCATTAAGAACCATCGCACCGCACTGGGTCCACATGGTGTTTTATAGTCCGTTCTATATCCATCCATAAGGAAGGCTCGTGCTTCAGCAGTGGGGACACACAATGGGGTGGTGGTGATGTGAGGAGTTCGTATTATCGAGATGCTGTAGAGGCTGGGTGGCACAGAGGGGATCAGTGGTGAAATGGTAAAGAGTGACTTAAGGGGGGGGGGGGGATTAATTTTGTAGCTCTCTGCACAATTTTTCTCCTCTTTTTTTAACAAATAAACAAAGAATAAGGTCCGAATACTTATTCCGTGTTTTGTCACTTACTCTAATTTGAAATGACGTTTACATGACAGGAACAAAACACAGAATAACTGTTCGGAACTTATTTTTGTTTATTTGTAAGGGGGAAAGTGTATACTGTCGGGATCATGACTGCACTCGGTGATAGCTAATGGTGGTGTTAAAGTACCCTGGTGGTATATGAGGGGATAAACAGGATCCATACAGTCATACTCTCACTTCCTTCACCCAAAAACGGGTAGAAATTCGTCAATTTTGAGCAAACTTGCTGTTAATGACCTCGACACCCCATTAAGCATCATGAAATCCAATTTTTTCCTCATTCAGCGATAGGACTGCCTTTGACACGACACGTTAAGGTTCTTTTTAAATGGTTTCTGTTATGTAGGTACGTATGTGAGCAATTAAGTGACTATCTTTCTTTCTAGAACCGTCCATGTCGAAAAAAACATTATTAAAAAATCTTAAAGGTTAACATTGCCCTTGCTGAAGCCATGGATAGTGGTTTTCAGGTCGATGTCATCTACACTGACTATAGTAAGGCGTTTGACAGAATCCAGCACAACATACTCCTACTTAAACTTAAAAAAATTGGTATTAGCGGTGACCTACTTAGATGGTTTTCATCATACATCGATAATCGTTCGCAGGCAGTGGTTGTCAATAACTATATATCTGGATGGGTTATGGTCCCCAGTGGGGTACCTCAAGGGTCATTGCTTGGGCCCCTCCTTTTTGTAATCTTTGTTAATGACATTGAGCACTGCTTTCATTCATCCCGTTTGCTATGTTTTGCTGACGATATGAAATTTTTTGCTACCATTTCATCAGAGGCTGATGCTGTTTTGCTTCAGGAGGATCTCTTGAGGTTGAATGGCTACTGTGCCGATAACCATTTAGATCTGAACCCGTCCAAGTGTAGTGTTGTCACTTTCAGCCGCAAACGTAATCTGGTGTTATTTAATTATAAGCTAAAAGGAGTTAATTTGCAACGAGAAACTATTGTACGAGACCTTGGAGTACACCACGACTCCAAGTTATTGTTTGATGTTCATGTCAACAACATAGTATCTAAAGCATCCAAAGCTCTCGGATTTGTCATGCGTAACTCTAAAGACTTTACTCAGATTAAGACCTTAAAAATTTTATACTGTACGTTTGTTCGTAGCAACTTGGAGTATGCGTCTCAAGTGTGGAACCCAAGATACCAAATTTATATATCGCGAATCGAAAACATTCAAAAAAGGTTTATCAAGTATCTTTGCTTTCGTTCCAAAGACCGGTATGACTCAACGCAATATCTTGGTTTCTGCAAAAAACATCACCTACTTCCTTTAGAGGACCGCCGTGAAATTGCCGATATTTTGTTCCTACTAAAAGCTGCTTCTGGTTCCATTGGCTGTCCAGATCTACTGTCTCAAATCACTCTCAGAGCGCCATCTAAGCTCCTTCGGTTTAGCCCGCTTTTATATCTGCCCCCTTCCTTTTCCAACTATAGGCAAAACACGTATATCTGGCGTGCGAGTAACAATTTCAATGCCTTATCTAAAAAACTAGATTTTGACCTTTTTAACACAAGCGATGCATCAGCGAAACGGCTCATGAGCCAGTTATTTTTTGAGTAGTTTAATAAATAAATTTAAGTGTGTGTTTTTCTTGTTAAGTGCATCACATTGTTATTAATTCTGTTTTTATTAGTGAGGACCTATAATTGGCTTCCTGTTACTATTTTTAAGTTTTTAAGTTGTGTCATAGCTGTTGGTCTTCCTATAAATAAATAAATAAATAAATAAATAAATAAACATCTTGGCTCGTATTTTAACTCTTTAAGTAGAAAAGTTTTCATAAGCGCCAGTGGCACAAGGACGAACTGAAACTTGTGACGGACATAAACATTTCAATAATTCAACTTATACGATGGTCCCTTGCGCGTAACATCGATGTAGAGAGAACGGAAGGGAATGTAAATGTTCTTTTTTTAATAATATAAAATAATTCATGCTAAAGTTTAAAGCGCATTTCACCCGACATCCACAAAAATAAACTACTGAGATTGTTTTGTAGAGTACTGGCATAGAAGACCTCGAGTCTGCTATTTTAAATCTTCCACAATTCCACAACAGCAGCCGTTTTTGACATTTGTAGTATGGGGTAATGTCAAATTCAAGTATGCTGTAACTCTTTTAGTATCTGTGCAAGCCTTAGCAAAGATACCCTGAAAATCAAAAATTGAATTAAAATTACAAACAGTCGTCGCTAAGGTCATCAATTGAATAATATTTACTACGTTTTAGGTTCAAAAAATTCGTGTGTTAATAAAATCCAAAAAGAAGAACAACGGTTTTTTAAATTTTACTTTGACTGTTTTTTAGTTAGTATGTGTTTTGTCAACCCTCTTTAAGTCATCCTCATCATCAGCCTACACACGTCCACTGCTGGACATAGGCCTCTCCAAGTGCACGCCACTGAGCACGATCCGCGGCTACTCTCATCCAGCTCTTGCCAGCCACCTTGCGAAGATCGTCGTTCCACCTATTTTGAAGGAGTCCTACACTACGTTTGCCGATACGCGGTCTCCACTCAAGAACTTACCCCATAGGTTATCGGTTCTGCAGCTAATATAGCCGGCACACTGCCACTTCAGCTTGCTAATCTAAGTCGACGACTTTGGTTCTCTGTCGGATCACCTCGTTTCGGATCCGGTCCCTCAGAGAAACCCCAAGCATAGCCCTCTACATAGCTTGCTGAGCGACTTTAAATTTGTAGCCTACCGTGAGTTTCCACGTTTCGGCTCCATATGTCATATGTCCATATGTCTCTTTAAGTAAAGAAAGGTATTTAATAAAAGCCAATGCCACATCTATTCCCTACATCCAACTATCAAGTAGAGCCATCCAACCACACCGTAAATTCTAAGTTTTACGTCCGGAACACTACCATCGACCGGCTCTTTATGGGGGACCCATATATCTGGGCTAGAAGAACCCGCATACAAATTTCCTTAACTGACTCGAAGGCCTGAGGTATCCGACTTTCCAAACTATAAAATATAGTATGTAATTTTTTTCCGAGACAGGTGACCTAAATTTTGATTTATTTATTTATTTATACAATTATACATACAAAATAACACAGAAATCAGTAAAGTTTCCACAATTACATTGAACAGACAATAATACGTGATCTCTCTTTATCACACACACGCACACACCCTCACACACACACACACACACACACACACACACACACACGCTCACGCGCATTAATTTAATTTATAAACAAACTTGAATACAAAAGAATAAGAATAAGAATAAGAATATTTATTTGCATAAAACATGGTTTACATGGTGGAGATGTTATACTTACTACTACTTCTACCTTATTTGATCTCATGTTTTGCTTGTTTCACACAGCATACAAATTTTAGTGCACATGTTGGTGAAGTTAATCTTCATTTAACTAATTTCAATAACAAATATATAATAATAAAATTGAGAAATAACAGAAACAAAATATATGAATTGAAAAAAAATAACATAAATTGTCAGTTTATTAAAAATGTAACCAAATGCTGATTTGTGTACTCGTACAATACAAAATAAATCTATATTATTAATAAAGAGGTTACGTTTGTGATAATGTTTGTTTGTTTGTTTGTTTGTTTGTCGGGGCTAATCTCAGGAACTACAGGTCCAATTCTAAAAATTCTTTCACTGATATAATGCTACATACTTTGCGGGTAACATAGGCTTTATTTTATTTTTATAAAGATTAGTCTTCAGCTCAAAATCTCTAAATTTGTAAATCAAGTCGGTTATAAAAGCGCTGCTTAATGCTTCATCGGCGTACGCTGACCAAACGAATGGGTATACATACCTACATGAAAATAATGTACTACAAAAATGTTATTCATTAGTTGATGTAAAAAAATCACAGATTTCGTGCCTCACACGACTATCGAGCACATTGGAGATGAATCTACGGAATTCGAAAAATTTTTAGTGAAAAATGTTCTGATTTTTTGACTTTTTTCAAAAAGGTTTGGCTACAGGACACACCCTTAACCCGATTGTCTTTATTTTATGCTCAAATTGTAGCTGACTAAATTGTCCAGAGGAGTTTATCTCAATTTTTTGATATTATTCTTCGTTTCCAAAATATCGAGCGCCAAACTCAAAAACTCGGAAAAAAAATTTTTGTTTCACTATTTCGGTTATAGCTTTTTTCGTTTTTGACTCTCTTGAATAATTCTTTTTGCACCTTACAGCTCTCGTGAATACGCGTCTTTTGCATATCATATCATCACAACTCTCCGAGATATAAGGGGATCGCACTTTTTCGTGAAATCAGAGCCTATACTGGCGCGTACGAAAAGACATTTCCAATGTCAAAAGTCAGTGACACGACAGCTTTTATAGTAAAGCCACAATAACGTTATTTATGTACACTAATGTTATGAAGACATAAAGTTCGTTTGGATTTAGGAGGTAATCTCCGAAACTACTGATCCAATTTAAAAAAATATTTTTCCAATATTTGGAATGCAATTTCAGAATGAAAATGAAAATGAAAATTGTTTATTGTGTCTAAAGGGTACATTAAGTTTTAACAGTATCTGGAGCACCCGTTAGCAAAGATGTGCTTGTTTTGGGATACTCCGCTCTTCCATAACAATAACAAATAGTACATAGTTAAGTTTTTATTTTTTCCTTTCACTTATAAAATATTTTACATTAATATTTTACAAAAATAATTATAATATTTTAAGCCAAGAGAAATATATGCCCATGTTAAATACGTATATAAATATGTGTTAGTGTGTGTTTGTGTACCATAATACAATAATATTATAATATATACCTATATTTTATACTTACATTTTGTGCTAATTAATATCTAAATTAATATCTAGTACAGACTTGTCATAATTATGATTTGTGTAATCTTATTTAGTCATGAACCAAGCACTCAATTTCATTATAACTTTTGGTCTTAAGCCAGTCGGTGAGAACCTTCTTGAAATGAACCTTATGAAGTCAGAATAACGAAGCGCAACTTGGCTGCTTTATCAGCGTGCGCTGACCAAACGCTTGTGTATACATAATAATTATGTACAACAAAAATATTACTTAGTTTTATAGCTTTTATATTTAAACCACAATAACGTTTTTCAAGTTAAAAAAATCATTTAATTTTTCAAGGTGTTTTTAATAGGCACAATAATATTAATCTTTACTAAAATAAGTAGTTTCATCACCCGATGAATTTTATGAAGATAAAATTTGTTCTTTACAGCGTCTAATTTAGTAGCTTAGTTCTGGAAATATTGCGAAATCAAAAATAAATCACAGAGAAATACATGCACATTTTATTATTTCCCTCTTTGACCATGTACTTAAAGATAAGATTAGATTTGTTTGCCATTACATTGTTGTTTTTACGACATATTTCGATAAGATGGTTGTAATTGAATTAAACCAATAAAAAAAATAAAAAAAATTGCCTTACATACAAAACAAGCCTTACCAGTTAGACCCTAGAGGCAATTGCTGTTCTAACTTGGAGAAAGTAAAATCCCTTCCAGTAACGCATTTTTGATTTGGGAAACGTAGTATTGATTTATTTGACAACCTCTTTGGTCGAGTGGTTTGTACACCGGTTTTCATGGAGTCGCCATCTCTGAGGTCCCGGGCTCGATCCCCGGTCGGGTTAAATTAAAAATTATTGTTTTTCTAAATTGTCTCGGGTCTGGGTGTTTGCTATGTATATTATGTATGTATTTAAGTATTTTAAGTATGTTTATCCGTTATCTAGTAACCATTTAACGAGTTTCATAACGAAGTGTAGGGTTTTTATTTAATTGAAGTTAATATATTTGATTTGTATTCGTTAGAAACATAAAATCAATAAAAAGGTATGTTTGTTCTGCCGACTGGCAATACTTTGTCTGTCAATGTCAGTTTGTAAAAGTGGAGTGGGAAAAAGAATGGCGGCACTTGGCCGATGGCAGCGGCGGAGCGGCCACTTTGGTTGGAGAGTTGACGCCGAGCGGTCGTGCGATAGCTAGTGAACAGTCTCGCTGCTAAAAATAAGTTTTGATTAAGATAATAAGTTTTGGTTGGTGCAATAAATTTGGAATATTCAAATAAGTTTTAGTTGAATAAATAAGTTTTGAAAGTCATCATCATCATCATCATCTCAGCCAAAAGACGTCCACTGCTGGACAAAGGCCTCCCCCAAGGATCTCCACAACGACCGGTTTTGTGCTGCTCGCATCCAGCGGCTTCCCGCGACCTTCACCAGATCGTCGGTCCACCTTGTTGGAGGCCTGCCCACACTGCGCTTTCCGGTACGTGGTCGCCACTCCAGGACTATCCCGCCCCAGCGGCCATCAGTCCTGCGAGCAATGTGACCTGCCCACTGCCACTTGAGCTTAGCAACTCTTCGGGCGATGTCGGTTACCTTTGTTCTTCTGCGGATCTCCTCATTTCTGATTCGATCACGCAGAGAAACCCCGAGCATAGCCCTCTCCATTGCTCTTTGAGTGACCTTGAGCCTTTTTACGAGGCCCATAGTGAGCGACCACGTCTCAGTCCCGTATGTCATCACTGGCAACACACACTGGTCAAAGACTTTCGTCTTGAGACACTGCGGTATATCGGACGAGAAGATATTTCGAAGCTTACCGAACGCTGCCCAGCCTAATTGGATTCGACGATTGACCTCTTTGCTGAAGTTGGACCTACCTAGCTGGACCGTTTGTCCCAGGTAAACATAATTGTCCACAACTTCAAGGGCAGAGTCCCCAACCTTCAGAGGAGTGGGTACGACACGTGAGTTCGACATAACTTTCGTCTTCTCCATGTTCATTTTAAGGCCCACTTGTTGAGAGACTCTGTTGAGGTCACCGAGCATTGCGCCGAGGTCTTCCAGGGTCTCAGCCATGACCACTATATCGTCAGCAAACCGAAGGTGAGTGATGTATACGCCGTTGACGTTGATGCCGAGTCCTTTCCAGTCCAGAAGCTTCAAAACATCTTCCAGTGCAGCAGTGAACAGTTTCGGAGAAATCACATCTCCCTGTCTCACTCCTCGCTGCAACTGGATAGGTTTCGAGCTCTGGTCCTGAAGACGGACTGACATAGTGGCGCTTTCATACAAACACCTCAACACTTCGATGTACCGATAGTCAATTTGGCACCGCTGGAGAGACTGTAGCACGGCCCATGTCTCAATCGAATCGAAGGCTTTTTTCATAGTCCACAAACGCTAAGCAAAGAGGCTGGTTATACTCTTCGGTCTTCTGTATAACCTGCCGCAGCGTATGTATGTGGTCTATGGTGCTGAAGCCTTTTCGGAAACCGGCTTGTTCGATAGGTTGGAAGTCATCAAACCTGCGTGCGAGACGATTCGTTATGACTCTCGAAAACAGCTTGTAGACGTGGCTTAGAAGTGAGATGGGCCTGTAGTTCTTCAGCAGGGTTTTGTCGCCCTTTTTGAAGAACAGTACCACCATACCTTCGTGCCACGTCTCTGGCGTTCTGCCCCCCAGTACCACGGAATTAAATAGCTTCTAAAGAGCTACGAGTACCGGTCTTCCGCCTGCTTTCAGAAGCTCGGCCGTAATTCCGTCAGCACCTGGTGCCCTGCCATTTTTGAGCTGTTTGAGAGCCATACTAATCTCGTATAGGCTGATGTCCGGGATGTCTTCGGTATAGTGCCGGCTTAACTTAGCTCTAGGGTCTTTAGCTAAGCTTTGTACAGGTGGCCGTGTGGATGTGTAAAGCTGTCCATAGAACTTCTCGACCTCTCCCATAACATCGGACCTGGTCGTGACAGTTCTGCCGTCATCGGTTTTCAGCGTCGTCAGTTGGCACTGCCCAATACCCAGATCTCTTGCGAACACTTTTGAGCCTTTGTTCCGCTCAATGGCCTCTTTAATACGGTTAGTATTAAATTGGCGCGTGTCGCGAGTCATAGACTTCGAGATCTGCCTATTTAGCCGCCGAAACTGAGACGCATCACCTGAGGAAATCAGAACCATTGCGCGCCGCTCTTCCATTAGTTTTAGGGTATGGTCTGAGAACTTTTTGGTTCCTTTTGCACGGTGGGTTTTAAAGAACTTGGACCCAACCGTTTGGACAGTTTCCGCAAAAAGTTGCTGTATTCGTCGTAAGTTTTGAAAGTGAACCTGGTTATTTCTGAGGTATCCTATAGAAGCTTCTCTTGGGCTAGATAATTGGCGTAAGTGTAGAAAAGATTATTGATATTTTATTATTTACGAAAAAATACGAAATCCACGTAGACGAAGTCGCGGGCATACTGCTAGTTGTTCATACATTAGTTATTATCTACTTGTACTTTTGTCCTCCACTAATGGATGTATGAGAAAAACTTGTTTTTTCTTTTTTAAGAACATTTTCAGTGTCAGACTTGACAAAGTTAAAAAATGACATTTTTCATAGCATTTTCCAGCTCATTCCATGTCCCCACAGCTGGGCCACGGGCCTTCCCTATGGATGAATAGGGAATACGGGCCATAAACCACCACGCGGGCCCAGTGCGGATTAATGCAGCCGGGACCAACGGCTTTACGTTCCTTTCGAAGCACAGAAGAGCTCGAGTTGATTAATTTTTGATGACCCATCCGATGACCGGCATTTGCGACAGTTGCTTATGGTCAACAATCGCAGATAGGGCGCGTTAACCACTGCGCCAGCGATCTGTGATGTGTAGTGATCGAGTTAATTCTAGAAAACCATATTTTCTTTGTTATTTTTAACGAGTTCAAAGTTAGAGCTGAAAATATTTTATAAAAATTACCCACTTCATATGCAAACTAATTAATACCAAGTGACGTTAGTAATTAAATATTTATTATTCCTGAACAGTGCGTAAGTGTTACCAAAGTGAAATTTAATTAGCATTTAGTAAGGCTTACTTACAATACTCGTGGATCCAACGAATGATTGCGACGACGCGACGCGAAGGAACAAATCTAATTTTGTGTTGGGAACAAAAGACACGCGAGTTCGGACGACGCGACGAGGCTTAATTAATTCATTTGTTTAATTAATTATTTCCCTTTCAGTATTTTGATCCCTTAGCTCTTGCACTAAATAAGGACACTGCAGAAAGTAAGCTAGACAAACGCGCTCGACCAACCCACGCGCAGACACCCTCTCACGGGCACGGAATCTCTTTCCGATCCAAACCCTTCGGAGAATAGTAGGGCACGGAGACACGCACTTTTAAGTGTGTGATGCCGTTCCCTCCAGAAAAACTTCGAAGGTGATTCATTTCACACGGCTGGAGGTACCCTTTACGTACCTCGCTGCCCCCAAAAAAGCCCGGTGACGCTGAAAATGCCGTTTGAGGCAATCAGCAATCTCTCTCAAAAAAAAACACGGAATCTCGAAACAGCTTCGCTCAGACTAGTTCAAGATGATATAACTATTAAAACTAACATGATCACTTGCACTAGAGTAATTATTATTATTAACGGGATTCTTACCATGTTTGTTATTTGTGAGTATCCGATATTTCAGCACAGTTGCATGCGCCATGATCACGGAATTACTGAAGATAATGCGGGCGAGTGTTTTATGAGCACACAAAACGGTCTACCCGCTTCATTGGTCGTTTTTTGCGTTCTTTTGTGATTTGTGTGAAGTCAATGAAAAGTGTTTAACTTTGAAAACACGAATTGTTTTTTATTTAATGTAATTTTAAATACAAAAAGAATATGCTAATAATTTAATAAATGTAATTTAAATAGCTGCATAATTTAAATCTATAAAAATATTTGCTGTCGGAATGGTGTCTCGTGTACTACCACGTCAGTAGAGTTGTAAAAATTGAGCCACGTCAGTTGCAGAGGCTCGATGCCAGTACCACCGGTTTCTAAGTCACTATTCACTCGAAATTGCTCACGACACACTATTACACTCACAATGTCGGAACGCGAAACGGCTTTATTGTTGTTTTTGGGGTTTTTAACATGACTAATCACTGGATTCCAGACACGCGACAGTTTGAATCCATCTTCACTATTGAAATTTTTGTATTTCGTAATTTCAATCGTTTCTCTCACCAATCTAAGTTCGTAGTGGCGTTCTGTCGAAATTATCTGAGGGTCGTAAAATTCAATCCAGTGATTAGGACCCAACTGGATCAGATGTTCATGCAGCAATGGCCGATTTTTGCGTATCGTTGTGATTTCGAGAGCGCAAAAAACAACTAAGGAAGAGGGTAGATGGTCCAAGATGGCCGAGATGTCGTGACCGTGCGAGGGTCTATGTGTGCGTTTCTAGAGCGCGGTATGACGTATTAAGCTTCCTTAACTTTCCTTCCCTCCTTTCCTTTCCTTAACCTTCTGACTCTTTCTACTTTGTGGATGTTGTGTTGTATTTTTTAATGAGGATAGGTAAATAATATTCGTTTCTATATGTACCAACATAATATAGATTTCTAATGACTGTGGGGTATTATAACAATTTTGATTTTAAATTACAACTTTATTAACGTAGCAACAATTTTTTTTGATGTATTTTTTTATTTTTGAGAGAGATTGCTGATTGCCTCAAACGGCATTTTCAGCGTCACCGGGCTTTTATGGTGGTGGCGAGGTACTTATAGGGTACCTCAAGCCGTGTGAAACGATTCACCTTCGGAGGTTTTCTATAGGGAACGGCATCACACACTTTAAAGTGCGTGTTCCCGTGCCCTACTAGATTCTCCGAAGGGTTCGAATCGGATCGGTTTTTTGATGTGTAACATCTTTCTTCTCGCTTTCTTGCAATTTGTGGGAGTGGTTTCGTGAATGGGACGGAAGTGTGCGCTATTTTGTAAATTCTGTAATCGATATTATGAACATGACATATTATTATTATATGTGACATATTGACCTATCAAAGGTCATTTTGATATGTCAAATGGTTTCTCTATGGGAAATGAGAGGAATGAGTATTAAGGCGACATTGGAAATTTAGGTGGCGGGAATTTTGATTTTTCCCAACAATTACAAAACATATGAAAGTGATATTTGATGACATGATTTTTCATTTAATTGACTTCATTTTGTTAGTTGCAGAAACATGATTTGTCAACTTTTATAACAGAGAAAAAAAATATCAAAGTAACCCTTTTTTAAAACATAGATTCACATTTTACAGGCTAACCAGACCGATTTAAGCATCTAAATTTTCTTAGTAGATTAGTCTAAACACACACTTCAATATTGTAGTTCATTTTTTTTAATAATTTCTAGTTTTAATTTGAAGGAAAAAAAAACAGTTTTTCTTATGGTACGGGGTGCAAACGCTCCGTATGGGATTTATAGTTTAGCGATGCGTCGCTTAACTTAACTGCATTCTCTATAAGATTTGTAAAAATACAGACGTCATTGTTAATTCAATAATCTACTTTCTATTGTTATATTGATTTCAACACTTTCGTTTGTAATATACTTTATCATTATTTATTATATAGTTTTAAAATTATGTAATACCTGACCCATTTTTTTCAGATTGTAACGTCAAAATTGCTTATTACTAAGGTGAGATGTCAAATGTTACACATCATATGCGACTACTGAAAGGCTCGCTGGTTTCCCTGGCCCTGTCAGAATACCAGCGTCGTTGTGGTGGTGTTTGTTTCTCAGCACCGCAACAGCACAAGCTGAGGCAGGGTCCTAGTTGGCCTTCACACACATTCATGCGTCCCTGTTGTTGTTTAATTTTTTTTTTAATGTTTTCTTATTTACTGTTTCTTTTTTTTTCTGTAATGTCTGTGTGATCGTCAGTAAAAAAAAATTCTTTCTTTCTTTTGTTTTTTTTTCTCGAGCGGTGATTTGAGCCCGCATCCTCTTTTTTATATCTTTCGGGTAAGAACCTTGACCTTCATCTCACCTGATCTTAAGTGATGACAAGAGCGAAGGTGGAAGCGCATTTCACCCGGACTCCTTAACTAGTGAGGCACTGGCTGTCTTATCTCTAGCTGCCGGAACACAACAATGCTACAAACATTGTTGTTATGGCGACTTAATAAGATCAGATGGTTGTAGCTAGCCAGGCGGGCAAACAAGCCCTACCACCAACCAAATCGAGTACACAAACATGTGCCCCTGCTGGGAATTGAACCCGGGACCTCTGGGTCTATAAGCGTGGTCTGAACCACTAGACCACGGAGGCTGTTACAATATCAACACTATCTACACTTACTTTGTAAATGAAAGAAGCCACCACGCTGACACTTGCCTAATACCGATCGGTAGGTGTTATCAACCAACAGAATATAAAAAGACCAACATTTGAAAAAAAAAATCGGTCACCCATTCTTGTCTGACCATTCCTAAAGTTACTTAGCATTCACGTTCGCGATCAGTAGCCCCCACGCCTCACGCAGCACGCAGTTGATTGAACCCATTATACCATACAAAATTCATGGGGAATACCGTACCTACTTGGAATGTCTAAACGCTATCGATTGGATGGGCGGTGTAATCGCCTGTATGTCTGATATGGATTGTAAAGGGAACGAAGGGAAACGAACGGCTGCATTTCACACATACGTAGTCAGTGGTAAAGAAAACTTCAAATAGTACTTAATTATTGTACAAAAAATCTTTATAATTATTGTCGGTATAGGTTTTATAATACAAAATATAGTATAAAATACCGACAATACGCGCCCTTAATCTATATTGCATGCTCAATGTAAACGCGTGTTTACATTGAGCATGTAAGAACTGAACTCAGGTTCGTTTACGATGATGTATGCTGTTACATAAGGATGTGTATACACTGTGAACTTTTGTAAAGGCGCGTTTACATTGTTGATGCAATATAGATTAAGGGCGTGTATTGTCGGTATAGGTTTTATAGTATACTTATATATATTTTGTATTCTATATTGCTGGCATCCGATTTTGTTCAAACATGTTCTTTTATAATAGTTTTTATTATGTCACTTTTGACTTGCGTTGTGAGGAAAAATAAAGTATTAAAGCAATTCTGTTTGATATAATTTGGGTTAGCCTAAAGTTCACAGGGGGTTATTTTCCGACAATTTTTTTTTGTTAAATAAAAATATTGATGCAGAAAATGCATACCATTTTCTGAAACACACACGCACTTGAATTTTTGTTTGATGGTCGCGGGCCGGACCTCGATCATTCACGGGCCGGAGTACCACTTCTCAGGCGGTGGGAGTTCGACGGAGCAGTAGTTTTCGCGCTAACGGGCCAGTTCTGCGATTGCTGAAGATAAGCAGCTTTTACAATCATCGGTTGGGTGACCACAAACATTTAAAGTTAATTAGATAACTGTATTTTTCAAGAATTTTCAAATATATTTCTTTTATTCTTTTTTTTAAGTACAGAAAATTGTAATGATAATGGATGGATATGGATTAAAATTAACTAAAAATAAATGATTAATAATAATAAAAATAAATTAGTTATATACCATGTTACCAATGACTTTGAAAGAGTTAGAAGGCGCACTCGTAATTGATCTATAGCGTGAGAATTAGTCACCAGTTCAAAAATCGCTAACCATACAGATTCTTTTTTACAAGCTGTGAAAAGAACATCATTCACCAAAAGCGGTGGTGGAAAGAGAGAGAGAATGTTTCAGCACCGCTTGCTCACACCTCATAAACGTCGTGCGGGCTTTCGCAAAAAACTATCATAATTCAAAGTTGCCCGCCTGTGATTTGCCTCTCGTTCCCCAATTGTTGTGCTAAAAATGTACTAGAGATGGCTTTTATAAAAAATAAATATTCATTTATGTCGCATAAAAAACCTAATCGTAATTTCAAGTATGACAAGAAACAAACAGTTTTTGTAATGTCCCATGTACTACATGAGCCCAGCAGTAAAACTTGACGATGCGACGGTCCCTAATTGTTAAGCATATTTATTTTAAACAGTTCACTTCTAAACTTTATGTAATTGTGTTCTAAATAAAAAATATTAACATTATTTAAAAATATTTACTAGTGAAGTTTGGCTTTGAAGGCGTTGTAATATTAGTTATTCTTGTATGTTGTAGTCACAAGACAAAGTTTTTCAATTCTTACAAATCGATGCATTCAAAATGAAAAGTAGTTCAAGGACCAAAATTTGATGCCTAGTCAAAAAGAATTTAGACTAAAATGAGTATTGAGAATAATCAAACTAATATTTATGTATACATGATGTTTGGCAATATGTATATAACCCCGAAACATAGCCACGCAAACAAGTATCAATGAAAGCTGTGATAACAAGCAAAATCATACTTGCGTAGATTTATTATTCCATTTAGAAACTGCAGCTACAGTTACAGCTGGACCTAGGGTTTACAACAATTTACAGTTTATTTAGTAACAAATAACCTCTATATCTTAGACATATGGTGTTTTTAAGGTATGTTTATAGGTTTCCGGGCGTCTATGTACGGTACCCTGCCATATTCAGGATTATACCAAACACCCCGGTCCCCGGATGGACATTTATTTACTAAAAAAATTGTACCTTTGTCACACTAATTATTCAGCATTTTATAGCGCCTATTATTATATTACTAGCGGCCGCTCGCGGTTTCACCCGCGTGGTTCCCGTTCCTGTAGGAATATCGGGATAAAAAAGTATTCTATGTGTTAATCCAGGTTATAAACTATCTGTATGCCGAATTTCATCCAAATCCATTCAGTAGTTTTTACGTGAAAGAGTAACAAACATCCATCCATACTTACAAACTTTCGCGTTTATAATATTAGTAGGATTTACTTGCACTGACAAAGTAACGAGTTCAACTACTTTGAAACGTACGTTTAAGCAATTTTTCTCAAAATCCTTTGCACCTCTATACTTTTCATAGCTCCATGTTATCAAACGAGTAGGTTACAGTTGTTGAACAAAGACGAATGAAAAAGGTACGCCGTTCTCCTTCCACTTGATCTGCGTCGACCCTTTAGAGGTAAAAACCCAAAAATATTACTAGAATATTATTTCGAGATGCCCCAGAAAAGAATTCACGATATTTCCCCTTCTGATAAAAGCTGGAGAGAGCTGTAGGTAGGGTTTTTGAAACGCTAAGAGGCAGATATCTCATTTCAGGGAAAATTAATAAAAAATATTTACTTTTTTGTTACTTTGTCGTGAAGAGTGTGAGTATGATTACCGCCTCTGTGGTCTATCCACTTGACCATAAAAGCTGAGGTGATTGTTTTCTAAAGATAACATCGGTAAAAAAAAAAGAAAAAAAAAGCACGATGGCGCAGTGACTTATGCATTCGAGGTGCTATCGTCCAAGGAGCAACTTTTCTAACGCCAAGTCAGCGGGTGGGTGATTTATTGATAATATTTGGAGCTTGCCTGTGCCGTTGTTGTCGTCCATTCATCACCAGCTCATGTTTATGTCTCCAATGCAGGATGCTGATTGCTGGTTGTTAACGTCTGCTAATGCAGCCGGGACCAGCGGCTTTACGTGCCTTCCGAAGCACTGACAAACTCGAGATAATAAATTTATGGTCACCCATCCAATGAAAAGCCTTAGCGAAAGTTGCTTAACCAAAGCAATCGTAGACTGGGCGCTTTAACTTTTGCGCCATATGCTATTGTTCATGTGGGAGTTTAGCAGTGGGACTTGTAATGGCTGATGATAAAAAATAACAATGAATGATGTTTAGACTGATTATGATCAGCGCCTATCATTTTATAAACGGCAAATTTGCAAATCTACTTTTTATTGCAATACGAATGTCGTAAGAGAACAGGTCTAAATAAAAAGATAGTTACCATTGTATCATTGGACATAGAGGGAGCCTTCGATGCGGCCTGGTGGCCTAAGATCAGAACCAGATTAGCAGAAGAGGCCTGTCCGGTTAATTTAAGAAGAGTTATAGATAGCTACCTAGAGGATAGGACAGTAGAAGTAAGATACGGAGGTAGAAAGACAGATAGGGTAACAAGCAAGGGATGTGTGCAGGGGTCGATTGGAGGACCGATCCTCTGGAACTTGCTGCTGGACCCATTACTGTGGCAGCTTAGCGCCAAGGGCTATCACGTGCAGGCATTCGCGGACGATGTGGTGTTGGTGTTCGTGGGAGACTCGGGACTGGAAGTCTCAATGAAGGCTAACGGCGCGCTCTCAGATGTTTGGAATTGGGGTGTCGGAAACAAATTGAAGTTCGCAACCAATAAAACGGTTGCAATTACAGTAACTCGTAAATTGAAGTACGACACACCAATTCTAAACATGGGGGGGCGCGATATCGTTATGCAGAGAGAGATGAAGGTCCTGGGTCTCACCATCGACGATAAACTCACCTTCAACACGCACGTCGCGAATGTATGCCGAAAAACCCTGAATATATACAAACAGTTGAGGACAGCAGCAAGGGTCAGTTGGGGTTTGAATCCCGAGGTGACTAGGCACATTTACATCATGGCAGTAGAGCCTATTATCACTTACGCAGCGGCGGCGTGGGCCCCCGCGGCCCAAAAGATAGGCACACGGAAGGAGCTGGCAGCGGTGCAGCGCGGGTTCGTCCAGAAGCTCTGCGGCGCATACCGCACAGTCTCCCTCAATTCGGCACTTTTACTGGCCGGGATTCTGACCCTAGACCTCCGCATTCTTGAGGCTTCGGCCTTGTATGACGCGAGGAGGGGCAGGTCCCGGGCATTGCCAGAGGACAGGGAGATGGAGGCGCCTGTTGGCTTCGCAGAGATCCCGCACCCCGCCAGGAATGTGGGGAGTGAGTTCGTGGCCCTCGGAGACCAAGAGGCCCTCGATAGGTACGCCGTGTAGGAGGTGCAAGTGTACACAGACGGGAGTAAAATCGACGGAGGCGTCGGAGCCTCCCTATCCATTTGGAAGGGGGGGATTTTGAACCGAAGTCAAAGCGATTAAACTCCCTCTTGCCGACTACTGCACGGTGTACCAAGCCGAACTCCTCGCCATATCCAGGGTGACTGCGGAGATCCTGAAGAGGGGTGAAGGGAGCTACGGTATTTACAGCGACTCCAGGTCTGCACTGGAAACTGTAACAAACCGTAGCTCGCTCCACCGCTTAGCGCTCGATTCGCGGGCAAACTTGCAGAAGGCCTCCACGCAAAACAAACGTGTAGATTTGTTCTGGGTGAAAGCCCACGCAGGATTGCCCGGGAATGAGCGCGCGGACGTGCTCGCGAAGGAGGCTGCGACTTCGTCGCGGAGGAAGCCGGTCTATGATCGATGTCCGATCTCATTCGCCAAGAGATTCATCCGTGATGAGTCGATTGGCGAATGGGCTCGGAGATACGAGGATGGAACGACGGCCTCCGTGACGAAGATGTTCTTCCCAGACGCGGTAGCTGCATACAGACTGGTCCGCAAGATCAAGCCGACTGGGGTATTAACCCAGGTGATGACGGGGCACGGTGGGTTCTCCTCGTACTTGAATCGCTTCAAGTGCAAGGATAACCCATCGTGCATCTGTGACCCCATGAAGGAAGAGACCGTAATCCATTTAATTACTGAATGCCCAGTCCACGAGTATGAAAGAATGAAGTATGAAAGAAAGATGGGAATGAAAGTGAATAAAGACAACATTGCGATATTTGTAAGTAGTAAATACACAAGGCTGATATTTCTAGAATTTTGTACCGCGATTGCCTTAAAAGCAATCAAAAGAAATAAAACTTAACCCATAGTACCCAGGTTTTCACCGGTATAGTTGTATACTAGGATTAACCGAGTAAAAGGAAAAAGTCAAAATAGAAATGGTCAAAATGATATTAATATAGGATTCTGTGATATTTATGTGAACTATTAAAGTGTAATGTTTGTTTTCTGTGATATTTATGTATAGTATGTAAGAGTAAATGTTATGTGGATGTTAAAATTGTAATAGCTATAAGATAGAAATAAGTGATATAGAAAATAAGACATAGGGCATTTTATATGCAATAAAAATGGAAAACACTAAATAAGAATAGATGAAAATAGGGTAGAGCATAAATGTAATGAAAATGTATAGAAATAAGTAGGGATAGAATAAGAAAGTAGAAATAGGGCACTAAAAAGTGCAACAAAAATGGAAAAGTTTTTAGGAAATATAAGAAAGAATAGCATAGGGAACAGAATAGAATAGGGCACAAACAGTGCAATAAAAATGGAAGCGCTATGACGCTAGCATAGGAAGCCGAAACAAAACGGCTAGGCAAACAGTACATAAGATCTCCGACATGACCCACGTCGGGGGACAAGATTAAAAAAAAAAAAAAAATAATAAAAAAAAAAAAATAACAAAATCGAATTTTAAAATGTATGTTGATGGTTTAGCGAAACGGAATGATAATGCAATTTATGATTTTCAAAACACTTCTCAAAACAAAGTTTATCAATTAAATATAAAGGGGATAAGTTGGGAGTTGAGAGTACTGTGGTTATTCAGTGCACACTACAACATAACTTTTTGTTAGTATCTAAACGCAGATGGTTATGTGGGTCTCTTCTTTTAACCCCGTCAAGGGAGAAGAAGGGTTTTACGTACTAGAACTCCTACACTTCCCCTGTGTGCCGCCAGTATGATTGAAGAGCTAAATAATGGTAAGGGTAATGGTCTGGACTGATCAATACTTTGTTCTCAGTTTGGTTTGGCAATAAGGTACCTTACCTACCTACATTAGAAAATTGCAGCCGATAAAACAAACGAGTTTAGCTCGACGGTTAATTACTAGATAAGAAAATCTTAACATTATACTTACTAACTTACATAACTTAACAAGAGACGCGTTAGGATTACCTAACTGCTAGTGTGAGCGATCGAAATGGGTAATTGGTAAGTCTAAAACTATTATAACTTCGTTATTTTTTATTTGTTATTGCGGTAAAACGAAACCGTTTTTTACTGTGACCGTATGGTCACAGTAAAAAAACTAAACTTTAGTGATGTACTTACTAGCGTGACCATACAATATATAAATAAATATATAATAAATAATTGTTATGTAATTCTATTTTTTATATAGGAGCTCGATGGCGCAGTGGTTAACGCGCCCGGTCTGCGAGTGCTGAGGTTAACTTTAGCAAAGGCCGGTCATCGGATGGGTGACCAAGAAATTAATCAACTCGAGCTCCTCCGTGCTTCGGAAGGTACGTAAAGCCGTTGGTCCCGGCTACATTAGCAGTCGTTAATAACCACCGCACTGCACTGGGCCCGCGTGGTGGTTTATGGCCCGTTCTCTCTATACATCCATAGGGAAGGGTCGCATTCCAGCACATAAAAATTAGCTGATGATGATGATGATGGTGATGTACTTCTATTACATTTCCTTGTCTTTGTTTATGTTGTTTTATTTCTAATATTTAAAAAAATATTATGTCAGTATAATAATATGTTACATAAACTCATTTACCTAATAAAAACCCTTAATGGTCACAGCTAAAATCTTAAAATATAAAAAAGCATGTACTTATATAATTATTGATTTATTGATTTAAAGGCTATATTATTAACTACCTTAACTTAAAAATAAATGCATAATTATAAATAAAAAACTCCAGCCTTAATGGGTTGTTAAATTAAGTTTAGGTATAAAAATTCAACTCTCAATTGGTTTCAACACAAACAAATGGTCAAATAAACTTTTAAACAATATAAAAACTAACTGTTTGGGTTCTCAAACGATTTAAATGAAAATAGCAGCGAAACATCTGCTATCGGAAAGTTTTTAGGCAGCGATTTGTTGGGAACACAAAGTTCGCGGCCGGCCATTAGTAGGGTTAACCCTACTTTGGCGGAATTATTTGATAATTTAGAAAATCCTAATGTGACTTGTCGTATGCAGAAGGGTTGGTAGAAGGTATACAATCTGTGTGTCTGTGGCTTGATTTTGACATAAAAAATTGGACAATTTTTTTCGCCATTCAATCACGCAAACGAAAAAATTTTTTTTTATGGCTTTGAGTAGCGTTTTTTTACGTTAAGGCGACGCACCGCTAAACAATAAATCTCATACGTTTTGATACGAGCGTTTGCGCCTCGTACCATAAGAAAAACTGTTTTTTTTCCTTCAAATTAAAACTACAAATTATTTTAAAAAGTTGAACTACAATATTGAAGTGTATGTTAAGACTATACTACTAAGAAAATTTATATGCTTAAATCGGTCTGGTAAGCCTTTAAAATGCAAATCTATATTTTAAAAGAGGTTACTTTGATATTTTTTTCTCTGTTATAAAAGTTGACAAATCGTGTTTCTGCAACTAGCAAAATGAAGCCAATTAAATGAAAAATTATGTCATCAAATATCACTTTCATATGTTTTGTAATTGTTGGGAAAAATCAACATCCCCGCCACGTAAATTTTCAATGCGTCGTCTTAACTTGGTCGAATTGAGAGTAAAACTCACACTTAACAGCAGAGGAACGTTCATAGGATGATGGTGCTAAAATTGTGAGGAATGCCAAGTAATCGTTCGAAAAAGTTTAATTCAATAACTTCTAGCAACCCGGCCTGGCTTCGCTCGGGGGCACTTAGCTCGTCCTACCAGACAAATAGACGCGTTCCGGTGACTTTCTTTTAAACTATGCGTTACAATTTTGACCTCATCATAGCTAGCTCATTTTATGTCCGCACTGCTGGGGCATAGCCTTCCCTTTAGAACTGTCTTTCTTCTGTTCTATAGATGGAATCACCACCTCTTTAAACCTCCTTTGTGGTCTAGCGGTTAGGACCACCGGTTTAGACCCAGAGGTGCCGGGTTCGATTGCCAGCGGGGGGTACCATGTTTGTGTACTTAATTTGGTTGGTGGTAGGGTTTGTTTGTCTGCCTGGCTAGCTACCTCCATCTTATCTAAATTATGATGCATGCTGCTGTATGACATTGTGAAAATTTTAACTGGTACTTAACTGATGTAAATATGCAATTTTAGATATAATTATATTTTCTCTTTTGTTTTTTTTTAACATGTGTGATTGTAATTTATATTTTGTGTTTTTATTTGTGATGGAAAGTGTCCTTTTATGATAGGGCATTTTCCAATATTTTTGACGCTGTAAGGGAGAAAAGAGCTGGACACTTGCTGAGTTTCTTGCCGGTTCTTCTCAGTACAAGATCTCCCGCCCAGAGTAGACTTACGAACCGATGGCATAATGACGTTCATAAGAGCTATTTGTAGCATAAACTGAATAAATGATTTTGAATTTTGAATTTTTTGAATTTTGAATGTCGCCATAACATCAATGTTTAACATTGTTGTGTTCTGGCAGCCAGAGATAAAATAGCCAGTGCCTCACTAGTTGAGGTTCCCGGGTGAAGTGCGCTTCCATCATTGGCCTTATCATCACTTAACATCACGTGAGATCAAGACACTGTGCCTACCCGTAAATATATTTAAAAACAGCTCAAGCAGAACGGACCACAAACCACCGCACGGCGCGGGTCCAGTCCAGCGGATTGGATTGTCATCGACTGATAATACAGCTGGGACCAACGGTTTAACGTGCTCCGAAGCACGGTGGAGCTCGAGGAATTTCGACCTATCCCAACATAAACGCGTACAACAGTTCCTTGTAAAGCGTACAAAGTCAGAAAAAAGGATACTTATACCGAAAGGTCGGCTTACGGTACGGTGTCAACTGACATTTGCGGGGTGTCGCTTTATCCTACGCCACAGTCATTATTAAATTCGGTCTAATCGAATAACTTCCAATTAGTACTTGGAATTACTAACGCCTTGGTGGCCGTGTGGCAAAGCGCTCGGCCCGATACCCGAAGGTCTCGGGTTCAATTCCCAGGTCAAGCAAAGTGTGTTTCGGATTTTTTGATACATAGCCCGGGTTTGTGATCATCACTAACCCGCATTTGGCAAGCGTGGTGATTAAGCCAGCTTTGCCCAGCAACAGTGGGACAGTATATAGGCTTTACTTACTTGGAATTACGGGAAACGCTTGGCCTTAACGTGGTAAACCTGGACGAAAATTGGTGATTTAGATGCTCTTTCTGGTTACCCACTTTTTTTTGGTTTCTACCACGCACATACATCACACATACTCACATCGCACATCGCACATCGCACATCGCATATCGCACATCGCACATCGCACATACATAAATACTCTCACGTCCTTCTGGACGTGAGAGTATTTATGTATGTGCGAGTTTAGCACGGTGTAGCTCGAGATATTTTAATTTGGCCAACCAATCCGGTCACAAAGCACCGCCATAAGTTGTAAAACTTGAAAGATTGCAATTGGAACGCGCAAACCATTGCGCCATCGCATACTATTTTTTTGTTTAATTTTTTGTTGTAATTTTCTCTATGAAACTAGTTTGTTAAACTATTATCGCCTAGGTGACTGACTGGCAAAACGTACGGCCCAATATCCAAAGATGTTGGGTTAAATTCCCAGGTTCGCGCAAATTCTGTTTGGAATGTGTTTGATGTGTAATCCGATAGTATGAATAAGTCAAATACCAAATAGTAGAGTTTACTTGATTTCAGTAATGGTGATCTTTGCCCAGCAATGGGACAGTATGTAGCTATACTCTGTTCTCTACTACTAACAACGTGTCATTGAACTGAAAACACTGCAATAACGTACAGAAAAACTAGTGTAAAACAATTAAAACTTTGTTAGGTTGCTTGGTAGAATTTTAAAACTAGCCTACCGCTAAGTACTGTAATGGTAATTACTAGGAATATACAACTTCGAAGTTTGACTGTAGCACGCGACCCTTGCACGCGCCCTTTTTAATTCGTAGCGGCTTCGCATGGGGGAGGTTTTTTAACCTTTATTAGGCGAGACGTACTGTTAGGAAGGAAAGCTAAAAACAAACTAGTGAGGTTATTTTTTGACGGGTACTCTCTTTTTTATTTTTAAGTGCTAATTGCTGCGCTGAAGCTGAATCAAATATTTATAAAATACAGTGAAAAATTAAATGCCTACCCGACCCAGACAGAGAATCGAACCTGGGTCTTCCGCAATCCGGGCGGCTGCACTGACCATTATGCTACCGGGAAGGCTGACGTAAGCACTGAATTTATTCACTGCTTTTTGACTGCTTTTTAGCGGCAGAGTGCCATCTATCCAACGGTTATTGCAACCGATGGTTATGCAGATTCATCTTTACAGATGAAATACCACAAATTTGTTGACACAACTCTCTACACTACTCTCCATGAAGCTGTAGATATAACTACAGCTTCATGCTACTCTCTTACTGTGTTTTGTTTTTCTGACAATGTAACTGACAACCATGTTAATCGTCATTTCAAGCGACAACGTTAGAAAGACTTCTTAGTGGGTAAGTGAAGAATCATCTATATATTAATACGTGAAGCAAAAACTTTGTACCCTTTTTTACGAAAATTGCGCGGAAGGTGGAGTATGAAATTTCACACACTTATAGTTTATATAGAGCAGGAGTACAGAATGCTAATATTATTTTTTAAAATTATGCATAAAAAATATATTAAATTAAATAAACATTGTTTCATACATTTTTTAAAAATTTCAAAAAAAGAAGAGGAGCGGCCGAAATCTGTCAAAGCCAATCCAACTAAACTCACATTCTATCTTTTTTAATTTTTCATTGCTTAGGATACAATCCGTGCAGCCTTATAAAATATTGTTTAGTAAACAGCTTTTTATAAAAGTTTCGGTCGAATTTCAACCACTGGGCGAACTATATACTTGGCTTATAATTTCATGAGTTTTTTATTTAACCTATTTTAATCTAACCTAATTTAAATTTATTAGAGTATGGTTATATTTAATTTTACGCAAATTTTGTTGCGGTCAAATTACAATTTGAAAAAAGGCAAAGTGTTGAAAATATTCCATGAGCGGGATTCGAACCCGCACTTCATGACATTCATGGTCAGGTGCAGTACCAACTATGCTATCGCGGTGCGGGTTCGAATCCCGCTCGTGAAATTTTTTCATCACTTTTTCTTTTTTGAAATGAAAATGAAATGAAATGAAATGGACAGAACAGTTTAAACATAAAGATAAAAGTGGAAATTTAAAAAAACATTTTTATATTAATTATCAGGTAGGTATTGTTATTTGGTATGTTTAAAGAAAATGTTGAGCACTATTGTAATTAGGCACGGATATACTATACCATTCCATGTTAATTGTATAATTTTGTTTTTGTAAATTATCTATTTGTTGTCTGTAATTGTGCCTTAAATAAAGAAATTAAATTAAATAAATACACACGCAAATAAAAACAAAAACAGTACATATAATCTTAACGCTAGGCAAAGGCGGCCTCTACAAGCGATCTCTACCAGACATCCTGGTTCAGGAACTATAATCACACTAATATTACTTATAAATGCGAAAGTTTGTGTGTACGTATGTTCGTATATTTGTTGCTTCTTCACGCTGCAACGGATTTATTTATTTATTTAATCTTAAGATTAACAGAACAGACATTACACACTGTTAATAAAAGTAACAAAAACATAGCGGATATCTGCTACAATTACAGGCGCGTACAACATTGATAAATCATAAACTAAAAATTAAAATTAAAAATTAAACAATGGACGGATGGATGGATTTGGATGAAATATGATAATGAAACAAGTTTATAACCTGGATTAACACATAGGATAGTTTTTATCCCGATATTCCCACGGGAATCACACTATAAATATACTAAAAACGACAATTTCATTTTCCAATAAAAAATGATTTGTTTGTTTTGTTGTCATGGAAACCAAAGAGAATTTAACCACCTAATGGAAACTGTCAAAGCGGTACGATGTCCGCCGGGTCCACTGGTTATTAATATAATACATTACCTGCATGCGGAATGCTGAATGGACAGAATCCTAACCATATCCTAACCAAGCAAATCGAAATACGAAGGTTTCACTTTCACAGTGCATACTTTTTAATATCGAAAAACAACGTCCCGCCCGCATCAAACAAAAGAAGGTGGAAAAAACAATAAGTTTGAAAATAGAATCGAGACTGGACGCTTGGAACTCGTCAACCGTGACGCCATCTAGGGATAAAGCGGGGCTTAAAAAAGCTGATCTGTCGTTAGGCGAGGTCAGTTACTGTATCTAGTTGTAAAAGTAGCGATTGCAGATAACGCATATTTTGAAGAAAACGCTGTTCATTGGGACTTCTTGGCGGGAGAGTGAAAAGTCATGTTTGCGATTTTGTTATATTTTCTAGAATTTGAGTTAAGTTGAATATCAATGTGAAATAATGGTAGATTATTAACCGTTAAGTGTTCTTGAACGTGCATGAGTGTTGGCAAATGAAACAAAACAGTGCAACGTCGCTTTTCGTATTACCTCCAGAAGTCCGCGTGAGATCTCAGTAAAGCCCCCACCACGTCTTGACTGAGATAATCAAGTGGTTGGGGGGGTATTAAGGTTTGTAAAAAATGTTTTATTTTTAAATGATTAACAACTGACTATTAACATCAAATGGTGTTAAATCAGTAACTATAGTATAATTGTAAATTGTATTACTTAATGTGTATAAATGTATGTTAATAAAACTTGTGGCTTTGGTTTTGTATCTGAATTTCACGCATATACTACACAGACAGTATAGACTCGAATCAAATACTTTGATCAGCAAGTGACAAGTGTGCGATAGAGAGAGCGGTACTTTACGGTTTGCTAAAAAGAGACAGCAATAGTAACTAGTATAGTTGTAGTAGGAATGTAAAGGTTTAATTATTGCGTTTCTTAGTTGTTGTGTCAGTGTATTACGATTAAAGATATTTTAAGATCTTTGGTTTGGTTATAGGGAGAATGACCATAAACCACCACGCGAGTCAGTGCGGATTGGTGGTTGTTAACGACTGCTTATGTATCCGGGATACCAACGGTTTACGTGCCTTCCGAAGCACGGAGCAGCTCGAAATGAAAAACTTATGGTCACCCATCCGATGACCGGCCTTTGCGTAAGTTGCTTGACCTCGGCACTCGCAGACCGGGCGCGTTAACCACTGCGTCATCGAGCTCCTCAATATTCATAATTAAAATTTATCCTATTTTAGCAGAGGCCATCACATATTACAACAAGGCCTTTAAAAATATTATCTTTGACTACAGCTATACTTGTTGTATGTAAAACAAATTTGATTACAATTTGAAAAAAGACAGAGGGTTGAAAAAAACGACGGGTTGCACTCCGGGAGTGCCGGCAGAAGTGAAAACTTGAATATTAACGTTGTGCATTTTTTATATTTTGGAATGGTTAGGGAATAATTTTGCACGAATTGCTTCAATTATCAGTATAATAGTACTATCATTTATGTGGTAGAATACAATATTTATTTATTGCGCTATCGTACACAAACATGACAATTTATTCGCGCAAGCGCCCTGCGCCGCCTAAACGAAACAGCAGGCATACATTTTCGCCGCGCCGTAGAAAGAGAGGGGGATACTTCCTCTCCTACGCCGCGCCGGCTGTCTACTTTCCATCCGTCTTACGAATTTTCGATCAGGTCACGTGTCCTGACGCGAATTAAACATTTTTTACCCATTACAAAAAAAGTGTACAACGCCGCTAAAGAAGTTTTCACTTCAAAAATTCCACGAACGGGATTCGAAAATTCGAACCCGCACCCCATGACATGCCGGGTCAGGTGCACTACCTACCCTATTCAATGTCGACGTAGTTGTCGACATTGAATAGGTAGGTAGGTAGGCTTACAGAGTAAAAGTAGATAGTGTTGATTAATTTCGGCGAGTTGAATTGAGCCACGATAGCATAGTTGGTAGTGCACCTGACCCGGCATGTCATGGGGTGCGGGTTCGAATCTAGCTCGTGGAATTTTTTCAACACTTTGTCTTTTTTCAAATTGTAGTTTGTTCGCAAATAATCATACAAATTGCATATTTCATTAATTTGCAATTTTCAATCTTGAACATTATTATATTATTTAACTAGCGGCCGCTCGCGGTTTCACCCACGTGGTTCCCGTTCCCGTAGGAATATTGGGATAAAAAGTATCCTATGTGTTAATCCAGGTTATAAACTATCTGTGTGCCGACTTTCATCCAAATCCATTTAGTAGTTTTTAAGTGAAAGAGTAACAAACATCCATCTATACTTACAAACTTTCGCGTTTGTAATATTAGTAGGATTTCTCCTGACAGTTTTTTACTCTCCTGTATCCTGCAGGTACATGTAGGTATATCTTGTGACACGTACACACGCCTGCAAATCAGGCTACCACAAACTGTCAAATTCGGTCAAAAGACTTTAAACTTTACTTATTAAGCATAAGGTTGAATATTTATTGAAGAAGTATAGTTTTTACGTGTTTTGTCTCTTTTACTCTAATTTCAAATGATGTTTACATGACAGGAACAAAACACGGAATAACTTTTCAGACCATAATCTTTGTTTATTTGTAAGGCACTTAAAGAACAAAATCGTTTACTGTCTCAATTCATCAAAAGTCATATATATTCAATGGTTATTATAGGGATGTTGAAGAGGCAGGGGAAGCTTTCCACCTAAGACTGAAGGGCCATTGAGAGGGCCCCATAACATTGTGCCTATAGGTACTACCTACATATAGTCAGGCAACGAAAGTCGTTGAAAACTTTGGTATTTTGTCAAAACGTTTTGTCAAAAAAAGAATTTAAGCAATAAAGGCAATTTTTATTTCGTTACGAGTAAACTGCTAGCCCGTGCCTGACTCGTTTCTAGCACGGTCATGGTATGATACGGTGTAATGGGCAGAGATCTTAAATTTTAATATCTTATACATTTTTGGATTGGAAATTTTGTTATTCAACAAGTTTGATGCCAGTTTCTGAGAAAAAAATATAACAACAGCGTTCCATGGAGGTACTTAACTCATAAAACTGTTTTTCTTTTGAAGCAATTAATCATGGCTAATGAGATTTCGCCGTGTAACCTTATTTTGGATGGAAACTGTTGGACTGTTTTATCTTTGTTATATTGCGTATTTAACCTTTTAAAAGAAAAACATCGTTGGAGTTCAAAGGAGAAATTAGTTCGGCTATTAAAAAAAGTAAATGAGTTTTACTGAAAAGTTTTAATACACTTTTGGCTGGTGCCTACTTACTCGTACTGATATTATAAAGAAAAAAGCTTTGTACTTTTGTATGTTTGCAACGAATAAACTCAAAAACTACTTACTGGACCGATTAAAAAAAATCTTTCACCATTAGAAGCTACATTAGCACTGAGTAACTAAAAAATAATTTGTATGGAGCCAGTATCACCAGCTTTTATAAAAACTATGGCATCAGTACCCGAATGAAAGATGTTAGGATTGAATACGAGATATCGTGGATCAACCCCCATAACCACGATAGCCTATTTATACTGAAGTGTACCCATTTCGTACATAAGCGTACCTATTAGTTCTCTAATGCATATAATTAAATGAAAAATTCTTTATTCAATTTAGGCACATAAAGTGCACTTATGAATGTCAAAAATATCTAAGTACATGTCTTCAAAGAAAAAGATACCTAGGACTTCTTTGTTCCGAGATCAATGTTTTAAACACTAGATTACAATAGTTGTTTACTTCAGTATCCCCATCACCAGCTCATTTAATGTCCCCACTGCTGGGGCACGAGCCTTCCCTATGGATGGATAGGGAGAACGGGCCGTAGATCACCACGCGGGCCCAGTGCGGGTTGGTGGTTGTTGACGACTGCTAATGCTGCTAATGAAGCACGGAGAAGCTCGAGATGATACATTTTTGGTCACCCATCCGATGACAGGTTTTTACGAAAGTTGCTTAACATTAGCAATCGCAGACATGGCGCGTAAACTGCTGCGCCATTGAGCTCCTACTACTTCAATATGTATGTAAATAAAACTACTTACACGTACCCATTTCTTATGTTTTTTTTGATAAGGGATTACTAGTAGGCCGCGTATGACCTTTACAATGTTACCAGACATTAAAAAAGGGCAGCGAAAAATTTTAAGGATTCCGCTAGCCGCGTGATCGTTCCTCAGAGGGTCCCTACTAGATTCTCCGAGGCGATCAGATCGAGTACCTACCTATGTACTTATGTGAAGCTACATACATTTTATTGTTTTCAGTAGGTATTTAATTTAAACTTGAAAGAGTCAGCCCGTGACCACGGCCGTTGTAACTGGTTGTAACTCGGTTGAAACGTCGGGTATTAAGAAGGTATGATACCATTTGATTAATTAGTTTGCAAAAAAAAAAATAAGTAGTTGATTGAAATAATATACATATTGTTTCAATAACATTTTTTTTGTACCATGGATTTCTGCAAAATAACGCCTGATTCCATTAATTAATTAGTTTGCGTTAATTCCAAAGGCGACGTACCGCTAAACAATAAATTTCATACGTTTTGATACGAGCGTTTGCGCCCCGTACCATAAGAAAAACTGTTTTTTTTTTCCTTCAAATTAAAACTACAAATTATTTAAAAAAAAATGAACTACAATTTTGAAGTGTGTGTTAAGACTAATCTACTAAGAAAATTAAGATGCTTAAATCGGTCTGGTTAGCCTGTAAAATGTGAAATCTATGTTTTAAAAGAGGTTACTTTGATTTTTTTTTCTCTGTTATAAAAGTTGAAAAATCGTGTTTCTGCAACTAACAACCCGCTATACACTACTTTAAAGTTTATACTGACACCCCCTACCAACTTTCCGGTTACAAAGTAGGTGTCAGAATAACCTTGCGCAAGCACAAGGGACCATCTACGTCAGCTCATAACGCCAGATCAGAACAACCGGTACGCATCTTTCATCCAGTACTTTTAAGACTAGTGTCTCAAGCTAGTCGCCCCGTGGACACGTATAGTCCACTACCTAATATCCAGATAGGTCACCGGAGCTGTAAGCTCGCTCACTTCTCGTTGCACTAAGAGCACAACTCGCAGTATTCCACTGCTTGGGCCGTCAGCTCTAAAGCCAACTACCAAATGTCCTCTTTGGTGGCGGAGTTGTAAGCACACTCACTTCTCGGTACCCATCCAGGCACCTGATCAATTCCAAATTCCTACGCGGCTGATTAAACCGGAGGTCTTTGCATCTAGCGGGCACCTCTACTAGTTCTCCAGACTAGTGCCGGAGATGTTGGAGTAACTACTCAGTGAAAACCACCGAGCACCACACCAACTAAGGGAGCGAAAAGATCTGCGGGGTACGTAAGTTATTACGTACCTCGCAGATCTTTTCGCTTCAGGCCCCCACCGGACCGCTACTAAGACCCGCTCGCTATGCACGAAATGGAAGCCTGGCCAGACCAACCAGGCAGACGAACATTCCCACTTCTATAGCTAACCACATGCCACCACGAGTCCAACCCATGTCCGGGGCCTGCTGGAGACGCCCGCGAAGGCATAACCGGCAGAGGGCCAAGGATCCGGAACTCCCGTGGTACCCTTGAAAGAACAGCCGGACCCGTAGTTCCAGCTGCCATAACCTACCTATTAGGGTCAGTAGATAGGGTCTGCAACTAACAAAATGAAGTCAATTAAATGAAAAATCATGTCATCAAATATCACTTTCATATGTTTTGTAATTGTTGGGAAAAATCAAGATCCCCGCCACGTAAATTACCAATGCGTCGTCTTAACTATGGCACGCGAAAGATTAAAAGTGTATACAGTATTTTATTTGTATCCAAACTTTGTTGCCAGTTCTATAACTGAAGAAACTAAAGCACCAGTGACTATGCCATTGGTATGTTAGCGCATGCCGAAGTCTGACCACAGAAATAACCCCATGAAAGGAACTCCGCAAAGATAATATGGAGAACTAACGTTGAGTATTTATTTCTTTATGGTGCCGTTCCGTTAAAACGGAGTCAGACACGTTTAGATATGATTATAAAAGAAAACCCGATTGCTAAAACAACTATATAAAAAACAATTATATACTCGTAAAAACCGGACTAACATAAAAAAATAACTGCAGAGAGAAAAAACTGAAAAAAAAAACAAGCTCTACGATCCCAGAATTCCATTTGAGCAATATTGAATGCAACGTGAAATGTTTCCTTGTCCGATACCTATACTTAAATAATAAAATCTATAATAAATGAGTATTTATAAATACATTGAATATTGATAGTTGTCGCAGACGGGGACAATCACCAACCAACCAAAGAAAGGAGGCCACGGTGATGATTGTCCCCGTCTGCGACAACTATCAATATTCAATGTATTTATAAATACTCATTTATTATAGATTTTATTTTACAAATACTTCGATCGCACCAATGAAATCGTACCTTATTTTTAAGCTCTAACGCGTTTCTTCACCAACGCAGTCTAATAATAGTCTAAGCATTTAAGCTAGAAAGGGATAGCATTACGCATCTGGGACGGGGTATCTCGTGCGTGGTACATACAGGAATAGGATAGAATGAGTAAAGATCGATTTAAAGCAGTCCTGTTCAGTGTCTGGCGCCTTTAATTGTTTTAAAGTGAATATCCATTGAAATATAATATATTAGCGGCCCGTCCCGGCTTCGCACGGGTGGATTTTTTTAAATATAGCCTATGTTACTCAACGCTAATGTAGCATACTAATGGTGAAATTTTTAAAATCGGTCCAGTAGTTTTTGAGTTTATTCGTTACAAACATACATACAAAAATGCAAAGCTTTCCTCTTTATAATGTTAGTATAGATACATTGTATAGTTAACGCGAACACTAGGTACTCATAATCACCAGCTCATTTTAAGCACAAGATAATGAGACTCCATGTCATCATCATCATTTAGTGCCATCTTCATCTTCAGTCTCCATGTAGGTAAGCTTAATTAGGTCCTTACCTATGGAATTGACGTTTTGTATGAAGATTTTTTATAAAATTATATTTCTCATACCAACGTTTTTTTAAAATTTTCTTAGCATCTATTTATGTAAACACTATAAAATTTGTAGAGTAGTATGTTTGTTTCACTAGCTAAATATAGCAGACATTAGAAAAGGAAAAAATTAAGACCCTTCAAAGCTACAATGAAACAAAAAGTCAATTCCGCGAACAAAAAAAAAAGGCAATTTAAAAATAAAAATGGGCGTTGACACTAAATGAATCATAATCATCAACAGCTCATTTTTATGTCCCCACTGCTGGGGCACGAGCCTTCCCTATGGATGGATAGGGAGAACGGGCCATAAACCACCACGCGGGCCCTGTGTGGATTGGTGGTTGATAACGACTGCTAATGCAGCCGGGACCAACGGCTTTACGTGTTTTCCGAAGCACGGAGGAGCTCGAGAAGATAAATTTATGGTCACCCATCCCATGACTGGCCTTTGCGAAAATTGCTTAACCTCAGCACTCGCAGACCGGGCGCGTTAACCACTGCGGCAACGAGCTCCTCTAAATAAATGAATAACTAAATGAATAATTATAGTTATTACTGAAGCCTAAGTAACATAGTCCTAATTAAAGGTGTATAATAATATTAACAACCGGTGCTGACTTTTAGAAGTAATACACCTAATAAGTGAGAAAAAAAACGTAAATTTCATAGGTAAGGACCCAATACATACTGCGCTTGAGCAACGCACCAAAGACCCTCTGACGGACACAGATCTTGGAACAGCTGTCCAAACGCAGTTGTTACGAGATTAAGAGCGAGCTTTTAACTATAATGCGGTATTTAACTAAACCATAACATGTCAGGTGTTCATTGTGACGTAAAAATGCTAAATTACTTCATTCAAATAGCTTGTTGTGCATAATTTGATTTTCTATCTCTAATTACTAGATAAGGTTTTTTTTCATTGGCGGCGCTAGTGTGCGGCGTAAACGCTCTTAACACCCGTTTGCACTAAACTTATAAATCGTCTAAGTCTTTGCCTAACTACTACCCGGTCAAATTAATTTGTCACCTGAGTGTAAGCGACGTTTTTGAGCCAGGTGCCGAGTTAACTTGGCCGGGTAGTAGTTAAGTTAAGACTTAGGCGATTCATAAGTTTAGTGCGAACGGGTGTTCGTGTCCGTGAAAGGTTGTATACGTGTGCGTTTGTCGAGCGCGTTGTATGAAGCTTAAGGCGCCACTTGGAAAAAATACATCAACTTTCATCGGAAGTTGTAGGAGTATGACAAGACCAACGAATCTGAAATTTAAAAAAATAATTATTGCTATAATTACAATGAATTAATTACATACCCCCTTATTCATAAAAACTATTCAAGCATTTTTTTTTTTTTTTTAGTTGATGGCTTCGTGCGATTAGCACATTTAGCCAGTGTCAAAGTAATTTTTCTTTCTAGTAATACATAAATAAACAATATTTCCTTCTTCCTCCAGTAATGATGATGAATGATAATAGAAATGAGAAGTGAGAAATGATACACCCCCCAACCCCTAGAGTATCTCAGTAAAGATGTGGGGCTTTACTAAGTCCTCGGGCGTACTTCTTGAGAGAATTTGAAAAGTGACGTTGCACTGTTTTGTTTCATTTGCCAACAGTCATGCACACTTACGAACACTTAACGGTTAATAATCCACCATTATTTCACATTCATATTCGACATAACACAAATTTTAGAAAATAAAACGAAATCGCAGGCATGACTCTTCACTTTCCCGCCAAGAACCTAGCATTTTTTAGTTAAATATTGTTTTGTCAACGTTACACAAACGTCATTTTGAATTTGAGAAAAAGAGATAAAACAATGATCATCATCATCATCATCTCAGCCTAAAGACGTCCACTGCTGGACAAAGGCCTCCCCCAAGATGGGGGTTATTTGCCATAATCGCCACGCTTGGCAGGCGGGTTGGCGATCGCAGTAGGTTGAAAGTAACCTCAGAGAGATGCTGCTGCCCATCCTCTGGAATGGGCCCTTAGTCGCCTTTTACGACACCCACGGGTTGAGATGGGGTGGTGCAATTCTTTATCCCCGGCACCACACAGGGAAAATAAAAACAATGATAAATAAAACAATGATTAACTAAATAATGCTTAAATAGTTTTTTATGAATAAGGGGGTTAATCTATGTTTTGAAATCACTCAATTCGATTGATAACATCAATATTCGTAACTTAGTTGCTGTATATTTTGATAACTAAAACCAGTAATTTTATAAAAATATATTTTTTTTAGATTCTGTTGTCTTTACGGTTCAATTATCGCAGGCGCTACGTATAAGCTTTTCAAATTGTCGCCTTAAATTCTGCAGTCGCCTCATTTAGTGTTTTAAGTCCTCACACAACGCAAGCTGGAGGTAACTTCGTTTTTCTATGTGTATTGTAATGTATCATTATGTATGCCTTTTTAAAGTTATAAACGTTTTTCTTTAATTTAACATCAGCCCCTCCAGACCCACTCCTGGACATTTATTTATTTATTTATTATAATTGAGACAACAACAGTCATACTTAACTTCTAATTAGACAATCTTAGTAGGACTAAACATATTCGGCTAAAAAATTGTCCATAAAAAATAATAACAAAACCGCCCATAGAGGCAACAAGGTATAATATGCTAGGCTTACATAAACACAAATGTTGAAAAAATTTCCACGAACAGGATATGAACCTGCACCCTTCTGACATACCGGGTCAGGTGCTCTCCCAATTGAGCTATCGTGGTTCTAACTAGCCCGGCGAAATTATTCAACACTATTTACTTTTTTACTTTGAAAGCCAAAGGCGCCCATTCAATGTCAACAACTACCGTCACTATTATTATTTTCTTTTTTGTTTAACATTTGTTTTTGTAATTTGTTCGCAACAAAATTTGCGTTAAAATTATATAAACAAAACAAAAACATTCTACGCTTACATTTCAATTCACTTCACAAGTCACTAGCAGTATTGAATATTAAGGCAACCTTAATAGCACAAGCTTAATAATATAATAATACACATATATGATTGAACTGAAACAAATAATTAAAATGAATTAAATATGTGTCGGCGGCGAGGCTGGTTTGTAGTAGGATGGTCGAGCAAACTCGGATTCGTCGATAACACAGTTCATCTTGGATCTTCAAAATAAAGACGCAGTCGTATTCCTTACAGTCACTTTAATGTTATTTTAATATCACAATTACAATATTTAGTTATAGTTGCCCGATGCAAATGGATTTTAGAAACGAAGTGAGTTCTGCGCGTGCGTACTCTCTGACCGCTCCCGTTCGAATGTTTCTAGTCCGTTGTCGCGCCAAGCCAACTGACGTTGACGTTTCGCGCACCATAGAGCATAGGCTGCGCAGACCACACTAAGTATAGACTATACTTGTCGTTTCTAAGCGATGCTAGCGCCACGTCTCCGACACGGCCATCCTGATGAAAATACGTCCTCGTGTTTTTCTCTGTAACAAAAGATAACCAAGCACAGTATTTCCCGTTCGGTCTATCCTGACCAAACAACAATTGACTCTTAACATTTGGCTCAACAGTAGGCTCTACATTAGGCACTACAATAGGCTCCACATAAGGCTTCACATTATGCCTCACATAAGGCTCCACATAAGGCTCCACATAAGGCTCCACATGAGGCTCCACATGAGGCTCCACATGAGGCTCCACATGAGGCTCCACATGAGGCTCCACATGAGGCTCCACATGAGGCTCCACATGAGGCTCCACATGAGGCTCCACATGAGGCTCCACATGAGGCTCCACATGAGGCTCCACATGAGACTCCACATGAGACTCCACATGAGGCTCCACATGAGGCTCCACATGAGGCTCCACATGAGGCTCCACATGAGGCTCCACATGAGGATCCACATGAGGATCCACATAAGGCTCACATAAGGCTCCACATAATTAGCCACATAATTAGCCACATAAGTCTCTACATAAGTCTCTACATAAGTCTCTACATAAGTCTCTACATAAGACTCTACATAAGACTCTACATAAGACTCTACATAAGACTCTACATAAGACTCTACATAAGACTCTACATAAGACTACATAAGACTCTACATAAGACTCTACATAAGACACACACAGGTTTCTCTACCCGATGACGCTGGTTGTCGTTGCTCGCCACGCCCCGGTGTCGGTGTCGCTGCTGCCGGTTGCACCACAGTTGCTAGTAGCGCCCTTCCCCGCGCCCCGCAGTGAAGGTATGAGCACGTGGGCACTTGTTTGCAAAGGGATCCGTGTCTCCATATCTGAAACATAACACCAGGAGCGTTTGGTCGAAGTTTGACAAAATAATTAGCACTAAAAATAACGGAACGAATACATGACCTTTTATTACCCTTGGGGAGGCAATCGGTGATGTGATGTCCCAGTTTCCCACACATGAAGCATCGCGTGGGACCAGAAGGTCCAGCAGGCATAGGTCCATGTAGAATGTAGCAATCCATACGTCGAATGTAGCTACGCACGCGTATAAACTCCTGTAAATGAATCTCCTCATATCGCGGTGCTTTATAAATTTCAAGTAACGTCATACAATTCTGATATTGCTGTTCCAACATCCGTTGTCATTTACGATAAAACTTGGCATCGTTTTCTTCTAGTGGTTCGCGTCGGTTACATCCCACTTCTGATGTCGGCGGCGAGGCTGGTTTGTAGTAGGACGGTCGAGCAAACTCGGATTCGTCGATAACACAGTTCATCTTGGATCTTCAAAATAAAGACGCAGCCGTATTCCTTACAGTCACTTTAATGTTATTTTAATATCACAATTACAATATTTAGTTATAGTTGCCCGATGCAAATGGATTTTAGAAACGAAGTGAGTTCTGCGCGTGCGTACTCTCCGACCGCTCCCGTTCGAATGTTTCTAGTCCGTTGTCGCGTCAAGCCAACTGACGTTGACGTTTCGCGCACCATAGAGCATAGGCTGCGCAGAACACACTAAGTATAGACTATACTTGTCGTTTCTAAGCGATGCTAGCGCCACGTCTCCGACATATGTAAAATTGTATATACACTTACATAGGTCCCTCTTTGCTTATGATATTCGCCGTAGTCCAGTGCTAGTCTGGGTCACTCGTGCAACCCACGTCCATTCATCATCATCATCATCATCATCATCATCATCATCATCAGTCTACATTAATAGAAGTGCTCGCACATTGGAGTAATTTATGTGATTTACGGTTTGCTTTATAATTTAATTTCATTGTTATATTATTGAATAAATAAAAATAAATAAATAATTTTATTTTCTTAATTTACATCTGGGTCACTCGTGCAACCCACGTCCTTTCATCATCATCATATTCATCATCATCATCATAATCATCATCATCATCATCATCGTCACCATCATCATCAGTCTAGATTAATAGAAGTGCTCGCACATTGGAGTCAATTATGTCATTTCCTTAATTCACATTAGCTATCTCTGTTTTTTTTATATATTTCTTTTCCTTTTGTATATATTTTTAGTTGATTTAATTAATATATTTTAGTTTATTTTACTTGCATCCATATTTATCTCTATTTTGTACTTTGTCTTTGTATTAATTGTTTGTATCTGTGTTATTGTGTGCAATTAAAAGTTTATATTATTATTCCTTTTTTTTACATATTAATTTACATTTTTAAATATTTTCTAAAAACAAAACAAACATTTAAAAATATAAAAAATAGGGGTCCGCCGGCATTGGGACAGGGTCCAAACTACCGGTGATTAGGGCTCCAGAGACAGGAACCTCCTCACAATGCGTGCCGTATCGAGGAGAACTGCCTTCTGAATCAGGCCCTTGATCCAGCCGCCTAACGAGAGCCTCATGAGATGTTGATTGAGGCTCTTGGCCATCAGGCCGTTAGCCGTAACAATAATCGGCACGATGACAGCCGAGTCCACACTCCACATGTCGACAACCTCATGTGCTAAGTCGACATATTTGATTAACTTCTCTTTCCAGCTTTCACGAGGTTCTCGTCATGGGGAATGGTGATATCGACAATCATCGTGCGGCGCGCTAATCGATCTATCACCACAATGTCTGGCTTATTGGCTACAATAGTCCTGTCGGTGATGATAGATCGATTCCAGTACAACGTGACATGGTCATTTTCGAGAAATGGGTCGGGCACATACTTGTATAGTCTAATCATTAATGCACTGGAGTAATCTGACAGATGCTAATGTCACATTGTAAAATTATGTTGCCACATTTATTGTACTAGTGATGCGTTTCGTTCATTGTCATTCAGATCACTCACACAAAGTCCGTAGGAACGTTTATTATAAAAAGGTACTTAATTAATTATAATATATGTAGGTATATGAATGTCTTTTTGTACCGAGAAATTTCACCTGACAGTTTAGTTGTCAGGGTTTGTTTTGCTGTGGGAGCTGTTATTATTCGAAAATTTTGGATGTATTTTAATTATTGCAATTTTTACATCATTCATCTTTTTGAAAAAAAATACAGATTTAGCCACTGTGTAGGAGTACCATTTACTGAATAACAATTAGGACAAAACAGAATACTATAAATTAAGAACGTTGAAATGGAGATAACCTCAACAATATAGTAGTACCGTTTTACATCAATAATCACTCGATCACGTTCCAAAATGAAAAATCACTTTCTCACATAGCACTTTCTCTGTCTCCGAGTGAATTTTCACATGGGTTACTTTTACGACAACTAAAACATCAACTATTTACAATTACTTTTAAAAGTACAATTATTAAAACTAAATAATGTTATTGTCGCATGCAGCACGGATCGCGCTCATACCTATTTTGACGCAGACTAGAATAATAGACAACAAAATTAAATTTCAAAACGTAAACAAATTACGCCGTCAACTAATAATCAAGTAGAAATAAGCCGTAAAAATAATATTTCATACCGTAATATGTCAAATTGAGTGCGGGCAGACTCCGACTCCGACCGGTGCAACTGTCTCGTTTCCGCACGCGCTGTTTGTAATCTATCTGTTTGCTTTACTCTCCTTCAGTGAAGTGTGAACTAAGTGATATACTTGCTAAATGGACTAGTCCAATTGAAGGATTCATTCATGAACATGAACGACTCATATCTATGTCTGTCTGACGACGACGAATAAAAATATATCCATTGCATTTTTGTTTAATTTTATATAATTCGAGTAATTCGCCTTTTCAAAGTTATCATTTTACCTTTAAAGGTACCAATGCTAATATTTTTATATCGATTAAACAAACCTGGCCTAGGAGATTTCTTAATAAAGTAAATAAAATGAGTACCTAATGTGATTTGATTCAGAACGTTTTGAGAATGAACGAGTGAGTAATTGATGTCAATCTTCTTGTCACAACACTATTTTCTGTTCATCAGAAACTGGGAACACCGTAAACGTCAGATTACTCCAGTGAATTAATGATTAGACTTTAGTACGGTACCTCAGAATCCACAAGTTTGTATTTTAAAGCAAGTTACTGGTGAATAATCCTGGCCACTTGGTTATGCCTGTGCAAGTACTCGCCGTTAGCCAGACGAGAACAGCCCGAAATAATATGTCTGATAGACTCACCCGGACGGTGGCATGCCCGACATATGTCAACCGTCCCGTCCTTCATAATATATTTCCGGTAGTTATTCGTTAGCATAACTTCATCCATAATTGCACAGACAAAACCTTCAGTTTTTTTATTATTATTATTATCATTATCAGTCTACTATTTTTTCTTTCTATTTTTTTTTATTTATAATGAAAAAAAGGTCAAGCACCTCCCTTTTCTGATACTTAATAACCACAACCACTCCAAGTTACACGAACCAACTGGAGTTGGATAAGTACTTAGTTACAGTAGAAACAGACTTCTGTAAATTCAGATTCATTTCTGAAACGAACTGTAGCCGCTCGCTGGTTGGTTTGAAACGGTATAAATAACTAAAACACCTGCATCTTTTCACTGATTGGTGAGAGCTATCATGGTGCTTGTAAAATGGGAGAGTGTACTTTGCATGTTCCAAATATTTCTGAGCTGGCCTGTCTACAGTTTGAGCAGTAATTAGGTATTTGCGAATGACGGTATGCTTGCAAATTAATTTTGCTTGTTGCTCATTTTCCTCTAAGTAGTCTTATGTCTGCCTGTCTGAAAGTTAAGACCACTTGTGCCCACCTCTTTACTAAAATGATCGTTATTTGCTTTAGTTTTAAATATGCCTCAGTAGTTGAGGAATTCCGGGTGAAGAACGCTTCTGTCCTCTGCTGTGAATACAGACACAACAGTATTTTAATTGTTTGTAGGACGGATCTGGCACTAAACAGCCGAAGGGTAATAAATAGCCTAGAAGTAAGTATTTAGCCTATCACAGCGTCCATCATTGAAATAGAGACAACACTACCATTCTTCTCCACAGCTAAAAAAAAAGACGTCCTGTAAAGTAGGTAAAAATGTAATGGGCGATTCTTAAGCACTTTTCTTAAGTTAATTTGAATAAAACGTTTTGATTTGACTTTGAATTGATGGGTTTAGTAATGTTAGTAATCCAGAAAAATATACAGCGTCTAACAAAATCAATAAGCGAACGTTTAAGGGCGGTATCTATACATCATTCTGAATACAATGACAAAAATGGGCTCCAGTTATATAGTGATTTTTCAAAGTTATGTTCTAACAAACTAAATCAATTATAATAATGCACATCATGAAACATGCTGTATCTTTAATCTCGGTAACGAGCCTGTAGTCTTGAACCAAATTTGGTGAGCATGCTCAGTGTGATGTATAGATGCTCCCCTTAAGCGTTTGCTTTTTGATATTGTTAGATCCTATATGTACAAGGTCTTTGATTTTACTCTTGAAAATATGTTGTGTACAAAAATTTCATGATGTACTTTATTATTATTATTAGCATTATAGTGTGATGTTCATTAGTATTATTAATATTATTATCTATGATAAATCAAGGGTTAGTCCATTTGCGAATTAGTCCTTTTGAGAATTAGTCCTTTTGAGACATGGTAGGCATTTTTCGAATTAGGCATTGTAGTTTACGCATAAAAGCGTGTCAAACAACAAACGAACAAACAAACTCACTTTCGCGTTTATAATATTAAAGTTAGGATAATATAAATAATTATAAAATTTAAAAAATTAAACGCCTACCCGACCCAGCCAGGAATCGAACCTGGGTCTTCCGCAATCCGGGCGGCAGCACTTACTGGCTGGCTAATTTTTTCACTGTATTTTGTAAATTTTATAAATATTTAATTTAGCTTCAGTGCAGCAATTAGCACTTGAAATTAAAAAGTAAAAATTTACTATAGCGTTGTGTTATCAAATCTGTAGTATTTCATCTGCAAAGATGAATCTGCATAGCCATCGGTTGCAATGACCGTTGGATAGATGGCGCGCTGTGCGGCTATTAGCACTCTAAAATTACAAAAGCAGTGACAAAATTCAGCGTCTGCGTCAGCCTTCCCGGTAGCATAGCGGTCAGTGCAGCCGCCCGGATTGCGGAAGACCCAGGTTCGATTCTTGGCTGGGTCAGGTAGGCGTTTAATTTTTTCCTTGTATTTTGTAAATTTTATAAATATTTAATTTAGCTTCAGTGCAGCAATTAGCACTTGAAAATAAAAAGTAAAAATTTAGGATAGTATTTTAAAGCGTTAGAAATAGGTTTCATCGATTTACACATTTTATCGATGAACATATTTTATGATAATGATATATTATATAACCTTGCGTTATGGCTGAAGAGGTGTTCAGTGTGTCCTCTAGGGCGCATGTTTCCTTACGGATTTATAGTGGTCCCTTCAAAAAGGTTCAAGTGTATTGTCAATGAAGAAAGGCATGCAAGGATCCTAAATGCTCCGACGTTATGGTTTAGAAGGTAATTACTTTCATAAGATGTTATTAATTTTTTTTATATACTTAAGAGCGTTTACGCCGCACACTAGCGCCACCAATGAAAAAAAAAACATATCTAGTAATTAGAGATAGAAAATCAAATTATGCTCAACAAACTATCATTCAAAAACTCATTCAGATAGTTTGTTGAGCATAATTTGATTTTCTATCTCTAATTACTAGATATGATTTTTTTTTATTAGTGGCGCTAGTGTGCGGTGTAAACGCTCTTAAATACTAGGTAGATAATTTAACAAATCATTTATTTTCATTTTTTCAATTTTTAATATTTTTTTTATATTCTTCTCGCCTCGACGCCTCGGTGGCCGAGTGGCAAAGCGCTCGGCCTGATACCCAAAGGTACCGGGTTCAATTCCCAGGTCGGGCAAGTGTGTTTCGAATTTTTCGATGCATAGCCCGGGTATGTGATGATCACCAACCCGCATTTGGCAAGCGTGGTGATTAAGCCATTACCCATCAATTGTAATGATGACTTGATTACAATGATAGAGGTCTTTGCCTAGCAGTGGGACAGCTATATGCTATTAAAAGTAAGTAAGTAAGTAAACATCCTATAATTGTCCCACTGCTGGGCAAAGACCTCCATCATTGAAATTAAGTCATCGCTACAACATATATACGAGATATACAACTTGTTGATTTGCATTCACGCCATATTCATAGCAGCGGTCTTAATGCTTATACTTATTACAAATAAATTATAAAAAAAATATGAAAAAATAATAATCATATTTTCAAAATCTGTAAATACGAATCGCACGTCTGCGTAGCACTAAAAAATAAACGCTCGTTCGCGTACGCCCGCTCACCCGACCACGCGTAGGTAGCAACAAGCTCGAGCTTCGCGGCGCGCCCGCAGCTTTGTCGGCGCGGCGAGCGCCGGCGGCCGGCGGGCGGCGGGCGCACGCCGCACGCATCAAAGCCAGTGTGCCGCGCAACCCCGAACGAGTGACACATTTCTTAGCCCTAGCGAATTTGGAGCGAAACGTGTTCTTAGGTGTGTTGTTTGTGTGTGTAAAAAAAAGTAAAATGACGGAAAATTATTCTAACGTAGAACTTGTGGAGATGGTGCGATTATACGCAATTAGTGGGAACAGTCTACGTCGAGCCGTGGTCATGTTTGTGGAAATGTTTCCAAACAGACCAACTCCATCTCGCGAGGTAATGCTTGCTGCCACGCAACGACTGAGGGATCATGGCCAGTTCAACGTTCCTCGACATGCGCAGGGTCGCGGCAGTGTGGGCCTCTCAGTCGATTTGCAAGAGCAAATACTCGAATACTTCGAGAGGGAACCACGTGCCAGTACTCGTGATGCTGGCCGCCACTTCAATGTCCACCACACAACAGTCTGGCGGCTTCTTAAGTCGGAGCAACGGCACCCGTTCCACTTCAGAAGAGTTCAAGAATTGAACGAGCAAGATCATGCCGCCCGGGTTACTTTTTGTCACTGGGTACTAGAACACCGAGAAGCCAGCATTCTATGGACGGATGAGTGTATGTTTACGCGCATCGGTGTTTACAACGTCTACAATGAACATTGGTGGGCTCACCGCGAACAGAACCCGCATAAGACCAAAAAAGATTCGTTCCAGCATAGGTTTAGCATCAATGTGTGGGCTGGCATTGTTGGTGGACATTTACTCGGGCCCTATTTCATCGAGGGTTATCTCAACAGCAACTCGTATTTGCAACTTTTGCAGCACGTAGTTGACGTAATGCTTGACGACGTGCCACTAGCTCTTCACCGGAATCTCTTTTACCACCAGGACGGGGCGCCTCCGCATTATGGACGCCAAGTGCGCGATTATTTGGACGAAGTGTTCGGAACCCAGTGGATTGGTCGAGGTGGGCCAGTGCCCTGGCCTCCGAGGTCGCCAGACTTGACTCCGTGTGACTTTTATTTGTGGGGAGACATAAAAAGAATGGTTTATAAAGACGAAATCACGAGTGTTGTGCAGTTAAAACAAAATATTTTAATGGCTTTTGAGAGTGTAAGGTCAAATCGTAGTGTGCTGCAAAAGTTACCTAGAAACTTAAGGCGCCGTGCTCAATTGTGCATAGAATGTGAAGGTGCCCACTTTGAGCAGTACCTGCGAGTATCTTAAACATGATCAGTAAGTACCTAATAATAGTTTATTGCAACAAAGTATACTTATGCGTAAGAGTAAGCCACTTTACCACAGAATACATAATAGTACCTACAGGTTTACGTAAGTTCATCGACTTAATGTCCGCCCGCTGCGCTCTTATGTACCTACTACGGTCTGCACCCCTATTCTCGTCAGTCGACGGTCGCTATTCTAATTTACACTGAGATCATTTTATTAATCAATCGGTTCCTTATTACTTTCTCCGTGTTAAAAGTATTTTTTAGTCATTAAGTGTACCAATTACGATCAGCTGTAAAATTATGGCGGGAATGCAAATCTACAACCTGTATATGCTACTAGTGGCCGCTCGCAGTTTCCCCCGCGTGGTTCCCGTTCCCCTGGGAATATCTGGATAAAAAGTATCCTATGTGTTATTCCCGGTTATAAACTATCTGTATGCCGAATTTCATCCAAATCCATTCAGTAGTTTTTACGTGAAAGAGTAACAAACATCCAAACAAATATTCGCGTTTATAATATTAGTAGGATATGCTACATATTGTTTTATATTTGTTTTTTTCTCATCATCAGTTGGTCCCACATTACTTAGGCCTTTTCATATGCAGGTAAGTATTTTAACTCATATTAACTCTCTTTGCCCAATACGGGTTTATGAGTTTGTCGTATTTTTACGACTGCTATATTTTCGAAAAATAGCTGAACTAAACGGCTTAGTGTGCGTTCCTGTACTTAGACTCAAAATAATTGAATTTGGTCACCCATCTGGCGACACGACATTGCGAAAGTTACTTAACATGCTAGATCTTAAACCGCTGTGCCATTGAGCTCCTTGAAAAAATGTCTCGCTACATAGGTATAGTCGACCACAAAATTGCTTCATCACTTTTGACAAAAACTTCCCTTACAATAAAATTTCGCTAAGGCTCATTGTCAATGATGACAACGTATCTGTCACTTGGTCTTTTAAACAAAAATAGAACTTGTTGTTTTATTATATGCAAACAAAATTCACTTCTAAAGTGGTAAAGCAATTTCATTGTCGACTATACTGATAAATGTCTTGTTTGCAAAAGTTACTGATTGCTGCTTGTATAAATAAAACCTACATGTGGTTTGAACGGCGGCCATCTTACGGCAAAAACGGGGACCTAGGATATTCTATGAAGGTTTATATACCATAATATAAAGTGTGTGTTTTTCTTGATAGGTGCATCACATTGTTATGAATTCTGTTTTTATTAATGAGGACCTATAATTGGCTTTCTGTTATTATTTTTAAGTTTTTAAGTTGTGTCCAAATAAATCCTACTAATATTATAAACGTGAAAGTTTGTAAGTATGGATGGATGTTTGTTACACTTTCACGTAAACACTACTCAATGGATTTAGATGAAATTCGGCATACAGATAGTTTATAACCGGGAATAACACACAGGATAATTTTTATCCCGATATTCCCACGGGAACGGGAACCACGCGGGTGAAACCGCGAGCAGCCGCTAGTAGATAATATTACGTACATACGTAAATATTCAATACGTTAAGGTAATGTGCATAGATCGGATTAGGTAGAGTTTTTTGACATACCTTTGCAATGTTAGCATATCATGGATAATATTAAGCAAACTTAGTTTTTTCCAAATTTTGGATAAAACAAAGTATAAGATTTTTGAAAATAATCTCCAGTAACGATCACTTAAATCACACCTTGATAGTCTGACGTGCAAAAGAGTTAAAAATTAAATTTTCTCTTATTATTTTATCGGGTTATCCATACTATTGATAACGTTATGACGTTATCTATGGTAATGTGGCACTAGTTTTCGACAGGAACCAGCGACCATTATTTTTTTTCCTTTACTCATTTAGAATATGGGTCAGCAACTGGATTTAGTCTTTAGTCAACAATTGAATAAAGCCTTTCTGCTTACTGGCTGTAATTCTGTCAATGAAAATCTATGTTATTTTTTGGAGACGAAAATTGTGTCCAACGCTGGGCTTAAACTGTTTAACACTGGTGCTACTACTCTACCTACGTTACTAATATTAAATAAGTGGTCGCCCAGTGGTCGAAATTCGACCGTAATTTTATCAAGGCTGCACGGATTGTATCCTAAGCAATGAAACATTAAAAAAGATAGAATGTGAGTTTGAATTGGCATTGACAGATTTAGGCCGCTCCTCTTCCATAATTGAAATTTTTGAAAAGAGTTTAAATGCGTGTGTGTCAAATACATGGTACTGTGTGTTATGTTTGTTTTATTAATTGAATGTATTTTGATGCATAATTAAAAAAAAAAATACATTCGGATAACCTTCTGTATATAAACTATAAGTGTGCGAAATTTCATACTCCTCCGTCCGCGCAATTTTCGTAATATAGATCTAGCTGACCCGGCGGACTTAGTACCACTTTGACAGTTTCCATGATTTCAAAACAAACAAATCATTTTGTATTGGAAAATTAAATTGTCGTTTTCAGTATTTTCCGTTACTTATTATTTATGTTTCTCGAGTTTTAGCGAGACAAACGAACAGCCATTGATTTCTATATGTATATAGACTTCGTACCGCTTTGACAGTTTCTATGACAACAAAATAAACAAATCGTATTTCTATTTATTTAATATTAAGCAATTTTTTTTCTAGTAATAAATATAGCCTATGTTACTCAGCGCTAATGTAGCATTCCAATGGCTAAAGAATTTTTTAAATCGGTCCAGTAGTTTTTGAGTTTATTCGTTATAAAGAAAATTACAAAGCTTTCCTCTTTAAAATATTAGTATAGACTAGCTATTGCTCGCGGCTTTGCTCAAGTGGGCTACGCGACTTGTGATTGTTTTCAATAACAGCCAAACTTAAAAGGCAAGTAGGTATCGGTGGGATAATCCTGAAACGCTTTTTTCATTTCTTCTCAGGACAAATACCGAAACTCATAGTCAAGAAATGTCAGATTTCTGTACTTACAAACTTTCCTCCCCTATTGCACCTTATTAGGGGATGTTTTCGAAAAATGCTAAAACACGTCTTTCTTTATTTTTATTAAATTATCTAAATATCGATTTAAATAATACATTTTAATAGTTGTTACTTAAAAAATAACGATTTCTCCAAAAAAACCTTCATCCCTTTTTTACTCCTCATAAGACATTCTTAAAAACAATAAAATGTATTCTTTAATTGAAATGAACCAATCTAAATCCATAATAATGTAACGAAAATTCGTTATCTACAAAAGTACCAACAAATTGAAAAAGAAAACCTATTAATTAATATTCTTGCAAACACAATTGTCTCTTCCACATAATGCAATAACAAACAAATTCTGTTAACAGCCTATAAATCACCTGGAGCGTGAATAAATACGAATTATAATATTAATCTGCAATAGGTAAGAAGCTAACAAAATTTAGCGTTGCTTCTGAAAGCGTTTTAATGTTTTAAAGACACCGGCCACGTTGTCATAATCATTGTAATTTAATAAATTGTAATCCTATTAGCTTTAAAATGAAGGTCGGAAGGTCGCGTCTGCCGAACGCTTAATCTATGGTCGGAGGGCGGGAAAGCGTTTTCGCTGCGACAGTAAGCAGCCGGGCTTCGCGCCTTTCGGTCGGGAGCGCGCGCGATTCGATTTTCAAATCATAACATCGCGTTCGATTGTTTATGTTTTTAAAAGGTTTTGGACTCTTTTTGTATAATTTCTTTTTTTTCTCATACGTGCAATGAGAGTTTGGTTAATGAAGGTTGTACTATGAAAAGGCGGTAGACATTTTTAATCTGTGAAATGAAGAGTTTGTTTGGATTTTTACGATAGGACGGAGTGGTAAGTGCCTTTGTTTCCAGTTTATTATTTAATTTATGGGTGTAAGGATTTTTCCTTGTTGTTGTATCTGTATAATGAAATTGCATGCAGACTTAAAAGTGAAATACAATCAGCAAATTAGTCATAAAGCGCTGATTCAATTTCTTTTCTATTCTTAGATTAAAACATTAGACTTTTCGCTATCACAACCGGCCTATATTTTGTTGTTTCTCCTACATCATACAGATATACAATAATTTTAAGAAACCTATTTATTGATTTTAATTAATGAAACGAAAAGTATTTTTACACTTTAAACACATTTTTTTAACCTTTTTTGTAATTTTTTTATATACTTAATAATAACATGATAATAAGAGTTACATTCCTGACACGCATACTATGCTGCTTTTACCTGTAGTGAAATTGTTTATCGCTAGATGGCGTTACGAGTATCAAAAAGCAACTGCGATCACATTTGAAATGGTATTTACGTTTAATAATTTGTTTATAATTAAGTCAGTAATACTTATAATAAATCCTTTTTTATTATCCCTATATTAAACACACGAGAAAGGGCCTATGTCCAGCAGTGGAGTAATAAGGGCTGATGATGATGATGATGATGATGATGATGATGATTTTCAATCAGTCAATTTTAGTTTAATACTACAGAAACAGTATTTTTTTTAAACAAAATATAAAACACTTTCATCACGTGTTTACATTGTAATAAAAAATATAGTAGTAGGACAAGTCATTACGTTACGTCATTAATCTCAAACAGATTACACAGCAACATTTCGTCTAACAATACCCAATACAAACAAAATCGTATGCCGAACCGACATTCGTCACACTTCACACTTAAAGCATCACAAATTTTCGAAAACAAAATGGAACACCACAACACTTCGGTCACAGATCTCCGTAAACAGAAAAAAAAGAAAAAAGTGAGGTAGCGCAGCACCTGTTTCAAGAAGGTTTCAAGGAATCATTCCCATCGAACGAGTTTTAAAAGAAAAAAAAGGCCGCCAAAAAAACATGGCGACCGACTCGGCTAGAATGAATGGGATTATTTTGTTTCTCAATTTAAATGGGCGCAGGCGCAGGTGGACGTTTTCAAATATCGAAATTACATTTTTTTTCCTTTATCGCGGCTTAGGTTACAAATCAGACATCAATTAGGTATTAAAGCGTGTCTTGATACAAATCTAACTAACCTTATCTAACCGCACCTGTGGTCTAGTGGTTAGTCTACTGACCGGTCTCAGACCCAGGGGTCCCGGGTTGAACTCCCAGCAGAAGAGAATATGTTTGTACTCGGTTTGGTTGATATGGCTTGTTTTAAGTCCGCCTTGCTAGTTACCATAGCGTCAATGTTAGTAGCATTGTTGTGTTCCGACATTTTTTTATTTAAGTAGGTATTTATTCAACAAAACTTATCATAATATTAGAAATTATTACTGCAAAAGAAACCAGAAAGGTTTATTCGTACACTAAGATCGTCTTTACACATTTCGTACGCAAAAACTTAATTAGTAGGTAAGTACAGTATTGTTTTGAAGGCTGTAAGCACAGAAAAATCAGAAAAACAACTAGGTATACAATAACCGAAATCTCACGCGCATCTAGCTAGACGAAATTGCCGACATTGTCCGAGCCGCCCGTGTCGGTCGATCACAAACAAGCAGATAAGCCGTAGGTTAGGTCACCCACTCAAAAGCGAGTAAATATACATAATAATAATACTTATAGCCTAAATAGAAAATTTGCGAATAAAGCCTCATACACTGCTAGGGCACGAGCCTTCGTTATGCATGGAAATACCACAGGAAGAAAGGGCCGTAAGCCACCACGCGGGCCCAACGCGGATTGGTAGTTAACAATTGCTAATGCAGCCGGGACCAACGAGTAGTTCCTTCCGAAGCACGGAAGAACTCGAGATGACACATTTTTGATCACCTATCTGATGACCGGCGTTAGTAAAGTTGCTTGACTTTAGCAATCACAGATCGCGTATTTACCACTGCGCCATCGAGCTTCTCTGCTGACTGCGGTACCTACCGACTGGTTTGATATAAGGTAGTGGCATCATCGTTGAGTAGAAACCAGTGACCGCCATTTTTGATGTGTAACATCTTTCCTCTCGCTTTCTTGCAATTTGTGGGAGTGATTTCATGAAATGGGACGGAAGTGTGTAACAGGAAGTCGGGGAAGCGCGCGCCATTTGATTTGACGAATGAGCGCGCGGTATTGCATTATTCTTAGTGTCAAATAAATAAAATACAATTTTCATTAAAAATAATTATTCTTTGTTATGAAAAATCATTTCAAATAATACCTGACTCATTTTTTTCAGAATATAATGTTAAAATTGCTGATTACTAAGGTGAGATGTCAAATGTTACAATTATCATATTGGACTACTGTAAGGCTCATTCGTTTTTTTTATCCTTAATCATTAAAAATACCGATAAGCAACGGGTTTTAGTTTCAAACAACAATTGAATACAGGCTACCTGCTCATCCCATAAACTTTAAATGAAAATCTATGTTATTTTTTGTGTATATAATAAAGTTTTCTATCTATTCCATTCATATGCATGCACTCCATATTCGCGCATTGTACCGTCCAATTATTAATTATTTTATTATTTGTTATTGTCAGAATCATACTGTGTAAGTAGTTATTGTTTGCGACGAATAGCCACATTGTTACCTTGCTAACCCTAGAGAATTGACCCCCACGAGCCAGGCCTAGCCTAGTGAGGGAGTGATCATGGCTTACTATTAATTTTGGTAAATAAACATTTTTCATTTTTTTTTCATTTAATATTACTATCTTGTCTTACGATTACCACTTAAAAGTGGGCAGTGGTTGATTAATATCTTCTGCACCATATATTATGCAATTTTTTTTATTGTGTAACGCGTTCAGGATAGCGTGTACTTGGACTAATTAACTCTAGATTTCGCGATAATCCTGTTTCACTTTCTTTTTTTATTATTTACCAACGAGGAAATGTTAATTTATTTATTTCCAATTATGGGTACTGGTTTTATTACTTAAAAAAATAAACAACTTACCTACACCTAGTTTTTTCATGTCTCTTAAGCTTTTTATCATTCACTAGCGGCCGCTTGCGGTTTCACCCGCGTGGTTCCCGTTCCCGTTCCCGTTGGAATATCGGGACAAAAGTATCCTATGTCTTAATCCAGGTTATAAACTATCTGTATGCCGAATTTCATCCAAATCCATCCATCCGTTGCAGCGTGAAGAAGCAACAAATATACACACATACATATACACAAACTTTCGCATTTTATTAGTTAATGGTTGCATGGAAGAGCTTTTTTGTTAGCAATAAGGTTAGTATATGAATATATTTTTATACAATAAATATATTTTTTGAAAATTATGTTTTAAAGCTTTATGTTCCGTAATGTACTACTTACTAATATAGATTTAAAAAAAAACTTATTAATTTAATAATTAGTTTAGATAAGGCTAAAACAGCGTAAGTCGTAAATCATATTATTTTGTTTTTAAGAGTTGTACTATTAAGCCAAACTATAATTACCCAATAATTATTATTTTCAATCCGCATCGCGGTGTGTTATTCAATATTCAACATTTATAAACGAAAAAAAAACCAATGAATTCCTGTTCATAATAATTTATTCAGTGTTGCTAGAAACAATATCATTCCTGTTTATTTGCTTTTAATTAGACTTTTTCTTACTTCTATATAGCAATCATTTATTATTTATAGCAACATAACCACTCCCAACACACTGACAATGTTATTATGCTATGTGTTTCTCTAAGATATTAAGATAATTAATAGGTAGGAACGCCTTGGTGGGCAAGTTGCAAAGCGCTCGTCTTGATATCCGACGGTCCTGGGTTCGATTTCCAGGTTGAGCATAGTGTGTTTTGTATAACAATGCATAGCCCGGATTTGTGATCACCAACTCGCGTTTGGTAAGCGTGATGATGGAGTCTATGGCCATCGATTGAAGCGATGAATTGATTTCAACGATGGAGTCTTTCAAACCTATTTGAAAACAATTGCCTAATAAGTCACTGTATTTACAAGTAGGTACAGTCAACAGCAAAGGCAACTGATGATTGGTCAAATTCAAATTCAAATTCAAATTTCTTTAGTTGCTAGAATGCATGTAATTAAGATGGTAACATTATTTATGTACATCATGATTCGCCTACTCATTAAGCATGCAAATACAAATCGACATTGTTACAATTTCAATTGAATTAATTAATAAGCAACTAGGTATAAAGAATAATTATCACACAAAAATTAAATTAAATTATTAAATTGCAATCTGAATATCAGGATAGTTAATTAATATAGTATTACCACAATTTCTATTAAATTAAAAGCGCTGACTATAGTTATTGAAAATACCGCTTACACTATCAAAACTTAATTTTGAAATCTAGTAAACATCATCTACTTTTGGTATTGACTGTACATACTAGGTTTGGTTGGTGGTAGGGCTTGTTTAAAGTCCGCCTGGACTTCTTGGCGGGAAAGTGTTGAGTCATGCCTGCGGTTTTGTTTTATTTTCTAAAATTTGTGCTATGTTTTATTTTTTTTTTAAAAATGTCGAATATTAATGTGAAATAATGGTGGACTATTAACCGTTAAGTGTTCGTAAGTGCGCATGAGTGTTGGCAAATGAAACAAAAAAAAGTGCAACTTTACTTTTCAAATTCTCTCAAGAAGTCTGCCCAAGGACTTAGTAAAGCCCCACATCTTTACTGAGATACTCGATGGGTTGGAGGGTATATCATTTCTAACTTCTCATTTCTATTATCATTCATCATCATCTATACAAGAAGAAAATTTTGTTTATTTCTATATTACATGTAAGAAAAATTACTTTGACACTGGCTAAATGTGCTAATCGCACGAAGCCATCAACTAAAGAAAAAAAAATGTCCGCCTAACTAGATACCACTATTTTTTCTAAATAGATATATCACCATAACGTCAATGTTTGTAGCATTGTTGTGTTCCTGTAGCTAGAGGTAAGATGGCCAGTTCATCAGTAGTCGAGGATCCCGGGTGAAATGCGCTTCCGCCTTCAACCAACATCAACACAATCAACGCTTAACATCATTCATATTCATAAGAACGCGTTTCTCTGCTAAGTTTATAATAAACGAAGTAGCCGGAGTTGCCCTTGTTCGGATAGCACAATAACTCAAGAGCTAAAATATTAGCTCGCTAAGATTATTCGTTTAACCAATAAACCGCGCACGCAACCAAAATTCAACGTGGTGACAAATCTGACATTTCAAAATAGTGAAGTGACATCCAAGTAGAGATGTCAGTTCAATCGGCTTTTTTTATGGCATCGGAACTGACCATTTGGCCATACAGTCTGTTCCGAACAACTTATATTAAAGCTGTAGAGTTTCTTGCGCCCATTCTTCTCCACATTTTTTTGAGAGAGATTGCTGATTGCCTCAAACGGCATTTTCAGCTCCACCGGGCTTGTTTGGGGGCGGCGAATAACTTAAAGGGTCCCCCAAGCCGTATGAAACAAATCAGCTTCGGAGGTTTTCTAGAGGGAACGACGGCATCACGCACTAGTGCGTGCCCCAGTACCCTACTAGATTCTCCGAAGGGTTCGGATCGGATCGGGGTTAACACCAGGTGAGACGAAGGCCAAATGCTTACCTGTAAAAACAACATTTAAGCACGTCCCCGGTGTTACTAGATTCTCCGAGGCTTCGAGTTTATAGCCTAAAGCGGAAACAATCCTCACTAACGCCAGACGCAGTTACCGGTGCACGTCTATTTTGAACTACAGTATCGATCCATTGATCTCTCCCCCTAACTAAACACGGTTAAATTTAACTTATGCGTTTACAGTGACTGTAATCACCATAGATCGGAATATGTAGTTTTTTCTGTGAATTGCGCCATAACGTTATCAATAGTATGGATAACCCGATAAAATAATAAGAGAAAATACACTTTTAACTCTTTTGCACGTCAGACTATCAAGGTGTGATTTAGGTGATCGTTACTGGAGATTATTTTTATAAATCTTATACTTTGTTTTATCCAAATTTTGGAAAACTAAGTTTGCTAAAGATTATCCATGATATGCTAACATTGCAAAGGTATGTCAAAAAACTCTACCTAATCCGATCTATGGTAATTACGTTTTAAAGGTGTTTACTCTGCTTTTATTGTTACATCTTGCCTGGTTTAGCGACACGAACATAAGGTAAGATAATTGTTTTCTAAAATTTACGTGAACACTACACATTGAAATGAAACGTCAGGATAAACATTATTAAAAACTAATGTATAAAATAAACGCGAGTAGATCCGTAAAAGTGGTTTCATTTCAAGGTAAGTTAATATAAAATAAGATACGATAAGATAATTATTTATATACACTTCGGCATGGTATAAAGAGGAAAGAGTAGGTAGGTATAAAATGAAAAAGAAGAATAGAGAAGAAAAAAGTGATAATCATACAGTGTTATTCCGTGTTTTGTTCCTGTCATTTAAACGTCATTTCAATTTAGAGTAAGAGACAAAACACGGAATAACTATTCGGACTTTATTCTTTATTTATTTGTAAGGCACCTAAAGTTTGATGACTTAAGCTTTACTTTACAAGGCCTTGACAAAATTGTACTGTAGCACGATGATACCAGAAACTAGACCCTGAGCGATTTTTATTTAATAAATCGATGACGTTAACAAAAACGAAAATTTGAATGGCATTGAAATGCCTCCTAACAATAACGAGAAATGTTAAAATTTCGTCTTAAATAATATTAAAATGTTATGTTTTGTTTATATAATTTTTAACGCAAATTTTGTTGCGAACAAATTACAAAAACACAAATGTTGAAAAAATTTCCACGAGTAGGATTTGCATTTGAGCAGGGAGAGCACCTGACTCGGTATGTCAGAAGGGTGCAGGTTGAAATCCTGCTCGTAGAAATTTTTTCATCATTTTTGTAATAAATAATATTGTTACAGTTATTGAAAGGCCGAATGAAACTCGCACTAGCCACCTAGATTACTCTTTTAAGAGCTTTTTTTAACCATTTCTTAATTAAATGAGCAAGTTTAAAAAAATAAATTTCAACAATACAAAATTTGCAACAAAATTTTCGTAAAATTATAATAATAAACAAAGAAAATAAGCATTCCTACACTCACACCAATTATCTAGTCCAAGAGAAGCTTCGTAATGTAACTCGTTAAATGGGTACTGGACAACGGATAAACATACTTAAAATACTTAAATACATACTTATTATACATAGAAAACACCCAGACCCGAGACAATTTAGAAAAACAATAATTTCTAAATTGACCCGACCGGGGATCGAACCCAGGACCTCAGAGATGGCGACACCATGAAAACCGGTGTACAAACCACTCGACCAAGGAGGTCGTCATAGTATAATCTATACTAATATTATAAAGCTAAAGAGTTTGTTTGTTTGTTTGGTTGAACGCGCTAATCTCAGGAACTACAGGTTCGAATTGAAAAAATATTTTTGTGTTGAATAGTCCATTTATTGAGGAAGGCTATAGGCTATATTACATTACGCTATGACTAATAGAACGCGGGTAAAACCGCGGGGCATAGCTAGAAACCATATAACCATAATCATATAAAAGATCAAAGTTAACCTTACAGTAATTTAGTTATTCCGACAAAAATATATCATAAATTTACATTATCTTCATCTTAAGACTTTAACAGACTCTTGGGTACAGCTAGATCAATAAAAAAACCGTTTCTTAGATTAGAGGAAGCAACTTGGCCACAACAAAAAACGCCTACCTGGGAATCGAACCCGGGGCGGTGATTGCTTGTGGTTATTTTTCTATCAAGCCGGTCATTATGCCGTCAACAATGATGATTTCTTGGAAATAGTTTTGATATCAAATTATCTCAGCTACCGTTTTTGTAGAGAGTGGAAGGTTGTGGGTTTTATATGAAAATACACCTACGGATAGTGAAAGGGGAAAATCAATACACATATTTATCTGGAGCATAAAGATTTGATGTTTGGCTTTCATATAATTTTATTTCATATTATTATATTACTAGCTGACCCGGCGGACTTCGTACCATGACAACAAAAGAAACATTTTTTATTGGAAATTAGTTTTTTTTTTCACTAATTTCCGTTACTTATTATTTATGTTTCTCACCGTTTAAACCTTCCCTAAACTTCCACAAATATTTCAAAATCAAAATTAGCCAAATCGGTCCAGCCATTCTCGAGTTTTAGCCACTCAAACGAACAGCAATTGATTTTTATATATATAGATGATACTAACACTTATTCTAAATAGCTGTTGCCCGCGACTTCGTCCGCGTGAGCTAAAGGCTGTAGTCTGTACAGTTTAATTTTTATGTAGGTATCTATTTAAGCTTATTAGGGTATAATAAAATTATATGCATCGGAAATTTAGAAAATTGACATTGTATTTACCGACATACGTACATCTACTCACTATTAATATCCTTTCAGCTGGGAATGCTGAGATAGACAAAGACAATCGATCTCCATTTAGTGTGGTTCTGGCATACTTCCTGTGCCTCCTTTACGTTCATCATTATTTTCATACATTATCTCTTATTCTTTCGACTATCATCTCTGCAATGTACATACATATATTCAGTTTGAAGCACAGAATCGTCCCGTTCATACAGATTCTCACTCAGTTTCCCGTTTCAATTATCCCTCCACATACATTCAGTATACAACACCGTTTCTCGGTGGGTTGCGCGTATTTGCTACGTCATACAAACCTGAAATGGGTTTACTGACGCTCAATTATATGTAATAAAATTGGTATTTTACAGCTCAGGTACTCGTCCGGAGTCGTCCTAGGCACTGGTGTATCTTAGCTAAAATGTGTCTACTGTTATACTGTCCAACCACGGACTTCAAAATATTTTTTGCCTTGTCCACCGAAGCTGGATATCGAGTAGCAGGTAGCGGTCCAGGATTATTGGTTGTCGGCCAGAAGGCACAAAAAACTATTTACCAACTATGTTCTTATTCGTAGATACAAAATATCAATAAATTGAGAACTGTAATAAATTATATTATTGTCTATTAGGTAATACAGTATAGTATTTTATGTTACATACTTGCGATAAATTTGAACTTCTTCGTGGCATTTTGTTAGGTAGGTAGCTTTTTAGAGGTAGATCACAGGACACAGAAAGAAGTTACCTCTAATAAAAAAAAATCTGAAGTCCGTGCCTCTAATACAGTTGTACCCTGCAAACTTAAACATTTTTGCAACTCTGATACCAGAGGTAGCCATCGTCTTATGCGATAGAAGAATGGAAAAACCATTTTTCTGTAATCTAGAAGTATGTACAAAATTCATTATTTAAAGGTTTTATGATATTAAAATTGTTATGATACTTACTTGCTTATATTGTATCATTGAACACAGATTTATCCTATAAACATGTTAAGAAACCAAAGTAAGAAACAGCTTACATGTAAAATAAGTACTGAAATAAGTGTTTAACTCACCTGCATTAATAATGTTTCATAAAACTTTTACACAATGAATAAATCTTATTTGAAAATTAATAAGATCTGAATAAGTACTGAAATATTTAACGTACCTGCATAAAATGTTTTGAAAAACTTTTACACAATGAATAATTAATATAATTTGAAAATTATTAACAAAATAAAAATAGATACTTATTGCATTGCAAAACATCAAAATTTCCTTCTGTTCGTTTCAAAATTTAAGCGCCAATTTTTTTTTAAATTTTCCTGTTCTCGCGTTTTTTCACCAAATAGATTTAAAAAAATAACATTAAGTATTTTGGGCAACGACCCAAAGGTTTATACAGCCAAGCTATGTAATTCAAGATATCTTCTATGTGCAATATTTTAAAAAATAGAGACATGATTTTGGGCAATGATACAAAGTTTTATACAGCCAAATTTAATGAGTAGGTAACATTTTTATGCATAACTAAAAAAAGAGACATTATGTTGGGCAACGACACAGAGGTTTATACCGCCAAATATAGGTAATGTTTTAACTTTTAACATTTCTGTGTATTAGAAAACTGCAATAAGCGCCGCGCGCAGGCGCGACTAAATAGCCATATTATTATTGGTTATTTTGGAAAATGAAACAAAAGGTGTACCTATGTCCAGCCAAGTTTAATGATGTGCGTGATTTCGAGCTTGTTTTTATTTTCCGTCGCTTTACTACTGCGGTGCTAATGTTCGCTTAGGTGCCTCACAAATTTATAAAGGGTAGGTTTTACCTTAGAAAGTAACAAAACTTTTCTAAAATAATTACTCAACGAACGTATCTAACAGTTGGTCGCGTAAATACGTATATCAAAATTTGTTTAACATTTTAGGATTTGTATGTTATTCTCCGAAATTTTCTAAGCATTTTGGTGAAAACCGCATCAAAATCGGTATTCTCATGACAACAACTATCAATGACAGGCTCAAAAGGGCAAAGAACCCAGAGCCGTAAAACACGATAGCAATAGAGAGCCAGAGCCTCAAATGCCAGAGCCGAAAACTCATTAAAAAAAAATCCCCTATGTTACATAATAAACAACAGTTGCCAAGCAACCAAGGACTAAATCCCGGTTTAGACCAAATCAAAATTTAACAATTTTCGAGTATTTATATAGCCTATGTTATTCTCCGGAATTTTCTTAGCATTTCGGTAAAACCGGATCAAAATCCGTTCAGTAGTTCTCGAGTTTATCGTGTTCAAACAAACAAATAAACAAACAAACAAACAAACAATTTCTTTTTAAACTTTTCTATCGTGTTCCGTAAGTGATTTTAAAGTATTTTTTTTTATATCTTGCAATTACAGATTTTTTATCCTTACGTTCTTATACAGGGTGTCTCATTTAAATCGGTCAGTATGGGAAAGTCTGAAACTATAAGACATACGAAGATCTGTTCTTAGGAACCATGTCATCGATTTTAATAAGAAGAAAAACTGCATTCATACATTTAAAAAAAACCTGTCAAACCGGTCACTTCGAACACCTACTAAAATAAATTAAAGTACGTGAAAACAATGCATTTTATTCATTTTAGACATCATGTTTCAAAGAGCAATTTACTGCTTAAGACCTACACAATCGATATCTAAATAGAAATAGTACAAGTTTATTTTTTTCAAAAGAACCGGGTTCGATTTCCGAGCTGAGTACAGGTTTTTTTTAAATGTATGAATGCAGTTTTTCTTCTTATTAAAATCGATGACATGGTTCCTAAGGACAGATCTTCGTATGTCTTATAGTTTCAGACTTTCCCATACTGACAGATTTAAATGAGGCACCCTGTATTTTTCGAATATTTATGTAGCCTATATTATTCTCCGGATTTTTCTTAGCATTTTGGTAAAAACCGGATCAAAATCCGTTCAGTAGTTCTCGAGTTTATCGACTTCAAACAAACAAACAAACAAACAAACAATTTTTTTTAAAACTATTCTATCGTGTTCCGTAAGTGATTTTAAGGCAACCTGTGTAATTTTTTTTTTATATCTTGCAATTACAGATTTTTTTATCCCTACGTTCTTATTATATGTATAGATTACATAAATATTGATGTATAAAATATTGCCCCTGTGTGGTGCCGGGAATAAAGAATTGCACCACCCCATGTCTTCTCGTGGGTGTCGTAAAAGCCGACTAAGGGACCAGAGGATGGGCAGCAGCATCTCTCTGAGGTTACCCTCAACCTACTGCGATCGCCAACCCGCCTGCCAAGCGTGGCGATTACGGCAAATACCCCTCATACCCTTGGGGGAGGCCTTTGTCCAGCAGTAGACGTCTTTTGGCTGGGATGATGTATAAAATATTATATACTTTGATTAATTAATTCTTGAGAATTGTTAAGATTTTTGTTGAGTTCAGTGGTAAACGCGCTTGCTGGTCTTAGTCTTGGCTTGGTGGTGTGGTAGTCACATGAGATGTTCTTAGCAACTGTCAAAACGATTTTTATGTACTTATATGTCTGGGAACGAAAACTATATGACCTCACTTTTTTTCCGTCAGTTGAGTAATAGAATGATAATAAAGTGCTTAGGTCAAATAAAAAATAGATTGAAGTCTTAAAAAACTGTTACATGATTTTATTTATAAGTTTAATATTCTGGAATTAACTACTGTTTTTTTTCACTGTATTTTATAAATTTTATAAATATTTAATTTAGCTTCAGTGCAGCAATTAGCATTTGAAAATAAAAAGTGAAAATTTACTATAGCGTTGTGTTATCAAATTTGTGGTATTTCATCTGCAAAGATGAATCTGCATAGCTATCGGTTGCAATTACCGTTGGATAGATGGCGCGCTGTGCCGCTATTAGCACTCAAAAAGCATTTAAAAAGCAGTGACAAAATTCAGCGCTTACGTCAGCCTTCCCGGTAGCATAGCGGTCAGTGCAGCCGCCCGGATTGCGGAAGACCCAGGTTCGATTCCTGGCTGGATCGGGTAGGCGTTTAAATTAATCACTGTATTTTATAAATTTTATAAATATTTAATTTAGCTTCAGTGCAGCAATTAGCACTTGAAAATAAAAAGTAAAAATTTAATTACTGTTGTTTTGTTATCAACATCCCTACTGTCGCAAACGCCGCTTATCACATAGGTAACCAAAAAAAGTATCATATCGAGCTTCTCCGTGCTTCAAAAGACTAGGTTGTTCGGCTTGTTTATCTGCCTGGCTAGCATCGTTAACAATGCCAAATCCCACTTCTCATTGCCTACTTAAAAGAGGTTCCACAGGATTCCATGTATTTTCTTTCCGTATTAATATACAGAGGAGCTCGATGGCGCAATGGTTAACGCGCCCGGTCTGCAAGTGCTGAGGTTAAGCAACTTTCGGCAAAGGCCGGTCATCGGATGGGTGACCAAAAATATATCATCTCGAGCTCCTCCGTGCTTCGGAAGGCACTTAAAGCCGTTGGTCCCGACTGCACTAGCAGTCGTTAACAACCCACCAATCCGTGCTGGGCCCGCGTGGTGGTTTATGGCCTGTTCTCCCTATCCATCCATAAGGAAGGCTCGTGCCCCAGCAGTGGGGACATCAAATGATCTGATGATGATGATACAGTTTTTTTTCCTCACTGGTAGAAGGAATAAAGTCGCGGCATTCACCTCAATTGATGATAAGTGATGGCAAGGCGAAGAAAGAAGCGCTTCACACGGAGTCCTTAATCGCTAAGGATCTGGCTATCTCCTCTCCAACTGCCTGTACACAATAATGCTACTATCATTTATGTTATGATGATATATACTTGGGAACCAAACCCGGGATCTATGTGACTAGGACCAGTGGTCTTAATTAGCTAGACCACAGCGGGAAAAATATAGTAAAAGTTCAAAAGCTGAGTGGAGTTCTCTGCCATCGTCTGTGTTCCCAAAAATATAACCTGAATGCCTTCAAGGCGAGAGTTAATAGGCATCTTCTGGGGCAGCTCGCTCTACCGTAGACCTCGTCTACGCTGATCACCAGGCGAGATCTGGGTCAAGAGCAGTCTTACAAATAAGGCATAAAAAAAACCGGACTAATATAAAAAATAACTGCAAAGAGAAAAAACTGAAAAGAAAAAAAAGCTCTACGATCCCAGAATTCCATTTGAACAATGTTGAATGCAACGTGAAATATTTCCTTGTCCGATATCTATACTGAAATAATAAAATCTTTAATAAATAAATATTTATAAATACTTTAATTATTGATAGTACACAATTATTGATAGACACCAACCAACCAAAGAGAGTGCGAATTTTATTGAGCTAGCCACGGCGGCCGCTAAGAGTATATAGGTATGTAATTGTTTTTTATATAGTTGTTTTAGCAGTCGAGTTTTTTGTTTTATTTTAATAATTTGGTTTATTTCAAACTTTTTACTTTTGTTTATTTAAGTACATTCCGGATTTTTTGTCACTCCCACAGTCAAAACAAATCTAACGACACCTCAGATGTTAAAATCCACTATGCCGTTTGGGCTGTAGGGCGTGCCAAAGAAATAGACATACATACATACATACACTCGAAAAACTTAACCCTCCTTCTGACGCAGTCGGGTAAAAAAGCTGTTGTCAAATAGAACAACAGATTTAAAAGTAACCGGTCTGTTGTAATGATTCTTTTGTAATGTAATTACTCTGTAATTTAAGTTCTGTTTATGTAATAACCTTCTCCTAAAACCTACGGTTTTTGTTACACAATATTGTTTCAAGCGACAGATAATTAAATGATTTCAGCATTTTTAAGCTGAAAACTGGTATTTAAAGTTCAATTTTTAACTAAGTAAAAACAGTTTGAATTTTATTTTCGTTTACTTAATTCTATGTTACATCTAATTATTGCTTACTAAACAATGTTTAAAAAAACGGGCTAGGTAGTTTTAAATGGAGCTTACAGTTTACATTATTGAATTGAATTATAATTGGTGGCAATTAGTGATTATATTTAGTTTACAATCATAACAGGTCATGGGCAATGGCCTCCATCATCGATGTCAAGACATTGCTACAATCGATATAACAAACTTTAGGTCACCCATCCGATTACCAGCCTTTGCGAAAGTTGCTTAACCTTAGCAATCGCAGACCGGGCGCGTTAACCACTGCGCCATCGCGCTCCTCATGTATCATATAACATGTAACTAAGTATGTAACATATTACAGTAGGTATATTTATGTGATGTATAAAAACAGTTTTTTAATGAATATTTTTTTTTTAATTTTTCTTTGTTTCAACACTGGTTTAGTAATCTTTAATACAATCAAATAATTATAATTATTAAATATTCCAATTTAAAACCTTAATCTAAAAGACCACCACGGGCCACCCCCGGCTCAAAGGTTCCCATGACACCGGCAGCGTTACCACGTTGTGTTGTCAGGGAGAGTCTCTGAACCAGATATGACCCACAGCGGCGATCGTACCCACGATCCGCTAAACGGTGCCCTAATTTGGCAATAAAATATTTCGCTTCCGTGCCCCACACCCCCGAAGTCTCTACAGCGAAAGGCAGAAAGTGGTACTGTGACTTCAAGGCAGCATACTTCAAATGTTTCTGCCTCGCGGCACTCTCAGCAGCAGTCCCAGCAGTCTGCATTGTGCCTTGAATGTACGACGTCGCGAAGGTGCTAACGCACGTCGCATCCCACAACAAGCAACGACCCTTCTCCCAGGGAACCAAGGTCAAACCACCCGCCCTTTTGCCGTCTGTTCAGCTCTTTAATGTACTACCTACGATCAAATTTGAACCACTGGTCGACCTCTGGTACTTATATAAGGTTGCCAGATGTCCGGGATTTCCGGCATTGTCCCGGAATTTTACGTATTGTCCCGTGTCCTGTAATTCGATCTATTGTCCCGGATTCCGAAAAAATTAAATAATAAAAAAAATAACAACTGTTCTAAATTTATATCTTTTAACTGGACTAATAAACGTATACATTTTAAAAACAAAAGGAATTTTCCTAATAAATACAAATATAAAATTAAATATTCCGTAATTTATATTCATATTTTTTTTTTTTTTACATATTCATAGCCACGGCCCGACATGGAATTGTCCCGGACTCGGTAAGTTCCGATCTGGCAACCTTATACTTATATATTACTTTAAGAAAACATGCATCTTTACTGGCAAAACGAGAAGTTCAACTATAAACCTATCGAAGTTACACTGTACCAGTGCCTAAGTGCAATATTTCACGTTGACAACTTCTGAGGGCACACGTGGTCGGCGACTTTAATGGCTCCCGAGGAGTGTTCACAAGTTTCCAGAAGTTTTTGGGAAATTCCAACAGGTTCTCTGGCGAGTTATAGTTTGGTGCGCGAGGCGAGCGGGCATACATTTTTTACGTTACGTTTTAATGGTAATTGAGTATTTTATTGGTACAGGGTTGAATGATTATGTGAAAACTATAGATAAACTAACTCCGTATTTAAGTAACTGAATATAATAATCATAGTTAAATCACTAAGCTGAAGTACCTATAGAGAGAACTCCATAATTAAATTAATCTAAATTAAATTAATCCGTAAGTAATTCGTTCAAAATTTTGGACAGGTCGCTAGAAATACACCTATAATGTATATTATATAATATATATTTTGTACAGTGCTGCTTATTTATGATATTACACGCGTCAGAACCAAATAGTGTGTAAAATATACGTCAACTAACTTCGTTAAAGGTGTTTTATTTCAATGTGGTAGTGTTCGCGGAAACGAAAACACTATACTATTTTGGTTAAAGTAAAGTCAATAGCCTACATCTTTTAGGGTTCCGTACACAAAGGGTAAAACGGGACCCTATTACTAAGACTCCGCTGTCCGTCTGTCCGTCTGTCACCAGGCTGTATCTCATGAAACGTGATAGATAAACAATTAAAATTTTCACAGATGATGTATGACTAAAAAACAGAATAAAATAATTATTTAAGAGTGTGAACATGTGAACCTGGTAACTGCAGGCGAAATTTTGTGTTATTGTGAAGAAGTTAAGCACTAGATTTGTATGAACTAAGCCAGTCAAAGCGAATGCGTCGGGGCTTAAAAGGAAGACCCCATGTTGTAGGAAGCCGCTTCTGTGGTATATTGGCTAAGATCATCGGTTTAGACCCAGAGGTCCCGGGTTCGATTCCCAGCGGGGGGTACATGTTTGTGTACTCGGTTTGGTTGGTGGTAGGGCTTGTTTGTCCGCCTGGCTAGCTACCACCATCTTATCTAAAATGTCGCCATAACATCAATGTTTGTAGCATTGTTGTGTTCCGGCAGCTAGAGATAGATAGCCAGTGCCTCGCTAGTTGATGCTCCCGGGTGAAGTGCGCTTCCATTCAATGATGGAAGATGATGTAAAGTGATTATAAGGCCAATGCCTTATTATCACTTTACATCATCTTCCATCATTGAATGGTACATATTAATCAATCATTATAGTAACAAAGACATTTAAATCATTCTATAACGCTCTTATAAACACACTATTATCAAGTGACACAAAAGAACGAACGGTGCAAAATAACAGGTGTGACGAATGTTAGTGTATGCATCGATAACGCCAGAGTATGTGACAGAATATCATGTTACCGCATATAAGTACTTATAAAACTGTTATGTGAGTGGAAGATAAAATGCGTGTGGCATTTAACTGCTGCTTCGACGGAATATAAAACAAGGTGCCTATTAATAGTGTGAGTTTTGTTTACTATCCGTATTCATTCGATTCATCATCATCATCATCTCAGCCAAAAGACGTCCACTGCTGGACAAAGGCCTCCCCCAAGGATATGAGGGGTATTTGCCGTAATCGCCACGCTTTGTAACTGTTAATTCACCTTAGAAAAAAAAAATATACATGAAGCGAAAACATATAATTTTGAGTACAACTTGTCCATAAGGTACCATCATCTCAGCCAAAAGACGTCCACTGCTGGACTTAATGGTGGTAAAAAATGGTGGTAAAATCGTATGGTTTTAATTTCAATATGATACCTCCACGCGTTCCCGAGATAAAGGGTCTTGACAGACAGACAGACAGACAGACAGACAGACAGACAGACAGACAGACAGACAGACAGACAGACAGACAGACAGACAACAAAGTGATCCTTTAAGGGTTCGGTTTTTTCTTTTTGAGGTACGGAACCCTAAAAGCGCCTTTATTTCACCTGTTGTAGAGTGATGATAAGGCTGAAGGTGGAAGCGCAATTCACCCGGAACCTTCAGTACTGTGGAACTGGCTACTTATTATAATTTTAAGTGTCGGAAAATAATAAAATTCCAAAATGTTACTGCGAAGTGAAAATCTGTTCCTCGTGGGCCTTATTAGACCCACCTACGCACACACGGATTACAATAAGGCGACAACATACCTAGGTGTTACGTTAAGATGGTCAGCTAGCCAGCTAGCTAATGTGTCTTTGTTTCGCGGCAGTCTCCCACATGACCCACTTGAGACGGCAGGGTGTTATAACACCCATAAAAGCTTTACATAAAAGCATTTGTGTTTCAATATTGAAAGCCCTTGCAGGGCCCATTTGTGGACGTTATACCTAGGTATATTATACAAAACTAGTTTTGAGATCATGTAAACCAAATGGATCAATAAAGATTTATGATTAAGATTATTTATGTACCATATTTTAATACATTTAGAGATTCATTTACAACAACACACAAACGCCTGGTCGGGCTAAATGGGTAATCCCGGTGAAGTGCGTATACCGAGGCAGGGACTTATTCGTCAACTGGCATGTGTGGAAGTGGCGGGTGCGTGCGAGTTGGCACCTTCCGATTTAACAGCTATATTTTTTGTCGTCAACTCGCTCGTTCCTGAAAATCTGACGTAGTATGTACAGTCAGCTACGCTTATTAGCGAAAAACAAATAGTTGTCAATTGCACTATGGCAACACGACTACTTCTAGTTGCAGTTGCTACAATGGGTCGGTTTATTTTAGAGAGCCCGCTGTCAGGCAAATTTAGCTCGTCAATCGCTCGCTTGTGGCGCTACCGTAGCGTTCTACATTCCGTAATACGAATTAGTACGTACTAATTCGTATTACGGAATGTTACGGAATTCGTATTACCAAAACACATGTTTTGTTAGCGATAAATTGTAAATTGTCGCGATAGCGACTGTCACTTAAAGATCGGTAATAAGAGCCGATACACATAAGAGACGATAAGAGAGATAAGCCCGCCGATATAGTTCATTAGCGTTGCAGTTTCTTGAAGCTGCAACTTATGCTGAGAGGAGTGCAATTCGTCGTAGCATTTTAATTTTAACTTTATGTATTAATTTTATTGTTAGAACCTAAGCTTGCGAAGCCGAATATATACATATTTTTAAATAATTCATCGCGTTCTTTCTAACACCGTTGACTATGACTGCCGTAGTTAAACGCGCAATGGACTAGATATCCGCTCGTCGCGTCGCAAAACGCTCGTGCTCTTAGATGAAGCCTTGGCCCTTATCACTTACCATCAAGTGAGATAACACTAAACGGTTTCTAGCTGTGTAATAAAAAAAGCAATCGTAACTACAGGCTGTTACGTGACTTAGTAGATAGGTACTGAACGAACTAGATACATCAACTTTTTACCCAACAAATACCGGGAAAATAGTCAATTAGAATCTAGGAATTCGATTCGATCCTAGGTAATCTAGTTCCAAGGAAATCCTACGTATGTCTAGACCTTCCGCCGGTGAGCTTTAGCCTAGGGACTATACAGAGACGGACTCGTATAAAATAGGGTTCGAGAAATATTTCAGATGCCGCAAAAAGTGGCTAGGTTTTTAAGTCTGCCAAAACCTTTGGCAATACTGTCTATCAATAATTTCTGTATGTATGTAAAAGCACCCCTAATACCTTTTAAGCTTATTTATTATACCTACTACCACCTACCAAGAAAGAAGGATAGAAACATTAACAATCAATTCATGAATTTATTTAAAACAATAACAAGTAGTACCGAACAGAATAAAGATAATACAGAAATAACCCTCCTTCTGACGCAGTCGGGTAACAAAAACAAAATAAAACAAGAAGTGTAAGTACCTACTGTTTAGTACAGACGCCTGCTCATCAACCTATCCAAAATTGACAAATTTCTTCAATACATTATCAACCGTTTTGTTAAGGCATAAAGTTCAAAGTCTATTGCAGAAATTTGACAGTTTGTGGTAGGTTGATGTGCAGGCGTGTGTACAATGGACAATTTCTATAACCATGTCTCAGTGGTCAAATTCTGATTCCCATTTATTTATTTATTTTTAAATGTCAGAATTTAATAAAAGGTTTTTAAGTTTTTTTTAAATTTTTAAAGGTTTATTGGAGGTAAAGTAAATAGCCTATAATACTTATTCACTGCTGGGCAAAGGCCTCCATCAGTTAAATCAAGTCATCGCTACAATTTATGAGTGTAGGTTTGCCAAATGCGGGCTGGTGATCACAATCATCGAATAAACTACACCACCCACACACATACCAAAGAAAAAATTAATCCAAAGTATACTTTGCCCGACCGCCTTTGTACCGCTTTTGTACTTTAACCGGCTCTGTGGTGTAGTGGCTAAGACCACCGGTTTAGACCCAGAGGTCCCGGGATCGGTTTATGTACTCGGTTTGGTTGGTGGTAGGGCTTGTTAGTCCGCCTGGCTAGCTACCACCATCTTATCTAAATATGTCGCCATAAAATCAATGTTTGTAGCGTTGTTGTGTTCCGGCAGCTAGAGATAAGATAGCCAGTGCCTCACTAGTTGAGGTTCCCGGGTGAAGTGCGCTTCCATCATTGGCCATTACTTTACATCAGGTGAAATCAAGGCACTGTGCTTACCCTTAAAAAATACCTGTCAATTGCTTCGGATATCGGCCATAGAGGCGTTAAGATTAGAGGACCATTAATTAGCTCTCCGTTTTTCTTTACTTTCCTTTTGTTCAACCAATACCCTTTAAACCGATCCTAAGCTCCTCAGTCCAGCCCTCACTCCCCGGTACAGTACTGACGTAAGACCTAGGTTTAGCACTAATGGATATGAATGCTCTGCAAGGGAAGATAATAGTGTTTGATGATGTACACACGGCGGCAGATCAACCTACCCAAAACTGTCAAATTTCTACAATCAATTTTAAACTTAATCGTTTGGTTATAAGGATCAATATTCATTGGAGAATTTTGACAGATTTGGGTAAGTTGATCTGCTGCCGACTGTACCTAATAGCTTCGTATTTCTACATAGTTGTGTAATTTTTCGTAGCTTTATTAAATTAATTATTACTCTATCTAAAAGTCAATGTTATTTTTTTTAATTGTCTATTTTTGTTTATTTCTCTATTTAATAGTATAATATATGTTATTGTCATTAATTTGTATGTTTAGTTCTTACAAGTGGCCGCTCGCGGTTTCACCCGCGTGGTTTCCGTTCCCGTGGGAATATTGGGATAAAAAGTATCCTATGTGTTATTCCTAGTTATAAACTATCTGTATGCCGAATTTCAACCAAATCCATTCAGTAGTTTTTACGTGAAAGAGTAACAAACATCCAAACAAACTATCTCGTTTATAATATTAATATGATAATGTTCACAGGCCGCCATAGTGTGAGCGTTCGGCATAGCGTGGTAGCGCTGTGATGAACGCTTTCACTTCTTGGGCTTCACTGGCTGCTTTTCATCAGGCAGGGTGAAGCCATTATGGCGTGTCACAATTAAAAAAAAAAAAAAAAAATGTTATACCTACGGACTCTCTTAGGTGAACTCTTATCTCTTATGACGACTGGTAGAGAATGCTATTTGGCATTAAGTCCGCCTTTTGTACTTATTTTAACTTTTTTTGTGCAAAATGATTAAAATAAATAAATAAATTTGTTTCCATTCTATTCTAAGTAGGTACTATACCTAATAACAATTGTTTCTAATATTCAATAACAAATTTATAGTTTGATCCTAAAAGCTTGAATGCAACACCAGAAATCGCTTTAAAGAAAGCGTGCTGCGAGGCTCAGCATCAAATCGAAATTGGATTGAGTCGACAATTCGGGGATTCGACGCCATCCGTATAAATGCTAAGAAAGAAAGACCCCGGTAAGAGCACCCCGGTAAGAGCACCGTGCGCTTTTGTACAGTCAAGTGCCAAATTGTACATGGTAATAATACTCTTACTACAAACCAGTGTTTAAAGTCTAACAATGTCTAAATACAAAGACGTCTAGATTGTCTAGATTCAAATAAATATAATGATTATGATTATTATTATGATTAATCACTATATTTTTATTTAATAAAAAAAAGACTTATATAAAAATTCCTGAAATCGATTCAGTATCCGATACTTAACAAAATAATTTAAATCTTTTTTATTTTGTAAATAGATAAACTCGTATAGAATTCGCATGAAATTTTTTATACAAGGTTTTGGCGTTTCACAAAAACAATTCCTATATATATTTTATTACTAGCGGCCGCTCGCGGTTTTACCCGCGTGGTTCCCGTTCCCGTGGGAATATCGGGATAAAACTAATCTATGTGTTAATCCAGGTTATAAACTATCTGTATGCCGAATTTCATTCAAATCCATTCAGTAGTTTTTACATGAAAGAGTAACAAACATCCATCCATACTTACAAACTTTCGCGTTTATAATATTAGTAGGATACAAAAGACAAATAGGTAGGTAATAAACATAAATAGCGTTAAAAAAAATAAAAAATTGCGTAAATCAGCGAACAAGTGGCAATCGTGAAATGCCAATGGTCATAATACCAGTTATTAAGCACTTCACCGAGAGAACGCCGCAAAAATATTGTAATGATTGTACAAATTATTCATAATAATTACTTTAAGTGATTGAAATGAGGGCTAAATGCGGTGCGTTTTATACCTTTGACAACTTGAATGTTTTGACATGTTTTAATTTATGACTCATATTATGAGTGTTATTGTGGCTTTCGGAAGGTAAATATTTTGACTTTTTAAACTATCATAGTCACTAAAATTAGAGTAATTAATAACGGGGTTCTTATTTTATATGACGACTTCCTTGGTCGAGTGGTTTGTACACCGGTTGTCATGGTAACACCATCTCTGAGATCCCGGGTTCGATCCCCGGTCGGGTCTATTGAGAAATTATTGTTTCTCTAAATTGTCTCGGGTCTTGGTGTTTTCTATGTATAATAAGTATGTATTTGAGTATTTTAAGTATGTTTATCTGTTGTTTATTAACCATTTAACGAGTTTCATTACGAATCTTCTCCTGGGCTAGATAATTGGTGTGAGTGTAGGAAAGTTTATTTATTTATTTATTTATTAGTTTGTTTATACGTTCGTTTATGTTGATACTAAAAAATAATATAATACTATTCGGCACATATATATATTATTACATAGATATTCATATTTCGGCACAATTTGAAATGCTCTCATTTATGCATGGTTGTTTTTTAAAGTATACAACATACAACGCCTAGAAAAATATATGTTGTAGTAGACTATTATTTGCATCAGTGTTATTGTTTTCACAACAGAATTTTGAAATTTACTCCATAAAATTCAATTCTAAACAGTATATTAACATGATTATCTTGTTCATTTACTATAAGTATGGCAATGAAATTAAGTATACATATTCGTTATGATAGGGTCCTATGAAATTGGAGTTTTTTCTCACTTATTAATAGGTGTATTACTTCTAGAACTCAAAACCGATTGTTAATATTATTATACACCTTTAATTAGGACTATGTTACTTATGCTTCAGGACTAACAATGATTATTAATTTTGTGTCTTTATCGCCCAATTTTTTTTTAAATTGACTAACTTTTTGTTCGCGGAATTGTCCTTTTGTTTCATTGTAGCTTTGAAGAGACTGACTTGCTCATTAACGACTTCTAAAAATTGAAATGAAACAACTTTTACGGATCTACTCGCGTTTATTTTACACATTACTTATTTAATGTTTATCTTGATGTTTCGAACCCTTTGCAGGGTCCGTGGTCACAGGAAGACTGAGGTGTTGGTCATTTCATAATTAGTTGGTAGCTTGTATACCCTCATTGAAATTTAATCAGGTGCGTTCCGTTTTACGCAGAAAGAGCTTACAGTATCTTTTGGTCCGGCAGTATGGTGTTGGGGCTGGGATTTAATATTTTGTATGATGGGATCCCAGGCAGGTGGTAGATTCCAACCAAGTTGTTTCATTTCAATGTGTAGTGTTCGCGTAAACTTTAAAAAACAATATGAGATTTCTAAAATTTTTCGACTTTTTGTCGGAAATACTCGCCTTAATGACTAAAGATGGTGATACGAATCTTATTATAGCAACCAGGATTATCTGTTATTGGTTATCCATCTTTGTACCAGCCGCTTCGAAGTGAGCTTAACTTTTACAATCGATCCAAAGAACGATGGTGTTTATGGCCACGGCGCCATCGATCTCTTCCATATCATTTACAATTTATTATTTATCTAGTCACTCAACCTCATAATATTACGTTCAACCTCAAACCACATAGAAATATGTTGATAAATTAACCACATTACGCTACTAAACGCGATCAAATGAAAAAGCGGATCAACCGTTAAAGAAGATCCCATAATTAACCGAAGCTTAATACAGTTAGGGATCTTGCCATACTGGTTGGTTTAATCGAACTACCAGCGTTGCTGGAACCTGTTTCTCGTTCTTCTAAGAAACATTTGCAGGTCTACTTGTAATGGTGGTTGTCGTATGTAGTTTTTTTTGGGGTCAATAGACTTGTGCGAGCGAGACGACCTTATCAATTACTGATACTATGTGACTCCGTGCTATGTACAGGTTGTTCTGTTTTCGGTCTAAGATTTAGCTGATGGCAGTCGATCCTTACTTGTCCTTTCTTGTGTTGAGCTCGAAATATTTTAATTCGGTTACCCGTCCGGTGACATAGCAAAAAATATTAAATTCACTCTCGCAAACAGATGATAGTTACATATTTTAACTTATTTATCTATACTAATATTATAAAGAGGAAACCTTTGTATCTTTGTATGTTTGTATGTATGTTTGCAACGAATAAAGTCAAAAACTACAGGACTGATTAAAAAAAAAATTCACCATTAGAATGCTACATTAGCGCTGAGTAAACATAGGCCATGACCATTGGGCCCTGGAAGCTTGGCAGGCCGTTGGTGTGGGATGCAACCTGTGCTGACACCGTGGCTCCCTCGCATGTTCGCGCCACTTCACTTCATGTGGGGGCTGCTGCGGTAAGTGCTGAAAATCGCAAACGGCACAAATACGCAAACCTAGGTCCAAATTATTTATTTGTTCCGTTTGCGGTGGAAACAATGGGTCCATGGGGGCCGGAGGCAAAGCATCTAGTTAAAGAGTTAAGTGCTCGCCTTATCGAGGCCTCCGGTGACAAGAAGGCTGGCAGCTACCTCTGCCAGCGCATTAGTTTGGCAATCCAAAGGGGCAATGTTGCCAGCATTCTTGGGACCGTTCCCATGAGCCCACAGTTGGAGGACATCTTTTATTTATAGGTCTTTAGTATTTAATTTTCTAATTATTTTTCTGTTTCATTTTTTTTTAAGTTAAGTTATGTATTGTTTCTTTTTGTTGTGTAAATATATTTAAACATAGGCTATATTGAAAAAAAGTCCACCCGTGCGAAACAGGGACGGGCCGCTAGTTCATAATATTTTAACCGGATTTAAATTTCCTTGGGATCAAATTCGGAGTTTACTTCATTGGTCGTTTTGGAATTGAAGTTCAATGCTTTTAGGAATGTCAACTATCATCATCATCATTTAGTGCCATCTACTTAATGAAGTTTAAAGATCAGTATACAAAGTTTTCTGCGATCCCATATAGCTTGATTTATCTGGCGATAACTAAGTCCAGTCCCCTTTTTGATGTCGTCCAGCCATTAAAACAATCAACTTGTCTGAGTTTCATTAACTTTAACTTTATTAACCTTCAATGTCATCTCATTAATCATATTTATTTTTTTAACAATGAATAATGTCCTTCAATTAATCGGCAATGATAAACACTTTCAATGTCATATCGTTTATACAATGTAACCCTTCTTATTACTTATTTTTTTTCTTTATTCTTATCACTTATTTACCACAAAAGCTATAAAGAACATTGTATTTTTAACCGACTTCAAAAAAAGGAGGAGGTTATCAATTCGACTGTATTTTTTTTTATGTTTGTTACCTCAGAACTTTTGACTGGGTGAACCGATTTTTATGATTCTTTCTTTATTTGAAAGCTGGTGCTTTCTGTGTGGTCCCATTTTAATTTGGTTCAGTTCTGATGATGGAATCCTCAAGGAATTGAGGGAACTCTTCAAATATTGTAGGCATACCTATAGCGATTTTGGTATTTTCAGAAGTAAGTCAAGCATTTGCATTCAGAAAGTATCATTTGATGAAGTGTAACTGATGAAAAGACCACAGATTGCCATCGGAACTCCTCAATGAAAAGTATTTCACGGGTGGCGATAAAATATCTCGATTAAGATGGTTAAGCGACTATGACGAAGCAAAAGAAGGCAGGCACCAGAACTCAGTTTTTGATTTCCTACTTTGAGATAGGCGTTTCTCGTTTTCTTCGCTTGTCTTATTTAAACGGCGCTGTGTCATACGAGCAGCGCGTTTAGTAGGTCTACCCATATTTGCTTTTAATAAATAGATCGAAATGAATCACTAAAAAGAGAGAAATAAACAAAAATTTTAACAAAAAAAAAACCGACTCCAAAAAAGTAGACTGATAAAATTGCACTAAAAAGTAAAAAATAAGTGTTATACTTATATAGACAATAATTTTTTAGAAAATATATAGGTACAATTATTGTTATTTTGGAGTCGGTGCCAGCCAAGGTAACTTTAACATAAACATTTAACGACATACTATAGGTATATTAAAATCATAATAGTACCTACATTCAGTCTTATGCATGAAATTTTGACTACAAACGCGGACTGGCACCGGCTCCAAAAACCTCGTTGGCTGGCACCGGCTCCAAAAATAACAATAATTGTACCTATATATTTTCTAAAAAATTATTGTCTATATAAGAATAACGCTTATTTTTTACTTTTTAGTGCAATTTTATCAGTCTCCTTTTTTGAAGTCGGTTTTTTTTTTGTTAAAATTTTTTCCAACCGAACAACAAAACTTTGGTGACTTGTTTCTTTGTCGCGCCTCTTTCCCTCCTTCCTATGATATTGGGTCTTTCAAACGAGGCGTGAAGAAGCACCTTGTGGGCCGGCAGAGTGAGGTTGACTGATGCTGCGTTGTTTTCACGCTGCACCAGTTGTCTTCACGTCTGGACTCCATTTCCACTTAACATCAGGTGGTATGGAGTAATTTGCCATGCTAAGTATTACAAAAAAAAAAAACGTGAGACATTTTAAATAAATAAATAAAATAAAATTTCGCGCTTATTACCGTTTTGAATAGTTCGATTGAACCTAAAATCTCTTGGTTTCGGGTCAAACGCTCTAACCAATCAGCCTTCTAAGCGTTCACGGTCACCAGACAAATTAAAAAAATATTTTAAAGCTACATTTTCCGAACAGCCTGTATCTATGTCATGTCATGTCGTTTCTAAGATACACGGAGCGGACCGTATCCGTACTTTACACCTGCCGCCAACTACCAATAGGAAGGCTGTTTTATTCCATAATCATAGTTACATACATACCTATAGGTATATATATAAAACATGTTTATATCGGTTTGTTTGTGTAACTCGCTCACTTCATTGGTCTAACTTTTGTGGTCATTGTACCCATACGGAGTCAATGCAGCACCTACTGTGTGACTACGACTCTCTGGCTAGGAAAGAATGGGACTCATGGGGTCGGCCTATCCGAAACCGGAGGACTTCAGGCTCTTCGCTCGAAAAGTCGTTATGGCATCTATCTTTACAGAGGAAGAAGAGCTAAAGGATCGGGTTGCACAAAAGATCCCGATGAGTCGAAGTGTTACTGGAAGAGAGAAGCCTCAGCAGCCCCACTAAGATAAGATAAGACCCATACGTCTGGTTTAAAACATATTGTAATGAAATATTTTGACGACCTCCTTGGTCGAGTGGCTTGCACACCGGTTTTCATGGTGTCGCCATCTCTGAGGTCCCGGGTTCGATCCCCGGTCGGATCAATTTAGAAATACCTGTTTTCTAAATTGTTTTGGGTCTGGGTGTTTCCTATGTATAATAAGAATGTATTTAAGTATATTAAGTATGTTTATCCGTTGTCTAGTTAACCATTTCTCGAGTTTCTCAAGGAAGCTTTTCTTGGGGCTAGATAAGTTGGTGTGAGTGTGGGAAACATTTATTTTATATTTACTTATTTGTATTAGTCTACTTGCGTGCTCGATATCCAAAGGTACTGGGTTCAACTCCCAGGTCGGGTCAAATGTGTTGCAGATTTAATTGGGTAGGACCAGGTTTGTGATCAGTAGTGATCACAAACTCGTTTTTGACAAGCGTGGTGATTAAGCCAATATCCATCAATTGTAGCGATGACTTATTTGCTTTCGATGATGGAGACCTTTGTCCATCAATGGGACAGTTATAAGCTGTTTACTTACTTACTAACTATGCTTATTATCACGTGTTTTTACTAGGTCGTTATATTATAGAATACTTTGAATTATAATCTAATTAATAATACGTGAAGTAAAAACTTTGTACCCCTTTTTAACGAAAATTTCGCGGACGGAGGAGTATGAAATTCCGCACACTTGTAGTTTATATAGAGAAGGTTATCCGAATGTTAATATTTAAAAAAAATTATGCATAAAAATACATTAAACTAATAAAACAAACATTACACACACTACCATGTATTTGATACACACGCAGTATTTGACACACACGTATTTATACTCTTTTCAAAAATTCCAAAAATGGAAGAGGAGCGGCCGAAATCTGTCAATGCCAATCCAAACTCACAATCTATCTTTTTTAATTTTTCATTTCAGGATACAATCCGTGCTCGAATTTCGACCACTGGGCGACCACGACCACTAGTACGAGTAATTAGGGTATAGTTATTATTGTTACAGAATATCAATTGTGTTACAAAATCATACCGTGTTGCACCGGTATACCCTTTATCACTTGCTCCTAGCAAGGGTTAAACGGTATATACGAAGGAGGCAGTTAGCATCTACTGCCTGTTTTTTAATTTCATCATCATCATCATCATCAGCTCATTTTATGACCCCATTGCTGGGGCACGAGCCTTCCCTATGGATGGATAGGGAGAACGGGCCATACACCACCACGCAGGCCCAGTGCGGGTTGGTAGTTTTTAACGACTGCTAATGCAGCCGGGATCAACGGCTTTACGTGCCTTCCGAAGCACGGAGGAGCTCGAGATGATACATTTTTGGTCACCCATCCGAAGACCGGCCTCTGTGATAGTTGCCTAACCTCAGCACTCGCAGACCGGGCGCGTTAACAACTGCGCCATCAACATCCTCAATCTTTTTTTAATTTACAATCTTTCAGTTGTACAAAATTTGCGTAACGTTACAAACTTCGTTTTACCATGCAAGCTACCATAATAGTAGAGCGGTCACACGCCCTCGTTCAGGCGTTTTGTATAAATAGTCGTGGCGACTCTCGCCACCTGGCATTGTGGAATGCGACCTGCATGTGTGGTGCAAGTGATAAGAAACAGGTGCTAAAAATAAAAATTATTATATTTTGCGTAGCCTCATATTACAATAAAATATGACAACGATGACAAATAAGTAAATGTGAGCATGAGACACCCTGCAAGAGTGTTTGCAATTTATGGGGCTAAGCCCAACAACATTAAGTGCCTTACAAATAAACAAAGAATAAGCTCGGAATAGTTATTCCGTGTTTTGTCCGTAAACGTCATTTCAAATTAGAGTAAAAAAGATAAAACACGTATTAACTACCCTAAGTATGCTACCTACCATACGACTAAGTATGCTTGATATGACATAAAGTTAAAAATATGAAAAACATAGACTTAAAAACCGAAACAATTAATTATATAAGATTTAATCATTATCACTTATGACTTGGACAGTTGGCCATAAACGTCAATAGTGCGGCAACAGTCTAGTTATGAGGTTTCGTTTGCTTATTTTGATGTAGAAATGGATTTCTATTTTTTTTTAATCAATTATCTCTCATAACTTGGTTAGTTGACTATAAACGTCAATAGTGGGCCCATACGCTACACTGCAATCTACCAGTTTAGTTATATGAGATTTCGTTTGTTTATTTTGATGTAGCAATGGATTTATAATTTTTTTCTTAAGAAATTATCTCTTATGACTTGGACGCTCGACTATAATCGTCAATAGTGCGGTCCATACGCTACATTGCAATTTAACAGTCTAGTTATGATGTTTCGTTTGTTTATTTTGATGTAGCAATGGATTTATAATTTTTTTCTTAAGAAATTATCTCTTTTGACTTGGACGCTCGACTATAATCGTCAATAGTGCGGTCCATACGCTACATTGCAATTTAACAGTCTAGTTATGAGGTTTCGTTTGCTTTTTTTGATGTAGCAATGGATTTATATTTTCTTTCTTAACCAATTATCTCTTATGACTTGAACGGTCGACTATAATCGCTAATAGTGCGTTCCATACGCTACAATGCAATTTAACAGTCTAGTTATGAGGTTTCGTTTGCTTATTTTGATGTAGCAATGGATTTTTTTCTTTTTTTCTTAACCAATTATCTCTCATAACTTGGACAGTCGACTATAAACGTCAATAGTGCGGTCCATACGCTACACTGCCATTTAACAGTCTAGTTATGAGGTTTCGTTTGCTTATTTTGATGTAGCAATGGATTTTTTTTCTTAACCAATTATTTCTCACTAGCTGTGCTCGCGACTTCGTCCGCGTGGAATAGTGACTTTCGGCAGCATTTTTAATTTTTTAGGCTCTTTTCCCGTTTTTGCAACATTTTTCACTGATGCTTCGCTCCTATTGGTCGCAGCGTGATGTTATATAGCCTAAAGCCTTCCTCGATAAATGGACTATCCAACACAAAAAGAATTATTTAATTCGAACCAGTAGTTCCTGAGATTAGCGCGTTCAAACAAACAAACAAACAAACAAACTCTTCAGCTTTATATATTAAGTATAGATAACTTGGATGGTCGACTATAATCGTCAATAGTGCGGCCCATACGCTACATTGCAAATTACCAGTCTGGTTATAAGGTTTCGCCTATTTATATCGGGACATGTCCAGTTCTTTTACCTGATATGGAATATGGAATCTTTGGTGAGCTACAAATTACTATGTAATGTTATACAAAAACAAACTGGATCCAAGGTTGTCAAGGCTAGCTTGTGATGTGAATAGACTTGTAACGTTGTTGTTACAATTTACTCTACGTTATATTTTTATGATAAGCATTTTATAGCCTCTTTGGTAGTTTTAAAAACTTTCTGTCAAATTTATATGCACGGTTCTGAAAAAGAATACTTTCAAGGACATGTCCTTAGATGAATGAATGATATGTCTCGCTGCGCGTTGAGCGCACCTATCATTCATCTAAGGTCATGTCATTGTCATGGAATTTTATTGTATTTTTGATAATTATGATCATTCTTTCAAAATTCTTCAGTATAATAACATTGTTTTATAGTATCATCGATTGTGCAGTTAATGTTGTTTAAAATGTGATTTGTGAAAAACCTGTATCTATAAACAGGTTTTTCTGCTTAGTTTTAAAATTTTAACAAATTAAATATTTACCTATATGTATCTCGAGTTTTAATGGTCTTTGGGCCACAGACTTGCGATTTGGATAAGAGTTATAGCAATTTATGGAATTTTCATTAAGTACACTATTGTGCTTATGCTTATAAAAGTCCCACTGCTGGTATCAGGGTGCCTAGTGCGACTTTTATTTGCTATTCGAACACGTTAACGATAACGAGATTTTGTTTAGCAAAGTTCTCCAAGTTTGGCTTCAAGAGGCAAATTCTCTTTTTTACTTTTACTAAAGCTTTTAATACTTTTGCAACAATACAATAATTATACAGCTTGATAATGAGGTATATCAGGACAGGATCTTAAGGTCTTTCATGGTGTTGGTTATACCGTGTTTTGTTTTGTTTTATAACCACCACCACCACCATCTCAGCCAAAAGACGTCCACTGCTGGACAAAGGCCTCCCCCGAGGATATGAGGGGTATTTGCCGTAATCGCCACGCTAGGCAGGCGGGTTGGCGATCGCAGTAAGTTGAGACTTAACCTCAGAGAGATGCTGCTGCCCATCCTCTGGAATGGTCCCTTAGTAGGCTTATAGGCTTGTTTTATAACGTGGCGTATATATTTTTTAAGGCGACGCATGGAAATTTACGTGGCGGGGATCTTGATTTTTCCCAACAATTACAAAACATATGAATTTGATGACATGATTTTTCATTGACTTCATTTTGCTAGTTGCACAAACACGATTTGTTAACTTTTATAACAGAGAAAAAAGTATCAAAGTAACCTCTTTTAAAACATAGACTTGCATTTTACAGGCAAACCAGACCGATTTAAGCATCTAAATTTTCTTAGTAGATTAGTCAGTCAGTCAGTAACATATACTTCAATATGCTAGTTCATTTTTTAAAGCTTATTTGTAGTTTTAATTGGTAAGGAAAAAAACAGTTTTTCTTATGGTACGGGGTGCAAACGCTCCGTATTAGATTAATTGCTTAGCGATGCGTCGTCGCCTTAAGCTATTTGTTGCCGTTCCCTGTTTATTTACATTAAGTGATAGAAAAGTTACCTATGAGGCGTCCACGGAAGACCAGCGTCGGGTACCTTTTAGATGCCCTGACATTGTGCCTTATTGTGCCACATAGAAAATTTTCTTATTTTTTTATTTTTGTGAATCTTTTTCTTAAGAGCGTTTACGCCGCACACTAGCGCCACTAATGAAAAAAAACATATCTAGTAATTAGAGATAGAAAATCAAATTATGCTCAACAAACTATTTGAATGAAGTAATTTAGCATTTTTACGTCACCTAATGAACACCTCACATGTTATGGTTTAGTTAAATAAGACGTAACGGCCACTTTTAACTATAACGCTATATTTAACTGGTGGTGGTAGGTGACGTAAAAATGCTAAATTACTTCATTCAAATAGTTTGTTGAGCATAATTTGATTTTCTATCTCTAATTACTAGATATGATTTTTTTCATTAGTGACGCTAGTGTGCGGCGTAAACGCTCTTAAAAAAAGGTTCACAAAAATAAAAAAATAAGAAAATTTTCTTAACAACAACAAACTATCTAAAGTTTGTTAAGCATAATTTGATTTTCTATGTCTAATTACTAAATATGTTTTTTTTTTCATTGGCGGCGCTAGTGTGCGGCGTAAACGCTCTTAAGATACCTTTTCAACTAGTGAAGGTTGGCAGTCAGCTCTGCATACTTGGTCCTGTCTTTGGCCAGGCGAAAAAGTTCAGTTGCACTCGCTATTCCCGTCCACTCTCCATTTTTGTGAATACTGTTCCTATATTTGTGACACAATTAAATATTTTTCATTTCATTTGATTTCATTTCATAATAGTTATCAACACTATTGATTCTTAAGGTTTAATAAATTAATAAATTAAGATATAGAAGTTACATTGATTTAAACATGAATGAGAAACACAAAAATGTATTGTCTTATGTTTTTTATTAAGGTTATTGTTATAATAAATATTAACCATATCATATTAAGGCGAGGGTTCCCAAAAAAACGGTGTTTTTAAATGATTTTTATTCGAAATGTATAACATTTTAAATAAAAAAAAATGTTATTCATTGGCCTTTTATCTAGTAATTTCGGCTGGTATTTTCACGACATTTTACAATTTCCTGCATGACACTACTGGTAGTGCCAAGCAGTAGTGCCTAAGGTAATAAATGAAACATACGTCTTATTAATAAACTAAATATCATTTTATTCAGGCTATACACCGTTTCAGACAAAGAAAAATATACCAAACCAATTGTCTTTGAATATGTAATAGTTGTCGGCCATTACAATTTTAATAATAACGTAAACGTTAAATAAACTCCACATTATTGCTTTTACTCGACGCTCGCGCCATCATTCAGTCCCGAGCGGAACGCCTTGGAAATCTCACATTCGGAAACGCTCGCCTTAAATATTCAAGTCACCTTTACAATTGATGGGTATCATCACACTCTGCCCGACCTTTTTTTTTTTTTTGGTCACCCAGGGGAAAACCTGCTGACGGGTTTAACCGGGGATGGCCGTAGCCGACCCGGTAAAAACCCCTGGGGGGCAATCCGCCCGGCGCATGGAGAGGACTCCAACAGGACCTTTACCACGAGGGCAATACCTCGCGGGAGCCTCATTGCGCGCAAATGTGCACGACAACAAAATCAACCCGACTTTTGCGACCTTGCGCATCCACCTTTGGTGAACACGCCGACCCAAGAACCAAGACCTGCATGCCCACACCCTTCCCCCCCTTGTGGACATGCGGACACAACAAACCGACTGACATGCCCACTTTTCCATGGGCATGCGGACTCGACAACCAGAGCAACGTGTCCACACACTCTGCCCGACCTAGGATTTTAAACCAGGACCTTTAGGTTTGGGTATTAATTAGATCATTAAGTTTTTATTTGGAGTAACTTGAGTGTGTCATGCTCTTTTTATTGTCTCTGCTGTGGTGGCGTGTGCGTCGGGTCGTTACGTTCCCTAAAATATGGTTGAGAGAAGCGATGGCTGATTCATATCTATATGAAGAGTTTGTTTGTTTGAACGCGCTAATCTCAGGAACTACTGGTTCGAATTGAACAATTCTTTTTGTGTTGGATAGTCCATTGAGGAAGGCTATATAACATCACGTTGCGACTAATAGGAGCGAATCATCAGTGAAAAATGTTGCAAAAACGGGAACAAGAGCCTAAAAATGAAAAATGTTGCAAAAACGGAAACAAGAGACTAAAAATTAAAAATGCTGCCGAAAGTCACTATTCCACGCGGACGAAGTCGTGAACACAGCTAGTTATGTCATACTCGTGAACGGGTGCCGCCTGTGGAGGCTGGTCTGCTCTTGCATACTTAACTTATTCTTAGTATTATTCACTTTAGTTTACCTTTGTTTTATTCCTAAACCATTTTTGACCTTTATTAGTACTATGTGAAGTATGACATTTTGAAAATTTAAACTGGTAACTGATGTAAATGCAAACTTAGATACCTATTATTATTTTTTCTCTTTTGTTTTTTTTTAACATGTGATTGTCCTTTATATTTTGTGTTTTTGTTTGTGATGGAAAGTGTCCTTTTGTGATAGGGGCATGTTCCAATATTTTTGTCGCTGTAAGGGAGAAAAGAGCTTGACACTTGCTGAGTTTCTTACCGGTTCTTCCCAGTACAAGCTCTCCCGCCCAGAGTAGACTTACGAACCGATGATGGCATAATGACGTTCGTAAGAGCTATTTTAGCCTAAACTGAATAAATATTTTGTACTGATGATGATAATATTTTGAACTGAATAAAATATTTTGAATTTTGAACAAACATTTTTAAATGTAATGTATCTGTCAACACATCGCTGACAGTATTTCCTTCAATTAAGCGTAGAAAGTTTCATTAAAAAAACTTATTAATGTACATGATCTATTATGTATAATCGACAATGGAATTGCTTTACCACCTTATAAGTGAATTTTGTTTGCATATAATAAAACAACAAGTTCTATTTTGTTGTTGACGTTGTTATTAATGACAATGAGCCTTAGCGAAATTTTATTGTAATGGAAGTTTTTGTCAAAAGTGATAAAGCATTTTCATGGTCGACAATACATGATCGATTTAGCTTAAGCTACTGGTTTGATGATGATGATGATGATGATAAAGATAATTGGTTTGAAAGAATTAGAGCTCTCAAGTTTGTATGGGACACCGGAACCGTAACGTAAAATGGCTCATAACACGATTTAATTATAAATTTTTCACTTTTTCACCATCGCCCGACCGGAATGAATGGTGTATGAAAAAAAATAAATTTAATTAAAAAAGTTATTTTCGACGTCAATAGCCGTCCCCTTTTGAGTGTGTTTAATTTGCGTAACCTCTCGTGTATTAATTAACATGCGCGTAATTTATGTTGGCAAAAATTTCGGTAACCTGACTCTGTAGCTTGCAAAGGGTTAAGCGAAAATAGCACTTATTTAAAACTTCATAGGGTCGTTGAGGTTTGCACTTTCACCCTCTTTAATATTTTAAAGAGGTACCTTATATGTGTTTGTTTTGTTTGTATAGTCATCTCTGGATGTACTGAACGGATTCTAAAAATTCGTTGTAAATAGTTTAGCGGCAAAGTGCTCGGTGCGATATCAGTAAGTACTAGGTTCAATTCCCAGGTCGAGAAAATTGTGTTTTGTATTATTTTATTTTACTAAACACAATTGGAGAAATATATCCCTTACCGAAGTTTCGTGTGTCTTCTTCGCGGTACAAAGTCACCACCGTACGTTTTACGAAGTCGTGGCTTAGATTTTGACTGTCAAAAAAGTTATTTGTACCTATATTTTTTAAGTGAAAACTTCTTTAGCGGCGTTGTACACTTTTTTTGGGTAATGGGTAAAAAAAATTAAATTCGCGTCAGGATACGTGACTCGCGTCAGGCGTCAGGACACGTGGCCTGATCGAAAATTCGTAAGACGGATGACAGCCGGCGCGGCGTAGGAGAGGAAGTATCCCCCTCTCTTTCTACGGCGCGGCGAAAATGTATGCCTGCTGTTTCGTTTAGGCGGCGCAGGGCGCGCTTGCGCGAATGTTCGAGTGCTTTTTAATGTAATATAAATTGTCATGTTTGTGTACGATAGCGCAATAAATAAATATTGTATTCTACCACATAAATTATAGTACTTTTATACTGATAATTGAAGCAATTCGTGCAAAATTATTCCCTAACCATTCCAAAATATCAAAAATGCACAACGTTTATATTCAAGTTTTCACTTCTGCCGGCACTCCCGGAGTGCAACCCGTCATTTTTTTTAAAACGTGGCTTTGCAAATGACTCCACTCCACTCGATGTTAAGTGAAAATGTGGAAAAAACTGTTAGTGCAGCTTGAAAACATCGCAGCTTCGGTCATCCTCACCTTGCCGGCCCACAAGGTGCCTCTTCACGCCTCGTTTGAAAATGTTAAAGATAATGATAATTTGCCATTAAAAAGGGATCAGCCACTGACTTTAGACGTTTTTTTTTTTAATAACGGGTAAGCACAGCGCCTTGATCTCACCTGATGTTAAGTGATGATAAGGCCAATGATGGAAGCGCACTTCACCCGGGATCCTCAACTAGTTAGGCACTGGCTATCTTATCTCTAGCTACCGGAACACAACAATGCTACAAATATTGATGTTATGGCGACATGTTAAGATAACATGGTAGTAGCTAGCCAGGTGGACAAAAGCCCTACCACCAACCAAACCGAATACATAAACATGTACAGTCAACAGCAAAGGTAACTGATGATTGGTCAAGTTTCAAAATATGAAAACAGTATGAAAATTAAAACTTTTTAAACGCATGTCGAAAAACCTTCGAGTATCTACTAGTACCTGCAACTCTGGGTCTAAACGATGCTCTTAGCCACTAGACCACAGAGGCGGTCAAAAGGCGGCTTTAGCAGCAGTAGAATACTTAACACCTACTGTCTAGCTATCATCCCGATTTTTTAAAATAAAACCTATGTTAGTTTTTGCGACAAACTATTGTGTCGAACTCTAATGCCACTATGAATGGAGGAATGACAACAAATACAGTAGAACCCGCTTAATACTATCACGCTTAATACGATTTCTCGCATAATACGCCTTTTTACGTCAGTCCCTGCAACTTGAGACATGTCTTCATACATTTCTTAACGCTTTTCTTTTTTTCTTTTCTTCATCCCGTTTAATACGCCAACACACGTATTATCTCTTGCGGCAAGCGGTCAGCGTAACATTGCTGAAAATCACTGATTATAACGCTTCAAATGGCTGGATAGATCGTTTTAAAAATCGCCACGGCATTTAAATACCGTCAAATCAGTGGGGAATCGGAGACAGTGGCACGATGTGGATACATGGATGGCAACACTTCCCGAATTGTTACTAAATTACGAACCGCGAGACATTTTTAACGCAGATGAATTAGGTTTGTAATTGTATTTGTATAATTCAATACATATATTTTATTTTCCCTATCCCGCAAAATACGCTTTCTCGCTTAAGACGCGTTTTTGGTTGGGTCCCTGTGAAATCGTCTTAAACGGGTTTCACCTTGTATTTATTTAGAAGCATTTAGATACTTCATATCGGAATTAAGAGCCATGGAATGGATTGCAGACGGATTGATACGAACCTAATTGGGTACTTCAAACTGAACTGTATTTGGATAGCAATGTACTCGTTTGTGCAACAGAAAGAGTTATAGGGCTGGTACTTTAATAGATATAGATATACCTACCAAATCACTACATAGTATAAAACAAAGTCGCTTCCCGCTGTCCCTATGTATGTAAGTATGCTTAGATCTTTAAAACTAGACAACGGACTTTGATGCGGTTTTTTTTAATAGATAGAGTGATTCAAGAGGAAGGTTTATATGTATAAATACATGCATAATATAGTAGAGAAATACTCATAATTTTAGAGGTTTCACATTTTTTTGCGCACACATTGCAAACGCTGGCTGAACCCTACGAGATAGATCAATATAATGTACTACAGTATTGTACACCTTATAAAGGTCTACCAAAAAGTCCGCGATGGTATATGTCTATCTCTTAGAGATAACCCACAATAATCATTTTTTATCCTTTACTTTTTATGAGAAATAATGGCTAATTTACGAAGCGATTTTAAGCAATACAGCATTAATCCTTATCCAATTAAGTACTTTAAATACATTGTGCATTTAATATAGATCAATATGGCCCTTTACAGCAAATAGTGTAAATGAATATTTTCGAAAATATTACAGATTTAAAATGCAGGGACATAGCGGTTGCGTGTATCGGGCGGGTCGCTAGTAATATAATAAGATATTGATCCTGTACTTACAAACACATTTTAGCCTTGATATTTTTAAATTGTTTTTTAAAGCTTTGTTGGTGTTACAGATAATCTATAACTTTTCTTGTTTAAAAGAGGCACATTGTGCTAAAGTTGTATACCTACATTTTTTTTTAATCTGTAATATCGTATTTCCGATAAATTATTATGGGATGCTATAACGCGTACTAATGTTATGAGAATATATATATATTTTTTTTAATGTTAAAAGGAGGCAAACGAGCAGGCGGGTCACCTGATGTTAAGCAATCACCGCCGCCCATGGACACCCGCAAAACCAAAGTAATCGCGGATGCGTTGCCGACCTTGAGGAAGGAGTTGGATCTTCAGGAGGGAGTAGGAAGGAGGGGGGAGGGGTGAGAGATGGGCCTCCGGTACTTTCACTCACCGGACGAAACACAACAGCAACGAGTGGCGTTGTTTCACGCCGATATTCTGTGAGAGGGTGGTATTTCGCCGGGCGAGCCGGCCCATTTCGTGCTGCAACGCAGCGTGGCTCTACCACTCAGACAGTGTGGGCAGGGGTCACGTGTAGGGTCACAAGGGTAAACCTACGGACGCGAGTAACTTTAACCCCCGCTACTATTGTATTCATAAGACTATTATTTGCAGTCTTATCAATACAATTGAACAGTATCTGCCATTAACGATACGTTAGTTTGTGTGTCCAGTGCTCCCATTTTCAAATATTTTCGTAATTAAATAATTTCCAAGAGGATTTAAAAATACCATTAAACTTGATTCATGTTACAAATATATTTCGCTGTATTTTAGTACCAAATTCAATCGTATACAAGTTTAGCATTTCTTTCTATGGAAAGTGCTGGTTCTCCTTTTTAGAACTGGTTCAAAGAGACAAACAGCAACAACACACAACAAAATTACAGAATGACAGACGAACAGACGTTTCGACAGACAAACAGGCAGACAAACGGACAAACAGACATAAAGGCAAACAGTCAAACGGACAGATAAACAGACATACTTACAATCATATAGACAAAAACACAGACAGACGGATAGATACATGTCAAACCTTTAACCAGTCACTGGCTTACTAGAAAATGAAAAAGAAACATGTTTTAAATCAGATACCTAATTCGAAAAAGGAAGAAAAACTTGGAATAGATCTGCATTGTATCATTACGGTCCAATAGTTTTTCAATATGCCACTTCACAACGGGCTTGTTCAAGCGACATTCCACCTTAGCTCACCTGAAATTAGACTCAATACACGAACCATTTATAAAATTGCACTGGGGACATGAGAAATTCAACTTTATGCGTTCCGTTATTGGAATTAAATTTCCTTTGCAAAGTTCAAGGGTCAGTTTATTTTTATTCTTGGATGCGATCCAAACCGTTCATCCGCATGCAATAATTCTATCAGAATGGAATTAGGGAGTATCTTGTGAAATTATTCCACCTCTTTTGGCTGGTGCTCGATCAGAAAAATTATAAACTCTTTGGAAGTAAGTACCTCCATTTATACGGTACATTGAAAAATTAAGTGGCCCTTTTATTAGCTCTTACTTTTCTGCTGTCATCATCATCAGCTCATTTTATGTGCCCACCGCTGGAGCACGAGCCTTCCCTATGAATGGATAAGGATTGGTGGTTACAAGTGCTACTCTATATAAAATTATGAATAACTAAGTTAAGATTATCCATATTTGCTAAGTAAAATAGTGTTTAAATGCTCAAGACTAAATGCTCGTTTCTGTAGAGCCAATTATAGATGTAATAGTTTTATAATTAGAGCTGCAAATTAGTTTCATAGTGCATTCAATCACATCGATATATTTCATGAAAAGTTTGGGCGTTTTCTTAGCCTTTTATTAGGCGTTGAGTAATCTTAATACTTACGAGTGTACACACTTGCCTGCCTTTTTTATGTATTCACTAACTAACTGTCCCGGCAGACCTTGTTCTGCCCTATTTCTCTAAAACAAAGTTACATTGATTTTTTTATGTTAATAGCTGCCCCGACAGATTTCGTTCTGTTAAAAGTTATTGGCTGTCGCAGTCTAATAGAAATAAAATAACATTGAAAGACTTTAGTAATATCTAATGTGATGATATTTTTATTGTAATGACTGGTACACGATATTTTTTGATTGATTACTTGGCGCGTAAATAAATAAATCTGACCTCTAATCAACTTAATGGTTTAATGCAATTAAGTCTCTTGCTGTCACTTTCTTATGTATAGTGCTAAATAGAGAAGGTAAAACATTTAATTGTCATTAAAACTTAATTGAAGTCTCTGAGTACGGCAGTAAGACTTAAAGGCATACCAAATATAATCCTAACGCGCCTTTGTTTTGTTTTGATTGACGTCAAATTTTTGACAACTGGGGACAGAGTGGTTTGTATGGGAAAAGAAAATTGTTGTTTTTACTATTTTCCTCGTATTTTTTACGTTTTTTCTCTCCATAAGAACCTTCCTCAGCCAAATCGGTTCAGCCATTCTCGAGTTTTGCGATTAGCAACACATTTTAGTGATTCATTTTTATTTATATAGATTCGTTTTTTGTATGCTATTTAGATCGGATGTTGATGACGTAGGTAGTTGTCGACATTGAATAGGGCTCTTTTGGCTTACAGAGTAAGAGTAGATAGTGTTGATTAATTTCGGCGCGGTTGGATTGAACCAGTTGGTAGTGTACCTGACCCGGTATGTCATGGTATGTCAAAAATTTCCACGAGCGGAATTTTTTCAACACTTTGTCTTTTGGCACATTGTAGTTTGTTCGCAACAATATTTGCGTAAAATTATATAAAAGTAAACATAAATATAGCTTGCCTAATTCTTAACTGATCTTTCAAAATTTGTAAAAATATTTAGATCGGATGTTGATGACGTAGTTGTCGACATTGAATATGGCTCCTTTAGCTTACAGAGTAAGAGTCGATAGTGTTGATTAATTTCAGCGAGTTGGATTGAGCCACGATAGCATAGTGGGTAGTGCACCTGACCCGGCAACACTTAGTCTTTTTTTCACATAATATGTTGCAAATAAACAGGCATTTATTTTTGTTGGAAATAAAACTTTGATTTGTATTATGGACGAATCGATTATCGAGATTCAATTTGTTTGGTGGCATAATGGCCCCATCACTAATTGTTCTTTTTTTCTTTGTTGGTACACTTGTCTCGGGAAGGCAATATGGCTGGTTGATAGGTTATCGTGTGTTGATAATTAAATGGATTTTATGTAGTAATAAGGGCATTTGGAGCCGTATTACTTTAATTAAGTGTATTGTGCAACCTGTGTTTTGTGAGTGTGTACGTCATAAGCGAATCGTATCGGGAGTACAATTCGCCATCCCGTGTTTTGGATGTCGGCACCGCTGCTGGAGTAAACAGGTATTTCCTCGGGGGAAAGTGCACTTGGGGTAGTTTGGGTGTGATTAGGGAACCCTAGAAGACCCGGACCCGGATTCGGGCCCCATCGGACCATATGGATCCCGTTCTGGACGGCGGGAGCGGCATGGAACTGTGAGTGGATTTTGTAGAATTTTAGTTGTAACCGAATTTTAAACAGTAGCATAGTGTGTGTTGTGGGTTTCCGCAACATAATATGTTATTTAAGAAAGCTGTTATTTTCTGAATTAAGAAAATAACTATTACAAGATTTTGTTAAATTTAAAATAAACCCATTGATGTTAAAACGTCTACAGAAGTCGGAGTCGCGTCGTTACTTCTAGATTCTGTAATTTTTTTTCATAGACCAAATGTGTAAATTATTCAGCCTAAATATTCATTCATATTTATCAGTCTAAATTAATGTAGACGTTTTAAAATATCAGAATAGAGGCATGTCAGTAGATCTATGCACGTTGCGGCTAAGAATAATTAATATATTTTTATTTTTTTAAGTTATGATGAGTTGGACCCCCACTTGAAGAATTGAGACGAACTAGGTCAGGGTAGAAATAGGTGGAAGGAGGGAGGGGAGGCCTTTACCCTGCAGTGGGAAAGTAACGGCTGATAATAATAACGTAGTATTAGATAATAAACACTACAAAAATACTGGGATCCCACAATAATAACAGATAACACAACCCACATATTACAGTACACGACAAGCACAAACAGTTTATTTAATTGTCATAGCAGTTCCGAACACACATAGGTAACCTCCGTAGCACCATAAATGAAAAACTTACAAAATACCTGTGTATTTTGTAAGTTTTTCATTCATGGTGCTAAAGTAAGGTGTAAGTAATTATTCTCTTAATTTTTGCTGAGTGGCTAAATATGTGTGAGGTCTAGCGTTATCATGATGAAAAACCACACCCCTTCTGTTGATTAATTCCAACCGCTTTCTCTCAACTTCTTGCTTTATGCATCAGTTGTTTGTAGTATAGTTCAGAATCGATGGTCCTGCCTGGTGGTAACAGCTCATAAAGAATAATGCCCTTCCAATCCCACCACACACACACAGCATCACCTTGTTGCGAGTTAACCCGGGTTTCGCCACAGTCTGTGAAGCCTGACCGATCTTTGACCACGACCTTTTTCGCACGCACTTTTACGTTTACTGTAGTAAAATTTGAAAATTTATCGAATTTCTTCATCAGATTCACTCATCTTGACAGTAAGAAAAACAAATGAAAATCACACATTTTTTTCTAATTTGAATTTGGAATTATCTTCTTTAAAATTTAAACTTTTAATGATACCAAAACTAGCCAAATACAAATAGTATAGCCAAAGAGATTTTATTACAAGTACATACTAATATGCGAAAAGACTTTTTCTCCAACCTAATATTATAATAAACATATTCACGCTTGGCAAAACCCGCGTGGAAAATTTATCACCTCAGAAATGAGAGTAAAATAAAAAACTGAAAATAATAAAAATAATAATAATATGCAATCTTAAGCTGGGATCAACGTAATACTTGAATAAAAAGTTGATCCGTCACACCGATTTCAGTAAGTAAATGTAATATTCTAAATCAATTGACGGATGACTAGAACTGTTCAAGGGTAGTTCATATTTAGAAGACCCAGGTCGGAAACAATAAAACAAAGTTCAAACAGATGTGATGATACTGACGTATATTAATAGCCTTCAACTAAGCGAGGGAGACAAGTTTGTACTGTTACGAATTGATATCATCCAATTAATTCATACTTGTAGTTAAATGGTGTTGAAATTATAACGAAACTTTTATGAATTTACCTATTGAGGATATTTTAAGTTAAATTCATATAGCTACTTGGTTTGATTATGAATGCTAACATTATCATCACCATTTATAATATAGTGTCATTATTTTATTACTTTTTTTTTCTTTTTAAATTTAAGAAATGTCTAAATTAATATTTTTTTGCGTCATCGCATCCTATTACCGTTTTCACTAAATTATTATTCTAATGCAGGCTGTGGCAACCTATAATTAAAACAAGATCTAATTAAGAAATGAAATGTAAAGTACTAGCATGTTAGCATACTTTTGTAGTAGGTTGTTCAAATAAATAAATAAAATAAATAAACAAACCTTGACAAATTTTAAATATCATCATCATCATCTCAGCCAAAAGACGTCCACTGCTGGACAAAGGCTTCCCCCAAGGATCTCCAACGACCGGTTTCGTGCTGCTCGCATCCAGCGGCTTCCCGCGACCTTCACCAGATCGTCATAATATACAAAAATTTATTCAAAGTATCGTCTCACTCCGAACCCGGACCACAGAGCCTAAGTCTGGCCACTAGTTTACATCTCACACTTACATCGATTAGCTGATAGGGCTCATGGTAAAGAAAATAAGATAACACAAATAAGGAAATGATCGAGACTGTCCAATGATTTCCATCTTGACCTGAATTATCGTGAATTTTCCATTTATTTATAGCGGAAAATATCACGTTATCATAATTGCACGATGATCTTCTACGACAAAGTTACAGGATGCAGTTCAAATTACAATAAATTGGCGGTTGCCATTCCTGTTAGGAGCCAGGTTAGGTTGGGATACGATGGCCACACATTTTGTCTTTCAAACGGACTGGCTACCAGTAAGTATTTAACACAAAAATGCAACAACTTAGTACAGAAGTTCATGTTAGATAATATAATCCAGCATTATTTATCAGACATAGCACAATAGCATAGTTGCTAGTGCACCTGACCCGGCATGTCAAGGGATGCGGGTTCGAATGCCGCTCCTGGAATTTTTTTAACACTTTGTCTTTTATCAAATTGTAATTTGTTAGCAATAAAATTTGCGTGCGTAAAATTATATGTACATAATCATAATACCTACTATCATTTAAACATATCTACGAAAAGATAACTCTCTTGCAACCTTTAATATTTAATTTAATTTAAATATAGCGTAATTAAATTAAATATAATTATGTATGCGATTCCCTAACCTGCTACAAACAAGCCATCATAATTATTAATTATAATACCTACAGTTTTGTATGAAAGTAATACTTACTGTATTCATACATATCTGTAACAAACTCGTCTATGTTCTCATTAAAATTAATCCGTCTTGCGTGGGTTAGGCCGTTAATTTAGAAATGAATGAGTAAATCAGTTGTACGACAGCTATTTAATCACCTATCGTTATCAAGGTGTCAATTGTACACCATCTGCCCAAGTTTAATCAGATCAAATTAGAATGATCTCGTGATTTGACGGTGACGTGCAACCTTTGTCGCGCTTCCTCAAAAGGTCCGCAACAAGAATGATTGCTCGTTTCACGTTCCACCACAGTGCCAGCAACAGATCATTCTCGTACCACCAATGAATCAACAGGATGTACTAGTTCACTGCTGAAAATAGGCCTCTCCAAGTTCACACCGCTGAGCACGATCCGCGGCTACTCTCGTCCAGCTCTTGCGAACCACATTGCTGCAATCACCATACCATACCTCATTTAGCAAGCATTTTTAGCAATGACTACTATATAGAAAGAAAGAAAGAAACTATTTATTGACGATCACAGACATTACAAAAAAAAAACGTTTCGTGTGTTGATAAAACATTGTTTTTTATAGGAAAAAACACCCTTCAAGCACAGCAATGGCTTATAAAGTGTTATCCGGAATCTGTACCATCTAAACCAACCATTTGTCGGCGGTATACCGATTTCAAACGTGGTCGTATGGACACAAAAGACGCTGAACGCTCTGGTCGCCCAAATGAAGCAGTGACTCAAAAAAACATCAACCAAGTCCTGAAAATCGTGAAGGAAGATCGCAAGATAAAAGTGCGGGAGATAGCTGAGATAGTGAAGATTTGTTGAAATCTGGTACATTACAGTATTTTACATCAAAATTTGGCCATGAAAAAGCTTTTTTCCAAATGGGTGCCGCGTCTGCTAACAATTGATCAAAAGCGACAACGTATTAATGATTCAGAGCGCTGTTTGGCACTGTTTAATAGAAATAAAAAGGATTTTTTACGTCAGTATGTGACAATGGATGAAACATGGATTCACCATTTCACTCCGGAATCCAAATGGCAGTCAGCAGAGTGGAGAGCGGCCGGTAAAAGCCGCCCGAAGCGGCCTACGATACAACAATCTGCCGGGAAGGTTATGGGCCTCTGTATTTTAGGATGTGCTAGGAATACTTTCATCGACTAACTTGATAGAGGGAAACATATAAATAGCGAATATTACATGGGATTATTGGAGCGATTAAAGTACGGAATCGTGGAAAAACGGCCTCAATTGAAGAAAAAAAGTTGATCTTTAACCAGGACAATGCGCCGTGTCACAAGTCCATGTTAACAATGGCCAAACTAAACGAATTGGGCTTCGAATTACTTCCTCATCCACTTCTCCAGATTTGGCCCCCAGTGATTACTGGCTGTTTGCAGACTTAAAAAAATGCTCCAGGGCAAGAAGTTTGACTCAAATGGTAAAACTAATCGCAGCAACGAAGGCTTATTTTAAAGCCAAAGGTAAATTGATGAGTAAGTATATAGGCTCAGTCACTGTGCCTGCCAATTGCGAGTTGGTGATCGCAAGGAAACAAGTCCATTGTCCAGCAGTGGACTTCTTTTGGCTGAGATGATGATGATCGCAAGGAAACAGAAAATTAATATAATTTCAATATAGTTTCATAATACAATGATCAAAATTTATACGATGACCACTTTTGTGGTGAACTTCGTAATCTATTTATTTTCCTAATTATCAGAATTGTTTTACTCTCAAGTTTTAGTTACCACCAATTCATTAAAAATAGGTTTTAATCAGTCTTTTACATCGGCTGCTAGGTTCACATAGCACTTTTAGGATTCAAACCTAATTATTAGAGTCAAGTAAATAGCCCATAATTATACTGTCACTACTGGGAAAGGCGTCCATCATTGAAATCAACATGGGCCGTGCTACAGTCTCTCCAGCGGTGCCAAATTGACTATCGGTACATCGAAGTGTTGAGGTGTTTGTATGAAAGCGCCACTATGTCAGTCCGTCTTCAGGACCAGAGCTCGAAACCTATCCAGTTGCAGCGAGGAGTGAGACAGGGAGATGTGATTTCTCCGAAACTGTTCACTGCTGCACTGGAAGATGTTTTCAAGCTTCTGGACTGGAAAGGACTCGGCATCAACGTCAACGGCGTATACATCACTCACCTTCGGTTTGCTGACGATATAGTGGTCATGGCTGAGACCCTGGAAGACCTCGGCGCAATGCTCGGTGACCTCAACAGAGTCTCTCAACAAGTGGGCCTTAAAATGAACATGGAGAAGACGAAAGTTATGTCGAACTCACGTGTCGTACCCACTCCTCTGAAGGTTGGGGACTCTGCCCTTGAAGTTGTGGACAATTATGTTTACCTGGGACAAACGGTCCAGCTAGGTAGGTCCAACTTCAGCAAAGAGGTCAATCGTCGAATCCAATTAGGCTGGGCAGCGTTCGGTAAGCTTCGAAATATCTTCTCGTCCGATATACCGCAGTGTCTCAAGACGAAAGTCTTTGACCAGTGTGTGTTGCCAGTGATGACATACGGGACTGAGACGTGGTCGCTCACTATGGGCCTCGTAAAAAGGCTCAAGGTCACTCAAAGAGCAATGGAGAGGGCTATGCTCGGGGTTTCTCTGCGTGATCGAATCAGAAATGAGGAGATCCGCAGAAGAACAAAGGTAACCGACATCGCCCGAAGAGTTGCTAAGCTCAAGTGGCAGTGGGCAGGTCACATTGCTCGCAGGACTGATGGCCGCTGGGGCGGGATAGTCCTGGAGTGGCGACCACGTACCGGAAAGCGCAGTGTGGGCAGGCCTCCAACAAGGTGGACCGACGATCTGGTGAAGGTCGCGGGAAGCCGCTGGATGCGAGCAGCACAAAACCGGTCGTTGTGGAGATCCTTGGGGGAGGCCTTTGTCCAGCAGTGGACGTCTTTTGGCAGAGATGATGATGAGATGATGATTGAAATCAAGTTATCGCTACATTTGATGGGTATTGGTTTAATCACCATGCTTGTTTTATAATAATATATTAATAATAAACAATTAAATTCAGATATATGTATAAGAAACATTGTTACTAACACTCTATGGGTGTTAAACCCACCACTTGTTTCTTAAACTAAGTTAGCAAGATTATTATAATACACTAACATCAAATAAATTAAATAATAATGAAATGAAATCAATACAAAAATGAAATAAAATAACATCATTTCAAAATAAATACAAATCAAATTAAAATAAAATAAGCTAAATCATATCAAAATAAATTCAATTTAAAATTAAATCAAATAAAACCTTATAAAAAAGAAATAAAATCAACAATAAAATAAAATCATACGAGCATGAATATAGTTCATTGTCAAAAGACAAGCCACGCCCTATATGCTCACTGAGGCTCTATAGGCTTTGCATGCAGGTTTTTAATAGGTACAAAAAGTTAAAAAACCTATAAAAGTAATTAAATGTTTCTATCGAAATCCGATGAAACCCGATCCCATGCACACCCTATTCCTATTTGAACGCTCCGTTTATCTATTAATTTCCTACAAGACCAGCCCGTTTGCTTCTTAATGGCTGGTCTAGTCGAGTTCTAGCTCTCTAATTACGACTAGCACAGCATTTGACTTCGTCTGTTAAACACTATACATGAACGAGGTACCAATATTTAGTATCAATACACAAACATCATTATAACCGGTGCTGTGGTCTAGTGGTTCTTCTAACAGTCTTAGACACAGAGGTCCGAGTTCGATTAACAGCAAGGGGTACATGTTTGTGTACTCGGTTTGGTTGGTGGCAGAGCTAGTTTGTCCGTCTAACTCTCTCTCTCACCATTGTTGAGTTCTGGCAGCTAGAGATAATAATAATAGGTAATAATAATAAATCTTTATTTCAGGCAACAAACAATGTAACAGATGGTAAAAATACAGAGCGACCTATATAATAAATACCTTACAGACTAACATGCACACAAAATAAAAATAAAAATTGTTAGTATATAAAATAACTTAATAACTATGTCAGTATTATTTGATTGGCACCTACTGTGCTAACTTGGTAGCAACAGGCAACTTCCATGGAAGCGCCTGTAGCTTACGCCCTTCGGCCAGAAGTCCTCCTTCATGAAGATGTCTAGCTTTGATGTCGGGACTCGCACCACAAACGCTATAAAGCTCGTATTATGGCGCGACTCCAGCAGTCCAATCCTCAAATTAAAGTTAGACTTCATCCGTATGAACTCTGCTACCTCCTGCGATGTGGTGGTATGATGCAGGTGGGACAGGTACAATGGCCGTGGTCGGTGTCACAGCACGCAGCAGGAGGTTAGGCCCTGTCGGTGCGGTACCGCAACGGTTCTGGCTTGCTCGCTGATGACATCGCTTCTTGTTGATAAGATAGCCAGTGCCTCAGAAGTTGAGGGGTCTGGGTTAAGTGCGCTTCCATTTTAGGACTTATCATCACTTTACATCAGGTGAGATGCAAGCCAAGTGTTGGTCTGTTCGGATAAAAAAAAATCATCATTATAGCCATGGTGTAATTAAATCACCGCCAGACTCAGACCGGAAATAGATGATACACCCCGCTACATACGACTTTAAAGTTTATACTGACACCCCCACCAACCTTACGGTTATTAGGTTAGGTGTCAGACATCCTTGCGCAAGCACAAGGGACCATCTACGTCAGGTCATAACGCCAGATCAGAACACGCCGGTACGCATCCTTCATCCGGTACTATTAAGACTAGTGTCTCGAGCTAGTTGCCCCCTGGATACGTATAGTCCACTACATAATATCGAGATAGTGTAACGAGAAGTGAGCAAGCTTACAGCTGCGGTAACCTAAGTGTACAACTCGCAGAATCCAATGCTCGGGTCGTCAACTCTTAAGTCGACTACCAAATGTCCTCTTTGGTGGCGGAGTTGTAAGCCCACTCACTTCTCAGTACCCATCCAGGCACCTCGTCAGTTCCAAAATTCTACGCGGCTGATTCAACCGGAGACATTGCATCTAGCGGGCGCCTCTACTAGCTCTCCAGACTAGTGCCGGAGATGTTGGAGTAACTACTAAATAAAAACCACCGAGCAGAACAACCAACTATATGGACTACTCACGTGTCCCGCAGATCCTTTAGCTTCAGGCCCCCTCAGGACCGCTACTCGGACCCGCTTGGTGTGCATGAAATGGAAGCCTGGCCAGACCTCAACCAGGCAGACGAACATTCCCACTTCTACAGCTAACCACATGCCACCACGAGTCCAACCCATGTCCGGGACCTGCCGGAGACGCTCGCAAAGGCATAACCAGCGGGGGCCTAGGATCCGGAACTCCCGTGGTACCCTTGAAAATTTCTCAGGGTTAGTAGATAGGGACCTCAAGATAGGGCTCGAGATGATACAGTTTTGGTCCCATCCCATCCGATGACCGGCCTTTTTGAAAGTTGCTTAACCTTAGCAATCGCAGACCGGGAGTGTTAACCACTGCGCCATCGAGCTCACAGAGCAGCATCAGTTTCTTACTAGGCAGACTTAGACTTAGACTTTATAGGCATATAACGCGGTTGCCCTTTGAAGGCCATAAAAGGTTTACATCCGATACTTTTTTCCTATAAAACACAAGACAATACTTACAACACTACACACAACCACACGAATAAATATCTAGGTACTCATGTGACACAACTTCACAATTATACAACGTCGGAAGGGGGGTACTAAGCCGAAAGGAAGGTTTTTTTAAAGTTTTTATTTTTTTATACTTTTTAAAAATGATTCATCATATTTACAAAAATCTAGACGTAGGTTCTCAGCAAATAGGTTTACCTCTAATGTCAATGTACGGACATTGTAAAGAGTCGAGTTTTCTCTCCATAATTGAACTAATATATCATGCTTAAGTATCATGTATCCAATAATATTAATTTTTATTTTTTTTGTGACCGCCAGGGCTACCACAGCGTAATTTCTTTTAAAGTCTTAAAAAAGCTTTTAATCTAAAATTATCTAATTTTAAGGAAAAGTTCTTAGACAAAAGTTATTTCACTATCATGTATACTTTACCCTCCTTTCGGTTTAGTACCCCCGTTCCGACTAACGTTATAGAATAAATACGGAAATTTGAACACGCTCAATTTCCTTGTAAAAGATTCCACGAAGTAAAAAATATGAAATGGTAGATTGTTTACACTTCGAGAAAAACGTGAAGAGGTAACAATGGGCATGGCTTAGTGAAAGACGGAAGCCATTTGATACACGCAACTTAGAAAGTACGGATTACTCGTAGTTGAATTGATTGAAGGATTAAAAAAGAATGTATTCTCATATTACTTCCTTCATAAAAAAATATCGCAGACTTACACTACGCATTCAGGAACTGTTGTCGCATTGGTAACCCTTAGGCGCTTTTGTGGGCTGACAATTATACCACTGGGCTTCGTTTCGGACCCATCAGTCCCGAATAATAGCAATGACGCTACTTCTTAATAAAGCTGTACAGTTTGCGCCCGTTCTTCTGCACAGCTAAAAGACGACCTAAATGGATGAAAGGTAAAATTTTTTGAGACCATTCAAAAGCGCTTCTAATAAATTTACTTGAATAAAAATTAATTTTATTATTTATTATTTATTTATTTATTTATTATTTTGGCAACTAACAGTCAATTACAGAATGCAGTGCTTATAACTATTTTACATATGATATAGACCATAGATTATTCATCATCATTCTTACCTAAGTCTCCCTCCATAACAACAAAATTCATAGCATGTGTAGATTCTGACAGCAAGACATAATAAAAGGTAACCAGTTCTTTAGGTTGAATGCCAATTGTAGTAAGATGCACTTTCGTCTTATCTTATCTTATCTTAGCGAAGCCTGCCAATGTTTCTGTCTCTCAGCAGCACTTCTACTACACCTAGTATTTTTTGTGCAACCCCATCGTTTCACTCAGATGATTGAAGGAAGGAAGATTCCTCAGTAAAGATGATTGCCATAAGATTGTCCTTGAAGGGGAAAGATCAGCTGCACTTACCATTAATTTGGTTGAAAATGAAGAGCTAAATAAAAAAATATCAAAATAATCACGTAGTCGAAGCTAAAATATTTATGCGAAAACTTCATAAATGACTATGAAAGTTATCTCACTAAAATATTTATGCTTCGAATGCCGAAATCAGAGTTTCGGGATAATTCTATTGAGAGCTATTTTGATAAATGGGAATTGTTCGGTCGGCGTTATTATAGTGTGTCCGTAGCATGCTCAATGAGGCTTTAAATTTTTTTTATGTGGATACTTTGCTCGTTATATGAAGAGTAAAATTCGGTAGAACTTTTTATACTTTTAAGGTCAATAAGATTAGAGTAAATACTCATGAGTTTATTGAATATTTTCTATGCCGTAATACCAAAAGGTGGAACGTGCTCTTAGCCAACAAACGTATTCCCTTCTGCCTACAATATTGGGTCCATTAGAAGTTAAGATTAGTTTTATTTTATTTAATAATTATACACTTATATAAAAACTAAAATAAATAAAAGAACGACTCAGTAATGTATGACCAATGTTAATTGCTCAGAACCATAACTAAAACTATTAGTTATTTATTATTATAATTTAACTAAGCTTGCTTTGCGTTTAGCATTAAGCCAGTATCAATCAAGTAGTATAAAAATTCGTCATCATCAGCTCGTTTATGTCCTCACTGCTGGCGCACGAGCCATCCCGATGGATGGATAGGGAGAACGGGCCATAAACCACCATGCGGGTACAGTGCGGATTAGTGGTTGTTAACGACTGCTAATGCAACCGGGACCAATGGCTTTACGTGTCTTCTAAAGCACTAAGTGCTCGAGATAATAAATTTTTGGTCACCCATCCGATGTTCGGCCTTTGCGAAAGTAGCTTAACCTCAGCATTCGCAGACCTGGTGCGTTAGCCACCGCGCCATTGAGCTCTGAATCGAGCTGCGAATCGAGTATATGATTATAAAACAAAAATTGTATGATAGATTGAGTTAAAAATGGAGTCTCACAACACGTGTTATAACTCGGGTGAAATCCCTATAAGTTATTGTTCTGAGGTTATTTTTTATTATTATATCTTAATTAATGGCTTCGCGTTTAGCATTAAGCCAATTTCAAGTAGTATTATATTATTATAAAAAAATAATTGTACGGTAGATTGAGATTAAAATGGAGCCTCACAACACGTATTATTGCCATAGATCGGAATATGTAGAGTTTTTTCTGTGAATTGCGTCATAACGTTATCCATAGTATGGATAACCCGATAAAATAATAAGATAAAATACACTTTTAACTCTTTTGCACATCAGACTATCAAGGTGTGATTTAGGTGATCGTTACTGGAGATTATTTTCAAAAATCTTATACTTTGTTTTATCCAAATTTTGGATAAAACTAAGTTTGCTTAAGATTATCCATGATATGCTCACATTACAAAGGTATGTCAAAAAACTCTACCTAATCCAATCTAAGATTATTACACAAAGAACTCGGGTGAAAACTAATTAGACAACATAGCAAAATGTCATAAGTGACACTTAATTTTAACGATACTACGAGTACATTGCCCTAACCGAGTTTCTTATTTTTATACTTACCGGTTTCTTACCTTCTAAAACTACCTCTGCAGCTGCATACAAGCATTATAGTATGAAAATTTCCAGTATTCCTGTAACGTAAAATTTACTATCTTCCTTAAAACTGCAACTGATAAACAAAACTAACCACAAGCATCCATGCAGTATTTCATATGAAATTCTTCTATTGTTACAGATATTACCCTCTGACCGGAACTGTTGGAAGATCACCAAGAAAACTTTTACACATCCTATGAGAGTAACATATGGCTGGAGTGCGATCGAACTTTAAAGAGAAATGGACACTGAAGACAGACTACCTACTGGCAGTGATAAAGAAGGTAGACAATATATTGAAGGAGTTGAGGTGATATATGACAATGTCGATGAGAAACTAGGAAATGTATTGATGAATAGTAAGATGTCAAGAACAAAAGTCACGAGTAGACAGACCAATCAACTGTTCCTCCTTCTGAGGATAATGATGAATAGTGTGGTGTATTGTGTTTTGTTGAGTGTTTTATTAGTGTCCGTTGGTGCTGATAAGGAACAGAAGTTTGCTATAGAGCCACAAGATCAGGTAAGATTTTTTATTACCTATATTAAGGCGACACACTGAAAAAATGCACTAACGTTCGTCGAATAGTTTAAGACTATAATAAGAGTAACGAATCTGAAATGTTGATATAGAATTTTATAAAATACAGTGAAAAAATTAAACGCCTACCCGACTCAGCCAGGATCGGTCTTTCGCAATCTGGGCGGCTTTTACTGACCGCTATGCTACCGGGAAGGCTGACGTAAGCGTGAATTTTGTCACTGCTTTTATCAATGTTGATATAGGTAAATTCATGTATTTGTCTTGAATTTGCTAGCTCAAATACACGATTGTATAATTTTGAATCGATCATGATTATTTTCGAAAACACCACCAAAAAATCACTATTTAATTGTTGAAACTACAACAAAATTACATAATTTATATGCTTGGAAACCATTCTAATACATTGATAACATCAATATTCGCAATTTAGTAGCTGCATATTTTGATAACTAAAACCAATAAGTATTTTTTTTTATATTTTTAAGATTCTGTTCTCAATTGTCGCAGGCGCTTCGTACTTTCGACCTTATGACAGCGCCAGTAAGGATCAACCTTTTTGAATGTTCACAAATCGAGGTGTCGTCTTAACCTATTTTATCCCACGGGCGGCAGGGCAATGATTAGCTCGACGGCGCAGTGGTTGACGTGCTTGGTCTGCCGATTGCTGTTAAACAACGTCGTCAACGACTGCTAATACAGCCGGTACGTTGGTACCGGCTTTACGTGCCTTCCGAAGCTCCGGAGGAGCTCGAGGTTACACATTTTTGACAACCAATCTGATGACCGTTTTTCGAAAATTCCTTGAGGATAAAGAACAAAATCAATACTAGCAAGCAGCTACCTATGCTGCGAGCGACTCTTGGTGCGACTACGTCCGCCAAAAACATGTATTGATATTGACATATCTAAAAGCTCATGGGTTTTTCATGAAAAGTGAAAATTTTTAGCTTTTTGGTCTGTTTTGTTGGAATACAAAACAGTTCTGTTTCAGAAATAAAAAAAGTGTAAAAGTGTCAGTTGGTTGACATATAAAGAAAATAAATAAATAAATTTCAAGACGATTATTAAAATCTATCATCAGTTTGTCAGTGTGCGAGAACTTTATTTACTTTTTTTTTTGAGTGAGATTGCTGATTGCCTCAAACTGCATTTTTAGCGTCACCGGGCTTTTAAGACTTTATTTACTGTTATTGTTTTAAAATGCCAAGGAGAAGAGGACCTGACTTAGGTCGTCGAAGTCAATCAAATGTGCGACGAGCTAACTCACGTGCAAACCGCACTGAAGACCAGCGAGAGACAGATAATTATAACCTTCGTATAGGTCTAAGTATTAGGTCTTTGGTCTAAGTATGGCAGAATTGCGAATAGATAGGCTTAGAATGGATTAGTTCGGACACACCAAACACAACTACAGCGAGCACGACACAATGAAAACGATCGATTTCGCAGACGCAGTGTTCCTGTAAACCTGGAACGAGTAGCATTGCACTACAACCCGGGAATAGGTTATTGTGCCGTAACCATTTGTCAATATTGTAAAGCGTTAAAATACAGCGGTGAATCTACTGGATTATTTTTTATTATATCTTAATTAATGGCTTCGCGTTTAGCATTTAGCCAATTTCAAGTGTTTTTTAAATTGTACGGTAGATAGAAATTAAAATGGAGTCTCACAACACGTGTTATTACGGAAAGAACTCGGGTGAAAACTCCATCTACTGGATTATGTTGTGCTGATGGTAAAGTAAAATTCCACCAGATCCACTACAATCATTAGTTTCTGGGGTGGGAAATTAATAATTTATCAAAAACAATAATGGTATACCTACTATTACCTTGAAAGTGGGCATTAAATTTTCCTGTACAATATGCGTTGCGCCAAACGACGTAATTTGAAAGCAATTGTGATATTTTTGCATGTTGGCCAAGAAATGTTTTGAGTAATTTCCCACCCCAGCCGATAATGTTTAAGTTTTGACCATATTTTTCACAAATACATGTAGGTGATACGAAGTTCACCGGGTCATCTAGTGTATTGATAAATTAGTTGGTTATGAAAATAATATAACTTTTATAAAGGTTCTATCAAACGAGTGATTGAGCACCGACTGGTAACTGGGCGCTATATCATTTTCGGTGTCATTAAAAAGTTCGTATGACGTGTTGACGTTACGACTCCAAAGTTGCGAGTGCGAAGGTTATGCCATTATAGGTTGTGGGATATGAATCTGTTTTTCTAATAAGAGTTTAAAGAATAAATGATGAATATGTTTCTATAGTATATGTGAGGAGCGCGATGGCGTAGTGGTCTGAGGTTAAGCCATTTTCGCAAAAGGCCGGTCATCGGATGAATGACCAAAAATTTATCCTCTAGAATAGAATAGAATAGAATAAAATAAATGTTTATTGGGTTAATTTACTGTGTGGGTAATTTACAAACAAAAAAAAACAAAAAATTAAATTAAACAATGAAATTAAACTAAACAATAAAACTAAAATAATAAACATCAAATAGGTACACCAAAGAGGCCTCTGCTCAGTTTGAGCCGTGACAACGCGTGTTGGCACGGCACTGGTATTCTGCAGATACCTTTGAGCTCTTCCGTGCTTCGGAAAGCACGTAAAGCCGTTGGTCCTGGCTGCATTAGCACTGCATTAGCAGTCGTTAACAACCACCAATACCGCATTGCTGGGCCCGTGTGTTGGTTTACGGTCCGGTCTCCTTATCCACCCTTATGGAAGGCTCGTTCACCAGCAATGGGGACATAATAGAAATAGAAATTATTTATTGTAAAACTGACATACAAAAACATGAATAATAATGACACTATAATAATGATGATAATGATGACCTATTGTAATGTTTATGTATTGGAAGCACTGAATAAATGATTACTTACTTACTTACATAACATAAAAATAAACTTTTAAGTCTTTATTACCACGAAAGCTCAGTTTTGACTGCTTTTTTGTTCTTTAAGGTATTATATTATATTATATATATGATATCTTTAACCATGACTGTTTGAAGCCAAAATAAACGAAAAAAATACTTTTTTGGTTATCTTATAAATACTTACATATTTATGTACCTACCTACTTATAAAATACAGTGAAAAAATTAAACGCCTACCCGACCCGAATTTTTTCACTGTATTTTAGAAGTATTTATTATAATGTACAATCATGGTGTTAGTATACAATTTTACAAAAACTAGGTGTTAGTATTAATTATTTGGGTTTATTATTTATGGTTATTATTATTAATATTATATTAAGGCGAACAAATTTAATTTTGAGTTTTTCTTTAATTTTATAATTAAAGTTTTGTTTTTTTTCGTTGTGTGTTACGATAAATAATATTAAAGTACTCCACGTATGTTCAGTTAATCCGGTCACGAACTGCTGCCGATGTATTAATTTGACCGGACCCAAAGACCATAAATCAAGTATTTCCCAGGATATCCCTGGAAGCAATAACATAACCAATATTATTCTTCACGCTGTCAACTAAAGCAGTGCGCAAACGTAGACACTTTTTGTTACTGGCACAGGAACTTGAGGAACTCGATGACGCAGTGGTTAACGCGCTTAGACGTAGATGAAGTAAAGTTACTTTCGCAAAGGCCGGTCATCGGATGGGTGATCAAAAATTTTTCGTTTCGAGCTCATCGTACTTCATTGGTTGCACGTTGAGAAAACATTTCATTAAATTTGACGATCTTCTATTGCTTCGATTATTTTCTTCCGTTACTAACAATTAGTGATCTTAACATGAAACAAGGTAAGGTAAAATCTGGACCTCTTCAAGGCCAGAGTGAATAGGCTATTTCTAGGCAGGCATGTTCCATCCTCGACCGAACCGTCACTTAACATCAGGTGAGGCGTGGTCAAATGCCTGCCTATAACCAATAATAAAAAAAACAGAGTCGAACCGAATTAAAATAAAATTGATCATTTTGACTCTAACAACTTGACGATCACGTCAAAAAATTTAGTATGGCATTTATACTCTCATATCGATACCATGCTCTTCTCAGAGTAAAAATTTTGCCATACAAATCTTCGTTTATTTAAACGTAGTTGAATGAATACGGACAGTATACAAAACTTACACTAGGCACTCAGTAACTGCTCTTCCTGTGGTGACTCCATCTATAGGGAAGGCTCGTGCCCCAACAGTGGGGACATGAAATGTGCTGCTTTGATATACTTGGACGCCCAATGTAACCACAGTGCCGTAGAACAATTGAATTTCATTTGTTTCTGGTTTAAGAGCGTTTACGCCGCACACTAGCGCCGCCAATGAAAAAAAAACATATACTAGTAATTAGAGATAGAAAATCAAATTATGCTCAACAAACTATCTGAATGAAGTAATTTAGCATTTTTACGTCACCTAATGAACACCTGACATGTTATGGTTTAGTTAATTATGGTGTTATAGTTAAAAGTGGCCGTAACGTCTTATTTAACTAAACCATAACATGTGAAGTTTTCATTAGGTGACGTAAAAATGCTAAATTACTTCATTCAGATAGTTTGTTGAGCATAATTTGATTTTCTATCTCTAATTACTAGATATGTTTTTTTTTTCATTAGTGGCGCTAGTGTGCGGCGTAAACGCTCTTAAGAACAACTAAGTCGATAAAGAAAATATGTTGCCGGTTGCTTGTATCCAACACAAGACACCAAAGTCTCTACGTTTGCGCAGCACCTAAGCAGGGTTGACATAGAAAGGCTTGTGGTGACGTCGTCGTCGTGATATTAAAAATTCCTTGCCTTAGGACGGGCACTAACAAAATATGCGGGCCCCTGATTAATATGCTTGGTAGATTCATCTTTTTTCGGTAAATAATGATGCCAATTTTGTATACCTATAATGTTCAATTGTACCTATTACTTGAGAAGGTATGGGCAATTGATAGAAGATAGAAAACGTTTATTAGTGTCATAAATACACAATTACGTGATAATAAATTGGAGTATTTAATGCGAGTTTTTTTAACATAATCATGCTAAAAAAACGATATACATATATGTATGTAGTGTTTTTCCCTTGAAGTGTATAATAATTACAATGTTGACATACAAGATTCTCAAAATTCCAAAAACTTTCAATTTTAACAGCTCAGTGGTCGAGTAGCCTAACGCTCGACCTGATATCCGAAGGTCCAGGGTTCAACTCCCAGGTCGGGCAAAGTGTGTTACAGATTTTTCGACCAATAGACCAGGTTTGTGATCACCAACCCGCATTTAACAAGCTTGATGATTAAACACGTTAACAGTCCCCATACAAGCGTTCCGAATCACACCATTGTCCATATGAGTATTCATATTTTTTGGCCATTATTCGATGTCCAAATTACTGAAAATGACATGTTTTTTACTTTTTCTATTGATTATACCCTTGGCCACAAGTCCACAAAGAAAACACTTACTAATTTGACAAGTCCGTGGTTCTAGAGCCCATAGAGTATAATAAGGGCTCGTGTGCCTCATAGGGTACACGAACTCGGCGGAACCGCTCCCTGTGTACCACGTACGGTACACCGGACTGTTAACGTGTTAGCCATTATGGCCTTAGCCCAGCAGTGGGATGGTTGTAGGCTATTTACTTACATAATATTAAGATGTTAATAAATTGCTTCTTTTTCTAGAGTGCAGTTGTGGGGTCAAGAGTGACTCTCCCTTGCCGAGTTGAGAACAAAGTCGGTCAGCTGCAGTGGACGAAAGATGACTTCGGGTTAGGCATCCACCGACACCTGACGGGCTACGGGCGGTACAAGATGATTGGGAGTGATGAAGAAGGTGACAAATACTAATTCTTATTTTTTTCATAAGTTACCGGTTATTCCACCTGATGTTAAATGATAATCATCATTGCCAACCAATGCCAACGGTAGAATCGCATTTCACCCAGGATTTATAACTACTGAGGCACTGCACTGGCTATCTTATATCTAGCTGCAGGAACACAGCAATGCTATAATAATACTTATCTGTCATATTTTTAAAGAAAATGCTGTACGCTCCTTTAAATGTATCGATTCATTAGTTTTAACTTTATCTTACAAATTGAAATGAATTGTTCGTTGGTGCGTCTAAATAAAATAATTAAATAACATTGATGTTATGGCGACAAGTATAGATAAGATAGTGGTAGCTAGCCAGACGGGCAAGCCACCAACCAAACCGAGTATACAAACATTTAACCCCCACTGGGAGTCGGGGCCTTTGGGAATGAGGCTGGTAGTCTTAAGTAAACAACAATGTTATTAGGATTGTTCTTCTAGCGACATATTATTTAGGTAAGATAGTGTTAGCTAGTGAGGCGAATTTAAAATTGTAATAAGATGGACAGAAACAGAACACGATGACAACAAAAGCGTTATACTACGATCCCTAGAAAGGCATATACTTTGTGTTTGACCTAAGACTAGTGGTCGCCCATTGGTCGAAATTCGACTATAATTTTATTAAGGGTGCGCCGTCCATAATTGACAAGTGTCATATGTTTTATTTGAAATGGTGTCGTCCATATTTATTTGATGCCGCGCGGCCATACTAATTTTGTATGGGGAATTTAAGGTGCTTAATAAAAAATAATTATTTAAATAACCACTTGATGAATCGAAAATGTAGTCTAGCAATTTGTAGTTTATCCATTGATGATTGTTTAGACAAAATCAGAGGTACAATAATTTAGATAAACTATAAGAAATCTACTAAACGCCGCCACTCGTTTCATGATTTTTGCCCAACTTTAAATAATATTGTAGAAAAAATTATAGCGTGTTATGAATTTATGGTTCTGACAAATTGTAAACACGTTCCCTATGATACTAAATATATATTTTGTTCATTTAATACGATAGTATTTTCAATTATATCTACTTAACCGTAACTGCATTTTTGGCATTTTTTTGTCTGCGCACCCTTAAGGCTGTCCGGATTGTAACTTATGCAATGAAAAATTAAAAAAGATAGAATGTGAGTTTGAATTGGCATTGACAGATTTCGGCCGCTCCTCTTCCATTTTTGAAATTTTTGATGCGTGTGTGTCAAGTACATGTTAGTGTGTGTAATGTTTGCTTTATTGATATAAGTACTTTTTATGTTTAATTTTAAAAAAATATTAACATTCTGTACTCCTTCTCTTTAAAAATTATAAGTGTGCGAAATTTCATACGCCTCCGTTCCGCGCAATTTTCGTAAAAAGGGGTACAAAGTTTTTGCATCATGTATTAATACTTATAATATTTTGTTGCAGGTGACTACTCTCTGGACATCAAAGAAGTATCCCTTGACGATGACGCGTTGTACCAGTGCCAAGTCAGCTCTGGACTTAGAGGTAAGTCTTAAGTTCACTTGGGACTATCCCACCACTTTTTATTACAAGCTTATTTAGCTTGCCCTGTAACAAATTTGTATGGGTCAAATCTACATAATAATTTAAATTTAACCCCCTTCCTGTTGACGGATTGAGCTGAAATTTTGCATGCATGTGTAAATCGGATGACAATGCAAAATTATTACAACATGGAGCTTATCTGAAGATAGAAGCGGAAGGTGGCCATAGGAACTCGGTAGTTAAACGACACAACCCCATAGAGTTTGGACTCGTTTGATCCGTCTTGACGAGTACTTTGATGCTAGATGGAAACCAGGATCTGATGATAGAGCTGGAAGATGGCCATAGGAACTCGGTAGTTAAACGACACAACCCCATAGAGTTTGGACTCCGTTTAATCCGTCTTGACGAGTACTTTGGTGCTAGATGGTAACCAGGGTCTGATGATGAAGCTGGAAGATGGCCATAGGAACTCGGGAAAATAAGTTCGTTCGTTCGTTCCGTTTGTTATGAATGTGGATTCTGTCTTTGATTAGAAGGATTAGATGGATGACCCAATCCCAAGGTGAGGACGTGCTGAGGGCTGAATGGTATGAGGGTGTATAAACATGTCAATCAAAAATACTTAAAAGTTAAAAAATAAAATAAAATTTAAAAAAAAACTTTTAAAAACAAGCTTTTATTACTTGTTAATATAAAAAAGAACTAAAAAGTTAATTTTTGCGTTTTTATCACAGACCGAATTTTTTTTTTAAATAAAAGTGTGTTACATTTTGATGGAACATTAAAGAATTCCCTGTGTGGTGCCGGGGATAAAGAATTGCACTACCCCATCTCTTCCCGTGGGTGTCCTAAAAGCCGACTAAGGGACCATTCCAGAGGATGGGTAGCAGCATCTCTCTGAGGTTATCCTCAACCTACTGCGATCGCCAACCCGCCTGCCAAGCGTGGCGATTACGACAAATGAGCCGTTACTCAAAAAGCAATGGAGAGGGCTATGCTCGGGGTTTTTCTGCGTGATCGAATCAGAAATGAGGAGATCTGCAGAAGAACATAGGTAACCGACATAGCCCGAAGAGTTGCTAAGGTCAAGTGGCAATGGGCAGAGCACATTGCTCGCAGGACTGATGGCCGCTGGGGCGGAATAGTCCTTGAGTGGCGACCGCGTACCGGAAAGCGCAATGTGGGCAGGCCTCCAACAAGGTGGACCTACGATCTGGTGTAGGTCGCGGGAAGCCGCTGGATGCGAGCAGCACAAAACCGGTCGTTGTGGAGATCCTTGGGGGAGACCTTTGACCAGCAGTGGACGTCTTTTGGCTGAGATCATGATGATGATGATGATTAAAAAACATATAAGTAGCATTCTACACCTTCATTTTTTTGCAACCACAATGTAACACGCTTTTATTTATAAAAAAATTTGGTCTGTGATAAAAACGCAAAGATTTTTTTCTTTTGATTTGTAACACATAATTTATTTTCCCACCAGCTCGTACTACATCCCCATAGCTGGGGCACGAGCCCTCGCTATGAATGGAAACATCACAAGGAGAACGGGTTATAAACCACCACGCGGGCCCAATGCGGCTTGCTAGTGGTTACCGACTGCTAATGTGGCCAAGACTAACCGCCATTTGGTCACCCATCCTATGACCGGCCTTTGCGAAAGTTGCTTAACCTTAGCAATCGAAAGCCGGGTTCGGGAAATAGCATAAACCACTGCGCCATTAAGCACCTCAAAAGTTTGGTATTATCAAAACCAAACCAAACAAGTCCTTTCACCAAATAAACCGAGTACACAAACATGTAGCTCCCGCTGCGAATCGAACCCGGGACTTCTATCTGAGACCGGTGTTCTTAACCACTGCACCACCGAGGCGGTTATTAGAGCTACCACTCCTGCAGCGCTATTCTCTAAGCGAAACAGCGTTAAACTCGCTCATAACTTGGAAACCAATTTCAACCTACTTTTAAAACAGTAATAAAGTCTACATTCGTTTGCAAGTTATGAGCAAATTCAATGTCGAGGTCGACGCTGTTTTGCTTAGAGAATAGCACTGTTGCTACTTCACTCGCTCAACATTAAGGTTAAAGTTACGGCCTAGGGTTTTTTATTCCACAACGGGTAAGTACCTGACCTTAACCCACTTGATGGTAAGTGACGGTAAAGCTAAAGGTTACAACATAACTATGATCACACAGAGGATTTACAACCTTCAGTCTGTTGTAGTACTTAACGTCGCGTATACAACATCTTGTCATGAGTGAATTTCAACAACAACGATTTTTTGTCTAATTTTGGTGAAGTTTTTTGTTTCCATATATTTAATTAATCTTGTAAGTTAATATGGAAAATACTCATATTCAGTTACATAAAATGTAGGAAGAATTTATTCAGTGCTAAAAGTTTTTAAAATATTGTCGTCACAAGAATTGGTGTGACACCAAAATTAGAAATATCAGCACCAAAATTTAGTGAAGTCATCAAAATTATAAGCCTTGATATTACAAACATTATTTTACTCAATCAAATTTTAAATATAATTAAAAAACCGTTTCCATATTACCGACATTAATGTTTTATTAAAATGTTTTACGAATCAACACAATGAGATCAATTTGCAGATACAAAGCTTTAACAATCAACAATCACAACAAGTACACAGTCACACAAGTAAACAGTCATATACACTTCAGTCTTATACTTAGTTAAAATAAATCAAAAGATACAATAAGCATCGCTATCATCATAATCATCATAGTCACCTGTTATATCTTTATTTGCTAATTTATTTTTCTCTTCCACATCTTCTTCTGTGCCTTCATATTGTGCTCATATGTCGCTATTAATATTATCAAAAAAAGAAACATTTCGAGTAGAAATTTGGTCACAATCACTATACTATCTAAATTATGAGAAGAAACAGGCAAATTTGTTTAAGAAAAATCGTTCAGACGTTTCGTTTGAAACCTGTATATTTGAGATTGCTAAACATTTTTTATTGTCGACGACAGTCTCCTTTTTGCAAATGAACCGATTTCGCTTTCGGCCAGTCTTCTACTTGCAAAAGAACCAAAGTCGCATGTTTCGACCTCGTCCTGAACATTATTTTCAGCTGTCAATTCATAATATACCCATATGTTTCCCTGATTGCATCATAAAGACAGGCCGGCTCAACACAAGATAATGAACGCATTGCCAAGCCGTTGGTAGAAGTCTTTGTCCAAACGACTTGGTAAACTTTCATTGATCCAGGGAAAGTTTTCAGATTATCTGGAAAAAGTTGATCTTTGTCAATGACTTCATCTTCTTCGACAATTTCAATTTTAACTCCTAGGACAGCTATCTTCAGTTTTCGGACAAGACTCTCGATATCCGTAATGTCATTTCCAAAAGCAACTAGACGAGCAGCCGATCTTTTGAGTACTCCACCTTTTGAGTTATCAAATTCTATGTATTTAATTACTTTATTTTTACATTGGCTGCATTTACGTTGTAAACATTCAACTTTGGACTAGTCACAGGTCAAACTACGCTACTATCCCTAGGATACGCTTTGCCAGGATAAAAAGTATATGTATCTGTATCTGTGGTTAAGTAGTTTTAGCGTGAAAGAGTGACGACAAATATAACTACCTACTCACTATTTTTGTTCTAGTTTCATAGTTTTGAGAAACCTAAGCATAAAACTCAATTTTGGTGTAACTAAGCAATTTTGGTGGATGTCAAAACTCCACCAAAACCACCAAAATTGCTCCACCAGAATAAAATTAAAGATAAAACTATTGTGAATATAATAATTACGTTTATTTTATATTAAAACTATACTTAACCTTTATATTACAAATAATTACTGTTACACAAACTTTGCGAGAAACATTTGAACACATCAGCACCAAAATTGCAGAGTTTTTGTCCGATCATTGAGAAATTATCTATTTACATTTTTGGCGGGAAATCGCAACAAGGTGGTACACGTCTGTCACTGCTGCGCGTGAGCCCCCAATTAAACGAAACGAATGATGGTAGTGTCGATCTTTTAGGTATAATATAAACAACTAAAATCATGATTTTATTACGCCCACCAAAATTTTGAATTTCGCGCGGACAGATCCTTTCTCTTTTTTCAAGAATAAAATATAGCACTAAAAAAAAGAATTAAATTGTCGTCGTATAGAAAAATTCAACCTAAATTCGAATAAAATTAATAATATCCAATAATTTAAAGAAATGTGGTACAAGCGGCGGTAATTCCCTAAAAAGTAGTTTGTGGACGCGCCACCAAACTTAGTAATTGCCAAGTCACGGTTTTTTTGTAACCTATTATATGTTTTCCTGTTACAACTATTTACGTCTTTATCAAGACACTTACATCTACTTTATAAAAAAAAATTCGTTCGTGTATATTAACGAGTTATGATTTTCAGCCCCGCCGCTTAAAAATTACGTTTGAGAAAATCACTCTCAATAATACTAAGGTGTTGACCGGTGACGGAACGATCAAGTAGGCGTGGTCTGATAAAGAGAATATTACAAAAAAATGTAATTTAAATAATATGTAGTGTTAATTCCGCTAACTCACTCGTTTATACAGCTTGGATGCAGTACGCATGCACCGCCCTCCCGCCCGCAAAAAGTATGCACATGCAGGAGAAACAATGCGTGCAAGCGAAAATGCACACCAACACCGATACCCGACACGTGTTTCGCCCCTCCACGGGGCATCCTCAGGAGCTGTTAACTGGTCGCCCGTGGAGGTTTTTTTGTACTATGGATTTCCGCAAAATAACGCCTGATTCCATTAATTAACAGAGAATATTGTTTTGCATATTTTCATATGAAAACATATGCGATAACGACAAATTAGCGATGCCGTTGTGGGATTTCTGGCATTTAAGTGGGTTTTTAAAACTAGTGGCTCGCTCCTGACTTTTTCCGCCTGAGTAAACACCCGTATCCTATAGAACCCTATAGCAGCGCCACCTGCCCGGGTCCAATTGTCCAAACACACAAAAACCGCATTAAACTCCGTGCAGTAAGTAGTTCCTGAGATTAGCTCGGCCACAGACAAACATTCCGGGACTTTCTTTTAATCGAGTACTATGTAAGATAGATATATTATAGGTAATGAAGAATGATGAAGACCATTTGATGGTCACAGGAGACGTGGCAGATTAAAGCGGAGATGAGGGGACGACTAATTGCCCACTTTTTTGCCGGGGTGGTACGAGGCTCAGGATGAAGACGGGTGCAGACGCAGTGGAGATGCCTTTGTTTAGCAGTAGGATACAATATAGGCTACAAAAAAACAGAGAACCTTTATCTGACCTGATAGTGTATCTGTAAGATAAAGGTCGAGAGCACTTTGCTAGGAATACATAAGTACTTACTCAGGAAATATCTCAATATCCACTGTAATTTTAACCGTTTCCTTGGTCTAGTCGTCTAGACACTTACTATGATTATAGTTACGCCAGTTTTGTAAAAATACATTACAAATTACTAAAATACATACATTTTTAAGCATTTGCGTATTTGCGTAAAAATATCGCCATAATCTTAATAATATATATTTTTGAGTGAGTTAGCTGTTATCCTCAGACAGTCTTAACGGCGTCACTGGACTTGATAGAAATGATACATACCTTGGAATCAAACCCGAAAAACGGTAGTCGGAACCAACAACGACAGAGTGTCAGACGCTAGCGTGCCTATATAAAAAAAAACTGAAACTCAACAACTTTCTTTTTATGATGGCAAAATGAAGATTGCTCAACATTTTCAAACTTAATTAAAAATTCCAGAAACAAGCCATAAAAAGGAACCTTTAATATTCCTGCCGAGGATACTCTCTGAGGATGTCATTTTTCTACAAGAAAGCCGTGCGAAGGACCCCCGAGGGCTATTTGTAGAATTAGGGGCTTTGATCTGACTTCATTTGAATGTCAATTGGAGGTGGGAAACCATCAAAGCTGAATAAAATTTAAATTATAGGGATAAATAATTTATACTAACGACTCTGGTAAGAGCACTTGGGAGGCCCTGTATATTTCTGTATCCTAAACTTCAAAATTCAATATTTTTCTAACCAATCAGTTAATTTTAATGACACTTTCTATGTTCAAGACTAGTAAGATAGTAGGCAATATTAAAAAAACAGTTATTAAAAAGAAATAAAATAAATCACCAACATTATTTAACATGATTATTAGTAAATATATTAAGAAATAAATTTGAGGGTAATAATAAAATTACATAGATTGATACCTTTTTAATTATATTTAAAAAATCTTTTAACCCATTATGCGATTTTAAACTTTGAAATTGCAAGTCGCATCGCATTTGTTTTAATGTTTTCTTTTAATTTACAATATAATATTGGTTTAATTAAAATTTAAGTATTTTTAGTAATTTTCTGAACGGTATCGGTATGCTTCAAAAGGCTATGTGCCTTCCGAAGCCCAATGGCTTCGACCAATTGGGACCAATGTCCCAGCTGCATTAGTTGGTTTATGGCCCGTTTTTCCTATGGTGTTTTCATTCACAGGGAAGGCTCCCAGCAGTGGGGACATAAAAATGAGTTGCTGATGACGTGATCCCCGTATTGATGCGCTTATCCAAGTCACACGGGTTCGAACACGTGGAAAAAATTCACTTTATTTTACCTATATTTAGCAGTAAACGTAACCAAATAAAAAAACAAAAACAAGCTAAAAAAATTATCGTCTGAAAAAATGGCGTCCGATGAACCGCGGGAAAACCCCATTTGGTTAAGTAAGGTATTCTAAAATGGCCAACCAAAGTCATTGTTACTTTTGTCAACGACATTCATTCAGGATTCCATTTGATTCAGAGTAATTCTGACTTTCTATAGACCAGATAATACATTGCTATATTACCTACCTGTCTATAAATAAGATATTTGTACGTATTCATTACTGTATCAATAAGAGCTATTACTTGAGCGAAGCTTTTGCTTATATTCGTGAAAGAAAGTTGCTATAATGTGGAAATGGCAATATATTTGCAATTATTAGGGTTTCATGATAATTATATACCCTTTACAACGTTAGCCGGAACGGGGTTACTAAGCCGAAAGGAGGGTAAAAAAATATACATGATAGTGAATACCTTTTGTCTAAGAACTTTTCCTTAAAAATTGATAATTATAAGATTTCAAAAGAAATTACGCTGTGGTAGCTCTGGCGGTCACAAAAAAAAAACAAATTAAAAGTTAATATTATTGGATACATTAGTCCAATTATGGAGAGAAAACTCAATTCTTTACAATGCCAGTATATAAATTGACATTAGAGGCACTTAAACCTATTTGCTGAGAACCTACGTCAAAACCGTAGCCTACTAGATTTTTGTAGACCAACCCTTTTGTTCTGAGGACCAACCCAAGTTACATGCGCACATAGCCCAATTGCATAGCTAATCAGCTCTCATAAAATAATAGAAAAATTTTAATTGTAAAAAGTACTATCATTTAATTGTACATTTTATAGATTTAAAATAAACATAAATGTGGAGATAATTTATCACACGTTAGTTAAGTTTGTTATAAAAAAAATATCATTCAAAACTGACTGCAGTCAATTACCTAATGATAGTTCATAAGAGACAAAGACTATGATCGCAAAATAAATAAAACACAGAAACACAAACATACCCTCTCACATACACCCACTCACCCTTACACACAGACCTGACCTGGTGTGGTACGCACAATATTATAAATAGTATTTTAATTGAGACCAAATTATAAATACCTAGTTATAAGATTGGTGTAATAGGAGAATACTAATATTTTTATATTATTATTATATTATTACGAGTATAAACCCGAACAAACGACTTGCTTAATGCTTACCAATCACCCAGTACGAACCCGCCGTTCTCCTCAATAACACGGCCCGAGTTAATATAGTTGCAAGCGTTTACCCAACATCTGCTCGTATTTATCCATCCGTGATGAATGGACAACATTGCCCTTATTTCCCTTATTAAGTTGGACCCTTCCATCAGCTCCAATTGTAGTAATTTTCATAAAGGACAATTGTGCTGGGTTGCGTTGCGTCATGCTTATTGCGTTTGTTTAGGATGGCTAGTTTACGACTTAGTAAGGTCTTAGGTGGCTTATGAGCTTGTTTGAGGTTTTAACGAAGCAACAGATCCAAGTAAGTAGTGATCTAAGTAAGTAGTGGTACAGGCACTCGCACAGCCTAGTATTGTAGAAAACTCGAGTCCGCGAGTCTACATGTTACAATAAAATAGAATAGAAAAAAAATACTTTATTGTACTCATAAACAAAAACCATAGAAATGTTAAACAAAAAAATAAATAGGAGTCGTACAATGAGCGGTCTTATCACTAAAAGCGATATCTTCCAAGCGACTTAGGTATGCAGAGGATTGAAATCAAATAAGATGGAGGCTTTGAAAAAACAGTGTACAGTAACAATATATTACATAAACATAAATACACATATACACACATGTGTGTATATAGTCCCTTTCCTTTTGAGTCGAGTTTTGTGACTGCATACTTGTACTATTATGTATTCTGTGACTGCATATCGTGTTTTCAAATAGACTCGAGTCGGACTTCAGTGCTCGAGTCTATTGCATGCTTGTCACTCGAGTATAGCATATAAAAGAGCACAGTGTTCAGTGATAGGTAGTATAGTTAAGTGTGGAACCCTGCGTTTGGGACGGGAGATACGATATACGAGTATTTAGGTCCTGACTTGGTTTAATGCTCTAAGATCCTGACGGTAAAGACTGGACCATACCAAAAACAATTGAAAACGTTTATTTTTGACACTTCAAAATATTGTAAGTCATGGCGACTTACAGCTTACAGACAGCAGCATTGATGTGTTCTGATGACAGTTAGAGATAAGATAGCCGTTCCTCAATGGTTGAGGACTCCGGGTGAACTGCACTTCCACTTTCGGTTTATCATAACTTTACATCAGGTGATATGAAGGCCAAAGCCAAGTGATTACCAGTGAAGAATACAAAATACACAATTATATTGCCGCGCAATTTATAAACGCAGTAAAGAACATGTGAACAGTTTCGAGAAAATAGATCGTAATGTCAGCACGTCAAATATCACAATCACAAACACAGTAAGTTGTACCTACTTACTGCGTTCATAACTTAAGCTACAGTATAGACGGTAGTACTAGTACTATTAGTTATTCTGTGATTAAAGTAAGAACCAAAATTGGTGCTAGATAGAAAGATAGAATATACAATGTTATTTGTAGTTTAAACGAAACCTAAAAACTGTTTGTTCAGAATCAGTAATAGAATCGATTTCAATATTTTTTATAATACCATGTTACATTTTGACCAAATCATCATCATCATCATCATCTCAGCCAAAAGACGTCCACTGCTGGACAAAGGCACCCCCAAGGATCTCCACAACGACCGGTTTTGTGCTGCTCGCATCCAGCGGCTTCCCGCGACCTTCACCAGATCAAATAATATTTACAAAATCTCAAATAAAGTATACGCTACTAAAAACACACAACGGGACAGCACAAAAGGCTTGTAACTTTTCAAGATATTATTTTAATTTTTTTTTAACTTATTTATTAAATGAAAATATTTGTATAAATAAGTGTAAACTAATTTTACGACATAATTATTAATGCTATAGATACTATGTTGTGAAATCCGTTACCAAGGGCCCACGCTCACGCGCTGTTTTTCTAATAGAAACTCTTTGAATTAAGTATACAATCAAGAGGTGCCATCTCGCACACCTGTGCAAGTTTAAAGTGTGTGAGTTGACGAATAACTCTGTTAAATGTAAATTTTGATTTTTATAAGTCGCACCAGATGGAGGTATATACTGTTAGAAGCTAGAAGCGGCATTTTCTCAGGTTATGCCATAACCTTGGCGCTGGTTTTCATAAGAAACCATTATGAGGGTTAGAATAGCTATCTCATCCCTAACTATTAAAATAATGCTTCCAGCATTGTTGTCATGACGACATTCTAGGTATTATGATCATTATAAAAGGCTTAAATTACTTAAAACAATACATGTAAATTCAATAACCTTTAACCTTTTTACCTTTACCTTTACCTTTATCGGCAAACGTAGTGTGGGATGCCCTCAGACTAGGTGGAACGACGGTCTTCGCAAGGTGGCTGGCAAGAGCTGGATGAGAGTAGCCGCGGATCGTGCTCAGTGGCGTGCACTTGGAGAGGCCTATGTCCAGCAGTGGACGTGTGTAGGCTGATGATGATGATGATGATGAACCTTTACAAAAACAAAACAAATACACCCAACAATTTATACATTGTACTAGCCCCCTCGAACCGTATTCGGCCCAAAGGTTCCTAAATATTTTCACTCAAAAGTAAATATACAATAGCTTTATTCAAAATTCACCCAATTAGTGTTTGAAAATCAAACAGCACAGTAATATTAATAGAAAAGCAATTAAAATTGAAGAACTAATAGCAGCCTTATTTGAATTTCTTGTTGGATCACTAAATTTCATTGTCGAACCAATCAAGAGACTGCTTGAGAGTTGTGATTTTAAGGATTGAAGTTGGCAAATAAGATTTTTTATTTTGCAATGATCTTTAACTCTTCAAAACTTGACCACTCTTATTTATTACTGTTTAGTACTGTACAAGATTTACCATTAGATAATTTTAAGAATTATGTAAAATCTTCTTTACTTAAGAAAGGTTTCTTATTTTTATTATTATTATACTCGTATACTTTAACTTTGTTTTTCTTAGACAATTTCGGACTTAGATTAGTACTGTATGACATTGTGAAAATTGAAATTGGTACCTGATGTAATATTTGCAAACATTAAACGTCAACTCTTGTTTTATCAATATAGCAACTTTTGTAAATTAGAAATTCGAAATCTTTAAAACATTCGGCCAGAGTAATGAGAGTTCCAACAAATCTGCATAAATTATTTTACCTAATAAAGTTTTGGTTTCAAATTTTCAATGGAGATGATTAGAGTCCTTTTCCCTTTAAATTTCATATTCGCTTTGACAGCGAAAAATCGCGTTCAAGCTAGATTTATTAAAGAGACCTAAAAACCACATTCATTGAACTGTTATAAGTTCATACAATTAGCTTTGTGATCATAGACAAGTATATAGATTTGTATAAAGAGTTAGATTTCAAAGCTAATGGGGTATTTGACTACAGTGAAAATATTGATGAAACTGTTGTTAACTTAATAGTAAACATGTTTTTAAACTAATTTAGCCAGCACATAATTTTAAAATAAGTATAATTTTTATAAAAAATCATTAATAACATAATAATTTTTTTATGATTGACCACGTGATCAAAAACGCACGGGATGACGCTGAATCTGGAGTGACGTCACCAGCTTGTTTACAGTAAATATCAATCAAAGTTTTGTACGTTTAATTTGACAGCTAAAAGTTTGCTTACAAGCAGGTGACGTCACGACATCACGTGACCTGCATGCATGGCGTCTTCAGCGTTTTGGCGGCTATTTTATTAATTTGAATTATAATAGCGATTATCATAAAAAATAAAGAAATTCATAACGAATTAATCAAATTGCAAATATATTATGCTATAATGAACCATTAGACATATTTTTCTAAAACCTGTCAAATACCCTATTGTATGAACTTATAACAGAATGAGGTTTTTAGGTCTCTTTAATAAATCTAGAATAGAGCGGGTCCTGTAGACTTACGAACCGATAGCTTTGTAACATTCATTGTCACAAAGCGTTTGTGAGATTGTGATAACCATTATTCATACTGTGCCACGGCTGGGCAAAGGCCATCATAAAAATCAAGTCATCGCTACAACTGATGAATCGCGTATTGGCTTAATCACCGCGCTTGCCAAATGCTGGTTGGTGATCACAAACCCGGATGTTCCGAAACACTGCCCGACCTGGGCAATGAACACAGAATCTCCGGATATCAGGCCGAACACTTAACCACTCGGCCACCGATAATTTTTAGAACTAAACTGTTTTTTTAAATGGGCCTTACATTACATTCACCATATCATTTGTCCAGCTTTAGACGTAGGCCTCCTCCCCTCTCCACTTCCGGCGGCGGCGGTCTTGCGCTCTCTCCATCCAATTACGGCCTCCATATCTTCGGATATCAGCAGCAACGACTAGATCGTTGCCAGTCTTTGTAACAGCACACAGTGCCAATAGTGGAAGTAGTTATAATTTGGTCGCTGTTCGAGATCGAACACTAAGATTTAGTGTAAAAACACACTATGCCGAAGGTACGCGACCGAAGTTCCGCGGCTGATTTTACGTTCCGACGTATTCGGCTGATATGACACACCATAAGTGCCGAACTTAAGCCCCGCCCCCGGATCTTCGTAGGCAATCGAAATGAACTTCGGTCGCGTATAATGTGTGCTCTATAGAATAAGTTGCCGCTGAACTTACGCCCGACCGAAGTTAGGCTGTACGCTATAAACGTAATTTCGGTATTATGTGTCGTCAGTAATTCAAATAGCATTGCAGGCGTAATCATGCCGAACTTCAATTGCGTAATTTCGGCATAGTATGTTCCTACACTTAATCTTTAGGCTGAATGAGCTTAATTCCTTACCCATTGGTGAAAAACGGTATTATAAGGTTAATAAATAATTCTTATTGTTCGATTTCGAACAGTCGCCCTGTTATATTGGTGTGAAACAAAACAACCCACTAAGTTTAATTTCTTTATTATTTTAGTTGTTTCGTTTTTCTATAGCTTAGTTTAGCTTCTTCACGTATTTTTATTATTTAAACGCGAAAGTTTGAAGTGTGGATGGATGTTTGTTACTCTTTCACGTAATATTTACAGAATGGATTTAGATGAAATTCGGCATACAGATAGTTTATAACCTGGATTAACACATAGGTTACTTTTTATCCCGATATTCCCACGAAAACGGGAACCACGCGGGTGAAACCGCAAGCGGCCGCTAGTGCTATATTACAAGAAAAAAAATTGCTAGAAAAAAAACACCAGCCTCTGGAAGCTCGAGAGGGAATCGAACCCACGACCTTTGGATAACCGGTCCATTGCTCTGACCGCTGAGCTACCGAGTTTGTGATTTACGCTGCAAGCCAGCTAAATATTTTTAAATGTATGTACTACATATTTTAAGTTTCCCATAGTGAATGTAGGTATAAGTACCTAGTTCTTGTGAGAAAATAAAGTTTTTAAACCCCATATAGTAAGATAAAGGCCAATTATCCAATGCCAAAAGCCAATCCTGAATACAAAGATATTTTTAATCAATCTGAGTAAAAAGGTTTGACACCTTATTGATAAAAAGTAATGCTAGTTTTGTTTTAAAATAACGATTTATGAAATCAACCTTGAATATCTTGATATCAGTGGACGGCGATAATGGCCCAATTTAACAGTCTAGACGTGTTAAAATATTCATATTATACTTTATTATTGCTACTCATCATATTGATACGAAACCTTTTATCACCAACAGTGAAAGTGCTTCCCGCGAATTCATCCACGTTGACTTACTTTGCCACCCATTTTTAGCCCATAAAGGTTGAAATACATTATTCTTAATTGCAAACCAACTATTTTAATATCATTTTTATCGATTTAACTCAAAAACTGACGGAGATTAATTCTAACTTACCCCCCCTTTTTACCCCCATAAAGGGAGATTTTTTACAAAACCTTTCCTATTGCTCACCTTCACTACAAAAGGAAGCATGGTGCAAAAATTCAAGTTTCTAATCCTAGTATTCAGTCACTCATCAAGTCAGTTTTCCTATAAATGTATCACCAATGACTGAATACAATAAGGTTAAATACTTATATTATTTGTAATGGTGTTTTTGTACCAAAACATTTTGCGTGAAACGGAACGCGCCCGGTTCAAATAGTCGTCTATAGCGAGTTAGGAATGATGGCGCAGTGGTTAACGCGTCCGGTCAGCGATTGCTAAGGTTAAGCAACTTTCGCAAGGGCTGGTCCTCGGATGGGTGACCAAAAATTTATCATATCGAGCACCTCCGTGCTTCGGAAGGCACGTAAATCTGTTGGTCCCGGCTGCATTAGCAGTCGTTAACCACCAGCAATCCACACTGGACCTGCGTGGTGGTTTATGGCCCGTTCTCACTATCCATCCATAGGAAAGGCTCGTGCCCCAGCAAAAAATAACACGAGTCCTCACAAAAATTTCCACGACCGGGATTCGGACCTGCACCCCATGGCATACTAGGTCAGGTGCACTATCTTTATGCTATAGTGGTTATGTCCAACCCGCCGAAATTTATCGACACTATCTACTCTTACTTTGTGTTGATGACGTAATTATCGACAAATATCTATAGTATACATATAACGGGTACATACTACCCGTTTAGCTATTACTTACTCATTTAGCTATAAGACATTTTTTTAAATGTATATTTACTAACTCGTTTGGAGAAAATATTGCATATTTTTAACGAAGAAATTTTTTGTAACTTTTGGTTCTGAGTGTACTATTACACAATTACTATTAAAATAATGGTTGTCCAAACGCGACTAAATGTATGGAATACTATAAAGTTACGAATCGCTACTTTGTTTAGGTATTTTATTAGGTCTGATCATAATATTTGTAAAAATATTATGATCAGATGTTAATGACGGTAGTTGTTGACATTGAATGGGCGCCTTTGGCTTTCAAAGTAAAAAGTAAATAGTGTTGAATAATTTCGGCGGGCTGGTTAGAACCACGATAGCTCAATTGGAAGAGCACCTGACCCGGTATGTCAGAGGGGTGCGGGTTCAAATCCTGCTCGTGGAAATTTTTTCAACATTTGTGTTTTTGTAATTTGTTCGCAACAAAATTTGCGTTAAAAATTATATAAACATTTTATTTTATTAGGGTTATGAAACGGGAAGTTGTCGAAACGGGACGACTTGTCCTGATTGACTGATTCATCATCGCCGAGCCTAAACCGCTGAAGCTAATAAGATGAAATTTGGACTGTAGGTTAATCCTAGTAATATTATAAACGCGAAAGTTTGTAAGTATGGATGGATGTTTGTTTCTCTTTCACGTAAAAACTACTGAATGGATTTGAATGAAATTCGGCATACAGATAGTTTATAACCTGGACACATAGAATACTTTTTATCCCGATATTTCCACGGGAACGGGAACCACATGGGTGAAACCGCGAGCGGCCGCTATATTCCATGAATCCGCAAAATGAATTTGTTTATTATTAAGTGTTCATTTAAATGTACATTGTAAGTACGTACTCGCTTAGTAAATAGCCTATATACTGTCCCACTGCTGGGCAAAGGCCTCCATCATTGAAATGAAGTCATCACTACAATTGATGGGTATTGGCATAATTACCACGCTTGCCAAATGCAGGTTGGTGATCACTGATCACAGACCCGGGCTATGCATCGAAAAATCTGAAACACATTTTGCCCGACCTGGGAATTGAACCCGGGACCTTCGGGTATCGGGCCGAGTGCTCTGCCACTCGGCCACCGAGGCGTTAATGTACTTGCTTAACCCTCATTTTTTACGTATAACAAGCTTATCAATTCATTCTGACTTATGAATCAGCCTTTAAAAAGCCCATTTCATTACTCAAACTTCTATTAACCCAAAGGGTCGGGAAGCCATTGGTTGACGTATAACATGGAAACCTTACAAATTTAACGAAATAACTCGACAGAGAAGGGTTAAGGCGTTGGCTCCAGTGTGAGCGTTTTTGGAGTCACGATTTCTTTTTATCATTTCGATATTCTATACAATGACCTAATTCTAAAATAAACATTTTACTAGAAAAGAAATCAACCAGCTTCAGGAAGCTCGAGTGGAAATCGAACTTACGACCTTGGAATAACCGGTCCAATGCTCTGATCCCAGAAGACTCGTTGAATTTTTCTAGTAGTTCGTGATATACGCTTCAAGCCAGCGGTATTACGTAACAGTGAAAAAATAAATATATAAATAGTAAAAAACATCTCTTGTTACTATGTATAGCATTGTAAGTGCAAAAAATTCAAAATAATATAAAGATGTTTTTGTTTTTTTTTGTTTATATAATTTTTAACGCAAATTTTGTTGCGTTCAAATTACAAAACACAAATGTTGGAAAAATTTCCACGAGCAGGATTTGAACCTGCACCCTTCTGACATACAGGGTCAGGTGCTCTCCCGATTAAGCTATCGTGGTTCTAACCAGCCCGCCGAAATTATTCAACACTATTTACTTTTTACTTTGAAAGCCAACAAAGGCGCCCATTCAATGTCAACAACTACCGTCATTAACATCCGATCATAATACTTAAACTAGACATGTCCTAGAGTGGAGACCGCGTTTAGGCAAACGCAGTGTAGGGCGCCCTGCTGCGCGGTGGACCGACGACTTGAAAATGATGGAGGGTGGTGGATGGATGCGGTCTGCGCAGGATCGGGATGGTTGGCGCTTTTTAGAAAAAAAGATATTATTTATAATTAAACGTAAATAAATTTTAAATTTAATATTAGGTCCTTACCTATGAAATTGACGTTTTGTATGGGGATTTTTTTTTAAATTTTATTTTTCATACTTACGTTTTTTTTAATTTTCTTAGCATCTATTTATGTTAACACTATAAAAATTGTAGGTAGTGTGTTTGTTTCACTAGCTAAATATAGCAGACATTAAAAAGAAAAAAAATCAAGTCCCTTTAAAGCTACAATGAAACAAAACGACAATTCCGAGAACATAAAAAGTAGTCAATTTAAAAAAAAATTGGGCGATAAAGACACACAATTAATAATCATTGTTATTACTGAAGTCTAAGTAACATAGTCCTAATTAAAGGTGAATAATAATATTAACAACCGATATTGACTTTTAGAACCTTTCAATAAGTGAGAAAAAAACGTCAATTTCATACGTAAGGACCTAATATAATACAATTATAGAATTCAACGCTTGCTCACAGACCGCAGCTCAAAGCTATGTCATATCGCAGTCGAGATAGCGATGCTCGTTATCATTTTGAATAATTCAAAAGTCTATTGTAGAGGACACTAGAAGCGCTATCTACCAGGACAGTCATGTAACTTCCAAAGATTTTAATGAGGTTGTTTAGGCAACGTCTTGTGAATGTACTTGTACTTGTTTTAAGATCATTTATACATTTTTAAATGCCATACAAATTTCGAAATGAAATGAAATGATTTATTTGCCTTCAAACACGGTAAACAATGAGGATGTTATAAACCAAGCAAAGATCAAGTGTATTTCGTAAAGTAGTCTACATGCAATTATTTTCTAAAACAATATCAATCGCATTAATTTCATTGAATAATAATTATAACGTTTATTTCTCTTTACAAGTTACAGTACAGCAAGTACAATAAATTGCGTAGAGATATAACGTCACTCAGCGTCTTCTACCGCTAATACCACAGCGAGTGCTCTGAAGAACCCTTTGACCTTATTCCACCGTCTCCCTTCCTCCATAGGAGTACGCGTGCTGCGCTCCGGAGTCACCGCTGTACTGTCTCGAACATTCCATCGCGCACAAAGAAATTTGGAAACTCGTTTCTTTGTCGCACTTCCAAAAGATGAAATATTTTACCAGCACACGTTTGTTCTTCTTCCTATGACATGGGGTCCTTAACGAGGCGGGAAGAGGCACCTTGTAGGCTGGCAGGGTGAGGGTGACTGATGCTGCGATGCTGATTTACCTTGTTTTAGTTCCAAATAAATAAATTGTATTTATTATTATTTATTATTTATCTATGAGTATCTAAGATGGAAATGTAGTGACCTACATCTTATTTTCTATTACACTTTCCCAACATTTTCCTTGTCTCTTTTAAGACAAACTTTAAAGTTTTACTTCAAAATTAACTAAGTATCAATAAACAAAATAATCTTCCACGATTACATCCCAACCTTATCAGTAACAAAAGAACATCGAACCATAAACAAAATTAATAGGCGGAGTTAAATAAACAATAGCTCATTACAGATACAATCGGCCTCTTCCAGAACTTTTATAATCCTGTCCCTATCTTATATATCTTCTCCCAGGAGACGCATTCCACCTGAAAATTTGGCGAGATAAAAAGTTTCTGTAACAAACGCTTCAGGTACCGATCGAAAACTTTCCTACCGAATTTGTGAAAAGTTTTGACAGAGGCGCGCAATCGATTATTATATTGTATCTTTGTAAATGACAAAGTTTTGCTCAATGTAATCTTTGGGTATCATGAAGAATGAAATACGGTTGTTTTTGTGCCGAGAACGAAATCCGAAGGTCCATGGTTTAACCCATTTAGACCGACCTGGCGTTTGTGTGTTGTTGGAAATGAAACTTTAAAAGTATCATAATTAGGGTATATCCTATTAATATTCGCGAAAGTTTGTTTGGATGTTTGTTACTCTTTCACGTAAAAACTACTAAATGGATTTGGATGAAATTCGGCATACAGATAGTTTCTACCCGGAAATAACACATAGGATACTTTTTATCCCGATATTCCCACGGGAACGGGAATCACGCGGGTGAAACCGCGATCGGCCGCTAGTAATGTTATAAACGCGAAAGTTTGTAAGTATGGATGGATGTTTGTTACTCTTTCACGTAAAAACTACTGAATGGATTTGGATGAAATTTGGCATACAGATAGTTTATAACCTGGATTAACAGATAGAATACTTTTTATTCCGATATTCCCACGGGAACGGGAACCACGCGGGTAAAACCGCGAGCGGCCGCTAGTCTATAATATTTTTAGAGGTGGTATAAAACCCTGTCGGACTAAGTGGGTTTCCCAGGTCGGGCATATTATGTTTCGGATGTAGACGCATAGCCTGCTTTTGGCAAGCGTGGTCATATAAATTTTACGATGACGCGAATTTAATGATGGAGGCTTTTGTTTAGTAGTTTTTTTAATACATCTTACGGGTAAGCACTTAGCCTCCATCTCACCTGATGATAAGTGATGATAAGGCCGAAGGTGGAGGCGCACTTCACCCGGTATCCTCGACTACTGAGGCACTGGCTATATTATCTCTAGCTACCGGAATACAACAATGCTACAAACATTGATGTCATGGCGACATATTTAGATAAGATGGTGGTAGCTAGCCAGGCGGGCTAACAAGCCCTACCACCAACCAAACCGAGCACACAAACATGTCCCACCCCGCTGGGAATCGAACCCGGGACCTCTGGGTCTAAACCGGTGGTCTTCACCACTAGACCACAGAGGCGATTAAAAGTGAGACAATATAAGCTACTTCTTAATATAACTGAACTAGGAAATATCAAAGTTGTTGGAGTAAGTACTAATAAAAATAAATAAAATAAAATTGTAAGAATAAAGAAAATTGTAAACGAAATCTCCAGTATCGAATTTTGTTCAAATACCAAACGCCAAAGAATTATAAGGAATACGGTTGTAAGCAAAAAGCCTGTGTGCTTTGTAAATCTCGATACGGAATAAAAGCGTTTATTTCCATCTTTCACGCTCTTTTGAAACACTAAAAGAATACAATATCAGAAAAAACCTTTGAAAAACAACATACAAAAAGCTAATTTCGTTATGGAAGCCTCCACAAAATACTGTGGAAATACCACGCCAAAAAACATCAATTTCTCATCCAAAATAGTGTTTAAAAACATTTAACTAATTAATTTATCAAAAACGGAACGTAAAAGGAAAGAATACGCCAATTCCGAACTCAAAGGCCGCTAAAACAAACATGCCCACAAATTGTCTGACCACAAAAGCTTCGCTCGGTTACTGCGGCTTAAGTGCAGAGAATAAAGCGGCTACTGATTTTTTATATTTTTTATACGGAAATGTGTTAAAAAAAATTAACAGGCGGGATTTAAAACCTCTCTTTCTCTCTTTGACATACTAGCTCTGGTGGTTCTTTCTAAATCTCTACTGCTACTCTTTTTACAGATGGGGAAATAGAAACTTATTTTTTTTATTAACAAAAATATAATTACAAATATCGGTTAGTAGTATCTTAAAGCCTATGTTAGGTTTGTCTAGATACTAAGTTCTTAATATAATATTAAGTAATTGAATTAGAAAAAGTAAAATAATAATATGACGGTAAAAGACAATAATTCAATACATTAGTGAGCTAACGCGCTCAGCGATAACCATTCCATCGAATCAATGCAGAACTGACAACGTTGCACAGCGTCACTGCGTCCGCGTGTGTACACAGAAACAACTTACGTGTGCGTGCGCACTCGTACAGGACGCTCCGTTATAACTGGCGCTTAAAATATTTAACTATGTTACAATGTTGTAACGTAGTGGTTTTTAATTAGTTTTTTATATTTTTTTCGTTTATTTTGTCTTTAATATCATTAGGTAATTTATTAATAAGGTGGGGTATTAAATATTTTGAGGTTCTTTTACCATATTCGTTACAAAATTTTGGAATTAAAATTTGTAAAGTCATAAGATAGTCGACACATAAAATCAGAATTTAAGTAATATCTATTGCTTCTGTTTAATTTCAGGCAGAGCAGCCAAATTAAACCAAATACTAGTTGTGCATACTTTGCGATGTTTAGCAAAAAAATTATCGTTATTTAACGACTTACTTAAACTTATTTTTTTTTTTTTTTTTTGGAGAGACTGCTGGTTGCCGAGGGGCATTTCCAGCTTCACCGGGCTTGTTTTAGGGGCGGCGAGGTACGTAAAGGGTACCTCAAGCCGTGTTGAAACGAAACACTTTCAGAGGATTTCTAGAGGGGGACGGCATCGCACACTTAAAAGTGCGCGTCCCCGTGCCCTTCCAGAGTCTCCGAAGGGTTCGGATCGGATCGGGGAGCGGAACCACCCGAGGGCGCCTCTAAAGGCACGGACCTCGGCTCGGGTAGACCGGGCCGTGGAGGAGGAGAGGAGGAGCTCCCAGGCACATGACTGTGCCTGGCATAGAGCGCGTGTGAACCGGTTCTTCGTACCCTTGTTCTACGAGTACGGTGTCTTGGGGCTAAAACAGTGTGCATGTTTAGTGTATTCTGTAAATGTGTGCTGTCATTTGGAGGAACGGGCGGGGGGGCATTCGCAACTGTAATTGCGTCGTCGGGCTCGGTTAGGACGTGTTTTGGACGCCTAGACGTGTACCGTCTTGATGGTGGAAGGCCTTCAACATTATAGTTGGCAGCCGCCACCACAAGAGGGTTGGGGTGGTGGGGGGCATTATCGAAGTAACGTCGGGAGACGTCCTTGATAAAGTCTTTGATAGTTGGGAGATCGAGGTCGCGATGGAGGTCTACATTACGAACGTAATACGGACAACCCGTCGCGCCTCGCATGAATCGGTTTTGGAGGGTCTGTAGGGGGTACAAATAAGAGGGCGCGGAGTGCGCGAAAACTACGCTAGCGTAGGTCATGACTGGGCGGATGCAGGCTTTGTAAATTGTCGTCTTACTTCTAAGAGACATTTTACTCTTCCTGCCTATAAGGTGGAATAACCGACCTAGTATGAACGCGGCCCTGTTACGGACGATCTTGAGATGCGGTGCAAACGACAATCTCCTATCGAGGGTGACACCGAGATATTTCACCTGCCTAGCCCATGGGATAGGGCGGTCAAATAGACGAATCGGACGGCACTTAAACTTATATGTAAACTAGTGGCCGCTCGCGGTTTCAGCCGCGTGGTTCCCGGTTTCACCCGCGTGGTTCCCGGTTTCACCCGTGTGGTTCCCGTTCCAGTAGGAATATCTATATATCATACTTCGATAAACTATCTGTAGTTTTTACGTGAAAGTGTAACAAACATCCATACTTACAAACTTTCGCTTTTATAATATTAGTAGTATAATCATAAATATAGCTTGCCTAATTCTTAACTGATCTTTCAATAATTTTGTAAAAATATTAACATCGGATGTTGATGACGTAGTTGACGACATTGAATAGGGCTCCTTTGGCATATAAAATGAAAAGTAGATAGCGTTGATTAATTTCGGCGAGTTGGATTGAGCCACGACGTTCATTTTGTGGACAAGGTCTCCTAAGTAGGGTTAACGAAGTCATGTCTTTGAATTGACGTTCAAAAAACACTTGTTAAAGCACAGATGGTTAAAGTTCACTTTGAATAAATGTTGAAAATTGATTTTTTTAAATTTTGGACAAGAATTTAAAAATAAGAAAATGTTAATGTTTTACATGATTATCGCTGAATCGTTTCAATTGAACCACAGAACAGACAAATTTAAACTACAGAGCGAGGCAAGTAACGAAAGTTGTGCCATTTCGTACGGTGACACAACTATTGTCACAGCTGCCCCTTTGACGGCAAAAAGTGAGGGGTGCCGAATGAAATTTATGCTGATTCAGAAAGAGTGTTGAAAAATGTACCACTCACTTGATTTGAACTTACACCTTCTGGCAGCAGCCATAACGATAAACCAGGATAGACTAGCGCTTACCCTAACGTTATATCGTTAACTTATCTACTGATATACCAGTAAATTTAAAGTGGGTTCAAATCCCGTTTGGCGAGATTTTTCTAAGTAATAATTCTTAGTTACCTCAAAAATATTTAACCTTCAATTAACGAGAAATTGGCTAACTTACCTCTTACTGTCAAAACGTTTGTACCCTGTTCGCATTAACATCGCATAAAAATATATATTTGTTTAAACTTATGGTAAGCAATCAAATGATAGAATAATTACTAGGTCTAAAATCAAACAAACAAGTACTAAATACATTAAACATTGGTGCCTCTCCTTTTGCATGCTACTAGTCGAAACATACAGTTAATTATCGCAATTATAACCTTTATCTGCTACATCATAAAGCTCAGTTTTTGTTTCAGTCATAGCTACATTATTACCAAAGTTATCTGTTCGTTACGCGAGGCTATTATCCTTCCAACAATATTGTACCTATACGATCAGACAAACCTTTATCATGATAACTAACCACCTGTCCGTATATCTCACTGATTATGTTGTGATTTCTTTTGGGATTTGACGTTATAATAATGTCTGCATCGCAGGGAATACCTCAGGGTAAAAGTGGAGCGGTACGAAATGTTTGCTGTAAGTCACTACCTTCAAATGAATTACTTCAAGTGAAATACTGTTACATCTTATGCTTCTAAAGAATATATTTTTATGTGTAACATCTTTTCGCTCGCCTTCTATATTATACAATTTGTGGGAGTGATTTCGTAGAAAAGGGACGGAAGTAGGGTCGTAACGGTGTGATCCTGTAACTGTTACGTGTTAGCCGGGGAAGCCACCAGTGATCGACACTTTAAGCCCAATGTCTGTTGTAGGTCGTAATATTTGTGGTAGTGATTTCGTAGAAATGTGATCGTAACAGTGTAACAGGATAACAGTGTGACATGTGTTCTAATAAGTATTTACTGCATTCTCTGTATGATTCGTAAATTAATATTCTATTTTCTATTGTAACATTGATGTCAACCATTTCGTGTGAAAGACTTTTTTAAGAATATAAAAAAAACAGAAAAAAAGGAAATAAAAGAGAAAAATATACGTCGTTGTTAATTCTATATTCTATTTTCTATTGTAATATTGATTTCAAAAGGTGAGATGTCAAATGTTACACATCATTGCGATACTGTAAGGCTCGTTCGTTTTTTTTTAAATCTTTTGCTCAAATAAAACATATTGAAATGAAACTATTACAAACACAAACACAAAAACAATTAAAAGTAATGTGTAAAATAAACGCGAATTAAAGTTGTTTTATTTCAATGTGTTGTGTTCGCGTAAACTTTAGAAAACAATATAATCTTCTTTCTTCATAGGAGTACACGTGCTGCTCTTCGGAGTCACCGATTCACTGTCTCAAGTATCCCATCACGCACAAAGAAATTTAGTGACTCGTTTCTTTGTCGCACCTCCAAAAGATGGAATAGTCTACCAACACACGTTTTCCCTCCTTCCTATGAATGGGGTCCTTCAAGAGAGGCGTGAAGAAGCACCTTGTGGGCCGGCAGAATGAAGTTAACTGATGCTACGTTTGTTTCCACGCTGCACCAGTTGTCTTCGCGTCTGGACTTCATTTCCACTTAACATCAGGTGGGATGGAGTTATTTGCCGAGCTAAGTATAAAAAAAAAAAAAAAATAATAATCAAAACAAAATCAAAATTTCAATCAGGAAGATGGCCACAAATTATCGAAACGTCGAATCGAGGAATTGCAAAACGACAACCTTGCTTTAATTTGGACTCGGTTAACCAGAATAAGGCTTGTGTACGTAATAGGGACACCGTTAGTCTTGTGTGTGAATGTAGTTGGATAATCAATTAGACGGTCTTTGAATACTCAGCCTCACAAACGAGGTATTTAGCCTTCATCTTACTCCTGATTTGACCTTCAACTCAGTAGTTAACTACTGAGAAACTGGATATCTAATTTCTAGCTGTCGGAACACAACTATAACTTAGTATAGATATAAATAAGGCGACATAATTGGATAAGATGGTGGCTGCTAGCCTGGGAGATTTTAACAAGCCCTGTTTCATTCATTTAATTTCTGGGGTTGAAACTACCCCCTGGTTTCAACCCCAGCCCCCAGCTCTTATAGCAATGTTATTGCAGTTGTGGAAAAGAGACGCGAGTATATTCGCCGCTAAACGCGTCTCGTTTTCACAACTGCAATAATACTGCTTTAAGCGCTCGTGGTTACCTGCGGTGGTGGCCCTGGTGGTCTTTACCTCTGAAAAGAAACCTCTGAAGTGAAACGCAACGGTGACCGAGTGGCAACGTGCTCGGCTCGATACTCAAAAATCCCGGATTCAATTCGGTCGGGCAAAGTGTGTTTCGGATTTTCCAATGCACATCCCAGTGTATCACCAGCCCGCATTTGGCAAGCGTGGTGATTAAGCCATTACCCATCAATTGTAGTTATGACTTGATTTCAATGATGGAGGCTTTTGCCGAGCAGTGGGACAGTTCCTGTGTGGTGCCGGGGATAAAAAATTGCACCACCCCATCTCTTCCCGTGGGTGTCGTAAAAGCCGACTAAGGGACAATTCCTGAGGATAGGCAGCAGCATCTCTCTGAGGTTACCCTCAACCTACTGCAATCGCCAACCCGCCTGCCAAGCGTGGCGATTACGGCAAATACCCCCCATGATGATTTGGGGAGGCATTTGTCCATCATTGGACGTCTTTTGGCTGAGATGATGATGATGATGGGGCAGTTATTTACTTACTTTACACGAGCCTTCCCTATAGATAGGAACACCACATTAAACCACCACGTGGGCCCAGTGTGGTGCGATAGTTGTCAACGACTGCTAATGCAGCCGGGACATAACGGTTTTACGTGCCTTCCAACTCCAGTGGGAATGTGCTAGACACGTTGAAGTCATTCAACGTGTCAAACTTATTGCAAGAACCTTGTTGACTCCGCCCGATCCTCTAAATGCCACACACATTTACAGAATACACTAAACATGCACACTAGTTTAGGCCCAAGACACCGTACTCGTAGAACAAGGGTACGTAGAACCGGTTCACACGCGCTCTATACCAGGTACAGAGATGTACCTGGGCGCTTCTCTCCTCCTCCACGGCCCGGTCTACCCGAGCCGAGGTCCGTGCCTTTAGAGGCGCCCTCGGGTGGTTCCGCTCCCCGATTCAATCCGAACCCTTCGGAGAATCTAGAAGGGCACAGGGACGCGCACCTTTAAGTGTGCGATGCCGTTCCCTCTAGAAAACCTCTGAAGGTAATTCGTTTGAACACGGCTTGAGGTACCCTTTACGTACCTCGCCGCCCCCAAAAAATCCCGGTGACGCAGAAAATGTCGCATAAGGCAATCAGCAACCTTTCTCAAAAAAAAAAACCTCGTCGAGTAAGGCTGAGAAGAAGAGGACAATTTTAATATTGGTGTTACCAACAGTTGTCATACTTAGTCTATGTCAACTGTGGCTGTACCTAATTTGTTACCTCGCGACAGCGTCTTACTTCGAGATTATCATTGTCAAGAAATGCTACATTGTCTAGTTCTTTGTCTTACAAATTACTCTGGGGGGAAATACCGTGATTTTGTATTACAGATGTAAGCCTGTTAACTGGATGTATATTTATTTATTAGGGATAACAACAGCCCGCATTAGAAATTTAAATATTGTTGAATGAAAAAAAGGGCCATCATCAGTTCTACTTATTACATATAATTTTAAACTACAAAAATAAATAAATAAACTACTGATACCACTTACCTTTATGGCTAGTTTTCTAAAACAGAATAATGTATTGCTGTAATTTAAATAACTTAAAGATACGTTTTTTTATCAGAGTAAAAGCGTTGGTTACAACAGTGAGCGAATAATTTTGGCGCCACCAAAAAATCAAGCAAAGTTGAGATAATGCATGTCACAATCTGCTGGTCTTCAACACATTAAAGGGGATTTACAACTTGAACGTAGATTAAGTAGTGTTTGCACTAAATCAGGTACGTTTAAAGCTCATGTGGAAAGAGCAATAAAGTTGATTTTAGTTTTAAGGCGACGCATTGGAAATTTACGTGGCGGGGATCTTGATTTTTCCTTTAATTGTGAGTGACTTAATTGTGAGTACGGCAGTAAGTGTTACTAAGTAAGTACTTTAAATAGTAGATAGGTATTGTACCGGTTGCAATGACCGTTGGATAGAATGGCGCACTGTGCCGCTATTAGCGCTCAAAAATTAAAAAGTAGTATCAAAATTCAGCGCTTACGTCAGCCTTCCCGGTAGCACAGCGGCCAGTGCAGCCGCCCGGATTGCGGAAGACCCAGGTTCGATTCCTGGCTGGGTCGGGTAAGTGTTTAATTTTTTCACTGTTTTTTTACGAATTTTACAAATATATAATTTAGCTTCAGTGCAGCAATTAGCACTTGAAAATAAAAAAAAGTAAAATTTACTACAGTGTTTTGTTATAAAATTTGTGGTATTTCATCTGTAAAAGTGAATCTGCATGCTGGCCATCGGTTGCAATGACCGTTGGATATATGGCGCACTGTACCGCTATTAGCACTCAAAAATTAAAAAGCAGTGGCGAAATTCAGCCTTCCCGGTAGCATAGCGGTCAGTGCAGCCGCCCGGATTGCGAGAGACCCAGGTTCGATTCCTGGTTGGGTAGAGTGGGCGTTTAATTTTATCACTGTATTTTATAAATTTTATAAATATTTAGGTATTTTATGATAAAGACTGTAGTTTCTTGAAGAGATCGCTAAGTGACAAGACCGCCATATTGTAACGTTCTATTTCATCATCATCTTCATCAGTCTTTAATTAGTACGCTGCTGGACATAGGCTTTAGACGTTATATTTATTAGGAATGTAATTTTTTAATGGTGTCAAATTAAGATAGGTTTTATGGTTATTATCATTCTAAATGCATTATAGTTCAAACTAGCTGTGCTCGCGACTTCGTCCGCGTGGAATAGTGACTTTCGGCAGCATTTTTAATTTTTTAGGCTCTTTTCCCGTTTTTGCAACATTTTTCACTGATGCTTCGCTCCTATTGGTTGCAGCGTGATGTTATATAGCTTAAAGCCTTCCTCGATAAATGGACTATCCAACACAAAAAGAATTATTCAATTCGAACCAGTAGTTCCTGAGATTAGCGCGTTCAAACAAACAAACAAACAAACAAACAAACAAACTCTTCAGCTTTATATATTAAGTATAGATTCAAATTCAAATTCAAAAATCATTTATTCAGTTTAGGCTACAAGTAGCTCTTGTGAATGTTGCTATGCCATCGGTTCGTAAGTCTACTCTGGGCGGAAGATCTTGTACTGAGAAGAACCGGCAAGAAACTCAGCAAGTGTCAAGCTCTTGTCTCCTTTACAGCTTCAAAAATATTGGAAAATGCCCTATCATAGCAAGACACTTTCCATTACAAATAAACACAAAAAATATAGAAGACAACCACAACATGTAAAAAAACAAAATAAAAGAATCTAAGTTATCTAATACAGGATAACAGGTAGAAACAGGGTTCAAATCCCGCCAGTGGAATTTTTACAACACTTTTTTAATTAAAATAGTTAAACCAGTTTGATCTGCAATCTAGACAATAAAAGAATATCTTTTGAATTTTATCGATTAAAACCGATATTTAATTATAGAATTAATCTAAATAGGAAACTACTTAGAGTGTACATGAATAAACCTAATAAACAGATTTTTTGAATATGTTATTAGTGTAGAAGTTTCACATTTTTAAGTGACAAAAACATTGCTTCTGTCTCCAATAAAGCTTTGTCAAAATCATGACTTGCACGAATGTAAACTCCTATCTCCCATCAAACGTTCTAACTCAAACAATGACGTCCAACATAACTCAATAAATATGGCGGACCCTACATGTCAAATTTAACTGGAATTATATTATGCAAGTTAGTTTCCACCCGAGCGCCCGGGTTTTCCAGTAAAAGCTATAGCGCTCGTTGTATTAAAACCACGACAAATTTCAGCAATACATCTCTCAAAGGTTTCATCGTATTTGTCATCAAATACATATCAAGAATGGCGGAATTTATAGTAGCAACTTAGTCTGACTGGGGTCCTTGTTGCGTCTTAAGCTGCGCCCAAACAGAGGCGGTTAGCGGTCGCGGGCACGATCACGGTCTTATTTAGAATAAGAAAGAATAAAAAACATTTATTGGAATCACATAACAAAACACACAATTAAACAAATTTTAATTTCGTTTTTCTACATTGATACGACCGGAAATCAAACCCGGAACCTCTGAGATGGCAACACCAGAAACCGGCGCCCGCCGCCGCTCGTGTCTATGTGTCGTGGTGACGCGCGGCAGGCCTATTACCAATCTTTAAGTGACCTTGTTATCGCTACCAAAACGCATATTCATATTACGGAACGTAGAATGTTACGTTAAGCGAGCTATTGACGAACTAAAGGTGCATGACGGCGGCGGCGCTCTAAATAAACCGACCGATTGAAACAATCGCAACTAGCACTCGCGTTGCCATTGTGCAATAGGCAACTGGTAGATAGCTCTTTTTCGGTAATTACTCTGCGGGCAAACCAGCGATATCTTGGCAATCAATCAATCGCTACCGTCACCGCCACAATAGTATGAACTAAGCTTGCCCGCGCAGGCATACCACAATCGTACCGCTACCGCCTTTGTTTGGACGAAACTTTATTGAGATTTTCGTTAACTTTGTTATATTTGAAGTAAGGGGCAGCCTCACTTTGTACGAGCGGTGCCATAAGTTTGTTATGGATGTAAATTTCATATCTGCCACTGCCACGATAGTTCTACGTAGGTAAGGTAGTTTGGAACTTACATAATACAAAACTAATTTTGTATTAGCAACTGAAATTGTCAATAAAGAGCAATTTAAATAGTTTAAATTGGAATACCTACTAATAAATAGAGTGTCACTTTTTATGTTTATATTTAGGCTCGAGTGCACTTGCCAATCTTCAACTACTGAGGCGCTGGCAATCTTACCTGTAATTATCCGTACAAGACAATCATAATGGAGTTGATATTAGATATGGCAACAGGCTTTAGTCAAGATGGTGGAAGCTAGCCAAGTGAAATACCAACAAAGCCTATAACAATATACAGGGTCTAACAACATCAATAAGCGAACGTTTAAGGGCGGTATCTATACATCATTCTGAATACAATGACAAAAAATGGACCAGTTTAATAGTGATTTTTCAAAGTTATGTTTTCTAACAAACTAAATCAATTAATATAATGCACATCATGAAACATGCTGTATCTTTACTAACACGCACGCAAGCGTCAATAAAATGATAGTGTACAGACATTCATACATACACGGTTATCTTTGTGTGCGTATAGTACAGCTGTACGGGTTTGAAAAGGGTGTATTTTTTGGTGAGTTATGATAATGTTTTGTTGATTATCACGGTAACGTGCCTGTTGTTTTGAACCAAATTTGGTGAGCATGCTTAGTGTGATGTATAGATGCTTCCCTTAAACGTTCGCTTATTGATATTGTTAGACCCTATATAGATCAGACCCGTAGTAGGCTTAAGCACTAGACCATAGAGACGTAGTTGGCCATTGGTGATGATGTAAGTAGCATTGTCTTTGTTATGACTGCTAGACATAAAATAGCCAGGGTTTATCCACTAGAACTCGATGCTTGCCACACGTGGTCCCAAGCCATTCTTTTGGTGAAGAGGGGATGGTACGGGGTTTTTTAGAGGGTATACGTTCCCTCTCTTTTTGTTTTTGTTTTGTTTGTCTACCCCTTCTGGGTAATAGCAGAATACCAGTGCTTTGCTTATACACTTTTGTATTTTTGTGTATAAGCAAAATCAGCCACTGAGCTGTCGCCTTTTTGTGCTTCTGAAGTACACATATAAAATTTCTATTGTTATTGTTATTTTCAATAGATTTTTTTTTTATTTTTTTTTTTTTATTTATTTATTACAAACACATGCAGGTTAACAGAAAAGGTTTCAAACACACCAGCAAGTTATAAAAACAACAAGTTTAAATCCTATTAAATAACATAGCCTAGAGACAAAAACATAAATCCATAATTAATGACAATTCTTTAAATATTATTTACATCACAAATATCAATTCCAAAAATAATTAATAATAAAATAATAATTAAAAAAAAACAATTTATGTGTGTGTGTGTCAATTTATGTGTGTGATGTATTAGCTACAAATAAAATGTTTTCTATTCTATTCTTCTATTCTCCACTTGTTAAACTTTTAGTAGCTGGACGCTGGACTAGTATTAGTCGCATATAATTTTTGATCGCCTTTAGCCCTGGTATACACCGGAACTGTAAGCTCGCTCACTCCTCGTTGCACAAGATGATGGCCAACCCGCTATACACTACTTTAAAGTTTATACTGACACCCCCTACCAACCTTCCGGTTACAAAGTAGGTGTCAGAATAACCTTGCGCAAGCACAAGGGACCATCTACGTCAGGTCATAACGCCAGATCAGAACACGCCGGTACGCATCCTTCATCCAGTACTTTTAAGACTAGTGTCTCAAGCTAGTCGCCCCGTGGACACGTATAGTCCACTACCTAATATCCAGATAGGTCACCGGAGCTGTAAGCTCGCTCACTTCTCGTTGCACTAAGAGCACAACTCGCAGTGTACCACTGCTTGGGCCGGCGATTCCTCGTTATCACCATCTCCCAGCTCGTTTTAAGCTGGAGCCTTCCCGAGCCTTCCCAATGAATGGATAGGGAGAACGGGCCATAAACCACCACGCGGACTTAATGCGGATTGGTGTTAACGACTGCTAATGCAACCGGGACCAATGGCTTCACGTGCCTTCCGAAGCACGAAGGAGCTCGAGATAAGAAATTTTTGGTCACCCATCCGATGACCGGCATTTGCGAAAGTTGCTTCACTTTAGCAATTGCAGACCATTGCGCCTTCGAGCTATTGGTTAATGGGTTAAAAATATATATTTTTAAGTAAGCGCCACAGGCTCTTTTGAAGTAAATGATGTATTAACCTGTACAATTATTTCTGCTACCAGTTGGCCTGAGGCTTCTAATTGCGTAAGAAGGATCAATAACTAACATTTAAAAGAGACATTAATTTCCTTAACTGGCACAAAAATGGTGTGTTTACTAAATACTAGTTTTTGGTAACCAGTCAGCCTAGACAAGTGGTATAACGCTAAAAGAACAGAAATGGAATATAATGATAATCATATGGTATTAAAATAAAAATAATAAAATAATAAACTTTCCTACACTCACACCGATTATCTAGCCCAAGAGAAGCTTCGATATGAAATGGTTACTATACAACGGATAAACATACTTAAAATACATACTTATTATACATAGAAAACACCCAGACCCAAGACAATTTAGAAAAACAATAATTTCTAAATTGACCCGACCGGGGATCGAACCCGGGACCTCAGAGATGGCGACACCATGAAAACCGGTGTACAAACCACTCGACCAAGGAGGTCGTACGATACGTATATAATTGAAGTTGGATTGGCTGTATTGTCATCGTCCGATCCGATAGGCACTACTGCATGACGCTGTTCCCTCTAGAACAACTCTGACGGACCGGTGATTCGTTTTACACGGCTCTAGGAACCCTTTAAGTTTCTCGCCGCCACCCTGAAAGAAGCTGAAAACGCCCAGTGGCATTCAGAAAAGTCTCTCAATTTTTTTTTGTTTTTAATATTTATCGCGGCAAATGACTCCATTCCATCTAAAGCTTAGTGGAAATGGAGTCCAGACGCGAAGATAACTGATGCAGCCAACTGGTGTAGCGTGTAAAAAACGCAGCATCAGTCACCCTCATTTTGAAGGACAATAATAATAGAAAGAAGGGAAAATGTGTGCAAGAATATTTGAGACAGTGAAGCGGTGATTCTGGAGAGCAGCACACTACAGAGCATAATGCTATTCTACTAAGATTATGCACTCGGTTTTGTTCAGTCAGCTCAGTCCGGTTTCTATGATGAACCTCTGTCTCCCAAGATCTCGTTTAAAAGTTTTAATAAAATTTCATTAACAAATTATTTAAATAAATCTCAAATTAATAAATAAATAAATTAATATATTAATATTATTATTATATTAATTATTAATTCGTTTGAAAACAAAAAAAAACAATCATGTGTAAACCACTACTACTTTCATTTATTTAAGAATGTTTACCGGGTTCGATGCCTGGTTTTGTTAGAAAAAATATAGTTATGATTAACTTTACTGAAAAACTTTACTTGAAACCAATTTTTTATTTCGTATTTTTGCAACTTCGCCAAGCTAACACATTTTAACCAACTGACTCTAATATGAATGAATTATCTTAAGTATTATAATTCTTCCGTACGTGTGTATGTCACTGAACTCACCTCAACACACCTCTTCACCTCTCACCTCAAAAGCTGGATCGATTTCGATGAAACTTTTTGTGTGTGTTCGTTTAGGTCCCTGGATGGTAAATATTCAAAATTGGACCCAGTAGGGTTCTAGGATTTTTTGTAAACTATCATAGCATGGTACCACTAGTTACCTATATCAATTAACCTTTATTTAGAAAGACACAGCCATGATAGCCTACTTGGTTAACCACCTAACCCGTACGTCCAAACTCCTTTAGAAAATTTATTCAACACCTAAATTAAAAGTTTAACTGTTAACTGTAAAACACATTTCGAACGAGTGCCGCAATAAAGCTGGCTTGTAAAATAAAAGAAATATATACCTAAGTATAAGATCTTCCAGACTGCAATGCTATTAAGATTTTGCATGAGATAAGATTCTTTCCTTAGGTAGGCCGTTCTTTCGTATAAAAAATACATTTGGACCGGGACAGTTCGCTTGGGGTGGCTTTTATCCTCTTAACTTCCGACTTTGCTGAAATAGTTATTTGAATTTTCTTCAATTTGTTTCAGACGTTAATGCTGTATACTTACCGTTTATAATGTAATGTTAAGTAAATAGCCTATATACCGTCCCAATGTTGAGCAAAGTAAATATTCTTCTATGAAAAGGATGATTCATATGTCATACTCGTGAACGGGTGCCGCCTGTGGAGGCTGGTCTGCTCTTGCTTACTATTATTTTTATTATTATTGACTATAGTTTAATTTTGTTTTTTTTGTTTTTTTCTTTCTTAGACAAATTTTGACCTTTATTAGTGCTTTATGACATTGTGAAAATTTTAACTGGTAACTGATGTTTTGCAAATGTAGATATTATTATATTTTCTCTTTTGTTTTTTTTTAATATGTGTTATTGTCCTTTATATTTTGTGTTTTTATTTGTGATGGAAAGTGTCCTTTTATGATAGGGCATTTTCCAATATTTTTGACGCTGTAAGGGAGAAAAGAGCTGGACACTTGCTGAGTTTCTTGCCGGTTCTTCTCAGTACAAGATTTCCCGCCCAGAGTAGACTTACGAACCGATGGCATAGTGACGTTCATAAGAGCTATTTGAAGCCTAAACTGAATAAATGATTTTAAATTTTGAATTTTTGAATTTTGAAGGGAAAAATATTCTTCTGTAGCTTTATCTAAACATGTAATTATGGTTATATCTAGACACGCGATAGTGTGTCAAGCTAAATTCAAGCTAACAGAACTGGCCAGTGTAATATTACACGAACCATTTGGAGCCACTTTTGACCCCCTCAGAACTTAATAATTATTTCACATAAACATGTAAAATTTGGCTTATATATTGAGACTAGCGAAATATATATGTGCTACAAATTTCATAAACATACCTCAAATGGTTATTTAAATATTAACGTCAAAAAATCGTCATTTTTATCAATGACTGATTCACTGATCTATATCTATACAAATACAAAGGAATAAAAAATCAGGAACTAGTAAATTATCAGTTTAATATATTTTTCAATAAATTGATTTTATTAGGAACACTTACTTATAGATATAAGAATCAGCAAGCAATGACAGCCGGTCTGTAAGTGGTAAAATTCTGTCATCCCCCGGTATCCCCGGTTCTAGGCCACACACTGCATTATAGCTGGAAGGAAGGGGGTGGCTTTTGCCCTGCAGTGATAAAGCAGTGGTTTTAAAATAACAATAATAATATAGTTATACGAGTATTGCAAGATAGTATACTAAAACTCACATCTTTCCCCAGGTGAACCGCCCATCAGATCCAGGTACGCCCGCCTGGTCGTCTTCATGCCCCCCGATCCTCCGAGGATACTCCAAGGTCCTGTACTCCAAGCAGTGGAAGACAGCGAAGTGAACTTGGAGTGTGTGTCCATTGGCGGGAAACCTGCTGCAGAGGTAAGTCTACTATGAATATCGAAGCACCTTGGTATTTTTTAAACTGTTCATTATACTCGGTTTGGTCACAAAAAGGTAGTTGCAGAAGGTCGCCTCAATACATACCGCGCTCGAGAAACGCACACGTAGACAACCTCTCACGGACATGGAATCTCGTGACAGCTGCGCTCGAACTGTTCCGAGCTGTTCTGAGATCCGCTTTTTTTTTTGAGAGAGTTTGCTGATTGCCTTAAACGGCATTTTCAGCTTCATACATTAATTAGTTTTGTTATAATTAAAAAAAACACAAATGTTGAAAAAAAATCCACGAGCAGGATTTGAACCTGCACCCTTCTGACATACCGGGTCAGGTGCTCTCCCAGTTGAGCTATCGTGGTTATAACCAGCCCGCCGAAATTATTTAACACTATTTACTTTTTTACTTTGAAAGCCAAAGGCGCCCTTTCAATGTCAACAACTACCGTCATTAACATCCAATCATAATATTTTAACAAATACTAAAGATCAGAGGAGTAAGCAAGCTATTTATAATAATGTTTTTGTTTTGTTTATATAATTTTTAACGCAAATTTTGTTGAGTTTATAATTATAAAACAACAACAAAAACATTTTGTTACTATTTTTTGTAACATTTTTAAATTTAACTTTTTTTTGATACTTTGATTTACTTTTGTTTTAATTGTAGTAGTTACATGTACTTAATAACGATATTTCTTGTTTTATGTAGCATAGCGTATTGGGGTCTCACTGTAATGTGGTGTTAATAATTAAGTAAACAAATAAATAAATAAGAATTATCATTACGTGGCGTGCGAGTCTAACTACCAGTAAGGTACAAAAGTAATAAGCTTAAATTTATTTTTCTAGATAACCTGGGTGGACCACGACGGCGGGGTCATCACACAGGGCGTCATTTACACTGCTGAGCCAATGGTAGACGGAAAGAGATACACAGCCAGGTGAATATAAATAATTTATAACGATGACCGACAACCGCTGGGGTAAACGTGTTCTTGAGTGGAGACCACGACTCGGTAAACGTAGTGTAGGACGCCCTCCGTCCAGGTGGGATGATGACCTGCGAAAGACTGCAGACAGATGCTGGATGCGTCAAGCCGAGGACAGGGCGCTATGGCGCTTATTAGGGGAGGACTATGTCTAGCAGTGGACTAATATAGGCCGATGATGATGATGATGATATAAACACGTAGGAGCTCGATGGCGCAGTGGTTAAACCGCCCGGTCTACGATTGCTAAGGTTAAGCAAGGGCGGTCATCGGATGGGTGACTAAAAACTTATCACCTCGAGCTCTTCCGTGCTTCGGATAGTACGTAAAGTCCTTGGTCCCGGTTGCATTACAGCTGACTCTGGCGGTTAAAAGGCTAGTTGCCTCATCATATTATTCTGTTTAATTTGCTCTTGAGAATGTCACTAAGTATGCCATCGGTTCGTAAGTCTACACGGCGGAAAACCTTAAACTAAGCCTGTCTACTGTCGACTGACCACAAACTGGTCACTTTCCAATACCCCTTACTGTCGAGCGACCGGATACTGGTCGTTTTTTCCTTCCGTCGTTATGCTTCAACAGTTACGTGAATACTATGCCGATCTAATTTATACAGAATGTAGTTAGTAGAACAAGGATAGGAAATAATATCACTTGCGTCTCAAAAAACACCATTTCAGGTCATATTGATTCAAACTTAGCAAGGGCATTTTTTTACAGCATATTGGAAAATGCCATATCATAGAAGAACATTTTCTATTACAAGTAAACACACAAAATATAAAAAACAACAAATTATTAAAAAAACTTAGTCATCATCAGCTCATTTTTATATCCCCACTGCTGGTGCACGAACCTTCCCTATGGATGGATAGGGAGAACGGGCCATAAACCACCACGCGGGCCCAGTGCGGATAGGTGGTTGTTAACGACTGCTAGTGCAGCCGGGACCAACGGCTTTAGGTCAGTTAAGAATTAGGCAAGCTTTATTTATGATTTGTTTAGTTCTTTTACTAAATAATAGGAAGTTAAATAAATAATTCCACACATTCTTCCACAGGTCCATACTACACCTACGACCAAGGAGACACCATCACAACCAGACATTTACCTGCCAAGCGCAAAACACCGCCGACAGAGCATATAGATCTGCTACAATCAAATTAGAGGTAAGTCACTATGACAATACTCTGTCTTCATCATCATCAGCTCATTTTATGTCCCCACCTGCTGGGGCACGAGCTTTCCCTATAGGATAGGGAGAACGGGCCATAAACCACCACGCGGGCCCAGTGCGGATTGGTGGTTGTTAACGACTGCTAACGCAGCCGGGACCAACGGCTTTACGTGTCTTCCGAAGCACGGAGAAGCTCGAGATGATACATTTTTGGTCACCCATCCAATGACCGGCCTTTGCGAAAGTTGCTTAACCTCATCACTTGCAGACCGGGCGCGGTAACCACTGCGCTATCGAGCTCCTATATAACCATCAATTGATGTAGAACTTAGCAGTGTGTAGGCTAGTGTATACTTTGATCACCATCATTATCTCAGCCAGAAGACGTCCGCTGCTGGACAATGGCCTCCCCTAAGGATCTCCACAACGATCGGTTTTATGCTGCTTGCATCCAGCGGCTACCCGCGATAGTGGGTCCATCTATTTGCTTTACTTTTATCAGAAATTCGGCCAGAATCATTTAAAGTTAATGAAGAGAACCGGTATTTTAAGGCCAGCCACGCATCTGCTCTGGTTTTGCGGGTGTCCATGGGCGGCGGTGATTGCTTCCCATCAGCTGACCCGCCTGCTCGTTTGCCTTCTTCTAATATATTATATAAAAAAAGAACATTACATTATCTCCACTCCACAAATCCTCCTAGCCATCTCCAATTTAGCCGTCATTTAACAAACTAATGATCATATCGTAAGCTTTCACCAGTGTTACCGTTCAGCCCGGTTACAGCCAATTTATTTCCATAACAATTCGTTTTGGCCCTAACAAAAATGAGATAATTTGATGTGACGATTAAACCGGCGTTTAAGATTTTATGTTGAAACTTTTCCTTTCTCCACCCATTTCCTTTGCGCATAATATTTGGATTTAAGGTAAAAGTGTGGCGGGTTTTACGGAGCTAGGGGCTTTTAATGGAAGATGGCTTTCAAAGGGGTTTTGAAAGAGGTGAATTGGCTAGTTTGGGGCCAGTGGATCTGACAGGTATAATACAAAAGGAGGTCGTATATTTTCCTCACAATATAATCTTTTTATAAATTTAATCGATAAAAAGAGGGTAACAGCATGTATGGGTCTGAGACACAGGCTTTAAGTGTAGACGGGGAGGATATCGGTAATATATGAGGATAGCTGATAGACCAGTAATTGGAGCAGTGACTCTAACGGGTATATACAAAACTTGTTCTTTAATATACATCCATACAAATACTCATGTAAATTAATCGATGTAGGACCAAGGTAAACATTGTAGGAGTTATAGTAACAACCTTTAAGTGAAGATGGGAAGGTCATCTGCCAAGATACGAGTATAAGGACACATTGTGGACCACTTAATTGGGGCAGTGGATCTGACACAAAAGGAGGTCATTGAAATATTTTCCTTATTAAAAAGTATGTGAGTGAAAGTATTTCGTCATATCGATTTCCGTGCTTCGGAAGGCACGTAAAGCCGTTGGTCCCGGCTGCACTAGCAGTCGTTAACAACTACCAACTGGGCCCGCGTGGTGGTTTATGGCCTGTTTTCCCTATCCATTCATAGGAAAGGCTCGTGCCCCAGCAGTGGGGACATAAAAATGAGCTGATGATGATGATAATGAATCTCTGAACTACTGCCCCCCGACCGCCTAACCGATCGCTTTGACTACGCGTATAGTTTATGACGTCATCTTGCTCGCACCACATATGAAAGCAATATCAAAAGTTATCAAAAGCTATAGGTTTCGATATTGCTTTCATAGGCGGCATGAAACGACAAGATGACGTCATAAACCACACACGAAGTCAAAGCGATCGGTTAGGCGGTCGGGCCCCTGGTCCAATTCCGAAAATTATTAAATTAACTGGAAACATAAAATATATTTTATTTTGATAAAAAAAAATTAAGTAGGTACTAATTAATAATAATAAATAGATAGGACGATAAAACGTAACTTTATAGGACGTAACTAAGTAGGGGTCCGAAACACGGGCTAAAGTCAAGACGGGTAAAGTATCTGGCAAGATATGAAAACAACAAAAGGTCATTTCTTTTTTCAAAACTATTCCGAATTTCTTTCGTTTCTAAATTTCCGTAAAATTGTATTCTACTCAGCCAGCTAGTTATCGGCATCGCATGCATAAGAGTATTACATTCATACTTCGTGTATATTGTAACAACCTATTTACATATGGAGAGCATTATTAAATTGTTAATTGATTGATTTAAAATGTTTCTTCATTACGTTATTAAAACAAACAATTTATGAAATTCTATTTCGTTTACGTTAAAACCACAATACTCTGAGTATCAAAAACAATTAATTCAAGCAATTAAACGTCATCGCATCGTAACGACAAAATTATAGTGATCGTAAAGATTGCCAGTGAGAAAAAAAAGAAAATCTGTTTAAAAACAAAATATCGCAACAAACGTTCATTCGAGCTGGCACAAACATAAATTACTCCTTAAGCCAGGCAGCCAATAAACGGATATAGGAGAAAAAACAGTAACGAAATAAGAAACAGACTGGCGGAGAGGGGAATCCGTGTAGCGACCGCCATTTTTGTGGCAAATTTCTGCTGATGTTGCCACGTAGCTGTCTAAAGTAACTTGAGTCGTGGTACATAAGCGCTTATTGAATTGAAAAGTTACATGCAGATAAAGCAAAGAAGAAAAGTAAGTGAAGCACATAGCCTATAACAATCCCAGTGCTGGGCAAAAGCCTCCTTGAAATCAAGTCATCGCTACAATTGATGGGAAATGGCTTAATCACCACGCTTACCAAATGCGGGTTGGTGATCACAAACCCGGGCTATGCACCGAATAAATCCGAAACACATTTTGCTCGACCTGGGAATTGAACCCGGAACCTTCGGGTATCGGGCCAAGTGCTTTGCCACTCGGCCACCGAGGAGATAAAGTAAAGTAAAAGTAAACACAATTTGCAATTTGCTGATGATATGAAAACATATAGAGTTATTTAATCTCTTCCAGAAAGTAAGAAAGAAAGCTCCCCGAGCAAGCTCGCGTAATAAAAATATTTAATTTTTTTTAACTCCTCGGTGGTCCAGTAACAAATCGCTCGGTCCGATACCCAGAAGTCATGGGTTCAATTCCCAGGTTGGGCAAAGTGTTTTTCGGATTTGTCGATGCACAGCTCAGGTTTTTGATAACCAACTCGCATTTGGCAAGCGTAGTCATTAAGCCATTATCCCATCAATTGTAGTGATGACTATTAATCAATGATGGAGGCCTTTTCCCAGCAGTGGGACAGTTATTGACCATTTACTTGTTTGGCCCAGGCTTTTTTTATTTTGCAATAAGGGGAACTACTCTTGCAATTGAGCTACCAAGATACTCCCTCATTAAGTATTTCTACTGCTCCCTTCTTTGGCTAATGGTGAACAGTTTGCAGTTGCGTTTTAATTATGGATACTAACAGCTAAACATTTTCGTGGCCACAGGCTCAACCTCAGTCTCATATATCTACACTTTATACATATTTACAGAACTATGGTTCTGCTAGATAAAGTGCCCATAGGCAGAAATCATATATCTATTCCGCCATTTTGTGGTATATTCAAATTTAGAACGCATAGAAATATAAATACTCCACAAAATGGCATCCCGGACTGCCGGCATTGTATTAACGCGGGTCGCTTTTTGTTTTTCAATTCGTTACGCCATAAAAGCTATAGAAAAAAGTCTTTCCTTAATACCAAAAAGTTTAACCGTTAAACAAAATACTTATTTCAATGAACTCGCTCATATTACATTTTAAATCTAATATGATACCGTGATTAACAAGGTACATCACACTTAAGCCTTCAACTACAAAAAAGTCTATAATTTTAGTTAATATCTTGAAAACTCTTCAGTTTTCACTGTCGAACCGGGTCTCTTGCCAAAGTCCAACTAATACTGGTCACGTTCCGCTGTGGAAAGTGAAAATAAGGGATGTGTGTGTCTTTAATGCTGCGATGCGACGTTTTTTGTGTTAGCACAATCTAGTTCGTTATGTTGTGATTTTGAAGGTAGTCATTTTGAATGTTCCGTAAATCATTAATGACGTCATTCATGGGGTTTTAGCTACGGCGATAATCATCATCATCCTACAGTTCTCATTTTTTTGACGCTGTAAGGGAGAAAAGAACTTGACACTTGCTGAGTTTCTTGCCGGTTCTTCTCAGTGCAAGGTCTCCCGCCCATAGTAGACTTACGACCCGATGGTATAATGACGTTCATAAGAGCTATTTGTAGCCTAAACTGAATAAATGATTTTGAATTTTGAATTATGTCCGAACTGCTGGGGCAGGAGTCTTTCCTAAGGATGTTTATACTACAGGGGGAACAGGTCATAAGCCACCACGCGGGACTGGTGCGGATTGGTTTGTTATGGCGACATATTTAGATAAGATGGTGGTAGCTAGCCAGGCGGACAAACAAGCCCTACCACCAACCAAACCGAGTACACAAACATGTACGTACCCCCCGCTGGGAATCGAACCCGGGACCTCTGGGTCTAAACCGGTGGTCTTAACCACTAGACAATAGAGGGGATTCGTCCCGCTCGTGGGATTTTCTTCAATACTTTTCCAAATTATCTTTGGTTGTCAATACTGTCATGTAGTGCATTACCATAGAACTAATATAGGCCGCTTGTCTCAAAAAGAGATTCCAACTAATCCAGCTTACAAGTCATTACTTACTCACTCGTAGTGATAGCATGTGACGTTGCGTTTTTTATATTCACAACAATGGCACCACCAAAGGTTTTATCGTCACTTCAAAGACTTTGTTACTTTAATTCCCTTTGCTAAGGCTTCGTCTAGACTGGCGGCTCCAATGGAGACGATAGCAGGGCCGGAGTTAGGGTGAAAGATGACCATGTTGCGCGAAGTCGGTTAGAAAAATTAGAAAAATTTTTGCTTGAAAGTAACAATAATTAGATTAAACTAAACTTTCCTACACTCATACCAATTATCTAGCGCAAGAGAAGCTTCGTTTTGAAACTCGTTAAATGGTTACTAGACAAAGGATTACACACTTAATAGTAGTTTATGCAACTGTCATATAATGAAGGGTATTAAAACACGAGTGTGAGTTTATGAAACGAGCGCAGCGAGTTTCATAATAGTAACGAGTGTTTTAATACCCGTGTTATATGCAGTTGCATACACTACTTTATCTTCACTAATGCAATTAGTCAAACAACAAGAGTAAAAGCTGACAATAGTTTATTTATAATAATTGTTCAAATTTTGGATGGTACAATTTTGAAAGTTAATGTTAATTATTGATCCAGCAGCTGTAGCGGTCGCGGGGCAAGCAGTAGAGCTCGTAGACGGAGTTGGAATATTTATAATTACTTCATTCGTCTTGTTTTCTATACTGTTCAAGATCGTATTTGAGACTTGAATTTTATTCATTAAAGACTCATCAATGTAGCTTTCAGCCACAGTAGAAGACTTCCACCCCCCGTGTCGTTTCAGTGCGGTCAAATCACCACTGCTATCTATGAGAAGGGTCGCCGAGGTGCGCCGGAAGCAATGCCCCGTGTACAACGCTGGGTTAGGCAGATTAAAAAAACTTGCGATAGTTTTTCCCAGAGCACCAAATTTATTAATACCAGTTCTTTGATCGACGCACTTCCCCGATCTATAGCTCAAGAAAAAGGCAGGGTTTCGACAGGGGGTGGGTCGAAGTTCCATGTATTTTTTACATACGGCATAGCAGTTGCCCGTCACAACGAAAGAACGATCTATTTTCGTTTTTGTTTTCGAAACTTTCACCATGATTGTACTGTCGTCTATGTTAGAGACTTCATCGAACTGGATGTTGTATAGCTCTTGCCTTCGGCATGCCCCCATTATGCCGAAGATTAGTGCAACCTGTAACAATAAACGATATAATAAGCTTGAGGTACATAGCCAAGGCAAAAACTATGATTTATGAAGTAGTAAAGTGTAGGTACCTACTACCTAATTTATACACAAAGCGCTTAAACGGAGTGTCTAGATAACTTGCGTGTGTAGTACGTAAGTACTAGGTAGATTAAATAACAGAACTAAAATACACTTACCTTTTCAAAAAGATACAAAATATCTGGTGAATCTTTCAGGAACATCTTTATCTGACCTGATGTAAACGTCAATGACTTTTTTTCCTTGTGTCCTTCTGAACTGCGTTTCAGGAACGCTATGACTTTTGAATACTTCGTGATATCAATATTGTTGTAGATACTCAGTGTGGACTTGAGCATAGAATATTTAGCCCACATAGAAGATGGCTTGAATTTGTCGGAGAGGTCTTTGAGATACACAAGAATGACATTTTCAGAAAATGATGTAGTTTTCTTTTCGATCTTCCATGCCAAAAAGTTATTATATTCTTTTTCATATAATTTTCTAGATTTTTCTGGCAAAAGATTGTGAGTTACTTTTGTTGCCAATTCTAGAATATCCGGAGGCGTACAAATATCATCGTCGCTGTCCATTTTTAACTTTTAATTTGTATTTTAAAAACAAAACACATTGCGAAACATTAAATTCACGCGTACGTGTATTGTCACAGTGAACTTGCCGCCATTAAAATCTAACCAATGAGAGCGCAGCTGCGCGCGTAGGGCCAATCAGGAGCGAGCGCGCGCTGTTCTTTTTTTATTTAATTGGCACAAACAAGATCTTACCAAAGAGTTTTGTGTATGTAAGTTTAGTAGTTTCGACGAAGTTTTCACGTATAACCCAACTGTTTTCAAAAGCCAGCCTAATATCAAAATTTTATACAACTTGTATGAGGATTTTGACATAAGGCTCGCCAGGTTAATTGGTCGCGTTTTATTGATGTTATAATGAGATTTTACGATATCGATGTGGATATTATACCATCATGTGAAATTGCTTAAATTGAGTGTTTTGTTGTCTGCGCTATAACAGTAGTAATTATAAGTCAAGTATTGGAAACATAAGTAGAATGTTACAACATTAGTGTAGATAAAATACTTAAATACATACTTATTATACATAGATAATGATCACGTTCTTTAATAAAATTTGGAATTATATTATATATTTTTGGCGCCAATACGAACACACTTTTTATCATACATTGTCGTTTTATATGGAATGTGATTCACAGAGCACAACAAAGTACTATTTCGTTTTCTAGGAACAATTTTATATAAGTTATTGAGTGTTGCCTCATAAAGAGAGCCAATTCGAATATGTACAGGGAAGGCATAGTCAATACTTTCAAGTCTTTGAAGTATGTTCTACAGGAATCAGTCTTTTTAAGTTTGCACATAGCACGAATGCGTCTCTTTTGATATTTAAAAACTTTGTCCCAATTAGTTGCATTACCCCAAAATATAATTGTATACCGTAACCTGGACCTGGAGGCCATAAAGCCATGATAGGACGCGAGTAACGTTGAGAGACCAACTTTTCGCGACAGAAGATAAAGGCTGTACGATGACTGTAAAAGCTGTCCACATACAGAGTCTATGTGATTTTGCCATTTTAAATTTTCATCAATGTGCAAGTTAAGGAATTTTGTGGTTGTGGTCGGCTCAATTACTTTGCTATTCTATTATATTTGATAGGTTAGTTTAGTGTTACATCTTTATTAAAATTCCATATTGATTACTAGGTAGGTTGTTGTTTTCCAACCACACAATTATTGACTTTAGACTATAGTTTATAACATTTTCTTTGTTGAATACTACTATACAGTCATCCGCAAACAATATCATCGGATCACTAATGGATTTTGGAATATCATTAATGAATATCAAAAAGAGGAGTGGACCTAAAACGCTTCCTTGAGGTACTCCGCAAGTGACTATTCTAGGACTAGATTTATAGTTAGTTTCCTCTTTAGTTTTGGAACAAATTCTACATATTTGTAATCTGGGTTCTATGACTTAGATAAGATTGCAGTAAATCTAATGCTTTGCCTCTTATACCATATACTTCAAGCTTTTTAAGTAGCAACTTGTGATCCACAAAGTCAAATGACTTTGACATATCCATATATAGTGCAAATGCAGGACTCTTTGAGTCTATTTTGGGATAAATTAAGTTAAGGAATTCATAAATTGCTAGGTTACTTGACATATTTTTTCGAAATCCTTTCTGTTCATTTGTGAATTTAATTATATTATTTTCAAAATTGTTATAATATAAATTATTGTAGATAGTCTTTTCGAGAAAATAGGTATTAACGCTATAGGTCTGTAGTTTTTCATATCAAGTTTATTGTCTTTTTTATAAAGTGGTTTAATGATTGTTGTTTTAAGTGTAGACGGAAAGACACCCTGGTCAAAACACAGGTTAATGATGTAAGAGAGAACAAGAGCAATTATGTTACAAACGTATTTCAATACTGTAACACAAATATCATCGTAACCGGTGCTTTTAGTGTTTTTTAGGCTTTTAATAATAGTACATATTTCAAAAGGTAAGTTGGGCTCATGAAAAAGGATCTTGTAGAGTTATGAGTACATGTCTGTGTTGGTAAATTGGTTTTAGAGTTTTCAGGTCTATCATGATCTACATAATAATTATTATAGAATTCTGCAAATTGTTGAGGATCCGTGATTATATTGTTGTTAACAAATAACATAGAAATATATTCTGTTGGAAATTTTTGTTTATTATCATTAATGATGTTCCAAGTAGCTTTACTTTTTTTTTATTTGCATTTATATTACGATAATTATATTGAAACTGAAAATAGTATTTGAAAACGCACTCACTTCCGTCTTATTTAAATCGTGTTATTTCAAGTCGTTTTTCCTGTTTTGATATAAACTGATGCCGCTAATAATATACCGTAATCGTTAGGTAATTAAGTCCCATTGTGGGAGTAAAGACGTCTTGGTCACCATTTATTTATTTATTTATCAACAAAAATATAATTACAAATATCGGTTAGTAGTATCTTAAAGCCTATGTTAGGCTTCTCTAGATACTAAGTTCTCAATATAATAATAAGTAATTGAATTAGAAACAGTAAAATAATAATATGACGGTAAAAGACAAAAAGGCAATACATTAGTGAGCTAACATTCCCGTGTCATAGAAGGGATGGGAATTGGTAATAGGTTTTTTAGTGGGTAGGCTTTCCCTCCAGCCTTTGTGTCTGGGTGGGAGAGGGAAAAAAAGTCCTACATAACCCAGTGTTGCCCTTGGCCCTAATGTATGCATAACACAGCACTCTCTCTATGAATAAAACAAAAAAAAACGGAATCCAATCCCAAAATGTTATTCTAAAACGAAAGATAATGAAATGATAACAAATACTCGTAAAGCATGATGAAAGGTTTATTTTTCATAAATATTATATATATTTTTACAAGTACGAGTATATTGTATTTGAAGGAGGCAATATAGGGAAAAGGTGGACTGTATTTAGGAATAAGAGGCAAAGTAAAATGTACAATTATAATGAGTAGACTAATATAATAAAATAATACATACCAAACATTAGCAATTTTGAATGAAAACCAATAAAAAAGAAACAAAAGAAAAGAAGAAAAATACAATAGTATAAGACTTAAAAAAGGAGTGTTTACTCAGTTACATATACAGGGTATGAAATAAACCTTACCGAAGCCGTAATATACGCATAGTGTACATCAAACTAAGAAACATTAAGTAAAAATAATTGCTGAGAAACGACTTTTATTTTTGGGTATTAAAAACAGGTGTTATTTATGACACGCAATGGAACGCAACTTAGTTTGCATGTCAGTGAGTGCGTGTAGCGTACGATACGAGGCGGCCGGCCGGCTGGGAGCCGCATCATTGTGTGCCTTCGATACTCAATGCGGTTTGTAACTTAAAACGTCTCTTTTAAGAAAAATGCTAATGTTCCCTTAGAAGAAAATTTACTAATAACCTTTTTAAACAAATTCCACAAAAACCGTAAAAAAAGTTTTGACTTTGTTCCTCATCAACTCCTTATCTATCAGGTTCCCAGGTATGGCTCCATACAAGAAAATAATAGTAAAGATGGGAACAATCCGTACTTTTCGTTTTCTTTAAACTTTTTTCATACCCAGTATAAAACAATTGAGTATAAGAATTTAGGGGCTTATTAATACACGTAATTGAGTATAAGAATTTAAGGGCTTATGAATACGGGGGCTAATGTGTAGGCAGCCCTCCAACAAGGTAGACCGAAGATCTGGTGAAGGTCGCAGGAAACCGCTGGATGCGAGCTGCACAAAACCCGTCGTGTGGAGATCCATGGGAGAGGTCTTTGTCCAGTAGTGCACGTTTTTTGGCTGAGATGATGATGATAATGATGATGAAAATAGTTTCGATTCGTTTTATATTATTTCATTTTACCTATAATTTAATTTTATTGAACTAAAATTTGCCTCTCAGTGCGACTCTGTGTCACCGTATCTTTTTCTTGAAAGTTGTGGCTTAAAAATTGTGTCTAAGTCTGTTTATAAAAGGCTTTGTTGCATACAGCCTTTCAAGATTGCTTGTTAGACGGCGCAGCTGTGAAAAATACTGAGACCTTTCTAAGAATTTCTATTAGAATATAAATATTTTTTTATTAAACTGCTTTGCGAACAATATATAGAATGGGCCCAATTCTTTAACCTTTGAACGAAGAGCGTAATGTTGTATAATATTAAATAGAACAAATTATACCTAACTTAATAGTCTATTTTTTTTCTTATAAATACAAGTCAACATCGCATACATTGCTTTGGACTCCAAAAACAGTAACCGAAGCACTTGTGTTATGGAAATCAGGAACAACCTTGGTGCCACACCATCAGACCCGAGAATATTTAAAAAAAGTTCGTTTTTACATTAACCCCGCCGGGAATCGAACCTGGGACCTCGGAGATGGCAACACAAGAGACCAGTGAGTGAGCCACTCGAAATCAAGTCATCGCTACAATTAATGGTTATTTGCTTTACCACCACGCTGGCCAAATGCGGGTTGGTAATCACAAACCTGGGCTGTTTATCGAAAAATTCGGATCACAACTGCCCGACCTAGAATTCTTTTTATACTTAGCACGGCATATGACTCCATACCACCTGATGTTAAGTGAAAATGGAGTCCAGACGCAAAGACAACTGATGCAGCGTAAAAACAACGCAGCATCAGTCAACCTCACTCTGCCGGCCCACAAAGTGCTTCTTCACGCCTCGTTTGAAGGACCCCATATCATAGGAAGGAGGGAAAACGTGTGCTGGTAGACTATTCCATCTGTTGAAGGTGCGACAAAGAAACGAGTCACCAAATTTCTTTGTGCGCGATGGGATATTTGCGACAGTAAAGCGATGACTCCGGAGAGCAGAATGTGTACTCCTTTGGAGGAAGGGAGAAGGTGGGATAAAGTCAAACAGTTCTGCAGAGCACTCGCCGTGGTATAAGCGATAGAAAACGCTGAGTAACGCTATATCTCTACGCAATTGCAGGGGTTCGAGACTTAGTGACCTCTGCATTGCCGATAATGCGTACAGAGCGACGCTGCAATCTGTCTAAGGCATCGAGAGGGTACTTTGCGGAACCGTCCCAGATGTGCGAGCAATAATCCACGCAAGACCGTACCTGAGTCTTGTACAAAAGACACAACTGGTCAGGCGTAAAGAATCGCCGCACTCTGTTCAGGACACCACCATCACAGCGAATCGTCAAACCGAGCATGTTGATATTGCTCTGCAGGCTTAGAGATGTGCGACGATCTGCGCAAGGAGGCTGGCAAGAAAGAGCTGGATGAGAGTAGCCGCTAGCCACGGATCGTGACATTGATTTGACATTTGACATTGATTATGTCTACTTTGGGTTACAAAGTAAGAGTAGATGTAGCATTGATTTTACATGGGTCAGCACACAGCCACGATATCATTAGTTGGAAGTACACTTAACCCGGTATATCAGAGAGTGCCGCTTCGAATCCCGCTTGATGTAAATATAAACTTTTCAACACTTTCATATTGGTAAACAAAATTTAAGAGAGGCTTCAAATCGAAAAATAAATAAAAAATTGTAATATGTTAACATTGCGTTACCCCTTAATTTTACAAAACACAATATATTAATTATGTTCAACAGATAAAAGGAGTTCCATGTCGAAAAAAAGGTCGGAAAACGCAAAAAAAATGTTTTTAGCGACTTTTCATTACGTGAGAGAGTGTCTCCCCCACCCCCGCAGGCGAATCGTAACGTCTTCTTAATTTTCGTAATGTCTCCTCTCTTAGGGGGAAAGCATAATCTTATTAAGTAGACAGTTATGTTGCTCGGATATTTTTATGGGAAATTTTCGGCAAGGTGCGTGGGGTACCGTGAAAGCAAAACAATGTGTCTTCCACGTTTTCTTTGTGTTTGTTAATTTGAATAATTTTATGTTTATTTAGATCAAAAAGCGTGAGTGTTTTTTGTACCCAAGCATTGGTTCTAACATGTAATTTAACAGAATTAAGAGTCTTTTTCATTTCTGGTTCCCATAAAATCTTCAAAGTTCAAATTCTTACAAACAGACAGTTTAAATTAAAAAGTTATAGCTTTATTTATGCGATTTAAAGTTCACTTTTGAAAGAGTATCCAGTAGCTAAAATCAGTTAGAACAAAGGTTTTTCAGAATACCTATGTGAAACTATAAAAATAAGATCAACTTATTGTAATATCAACCATATTTTTAGCAAATAAAATACTGTATTCTATTATATTCTATTCCATTCTATTGTGTTGTGTTGTGTTTTTATGTTTGCAATACCTAGGGTATTGCAAACATAAAAACACAATAATATGTATACATTTGATTCATCATCAGCTCATTTTTTGTTTCTACTGCTGGGACACGAGCCTTCCCTAAGGATGGATAGGGAGAACGGACCATAAACCACCACGCGAGCCCAGTGCGGATTGGTGGTTGTTAACGACTGCTAATGCAGCCGGGACGAACGGCTTTACGTGCCTTTCGAAGCACGGAGGGGCTCGAGATGATAAGTTTTTGGTCACCCATCCGATGACCAGCCTATGCGAAAGGTGCTTAACCTTAGCAATCGCAGACCTTGCAAGTCAACCACAGCGCCATCGAGCTCCTCATATATTTGAATAGAGAAATTAAATTATCATTATTTTATATTTCTATAAAATTTGTAGAAACCACCCGGGACCCCAGAGCTAGCAGCTACTTGGGCCAGCGTATAAGCATTACTATCCAACGTGGCAATGCTGCTAGATAGCTTACTGGGCACTCTGCCTGATGAGGATGATTTAGGGCAATTTTTTATTTATAGTTAGCAGTAGTTATAGTTTATAGTTTTTTATAAGTTTAATTTTAAGTAGTTTTATTATTATCTTGTTATCGTTTTGTTTGTAAATACATTCTTTTGAAATAATAATAATAATTGAAATATACAAAAAATATATTAAATTTTTTTACAAAAAAAAACAAATTTAAATAAAATACTGATGTCAAAAAGTCATTAAAAAATTCATTAGAGGAAATTCATATAAACAGGTTTTTTTTAACGTTTGTTTAATTCAGTCTCATTCTTTCTACTCTAGCACGTTGAAGGAGTTAAGCTATTTAATTTATTTTATTATCAATAATTGTCTTTTTTGTTGCAGATACAATACGCGCCAAAGGTCCGCGTGTTTATGAAGATGGGTGCGACTAAAGAGCGTATACAAGAAAGCGACACTTTAGTAATGGGTAAGTCAATATATTCTGAACAACTATGTTTTAATATTTTTTTATTGTTTTAATTTTCGCATTCACAATGCTATAATCATCATCTCATCTTCATCATCTCAGCCAAAAAGACGTCCACTGCTGGACAAAGGCCTCCCTCAAGCATAAATTATTTTGAGGGGAATTTGCCATAATCGCCACACTTGGCAGGCGGGTTGGCGATCGCAGTAAAGTGAGAATAATCACAGAGAGACGCTGCGGCCCATCCTCTGGAATGGTCCCATAGTCGCCCTCTACGACACCCACGGGAAGAGATGGTGTGGTGCAATTCTCATCCCCGGCACCACACTGGGATAATAATGCTATAATATGTATTAGATAATATTTTACCAGGTAATCGGGGTAATCTGGAGTCGTACTAAACTTACTGACGTGGGGCGTATCATTGTGTAAAGAAAATGGCGATGGGCGGGTCACGTAAGCCGCAGAAGCGATGGCCGGTGGAGCAGGAAAGTGCTAGAGTAGAGACCACGGCGGCTCGTGGTCCTGGTGCCGGTGCACCAGAAGCGTCGGCCGCAGAAAGGCTAGATGGGCGGATGACATCACAAAGGTCACGGGGAAGAATTGTTAGAGAAAGCCCAGGACCGGATAAGATGGCGTGCATATGAAGAGGTCTATACTCAGCAGTGGGTGACTGTAGGCTGAAGAAGAAGAAGAAGAATATGTTACTAGAAGAAATCAACCAGTCTTAGGAAGTTCGAGTGGGAATTGAACCCACGACCCTTGGAATACCGGTCCAATGCTCTGGACCTTTGAGCTACCGATCCCCAGTCATGAGTCTTCTGGGGTATTTCTTGTATTTTAGTAAAATTTTATCTTGTATATAAGATCACATTTTATTAAGTGCAAATATTTTGACAAAACATCTAATTAGATCAGAGAAATAAAGCCCTAGCAAAAAAATCAGGCTAGTTTTTTTTTTTACTTTTCCTGACACAAAAATTGAAATATTTTAAAGAGCGGCCTCTCTGTCGGCTCCTTTGAATGAAACTACGGGCACGTGTAAGCGGTGAAGGCATTGCGGCCTCTCTCTTTCGGCTCCTTTGAATTGAAACTACCGAAAGTGCTTTATTTTACTTTTTAATCGAAATGTGTTTTGGCGTTTTTCTTGAAAAACTAGCGTATAAAAATTTAAGGTTTTTTCATAAAAATAGTTTGTAGGGGGCGGATGGTAGGTAGAGTGCCACACTGAGGAAGGCAAAGGGAAGATCTTCCTCCGAGCTGGGTGGTATTGCTCGGGGACCGAGGTCCAACGGATGTTAGTTGGAGGTGCTATACATAGCGAAGGAGATGGTGACACTTCGCTACCGCGATGCAGGCTCCCCATACTATTTCATCGTCGAAGTATGGCGACGTCGTTGGTATGCGTTTGTGGCGCCATCTGTTGACACGGTTGAGGTGTTTTGTTTCGTGTCAATTAATGTGCGGCGTATGCGGTAGGTGGAGCCGCCACATCACTCCCCCCCGAGACCGGAGGTCGATATCAGTGAGTGTGCTCAGCAGTCAGTGCTTCAAAGCTTGCAAGTGCCAGTGGAGAGTGCTGCTGCAGGATGCCCCAGTCTACGGTGAGTCGAGACGGGTGGGGTGAAGGCGCGTTGCCAGTGATGCAGTGTGCTGTTCCTGTCTGCGGTGAGTCGAGACAGGTGATGATGACGGTGGGTCCGAGCTGCTGGTGTGCAGGGCTGCCACGCCGGAGTGATGCGGCCGACATTGATGCACCGGGCGTGGGCTGCGGAGACCAGGTCGGGATGATGCCGTCGAATGTGCCGGAGGTCCAGGAAGCGTTGTCCAAGATGCTGCGGTGGAACCTTGTGGCTTGATTGCTGGCTTGCTGTGACTGCTGGCGAAGGTAGATGATGGATGTGGAGTGATGGATGGGCGCTGCTGCGACGATGTTGAAGGTGCTTCTGTGCATCACGTCGGGGTCACCACTGTGGGGAGCCGATGGTAGGTAGAACGTCGCAGTGAGGAAGGCAAAGGGAAGATCTTCCTCCGAGCTGGGTGGTATAGCTCGGGGACCGAGGTCCAACGGATGTTGGTTGGAGGTGCTATATATAGCGAAGGAGATGGTGACACTTTGCTACCGCGATGCAGACTTCCCATACTATTTTACGTCGTGGTATGGCGACGTCGTTGATTTGCGTCTGTGGCGCCATCTGTTGAGAAGGTGTTTGTTTCGTGTCGATTAATGTGCGGCGTATGCGGTAGGTGGAGCCGCCACATCACTCCCCCCCGAGACCGGAGGTCGATGTCAGTAAGTGTGCTCAGCAGTCAGTGCGTCAGAGCTTGCAAGTGCCAGTGGAGAGTGCTGCTGCAGGATGCCCCAGTCTACGGTGAGTCGAGACGGGTGGGGTGAAGGCGCGTTGCCAGTGATGCAGTGTGCTGTTCCTGTCTGCGGTGAGTCGAGACAGGTGATGATGACGGTGGGTCCGAGCTGCTGGTGTGCAGGGCTGCCACGCCGGAGTGATGCGGCCGACATTAATGCACCGGTCGTGGGCTGCGGCGACCAGGTCGGGATGATGCCGTCGAGTGTGCCGGAGGTCCAGGAAGCGTCGTCCAAGATGCTGCGGTGGAACCTTGTGGCTCGATTGCTGGCTTGCTGTGACTGCTGGCGAAGGTAGATGATGGATGTGGAGTGATGGATGGGCGCTGCTGCGACGATGTTGAAGGTGCTTCTGTGCATCACGTCGGGGTCACCACTGTAGGGGGCGGATGGTAGGTAGAGTGCCACACTGAGGAAGGCAAAGGGAAGATCTTCCTCCGAGCTGGGTGGTATTGCTCGGGGACCGAGGTCCAACGGATGTTAGTTGGAGGTGCTATACATAGCGAAGGAGATGGTGACACTTCGCTACCGCGATGCAGGCTCCCCATACTATTTCATCGTCGAAGTATGGCGACGTCGTTGGTATGCGTTTGTGGCGCCATCTGTTGACACGGTTGAGGTGTTTTGTTTCGTGTCAATTAATGTGCGGCGTATGCGGTAGGTGGAGCCGCCACAAGTTCATCATAAATAAACTTATTTGTTCAATTTGTTGAATTTATCCTCAAAATATTTGCAGTTGATAAAATGTGACCTTATATGTGTTAGTGTTATAGTAGGTGTAGGTAAGCGTTTGTTTTCAGGACGATTAAGGAGTCGAGTTTTGGTTATATTATTTATACTAATATTATGAGGAGGAAAGCTTTGTATTTTTGTATGTATGTTTGTAACGAATAAACTCAAAAACTACTGGACCGATTTAAACAATTCTTTTACCATTAGAATGCTACATTAGCGCTGAGTAACATTTATAAACAAAACAATAACATTTTAACATAGAATATATTTGTCTTTGAAATGTCCACCCGTGCGAAGCAGGGACGGGCCGCTAGTTATGCATAAAGATGTTGTAATATACTTAAATGTGCACCAATGTCCAAAGAAACCACTTCATCATCATCATCAGCAGCACGTGCCTTCTGAAGCTCGAGATAATAAATTTTTGATTACCCATCCGATGACTGTCGTTGCCAAAATTGCTTAGCCTTAGCAATCGCAGACCACATTAACCATTAGCGACACATATATAGACTCTACAGAAATCGCAATTAAAAAAAAACCTATTAAATAGCATCGCTTTTACCGCCATCGGAACACCTGTAAAACACTTTATTACGGGAACCATACAATAAATGTTGAATTTAATTACTCATACATCACTGAACGTTCCGTTTCAACCATTTAAAATTACTCGAGCCGGTGGTGGCGAACGATAAATCATAGCACCTCAGAGGATTCGCAAGATTTATTTTTATTTGCGTAGAACGGAATGCATTATGGCGGGCAAATTGGGCGGCCATTGCTATTATAGTAACGTAATGTTTTAATTATTATTTTTTTCGTTATAAAAACTATGTGGCTTTTGTACTGTCGCGTGGAAAAATGTTATAAGTAGGTATAAGTAATTATTCAAGTATACCTACAAGGTGTATTGGATAGATATAACCATAATAAAAAGGCCTAAAGTGTATCTGATATACTTGTATGCAGAGTCACTTAGATGTCTACTATTAAGTAACTTTACATACAAGATACAAGATCTAGATAAGATACATTTTGGGCCTTTTAATTATGACCACACCTTTTAGATACACGTTGTATTTATTGTAAAAAGCTTTACAATTTTGTAAAAGTGTAAAAGAAAAACTTGTGTTGTATAAAGTCACGATAGCCCAATTGTTAGTACACACGGCGGCAGATCAACCTACCCAAAACTGACAAATTTCTACAATCAATTTTGAACTTTATCGTTTAGTTATAAGGATCAATATACATTGGAGAAATTTGACAGATTTGGGTAGGTTGATCTGCCGCCGACTGTACATCTGACCCATTAAGTCAGGAAGTCAATATTCAAATCCCGATCGTCAAAAAAGTTTAAACTCTTCTACAAAAATGGAGACGTAATAATACCAGCATTTTCTTGTGTTTATTGTTTCGCAGGTTGTCATGCTGTAGCCAATCCAAGCAGCCTGACGTACAAATGGTACGTGAACAACGAACGGGTACAAGGAGACAAGAGCGAGCTAGTGAGTTCGATTATACCTCTCTCTCTCACATTTCGTGCTTCTTCAACTGAGTCTTAAAGGGAACCATTGGTTCTTAAGAATATCTATGAAATTACAGCTGTCGGTTAGGTTAGGTTAGGTTAGGTTACACTTGTGACAGGCCTGTGCGTTTTAATCGTTTCCCCTCCCTCTCACTTCTTGACGCTTTTGCGCCGGGTAAGGGAGACGGACGGGCCAGGAGAGTCCTGTACCTCACGTCAGCTTTATTGAGCGGCGTGTTGTAATTTAAATTAAGATTACCAAAGGGATAAAAAAAAAAGGTTACACTTGTGACCACGCCAAAAATAATGCTTGCTACGTGCATAGTGCATACGAACTAGTTACCTATATGCTTGCTTGCATGCTTAATTGGGTACTTGTTAGCTTCCACGCTTACATGCATGTTTGCTACACTTTAAGGCGACCTACATGTCATTTTATTTTGTAAATGTTAGTATTAGAGATAATTAAATGTTGTGCCTATGACGATTTAGGCTAAGTACAGTTCGCGTGCCAATAACAATTACGGCTACAAAAAAATTAGACGTTCCAATATACATCTTTCAAAGTACCGACTTACACACAACGACAATAACATGACTCCGTATTGTCAATCAGTCTACCTTAACTGGGCGCACATTACACAATAATAACAGTTCACATTAATAATACATCCGATAATTATGTACCCATCACCTAATCATAATCACCTAACCAGATCTTACACCGAAACAACCATATAATATTATTGTCTCACGTGGATTATATTCGAGCGATAAATTCTCTCGCATTAAGGTAAGGTGTGCGTGTCTGGAGCATATTAATCATATAAGTATCAAAGCTCATAGTTAACAACACACTATTTGTTTTAATCAATTCGGTTAACATATTACTTTAGCTACCATAAATTAAACTGGAGCTTACCGTTATTTGTAGCGGTCGGTGTAGTGTTTATACTGTGATACAGTGTAATAAGCTCTCATTATAATAATATACAGGGTGCTTTGTAATACGTGTACAATCCCGAATATGGCAGATAGGGTCCCGTATGAGAATCCCGGCAAATTAAGAACGTACCTGCAAAGGCACCATATGGCCGAGATATTGATATTGTTTGTTACTAAGTAAAATTGGAAAGTGACAACCCTAGATCCAGCTGATACATTGTTCTTGATCGTTCGTTTTTTATTTTAACTTGCATTACTTAAGAAAACAATATTAAGTTTAGGTATGTTTAGTAAAAATATAAACATTGTAGGTGGTATCCCATGTCGGTGTCGGTCGTCAGTCGGTGACGTTAAAGGAACTTCCCATGCATGTTGTAAGAGCCGACCTAAGGGACAAGGGTTCCAAGATCTTCGCACATCAAGCGATCGGCTAACAACCCAATGATGTTATCTATTCCAACTCGAATCCATCACTCAATTGACCCAACAAATAAAAAAAATACACTAAATAAATTAAAAAAAAAATTGTATCGCCACATTTATTGAAGAAAAATACTGCGCCAAAGTTCAAAAGAGTTCGCAATAAAGAGGCGCGATAGGACAGACTCCGCACCCGTCCAGCGTTCACCCAAAACTTCCACCTAGGTACTGAACACATCTAATGAAAAATGCATACTGCAGGTGTTCTATGCCAAGGAAGAAAATTTAAAAATTCCCCTAGCTACGGTTACATTTTCTCGGGAAGGAGGGTGGACATGCAAATGTAGCTTGTGAAATTAATACTCGAGTAAGATAAAGCTGTGAGGGTATGCTAATATTATTTTTCGGAAGACTTGTAATTTTGGTGTGTGAAGATTCCATTTTGCGTGCCTAAAACACTTATAAAGCCTTATTTTGGTATCCTCAGATAGTAGAGTTGGTAGTATGATGATTTGTTTTATCTATATATTAATACGTGAAGCAAAAACTTTGTACCCCTTTTTACGAAAATTGCGCTGACGGAAGAGTATGAAATTTCGCACACTTATTTAGTTTATATAGAGAAGGTTATCCGAATGTTAATATTTTTTTTAAATTATGCATAAAAATACATTAAATCAATAAAACAAACATTACACACACATACCATGTCTTTGACACACACGCATATATACTCTTTCCAAAAATTAAAAAATGGAAAAGGAGCGGCCGAAATCTGTCAATGCCAATCCAAACTCACATTCCATCTTTTTTAATTTTTCATTGCTTAGGATATAATCCGTGCTCTTTAATAAAATTACGGTCAAATTTCGACCACTGGGCGACCACTAAATCTATTTTATTATGCGAACACAATACTTTATACAGGTAACACTATATATTTCAACTATACATTTCAGCGTCAATATTGAAATATAAAACTAACGAGTTTGTTTACTCGTGTTATTTTATGTATTATGCACTTACCACTAAGGAAGGAATAGTCAGATGGACTTAGGAGAAAAAAACCGAGAACAATATTAAATCATCACATAATTATCAGCAAATTTTTCTGTTCCCACTACTGGGACACGAGCCTAGCCTTAGCATGAATAGCGAGAACGGGCCTTAAACTACCACGCAGGCTCAGTGCGTATTGATAATTGTTAACGACTGCTAATTGAGCCGGGACCAACGGCTTTACGTGCCTTTCGATGCACGGACGACCTCGAGATGATACATTTTTGGTCACCCATCTGATGCAAAAGTTGCTTTACCATATAGTACCAATTAATATATTTAATTTTACTTTTTTTTATCTTCAAGTGCTAATTGCTGCACTGAAGGTAAATTATTATAAAATTTATAAATTACAGTGAAAAAAATATTAAACGCCCACCCGACCCAGCCAGGAATCGAACCTGGGTCTTTCGCGATCCGGGCGGCTGCACTGACCGCTATGCTACTGGGAAGGCTGTCAGTAAGCACATGAGTAGATAAATTATATCTACTCATGTGACGTAAGCGCTGAATTCTGTCACTATTTTTTAATTTTTTGAATGCTAATAGCGGCACAGTGCGCCATCTATCCAACGGTCATTGCAACCGATGGCCATGCAGATTCACCTTTGCAGAATATATAATATTTATTTTATAAATTTTATAAATATATATATTTAACCCAAAATCTTTGAATCTGAAAATCACAATCCTCGCCACAAAGGTTAAACTTACTACAAACGAAAATTTGCTATATACGTAAAGATTACCCTGCTATTCTACAAAACAGTAATGTCTTTGGTAACAAATACAATTTTGTTTCAGATAATACCGAATGTGTCTCGCAAATACAACGAGGCAACCGTGAAATGTGAAGTTCAAAATGTGATCGGAAAAAGCGCTGACACAAAATTGCTGGAGGTTGCATGTAAGGATATTTCTACTGTTTCTTAAGGGAAAGTGTTGGTTTAATACTCTAAGGGGAAAGTTGTTTTTTTTTCAAAATATAAAATTCAATATCATTTATTCAGTTTAGGCTACAAGTAGCTCTTGTGAATGTCACTATGCCATCGGTTCGTAAGTCTACTCTGGGCGCGAGATCTTGTACTGAGAAGAACCGGCAAGAAACTCAGCAAGTGTCCAGCTCTTTTCTCCCTTACAGCGTCAAAAATATTGGAAAATGCCCTATCATAGCAGGACACTTTACCCATTACAAATAAACACAAAAAGTATATGGAAGACAACCACAACATGTAAAAAAACAAAATAAAAATCTCAGTTAACAAAACAGCAGATAATTATGTAAAAGTTTCAATTTCCACAATGTCATACAGTACCTACCACTACAGAACTCTAGTAAAAATCAAAAATTGTTTAAGTAAAACAAAGTTAAACTATAGTAAATAATACTAAAAATAAGATAAGTATGCGTACATTACATGTAAGTAGTTGCGTAGGTGCCATGGTGGTTATTTTTGGAGAGTGTTTGGCTTCAAATACCTTTACAGCGTCACCGGACATTTTTTGGGCGGCGAGAAACTCAAGCCGTGTGTGATTGAAATATGGTCAGAGGGTTTCTAAAGGGGAATGACATGTTCTCTACTACATTCTCCGAGGGTTAAGAATCCGCCTTTAACCGCCTCTATGGTCTAGTGGTTAAGACCACCGGTTTAGACCCAGAGATCCCGGGTTCGATTCCCAAGGGGTATATGTTTGTGTACACGGTTTGGTTGGTGGCGGGGCATCCTGGCTAGCTACCACCGTCTTATCTAAATATGTCGCCATAACATCAATGTTTGCAGCATTGTTGTGTTCCGGCTGCTAGGGATAAGACAGCCAGTGCCTCAGTAAAATGGGGATTCTGGGGAAGTATGCTTCCACCATTGGCCTTATCATCACTTAACATCAGATGTAATGAAGGCCAGTGCCTTCTTACCCGTAAAATATTTTAAAAAATTGGATCGAGCTTTGGTGGATGTTTGGCAAAACATTTGGCCTGATGTCTGAAGTCCTGGTCGATTTCCTGGTAAAGCAAAGGGTTTTCCGGATTTTTAGATGCATAGTTTGAGTTTGTGATCACCAACCTGCATTTGTCAAGCGTGGTGATTAAACAAATCGGTCAATAGAGCCCATTAGCTAATTTATTTCAAGCATTTTGACGTATTCTACACAATAATGACGATAACACTGAAGATGGAAGGTGACTTCACCTCTCTCTGAAGGATCTCAGTCACTGAGGCCACTCTAACTTCAGAGACCAATATTTCAGAGATGACATCTTTCATCGAGAATAGTCTATCGAATTATATAGAAACAAGTACGAGTCAGACCGTTTATATACGAGTATAAGTATTTGGCCTAGCGCTTAGGCTTAAACTGGCTTTAAACCACTCCTGGTGTGTATTTACCTTCGTAGATTCAAGGAACGCCAGTTTAACGTGCCTTCCAAAACACGGAGCATTTCAAATTTTTTAAAATTGAATACCTATCCCTTGTAAAATTTGTTTAACCTGCGAGAATGCCATCGAGCATACAATTATATTCTGACGCTATTTTCTCTCACCCATGTCTGAAGAAATCTGATTATGCCATACAAACTGATACTTTGCATAAGTATTTGTGAATAGGATTACCAAGGATTTTCTCGAATGCCAACTTGCAGAGTTCATACGAATTGCAGTGATAAGCTCCGTTGGGATCGTCTGACATAGCATTATGCACGTACGATATTTGAGCATTTTTTAAGATAACTTTATAGAGGAATTTGATGGCGCAGCGGTTTGTGTTTTGAAAGTTAAAGATTTTTTACAAAGCCAGGTCACCGAGGCATCGACAGCGGGCGACTAAATTAAAATATCTTCTACCTTCGTGCTTTGGGAGACACGGTCAAATGTTGGCCCCAACCTCAACCAACCTAGAACCAACGTAATACTATAGAAGCAATTTCCCCATTTATATAGGTCTGAACCTAGTAATAAAACTTTTAACGCTTCTGTAGGTGTTAAAGTTTATAGGCATCTGAGTCGCTTCAGACCAGAGGTCTTGTGTTCGAATCCCAGCGAGAGGTACCTACATGTCTATTATGGTTTTTTAGTATGTTTTGTTCTGCTAATTGAGAGATAAAATGGGCAGCTTTTCTGTAGTTGAGGATTTCAGCTGAAGTGTGCTTCTACCTTCGGCCTCATTGTCACCACCAGTGAGCTTAAAACATAGCGGTAATTAATACTAGCGATAATAAACCTCTTTATGTGTAACCTGCCTTTTAGGCCTTCTATAATGAATAATAATGCAATTTTGAAATTTGAACAGATGGACCGAGTTTCAAACAGAAGCCGCAGAACGTCGAAGTTGAAGTTGGCTCAGTAGCTACCCTGACATGCGAAGTCGACGGTCACCCATCACCAAGAGTAACGTGGCTGAGATATGAAAACGACAAAGTTATTGTAAGTGATACAATCATAGGACATTTAACATAGCAACGTAGTAATCTGCCATTTTGATCACTCATGTGGTCTAGTGTGTAGCCTAGTTAAGCCACCAGTCACAAATCTAGAGATCCAGGGTACACCAGTCTTGTTAGGATTCCCACGGCCACTCAGGGACATTTGGCCTTCAACCTTATCATTAGCAATAAGTGTGATAAATGCCAAAGGATAACTCGTTTGTAGGATATAATAGCTGGCTAGCTAGCAGCACCTTATCTTATCCCGACTCTAAAAAAATATAATAGTGTTGGAAGAAAGTTCTTCAGTAGTTTGAGTATTAAGAAAGGCCTATGTCCAGCAGTGGACTGATACGGACTGATGACGATAATGATTTTGTTCACAGAGAGTTGGAAAATCATCGAACCTGACGATTCCGGTAACCCTTGAAACAGCTGGTCAGCATTGGTGCAGAGCTAGTATTGACAGCCATCAGGATATCGAGGCTCCAGCTACTATCTACGTGAGGGGTGAGGAATTTTTTTATAATATTTATTAATTTTAAGCGCCACTTTTTTATTGTACATGTCTGTGCCTTAGTATAGAGCGAACCGGCTCGTCGTACCCTTGTTCTACGAGTACGGTGTCTTGGGCCTAAACTAGTGTGCATGTTTAGTGTATTCTGTAAACGTGTAGTGGCATTTAGAGGATCGGGCGGGGTCAGTGCGCCCGCGTGGTGTTTTATGGCCCGTTCTCCCTATCCATCGATAGGGAAGGCTGGTGCCCCAGCTTGGGGACATAAAATAAGCTGGCGAAAATGATAATAATTATGGTTAATTTTTCAAGAGTCCTATCATGCCCTGTTTAAAGTTTATTTGTTAGTAGTGTTTTTCATGTAGATAAGTGGATTGTAATTCTTATAAGAAATAAATGTTCTAAGACCTGAATAATCTTACAACATTTAGATGTTTTTCAACTGCCTGATATCCAACGTTGATTCTCGTCAGTGAAATATATTTTTGATTTGTTGTACAATGCGAAAGCAGTACAAATGACGGGTTTTACGTCAAACGGTATTCTCTAAGTAAACCATATGATAAAGATTGGTAAAAAACTAACACTAAACTGACATACGCACAATACTCGTATTATATCAGTGATTCTGACAAGCAGCAACAAAGCTTTCAAAATATGAAATAAGCTCTAGACGTTTTCAGTCCGTTGTTAAAAGGTCTGCAGAAAAAATTGTTAGTGAGAAGATTATATCCTTTTTTATATATTTTCTATATTTAAATAGCATTAGTAACGCATGGAAATGTGTCCATTTAAAATCCAATACTTGAGAATAGGTATTTACTTACAAAAGGTGAATTGTTTGCAAAAAAATATACATACTCAAGTCAGACATGCCAGATATATGAAGCCACACCAAGGAGATAAAGATAACTCTGAATACCGAGATGGGGGAAACTTCTGCCCTACTATAAACTGGAGCAGTATTTCATCTCCATTTATAAAGGTGTCTTCCGAAATACGGGTTTATACGCAATATAAAAGCAAATACTTTCGGTACACAACAATCATTAGACAAAACTCTGAAACAGTGTTGAAATAATTCCAAATTCCTTTTGTCTGCCTATTGAATAATCCATAATATAATTACTTATTATAAATGTAGTATACACCTGTAAAAACAATTCACATAGTCCTGTACATAATTATCTTTTTATTTTGAAGTATTGTATGTGATATTGTTGATGGTGTGTCATAGTAATAAATAATTAAAATTTAAATCGACTTTATGACTAAATGTATTTAAAGTGTTGTTAACATTGATCAAGTCAACCACCTCTGTGGTCATGTTGTTAAGTTTACCGGTTTAGACACAGAGGTCACAGGTTCGATTCCCAGCAGGGGGTACATGTTTGTGTACTCGGTTATGGTGATAGGGCTTGTTTGTCCGCCTGGCTAGCTACCACCATCTTATCTAAATACATCGTCATAACGTCAATGTTTGTAGCATTGTTGTGTTCCGGCAGCTAGAGATAAGATAGCCAGTGCCTCAGTAGTTGAGGATTCCGGTTGTGTGCGCTTCCACCTTCGGCTTTATCATCACTTAGCATCAGTGAGATGAATACCAAATACTTACCCGTAAGATATAAAAAAGTCTATCTAATTGATTAAGGGTGGAAACAGTCACGTTAGACTGATAAGTGCGGTACCAGACACTGCTTGTCAGAAATAACAATAATGACGACCTCCTTGGTCGAGTGGTTTGTACACCGGTTTTCATGGTGTCGCCATCTCTGAGGTCCCGGTTTCGATCCCCGATCGGGTCAATTTCGAAATTATTGTTTTTCTAAAATTGTCTCGGGTCTGGGTGTTTTCTATGTATAATAATAAGTATGCATTTAAATATTTTAAGTATGTTTATCCGTTGTCTAGTAACCATTTAACGAGTTTCATAATGAAGCTTCTCTTGGACTAGATAATTGGTGTGAGTGTAGGAATTTTTTTTTTTTTTAACACTATTGCATATTTTGTTTGAATAGATAATGAACTTGCCACGGACGCGCTTGCTCCCTACGTATCCAGTAACCACTAACCAGACTATTGGAAGACGACCTATTGCCTTTATTTACACTGTGCTCCTACCCCATGTCAAGTTGCTAACGAGATGTCAGGTGGTCGCGTCATTCGCAAGGTCATTCCGGCAACAAACTGCGGAATTCGTTAGAAACTCCCGAAACATTTCCAACTTGAGACATTGTCGCGAAGTTGTGCGCAATGACTTAGTAACTAGGTAGTGTTGTATGGTCATTTTACAGTTGGCAGACTGAAATTTTTGCGCTACTATTAATTATCGGAACAAGACAATCATAATGGCGTTGATATTTATGGCAACAGGCATAAGTCGGGATAGTGGTAGCCAACCAGATGAACCACTGACAAAGCCTAATACCATACAGGTATACCTACTTCCCCCCATTTGTAACCTTGATGAGGAGCTGAGGAGAGGAGCTCGATGGAAAAATAGTTATCTTATAAATAAAAGAATAAAAATAAACTAAAAATAGTAACAGAAAAGTAATTTTTTTTTTTTTTTTAATATTAGAAGGAGGCAAACGAGCAGGCGGGTCACCTGATATATTTTTTGGGAAACGTTTCTTGTTAAACGCTTATCAATTGATTCTCTCACCTTAGTGGGGCCTGCTGGGCTTTCCCTATCTCAGTAGCACTTCGGCCCATCGGGACCGAGGATGGAGTTGCACAAAAGTGCAACCCCATCCTTTCACTCTCCTTTTTCTCCAAAGATAGATGCTGATCACTGATCCCAGGATTACCAGTTGATAATTATATATTCTATAATAGGTATAAACGCCTTGCTGGTCGAGTGACAGTATAGCCATTTTGAGATGCGCATACTTACAGGATTACTTCTGAAAGTCTTTTTAAACCAGTGGATAACATATTTGCCTCGGTGACTGATAGACAAAACACTTGGCCTGATAACAAGGAGTATTTGGTTGGTCCCTGGCCAAGGAAATTTTGTTTCGGATTTTTCGATGCATTGCTCGAATTTGTGATCACTTACCCGTGATTGGTAAGCGTGGCGAATAAGCCAATTGTAGCGCTGACTTGATTTCTATTATGAATGCTTTACCAATGATCTGGCGAATGTCACGGGTAGTCGCTGGATTGAAAACCGGTCGTTGTGGAGAAGCTTGGGAAGGCTTCTTTCAGCAGTGGACGCCTTGTGGCTGAGATGATGGTGCTTTGGTTCAGCAGTGCGACAGAGTGTTAGCCTACTCACACTTCAAGTCAGTCACAATGTAGTCACTGTAAATATACAACATCACATAAAGAGTCGTTATTTACAATCGCCATAGAATCCTCCATCATCACAATCGTCACATACCTCGACATACGGAACGCTATACATTAAAACATCTTAAATACACTTTGCACTACTACCAACCAAAGGACCATAGCTGTGTTCCGGCAGTTAAGGATTTCGGGCGAAGTGCGCTTTGACCTTGGAACTTATCAATACTTAATATTAGATGAAGAAGGCCAAGTATTTACAAGAATTAAAAAAAACTTCACTAGGACCTCCGGATATCGGGTTAAGTGGCTTGCCACTCGGCCATGCCACTCCAGCATCCAGTATCCAGTAAATACGGTCTTGTGAGGACCGGATAAAGTGTTCTTCACTTCGGCACACATGTTCACTTAATTGTTGGTACCTACTGTCGTTTATATTGTTAGTTATGTAGTTGTTGTTATAACTTACAATTAAAAATATAAAGTTATGGTTTAAAAACTAAAACGGGTTACAGTTAATACGGACAGCTGCGCTATACATCCACCAAACATGATTCTTCGCGTCATTATGTGAACATTGTGGCGGCAATGTTTCAAGTGGAAAGTAATTTCAAGTTGGGCCAACTTTATAGTTGCCAACTGTAGTTTGGAATTGGCGGCTGATGAGCCACCTGACATTGTTTGACGTAGGACTGGGGGTTTCTCATTCCATTGAATGAGTTACATCGTTAATGTTAAGAATGGTGTACAATGGTTCTTTTATCCTACTAATCTATTTAGTACCTATCTAAGTACTTTAAATTATTTTAAATTGCATTTGGTATTTATTTTTATTTAAAAAAAACTTTTATTTAAAATCGTTATATTCATTGAAATGTTTTAATTTTGTGTTTATAATTTAATTTAACTTAATTTATAATTTTATTTTACTTCGTTTAAAATTTAATTGAATTTGTGTCATATTTTTTTAAATTTTAATATTAATTTTGTTTTAATGCATGCTGTGATTGCCCAATATATAAGAGCAGTTAGCTAAGAGAACATTATTTTTATTCTTTACCTTAAATACTGTTTCTTAGGTCGGTAATCTAATAAATATATAAATAAATAAATAAATCTACTTAAACTCAAGCTCCTCCGTGCTTCGGAAAGCACGTTATGGCGTTGGTCCCAGCTGCATTAGCAGTCGTTAAGAGGCCTATTACATTTTGACCGTGATTTTTGCATAAAATGCCCAACTTTGGCGTTATTGTTCAGAGAAACTGAAACTCTTAGACAATTTTGAGTTATTGTATGGTGGAGAATAGTTATTAGTTTAATTGCGGCCTCGCTTTTTGCAACTTTCCCTTATCTAAAAGCCAAAATTCCGAAGCTAGTTTTCAATTAAATACGCTGACGGCAATTTTCAAGCTCATGGATTGAACTACGCTACGCTAAGCAAACAAAATGAAAAATATATAATAATATCTCTTATATAGTGGTTAAGTTCGTAGCGGCCTAAGAATTTCAAAATAATGAATGGAGTTTCTACAAAAAAAAATCCCATTCAAAGCCATAAAACGTTCAGAATTAGCTGTAAATATTTGCTTACTCCATTAATATTATTAAGTAAAATGTACACCAGAATTAACGTTAATTTATAAGATTTCAAATTAGGTATATACTTTTTTTGAACGATAAAAAAATATTAAACTTTAAATAAATGTAATTACAACTACACAAAATGCCATATTTGCGATGCGTCGGCCGCTCGTAGTACTGAGAAAGCGCGAGCGCGCGCATTTTGTGATAGGCCTCTGCCTTGGTGGTTCATGGCCCGTTCTCCCTATCCATCCATAGGGAAGGGTCGTGCGTGCCCCAGCAGTGGGGACATACAATGGGCTGATGATAATGATGACTTAGTCTACCATCATAACCATTTAGTGTCATCTTCATACTGAAGTTATTTTTTTTATCTTAGTTAGTTTTTTAAAGTGACTTATTTTTAAGTACCTACTCATTCCGTGGAATAAGTTAGCTCGATAATGTTAAACGTGGTACAATTTTTTTTAATCACAACCTTTAACTTAATTTTTAAATAGGTTTTAAAAGCGTTCTATAAACTGTCCTAATTGGGCAGTTAAGTAGTTTTAAAACCGTTTTTAAACCGACTTTAAAATAAAGTCGGTTAAAAAGAGGTTATAAAATCCTTGTGCTCCCTTTTTAGGTGCAAGTAGTTTCACCAACAATGACTAAGCTTATCATACGAACTTGAGTGTACGTACACACGTCTGTACATCAGACTACCACAAACTGTCATATTTCCTCAATAGACTTTGAGCTTTATGTGTATGGAATATGGTTGAACATTTATTGAAGGAATTTGATAGCTTTGTATAGGTTGATGTGGAGGCGTATATACAATGAATTGAAAAAACAAATCATTTTCTGGTAAATTTTAACAATTTTTTTAAAGTGCTAATTGCTGCATTAAAGCTAAATTAAATATTTATAAAATTTATAAAATAAAGTGAAAAAATTAAACGCCTACCCGACTCAGCCAGGAATCGACCCTGGGTCTTGAGCAATCCGAGCGGCTGCACTGACCGCTATGCTACCGGGAAGGCTGACGTAAACGCTGAATTTTTCACTGCTTTTTTAGAGCTAGTAGCGGCACAGTGCGCCATGAAGAAAAAAATAGTAAAAATTTACTATAGCGTTGTGTTATCAAATTTGTGGTATTTTATCAGCAAAGATGAATCTGCATAGCCATCGGTTGCAATTACCGTTAGATAGATTCTATCCAAATAAAAGAAATACCACAAATTTGATAACACAACGCTATAGTCAATTTTTACTATTTTTTGCCTTCATATTTTTATACTAAGGCTCATGTTTTGTTGTTTTCTAGTTCGCCAACCCAAAAGAAAAAGGGGAAAAATCTCTTTAAGTTTTTCCTTGTTGTTACAAAAAACGTAGCTCAGAATCTTCTTAAGAAAGGTTGTTTGTCTATAGGATTACGTAGGGTGCCACGCGAACCGTAGAAAAATCATAAAAAAAATATCCATAAGAGCTGTTTCTCACTTAGGTATCCCATTCAAACTTAAGAGCTCTAATTCTTTCAAACCAATTAGCCAAGTTTAATGAAACTTTCTTTGCTTAAGGGAAATACAGAAATGTTGATAGTTGGTAGAAATATTTTTTTTTTGTATAAAAAAATAAATATAAAAACCATTTGTTTAACTGTTTTCAAGGGATATAAAATTTTATCTTGTAACTAACTTATAAGTCAATAATTCAATGCAAAATTTTAAAAAATAAAAATGTATTCATGCGATTTAGTTTAAATTTTCTATAGTGACGAAATAACACGATGACGAATAACGATATTTACAAAATTGTTTTACAAAATGTCGTTACCGAATATGAAATAGAAATTGATAAATCTTATTTGGTACAACCACACATACATAGATTACCAACCCAATAACAAGTTCCATAACAATCGGCTTAAAAAGATTAAAAGCCTTAAACTTTGTATGAGACACCGAAGTGAAAATGGTTCTTAACAAACAATGTGTGTTTTTAGGTCCTCCGAAAATAATGTCCAACGATACACAGTATGGCGTAGAGGGAGACAGCGTGCGGGTGGAATGTGTATCCTTCTCTGTTCCAAAGCCGGACTTCATTATGTGGAGCTTCGAAGGCAGTGAGATTAACACTTTTCATAACCAGGTATAGTGATTTCTATTATAAAGTTTACACGAACACTACACATTGAAATGAAACAACTTTTACGTAATGTATACAATAAACGCGAGTAGATCCGTAAAAGTTGTTTCATTTCAGGTATAGTGACTAAGGGTTTTTTTGAAATCTAGTTTTAACTCAAACTAAAAAGTATTTGCCTCTAACAACTTAAAAGAAGTGTCGGCCAAACGGATAAGAGCTCGGGTTGAATATAAAATAAGGAGACTACAAAAGATAAGCTTCAAACAAACGCGAAATATTGTTTGCGTAAAATTATATGGCTCCAAATGGTTCGTGTAATATTACACACGGTGCTGCTCGCCAGTTCTGTTAGCTTGAACTTGGCTTGACACGCCAACGCGTGTCTAGATGTAAATAATCATAAATATAGCTTGCTTAATTCATAACTGATCTTTCAATATTTATAAAATTTATAATAATAATAATAATAATTATTATTATTATTATTTATTGTACCGATAGTCGTTTCGGCAAACGGTCTTTTAGCCAAGAGCCTCGATCAACACCTGGAGAGGCTCTCGCTGAAAGGTTGGGTCAAGGGTCAGATGCAAAAGGCAGTAATCCTTGACACGGCACGTATTGTCAGGAGGTTCCTCACTCTGCAGCCCTGACCACCGGTAGTTTGGGCCCTGCCTCGCTGCTGGCGGTACTCTAGGATTAGGTTTTTATAATGTTTTATTGCTTTTATATTAAAATATTGTAAAAATCTAGTTTTAAGGAAAAAAATGAATAAAGAGTATAATAATAATAAATCTTTATTTGCATAGAACATGGTATTAAAAGATGTTACATTATTTAATGTGAAAAAAAAAAAATACAGTGAAAAAATTAAACGCCTACCCGACCCAGCCATGAATCGAATCTGGGTCTTCCGCAATCCGGGCGGCTGCACTGACCGTTATGCTACCGGGAAGGCTGACGTAAGCGCTGAATTTTGCCATTGCTTTTTTTTTCAATATTTGAAAAAAATATTAAGATCGGATAATTAATAAATAATAATAATTAATGATAATTTTCTAATTTTTTTCTGTTTTTTTTTTTTCAAGTTAAATTAAGTAAGGTTAGAAAATGTATTTGTTTATCTAATTTTGTAAGTAATGTATAATGTAAAATAGATTTCAACCATTTCGTGTGTAATAGATCGGATGTTGATGATGTAGTTGTCGACATTGAATAGGGCTCCTTTCGCGTATAAAGTAAAAGTAGATAGTGTTGATTAATTTCCGCGAGTTGGGTTTAGCCACGACAGCATAGTTGGCAGTGCACCTGACCCGGCATGTCATGGGGTGCGGATTCGAATCCCGCTCGTGGATTTTTTCAACACTTTGTCTCTTTTCATACAGTCTACTATTATTACTACTACTGTAGTAGTAGACTGATAATTTTTTTTTTTAATAAAAATCTACTTGGTAAAGGCACTAAATATAGATTTAATATTATGGTTACTGGCCTTTCATTGCTGTTAACCATCCCAAGTTAATAATCTTTCCAAATAGTTTTAATGATATTTCGCGGCTGATACTGAAACTCTTTGGTTAAAGCAGGCTTTTATTTTTAAAGTGTCACGCCCACTTGTTTTCATGAATAAAATTTTCCCGCTGAACAATAATAAATTGTTCTGAGAATTTTCCTGACCGACTTTTTTTCGTATAACATTATTTCGCTATTGATCTCTAGAATTGTTACAACTTCATCTTGTTTTCCTTTTAATTTTTTTTTTAAGAAAGTACATTTGTTTTTGTTTTGTTAAGTCTATGCCATTAATAAATCTGTTACTATAATTATAAGCATACAAAACAACCGCAAAAAATGCTTCGAAATATTTTGTTCGAATTTCGAACGCAGCAGGCAACACAAATGCACATTTATTACATAATATTTTTAAATTATGTAAAAGGGATCGCGTACTTAAAAAAATCAAATATCATGAATATGAATCGGCTTAACACCACTAAAAATAATTACTTAGATCAAAGCAAAGGCTTTCTATATGTATATATAAAATATATTTATCGCATAATTGTATTAAAATAAAAAATAAAATAAAAATAAAAACGTAATTATACGTATACATATTAACAATATGCAATAAAATATCAGTAATAAATAAAAAGTCTTTACAAAAACACAAATGTTGAAAAAATTTCCACGAGCAGGATTTGAACCTGCACCCTTCTGACATACCGGGTCAGGTGCTCTCTCAATTGAGCTATCGTGGTTACCTGAAATTATTCAAGACTATTTACTTTTTTACTTTGAAAGCCAAAGGCGCCCATTCAATGTCAACAACTACTTACCGTCATTAACAGCCGATCATAATATTTTTACAAATACTAAAGATCAGTTAAGAGGTAGGCAAGCTATTTATAAAATATTTTTGTTTTTTTTATATAATTTTTAACGCAAATTTTGTTGCGAACAAATTGCAAAAACATAAATGTTGAAAAAAAATCCACGAGCAGGATTTGAACCTGCACCCTTCTGACATACCGGGTCAGGTGCTCTCCAAATCGCAACAAAAGCGTTAAAATTTTTATAAACTAAACAAAAACATTTTTAAGTCTTTACAAGATAAAATTTTACTAGAAAAAAAAAATCAACTAGTCTCAGAAAGCTGTAAGTGATTTTTTCTAGTAAAATTTTATCTTGTAAATATATAAAGCATTGTGAACGAAAAATTCAAAATATAAAAAGACTTTGTTTAAAACGCTTCTTTTAAACAAAGTTTTTCTGTTTAACTCGTAGATCTCCTTTATGTATTTTAAAGGTATTTGTGCTGTTATGACCTGTTTGTAAACCTGTAAAAAAGTAGGGTAATGTAGCAAATTCATGACTCCTTTAAATGCAAACTATAAAGGTAGGTACATAACTAACATATTATTTATTTTCTCAGGAGTACGCTTTCTTGGAAGAGACACAAGCGGATCGTATGACCAAATCTACCTTAGTGATAAGGAGAAGCGAGGCTAGCCATTTCGGCACTTACAACTGTACTGTCGTAAACTCGTACGGCTTGGAGAGTATGGAAATAAAGTTGATAGCTGATAGTAAGTATAAAAACTCTTTTTTTTACACCTAGCTCGGCAAATTACTCCACTCCACCTGATGTTAAGTGGAAACGGAGTCCAGACGCAAGGACAACTGGTGCAGCGTGAAAACAACGCAGCATCAGTCACCCTCACCCTGCCGGCCCACAAGGTGCCTCTTCACGCCTCGTTTGAAGGACCCCATGTCAGGAAGGATGGAAAATGTGTTCTGGTAGACTATTCCATCTTTCGGAGGTGCGACGAAGAAACGAGCCACAAAATTTCTTTGTGCGCGATGGAATGTTCGAGACAGCACAACAGTGACTTTAACTCTTTTGAGATGACAAAGTTTTATAACGGTGATTCTCTTGTACTATTTTATAAGTACTTTAAGCATATCTACGTGCTTCGGAAGGCACGTAAAGCCGTTGGTCCCGGCTGCATTAGCAGTCGCTAACAACCACCAATCCGCACTGGACCCGCGTGGTGGTTATGCCCCGTTCTCTCTCTCCATAGGGAAGGCTCGTGCCCCAGCAGTGGGGACATAAAATGAGCCGGTGATGATGATAGGCATACCTTTATACCCGACCCAACTATACTCGTACATGCGTTAGCCAGCCAGTGTCTACGGTCTTTGCAACTCGGTCTAATACATATAGTATTACTAGCTGACCGGCGGACTTCGTACCACTTTAACAGTTTCCATGTCAACAAAACAAACAATACGTTGACAGTTCCCATGACAACAAAACAAACAAATCATTCGTCCGCTTAAGAACACCTGTATCCCATGATGGACCCCTATATCAGCGCCACCTACCGGGTCCAATTGTAAACCTTAACCATTCTCGAATCCACTTAAACACACAAAAAAATCATCTAAATCGGTCCAGCCGTTTAGAAGGAGTTTAATAACATACACACGCATAGAAAATTTTATATAAAGACTAGCTGACCCAGCGGACTTCGTACCGCTTTGAAAGTTTTTAAGTCAACAATACAATCAAATCGTAGAACATTTTGTATTGGAAAATTAAATTGTAAAAAAAAAAATTGGGGAGGGGTGGACCACCCTTAACATTTAGGGAGATGAAAAATAGATGTTGTCCAATTCGCAGTCCTTACCAATATGCACACAAAATTTCACGAAAATCGGTCGAGCCATTTCGGAGGAGTTTAATTACAAACACCGTGACACGAGAATTTTAAATATTAGAAGATTAGTCCATGGCTATATTACTAATTTGCGTTAATCCCCGTTCGAAAACATTTGTTCACAATGAAACGCATAGAGTTTTTTATAGGTGCCAGGAATCCAATGCAACCAGGACTCTCGTTCCAAAAAAAAATACAGAAAAAAAACGCTTTTGAAATGACGACAAAAATATAATAAGTGGTCTGATTTTGACATTTGGACAACAAGGAAAATTTCAGTATCAAGCCACTGAACCACTATTGTGAACGCTTATAAATCATAGCAGAATCAAAGGCCTAGAACTAGACTGCAGAGATGCTAATATTTAGTTGTGCTTTCAGAAACAAACTCCTACATCCTCATCGTATCTGGATGCGCTTCAGCAGCCGTCCTAGTCCTCATCATCATGTTGATCATCATGCTCTGCCATCGGAAGGCAAAGTGTAGTGACATCAAGAAGCCTGACATCACTGATATTGGAAAGACTTGTGTGGACCAGTTTAAGGATAGCGATGGGCATTCAAACATCAGCGACTTGAAGATGGAGTTGAAGCAGGTGGAAGGGAGCTGCGATATGGTGAGTTTTAGTTTCACACGTTCACAATCGGTAAATTTATTATCGGAAACTACTGACTCCGATTTAAAGAAGATTCTCTCGGCTAGGTACATAAGATCTCGACGGCGGCAGCTAGAGATGGTTCTAGTGGTAAAATTAGTCAAAGCTTAGCATTGGTCCTTACCAATGCTGAGTTTTGGCTTAGTTCGCGTATTCCAGGTTGTCCTTGGGTATTTAGTGGGTATGCTTCTTCACCTTGGTAGGCCTTCGGACCTGGACAGGGATACAGGTGTTGGAGAGAGAGTCTTATCAATCTACGTGGTAGTAGTCAGTAGTCAGTTTTCCCAAGTATAACAAATTGTGATTGTGACAACAGCGCTGGGAAAAGAGGATGGGAGAGTCTCGCCATACCAGGTCTCAAAGTTGCACTATTGGTTGGCGTGGGGTTGACCGATACAATGCCTTTGTAATAGAGGTGAAGAGCAGGACAACCCCGGCTCGCTTTGCGACAACATTGGTAACATTGGGTTCCTAAAGCCCCGGAGGCGAATAAAGAATCTGCTCTTCTGTACAAGTGGCCGGATGATGAGGTTTTTTTTATAAAAGGGAGGCAAACGAGCAGGCGGGTCACCTGATGGAGAGTAGTCAACGCCGCCCATGGACACTAGCAAAACCAAAGAACTCGCAGACGCGTTGAAGGAATAAGATCGTTTGGTGAGAGTAGTAACGGCACTTCCTGCTAAGGAACAGCTGATAGCAATACCTAGTAGAGTGGTGATAGTGATCATTACTCCCGCGTCGTATGTTCAACTCATGAGTGGTTCCACTTCGTCTCTACATTATTATGCGACAGTTGTTACCCTTAAGGATTCCGGGTAAAGTGCGCTTCCACCTTGGGCCTTATTATATCTTAACATCCGGTGGGATGGAGGCATAGTGCTTACCCGTAAGAACTTTAAAAAAATGTTTGCAAGAAAACCTTCTTTCAGGATATATCACACGCCGGATCGGAGACTCACTTGCATCCCACCCTCCACTTGACATCGAACCTGGGACTGCCGTTGTCTGGTCCTGTGCCCCTTCCAGAAGGATATGACAACGAGCTGATGAAACAGTACCAAAGGTACAGCGGCGACTTCAACCAGACAATCAACAGTTTGCAGTTCAAAGTAAGTTTTTTTTAGTTTTCTTCATCACCCTCACCAGCTAAGTTTTTATTCCCGCTGCTGGACCACGAGTCTTGGTTGGATAGGGAACCCTGGGTGGATAAAAAGAATGGGCCAGAAACCATGCAGCCGGAACCAACGGCTTTATGTGCCTTCTAAAGCACAGAGGAGCTCGAGATGACAAATTTTTGGTCATCCATCCGATGATCAGCCTTTGCGAAAGTGGCTGCAGACCCGGCGCGTTATACTTATATGAAATGACGTTTACATGACAGGAACAAAACACGGAATAACTATTCGGACCTTATTCTTTGTTTATTTGTAAGGCGGGTAGTGTTGAATGCGAGATTTTTTATTAGCTAAGTACAGACAAGTTGGTTTCATCGAATGGTAAAGGGAACTTGCACTTAGCATCATAAAAATAAGCCAAGCGGGCGGCGTACGAGTCAAGGGGAGTCATTATTAAATTTGGTAAAGAAAGTAAAATAAAATAAAGTAAAAAATTCAAATAATTAATAAGTAATGTGTAATTACGGTAAGTCTTCGCAATAATTCAGAGTGAAATATTTATAAAGTACCTGTATAAATAATTAAATTAATTTTAGATCGTCGAATGAAATTATTCACCAATACTTAGTCGTACACCTATCTGCTTCATAGGTACTGTGAATGACTAAGTGAGAGAGAAAAATGGAAACGCCTAAAACGTCATATTGACGCGAATGGAACGAATTAAATTAGATTAAAAAATCCTCGAATAACACTTGGATAAATGATTGGTCTCGCGCGGTCGAGCGCGCGAGACTAATCATTTATCTAAGGCTACTATTATTGCAACTACAAGTAGTTTTAAGTATTCCGGCAACGTGTTATCATCAGTTTGTCGAAAACTTATTTATACTTCTTCAAGTTAATTTCTTTATTCAGTTTTAAATTACCTGTCCTCAAGATATAAATGAGTAAGGTCGAGTGTACACTTATAACTATATTTGCAAACAACCGATGAACATATTCAATCTTCTGAAGATTTACGAACACAAAAAAAAGAGGAGATCTAAAATACAACTAGAAAATCGTATCTCCAGCTTTTGTATTTTCTTATCACACAAACTTTAATCTTGTAAGTCTTGTAACACAAACCCCTTGAGTAAGCAGTAATGCATTGCATTTTTCTTGGGCGTTCGCGAAAAATACAGTTCACTCCTCAGATTTATGGGCTTGGGTCCTTCAAAGCATTCTTTTGGCACAGATTGGGTTCATGCAAAAAGTCTAAATAGATATTTTCTTGCGAATTATATTTACTTTACATTGTAGTGAGTGAAGAAGGGGCTCGGTCTACAATTGCTGATGAAAAGCAACTATTGCAAAAATTGGTTATCGGATTAGTGACCAAAAACGAAGGCACGAGCCTTCCCTATGGATGGATACACTTGCTTTACGTGCCTTCCATCATGGAGGAGCTTGAGATACTAAAATTTTGGTCACCCATCCGATGACCAGCCTTGGGCTACTCTTTTATTTATCCTACTAATAATATAAATGCGAAAGTTTGTGTGTATGTATGTTCGTATATTTGTTGCTTCTTCACGCTGCAACGGATGGATGGATTTAAATGAAATTCGGCACACAGATAGTTTATAACCTGGAATAACACATAGAATACTTTTTATCCCGATATTCCCACGGGAATGGGAACCACGCGGGTGAAACCGCGAGCGGCCGCTAGTAAATAATAAACCATTTAATAGCTTACGCGTAATACCTTAAAAATATAACAATGTCCAAGGTTCGGAATATGTGAAAATTATGCACTGTAAGTAGGTACTGCTAAATAATAAAGAACATCCGTATAAAGACTTAAATTTCAATATTCGCGTAAAGCTAGACGACCAACAACAGCTAAGTCATTCTACACTCAAAGATAAACTTACAATTTCACAATCAACGCGAATTTCGCTGAAACTATTTTAATATTATGTAATACAATTCCTTTCTTAGGAATTGGTCTTACAGCATTGTATGAACGTTCTACGGGAATAACTGACGCGTTTTGCATTACATGTTATTCTAGTTATTGTCTCTTTTGTTCTTGCCATGTGTATTTATAATATTTGGTAAATAAAATCATTATTTTAGGCTTCATATTTGCAGTAACTTTTATTAAGGGTATGTATCCACAAAGGGCAAGCATCTTACTTAATGTTATGTGACTATTAAATTAAGTAAATCGAAGTCAATAAGTAATCGATCGCTCCAATACCTACCATACCATTGAAGAGGAGGGCAATGCAGTACGTCCATACAGCCTAAGAATTGGTTTTTGGTTTCTGTCTTGGTACTATTTTTATTTTTGGTTCTGTATGTTTATTAATGTTTTTTAAATTATTTGTATGTTTTTGTTTTTATATTGTGCTGTTTCTTAATATAACTTAGGGGACTATAGTTTTACATTTAAGGAAATTTTATATATTTTTTTTTCTTTGTGATAAAACTGTTTGTCTCTTAATAAATAAAAATAATAAAAAAACCTCCACAGGCCAGGCGTAGCCTAGTATGGAGGATAGGATATAGTGTAAAATGCCATTCTAAATGTTTCTGGGAAATTAAATATCATTATATATTATTATTATTATATAATTCAAGGTGGAAGCACTCTTCATCCAATATAATCATCTACTGATCGGCTATCTTACGACTATTATAGGTAATTGCCGGGACACAGCAATGCTACGGAACATTGTTGATAAAGCGACATATATATTTAGGATGAAAATAGATAGTCAAACCGTTTTAAACTATGATCTACCATAAACCAAACCGAGAAGAATTATTGTACAGTCAACAACGAAATCACTAAACCATGTCGTAATAACTGCTAAAAGTTTACATGCGCCTCTACAATTATTTAGTTGCTTTGACAAAGTATTAAAGTGTTAATACTTTGTACTTACCAGCTGGGAATCGAACACGGGACCTCTACGTCTAAGACTGGTACAGACCACCCTAAGCTAGATTTGAACGCTTATAAGAGCCATTCGCAACGCCATCATTGAATCTGAATAACATCCAACCAAGTTTTTTCCTGTGAGACTGTTAAGTTACAGCTGTTCCAAATTGCTTTTTCCCCCCATCAGAATCACGGCCACAGCAACGGCTACGTGCCCTACGTGGACTACAGCAGGGACTACGCTCCCCCCGTCCCTTGTGACTCCTTAACGGGGTCCTTGACTAGGAGCACGGACGGGTCCTACCCGAGTCACTACGGGTCCCTGCACAGGCAGATTAGCTGCGGCAGACTGGCCGGAGTTGGACCTGACGGTACGTATCATCAGCACCAGCTCATTTTAAGTTCCCACTGCTGGGGCACTAGCCTTCGCTGGATGGGTAGGGAGATCGAGCCATAAACCATCACGGCCCACTGCGGATTGATGGACGGTTAAAGACTATGCAGCCTGGATCAACAGCTTTATGTGCCTACCGAAGCACAGAGGAGCTCGAGATAATAATTGTTTGTTCACCCAGACCAACCTTTGTGAAAGTTGCTTAAGGCGACGCATTGGAAATTTACGTGGCGGGGGTCTTGATTTTTCCCAACAATTACAAAACATATGAAGGTTTTATTTGATGACATGATTTTTCATTTAATTGACTTCATTTTGTTAGTTGCAGAAACATGATTTGTCAAATTTTATAACAGAGAAAAAAATATCAAAGTAACCTCTTTTAAATAATAGATTTACATTTTACAGGCACACCAGACCGATTTAAGCATCTAAATTTTCTTAGTAGATTAGCCTTAACACACACTTCAATATGCTAGTTCATTTTTTTTAAATAATTTGTAGTTTTAATTTGAAGGAAAAAAACAGTTTTCCTTATGGTACGGGGCGCAAACGCTCCGTATTGGATTAGTTGTTTAGCGGTGCCTTAAACGTAGCAATCGCAGAACTACTGCCCCATCGAGCTTGTCACTGGTGCGTATAATTAGGTTTAAAAAAAAGAAATAAAAAATGTTTTTTTTCTGTTTAGTCATTCCAATGGCCAACGCTGGAGTGACATTCGCTGGTGGCATGGATGTGAGATACGCAGCTACATATGGCAACCCCTATCTTAGGGGAAGCGGTCCAGTATGTAAGTAAACAAAAATAATTCTTACGCCCATTGCTTTAAAAACGTTATTCCCATCTTCATTCCTTCATAGGCCTTCGCGTGCTTGTCTTCCTTTTCTCCTTTCTTTTAGCATAACCTCTTTAATTCAAGTCGGAACTGCTGCCATTTAAATACACTCAGACCATATGATCGGTCGGTGATCTGCAGACACTTTTTCTCCCAATCCGCGTTTCTGGTAAGCTTCAGTGTTACTAGGGCATACAAAATCGAAAAACCGGATATCGAGAAAATCGGAAATCAGCAAATATTTATTTATATTAATACTTAGATTAAAACAAATATTTGCTTTTTCGATTTTTAAATAACGTTGTATGATTTAAGTTTTGAATTCTGGTAATGCCGTTATGCTGAATACAACCTCAATTAGAAATTTAATGTTTACAGATTCCACGTCTGAAATGCTAACATTGGAAGGAATTTTTATTATTATATTATGTTTAAAAAAAATCAATCAATGTCATTTTCATCGAATAAAACCATTAAAATCATAAAACTCGATAATACCGAAAAGATCCGAAATCGTAATAAAACAGGTTTTATTGTTTCTTTCGATTTTGCTTGCCCTAAATGTCAATGATTTACTATGACCACTATTCCGTAGCTAACGAAGAATTTTTTACTCATTTCTTTGTCGCACTAAAAAAAGGAGTGCTCTTCCAGCACACGTGTTCCCATCTATTATACAACCTAAAGTCCTATAAATAAGGTGTAAAGTAGAAAATTGCGGGTCAACAAGGTAAGGACGACTAGACAGGCACAATCCTGCTTCACTAGCTGTCTTTCTATCTAAACTTCATATCTAATTCGATGTCATCTTTATAAAGTCTAAAAAATGTCTAGGAAGTTAATGAATTGTAGAGAAAATTGTTAATAGTGTTTAATGAAATGAATGAAAAAATTTATTGCTTCAAGAAATTACAATTACAAAAACACATAAAAAAGTAACACAAGGTCAGAGGCAAAAAGGAATAACTCAGCTTTCACCGAGATTTTTTTAGCGCTGGTTTTCAGCAGTTTCAGTTTAGACATTGTTATCCTATCTGTTTAGATTGACTAGACACGAGAGCACTATAACATTGAAAACTTTATGTCTCTTTACTACAACTAAAATCGTGCAGCGTATACACCATGACTTGCAAGTCGTTGCAAACAGGTGATAGTACTAACGAATAGAACAACTTTGTGTACTAGAACATTTATGAAATCTGTTTTAAAAAATGCTGTTCCGTATGAAACAATTGTATTGTTATTATTGAATGGAACAGCTGATATTTTTTAAAGATATCAGAGTTGGTCTTATACAAAAGTTGTTCCTATTCATTAGAAACCCGTTAAAGGCAAAACAACGAGTTAAAATTCACGGTGTATACCTACATAAATGATATCTTTGTTTTCATAGTTACCGCAGTGTAGTTAAGCTGCATTGCTTAACTACGCTGCGGTAACGTTCTCTGAGACCACATTCGAAATAGGTCACAACAAACACTTATATTTTACTAAATAATTTCATCCACGAACTGCATACGTAAGTGCAGTTTAAAATTCAACCGGGATGAAATTTGCCATGGCGCGGCGCGGGAGGCTAGGGTGACCATTTTCTTTTTTTTTTAAACTAGGTGATAAAAGAAAGAATGAAAAATTATTAATTGATAAAACATTTTTAAAACTGAAATTACTTTATATTTATTAAAATTAACCTAGTTGCTGACCGATTGGTAAAATTATTTGCGCCTGGTCTAGGAGCTAGGAGCCATTGAGCTACGACATGGACTCTTTTAAATCTCTTTATGAGGTCGGCAACACAAAAGGAAAATCTCTGTTCTATGTTGCTGATGTCCATAGGCGGCGGTGACCGCTCACTTATAAGGCCTGTCTGCAGACTTCTAATACATAAATAAAAATATATGCGACCCCGTGTTATGTGGGACTCTCCTCCTCTTCCCTCGTCCAGTTACTAAAAAGTCGATTACAGAAAACAAAAATTAAAAAGCTGGACTCAACGCAACCTTTAGTTTTGGTCCGGGTTTTTTTGGTCCTATGAGCCAGACATATTTTTAAGTTGAAATTAACTTAATCATTTGGCATTTACTTATTGTGTTTTGCACGCTTACACAGACAAAAAGTCTAACAAAATTTAAACTGCTTGGACAGGTAAATACGTAATTGACCGGACATGGACTCAAAAAGCCGGACTTGTCCGGCTAAAGCCTGAATACTTGGTAACCCTGACGGCGGAGCTCTGTTGCATCCTCTAGTATCTCATTTGAATACAAACTGACTGTTCTCTTAATTTTTGAAATTGTTACGAAATTAAAGGTTTCCTTGGGAAATTGTAAAGTTTATCTATCCATTTGTTAGTTTTAGGCTGATTTTTTGTTAATTTTCATATTGTATTTCATTTTTAAAAATACTACAAAATTTACTTTCTTTTTTCAATAACTCTCAACCACTACTCAATTCGTTTCTACAGTTTAAACATAAATAAATAAAAAGTTTATTTGGCATAAATATACAACACAATTAAAACAACAAATTAAAAAGAAAGCACAACAAAGCCAAATAGGTCCCCGCTCAGCTTAAGCCGAGGCACAGAGTTCTACTACGCTGGTATTCTGCGGATACCTTAACGGGCGGTGTCCGGTTATGCACAAACATCAAAAATCAGCCTTCCTTGCTGACATTATCAATAACAATTTAGGCACTAAAATACAAATAAAAACTTTAAACATAGCAATACAGTACATAATATTTAGTTGGAATTCGAAATTAAAATTAAAACACAAGTACAATAAATCAGTACCGTTACGATATTATTCGGCTTTCTGAGTGTTTAGCAAATGCTTTCTGTAATCAATTTTAAAAGAGCCAATAGTCAATAGTAATAGTAGTTTTACTACTAACTTTTCGACATCTGTTTTGTCCTTAAGCATAGCATAGAAAGTTTCAACAAAACTAGTTGCGAAACAATAAAACTGGGTTGTTTGTTTGTATGCAATATCGATATGTATATGCTCTTCAAGTCGTTTCGGTCTCAGAATGTTCAGAAAGCTTAAGGCGCTAACAACCACGAAACAGCTCTCTGACAATCTACGTACAAGCAAAAGGGATACAAATAGTACGTGATCCACTGGATTCAAGCCAGGAAACTCGAAATACGCCAATTTATCTAGTATGTTTAATTTAAAAAACAAAATATTACTAATAAGTATTTGTAGAAATATTAAGATCGGATGTTGATGACGTAGTTGTCGACATTGAATAGGGCTCTTTTGGCTTACAGAGTTAGAGTACTTAGATACTGTTGATTAATTTCGGCAAGTTGGATTGAGTCACAATATCATAGTTGGTAGTGCACCTGATCCGGCATGTCATGGCGTATGGGTTGGAATACAGCTCGTGGAATTTTATCAACTAAGTCTTTTTTCAAAAAGTAACTTAATTACTATAGTAAATAAAAACAATAAACATGTTATTAGATACCTACGGTTTAGATGTGACTGTGTGGTTGTTTTATCTATCGAGGCACTTTCATGATTCTGCATTTTGGAAACAATAACATTGCTGCTAATAATAGTCTATTATATCATACTAGCGGCCACTCGCGGTTTCACCCGCGTGGTTCCTGTTGCCGTGGGAATATCGGGATATATAACTAAAACTATCTGTATGCCGAGTTTCATCCAAATCCATTTAGTAGTTTTTACGTGAAAGAGTAACAAACATACATCCATACTTACAAACTTTCGCGTTTATAATATTGTATATTGTATTTTTTTATGCAGATTGACAGAGTTTCTTAGTAGTCAGCGCCTTAAATTTTTGTGAAGCAAAGTTTTGCACAAGATAACTTTAAGGAACTGTCTAATTAGTAAGAAAAGTACATAGTTATGACTCTTGAGCTTTCTAAAATATTCTGTGTCATAAAAGGTTTGTGTTTATGTAAAACTGTTTTCAGCTTACGTCCAGCAAGTAGCGTCGAGTCAGTCGTCAAAGGCCCCTCCCCCCTACTACACAGTGCGGACTTCAACCCTTCATTTACCAGGTGCGAGGAAGCCTTACACTTCGTCTATTTAAAAGCCCTTTGTACAAAACAATATCGTACATTTTAGGCTTCTTACGTAATAACTACACAGCTTTTTGTTATGACTCAGAAAGACTTTGTAAACGTTGTGTTTTTATGACGACATTTTAATATTTCATTAAAAAGTAAATGGAAATCAAGTCGGTAATCGCTTCAATTGACGGTTAGATTAAGTAACATGCTTGCCAAATAAAGGTTGGTGATCACAAACAAAAGCAATGCATCGTATAATCCGAAGCATGCTGGCCCAACCAGGGTTCGAGACGATCTTTGAATCTCACCGGGCGATCTTAGAATCAAAAGTGAAATAAAATACACCATAAAATATCGTGGTGGTCGACCGATCCGAACGCCGGGCAATACTGGTTGATATCACCATACCTCATGATGAAAACCTCGTGAAAGCCGAGAAGGACAAGCTCAGCAAGTACCTTGTACTTATACTTGGCTCACGAGGTTACCGCCATGTGGGATGTGGATTCAACCATTATTGTACCGATAGTCGTTTCGGCAAACGGTCTTTTAGACAAGAGCCTCGATCAACACCTAGAGAGGCTCTCGCTGAAAGGTTGGGTCAAGGGTCAGATGCTATAGGCAGTACTCCTCGACACGGCACGTATTGTCAGGAGGTTCCTCACTCCGCAGCCCTAACCACCGATAGCTTGGGTCTATTCCCGCTGCCGGTGGCAACCTAGGTTAAGTTTTTTATAATATTTTATATTGTAAATAAAATGTTTTCGGTTATCAGGCCAAGCTCGTTTTTAACATATTTTCGAAGATACCATTTCGTAGAATAATTCGTTCTAGTTAATTAGAGTGGTTCTAGGAATGAAATTTCGCATGAACACATTTTATTTTCATTTATAATAACAAAGGTCTTGATATATTTTCCAATATAATAAGTAATTAAATTAAAAGCTGGGTAGGTACTTGAAAGGAGCTTGTTTCTCTGTTAAATGGCATACTTACTGAATTAGTATTTAACACAGAACTTTAACAATTTGGTCTGTGGTATTTAGTATATATAGTGCGTGTACTTGTACAGCCATGAGCCTAACATGTATTCACTTTTGGCTAGTATTGATTCTAATTCCGTTGTATTAAAAGAGTTACATTTATGTTAATGCTCGTGACTGTACAGTCATATTATACTTACTATAACTATCTATGGTCACATTTTATCAACTGCAAATATTTTGAGGATAAATTCAACAACTTATTATATAAACTATTTTTATGAAAAAACCTTAAATTTTTATACGCTAGTTTTCAAGAAAAACGCCAAAAGCCATTTCGATGAAAAAGTAAAATAAAGCACTTTCGGTAGTTTCAATTCAAAGGAACCGAAACAGAGAGGCCGGCCGCTCTTTAAAATATTTCAATTTTTGTGTCAGGAACAGTAAAAAAAAAACTAGCCTGACTTTTTTTTAAATGCTAGGGCCTTATTTCTCTGATATTGTTAGATGTTTTGTCAGAAAATCAAGAAAATGTGACCTTATATATATTTTAACCGCCTCTGTGGTCTCGTGGTTAAGACCACTGGTCTCAGACACAGATGTCCCCGGTTCAATTCCCAGCGGCGGGTAAACTACAATAAATAAACATACATAAAATACATAATTCTAAAAGGGCGTTATTGAGATGATTCAGCCATGATTCTATCAAACAAGAACTTGCGGACTTTCTTTTTAAAAGCGTCACGACTCGAAGCCATCCTGATTTCGAGAGGCAGCGTGTTCCTCAAGAGAATGGATTGAATGTGAAAGTAAGAAAGAACAAAACCAGATGTATGAGAGGGACAGAGAAGGAGAAGATTATTTGAGGATCGGAGATTTTTATTATGAGAGGAGCAAAGGTACTGAAAATAGGGAGCAAGATAAGAAGGAGCATTTAAAGAATTAAGAAGCGAAAACAGCGTGGTTAGAGCCCGTAAACGTCTTCGCTGGCGAATAGGCGACCATTTCAGCTCCGACCTGAACTGCGAGATGTGGTCATATTTCTTCAGATTGTAAATGAATCGGATAGGTACTGTTGTTGAGTAATCTGTCAAGCTTATCAAGCAAGCCAGCATTAAGATCATATTAACACACGTCACCGTAGTCTTAATGTGGTTGTATTGTAAATAAGTATTGTAATTAAAATAGTTTTGTTTATCGTTTATGAAAAAATAATGCTATTGTTAAATATTATTTAGTAATATAACTGTTTCAACTATCATGGTCACTTGTACTAAATTAATTACTAACGGGATCCTTACCATGTTTATTATGATGAGTATCCGATATGTTAGCATAGTTGCATACGCCACTATCACGGAATTACTGAAGTCGGCTCGGGTCGAGCTCAAAAAACGACAAAGGAAGAGGGTAGATCGTTTTGCCCGCTCATAAAAACCTACCCGCAATAACTTCAGTAAATCCGTGATCATGACGCATTCAACTGTGCGGAAATATCGGATACTCATTATAATAAACATGGTATGAATCCTGTCAATAATTACTCTAATTCCTTATTAATAACAAACATAAGCGACGATTTCCCAAGTTAATTCTTAATTTTCATCATTAGCAACATCTGGATCGTCACCATCGTCGTCGTCATCATCGCGACCTGTGACCAGTCCACTAGCATCATCATCATCAACCACCAGTGGTGCACAGCCACAAGTAAGTTCTGTTTTTTTTATAGTTTGAGTGGCCATTTCTCTTTGTTTTCATTTCTTTTCTATGTTTTATTTAAAAAAGTTCGTTTTTGTTTCCAATATTGTTCATAATAACATATTATTATTATGATTACTTAAGCATGATGTGATTACCTATAATTGTAAGAACAGTTAGATTATTATCTGTTGTACTTTCTATTTAATGTAATTACTGTTACTTATGTTGGTAATCCAATTATAAATAAATAAATAAATAACACTAGTTGACCGGCGGACTTCGTGCCGCTTTGACAGTTTCCATGACAACAAAATTAACAAATCATTCGTCCCCTTAAGAACACCCATGATGGACCCCTATAGCAGCGCCACCTACCGGGTCCAATTGTAAATCTAAACCATTCTTGAATCCACTTGAACACAGTCAAAAAATTTCATCCCAATCAGTCCAGCCGTGTAGAAGGAGTTCAATAACATATACACGCACAGAAATTTTATATAAATAAAGATGTAATTTTTTTGCGAATTTGCTTATTCCCACTAGGCATTCTTAACCTCACCGGGCTTTTTGGGGGCGGCGAGTAACTTAAAGGGTTCCTCAAGCCGTGTGAAACGAAGCACCGGCAGAGGTTTTCTAGAAGGAACGGCATCACGCACTAGTGCGTGTCCTCGTGCCCTGCTAGATTCTCCGAGGGGTTCGGATCGGATCGGGGGATAATATGTCATGTTACATGATTAACGCACACTTTGAGAGCAGGTTGTTGGCAAGGCTACTGAATCTAAACAGTAGCGAGTTTCGATTTCACTGACCTACATAAATTAACGAACGTAATATGTTCAATCATTGTTAATTAGCTTTATTTTGTCTAGGTGCCTAAATCTTCACCACAGTTGTCTGGATCTTTGTACGTTTTGCCGCCGTCTAATCAAGGAAATACTCAAGCAACTCAAATTACGTCTAAGGGTAAGTAGTAAATAATGAATTTAAAAATACAAAACAAATAAATATAAGTTACATTTTTAGCTTTCAAATAGATTGTCAATACGTCATCGGTTCCGTACGTCCATACGTCATTGTCAATAAGTCTTCAGGGCAGGGAGACCTTATATTGAGAAGAACCGTGAAGAATCTCAGCCAGGCCATTATCATATTCTTGATCATTTTATGGGATCGTTGACCGAAGAAGAACAAAGGTAATGACATAGCCCGAAGAGTTGCTAAGCTCAAGTGGCAGTGGGCAGGGCACATTACTCACAAGACTGATGGCCGCTGGGGCGGAACAGTCCTTGAGTGGCGACCGCGTACCGGAAAGCGCAGTGTGGGCAGACCTCCAACAAGGTGGACCGACGATCTGGTGAAGGTCGGGAAGCCGCTGGATGCGAGCAGCACAAAACCTGTCGTTGTCGTTGTGGAGATCCTTGGGGGAGGCTTTTGTCCAGCAGTGGACGTCTCTTGGCTGAGATGATGATGATGATGACTTTTTTATTTCTGTCAAAACATTATTTTTGATATCAATCTCTTTTTAATTATGGCTAGACCACTTAACTGAGTCCTCGCCTGCTGCGGTAGGTACGCGGGGCGGGAGGTACGTAGAGCCTCTGCTACGAGTACGAGCGTTTTGCGACGCGGCAAACGGATTTCTAGTTCATTGCGCGTTATACTACGGCAGATATAGTCAGCAGTGATAGAAAAAACGCAATGAACTAGAAATCCATTTGCCGCGTCGCAAGTTGCTTGTGTTCGTGACTCTGCCACTTCGTACTTCCCGCCCCGCGTACCTACCGCAGGCGAGGACTCAGTCAAGCGGTCTTGCTATAACTATGTCTTCTTATTTCAGGTAATGCAAAGGCCGGAACTCATGTGTAACGTTTTTGTAAAGTGATACTTTTTGTTTTTTTTTATTAAAATGTTGATGTTAAATTGTACGAGTATGGCATGATTCTGAAAATAAGTCTTTTGTTCTCTACCACTATGATTTGTTCCATGATATGCAATGACAAAGATCTTTTCGATTTGTATCGTTTTAATATGAACGAGTAGTTTGTGTTTAAAATATGAATACTTGAAAGTCTATAAACGACGAACTTGAAAGAAAGTTTCAGTTAAAAGTAAATTTAACTTTGCCAATAGAAAAATAAGAGTGTTATGTTCTATTAAATTTATCTAGGATCAGCGCGCGACTTCTGGCCGATGGTTAACGTTAACGGGGTAGTGAAGGATAAAAAAAATAAAGAAAAAGGGTAAAATAAATATCATAATGATTCATAACATATAAAAGGCCACTCCATAAATCGAACATTCGATCACCAAAAGCTATCGTCAACACTTATGACAATGCACGCAAGTTATTATTAGGTCCTTACCTATGAAATTGACGTTTTGTATAAATAATTTTTATAAAAAAATATTTTTCATACTAACGTTTTTTTAGTTTTCATAGCATCTATTTATATTAACACTATAAAAATTGTAGAGTAGTGTGTTTGTTTAACTAGCTAAATATAGAGACATTAAAAAGAAAAAATCAAGTCCCTGCAAAGCTACAATAAAACAAAAGGACAATTCTGCGAACAAAAAAGTAGTCAATTTAAAAAAATATATTGGGCGATAAAGACACAAAATTAATAATCATTGTTAGTCTTGAAGCCTAAGTAACATAGTCCTAATTAAAGGTGTATAATAATATTAACAACCGGTATTGACTTTTAGAAGTAATACACCTATTATTAAGTGAGAAAAAAACGTCAATTTCATAGGTAAGGACCCAATATCTATCACGTATGCTACATCCTAGGCCACATCGTCGCTTACCGTCAGGCGAGATCGCGGTCAAATACTTGTCTATAAAAAAAAATTAAAAAAAGGTGCAGAAGCAACTTGCGGGTCGGCAAGGTGAGGACGGCTGGTGAGTAGGGTTGCCAACTATTTTTCAGGAAATTAAAGTAAATCTATCACTAACTAGTATAAAAAAAAGGATTTGAAGAAAAAATAAAGTATTTTTCAAATTTATTTACGCGTTGCGTTTCGTTTCACTTCACCTGAGTCTGAGTATCATTCAGTAGTTTAGGAATTAACTCTACAAGAATATTCCGTTCAAACGCACGTATTTTCTATACTTTATTTTTATTAAAAAGAATAAAGTATGAGGATGGAAAATAACGTAGGATACGTTATTTTGAAGTATGGTTGGCAACCCTACTGGTGAGGCACAATCCTGCTACACTAGCTGTGGAGCATCTGTACTCTGCTTCTGCTTAAGGGTGCGCCGACCAAAAAAAGCCAAAAGTGTCAAAAGTCACAATTAAGTTGATATATGATGAAAAAACTATCGTATTACATAAACAAAATATACATTTAGTATCAAAGGGAACGTGTTTACAATAAGTCCGACCCATAAATTCATATCACACTATAGTTTTTTCTACAATATCATTTAAACTTAGGCAAAAATCATGAAAACGAGTGGCGGCGTTTAGTTGATATCTTATAGTTTATTTAAATTATTATACTTCTAATTACGTCTAAACAATCACCAATGTATTTAATTACTACAAATCGTCCGTCTCATGACGCTGAAAACCGATGACGGCAGAACTGTCACGACCAGGTCCGATGTTATGGAAGAGGTCGAGAAGTTCTATGGACAGCTTTACACATCCACACGGCCACCTGTACAAAGCTTAGCTAAAGACCCTAGAGCTAAGTTAACCCGGCACTATACCGAAGACATCCCGGACATCAGCCTATACGAGATTAGTATGGCTCTCAAACAGCTCAAAAACGGCAGGGCACCAGGGTGCTGACGGAATTACGGCCGAGCTTCTGAAAGCAGGCGGAAGACCGGTACTCGTAGCTCTTCAGAAGCTATTTAATTCCGTCGTACTAGGGGGCAGAACGCCAGAAACGTGGCACGAAAGTATGGTGGTACTGTTCTTCAAAAAGAGCGACAAAACCCTGCTGAAGAACTACAGGCTCATCTCACTTCTAAGGCACGTCTACAAGCTGTTTTCGAGAGTCATAACGAAGCGTCTCGCACGCAGGATTGATGACTTCCAGCCTATCGAACAAGCCGGTTTCCGAAAAGGCTTCAGCACCATAGACCACATACAAACGCTGCGGCAGGTTATACAGAAGACCGAAGAGTATAACCAGCCTCTTTGTTTAGCGTTTGTGGACTATGAAAAAGCCTTCGATTCGATTGAAACATGGGCCGTGCTACAATCTCTCCAGCGGTGTCAAATTGACTATCGGTACATCAAAGTGTTGATGTGTTTGTATGAAAGCGCCACTATGTCAGTCCGTCTTCAGGACCAGAGCTCGAAACCTATCCGGTTGCAGCGAGGAGTGAGACAGGACGATGTGATTTCTCCGAAACTGTTCACTGCTGCACTGGAAGATGTTTTCAAGCTTCTGGACTGGAAAGGACTCGGCATCAACGTCAACGGCGTGTACATCACTCACCTTCGGTTTGCTGACGATATAGTGGTCATGGCTGAGACCCTGGAAGATCTCGGCGCAATGCTCGGTGACCTCAACAGAGTCTCTCAACATGTGGGTCTTAAAATGAACATGGAGAAGACGAAAGTTATGTCGAACTCACGTGTCGTACCCACTCCTCTGAAGGTTGGGGACTCTGCCCTTGAAGTTGTGGACGATTATGTTTACCTGGGACAAACGGTCCAGCTAGGTAGGTCCAACTTCAGCAAAGAGGTCAATCGTCGAATCCAATTAGGCTGGGCAGCGTTCGGTAAGCTACAAAATATCTTCTCGTCCGATATACCGCAGTGTCTCAAGTCGAAAGTCTTTGACCAGTGTGTGTTGCCAGTGATGACATACAGGACTGAGACGTGGTCGCTTACTATGGGCCTTAAAAAAAGGCTCAAGGTCACTCAAAGAGCAATGGAGAGGGCTATGCTCGGGGTTTCTCTGCGTGATCGAATCAGAAATGAGGAGATCCGCAGAAGAACAATGGTAACCGACATAGCCCGAAGAGTTGCTAAGCTCAAGTTGCAGTGGGCAGGGCACATTTCTCGCAGGACTGATGGCCGCTGGGGCGGGATAGTCCTGGAGTGACGACCGCGTACCGGAAAGCGCAGTGTGGGCAGGCCTCCAACAAGGTGGACCGACGATCTGGTGAAGGTCGCGGGAAGCCGCTGGATGCGAGCAGCACAAAACCGGTCGTTGTGGAGATCCTTGGGGGAAGCCTTTGTCCAGCAGTGGACGTCTTTTGGTTGAGATGATGATGATGATGATGTCCGTCTCACATTTTCGATTTAAAATATATGACACTTGTCACTTACGGACGGCGCATCCTTAAGCCGATCGTCCACCGCCAGGGTGAATCTACAAATATTTTACTATTTTGTTTTCGAATCGTCATTACCCTTATCGCCGACTGTCGTTAAAATAGTTTGCATTTACAAGCTTGAAATTGTTATGTGAAATAATGAAGTAGGTATAGTCAAGTGTTTCTCATATTCGACTGCATACGTACGGCTGGTAATGATGAAATTCCCGCGAGGAAGCGGACAGCGTCGAAAAAGCAACCGCATTATTTTTGTAGATTCACCGGCCAAATAAACTACGTTAGTTTATACATTAGCGTCCACCGACGGTGGAAAACTAAAAAATGTATGAAAAATTGGCTGTATGTATGAACAACTATGCGAGCTAAGCTGAACTTACTTAGTTTAGTTGGGGTGGAGGATCGGCTTTAAAATCAAGTAGAGCGGAGTCACAAAAAACAAACGAAAACAACTATCAATGATCGTTCGATTCAAGGAGGATTTCATGTTATTGTCGCCAAAGATACTTGTCCAAACGTTAATATTGAAACGTTATCAAATTCAATTGATCACTAATTCTTAATTATAGGCACAAACACCTGGTGCGACTTTTATTAATCATTCGATCACGGTAACGAAAACGTGAATCTGTATGTCATTGAAGCAATGCCAACTGGTGACAAAAAATAAAAGTTAAAAATGTTTAATGAATTAATTCAAATAGTAAATGAGACTCGCACTATACACTTCAATCTAACAACAGTCTTGTTAAAATGTCGAGTGACGTAATTAATAATGTTCATGTAGGTATGTCTGAGTGAATTCTTTATGCTTTTATAATTACTTCTTGTATATGTTGTAACGTAATTTAAATACAATTTAAAATTAGTTATTGTTTAAAACATTAATGATTAATTACTACACGCTATTGTACAATAGTTTTCGATTAGGTTAATAAATATAGGTTTTATTTGTGAGATTTTAAGGCTTTAATTTCTTTAGGAAACACACAATCAGCCTAAAATTAAAAGCTTTAAGTATGAAAGTCAAAGAGAAAATTATCATAGAAAGTTAATTGTGTAAATATTTAATTAGACAACGCTAGGTCAGAAGAAACGAAAAATATCACTATAATTTCAAATGTCTTTTTGACTATATCTTCTATAAAGTTACTTATAAAAAATATAAAGAAGAAGTGAAAGAGATTTTTTTTCATTTTTAATTGTTTCTTTGATTTATTAAATGGAACTAAATAAATTATAGACTATAAGTTAATATAGAAATATTGTCAAATATCTAGTTTAGATTCTACCTAAGACTGAGCGCTTATTGAAATTTCCTAGAAATTAATAAGAATTTAGACATAAAATACATATTATCTACTACTTACTTGAAATTAAATTGTCAATTTTCTTTGTTTTTCATATCTTCATACAGAAAAGTATTAGCTAATTATGTAAATAAAATACCGGTTTGTTGTATCCTGATGACCTATCACTATTTTGGACCCCAGTCTGTAGTTTATAATATTTAAAAAATATATTTTTTACATGTTCTCCTAATAAAATTTAGAGACAAGTTTCAAAAGTTTTGAGACATGCTAACCTTACTTTTCTTAAACAAAAATTATACCAGTTAAATGGTTAGTAAAATTATATTAAAAATTATTTAAAAAATAAATGTGTTTTAAAAATAAAATAATTAGACATAATGTGGTTTTTCATGAAACTTTGAATATGTACTTGCCTAAAGAGTTTTAAAAATTATCCTGTGTAGATAATAAATAATTCTTTTTATCTGTTTTGTATTTCATTCCAAAGTTAAAAAAGTGCTTTTGTATATGCGTCGTTTTTTTATTAAAATAAAGATATGTGTATTGCATTTGTATTGCTAATGTGTGTGATTTAAAAGATTTTTTAAGACGTTAAAATCCAATGAAACGTAAAAGGGTTTTCCTTCTGGAATGTTCATGCCATCAAATTATGAATAAAGATTTTATTTAATTTAACATCTTTCATTTTGAAGTCCGTTTTTAAAAATGATTTTTTTTATCGTTAGGATTAAGTATAGTTAAGCATTTGGCTTTCATCTCATCTAATGTTAAGTAATGATAAGGCGGAAGATGGAAGCACCCGGAATCGTCAATTACTGAGGCACTGGCTATCTTATCTCTAGCTGCCGGAACACAATGCTACTAAGGTCTCAGACCAAGGTGGGAGGGTTCAATCCCTAGTGGGGCTACAAGTTTATACTCAGTGTGGCTGGTGGTAGGGCTTGTTTGTCAGCCTGGCTAGGTACCACTATTTTATCTGAAGGAGATGTTTCAAGTTTGTATGGACACTGGGTTAAGTTTTTGTACAGGTAAAATAAATCAAAGAAATAAAATAAATAATCATAAAAAATAAATAATAAACATAAATTTTTCATAATTTTGCTTTATTTTGTGGTTCAAAGCATTTTAAAATATTATGTGACATTTCAAATTTAACAATGGCGAACGTCAATCAATATCATTTTGACCATATGAGTTTAATGTCCTAATCACGGCTAGTGGGAATCCAAAAGGTTAATCTTTCTGTTTTTGAACGTGTTATATTTTAAATATGGTCTAAATTCGTCACAACAACATTTATGAACCAAAAAATTACCAGAGAAATGATTTCATTTCTATTTTTCTGAGAATCCTTGTATATTTTCCTATTTTTGAGATACTGTGCATAGATCCCAAATTGAAACATCTATTTTGTCGCTATAACATCGTTGATGTTCGCTGGGAATTGAACCCGGTGCCTTTGGGTACGAGACCGGCGATCTTAACAACTAGACCACAGAAAAGCGGTTAAAGCTAAGTAGAGTCAGCAACTGGAAGCTAGGAGAAAGCTTTTATTGGCTACATTACTGTTCTTATTGTTATTATTAACTTTTCCTACACGGTTTTGACAAAATTAAGCCCGGTGACGTTGAAAAAGTCGCCTCAACAAACGGCGAACTCTCTTAAAAAAAAGGTTTTGACAAAATTGAACAGCACAAACGGCATAATTGCTATTGAAGAAAGAAGAAGAAAAACATTTACTCACACACGCATACGATACACAACAAAATGATAACTAATAAAATAAAACACAGCATAAAACAAAGTTAAATACAAAAATAAAAACAAAGGAATAACAGAAAAAAAACGACGGGTTTCACTCCGGGAGTGCCGGCAGAAGTGAAAACTTGAATATTAACGTTGTGAATTTTTGATATTTTGGAATGGTTAGGGAATAATTTTGCACGAACTACTTCAATTATCAGTATAAAATTACTATCATTTATGTGGTAGAATTCAATATTTATTTATTGCGCTATCGTACACAAACATGACAATTTATTCGCGCAAGCGCCCTGCGCCGCCTAAACGAAACAGCAGGCATATATTTTCGCCGCGCCGCCGTAGAAATAGAGGGGGATACTTCCTCTCCTACGCCGCGCCGGCTGTCTACTCTCCATCCGTCTTACGAATTTTCGATCAGGGCACGTGTCCTGACGCGAATTTAACATTTTTTACCCATTACAAAAAAAGTGTACAACGCCGCTAAAGAAGTTTTCACTTCAAAAAGAATGAAAAAAAAGGAGTGTGTGAGACCAATAAGGACCCTGTCTCAGCATAATACAACTTTTTAAGCACAACAATGCGTAGTCACTGCCACTGCGTCAGTGTATCTACCACGTTGTACATAGACTACCCACTTTTTCGTCCGACTGACTCCGAGTAGTGCGGTATTTGTATTTGATCAAAACTGTCTTTGGGGAGTGATTTTTGAACCGAGGACCAATCTCGCTATGGTTGATACCATGGTTGTTACGAATGCTCATTTTTCTCTTATTCAAGGTAAATTGTTATTAATAGGTACCAAAAATTCTCGAACTAATAACAAAATTGTAAAAAATTTAAAAAATATATATATTATAGTGTGTTATTTTGTCACTATTAATTTCGAGATCACCGGTGATTTTAAAAATATCGCCCCCCCCTTCCTCCCCCTTGTCATGTTTAACCTTTTTACCGCCAACAACTTCTATAGAAGTTCGAGATTTTCATGCCGTCCACGCCAGCACTTCTATAGAAGTTCTTCTTTGTACCTACTTTATTAAAATACATTTATACGTTGGCGTACAGCGGGACATCGCGTGCAAGATAGTTGGGCGGTGAAAAGGTTAAACCTATAAATTCTTATGGCGATACTAGTGGACCCGGCGGACTTTGTACCGCTTTGACAGTTTCCATCAAGTGATTAAATTCTCTTCGGTTTTCATGACAACAAAACAAACAAATAATTTTGTATTGGAAAATGAAATTGTCGTTTTTAGCATATTTATAAAAAGTATCCTATGTGTTAATCCAGGTTATCTGTATGCCGAATTTCATCCAAATCCATCCACCCGTTGCAGCATGAAGAAGCAACAAATATACGAACGTACATACACACAAACTTTCGCATTTTTAATATTAGTGTGTTATACGAGTATTTTTAATTACTTATAGTTTACTCAAACAGCGGGAGTATTGTACTTAGTGCTCTGAAAAACACAAATCAATATCCTAAATAGGAAACACAGGTTGTCTTATTAACAGTTTTGTAAAGCGAAACCTAATTTAAACTTTTTCGATAGAATATTGCTTTAATTCCTTACATTTGGAATCGGAAACTCTGAATATTCTATAGACAAAGTGCTCATCGCTGTCGGCTGTCGAGCACCTTACTTACTTGCACCGGATCGGACAAGGAACAATGACCGTCCGACACTTCAGCGCCGGGCTTTGTAGACACAAGTACTCTCACAGCGTAGCTACGAAGCGAGGTGCACAGTGAATTACGATAATTCGAGTTTTCAATCATAGATGGCGGTAGTTTGAGGTGCTTTGACGAAAATTGGTGTTAAACATTGGGTTATACTGGTTTGGTTTGGTTACATATGACATTAGAATTATGGGCATTAGTTTTATTTTAACTATTGAAGAAAAATCATTGAAATCTTACTGGATGACATCTAGGAAGCAGGTGAGTAGACTGATGACTTTTCTAATGAATCAAACTTTAAGCTACCTCGCTTTTGATAAGATGCAGCCAGTGGAGTGCCCGTCGAACAAACATGAGAACATTTTTTTAAAAGTCCGGTGACCCTAAAAATGCCGTCTGAGGCAATCTAACCGCCGTGGTCTAGTGGTTAAGACCACCGGTTTAGACCCAAAGCTCCCGGGTTCGATTCCCAGCGGGGGGTACATGTTTGTGTACTCGGTTTGGTTGGTGGTAGGGTTTGTTAGCCTGTCTGGCTAGCTACCACTATCTTGTCTAAATATGTCGCCATAACATCAATGTTTGTAGCATTGTTGTGTTCAGGCAGCTAGAGATAAGATAGACAGTGCCTCACTAGTTGAGGTTCCCGGGTGAAGTGTGCTTCCATCATTGGCCTTATCATTACTTATAATCAGGTGAGATCAATTCACTGTGCTTACCCGTAAAATATTAAAAAAAATCTCTCTCAATAACTCTCTCCAAAAAATACCGAAACAGAACCTAAAAGAACCGAAACAGAACCTAAAAGAACCGAAACAGAACCTTAAAGAACCTAAAAGGTCCGAACCAGAACATTCACAATTAAGTAAATGTGATTTTTATGGAGCTATTCCTCTCAAACCACTCAAAACCGCAATACCACAACACCCAGCGGCAAAGTGTATGAACGCTTGAGCCTATCGGTGGGACGTTTATAGGGTGAGGCTAAGACAGTAGTAACTCATTATCACCACCAATTATCATCTCATTTTTAATTCTCTCCTGCTAGGGCACGAGCCTTCCTGGATGGAAACACTACAGCGAGAACGGATCACAAACCACCAAGTAAGACAGTGCGGTGGTTGTTGACGACTGCTAATGCAGACGAGGCCAACGGCTGTACGTTTCGAAGCTTATATGATAACTTTTTGGTTCACATAATATCCGTTGACTTTCATCATCAGCTCATTTTATGTCCCCTGGGGCACGAGCCTATCCTATGGATGGATAGGGAGAACGGGCCATAAACCACCACGCGGGCCCAGTGCGGATTGGTAGTTGTTAACGACTGCATATGCAGCCAGGACCAACGGTTTAACGTGCCATCCGAAGCACGGAGAAGCTCGAGATTATAAATTTTTGGTCAGCCATCCGATGACCGGCCTTTGCGAAAGTTACTTAACCACAGCACTCGCAGACCGGGCGCATTAACCACTGCGCCATCGAGCTTCTCTCCTTTGACTATATTTGGAAGAAAAGGTGCGTTTACCACTGCGCTATCGAACTCGGTCATAGAGATATGAATTATTTACTATTTAGTTTTCTAATGAATAAAAAATCTAAGCAACCCCTGTAACCTTTAACCGGCGACGTGCGGTCTCACAGACCGCTCCGGTTTTTGAAACTTCTAGATTGTAATGTTCTACTCACTCCCGTGACCCGAACGTCTCGGTACCTTCGAGTTTAGTTGCGCTCGCGCCGTAGCGGGGAGAAGTAGCATCAGCGGGAGCAATTCTAGTGAGTTATACCGATATAAAGTTCAACCGCGGTCTGTGAGACCGCACGTCGCAGACTACGTAACTTTTTTGTACCGTACTGAAACTTGCGTTTTTGTTTTAGAAGACTGATTTTTCGTAAAAATTACGTACCCTGGGCCATCACAACCTAGAAAAAGAGTAGCAGTACTAGTTTTGATTGAGATTTATAAGTTAGATAGGTATTATTGATCTCAAGTGTAATTTCACTGAATTTACGGGTCCACAAAGTTTATGTCATGTTTAAATATATAATAAATATTGATTCCTCACAAAATGTCTGTATTTTTATTTGTCATACTATAATGATCTTAAAAAAATATATACCTGTATACTTACATCTAATAATATATTTTTTTATAATAAATAATAAAGCGGTCTCACAGACCGCATGTCGCAGACGGCGTGACAAAAAAATCACGACGTAGGTTAAAGGTTAAGTAGCTAGACGTAGCTAGTTAAAATCAGACGTGGGAACAATGGCCATCTACCTGACACTTTGCACTGAATGTCAATCAAATAATATTTTTTACCAATGTTAATTTTCCTTGTCAACATTCAAAATAAATAATTAATTATTCGTTAAACTGCGTACAAATCAAGAACAATAAGTTAGTTAAAGGTAAAAACCGTACGAGTCTTTACGTCTCACTCGCACCCCTTGGCTTGCAAGTGGGCTTTGCGAACTTTATACATCCGTCTCAACTAACATCAAAAAAAGTAATGCCAATAATGCGCCATCGAACTCGCTCACAGAGATAAAACTTATCTACTATTTAGTTATCTCATGAATAAAAAATCTAAGCAACCTCCCTTTGTAGCCAGTGTGTAGTGGAGTGTCCGCCGCAGATCAGACACGGGAACAATGGCCACCTACCTGACACTTCGGCGCCACGCTTTGTGGCTACGAGTGCTCTACAGATGGAGCCACGAAACCAGCGGAGCGGAGAGACAAATTTTTTTTAATTTTATTAATAAAGTTATAAATAAACAATTTAAACAGAGAATAACGCATACTAATTAGTGAAAAAGTGTCGTACCTTCTTTATACCCGACGTTTCGACCGAGTTACAACGGCCGTGGTCGCGGGCTGACTGCTGTCGCGATGTTGCAAAAAGTTTTTGCAAAAAGACAACCTCGTTTCTTTTCACAGTCGGTAAACAACCAGAATAAGGCTTGTTTACGTAATAGAGACACCGTTAGTGTTGTGTGTGGCGGTAGTTGGCAAAAATAATGTGACGGTGGATGAAGACTCTGCCTCGCAAACGGAGGCGCAACATCGCTACAGCAGTCAGTCACACCGCTACGCTACACCACCGTCGAAACGTCGGGTATAGAGAAGGTGTCATACTTTTTTACATTAGTAAAAAAGTATGAACTAATTATAGTTTGCGTTTAAATTCTTCTTGTTTAATTCTTGTTTAAATAAGGAACGCGAAAGTTTAATAGTGTATAAGTATTATAAAGTTATATTTTATTTTATTTTATTTTAATAGGTGCAGAAAGATTACAAGCCAAACAATACGGCTACAACATAAAAAAGAATGTACCTACATATTATACTAATAACTATGAATGCTCTAAATTTTATACAAATATTCAAAAAAGTTAAATTGATTAATTAGACTTACAGCACATCATTCAATAGCTTTTCAATAATATGTAGTATAAAAATTAGTAAGTTATTGTTTTTGTTACTCCATCAATTGTAGCGGTGGCTTAATTTCAATGATGGAGGCTCTTAGCACGTTTGGTCTACTGTATGCACTCTTTATGGTTCCTTTAGTAATTCTACGTGTTCTTTACTCAAAAGTTCGCCATTCCACTCTTGTTCCCTTGACCATTGACAATTTTCCATAAACACGTTTTTGACAATGTTTGGTATTTTTTCCAGTATCGCAATACGTCAATGATGACCTGAATACTGAACTAACGCAAATAGCTTGTACTATTGTTTTTTCCTAATTTAAGGAAAAAATACATGGAAAAATAAATAGTTAGAAAAACATTTAAAAAAAAGTTTGTTCGAAAATCTAGGCTATTTAACGATTCAAATCGCACAAATTATGATGAACAAACACCTTTTAAATGTTTTCTACAAGGTAACTGTTTAAAGACTCCTGTCAATTTTGTTTAAAGCATAGAAAATTTTAGTTCAATATAAGGCTTATAAGTTTTTAAAAATACTTTGAATTTTGTATGTGATTAACAAAACCTTTCTTTTTAATTATTCATTCTTTGCAATCATATTGCTATATGTGGTCAGAGCATTGGAACGGTAATCCAAGTTTGATTCCCGTTCAAACTTCATGAGACTGTTGATTATATCAAGAATTTTTTTTATCTCATATCAACCCTTAAAACATCGAACATTGAAAATTCTTGAATATAAAAATAATTTTTATCTTGCCTCGCTACCTTCGTGGCCTACGCGTGCTAGAGACGTGGCGGAAGATGGAGGTATTAGGGAAGCGCTGTAAAAGATTGTAAACTGTATCTCCTTCCTTATCGGGAAATTGTCAGATGAAAATGGGGAAGGTAAATTGTGAGCTGAGGAAGACGTGGTAGGGATTAGATAAATCGTATTTGCGATATTCCGGGCCTATTAACAATTCAGATTTTATAGATAACAGTGACAGTTTAAATTATTATGTTAGACGTAACTGAAAGAGCAAAATAATAATGTTTTATTTATTTTATTTTTAAATTTGAATATTGTTTGTTTTTTTTAGTATTAAACCATTTTTTGCTGGGTGAGGTGGCCCAGGATAAAGACGAGAGGCCTCAATCAATCAAGGCCTCAAAAATCGGGCCCAGTGGGGATTGGTGGTTACTAACGACTGCTAATGCAGCCGGGACCAACGGCTTTACGTGCCTTCTGAAGCCACGACTTTAAAATGAAATGAAATGATTATTTATTCATGCAAAACAAAGTACATTTAGTGGTAATTTTATCATTTTGAACGTCTGTTTTGCCAAGCGCAGGGCATGTGAATGTCAACTTACATCAAGTTAAAATCAAAATTAAAATTAAATTAAATTAATACAATAATAATAAGAATTAGATAAACTGATAATTATTCATTTTATGAAAATTTTTGTATCGAAATGTTCTTTAATTGTAAAAACATTTATCTTTAAGGCAACGCACCGCTAAACAATAAATCTCATACGTTTTGATACGAGCGTTTGCGCCCCGTACCATAAGAAAAACTGTTTTTTTTTTCCTTCAAATTAAAACTACAAATTATTTAAAAAAAATTAACTATAATTTTAAAGTGTGTGTAAGAAAATTTAGATGCTTAAATCGGTCTGGTTAGCCTGTAAAATGTGAATCTATGTTTTAAAAGAGGTTACTTTGATATTTTTTTCTCTGTAATAAAAGTTGAAAAATCGTGTTTCTGCAACTAACAAAATGAAGTCAATTAAATAAAAAATCATGTCATCAAATATCACTTTCATATGTTTTGTAATTGTTGGGAAAAATCAAGATCCCCGCCACGTAAATTACCAATGCGTTGTCTTAAGCCATATTCTTAACTCTTTTCTAAATAAAGTAAACTAAGCTCCTTTACTGACTATGGTAACTTGTTATAAATTTGTATACAGCTTGGATAACAATTCCTCTTATAATATTGTGAACGCATATTGGGCAACATCAGTTTTTTTCGTATGTGTAAATCATATAAGTAAATAAAAATGTATGACCACGCGGTTTTGGCGCGAATAATTCTCAGTATTTGTCAGCAACCTATTGTTTCTTTAAGCATCACAAAGAATGTGTTATAAAAATTGGAAAGAAGTTTTACGACGCTTTCTTGAGACGCTTGCGTATACTAAACTACCATTTTTCACTTTACATAAGCCCGTAAAGTGCATTTTAAAATTATGACTCATAAAACGGACATTGTTGCTTTTGTATTATGTCCGAGTATTGTTTGTAGTCATAAAATTTGCATAACTGGCTAAGATAATATTTCAGCTTGAGATGTTGTTTCGGTACAATACAGATAATATTATAAATAACGGCTTGGTGCTCTGGGTAGGGATAGGCAGAATGATTGGGAGGCGGTGCGACAAATAATTTACTAACATAAATAGCATATTCTTTACAGACCCTTAGGGTTTTCTAATGTTAATGCAATCAAATATTTATAAAATTTATAAAATACAGTAAAAAAATTAAACGTTTACCCTACCCAGCCAGGAATCGAACCTGGGTCTTCCGCAATCCTATGTATGAACTTGTAATAAAATCTTTTTGGCTATACTATTTGTATCTGGCTGGTTTTGGTATCATTGAAAGTTTAAATTTTAAAGAAGATAATTCCAAATTCAAAATGTGTGATTCTAAAATTTACCTACAAAAAATGTAAAAATGTAACGCAAGCTGCGAAAAAAATTTGCGTTGTTTATGGGTCTAGTGCAGTGTCTGTGAGAGTAGCACAAATTTGGTTTAACCGTTTTCAATCCGGAAATTTTGATGTCAAAGATGCAGGTCGCTATGATCGCCCTATTACGAATAAAATGGATGCCATTTTTTAAAAAGTGGAGCAAGATCGGCATATCAGTAGTTACGACGTAGCTGAAGAACTGGGAATTGACCACAAAACAGTTTTAGCGCATTTGAAAAAAACTGGGTACACAAAAAAGTTCGATATTTGGGTATCTCACGAGCTTACTGAAAGAAACCTTATGAACCGTGTACTCATTTGTGATTCTTTATTACAACGTAATGAAACCGAACCGTTTTTAAAGAAGCTGATGATAACGGGTGATGAAAAGTGGATCACGTACGACAAGAACGTGCAAAAAAGGTCGTAGTCAAAGGCCGATCAGGCTTCACAGACTGTGGCGAAACCCGGATTAACTCGAAACAAGGTGATGCTGTGTGTGTGGTTGGATTGGAAGGGCATTATTCATTATGAGCTGTTACCACCAGGCAGAACCATCGATTCTGAACTCTACTGCGAACAACTGATGAGATTAAAGCAAGAAGTTGAGAGAAAGCGGCCGGAATTAATCAACAGAAGGGGTGTGGTTTTTCATCATGATAACGCTAGACCTCACACATCTTTAGCCACTCAGCAAAAATTAAGAGAGTTTGGCTGGAAGGTGTTAATGCATCCGCCGTATAGTCCTGACCTTGCACCTTCAGATTTCCACCTGTTTCGGTCTCTTCAGAATTCTTTAGGCAGTGTCAGGTCAACATCATGAGAGGACTGCCAAAACCACTTGTCGCGGTATTTGGATCAGAAGCCCCAAAATTTCTATAGCAATGGGATCATGTCCCTAGACCCTACCTACAAGATGGCAAAAAGTTATCGAACAAAATGGCACAAGGCATACAGTAAGGCAAGAGTTAGAGCTTGAAACTCAACAGGAAGCAATATTGTTAATTATTATTAATATTATGGTTATGGTTATGGTTATGGTAATGGTTAATATTGTTTACATCTGTCACTGTGTAAAATTTTGAAATTCATGTCTGGAGCTGCGCCTCCCTCCCTCTCTTACTGGTTCCACAGAATATCAGCGCCTTGGCACGTCAATGTCATGGCATAAGCTGAGTGGTGACATTTGCATTTGCAGTGGTTGCTTAATTATAAATTTAAAATGTCCATTATGTCAAGTTGTCATAGATGCTCCGAATAAATATTTTTCATTTCATTTCATTTATTGGTCATAGTATGTAGAATTACCTACTACAATTTCTATTGTTTAACAATATTGAGGAGCAACGGTATAATTACGCATCTGTTCAAAATACTTTTTTTTATAGTCCGGAGGTTTGCGCGGCTGGCGCACGAGTGAGATTTTTTTTAGTAGGGTGTACTCTGTTTGAGATTTTGTAAATATTATTTGTTTAAAATGTAACATGGTATTATAGTTTTCAGTTTTCGTATAAACTAATAATAACGTTGTATACATACCTAATAACAAGTCTTTAAATGGCGGTTTTTCCTTTATTATGTACGTAGCTGTATTAATTAGAAATAATTAGACAGTTGGTTCGTCAAAAGCTGCACAAGTATTATAAACAAGGTAGAATTTTTCACAATTTGTTTATATTGAGTTGGCTGCACCTTAACCTTACAGCTTAACCACCTCTGTGGTCTAGTGGTTAAGACCACCAGTTTAGACCCAGAGATCCCAGGTTCGATTCCCAGCGGGGAGTACATGTTTGTGTACTCGGTTTGGTTGTTGGTAGGGCTTGTACCTAAAAAATGTTTTGAATTTTCTTAAAAAATGCGAAGAAACTTTTTCCAACCTATTATGATATTTTTTTTTTACATAATTGTCTTCATGCGTTTAATTTAATCATTCTTTGTTGTACATAGAAAATGTACTTTGAATTAGATATTATAAAAGACGTCATATTCAAGGGTGAACTTATCTCTAAAATTTATAGGTACATAATTATTTGAATTTATCCTGACGTTTCGATTACATTCAATATCAATAATTTCATAATAATTGTTTAAACCCCACGCCATGTACAATGCATATCCGGCTGGCAGGAAACGGTGGCAAACATCATTTCCGCATTCAACGCCGCGTTAGCACTTCCGTTTGTCGGCCATGTTAAATTACGGTTGCGCACCGGAATCCGAATTTGTCATTAACGCTTCGATTACAGGTTGTAATCAGTTCATTAGACGTCTGGATTGGATGGTGAGTTGTACATTGAATTGATTGATTAATTTGTTTCTTTAGCTACTTCACTACTTCTTTATCTACAATTATACACTAACTCTTTTCCTTGAGACCTTATAGTCTACCAGCACACGTTTTCCCTCCTTCCTATGACGTATTCCTACCACGCCCACGTCCATATCCACGTCCACATCCACGTCCACGTCTACGTCCACGTCCACGTATTTCTCCTAAAAATGGCTACCCATAGCATCCAAATCACCAACTATAAGTAAACTCACCGTTACTAACCTTAACGCCATATTAAGCATAATCAAAGCATCGAGTGGAATAGATAACATCGGTGATAGGTTGCTAGCCGATCGCCTGACGTGCGAGCATCTTGGAACCCTTGTCGCGTCGACCCTTACAACATGCACGGGAAGTTTGGCATCTGATACATTCTTTTCACGTCCAGACCATAATGATACAAAATAATTTACGTTTTAATCATTACTAGTGTTTGCCCAGTTGTCGAAATTCGACCGTAATTTTATTAAGGCTGCACGGATTGTATCATAAGCAATGAAAAATTAAAAAAAGATAGAATGTGAGTTTAGATTGGTATTGACAGATTTCAGCCGCTCCTCTTCCATTTTTGAAATTTTTGAATAGAGTTTATATATGTGTGTGTCAAATACATGACAGTGTGTAATGTTTGTTTTATTGATTTAATGTATTTTTTATGTATAATTAAAAAAAACATTCTGTACTCCTTCTCTATATAAACTATAAGTGTGCGAAATTTCATACTGCTCCGTACGCGCAAATTTCGTAAAAAGTAGTACAAAGTTTTTGCTTCACGTGTTAATATAATATACAGATTTTTTAATGCGAACAGGTAAGGAGTGGAACTCTCTGTCTGCTGTTGTGTTGAAATAGATAAATAGGCTTTTTTCTGGGTAAGCATATTCCACCATAAGCCACATCTTTACCTAACATCAGCCCCTATATACAAGTGGCACAACGCTTATACACTCAGGGGCACATCTAACCGCCCACTCCATTATTTTCATACATACATGTTCACTTTGCGACTCTATACATAAAAATGTCAATGCATTTCTGCAAAGATCTGTATGCTAATGTTTAGGTTAAGCGTTCGACTGTCCAATAAGCATTTTGAAAGAGTACCGAAACCATTGCATTTGTCCATAGAGGTAGAACAAGGAATGCTTCATCACATTCCATACAATGTGATATGGCAATAAAGTAATGCTTTGCTTAAACGAAGGTTTGGAAACGGGAAGATTTTTTTAAACTGTTCAAAGTGCTAATTGGACAGTCGAACGCTTTACCTAAACATTAGCATACAGATCTTTGCAGAAATATATTGTCATTTTTATGTGTAGAGTCGCAAAGTGAGCCTGCTTGTATGAAAATAACGGGGTGGGCGGTTAGATGTGCCCCTGAGTGTAGAATAGAAATTAAATAGAATGATTATTGTACGGGATTGATAAATAAGTTAACAATACGTATAAATGACGTTTATGTCAATCCCATACAATAATTATTCTATTTCAATTCTATTTTATTAGCGCTATGCCACTTGTCTAGGAGGGCTGGTGAGATGGTGGTCAAATGCTTACCTATTTAATATAATGTAAAAAAAACATATTCAAATACATTTACATACACCTTTTCCAATGAATCGAACGTAGTGAGTTTAAAACAGAACTATAAAAAACTTATTCAACCGAATTGCAACCGATACATTGACTAGCGAAACGCCGAATCCTGTGCATTATCCGATTGTAAAACGGAATTAACCACTAAACTTCAATCGTAAATTAAGCTATGCCCGACTCGTAAATTGTGTCGTAAATTCGAATAGAATCCGAGCCTATTAGGTAGGTATAATTCGGAATTAAATCGATAGATAAATGAATGCTTTATCATCATTTTCAGTAACTAAAGAATTCTGAAGTCTTAACATCTGTTTCCAAGTATTTTTTACAAGATAGCCCAAAATTAAATAGAAAGTTGGTTTGAAAGTACCATATTGCTGATCTTAAATTTAAATAAAACTGTATTCAAGATTATTTTCACAGTGGTTTGAAGTGAAATGAAATGAATAGATATGAAATGGAATAAAACTTAATAAAAATCCTTTATTCAATATAGGCATATAAATTGCACTTATGAACGTCAAGTAGTTACATAAAAAATAAACGAAAATATATTATGCATAAAAAATTATGTAAGTACACACAGTAATACTTAAAATATATAATTTAATATATCCTCCGTGCTTCGGAAAGCACGTAAAGCCGTTGGTCCCGGCTGCATTAGCAGTCGTTAACAACCACCAATCCGCACTGGGCCCGCGTGTTGGTTTATGGCCCGTTCTCCCTATCCATCCATAGGGACGGGAAGGCTCGTGCCCTAGCAGTGGGGACATAAAATGAGCTAATGATGATGATGATGTTGATGTTGACAATTTAATAAACAATACATCCAGAGACATCCAAACGATACATCCAAATAACACCAATGATGGGTTGCAAGCCGATCGTCTGAAGTGCGAGTATCTTGGAACCCTTGTCCCTTAGTCGGCTCTTACGTCAAATTAAGCAAGTCATACATTCTTTTCTCGTCCCAGACCAGCATGGAAAACAATGATGTCAACGAAAATCAAAGGAACCAACCGACGATGAGAGATAGAATGAGAAGGATGTCACAAAAATACCTATTTGAGTCATCATCATCATCATCTCAGCCAAAGACGTCCACTGCTGGACAAAGGCCTCCCCCAAGGATATGAGGGGTATTTGCCGTAATCGCCACGCTTGGCAGGCGGGTTGGCGATCGCAGTAGGTTGAGGGTAACCTCAGAGAGATGCTGCTGCCCATCCTCTGGAATGGTCCCTTAGTCGGCTTTTACGACACCCACAGGAAGAGATGGGGTGGTGCAATTCTTTATCCCCGGCACCACACAGGGAACCTATTTGAGTGCGTTGAACGAATTGTATTGTTTTTTTTGTTTTCTGTTTTCCAATGGAGTTAAACAATGGGAAAATTCCTGTTCATTTATTTTTAAATACAAGTTTTTTTGTTTTTTTTTTGTTGTTTTTGATTGTTTTTATTTGCGAATTTATTCGTTTAGTTTTTTTTAATAATAGCGGCCGCTTGTGGTTTCACCCGCGTGGTTTCCGTTCCCGTCGGAATATCGGGATAAAAATTATCCTTTTGTTAATCCAGGTTATAAACTATCTGTATACCGAATTTCATCCAAATCCATTCAGTAGTTTTTACGTGAAAAAGTAACAAATATCCATCCATACTTACAAACTTTCGCGTTTATAATATTAGTAGGATTATTTTTACTGTTTTTTTATATGAATTAAATGTTAACGACCGTTTGAAATTCTGTTTGTGTTTATCTTATGTTCTCATGTATAAGTGGCATAATGTCTTTATGAGAATAAACATCTTTAAACCCAAATAGTTCGGCCAGGCGTTTGCGTGTTGTTGTAAATGAAACTCTAAAAGTATTATATTAGGGTATATCTATATAATTCTTTGCGGGCCTTTTAAAAGCCCCGCCGCAGTATCTGGGTAAACCTAGAGGGAACCACAGTAGCTCAAATAACCAAACTTAGTTTTCGCCATTAAACATTTCGCGTCATAATTAACACTTCAAAGGTGATCCAGCACAAAAGCCTAATTGGCTATGCTAAGAACTGAGAAATGCAAAATCACCGACAATTATAACTTCGCCGTTGTTTTTCCGATGCCGGCCACTCAGTAATTTGGTCGTGGCCAAAGTTTTCTCATTTTATGTTTATCCGGCCCCGAAAGAGGTGTAATGAAATGCTCTAGAACTTTATGATGCGAAGTTTTTGAACTTGGCGAAATTAAAAAGGAAGAAGCTGGCTGCGAAACGCTCCCTTTGTTTTGTTATGATTCGTGTTGTGATTAATACTGTTGCTATGTCATATTATAATTTTTGTTATAGTTAGATCGTCAAATTAATGCGCTCCACCAGCCTAGACGCGAAGACAAAAGGTGCAGCGTGAAAACAACGCAGCATCAGTCACAACACTTAGCCGGCGCATAAAGTGCCTCTTCATGCCTCGTTTGAAGGACCCCATGTCATAGGTAGGAGGGAAAACGTCTGCTGGTAGACTATTCCATCTCTTCAAAGTGCGACAAATTTGGAATATTTTGGAAGATAAATTTTTTAATCGAAAAATCAATCAGCCGCAGGAAGTTCGAGTGGGAAGCGAACCCACGACCTTTTCGGTCCAATGCTCTGACCGCTGAGCTACCGAGACCTCAGAAGACTCGTTGAATTATTAGTTGATTTTTTCAAGTAAAAAATTAAAATAATTTGTATAATTTGGAAGGTCGTAGATAACTCTATACTTGACCAATACTGCCCAACTACTGGGCAGTGGCCTCTGTTATTGAGAGAAATGATGGGTGGGACTTAATCACCGCGCTTGCCAAAGCGGATTGATGAACAATCCGAAACACTGCCCAATCTGAGAACTGATCCAGCACCTTTAGGTATCGGGCCGAGCGGTTTGCCATTTGGCTGCCGGCGCCTAGGCGTCACAATACAGCCAAAATAGAGTGATTTCATTTATTTATTACTGATATTAAAGGTATTACAACTAAGGAGTTCGGACCATCATATCCCTATTGATAACACCATTGTTATCATCATAAAAGTTTTAAGTAGATAAATTATAAAAAAAATTGACAATTAATTTACTTATGAGTCAGAAGACCTTTCAGTGCTTTAATGATAATTTCAAAGTCTACTACTAATTGATAGAAGTCAACCACTTAACATTCTCACCGAAGCAAAAGAGACTAGAACAGAAAAGACGATAATCCGGTCACCCATCCGTGAACCAACAATAGCAATAGCCGCTTAACATTCACGATCGAATTAGCATCACGTAACGGTGCACAACACCAGGTTTTATTGAAACAATCGTTATTTGCATCGCCAGTTAAATCGATTCCGCAGCTGCGCTCACTTAACATCCACAATCTACAAGCGACGTCAAACAAATATTAATTGCATTAAGCATCGCAAACAGCTCGCAATGAACCAAGAGTGCTTGTGCAGGGTGATGAGCATACGCGGTGGCGGCAGCGGGTGCGAAATACTCCATCGCGCAGAAAGAAGTGTTGGATATTGAGAATCAATGGTTTGGCGGAATTGTGTTAGACACAAAACATGCCATAAATAAAAGGAGAAGAAGAAGAGGATCAATTGCACAGTGGTTAACCCGCTCGGTCTGATGAAGTTAAGCTACTTTTGTCAAAAAAAAAAAAAATTAAAAAAAAAACACTTTTATTTCAGACCATGGTCCATATTCACAATTACCAAAAAATTCAAAAACAATAAAATTAAAAATTAAAAATTATATTATATTATTAAAATTACATTATTCCATTACATAAATAAAAAAATAAAAAAGCCGGTCACAAATTAGGTGACCAAAAACTTATCATCTTGAGCTCCTCCGTGCTTTGGAAGGTACGTTAAGCCGTTGGTCGTTACCGTCGTTACGTACATCATCATCATCGCCCGTTCATTTTAAGTACCCACTGCTGGATCACGAGTCTTACCTATGGATGGATTAGGAGAAAACATAAACCACCACGCGGGTCGAGTACGGATTGGTGGTAGTTAACGACTGCTAATGTAGCCGGGACCAACGGCTTTACGTGCTTTCCGAAGCGTGGAGGAACTCGGCATGATTAGTTTGGTCAACCATCCGATGACCGGCCTTTACGAAAGTTGCTTAACTTCAAGAATCGCAGACCGGGCGCGTTTCCTACTGCGCACTCGAGCTCCTCGGTTTGCAACACCTGAAATAGGCTTTAACGCTACGACGCACTGTTGCCAAACGCTAGGCCCGTCCGTGACGCCTGCCTCAGCCCTACTTAGTCATCGCTCGTTCACCCTTGATGAGGCCAGAGAATCGATTCTGTAATACGACTCGAATGCTGAATCGAATAACCGTATAGATTTAGGTTGCATTTTGAATCATCGTTGCCAGACCTACGGATTTGTCCGTAGATCTACGGACTTTAGGTCTTGTCTACGAAATACGGATTTTAGTCGCAAATCTACGATTTTTTTTTGGATTTCATCCACCCGACTTAAACAATAGTATAAATATTCAAATTAAATAAACTTTTGTGTAAAACGAAACTTAACTTCAAAAAAGGAAGACCTGCGACTTGCGTTTCGTTTTTTGTTATTTTGTCTGTAATGGTTTCTCAAGATTTGGCTGTATGGTCTGTACCATTGCCTTTCCTTTCGTATATTACAACTACTACTGTCAATCTCAACTTATTTTAGGTTTTTACACAACTACAGCTTCATGGTTTACACAAAAAGTGCAATAAAAACCACCTGTGGGGTAGAAGCAAAGAAGGAGCATTTTGAGTTATTTAATTCTAAAATATATACCACAAAAAAGGCTACAAATGAGAATGATAATCGTGAAAATGACACCTACAGTATTCTATATTATTAATATTATAAAGTTGAAGAGTTTGTTTGTTTGAACGCGCTAATCTCAGGAGCTACTGGTTTGAATTGAAAAATTCCTTTTGTGTTGGATAGTCCATTTATCGAGGAAGGCTTTAGGCTATATAACATTACGCTGCGACTAATAGGAGCGAAGCATCAGTGAAAAATGTTGCAAAAACGGAAACAAGAGCCTAAAAAATTAAAAATGCTGCCGAAAGTCACTATTCCACACGGACGAAGTCGCGAGCACCGCTACTTTAATATAATTATACAAATTTAAAACTACTATTAAAATATTGTGTTTTCCTTTGTCCTGGCGTTTTTCCTACATTTTTTTTAAATTTCTTTACCAGCAAGGAACTTGGTTTAAGGTCAGTCCATCACTAAATAGTCAAGTTTAGCTTTGAAAACTCTTCTACGGTTTTTTGTAGAGGCAATCTACGGATTTTTGAGCGTAGCCCTACGGATATTTAAAAATTGGATCTGACAACACTGTTTTGAATCATCAGTGGTACGGAGTGCCGAGTTCGAGTTTAATTCACCACACGTTATGGGAAACACAATATAAGAAAACAGCGGACAAACTAAGGTAACAAACGTCTACATGTGCGTTGCTTCGAGTCATGTACGAAGCCCATCTTCTGCAGCCCTTATTTTGTGATTAAAACGAGAAATTGTTAGGCATTGAAAGAGCGTCTCTGGTTACCAACGAGGTGAGCAGCAATTTTGCTATAAAATTTTGCGTTTTCGTTAACGTGATCAAGTATTTAAAACTTGAACAAGTAACTCTGCATACTGGGTTGCAGAGTAATATAATACACAAAAGAAAATGTGTCATCATAATCGATTTTATAATTTGGGTTAGTTTCTTATTAATATTATTTTACCTTTTTTACTTTGTTATGGAAACATACAGTAAGTACATAATTGTTAAAATAAATAATATCAATAAAATTTCTACTTGTTCTGAAACATAAGTAATTTTTAACTCAGTTATTGGTAGATTGAGCAAAACCGACAAACATAAACCAAAAGAAACCATGGTATATTAATTTTAATAATATCAAAGACAGCTTTACTACACTTGATAATAATATTGTTTAACACCTAAATAGTGTGCTACATTGAATACAGCTATGTTATTTTTATAAACAGTGAAAGCCCCTAGCTGAAACTGCATCTGCATCTGAACGCTACGAAAACACTATTAAATGATCTTCAACTAAGTCACCTAGTTTGTGCTACGACACTATACAGTGCTACAACACGTTACAATGCTACGAAAAATCGTCACTACAGACTACAGCTCATGGATTGACTACGGGTAACAGAAAACACATGGTACGTAGCTGCTATAAGCAGCTATGCGTATTCTGACACCATAATGACAATCTCATAACAATGCTGGAACGTTTCTGAAAACCTTTTTCAACGTTTGAAGTACACAGACTGGGTGCCAATGTGGTGAAACTGCTTAGAAATAAGTTACAAGATTCCATCTATTTGTATTTGAAATATGTTTTTGTTTAGGCATACATAAATAGTTTCACTTAAACATTTTAGTACCTACTTATATTTTTAAATGCATGAATGAGTTTTAACTTTTAATTCTCATAATTCTTATGTTAAAAATATGTTGTAATGTTTTTTTTATAATACTGCTATGCACTTTACTTACCATCAGATGAGATTAATGCATTTTGATTATCTGTTGCTGAATAAAAGATGTAAAAAATAAGTTTTGTTTTGACTGCATTAAAGATATACATTTTAATGTATCTTAAATTCAATTCTTCAAAATGGAGTGGTATCGTCATTAAGGCTGTTTGATTTCGATACCTTGGCCGCCTACGCGTGAAAAAACGTATTCACTCAAAAGCGTTTAAATACTTCGACGCCCAATGTAAGGCAGTGCCATAAAACAATTAAATTTCTATTGTGACTGGTTTAAGAACAACTGAGTCGTTAAAGTGACAGTTAAAAAAACTTTGAATCTGCTTTTCCTGTAAACGCGAAGACGCTCTGAGATACATGAGTGTCCTATTTAAACTCTTCACGTACACATGGCGGCAGATCAACCTACCCAAAACTGTCAAATTTCTATAATCAATTTTGAACTTTATTGTTTGGTTATAAGGATCAATATTCATTGGAGAAATTTGACAGATTAGGGTAGGTTGATCTGCTGCCGACTGTACCTAATTTTGGTGTTCACCATTTGGTGTGTGTTTCATGTTGTGTGAACTGGATCCATGGATTAAGTGTTACCTCGCAGAGTCATCGGACATTGTGTGTCGATTAAGTTTCTAAGCAAAGTACTGCTGCTACGCTGGATTGAGAACATTGGCGGTGCGCGGTCGTCAGCTGGTAGAACAAGGTCAGTGGGATCTTTTAGCAGTTCTCTGTCACGATCAACACTAGCAGTAAAGGGGGTTAAGCTTAGAATACAAGAATCTACATACTCAAACTGAAATACCGCACGTAGTCAACTATTTACACGTTGCTACATTAATCCGAAAGAAATTTGTTAAAACTTTGCTTTAATAAAAAAAATTGCAAAAGTAGAAAATATCAGTACCTACATAACAAAAACAACTCATCTGGACACGCACAGTCTGTGGCACAGCTTATTGTCAGTGTTCCGAGTTTTATCTGTCGGCCATTTTGTACCACCTGATCGTAAAAAATAATTGAATTGGAAGGGAAACGGTCCATAATAATCGTACCTGCTTGTACTGTGATGTAAGTCTGCGAGGATTAATTCACATATTGTGCCTTTATTACTGAGACGCTTCTAATATGACTACCAACTTACTGTGTTGTTGCAAAAAAACATTATCACAAACATTACCTCTTTTTTTTTTAGTGCTTCGTGCGATTAGCACATTTAGCCAGTGTCGAAGTAATTTTTCTTACAAGTAATACATAAATATCAACATTTCCTTAAATGATGATGATGAATGATATTAGAAATGGGAAGTGAGAAATGATATACCCCCCAACCCCTCGAGTATCTCAGTAAAGATGTGGGGCTTTACTAAGTCTTCACGCGAGCTTTTTGAGAGAATTTGAAAAGTGACGTTGCACTGTTTTGTTTCATTTGCCAACACTTATGCACACTCACGAACACTTAACGGTTAATAATCCACCATTATTTCACATTAATATTCGACATAACACAAATTTTGGAAAATAAAACAAAACCGCACACATGACGCTTCACTTTTCCGCCAAGAAAATCCATTACCTCTTTATTCATAGTATAGATTATAGGTACAGTAAGAACAGTTAAAGTATAATGGGACAGTTCCCATGAGCCCATAGTTAGAGGACATATCATTTATATTAGGTCCTTACCTATGAAATTGGCGTTTTGTATGAAGATTTTTTATAAAATTTTATTTTTCATACTGACGTTTTTTTAATTTTCTTAGCATCTATTTAATTTAACACCATAAAAACTGTAGAGTAGTTTGTTTGTTTCACTAGCTTAATATAGCAGACATTAAAAAGAGAAAAAATCAAGTCCCTTCAAAGCTGCAATGAAACAAAAGGACAATTCCGCGAACAAAAAAGTTAGTCAATTTAAAAAAAATTGGGCGATAAAGACACAAAATTACTAATCATTGTTATTACTGAAGCCTAACTAAATTAGTCCTAATAAAGGTGTATAATAATATTTACAACCGGTATTGACTTTAAGAAGTAATACACTTATTAGTAAGTGAGAAAAAAAACGTCAATTTTAAAAATATAAATGTTTCCCACACTCACACCAATTATCTAGCCCCAATTAATTTTTCCTTAAGAAACTCGATAAATGGTTAACTAGACAACGGACAAACATCCTATTAATATTTTAAACGCGAAAGTTTGTTTGGATGTTTGTTCCTCTTTCACGGAAAAACTAATGAATGGATTTGGATGGAATTCGGCATACAGATTATAACCGGGAATAACACATAGGATACTTTTTATCCCGATATTCCCACGGGAACGGGAACCACGCGGGTGAAACTGCGAGTGGCCACTAGTAAAGAATAAAGAATGAAGAAAAAAAATTATTAAGATGAAATATTAAGATGATGATGTTAAGGTCCTTTTCTTCTTCTAGATCTTTGAGCGTGTAGACGTGCCGCTGTTGTTTTTGAAGCTATTTTAATTTAATTATATTTTACGTGGAGGCCCCGGGCTTCGCCCTTACCGGCACTGTAACTTTGTCGATCCGTCCACGGAGTCGCCGGCGGTGACGGTGAGAAATTCAAGAATTTTTACTTTTTTTTGAGAATCCTGCGGGGTTTGAACCGCGGACCTCTGAAGCGAGTGCTGGCGCTGATTTCTTAGCCGCTCGACCACGAGCGCAGGGCGCGTTGTCGTCGAATTTATCGGCTGTATTCGGAGTGTACCGGCCGCTACGCGGCTACGGCAGCTGCTACGGTGATTGCTACGGTGGCGATTGCTGCTGCGGTGCTACGCCGCGCCTGCTACCACAATATCCAACGGCAAACGAGCGATACCTTTCACCAAGCGAACCATTACGGGCGTTTGCAGAGAAAGTTTTTAAGTGAACAAAACACGAAATACACGAATACAATACACGATATATCAAGCAAACATGCATTGCTCTGCTTGCAACTGTACAACCAGCGACAAACAGTTTCTAAGATGTCGCTCATGTTCCTCTTATTACCACGTCCTATGTATGAACATTTCTATCGAGGACTTCAAGGATCTCACTGCCGAGGCCAAGAAAAACTGGCTCTGTCCGACGTGCCGTATTAAACTGCCCAGAAGTGATAACTCAAACACGCCCGTCCGGGTTTCAACACCTTGCAATGCTTTTGCCAATGTAAACGTGTCTCGTCGGGGCAGTCGCCAGAAACCCGAGCAGAATGCTGCCAGGAATGTCTGCTGTTCTCCCGAAGACCATGTGTCGCTGCAAAGTTCGGAGCTGCGTAGCATAATAAGGGAAGAGATGAATGCTGCTATGGCGGACGTAAAACTTAACTTTAACCAGCAGCTGCGTGAGATAAGAGGTGACCTTAACAGTTATAAGGAGTCTATAAATTTTATGAGCGCAACTTTCGAAAATCTGAGCTCCGAGTTGAAAACCTGTTTGAAGGACGTCTGTAATATAAAGAAAGAAAATGAGTCTCTTCGCTGCGAACTGGCGGCGCTCTCTGCCCGATTCTATCAATTAGAGCAACTGTCCCGTTCCTCAAATATTGAATTGCAATGTGTCGTAGAACATAAGACTGAAAATCTTATAAGCATCGTAAAACAGCTAGGAAAAACCGTAGCATGCCCCATAAACGACACAGACGTACTGTACTGCGCTAGAATTGCCAAGAAGAACCCCGAAAGCCCACGCCAACGGGCAATTCTGGTAAAGTTATGTAGCCCACGTTTGCGAGACACTCTTTTAGCGGCTACTTTTAAGTTTAACAAGCAGCATCCCAAGGACAAGCTTAACTCAAGTCACCTTGGTCTGGGCGAGAGCAAGAAGTCCGCCATATATGTTTCTGAAAACTTATCGCCTGAAAACAAAATGCTACATGCGGCGGCTCGCTCAAAAGCCAAAACCTTAAACTACAAATATGTTTGTGTGCGCGCCGGCCGAATTTACATGCGAAAGACGGACACTTCAGCGTACGTCTATGTGCGTGACACTGCATCTTTGGATAGCCTTTCTGAATAGGCGGCCTTTTTTATTTTGCTTTACTTATAAATTGTCAAACAACTTGTCAGTGTAATAATATTTTTTTAAAAGAGTTCTCACAAAATATTACTTTATATTTTCAAAATGTTAGAGGACTACTCACTAAGACGATTGATTTTTATAAAAATGTTATTTGACTACGATGTAATTGTATTGTGTGAAACTTGGCTAAACCATACAATATATGATTCTGAGTTGTTTTGTGATCGATATGTGACATACAGGCGTGACCGTGAAACTAGCGGCTTCCATAGAAATAAGTCAGGTGGCGGTGTATTGATTGCCATTTCTAAACGTTTGATTTCTCGTAGACTCTCGTTGCTTGAAAGTAACTGTGAAGACTTGTGGGTAGAGATTGAAATGAGCAATGGGAGCGGATTGCTGGAAAGGCTTTACATGTGCGGTGTCTATTTGCCGTCTCCACTACAAAAAGATGTTCTTGACCAATTTATCATCAACACCAACTGTATTTTAGAAGATCACAAAGACGTCATAATTCTGGGGGATTTCAATCTTAGCTCCATAACTTGGCACGTTAACAATGCTGAAACTACTTACTCTGCCAATAGTGCGCTTGCAGAGTCATTATTAGATTTCGTTGCTCTTAACGGTCTGACTCAATATAACACGGTGCTTAACGGTACGGGTAAGACTTTAGACTTAATTCTCTCTAACGTGGTAGTTGGAGGTCTTCACGAAAGCGAACATATACTTAGCGTTATTGACATATATCACCCTCCTTAGGAGTTTGTTATAATATGTGGCGCGACAAGCGGACTTTCTCCAATTATCCCTGCAGATAAGTTTAACTACTTTAAGGCAGATTACGCTGAAATAGTGTCCGAACTCAGTACAGTAGATTGGGTATCTATATTTTCCACACTTACTCATGTCAACGAAATGGTAGACAGACTGTACGGAACTATTAAAGAGGTTATTACGAAATACGTTCCGAAATGCTATCCCTCTCGAAAAAAATACCCAGTATGGTATTCAAGAGAACTCATAAGATTACTTCACATTAAGGTTTAAAAACACGTATAAGGTTTAGAAAATATAAGAATCCTATGGATGGTTTAGCTTTTGAATCTATGAGAAAACAATGTGCCGCATTAATTCAGACATCTTATGTCAAATACATCAACCGGATCAAGGATTCTCTCAGGAGTAATCCTAAATTGTTTTGGACTCACCTCAAAAATAAAAAGCGGAACTACAGCTCGTATCCGTCAGTAATGCATCAGGATAACAGAATTGCAAAGTCTGGGCCGGACATTTGCAATCTCTTTGCCTCTTTCTTTGCCTCAGTGTATAGGGGTGCATCGACCGCTGATCAGCACCGTCAGTCTATGAATTCATCAGCAGTCTCAGCCTTCCCAAACTGCTTAGCGAAGGTGGTGTTTTCACGCGAAGAGGTGTTGAGAGCTCTTAAGTCTCTGGACCGAAATAAGGGTGCGGGGTCCGATGGCGTGTCTCCCACGTTTGCGGTGGAATGTCGTGAGCCGCTTGCGTTGCCTCTCTCCATTATTTACAATACTTCGATCGCGACTGGGATCTTCCCATGCAGATGGAAGGAGTCCAGGATTGTGCCTATATTGAAGTCCGGCGAGGCGGCATCAGTCAAGAACTATAGACCAATTTCGATACTGCCAATCTTCGGTAAGCTCTTCGAAACTCTGTTAAAACCAGTTTTTTGTTGGCACATTAAAGAAATGATTTCTCCACAACAGTTCGGGTTCCACAAAGATCGGTCAACAACAACCAATCTTGTGTCATTTGTGTCATTTCTGACCGACTCTGTCGACTCGCGCATCCCTGTCGACACAATCTACACCGATATCAGCAAAGCTTTTGACACAGTGGATCATAACATCCTAATTCGCAAGTTGTCTTTGTTTGGCGTAACGGGAAGTCTGCTTAACTGGTTTGCAACATATCTGAGGGATCGGACTTTTAGAGTCGTGGTGAGCGGATACTCATCAGAGTCTTTTTCCGCAACATCAGGTGTTCCACAGGGCTCTATTCTGGGTCCTATCTTGTTTAATATTTTAGTGAACGATATAGTGGCCATCTTTAAGCACTCTGGATGTTTTCTTTACGCAGATGACTTAAAACTTGCCAAGCAGATTCAAAGTGATGACGATATTGAACTGCTTCAAGAGGATCTTGACAGACTTGTAGCATGGTGTGATGACAATAATCTATCTCTCAACATAGATAAGTGCAAGTATATCAGATTCTCTCGTAGTAAACAACGGAATCTTCAGCTACCAGAGTACACAATTCAGGATAAAGTTTTGGAAAGGGTGGATAATATGCGCGACTTGGGAGTTTATCTAGATAACAAACTACGTTTTCATATTCATATTGATAAGATCGCTACAAAAGGTTTTAAAACACTAGGTTTCGTGATCAGAAATAGTAAAGAGTTTAAGAACTCACACACCAAAATCACGCTCTTCTCGAGTTTGGTGCGAACTGGCCTAGAATATTGTACGCAAGTCTGGTCACCACATTATGAAGTTCACATAAAGCGTCTAGAAAGAGTTCAGAAGAGATTTCTCTGGCACCTCTCATATCAATGCAACAAAGCTAAGACACTTTTGACCTACCAAGACCGTCTGGAGTTTTTCAAACTCCTAAGTCTGGAGGGTCGCAGGCGGATGCTGGATCAAATGTTTCTATACAAGCTAGTTAACGGCATTTCGGACTGTCCATCACTATTGCATAAGCTTTCCCTCAATGCACCTCTAAGATTTCCCCGTCCTGGTGCATACACCCCCTTCTCTGTAAAAGGTTCTAAAAGCAATTTAGGACATCATGCGACCTTGAACAGGTTTCAGAATCGATACAATATCCTACAAAAAAACTGTGATGTAGACATTTTCTGCGATAAACAGCAAACTTTCAAGCGCAAGCTTTTAGAATTTCTATCTCCAGGATGACGGAGACTAATATCTTCTGATTCTAAAGACTTTTGGGCGTAATATATGGATGTGTGCCTATTGACTATTATTATTTTTAACATCAATTATGAGTCCTTATTTAATGTAATTTTGTAGTAATATGCATTTGAATTTTGCGATACATAATATTGATATAAAATATATATGTATATATTTATAACGCTTTTTCGCTGTCTAGCCTGTGTGTGGGTTTTTTAATTATGATCTGATTTATATAAGCAGTCTTTAACGCTATCTTTTGTCATTTGTATAATAATAATTAATTAAGTAGTAGTTAACTATAAGTTAAGATTCTTTTTTTTTCTTTTATATATACGCTGTTGTCAAAAATTGCATGCCGTGGCAGCTTATAATTGAGACAGCACTCAGCTTTAGAGGTTAATGTATGATCAATTTTACTCATGAAGTGTATGTCTTGTTAGCTGTCCTTTTTTAAATAAATAAATAAATAAATAAATAAAGGTCGAAGGTGGAAGCGCACTTCATCTGGACTCCTCAACCACTGAGGCACTGGCTATCTTATCTATAACCTACGCTACAAACATTGATCTTATGGTGACATATTTAGATCAGATGGTACTAGCTGACCAGGAGGACGTAAACCAAGCCCTACCACCAGCCAAACTGAGTACAAACATGTAGGTACCTCAGCATTAGGCATCGAACCCGGGACCCTTGGATCAGATCTCGGTGTTATTAACCACTAGACTATAGACGCGGCTTTTATACAACCTTATTTTTAGTTTATACAAAAACCGAAACACGAGTCAAATATTTTCATTTAAAGAATCAGTACAAAAGAAATTAAAATAATATCTTTAAAACTCACGAAGTTACAAGCTTTTTGTGCTGTCCCGTTGTGTGTTTTTAGTAGGGTATACTATAATTGAGATTTTGTAAATATTATTTGGTCAAAATGTAACATGGTATAAAAATATTGAAATCAATTCTATTACTGATTCTGAACAAACAGTTTTTAAGTTTCGTATAAACTAAAAATAACATTGTATATTTAATTATAATGTTAATAGGGTACCCTATCTAGAAAGATAATGTGCGCTTCAGAGGCGCCTGCAAAACAAGTAAATGGCTGTCTTTTTCTAATTTACGCGCGTACAAGCTTGTGTTTCGGCGCCAACTCAGTCGTTGGTCAACACTCCCGAGAGGCGACTGCTCCTGTTCGATAAGCACCATAGTTTCAATGGTATGGCAACACGTTGCGCTCGAAAGGCACCACTTTGTTGCAACAACTGTATATAAATTTGTTTTTTTTTTAGTATTTTTTTGTTTTTTGGGACTGAATATTTCATAACTCACTAGTTAGCAAGATAAAAACTGTAAATGTTAAATATTTGAAAAAAAATGTACCCCCATACAGAAGACATTTTATTTTTGTTTGTTTTGTAAGGTATTTTAACATGCCATTTTTTTATTATAATTAAAAAAAATAATAACTTAAGTTTGTGTTTTATTTACTTATTAATAATGTAGCATTTCACAAAATTATAAAAAAGTAAAATAATTATTTAAATTTGTATAAAAAATTGATATTGAAAATTGAGTGCCTCTAAGCCGCATCTTTATCTTTTCAGTAGCAAAAAATAAGGTTATCTTTCTAGGGTTAATATGTAGGAAATGTTTTGTTAAAAACAAGCAATAAACTTTTTACTTCCTTACATACTTACTCACACCACACACTTAAAAAACAGACGTCTCCATGGAAATTCCACATTAAAATTTACGTGCACAGCCAACATGCACTGAAACAAAGGACGTCTGGAAGAGGCCAAAGTTTTGATGACAAGTTTCGAACAAAGTTTTTATCGTTCGCGACTTGGCCACAAAATAACGAGACTGCAGAAGCTAAGGTTCATAAAAAGGCGGTCGAGTAACGCACACATAGACAAATTCTCACAGACACGGAATCTTGCAACAGCTGCCCTCGGACTGTTCTAGGCTCAGAACAATAACTAAAGCTATAGAAGGAAGATTAAAATAAAAAACGTGCAACTATGTTTAGTTCCGTTCTATCTTATGGCTAGAAAAGGAGATTGGAGTGCGACAAATGGTTGACACTTAGTTTTTATTTTTTGTATTGTTATGTCATTCGGTCATCAGAAAAATAAAATCTCGAGTCCTTTTGCCCGGCCAAAATCAAAAGTTCAATTGATTTAAAAGCTGACAGTTCGTTTCACAAATCTGGTGACACCTTCGAAATAACGAAAGAAAAGGGACAATCGATCTCTTTCCAATACATCACCTAGGTTCATTAGTTAAAATAGTGCGAACTGATGAATTTGTGTTGCTATTTTAGTCCGGTTTCTATAGCTTTAGTTATTATTCTGAGGTTCTAGGTGCCTAGTGTGAGTTTCATTCGACATTGGATCACGTTAACGAAAACGAGAATTTGTATGGCAAAATCTTAACTCTTCTCGAATGTCGCCAGAAGGCGCGACTTCAATGCCGTACTAATTTTAGTTTTCGTAAACGTAATCGAATGAATACTTTCCTTTCTTTCTAAGGCAAGCTGTTTAACATAGTGGCTGTAGCACATCACATGTTGTTGTGTGTTTATTGTTGTATTTTTATTTTGTAAAAGCGAAGACCTATTGGCTATCAGTGTTTATAATATTATTGTATACAATTTCATAAAGAAGCTGTTGATTTTCCAAATAAAATAAAATGAAATAAAAATAATACGGATAGTAAACAAAACTCACATTAGGCACCTTGAGCTGTTCCAAATTTAGTTTTTATTTTGAAGAGAATTTGCTAATTGCCTTAAACGGCATTTTCAGCTTCACTGGGCTTGTTTGGGGGCGGCGAGAAACTCAAAGGGCTCCTCAAGCCGTGTGAAACGAATCACCTTCGGAGGTTTTCTAGGGGAACGGCATCACGCACTAGTGCGTGTCTCCGTACCCTTCTAGATTCTCCGAAGGGTTCGGATCGGATCGGGACCGAATTCCGTGTCCGTGAGAGGATCTATGTCTGCGTCGCTCGAGTGTGGTATGTTAGTATTATTAAGCTTACCCTTCTGCGTCCCCTTACTTTGTGACTTGGTACTGCGAAAGTAGAATAGCCTGATAATGTTATTGGGGCTGGTTTAACTGTGGAAACGGTGTTTTAGGTCGTTGGTAACTTAAAATTGACAGTAGCGTTAAAACGAGTTGAAAACGAAATCGATCTATTCGAAAGCATAATCGTCTTGTGGTTAGATTATGTAGTAAGTAACTAACGGCCCGCCCCGGCTTCACACGGGTGTACTTTCCTTTTTTTTTATATAGCCTATGTTACTCAGCGCTAATAAAGCATTCTAACGGTGAATGAATTTTTAAACCGGTCCAGTAGTTTTTGAGTTTATTCGTTGCAAAGATACATACATACAAAGCTTTCTCATTAGAATATTAGTTTATATAATACTCAAAGATACCGAAGTCGTTTCATCAACATCAACATCATCAGCTCATTTTATGTCCCCACTGCTGGGCCACGAGCCTACCCTATGGATGAATAGGGAGAAGGGGCCATAAACCACCACGCGGGCACAGTGCGGGTTAGTGGTTGTTAGCGACTGCTGATGCAGTCGGGACCAACGACTTTACGTACCTTCCGAAGCATGAAGGAGTTCGAGGTGATACATTTTTGGACACCCATCCGATGACCGGCCTTTGCAAAAATTGTTTAGGCTTAGTAATCGCAGATCGGGTGCTTAACACTGTGCTTTCGAGCTCTTCAAGTGTCCTCTCCCTCCTCGAGTCCCGAAGTCGCTTCTCACAGAATAATGTAAAAAAAAATTAAGAATGTTAAATCTGTTCTATTATTTTCTTCTATTAAGCAGGAAAACTGTTGGTACTAATTTTCCTTATTTTTTTTTAAATTTGTTTGTACATTTAAACTTTATTAATATTTAAGTGGGCACTTTGAGCCTAAATCGGATAAACATAATTCTTTCTTGGTGTTTTTTTTAAATATACCTACAGTGTTGAAACATAGTAATTCAAGCCAGTCTTAACATTTAAAAATATCGTATGTTTGGCGTGCTTTGATTTACAAAGTAAATAGATCAGTATCATCAATTGAAAATAAAAAATAATAATAAAATAAAAAAAATAAATAGAGAGTAAATAGATAGTGTTGACTAAATTAACACGGGTGGAATAAAGACACGATGGTCTAATTAACAGCTTGACCCGGGTTGTCAGAAAAAACGAGTTTAAAAAAAACCCCTGAAATGTTTGTCCTCATAAATAAATTATCCTCATCTGATCGCCGGTTAACCCGTAAACGGCTTATTGCTTTAGACTTTTTTCCCACTCTAGAGACCGCGTAAAGCACGCAATTGACCGCTCTGTCAGGGGCCAGCGTAATTACGCGAAGGGGAAAGTCGTTCCTAAGCGTCAACATTTACCCCAATTAGTTGGTGTGACGTCAAAATGTCGAAATAACTTGTATTTATTATGTATCTATGTTACTACGTTACTGCCGATGCCAAAACTATCGCAAAGGCTAGTCATCGGATGACTGACCAAAAATTTATCATCTCGAGCGCTTCGAACTTCGTAAAGTATTCCATCAATACTAATATATACAGGGTTAATTGAAAAAACATCAACAACTAGCACAACTAGATGGCTAACATCATAGACAACAACATTTGTTCTACGAGTTTTATCATAAGTCAATACATTAATAAAAAAATATTTTCCAATCTTTTATTGTACTATTTTGTGTGACATTTGTAAGTCTATGTTTCATTCACGAAAAGGCGATGAGCGCGAAGACGTTCTCGACAGAGTGAACGAGAGTGCGGCAACTTCATACACGAGCTCCGAAGCGCACGCACACAAGCTCGTAGTTTACCTACACTAGCACACAGAAAAAAGCACGGGAAAAGAGAACGCGATGTCGCGGGCTCTCCCCGCAAACGCGGTCGGGCAGCGTACGTTGCTGTAGTAACGGAGAATAACAAGTATGTCACTGAGCGCTGCCGATCTACGTATTTTTTATGGTTTGGGGGTCGCGATTGCCAGTTTTGTTGCATATAGGTGGGTACCTATTGAAAATGTCTGGATGTAAAAATGTCTGGATGAAAAATCTGATGTGTATGAGGATGTCTCAACACACACAACCATAATCCCAGTTTGTCCTTTTTTACTTTGCCGACAGATATAACAAGGTAAGTTTACAATATAAAAGACACCCAAATTCACACAATAATAAATTAACTATGTGTGACTCAACCCTAGCCGGTAGGTACAGCTCGGTACGTCGATTCAAGGTCACGGCACTGTTGCCGCACTCTCGTTTACTCTGCTCGCGATTCGCGATGCGATACGTATAGAGATAAGAACATTCAGACGTGAAATTAAATTGATATTTATTTATGTAGGTATGAAAGTAAAACTTGTCAAATTATCAAAAGTCGTAGAACAAAGTTGTTTATGGTAACCTAGTCTTGCGAGGTTGTTGATGTTTTACAAATAACCCTGTATATTATTATATATATTATTTATATTTTTAGTGCTAATTGCTGCACTTAAGTTGAATCAAATATTTCTAATAATATACTGCGCCGCTAAAAGCAGTCAAAATAAAAGCAGTGAAAAAATCAGTGCTTACGTCAACCTTCCCGGTAGCATAATGGTGAGTGCAGCCGCCCGGATTGCGGAAAACCCAGTTTCGATTCCTGACTGGGTGGGTAGGCATTTAACTTATTATTTTTTATAGTTCCTACATGCGTTTCATCCTTTCTCATCACATGCCTATGAAAAATCCTCAACTAATTAAAAATCTCAATAACAGTGTCGACATCAAAACTTCTGATAGCTACAATACCATTAATGAGCTAATTGCCGTCCCGATTATATCAACATTTGTCCTCTTTCATTCCTTGGAAGCGTTAAAGCTCGATAATAAAACGATTTGCGCACGCCCTCCGAACGAGAACTGCGAGGAAATATCCAATTTGTTACTTCCCTTGTTAATTTTAAAAGAAAGGAGGTTTTCTCCGTAGAAAATTAATGTTTGTTTTGTGAAATTAAAAACGAGGTAGGTATGTGCGTACGCTCAGAGTGTTCTAGCATAAAATGAGGTGACTGGCAGAAGGTTACATTTATACATGACGCGCTCGAGTAACGCACACATTCACGAACAGTAATCTCGTAACCATGGCTCGGAAACCGGTTAAATTTTCAAACCGTTATCGCCCTAAGTACATAAGAACAAAATAATTTCGTTTCCGCTCCTTGAAACCGGTTTCGAGAACGTTATTTTCACAAAAAAGTTTTCGGTTACGTTTGCGTTCTTTACCCGGTTAATACCGGTTTATATCGTGTGGAGAGGGAAGTAAACAGCGGCAAGTACCCGCGCATTCATACTTGTCGCTGCATGTTTGAGGCTGACGCGGGCGGGCCACGTGCCCTGGGCGTAAACCGGTTTATTTCGGTTAAAGAACGAAATGGATTTCGGTTTCACTCCGAATGGAACGTTATTGCGGAAAACGTTATAGAACATTACTAACCGTTATTTTTCAAACCGGTTCCGAGCCTTGCTCGCAACAGCCGCGTATGGACTGTTGCGAGCTGCAGCGCTATTCTCTAAGCAAAACAGCGTCGAACTCGACGTTGAACTCGCTCATAACTTGCAAACAAATTTCAACTAATATATACCGTGCCACGGTGTCTGACGTACAACTGGTTTAGAGCTACTTTAGAGCCTACAATCGCCTGGCAACAGCGTCATTCTTATGTGTGATTCATACATATATAATATACTTTTAAATAGTAATAAAGTCTACATTCGTTTGCAAGTTATGAGCGAGTTCAATGTCGAGGTCAACGCTGTTTTTAATTAGAGAATGGCACTGCTGTTGCGAGATTCGGTGTCGTGCTCGAGCACGTCATGCTTTTAGCTTACCCTCTGCAGTCTTCCTTTTGTGTGGTTCCTGGTTTTAATGGTGTTATTCATCATCATCATCAGCTCATTTTTATGTCCCTACTGCTGGAGCACGAGCCTTCCCTATGGATGGATAGGGAGAACAGGCCATAAAGCACCACGCGGGCCAGCAGCATGCAGCCAGGACCAACGGCTTTACGTACCTTCCAAAGCATGGAGGAACTCGAGAAGATAAATTTTTGGTCACCCATCCGATGACCGGCCTTTGCGAATGTTACTTAACCTCAGCACTCGCAGGCCGGGCGCGTTAATCACTGCGCCATAGAGCTCCTCCGCGTTAGCCACTGCGCCATCGAACTCCTCGAATGGTGTTATTATTAAATGGAAAAGTTTTAAGTTAAATGATATAGCATAGCATAGGATATTAGAGGAATAGATAGGGCACAAATCGTGCCAAGAAAATGTAAGCATAAAGCCACTCCTAGTCTAGGAAAGCCGAATTAGAAACGGCATAGATTACACGTATACAAAGTCTCCGACACTGACCAACGTCGGGGGACAATTTATAAAAAAATAATAAAATAATGGTGTTATTTTTGTGCACTATTGAGGTGGCTCGCAACAGCTGCGCTCGGACTATCATATATGAAGTTTACATTCTGCAGTCCTTATTTCTGTGGTTCCAGGTTAGAATGGTATTATTATTGTGTACCCAATAGGGATTGGGGTGGCGTCGTTGGTGGATGGATATTCTTTTGCGTAAAAAAATCCTTGTACATAATAGGTTTATTGAGGAAACAGCTTTGTTTTTCTACTGTGAGAGTTTGTATAGGATTTTTTTTTAACTAAAGCAATTAAATTTAACTGCTGTATTCTCTGCAAATAGTGGCACAGATTCATTCTTAGACATTAGCATTCTATTATTAATAAATTGTGTAAAAGATTCAATAGATATGGAATAGTCTACCAGCACACGTTTCTCCTTCTTATATCGATAGGGGCCTTCAAACGAATGGTGAGGAGGCACCTTGTGGGCTGGAAGGGTGAGGGTGATTGATGCTGCGTCGTTTTCACGCTGCACCAGTTGTCTTCGCGTCCTGCCCCCATTTCCAACTAACATCAGGTGGAGGGGAGCTATTTGCCGAGCTAATTATAAAAAGTCCTTTCTTGTATAGGTATCGTAGATATATCTACTTTTTAAACTACCCGTCGTTTAGGGCCAATTGCAAGAGTCGGTCCACTGCTGGACATAGTCCTCTCTCAATACATGGCACTGAACCCGGTCTTCGGCAGTTCTCATCCAGCTGTTGGATCCAACGCACTGGAGGGCGTCTACACCACGTTTGCCGAGTCACGATCTCCACTCCAGAACATGTCTACCCCAGTGGTTATCAGTCCTCTGGCTAATATGACCACTTCCACTTCACCTACAATCAAACAAATGAATGAATTGAATTTTGAATTAGAATATATCCGACAATGTGTGAATTATGGTTGAAGACGAAGAAGTAGAATAAGGTTTTGTGATAATAGTTCAGCCATTAGCTGCGTATGTCTTTAAAATAATCTATCAGTTTAGTATTGTTTTCTAAAGTTTACACGAACACTACACATTGAAATGAAACAACTTTTACGGATCTACTCGCGTTTATTTTACACATTACTTATTTAATGTTTATCCTGACGTTTCGAACCCTTTGCAGGGTCCGTGGTCACAGGGAGACTAAACGTCACGTCAGGATAACGTAATAAACGCGAGTAGATCCGTAAAATTTGTTTCATTTCAATATCAGTTTAGTGTTTTAATTAATTTTTTTTCTGGAAAAGTATTGCATTATTTTCTACGAGCTGGGTTTCAACCCGCACTCTGACTGGGTCAGGTGTACTTCCAATTACGCTATCGAGAACCCGAGCAAAATCAACAATATTATCTACTCTCACTTTGTAAGCTACGTTATTCAATGTACCTTATTCACAATAGCGTTATGGGAGTGATTTGTTCGCAACAAAATTTGCATAAAATTATAAATACCTAAAATTGTATTGAAACGCTGTACGATTCCAAGTTAAATGTTTCAAAGGTATTTACATATTAGGCTATCACTATTTTAGTTACGGATTTAAACGAAAATAATGGTAAGTAAAAAGAAAAATATATTTCCGTGGATTCCACGGAAACATCCATTGAAAATACATACATTGTTTATTTAGATAGGTACTGGATTGCTTTAAAACTTTTTACTGCTTTTTAATAATTGTGTAACAGTCATTGAAATATACAACAAATTCCGAATGAAATTAAGCTACAAACCGTTTAACAGAAATTTATTTATTTGTATAAAGGCGTGGGCTAAGCGAAGTACCGTTCTTCTTTCAGTCGGGAATTCATTTGTATGTATACCTATAGGTAATATGTATCACACGCGAATTCGGCCGCCTTAACACCGGTATTCCGTGATCCCGAGGGCATTTTAGACTGCCTCAATCGGATGACTTCATCATGGGTGAAACCTCTGTGTAATATTTCAGGTTTCTAGCCTTGAAGGCCGTTGGCAAAGGTCTCTGCCTTATACCCTAAAGGTGTTAAGTTCAATTTCCAGTTCATTTTAGGGTAAAATGTGTTTCGGATTTTTTCCGGTTTTGTAAACACCAACCATACAAATGCATGCAATGCCTACCATTTGTAGCGTTGACTTTAGAAGAAGAAGATGTATGTATATGTATACCACTTTCCCCTGTGTGATGCCGGGGATAAAGAATTGCACCACCCCATCTCTTCCCGTGGGTGTCGTAAAAGCCGACCATTTCAGAGGATGGGCAGCAGCATCTCTCTGAGGTTACCCTCAACCTACTGCGATCGCCAACCCGCCTGCCAAGCGTGACGATTACGGCAAATACCCCTCATATCCTGGGGGGAGGCCTTTGTCCAGCAGTGGACGTCTTTTGGCTGAGATGTATACCACCTTTAGACTATTTACGCCCAGCCCACACCATTGGATCTAGAGTCCAATGGTGTAGGCTGGGCGATGTACACCGTTCCTCAGTCAATCAGGTCTCCTCTTTGTATATTTTTGTATAGATAATTGAATCCCGATAACAAAGGCAGATAAAGAAAAGGGCCGAAAAGTTAAAAGGCCAGACGAGGTGGGCCTTTTTTCCACAAAAAAGTCGGAATTAAGTTACACATTAGCGTTAGGGGCAAAGAGGAATGAGGATCAACAATTACCAAAGTTTCGGTACCGAAGTGAGGGGGCGAACTTCGTGAGGTAATTTATCGGGACTCCAGAAAGTTCGACGCCGAAAAGGCTTGGGAATTTAACAAATGATGTTGCTCTACGAAAAAATCGTAAGTAGGTAGATTTTTTTTCGATAGATACCTACCTACTTGGTATGACTAATACTACCTTGTGGGTTGATAACTCACCTCCTTCCTCCCTTCTCCCCAAGCAAAATAAAATGCATAAGGCATTTCCAAGTCATCATCATCATCTCAGCCAAAGACGTCCACTGCTGGACAAAGGCCTCCCCTAAGGGTATGAGGGGTATTTGCCGTAATCGCCACGCTTGGCAGGCGGGTTGGCGATCACAGTAGGTTGAGGGTAACCTCAGAGAGATGCTGCTGCCCATCCTCTGGAATGGTCCCTTAGTCGGCTTTTACGACACCCACGGGAAGAGATGGGGTGGTGCAATTCTTTTTCCCCGGCACCACACAGGGAATTTCCAAGTAAATATCAAGAATATTGATTACTCAATTTTCAATCGTCACTGACGATGGTGATGAACATCTTAGTATAACAGTAGAAGCTGGGCTGATGATGATGTTAGTCACAAGCAAGTCTATCAATCTAGATTGCAGTGATCAATATGTTGCCGCTTTATGAAGTTGTTTTACCACCTTGAATGGTCTAGTGTCTAAGACTACCGGTCAGACCCAGAAGTCGTTTCGGCCAGTACGAACGAATAAAATCATGTACCCTCGTGAGAAGCGAATTCTCGAATGATTTTATTCGTTTTTTTCGTGGTAATATTTTGCCGCCTAGCTAGCCACTGCCATCTTATCTAAATATGCCGTCGTAACATTAATGTTTGTAGCATTGATGTGTTTCGACAGAGATAAGATAGCTCATGAGATGAGCTCATTCCACCTTCCCTAGTTTACCATCGGGAATCCAGACGTACGGCTGGCTACCACCCTTACCTGCTTGATATTCCACTTTTGCGCACCAAGCGTTTTGGTTCTACATTTATAATGCGTACAGCCAAAGAGTGGAATTCCCTACCGGCGTCTGTGTTCCCGAGTGCGTTCCCTGAAGTTTTTAAAGTCCGAGTAAATAGGCTATTTTTGGGTAAGCTTGTTCCATCGTCGGCCTCTTCTAGCCCTAGGGATTAGAATGAGGCCAAGAGCAAGCCCATCTCACAATAAAAAAATAAAAAAAAGCTAGTTTCTCAGTAGTTGATGATTCCGGGTGGAGTGCGCTTCCACCATTGGCTTCATCATCACTTCATATCAGGTGAGATGAAAAAGCCAAAAGTTTACTCCTAAGAAACGAAAAATCCCTTCTTTCGTCATCTCCAAAATACCTACAGTTAGGAACTAGGTTAGTACTTACACTCATTTTTGATACTAGTTAACAATAATCGTTCATAAGAAGCACTTAGCCTTAAAGCGCCGTAACGCTGGCTTTTAATTACCCAACAAAACAATATATTCATAACGTAATGCTCACAAAAAGCGGAAAAAGCGCCAAAGCGTAGAGATAAAGGGAAATAGCTCGAGATCAAATTTACAATCGCTCGCCATCCTTTTTAATGGTGCTCGTATAATAAATCGTTTCGATAATTGGCCTATCCGTATAAACGGATAAAGGTTGTACTTTGTACAGTCACAATATAAGTACACCCCAGAAAGTAAGCTTAAAGTCTCGGATACACTAGGGGACAAACGGAGCGACATGTTGCAGAACATGTTGCTCGACAACTACGTGATGTCCCGAGAGGCTATGCCGCGGAACATTTTGCAGGCCACACCCAGTCAGTGTTTATAGAAAATTGTCGCCCGAGGAGATTGTTGGAGGATTGTGTTGTTTCATTGTTTAGGGGCACGTTGCGCCCACGTGTACATTCAGCGACAAATGGCGTGACACTGACGCGGGACGCATACCCTCGCTCTTCGAGCGGGAGCAAGCAACATGTCCCGCGTCACGTTAAATGTTGCGGGGCATGTTGCGGGACACCGGGCAATGTTGCGAGACACCGGGCAATGTTGCAGCATCACGTTGATTGCGTGTTGCGCGTCATGTTAGGGGACATTTTGTCCCCTAGTGTATCCGAGGCTTAACGGCTCTCACCCTCGAATGACTTTTCGTAAGACAGATACCTAATCGCGAGTTGTGCTCTTAGTGCAACGAGAAGTGAGCGAGCTTACAGCTCCGGTAACCTATTTGGATATTAGGTAGTGGACTATACGTGTTCACGGGGCAACTAGCTCGAGACACTAGTCTTAAAAGTACCGGATGAAGGATGCGTACCGGCGCGTTCTGATCTGGCGTTATGACCTGACGTAGATGGTCCCTTGTGCTTGCGCAAGGATGTCTGACACCTAACTTTATAACCATAAGGTTGGTGGGGGGTGTTAGTATAAACTTTAAAGTCGTGTGTAGCGGGTGTTCCGAGTTTTTCCGAGATTCCGTGTCCGAGGAGCTCGATGGTGTAGTGGATAACGCGCCCGGTCTACGCGAAAGTTTAAAAGTGTATCTCAGCAAGTATAGTAGGTCTTAACCGCCTTTGTGGTCTAGTGGCTACACCACTGGCTTAGACCCAGAGGTCCCGGGTCCGATTCCCAGCGGGGGGTACATGTTTGTGTACTCGATTTGGTTGGTGGTGGGGCTTGTTTGTCCGTCTGGCTTGCTATATCGCGCCCGGTCTGCGAGTGCTGAGTTTAAGCCACTATCGCATAGGTCGGTCATCGGATGGGTGACCAAAAATGTATCACATCTCGAGCTTCTCCGTGCTTCGGAAGGCACGTAAAGCCGTTGATCCCGGCTGCATTAGCAGTCGTTAACAACCCCCAATCCACACTGCGCCCGCGTGGTGGTTTATGGCCCGTTCGCCCTATCCATCCATAGGGAAGGCTCGTGCCCCAGCAGTGGGGACATAAAAATGAGCTGATGATGATGATGATGATGACGGTATATATTAAGCTCACCTTCTGGGATCTCTTTATGTTGTGGTACAATATTCTTTTTAGACTGGTAATTTTGGGGGTATATTGTTGTATTCTGCGTTCGTTTTTGTTTAAATCCATTACTCTTGTTTGGTATCGCACAATTGAATTTCGCTTTGAGTGAATAAGAAATGACGGTGAAGTAAAGTACGCCTTTAAAGGACTTGGGAGAAAAATAAGGATTTTATGACGAATAATGTATTAAATACCTCTTAGTGGCTAAGACAGACATCAATAGCTGGAAGATATATCAGAATTGAAATAAGCAGCACCATTAGTACTACTACCTACAGTACAAAGTAGTACAATGGGTTACAAAATAAGTTCAGGTGAACCTGTAGAACTTATTTTGTAACCCATGTGTGTATATAAACTTGTAAATAATAAAATAATATTTGTAACTCTTTCTAGATCCGATCCGATCCGAACCCTTCGGAGACTCTGGTAGGGCACTGTCACGCGCACTTTTAAGTGTGCGATGCCGTTCCCTCTAGAAATCCTCCGAAGGTGATTCGTTTCAACACGGCTTGAGGTACCCTTTACGTACCTCGCCGCCCCCAAAACCCCGGTGACGCTGAAAATGCCGTTAGAGGCAATAAGCAATATCTCTCAAAAAAAAAAATCTTTCTAGATTTTATGCTAACATTTATTCAGTGTCATTTTACAAAAGTACTTATAAACTCTTCATCATTATCATCATAATCAGCCCACATCGGTCCACTGCTGGATATAGGCATCTCCTATCTTCTATATTGACGACCTCGTTGGTCAAGTGGTTTGTACACCGGTTTTCATGGTGTCGCCATCTCTGAGGTCTTGGGTTCGATCCCCGGTCGAATCAATTTAGAAATTATTGTTTTTCTAAATTGTCTCGGGTCTGGGCATTTTCTATGTATAATAAGTATGTATTTAAGTATTTTATGTATGTTTATCCGTTGCCTAGTAACCATTTAACGAGTTTCATAACGAAGCTTCTCTTGGGCTAGATAATTGGTGTGGGTGTAGGAAAGTTTATTTAAGTTTATTTATCTTCAGCTCTTTTTTTCCAACTGCTTTCAGTCACTTTGCTATAACAACTTGAATGTTGGGTACCTTGTGGGCCGGCAGGGTGAGGGTGACTGATGCTGCGTTGAGTCCATTTCCACTTAACATCAAGTGAATCACATGCCGTGTCAGATATAGAAAAATCAAATGTAAATTATAATAGCGATCGTTTTGCTACCGGTAACACAATCTGATACAAATCTGTTTTCACTTTAAGTACAAATATTTGAATATCTACCTAATCATTTATGTTCAACAGTAAAACAATAAAACGAGGCTTACCTACTAATAAATTTTCACTAGGCTATGTCAAATATTTTATCGCTTAAATATACATTCGTAGTCATGAATAATTTATAGGCCATGTTTAATATTAATGCGTGTAATAAAATTCTGTTGGCACGTTGCAAATGATTTGTATACAGTAAAATATAGTTCCAATAGGAATTAAATGAAACTAAAAATGTCGTAAGCAACATACGTGTGGTTGCCAAGTTTCACAAACTAGTTTATAATTAACTAGCGACCCGCCCCGGCTTCGCACGGGTGCAATGCTGATACACGCAACCGCTATGTCCCTGCATTTTTAATCTGTAATATCTTCGAAAATATTCATTTAAATTACATGCTGTAAAGGGCCATATTGATCTTTATTAAATGCACAATGTATATAAGGTACTTAATTGAATAAGGATTAATGCTGTATTGCTTAAAATCGCTTCGTACACAAGCTATTATTTATCGTAAAAGGTAAATGATAAAAAATTATAATTGTGGGTTATCCCTAAGGTGTACAATACTGTAGTACATTATTTTGATCTATCTCGTAGGGTTCAGCCAGCGTTTGCAATGTAAGCGCAAAAAAATGTGAAACCTCTAAAATTATCAGTGTTTCTCTACTATATTATGCATGTATTTATAAATATAAACCTTCCTCTTGAATCACTCTATCTATTAAAAAAACTCCCACTGGGTATCGAACTTGAAACCTGTGAACCTCTGATGTTAACCACTAGGCCACAGAGGCAGTAAAAATGGAAACTAAAATTGGTGATTAGATTATGATGGCGGTAGCTAAGCCAGGCGCATTTAAAACAAGCTCAACTATCTACCAAACCGATTACATTCATGTACAACCCTACTAGAAATCAAATGTGGGTCCTCTGTTCAGCTAAAAGACGTCCAGAGAGAAGAGGTAAAATATTTTGAGACTATTCAAAAGCGCTTATCTAATAAGTTTATTTGAATAGAGATCAATTTAAATTTTACTTTTTATTTTCAAGTGCTAATTGCTGCACTGGAGCTAAATTAAATATTTATAAAATACAGTGAAAAAATTAAACGCCCACCCGACCCAGCCAGGAATTGAACCTAGATGGCGCACTGTGCCGCTATTAGCACTCAAAAATTAAAAAATCAGTGACAAAATTCAGCGTAGCATAGCGGTCAGTGCAGCCACCCGGATTACGGAAGACCCAGTTCGATACCTAAGTCGGGTGGGCGTTTAACGTTTTCACTGTATTTTATAAATATTTAAAGATTAATTTCGTTTTATTTCATTTCTAGATCTGCGACTGCTGTTTTTCTCTATCATTAAGAATACTTAGGTGCGACATTTATGTCTTAACATTACGAACGACGAATTGAAAAAAAAATAACAGAAATCTATTTTTTCACGTATCCCAGAAATCATTGTCATAACCAATTTCCATAATCGCACCCCCCCGATTTCAAAGGGAGTGAAATTGGAAGATCCCCCTTTTTTAATAAGACGAGAAATTGCTAAGAGTTCGATAAATATCGCTTTGACTTTATTATTGGAGTGAGGGCCGCGTGGATTGTCAGTGAAATAATTTAATGCTAAATAAAGGCGCTTGTTAGGCGTTAATGATTAAGAATCAGAATCAGGTTTTTGTTTGTGTCTTTTTATTCCTTACGGGTTTACTTGGCTTTCATCTCACTAATGTTAAGTGACGATAAGGGCGATGGTGGAAGCGCACTTTCCCCGGAATCCTCAACAGCTGTCGGAACACAACAATGCAACCCACATTAATGTTATGGAGACATATTTAGATAAGATGGTAAAGTTAACCTTTTTCCAAAAATTAAAACAATAGAAAAATCGATTGTTATGTTTATATTAAATTAATGTTATATTGTTATGTTATTGTTATGTTACGAGAACAGACCTTTTTATTTGTTCTTTGAACAAATTTACAATATTAGCGTTGTTAATTTTATGTCATCATAAGTAGTGCTTTACCTAATGCTTTTCTATCATATTGGTGTCTAACTGTTAAAGAAAGTCTTTGGCTATAATCCTACTAATATTAAGTATAAATGCGATTATAAATGTGAAAGTTTGTGTGTATGTATGTTCGTATATTTGTTGCTTCTTCACACTGCAACGGATGGATGGATTTGGATCAAATTCGGCATACAGATTGTTTATAAACTGGAATAACACATAGGATACTTTTAAACCAGATATTCCCACGGGAACGGAAACCACGCATAAATAAATAAATAAGACAGGGAAGTTGTTATTATGTTATGAAGCGTATTTAAACGAACTGGCAAGCCTCTGTTAATTGTAGTAAACTAATAGTTGATTTTCTATAGCCCGTCACTCACGGTCGCGTAGCTAGTTTTGAACGTACTTGTGATTAGTAGGTATTTCCCTCCTTCTTGACCCCTGGATGGTTTTCTTAGGCTTAAGGCAGCAAAAAGGGGATGGAAGGACCACTATACAGGCTCTCGTATCCCAAAAAGGATTAACAGGGTAAAAATAGGAAAGCCACCACCACATGATGGGAAGTGGTCATCGCCACCCATGGACGTCCGCAGGATCCGGGGGACTGCCTATGCACTATGCGTTACCAACTTTGAAGACCTAAAGCTGGCTACTGACCTAAGGCTTACCAAAACGTATATATAAAATTTTTTTTAATTTTGTTTTGTACATGTTGTAGTTGTTGTTTATATTTTGTAAATTTATCTGTAAGCTGAAGAGTTTGTTTGGTTGGTTGAACGCGCTAATCTCAGGAACAATAGAATAGTCCATTTGTTGAGGAAGACTATAGGCTATATTACATTACGCTATGACTGATAGAACGCCGGTGAAACCGCGGGGTACAGCTAGTTTGTAATAATTTTAATGGAAAGTGTCCTTTTATGATAGGTAATTTTCCAATATTGTTGATGCTGTAAGGGAGAAAATAAATGCTCTTGCTGAGTTTCTTGTCAGTTCTTCTCAGTACAAGGCGCCCCTTTTAGACTTACGAACCGATGAAATAGAGACATATTTATAAGATCTATTAGTAGTGTAGGAAACCGATGGTAGGTATCACGTCGGGATCACCACTGTAGGGAGCCGATGGTAGGTAGAATGCCACATTGAGGAAGGCCAAAGGGAAGATCTTCCTCCGAGCTGGTGGTATCGCTCGATGACCGAAGTCCGACGGGTGTTAGTAGGAAGTGCTATATAGCGAAGGAGATGGTGAAACTTCGCTACCGCGATGCAGGCTTCCCATACTATTTTATCGTCGTAGTATGGCGACGTCGTTGGTATGCGTTTGTAGCGCCATCTGTTGACACGGTTGAGTAGGTGTTCGCTTCGTGTCGAATAATGTGCGGCGTATGCGGTAGGTGGCGCCGCCACAGTAGCATAACTGAATAAATGAATTTGAATTTATCATCGTAACATACTTACCATTCGTTGCTTGATACGCAACTTGATACGTCATCGCTGACTGACCGATAACAGGGCGAAGCTCACGGCGAGCGGCTCAGCTCACTGTTTTGGCCACTCGATTATTCGCAACCACACTCCCAACGAACATATACAATACATATAGAATACGTTACGGCAAAATGCTCCGGTCAGTCTTAACCATAAGACTTTGAGAGACTTTACTAAGAATACCGGTATAACAATTAGTAAGTCATAAGTAAGTTATCCATGGCGCAGTAGTTTACGCGCCCGGTCTGCGAGTGTTGAGAGTAAGCAACTTTCGCAAAGGCCTGTTATAGGATGGGTGACCCAAAAATGTATCATCTCGAGCTCCTCCGTGCTTCGGAAGGCATGGTTCCGGCTTCATTAGCGGTCGTTAACAACCGCCAATCCATCACACTGGGCCCGCAACCGTGTGGTGGCTTATGGCCTGTTTTCCCTATCCATCCATAGGGAAGGCTCGTGCCCTACATGACATAAAATGAGCTGATGATGATGATGATGTTGATGAAGAAAATTTTAAGTTTTACATATTCTGTAATCATTTAGATATACAAAAATTTACAACTTCCAACATCACAGAAATAAAAAACAAAAATAAAACTAATGTATTCATTGTGCCATAGACCACCATGGGTTTTAAAGGCTGCATCTTACGATAACAACCGGGACGGCTTAACGTGCCTTCTAAAGCAAGGAGGAGCTTAAGATATTTTTAAATTGTTTCACTTGATAAATCGCACACAAACACGCTAGCGCCATAGAGCATTAAATAAATAATTTAATTTTTTATTTTATTTAATTTAATTTTAATTTAAATAAATGAAAAATATTATTCGTACCGATTATTATATTCAATTTATTCTCCTAGCCAAAATATTTTATTATCTCAAATACATATGACTCTGTTAGCTTACAATTTCTATATCTATTTCAACATATATAACAACTCTAGATAAGAGATGTATATACGTGGCGCACTCATTCATATTATACCCATAAAAACTTGAACAACTTTTTGAATAGTTATACCTATCCCAGAAAGGGTGGCTCGTAGAAAAAAAGCACTAATACATTTTTGATAGATAATATGATGACCTACAATTTTTGTCAAATATATTTTTATGATAAGACTTACCGTTTCGCTGAAAATCGCGAAAAACTCATTTTTTTGACCTTTGACCTTGAGTAAAATTTTTTCCATACACGGGAATTATGGGGAACTTTTAAGTTTTATTTATAATCACATTTTTAACGATTCTACCAATTTTCAGCTTGATGCGAATTTATGTACCTTCGAATGTCTAGATTGACCGGACTACAGACACAATAGAAATTCAATTGTTCTATGGCACTGCGGTTACATTGGGCGTCCACGTATTTAAAATAAAGAATAGCACAAAATACTGAATACTAATCTGAATGCATTACATTTGTTACAGAAAATGCGTACCTACCTAAATGTAGTAAGTAATAGTGTTAAATGTCTTTTGACTGTTTTTATTTTAACATAATTTTTTTTTTTTACTTAATTGAGATTTTTTGGTTTTACGGCATTAGTTTTAACTAATCTGAATGTATTACATTTTTACGCATTTTCTGTAGCAAAAGTTCCTTTCGCCATACTAAAATAGTTAATATAATATTTTCCAACAAAACAACGAGCGTAACCAACAATATAATATCCTTCAAGTCTATACAACGGGCACATAAAGCTTGCCACAAAATGGCGACTCTATTATGCTATAAAACAATGGGCTCTCGTACTTAGAGCCCTGCCCGCGAGAGCCCTTGACTGAGGAGCGAGGGAAGTCTGCACTGGAATTCCCTTACGTGTCATCCACTTCATTCCTGGTACCTCGGTTTTAAGGGATTTTGATTTATCACGTTGTTTGTCTACACTTTCAAACGTTCGCGTTTCATTGGAAGTAAAGAGTTTTTCGTGATACATAGTGTTAGCACAGTACTTATATCTAACCTGCCTCTGACAAGTGGCAAAACGCTTACAGAATAGAAATTAAATAGAATGAATAATGTATAGGATTGATATAAGTCAACGATACGTATAAATGACGTTTATGTCAATCCCGTACAATCATTCTATTTAATTTCTATTCTGGGTTTCTTCGCGGGAAAGTGAAGATCATGTCTGCGGTTTTGTTTTGTTTTCTAAAATTTGTGTTATGTCGAATATTAATGTGAAATAATCGTGGATTATTAACAGTTAAGTGTTCGTGAGTGTGCATGAGTGTTGGCAAATGAAACAAAACAGTGCAACGGAACTTTTCAAATTCTCTCAAGAAGTACGCCCGATGACTTAGTAAAACCCCACATCTTTGCTCAAGGGGTTGGGGGGTATTTAATTTCTTACTACTATTATCATTCATCATCATCTTACAAGAAGGAAATATTGTTTATTTATGTATTACTTACTTGTAAGAAAATTTACTTTGACACTGGCTAAATGTGCTAATCGCACGAAGCCATCAACAAAAAAAATAATTCTATTCTACTAGCGTTTTGCCACTTGTATAACCAAAAAAAACTAACAGACCATAGCTTTATGCTTTGGTGTCATTGCCCAGAATATGGATGTAGGGTTTTGTTTCATGGCACTAAAATAAAATGAAGACCACAGACATTATGAGCGTCAGAGGGCTGCTGGTTTTAGTATCATAGGCTTAGATGAATGATTGGTCTCACTGCGCTCTACACACACACACACACACACACCCAAAACAAACCTCACATACACTTCAAAAATGACCATGATCGTGTGGATACAAGGACTGTATGAAATAGCGAATGTGATGAAATACTATTGTGTGGAATTCAGATTGTGCAGAATTGCGAATAGGAAGAATAGCTACTGTACCCAAATAATGACTGTGCACAGTAGCGAATGTGGTGAAATACAATTGTGTGGAATTCAGACTGCAGAATTACGAAAAGGAAGAATCGCTACTGTACACAAATAATGACTGTGCACAGTAGCGAATGTGGTGAATTACTATTGTGTGGAATTCAGATTGTGCATAATTACGAATAGGAAGAAACGATATTGGCATGAACGTCGAATAATTCGTATCATTATGCCTAACTATATGAGCCCCGCAGTTTCACCCGCATTCTATTAGTCATAGCGTGATGTAATACATATAGCCTTCCTCAATAAATGGACTATTCAACACAAACATATTTTTTTAATTCGAACCAGTACTTCCTGAGATTAGCGCGTTCAACCAAACAAACAAACAAACTCTTCAGCTATATCATATTAGTATAGGCATTGCCTATAATGAAATGAATCACTTTGTCTTTCATTGCCAAAATTTTATATTTTTTATTAAACATTGAATTGTACAACTTATCAGTTTAAACAAAGACGATGCACAATTTAAATAAGGACACCATTTTTCATGATTCTCACTCACAGAATGCCAAGCATACTCTAGCAAGATCTGGATGTGTATCATAAAAAATATCAAACACCTTGCCGGGTAGGTACTGATGCTAAAAGTGTAATAAAATGATGATGCTAAAATGTCAGCTTCCAAAGATAGCATTGTTAAATGCTTAGATCGATAAAAAATACTTGTGTACAGATAATCATATCGCTACAGTAGGATAGGTAATTGGCCCTTACCACCACCAAATGTGGGTTGGTAATCACAAACCCAAGGTACCTATATGCATTGGAAACATAAGGATAAGAATAAGAAACATTTATTGACCTGCACTAAAACATATACAAACAGATGAGAAAATATAAAAATAAAAAATAAAATAACAAAAAAAGAACATCTTAAAACAACTAACACAATCACAAAAAATAGAAATAAAAATAAAAGAGAAAGAACATTTTAAATAACTACGATATGTGCAAGGCCAACGGGTAGCTGTCTCAGCAATGCTTTTGTGGCAATACACATAATGCCACAGAAGCGCTGGTTTTCAGACAGCTCCCTGAACGTGAGGTGGCGACGACGTGTGGTGTGATAAAAATAACGTACATGAAAATACTACTAGGAAAATTATATACCTAAATCACTTACACATACATTAAGAAAAAAATATAAAATGGCTGCTTGTTTACTATGCCCTTGCCTCACACATCTGAATCACACTTTGATCAACCTGGGAATGAACCCAGGACTTCTAGATATCTGGGCGATCGCTTTGCAACTAAGCCACCGGAGCGGAAAAACAAAAGGCGAGCCACAAATAACTTTCCATCTAGAAGGTGCTCCATAATCGTGTCCCAGCATTTAATTTCCTTAAAACTATTAATTTAACAACAGACCGGGGTAACTCGAGTGCTTTTCCCTGTTCTGAATTATAAATGGACATTGTCAATATCTTTGCAAGGCCCTTGAGAGGTCCCCAGATGTATGGCTTGAACTTTGGCAGATGGTTGAAGGGAACCCTACTTGTGAGGATAGCCATGGAGACGTTTTAAGTAAGGATAATGAGGAGGAGCGTCTTTGATAAAACTATATTTTTCAGTAAAGAATACATATTCTTTTCGAATAAATGGTACGTAAGTACATAGCTATTGAATTGAATCATTTAAATTTTTGAACTTCATTTTGTTTCGAACTTTAGAACGTACGAGCTTAAAATAGCTTATTAACGCTATAAAAATAATATATTAGGGTAATTAATATATATTAGGGTCATTATTTACAATAATATCAAAATTTTACGGTGAAATTTAAAAATAAATACTTGGTATAGTCAGGAGGTTAAAAGCCTAAAAATATATTAAAAGCATTTGTGACTAAATTTAACGTTGACCAAAATGGCCTATTACTATTGTTTTTAAATGTATGGTCACCCTATAAAAGGGGATTTTGATGGTAACATAAATGAGGCAATGTGTGGAAATGACGTAGACAATGGAGTGAGGAGGGAAATAAAAAGGAACTAGCGTGGAGTTATTTCAGTGTTGCCATGAATTTCCTGTACGATTACCCTTTACATTCCAGTTTAATGATTAGAAAATAATACTCTCATTTTCTTCATGTAAGTATATAATTATAATATGTATATAATTAAGGCATTATTTATATGAAATGAGGTTACATTGTAGGTAGGTAGGTTACATTGTAGGTTTTGGGGAGGTTGGGCGGTTTGATGTATGCTCAAGTGTGCGATGTTGAGCTATATGCGTCTGCCGTCAAGTCCTATCACGCACGTCCTCGTCGCCGCTTGTCCTGTCGACCACCTGTACAGGCAGGCGGCGAACCCACCCTGCGGTGGGTCGTCCGCCCCGGGCAATGCTGTGGTCACCAAGCAAGCATCGCACACTCACTAATCTACCTTGCGACCTCAGTAGCGAAGAGTGGAGGGCTAACCCGCCAGTGATATCCTGCACGGCGGGCCAATACCCTACCCTTTTTCCCATGATCCTATCCACATAACTTCACTCCTTACCGCATTCCTTATTTCCTACCCTTGTCCTGGAGGGATGACAACCTCGACTTCAAAATTGTTAAACAAATTAAATATGGCACATTTTTAAATACAAAGTTACCCCAGGAGGGTACCGGCGAAGCCGGAGAACCCCTCCCTGGGCCTTCGGGCTCAGGCTGCCCCTTGTATCTGGGGGGGGCAAAAGATTTGCCAAAATTTAGTGCCGCTATGCGCGGCGAAACTAAGGTCCCGCAAGGGATGAAAGCGCACCGCGCCCCTACGGGGGCAGGCGCGTTAAAGGACGGGACTACTCCGAAGCAAAGTGGAGACGGACACCTTCGGGGACCGAATCTGCCTAGCGGACGAGGCAGAAACCGTAGAGGGAAGGGCGTGGCGTCCGGTGCTCCGGCACGGCATCCACTGCAGTCGGGCCCCATGCCAGGGTCAGGTGGGTTTGGGTACCTTAGGGGGCCGAACCCGTCGACCTTTGTGCGAGGGGACCAAGCAGGTGGTAGCTCGTTGCATGGTGGGGGGGCTACAGCACCCGCCCAGCAATCCCCTATGGAGGGCCGTGGAATGGTGGGGCTACGGGAACGGGGTCCTGATGGGATCCATCCCGTCGTCACCGCCGGACCATCGGGGCTGCAGGTACTGGGTCCTGATGGGATCCTGCCTGTTGGTCCTCGGCCTGATGTAGAGAAGGTGAGCGAGGGCAGGGCGTCAGGTCATAGGTCGGGCCACCGCAGGCGTAAGGCGAAGCTGGTCAGGCAGCAAGCCGAAGGTGAGCAGGCTGCGGTGGAACGCTCTAAGCGGCAGAGGGAGGTCAGCAACGAGAGCCAGGCGGCGCTTGATGCTAAACGCGTTAAGACTCACGGGTCTTACGCGGGAGCAGTAAGTGCCTTTAAGATGGCCATCGTTGCTGATGACTACCCGGCAACCATGCTGGGGGAGAGTCACTATGTGGCCATCCAAGGAACCATTTGGGACCTGTTGGAGGCCACACCTGACCCCATCCCGGTAGTTAGTATGGGAGGCATTTCGGCGGGAGCCATCCTCTTCACTTGTGAAGGGAGTGGGTCGGCGGAATGGCTTCGAGCACAGGACGGCCTAACTGTCGAAGGCGTATTGCTCAGGGTGGTTGATGCCAAGGACCTTCCAAAGCCTGTAAAGATGGCATGGAAGTCCCGAAACGTCAGCCGCCTTGACACGGGCAGGGTTTTGAGAATGCTGCAGAGGTGTCATCCCGGTTTGAAGACCTCGGGCTGGAAGATCGTCGACACTAAGGTCGAGGGTCTGACAGTACGGAGGGTCATACTGATGGATGGTGCCTCTGCAGCATTCATCAAAGCGGAGGGCTATTGCCTTTACACGGGCATCGACAGGAGCGTCTTTAAGCTTCTAGAGGAGAAGCTTACGGGCGAGCCTGTCGAGGCCCAAGGCAATAGTGAAGGAGTGAGCGTGGCGGGAGCGACTGAGGGTGAGTGCTCTCAAAGCGCACTAGTAGCAAAGGTGCAGCCAGGACCCGGTGTTCCGGTTGCTGCGGTAGGGGATGTTGGAGAGGAGATGACACCAATGGAATGTGGTGGGATCTCCTCCCCAAGATCTGAAGACATTGTGGGAGAGCTCGCCATAGACGAGCTGCTTCTGGGGGAGTCCTCCCCGTTGGGCGCGCAGGCGACAACGGATGGGGAACCTAGCTCGGAAGACGGCCAATAGACGAGGAAATGGCGGGACTAAGGTGTGTACAGATTAATTTGCACCACTGTAAGGCCGCGACTGCCCTTCTGGCACGCGAGCTTAAAATGAACAAGTTTGATATTGCCCTAATTCAGGAACCCTACCTATATGGGGGAATGATAAAGGGCTTAGGTGGAGCTCCTGGTACTCTTTTTCATAACTGTTCCACTAATAACATGAGGACTTGCATTTATGTCAGAAATGACATACATGCAATGCCTTTAATCAAGTTCTGTTGCAGGGACCTGACAGTTGTCAGGATCCACACAGGGGAGGGGGGGACAAAGCGAACGGTAATCTTATCGTCAGCTTATCTCCCTTACGAGAAGGCAGACCCAGTATCACCACAGATACGGGAACTGGTAACCTACGGCAACCGAGAAAACTTAGATGTCGTCATCGGCTGCGACGCGAACGCGCATCATGTCGTCTGGGGCAGCTCAGACACCAATGAAAGGGGGGAGAAGCTTCTGGAATATCTGGTAAGTTCACCCATGCAATTACTTAACAAAGGTAGCAAGCCTACTTTTTTCAACGCCCGCAGGGCACAGGTGATTGACGTAACCATTGCTAACAATAGAGCGGTAAGGAACATCACAAACTGGCATGTGTCGGAGGAGGTCTCCCTTTCCGATCATAACTACATATGCTTTAGGTACAGACTAGGTGAAACCATAGAAACTGTGCGTAGGAAGAACCCCAGGAACACTAACTGGGAGGGCTTCAAAAAGGACCTCAGAATGGAGCTGGATGGTCCCAGCTGTAAATTAAACTCAGCTTTGGACATAGAGTTTGAAGCTGACAGAATTACAGAAGCACTGATGACGGCATGGCAAAATAACTGTCCAGAGACGAAATCAGTGTCAAGAAGGGTACCATGGTGGAACCCGGAACTGGCTCGCATTAGAAGAGCTACACGACAGGCGTTCAACGAAGCGAAAGCGAGGAACGACTTCAGCGACTACAAGGAGGCCTTAACACGGTACAGTAGTGCGGTACGTAAGGCAAAGAGATCTGCCTGGAGGAAACATTGTGACCAGATACAATCTGTTCCGGAAGCAATGAGATTATCCAAGGCTATCTCTACAACAAAGGCGATTCCATTAACCACGTTAAGGAAGGAAGATGGAGTACGTACAGAGACAGGGAGTGAGACATTGAAGGCCATGTTTGACACTCATTTCCCTGGATCAGAAGTCATCCAGGACGATCATGATCCAATCAGCTGGAAGGAACAGCAGAGGAGAACTTCCAAATATGACTGGATAACAGCGAAAAGGGTAGTGGATGAATGTAAGGTTAGATGGGCTCTTGGGAGCTTTCAACCGTTTAAGGCGCCAGGACCTGACAACATTTATCCCATTCTACTACAACAGGGCGCCTCCATCCTGGGACCCCATCTCTGCAGGCTGTATAAAGCATGCATAGCTTTCGGACATATTCCCAGAACATGGAGACGTGTTAAGGTAATCTTCATACCCAAAACGGGAAAACCAGATTACGAAGAACCCAAAGCCTTTAGGCCTATAAGTCTACAATCCTTTCTCCTGAAGACCCTGGAGAAGATGGTAGACAAATATATCAGAGCGGGACCTCTGAAAAGATTCCCACTCCATGGACTTCAGTGTGCATATCAGGCGGGGAAGTCAACCGAAACTGCTCTTCATCATGTGGTGAGTCGAGCGGAATCTGCGCTGGAAAACAAGGAGATTTGCGTCTGCACCTTCGTAGATATCGAAGGTGCATTTGATCGCACTACCTTTGAATCCATCAAGGTTGCAGCCAAGAACCATGGTGTGCCACAACCGATCTGTAATTGGATTGAATGCATGTTAAAGGGTAGAATTATTAACTCTGAACTGCTAGGTGACAGTCTAATTGCGCGAACAACTAGAGGATGCCCACAAGGAGGGGTTCTCTCGCCTCTTCTGTGGAGCCTTGTGGTTGATTCAATTGTAGTAAGGCTGAATAAAGGACCATTCCATACGGTGGGTTATGCGGATGATTTGGTCATCTCAGTCAGTGGGAAATTTCCCTCGACGGTATCGGGGTTAATGCAACGTGCCCTAGGTCTGCTGGAGGAATGGTGCAATGCCCATCACCTCTCTGTAAACCCGGGGAAAACAACAGCCATCCCCTTTACAAGAATGAGAAACACTACGGGACTGGGTAACCTAACACTATATGGCAGCCGGATCTCTTGGTCCAAAGAAGTGAAATATCTAGGCTTAACGCTGGATAGGCAACTTACTTGGAAACAGCATGTGGACACAACCGTAGCCAAGGCTTACAGAGTCTTTGGCATGTGTCGGTCTACATATGGCAAGACTTGGGGACTCAACCCCAAAATCATTAGGTGGATCTACATGACGATGGTGAGACCGATCCTCACATATGGCAGCATCGTCTGGTGGCCCAGAACCAGGCTGAAGATCTGTAAGAATGCTCTTAGCAAACTTCAGAGAACAGCTTGTCTAGCAATCACTGGTGCCTTTAGAACCACTCCAACGGCAGCGCTGGAGGTCCTCACAGACCTTCCACCCCTGCACATTGTAATAGAAACAGAGGCAAAGAAAGCGTTGCATAGACTAAAGGTGGCCGGATTATGGGACGCATCTAAACCTCTGACCAGACACACAAAATGGGAACCAAGTGACATTCCTGATAGGATCATGGAAATGGGGTGCGATAAAATATCCCCCATATTCGTGTTCGAAAAGAAATTTAAAGTTTATGTTCCAACCAGGGACGAATGGAAACGAGGGCCACCGTCTCCGGAAAAAGACAGCCTAATCTGGTACACCGACGGATCAAAAATGAAGTCGGGCACAGGGGCAGGCGTCTATAATAACGACTTCAAGCATAGTCAAAGCATGGGAAAATTTGCTACTGTTTACCAAGCGGAAACTTTCGCAATTCTCCTATGCGCAAAGCAGAATATAGAGTTAGCTATTAAAAAGCGCAATATATTCATCCTGAGTGACAGCCAAGCCGCGCTCAAGTCACTCATATCGCCCCGAATCGACTCGGGCCTTGTTCTGGAAACCACAAAAGCTCTAAACAAGCTAGGTGGGCATAACAAGGTGCGATTGATCTGGGTCCCAGGCCATATGGGAATCCACGGCAACGAGATGGCGGATGCACTTGCCAGGGAGGGCTCAGAGACCCAGCTTATTGGTCCTGAGCCGTTTGTGGCACTTGCACAAAGTACCATCAACAAGGCCTTAAAAGATGACATCAAAAATAGGCACGGCATCGAATGGAAGGAGCAGCCGGGTATGAAACACTCCAAATCCTTCCTAGGCGAAAACGCCTTTGGACGGAGTAAGTTCATATGCGGAGGCAGCAGAAGGCAGGCCCGATTAACCATCGGTGCCTTGACAGGGCATTATGCCACAAAACAAATGCTCCACAGAATGCACCTTTCAACAAATAGTTTGTGTAGGGCATGTGGAGAGCAAACCGAGTCAATGCAGCACCTGCTGTGCGACTGCGACTCTCTGGCTAGGAAAAGAATGGGACTCCTGGGGTCGGCCTATCCGAAACCGGAGGACTTCAGGCTCTTCGCTCTTAAGGACGTTGCCAGACTTATGGCATCTATCTTTACAGAGGAGGAAGAGTGAAAGGATGGGGTTGCACAAAAGATCCCAATGGGTCGAAGTGTTACTGGGAGGTGGAAACCTCGGCAGGCCCCACTAAGATAAGATAAGATAAGATACATTGTAGGTAAATTTTAATGTCAACTAGTGTTTTCATAATATAATAATTATGAGAAATTTATATGAAATGAGGTAAAGTATTACCTATACTGTGTACAATTATACATATATTTGAATGTCAAGTTCTAATCATTTCCTGTATGCCACATTTGGCATACATAGTTTTACATAGTTTTATACTATAAGTAGGTATATAGTGTGTAACATAAAACAATGTAGCGTTATGGGATAGGAATAGCATCAGCAGGGCTTTAGTATCGATTTGTCTTTTTATATTATTGCAATAAAATGTATTATAATCATCATCATCAGTCTATACTAGCCCACTGCTGGACATAGAAAACAAATAAAATGTATATTTTTGGTTAAATTTTAAATCACATTTAATTTATCAATTTTCCCAAGTTATGGCAAATAGCACTTAAAAAGCGAATGCTTTTATTTAAATAAATAAACAAAGTATCGAACAGTACAGTCAATATGTATACTTTAATATCACAATCCAATAATACCCGGTGCTGTAAACACGTTATTAAAAATCGATACGGTCTTAAATATTTACAGCGCCATCTTTTATTATGAAACGGAAGTAGGTACCAACGTGAGGGAATTGAAAATGGGTTAAAACACTAACCTCCGGCCAATGGTTAGGGATATCTGGGGCGCCACAGAGATGCGACTTCATAAACCTCATTATAAAGAAAAGTTAGTATTAAATAATAGCCTATATGAAAGAAACAAAGAAATAAAGAAGACCATTTGTTAACAACACACATACATACAAAAAAAGAAGAGGCATACAAGAAAAACTTTAAGATTAAACAAAAAGAGCAATAAAGAAAAAAACAAGCAAAGAGTTTAGAGTAATAGTGACAAAAACAAATAAATAATTATAAGACATACAGTTTTCAAAAAAGTATACATGAACAAATAAACAGAAATTTATTTACGGAATTAAAAAAGAATAATATTAATCATTTAACATTCCATTACTTAGACAAAGGCTTTCATCTTTGAAATCAAGTAATCGCTATAAATGATAAGTATTAGTTTTAATCACCGCGCTTGTGAAATGCGGTTTCGTAATCACAAACTCGGGCTGTGCCCAACCTAGGACAAACCTACGACCTCCGGCTATCGAGTCGGCAATTTGCTACTCGACCACATAATGTAACATTAATAATAATTATATCTTAATAAATATATACTATGACAAGTTATGCGTCATTTGGTTGTCCATGTTAGACAGCTTGCGACCAGCATTGACTTTTATAGTTAGTTCATGAAAACGACAAGTGATGAGAAGTCTTGCTCGACAGCAAGGGCACGAGCTTTGCTATAGAAACACCATTGGATAACGACCAATAAACCACCACACGGGTCGAGTGTGGTTTCAACGACTGCTAATGCAGCCGGGACCGACGACTTAAAGTGTCATCCAAAGCACGAAGAATGACTTAGGACAGTTGATTAACTTCAGGAACAGGCCAAGTGCGTTTACCACTTCACTATTGAGCTCCAAAGACTTAACAGATAAATTCAAACAGACAAGACAGTAAAAAGCTTTTAAGCAAATCGCAGAAAAATATTCGTACTTATACTCTTGTAGCATCACTATGGCAAACGGATCCTATAAAGACGTATTGAATACCAGCTGTATTTCTAAAAGGATTCCGACCATATTTATAGTGTGATCTACATCGGTCGGGACGATTCTCGTCTTGAATTCTTATACTTGGCGCAGTTCGAACGTTGTCTATTCAGGTAACTGCAATTTATCACGTCGTCTAAGTACGTCATTATCATCAGCCTTTAAATCACACTTTCACAATCACAATCACACTTTTGGGCACAAGCGTTTCCAAGTTTACGATAAAAATATATTTAAACAGTTTAAAATAAATTTTTACAATTTTTTTTTCAAGATAAAATTTTACTAGCAAAAATCAACCAGCCTCAGGAACCTCGAGTGGGAATCGAACCCGCGACCTTTGGTTATCCAAAGGTAAGATTTATCGATCTCAGATCTAGAGGTCCCGAGTTCAATTCCCAGCGGCAGGTACATGTTTGTATCTAGTTTGGTTAGTGGTAGGGCTTGTTTTTTAGCCTGGCTAGCTACCACCATCTTGTCAAAATATGTCGCCATAACATAATATTAGTTTAGTGACAATTATTCTGTGTTCTGACAGTTAGAGATGCGATAGCCAGTGCCTCAGTAGTTGAGGATTCCGGTGAAGTGAGCTTCTCGCTTTTTTCATTATTAAATGTAGGTAGTAGATAAATTGCTGCGACGTTCCATTTCAACTAAAGTACTTGACTCCGAACAAAGATCTTTCCGGAATCAGAACTTAATCATAATAATGGCACGTAATCCATCACTTCCGCTAGGATTCCCTATTCAATTCATTATAATACTTTGTAAGACGATGTAATTTTTCAAAAGTATGACAATAATGACCGACAGGTTTTTTCATTTGAATAATGGTCTTAAAAATGTTCCGAGATTTGTATTAATTTTAGATATTGAGTGTGCTAGGGTTCTCACGTAAAACTTTTATTTTATTTTTTATTAACGGGTAAGCACAGTGCCTTGATCTCACCTGATGCTAAGTGATGATAAGGCCAATGATGAAAGCGCACTTCACCCGGGATCCTCAACTAGTGAGGCACTGGCTACCTTATCTCTAGCTGCCGGAACACAACAATGCTACAAACATTGATGTTATGGCGACATATTTAGATAAGATGGTGGTAGTTAGCCAGGCGGACAAACAAGCCCTACTACCAACCAAACCGAGTACACTAACATGTACCCCCCCGCTGGGAATCGAACCCGGTACCTCTGGGTCTAAACCGGTGGTCTTAGCTACTAGACCACAGTGGCGGTTCTTGTCTGCATTACAATTACTTTCAACATCATCACCATGATCTCAACCAAAAGACGTCCTGCTGCTAGACAAAGGCCTCCCCCAAAGATCTTTATATCTTTTTAGGGTTCCGTACCTCAAAAGGAAAAAACGGAACCCTTATAGGATCACTTTGTTGTCCGTCTGTCTGTCTGTCAAGACCCTTTAGCTCGGGAACGCGTAGTAAGTTAACCGTGTCATGTGAGGTATCGTATGAAAGGGCTTCATTTGCACAAGCATAAACAGATTTTTAATTATTTTTATGATGTATAGTTTCTATTTATGACGAGGAATGAAAAAAGAAATACTTTTCCCTCTTTTATAAGTAATAAGTAGTAGGTACCTAATAACTTTGGTATATGTAGCACCTACCTAACAGTTTGCACTGGTATGCGTACCTACTTAGTTCTTTTTTTAATTTTGTAATTTTATACGGAACCCTCGGTGGGCAAATCCGACTCGCACTTTACCGGTTTTTTTTTATATTAGACAACATCGCATACATTGTTCATATCCCAAGGTAAGTAGCTTCTAAAAGTTGTTTCATTTCAATGTTTAGTGTTCGCGTAAACTTTAGAAAACAATATTAGTATTCTTTTTGCTACTTTTGTGTGACTATTTTATGAATTTGTATGTATGTAAAATCATTAAGGAGGAGCGGGGCTTCTCAAAACAGGCCTTAAAGCTTAAAGAGAAGCTCCAACCCAAAGTTTGTAACGCCAAAAATTGTTATGGAAATAAACAAATTTTTATTTATTTTTATTTTTATTTAAGTAGCTAAAGCAAAGCCCGGTGACGCTGAAAATGCCGTTTGAGGCAACCACCAATCTCTTTAGAAAAAATAAAAAGTAGCTAAAGCACTCGTTTTATGAGCAGACACGAGACAACAACGAAAATATCGTTTTTCGACATTGACCCAACCGGGAATCGAACCCGGGACCTCAAAGTTTGTGCCGCCCAAAGTCCGGCATGCAAGCCACTCTGCTACGGAAGTCGTCGTATCTTTGTTTTTATTATCACCAGCAATTATATCAAAAGCAGCAAAGCTTGAATGTCCCCGCTCCTAGGGCACGAACCTTCTCTATGAATTGAAATGCCACAGAGACGCCATGAACCACCACGCGGCCGCGAGTTGGTTACATTGGATCTTGCCAGATGTTATGATGATATCCGGATGTCCTAAGTTAAATTTCCAGGGTAGGAAAAGTGTGTTTCTAATTTTCCAAAACATAAGCCAGGTTAGGAGCTGGCGCAGTGGTTAACACGCCCGGTCTGCGAGTGCTGGGTTAAGCAAATTTGCAAAGGCCGTTCATCGGTAGGGTGACCAAAAAAGGTTTCGGAACGTACGTTAAGCCGTTGGTCCCGGCTGCATTAGCCAGTCGTTAATAACCACCAATCCGCATTGGTTATAGCCCGTACTCCCCTATAGGGAAGGCTCGTGCCTCAGCAGTGGGGACATAAAAATGAGCTGATGATAATGATGATGAACCCAGGTTAATGATGACCACTCTTCGCATTTGGCAATTAAGCCTCATCACTTGTAGTGATGACTTGACTTGCCCAGCCAAATTTTAAATCCAATGACATCATTTAAAATTCCTTTTAACCTTTTAACCGCTAACAATTTCTATAGAAGTTCGAGATTTTCGTGCCGTCCACGCCAGCACTTCTATAGAAGTTCTTCTTTGTACCTACTTTATTAAAATACATTTATACGTTGGCGTACAGCGGGACATCGCGTGCAAGATAGTTGGGCGGTGAAAAGGTTAAACAAGACAATTTCCACGTTTCTAGTAGAGAAAGTAGACAAGCTTGCATTCCCTCTAAAAAAACACACTGACGGTGTTTCGCCTATACGGCAGGAACCCTTTAAGTATCTCGCCGCCCCGAAAAAGTCCCGTGAAAAAGTCTATTAAAAAAGTCTTATCTATATATTAATACGTGAAGCAAAAGCTTTGTACCACTTTTTTTACGAAAATTGCGCTGACGGGGGAGTATGAAATTTCGCACACTTATAGTTTATATAGAGAAGGTTATCCGAATATTAATATTTTTTTTAAATTATGCAGAAAAATACAATAAATCAATAAAACAAACATTACACACACTACCATGTATTTGACACATACGCTTATATACTCTTTTCAAAAGTTTCAAAAATGGAAGAGGAGCGGCTGAAATCTGTCAATGCCAATCCAAACTCACATTCTATCTTTTTTAATTTTTCATTGCTTAGGATACAATCCGTACAGCCTTAATAAAATTACGGTCGAATATCGACCACTGGGCGACCACTAGTACTATCAAATACACATAAAAATATCCCACAGTATAGTAGTGGTTACGGTAATAGTAAATAGCCTATGCCTGTCCCACTGCTGGGCAAAGGCCTCCATCATTGAAATCAAGTCATCGCTACAATTGATGGGTAATGGTTTCATCGCCACGTTTACCAAATGCGGGTTGGTGATCACAAACCCGGGCTATGCATCGAAAAAAACAAAATACACTTCACCCGACCTGGGAATTGAACCCGGGACCTTCAGGTATCGGACCGAGCCACTTGGCCACCGAGGCGTTAAAAACACAAAATATAAAAAAAAAAAAAAAAAGAAAAACAACATGTAGAAATGAATGGAAAAAACCTCATTCGTTCGTCGCCACCGTTCGCGATGGAGAACGAGATGTTTCACTAAATTACATTCAATCTCGGCGCTCGATAATTAGAAGGCTGCGTAAATCAATCCAGATGGAGTGGCTGAATCTATTGCATTGGACACACGGGCTGGCAGAACGGGAAACAAACATATTACAAACAGAAAAAAAATATTTTTTCTTAGTTAAGGCTTTGAGCGGTTAGCAAATTTAGCCAATGTCAAAGTAATTCTTCTTTCAAGTTAAATATTAAATAAACAATATTCACTTTACAAAAACACAAATGTTGAAAAAATTTCCACGAGCAGGATGCTCAGGTCCTGGTCAGGTGCTTTCCCAAGGTATGTCAGAAGGGTGCGGGTTCAAATCCTGCTCGTAGAATTTTTTTCAGCATTGTGTGTTTTTGTAATATGTTCGCAACAAAATTTGCGTTAAAATTAAATAAACAAAACAAATACATAATTATAATATTCACTTTACAAATTGAGTAGTGATAAATGATATTACCTCCAATCCCTTGAGTATTAGTAAAGATGTGGGGCTTTTACTGAGACCTCATGCGGACTTACTCACGTTTTGTTTCATTTGAAAACAATCATGTACCTACAATTTACATGTGGAAACACTTAGCGGTTAGTAATCCACCATTACTTCATATTATTATTGGACAAAACACATTTTTTTTAGTTTTTAATTGATAAAACCGTCACGAAACGTGAATAAAAATAAAGAAATAAGACAAATCTGAAAGAAATGGCTTTATTAAGTTATATTTTCAAAAATGTTTTACCTAACCGATCCTGTAAATTAAGTATTATTATAGTAGAACAAACTACGTTTCTATACTAACAGACATTAAAAACAGCGTGAGCACGTCTCAATCGTAAAGTAATTTTCACGTTACGATCTTTCACATACAACAACTCAAAGGAAATTATTGCTCAAAAGGCAATAGTATTTTAGTCATGCATATAGCGCTAAGGCAGTCTTGTTAGAGCTGGTAGTAAAGCTTTAAATACCAGTTTCATGATGCAACGTGATGGTCAAGCGACTCAAATGTTCGTAATAACATTAAATAATTCTTAATAACCTAAAATATTTCCGTTTAGTGGCCACATAACAAGGGAAGGACCTTTTCAATATCTCGGAAGAGAAGTGCTGTTTGGAATTGTTGCCATTATAACACCAAAATTTTGAGCTTGACAACAATCTAGATTACATTTTTCATGTTTTTCATATATTTATATTAGAAGGAGGCAAACGAGCGGGTCACCTGATGGGAAGCAATCACCGCCGAAGCAATATACGAAAGCAAAATACTTGAAACCTGCCTAGCCCAAATCAATCTAGGTGCATCTATTTTCTAATTTAATGTCTCTCGGCAAACATCGTGTTTCAGCTGTCGTCGACTTTCTATATATTAGATAGCGTTGCTATTACTCCTTTTACTTATGTTTAATTTATTTTAGAATGAGAGGAATAACAGTTGTGTCTCTCGTAATTGATTTACGATTTATAATTTAACAGATTTTGATTGTTCACACGAAAAAACAAAGCAACAATAAAGTACCTACGTTGTTTGAATTCAAACTAATATAAATAATAAATGTAATAACAACAAATGGACATGGAAATACGACGATCACAAAGAAATATTAAAAAATAGCAGCACTGTAATTTACTTATAAGCACGTCAGTGTTACAACATTTTAAAACGTCTGCAAAAGATTTTTGCGCACACAGCACACTTTAATACTAGCCCTTTTGTGAGCCACACCTAAACCCCACATAATCCCTAAAAATTATCTTAACTCTCCGCCTCTATGTCCCCAATAGAGACTTCATTAAGGTCCAATGTAGAAAGGATTGCTCGTTCATTAATTATAAGGGCTCTAGAATGTTTATCGTCTAAGGAGACGAATCGTTTCGGTCTGTTATAGAATTTTCACTTGATTATTATTCTAGGGTACACGCTTTTCAGGATTACAGTAATAGAACTTCGACAAAAGCCTCTTTGGAGTCCTGTTTTATTATATTGAAAAGTAATTTACACCTGCTTTCTGTCTTCATTGTTGCCTCAAAAAGACAATTTATTATTATCCGTATCGTTTCGGTGTTTGCCCCTAAAGGTAAGCCTATAAGTAGTAGTATTGTTTTTTTGTTATTCTAAGTTTTTTTTTTCGTTTTTTTGTTATTCTTCAGCATCATTTCAGCTGGCCCACAAGCTGCCTCTTCACGCCTCCTTTGAAGGCCCCTTTGTTATAGGAAGGAGGGAAAACGTGTGCTGGTAGACTATTTCATCTTTTGGAAGTGCGACAAAGAAACGAGTCACCAAATTTCTCTGTGCGCCATGGAATGTTCGAGATAGTACAGCGTTGTCGGGGTGCGGTGTACAATAGTGTCGTCAAAATAGACTGCCGTAGTTTCCTTGTTATATTTTGTTAAGTCTCTTTTGTTTTAAAGTGTACTTTTATTGTGTTGGTGCAAATTAACATTATTTATTATAATTTTTTTTAAAGGATTTACTGATTTCCTTGAACGGCCTTTTTAAGCGTGACCGGGCTTTTTTAGGGGTGGCGAGAAACCTAAAGGGTTCTTAAGCCGTGTGATCAAAACTCCGTCAGAGGGTTCTAGAAAAAATGACATCACACCAAGCGACCTCCTTTCCTTACTAGATTCTCCGAGGGGTTCGGTTCAGATCGGATCGGGGTTTCTCTATAAATATAATTAAATACAAAAATAACTACGTAGATAGCTAAAAATTTACAAATTAATCTATTTAAATATTGTGACGTGACGCAAAAGCTTTGTACCCCTTTTTTACGAAAATTGCGCGGACGGAGGAGTATGAAACGCACACTTATAGTTTATATAGAGAACGTTATTCGTATGTTAATATTTTTTTAAATTATGCATATAATACATTAAATCAATAAAACAAACATTACACACACTACCATGTATTTGACACACGCGCATATGTAACTGACACAGCATGTGTGTCTTTTCAAAAATTTCAAAAATGGAAGAGAAGCGGCCGAAATCTGTCAATGCCAATCCAAACTCACATTCTATCTTTTTAATTGTTTCATTGCTTAGGATACAATCCGTGCAGCCTTAATAAAATTACGGTCGAATTTCTACCACTGGGCGACCACTAGTATAAATAAATACTTCTTTGTTAAATCAGGGTTAATTTGGAGATGAGCTTTTAGTTGTGCTGTTTTATATATTTTGAATTATATCCTTATAGTAGTTAAGATATATTTTAGATTACTTTTCATTCTTGAAATAGAAATAGAAAAAATCTATAAAAAAATAAAAAAAAACTATCTATCATTTATATGTAAGTAAAGCTATAATTTGCTGCATTTAAATTAAAGTTTTCAATAATAATATATCCCTTGCAAAAGCTATTACTCCAGGGAATCAGACCTCTGCCCTTTTATGTTTACTTGCTGTTGTTAATGATTCTATTTAGTAACATTAATTGACAATATAGCATAAATATCAAACACTTGAAAAAAAATATAAGGAAACTGATGTCTTGGTAGCCTACCTGAAAGAGCAACCACTTGGATTACGAGAAGTCGTTGATTCCTCTCAGTTAAAGTTCCACCAAAGTCGTTTTTTTTTTTAAATAAGTACGCTAATATATTTTTAGACAAATATTTTTCAAAAGAGGGTGCGGTAACTTCCCAGTGACGTAATACCGCTGGCTTGCAGCGTAACAGTCTTACAAATAAAACATTTTTAATCATATTCTAAGTAATTACTTAAGTAATCATTTGCTTAAATTTTAAGCATCTGATTAGCAGCGCTCACAAATAAAACACTTTAATCATTTGGTTAACTAAACATCGTTATTGAGTTTGACTTAAGAAATAACGTTATTTTAACGTTAAAGTTTGGCATAATTGTGTAGAAGTCTTTGCTTTTTCGCACATAAAAGTATATAATGACTTTTGACATATTATGTTTGAACCTATTGTATTCGTGATTTTACTGATTTACTGTTACTGGCATTTTAACTGGTATTCCACCTTCACGAACCGCATAGTAACTGGCGACGAGACATGGGTTTATGAATACGATATGCAAACAAGTCAACAATCTTCAGAATGGCGCCTCGAAAACGAATCGAAACCCAAAAAACTGCGTCAAAGCCGCTCGAAAATCAAAGTTAAGCTATGCTGATAGTTTTCTTCGATTGCCGCGGTGTAGTGCACTACGAATTTCTTCTAGAGGGACAAACGGTAAACACAGAATATTATTTAGGTGTCATGAGGCGTTTGAGAGAGAATATCTGCCGAAAACGGCCAGATTTATGGAACGACAATTAATGGATTTTACACCATGATAATGCACCATCGCACAAAGCCATCATTGTGCAAGAGTTTTTAGCCAAAAACTCGACGAATGTCATCGACCAACGCTGTACTCTCCTGATATGGTTCCGTCTGGCATTTTCCTGTTCCCGAGGTGAAAATTATCACTTCGAGGAAGGCATTTCGATTCGATTGAATCTATAAAAGAAAATTCGCTGAAAGAGTTGAAGACCATACCTCAATCAGCTTACAAAAAATGTATGGAGGACTGGGTCAAGCGCTGGCGTAGCTGTATTGCAAGCGAAGGGGCCTACTTTAAAGGCGACAAAATATTTTTTGACGAATAAATTACTTTATTGGTTTTATTGAACAAATTCCGGTAGTTTTACACAGAAGGTATATCGGTAGATTTAAACGGTCACTAAGTTTTTTCCCTCCGAAATCTTCTAAGATATTTTAGATCCCATAATTCTCTCCATATCACTACATAGTATAAAACAAAGTCGCTTCCCGCTGTCCCTATGTATGTATGTGTGTATGTATGCTTAGATCTTTAAAACTATGCAACGGATTTTGATGCGGTTTTTTAATAGATAGAGTGATTCAAGAGGAAGGTTTATATGTATAAATTTGTACGTAATATAGTAGAGAAACACTGATAATTTTAGAGTTTAGAGGTTTCACATTTTTTTGCGCTTACATTGCACACGCTGGCTGAACCCTACGAGATAGATCAAAATAATGTACTACAGTTTTGTACATTAAGATGTAAAAAAGAAAAGATCTACAAAAAAGTCGGCGATGGTATATGTCTATCTCTTAGGGATAACCGGTAATAATCATTTTTTATCCTTTATTTTTTACGAGAAATAATGGCTTATTTACGAAGCGATTTTAAGCAATACAGCATTAATCCTTATCCAATTAAGTACCTTAAATACATTGTGCATTTAATATAGATCAATATGACCATTTACAGCATGTAATTTAAATGAATATTTTCGAAGATATTACAGATTTAAAATGCAGGGACATAGCGGTTCGTGTATCAGCATTGCACCCGTGCGAAGCCGGGGCGGGTCGCTAGTTAATAATTTCTTAGAACGTCAGTGTTGGCGGGCGTTTTGTCATTGTCTATCATGTCACAAAAACAGCTGTTGCGACGTCGCCATCTTGCTGTTTAACGAGTTAATCAGGGTCTCGGAGTATTTAAATTTGACAGTTAGTTAGGCCGCTTTTAAGCAATTGCTTAGCGCTAAATAACTTTTATTTGTAACAATTTTGGCTAACTAATTAGTTATCCATTGATTAACGCTAACTAATTACTTAAATATTTTTATTTGTAAGGCTGTAAATCACAAACTACTAGAAAAATTCAACGAGTCTTTTGGGGACTCGATAGCTCAGCGATCAAAGCAATGGACCGGTTATCCAAAGGTCGTAGGTTCGATTCCCACTCGTGCTTCCTGAGTCTGATTGATTTTTTCTATCTTGTAAATATATTTCATTGAATACATACTGATGTATTCGAGCTCCGTTATTTGTTTCGCTCTAATAGGTTTATGTACACATTTCAATTTGAAAACAATTTGTTAAGCCATGTTATATTTCCATATAAAACGCCAATGAAAATTTTACCGCTCGTGAAATCCCGGCATAGTTTTCAATTTGACGGCTTTGTAATAATTTGCACAACGGGATTAGCCTGAAAAGTTTGCAACGATTTTTGGTTTATCATGTTTGCGATTAACGTAACTTGTTCTTTGAACATGAAATATTATATAGGGTTATTTCCCTACGTTTGAATGAAGAAAGTAGTACGATTGCGCTCGGTCTACAAATGCTGTAGTTAAACAACTACAAAACGGCAAAGCCATCGGATGGGTGACCAAAACTATATCATCTTCAACTCCCTGCTTCGGAAGTCACGAAAAGTTGGTCCCAGCTGTTTTGTATACTGGTCTTCAAAGTTTAGATCTTGAATATCAAAAAAATCTTTTTCAACATTAACCCGATTGGAATCGTGCCCGGGATCTCAGAGTTAGCGCCGCCCAAAGTCCGGCATGCAGGCCACTCGGCTGAAGAGGTCGATCCTGACTTCTTCAAAATCTTTATTATGCCATCTCTTATCGGAGGTCGACTATCAAAATGGCCACTTGAGCCCGTGATGTTGCGGCGGAAAAGCTTTGAGGTACTCAGATTGTACCACTCGGCGAGGTTCTGTAGGCATTATATTTAACTATGGCCTGGTCTGCTCTGACCTTATACTGCATGGCTTTGGCCCTGCAGTCTGAACTGTAGGAGACTGTACCTATGATCATGACTACTCGTTAGTAATTTTTGACAGAAGATTGGTAGAGGTGTCAACCAGTCAGAGAAAAATACCTTTATCAAACAATGGGACAGTCAGGGATGTAAACAAATTTTCCGATTCCATTTATATCGTTGTATCAAGACCTGGTTCACGAAATATAGGTCAAATCAAATCAAAATCATTGATTGCATTCTATTCACAAGTTGTTACAATATTAGTTAGATTATGACGTTATGTCTTCATATTATCAGAAATATTAAGTATTAAGGTAAATCGTCTGGCTCCCCAAGAGAATTATCTCGGGTTTAGTTTTTAATAAATATGAGTAAATTTAATTAAAAAGTTCAATAACTAAAGTAAGATACACATCCGTGGAAGCTATAGTAAAACAAGAAGTTAGTACTTACCAAGAAACAGTTGAGTGACTAAAGAAACAGCAAACGAACATATTTGTGGACAGAGAAAAAGTACTAGGACATAATAAACGTCCAAGAGGCACTATCTTCTACTGAAGCAAACGTTAAGCCTTGATAAACGGGCACACTATACGCTCTGCCTTTGCGTTAGACTCTAGCTAGCAAATTATTATTATTTAGCAAAATAACGTTTAAATGTCTCTCGAGAGATAGTGCGATAGAATTTGCACAGTCTAGTCTGGGCTAGGCTTAATTGGATCGCGTATAAGGGTAGTAATACACCGAGGGGCTACAGAGCTTATATCCCGCTCCGTACTGCGTGCTTGCTAGGGTTGTGAAATGTAGATTTGATTAAAGTTTATTTTTTAGTTAAACTGTTTTTTTTTGCAAATTTAATGGTACACAATTTGCTTAGTTTATTGGCTTGTGAGTGCAAAGACAAGCAATGACTTTCGGTAATGCCATATTCTTTTTACTGTAATATTCTTGGTCTCTATTGGTTTTGCGTTTTCAAAATACTTTTTGATTCAGTTCCTGCGCCGTGGAAACGAAGCGTTATGCAAGAGATACAAAGAAAAAATCATGAGACTATTAAAATTGTGTTTTCTACAACACAAGATGTTGTTTATAAAAATGTATATATTGTGTTTATTGTAAGATCCACTTAAGTCATCTACCGCACCTACCAATGTAATCTCTGCACCACCCTATGGTTGATTGGTAGAGAATGCCTCAGGCATTAAGTCCGCCATGTAATATATATGTTGCAAAAGTTTAAATTAATAGGTAAATAAAATAAATAAAAATGCGGTGCCCTTTTCGTTTTCGCCTACAAAGCTCAACGCTTGGATTCACGTCAGTTCCTAACGAAGCCATGGCAATTGAACAACAAATTCTCGAATTCATTCCGAGCATTCTTAATATTCATTCATATTATAATAATCACATCATCATCAGCCTACATTAGTCCACTGCTGCTGAACATCATACTGCTGGACTCTCCGCGTGCATGCTCCTGAGCACGATGCGTGGCTACTCTCATCCAGCTCTTACTTGTTACTTTGCGGAAATCGTTACTGGGTGTCCTACTCTATGTTTACCGATACGTGTTTTCCACTCAAGAACTGTTACCCAATTGTTTATCGGTTCTGCAGCATAAGGACCAAAAACAATGGAAATAAAAAAGAAAAGAGTTTCTTTTTATATAATATTCAAAAGGTGCCAAGTGCCATCCCTATGTGGCAAGAGGCGTCTCACACGGGGCATTAATTTGCATTATACTCTCCGCGCGGTGCATACCCTTATAAAATGTGGTAATGGACAAGCTTATGTGTTATAAAGCGTTATTTCGCATGAATTCTGTGAGCAGTCGCGATGTTATCTCTGATGAAACAATTAGTTTTGACGCAGACGAATTTCAACTGTATTGCGTTGAACGTGGCACATGATAATTGTTTAGAGTACTTTAGAGTGCCAATGTGGGAGATTTTCATTGTCGCATTTTGCAAATAGCTGCTCTTATTTTAAACGGATACGCTTTAAAAGGTTCGATACAAATACATACATAATGGCAATTAATTCTACAATACACTTTTATCTATCTCCGTTTATTTTTTATAGAAAAAAATGTTTTGTTTTGGACTTATCAAATCATTTTGATATTGATAAAACTAGATCAAGGTATTGTGATTATTCTGGTCTATTTTTTTATAAAATATAGGTAAGGCTTTGAATTAGGTCTAGTGGTATGTGGTTTAGGGGTTAGACCACAAATCTTAGACGCAGAGGTACCGGGTTCAACTCCCAGATGTGGTAAATATTATTGTAGGTATTTAGTTGGGTTGGGGCTAGGGTTAGTTTTAAGTCCGCCTAGCTTGATACCACAATCTTTAAAACCTCGCCATATCACCGATGTCAGTACCATTAGCATTGTTGTGTTTCGGCAGTACCTAAATATATAGGATAGCTAGTTCCTCAGTAGTCGGGTGAAGTTCGCTTCCACCATCAGTTTGTCATAACTTACCATCAAGTGACATAACATCTAAGAGCCTGTTGTAAAATAAAATAAAATAACGTTAATTTAATTCCCCATACATATGTGGGACGGCCTAATGGCCGACGACCAGTTGGTCGTCCCAGGTACCGCTGGTGGATGAGGTCGGGAAAGACTTGCGCGGGTTCCACGCTGACGACTGGCAGGAGGTGGCGCAGGACAGACCCATAGACCCATATGGAGGCTCTTATTATCGGAGGCCAAAACTCACTTTGAGTCGCTGAGTCAACTTAGTAAGTAAGTAAGTAATTTAACGTGTTATATATAAATAAACGCAAATTTTGATGCGAACAAATTACAATTTAAAAACAAGTGTTGAAAAACAAGTGGTGCAGTTTCGAATTCCATCATGTAGGCAGGTTTTTCTCCCAGAACCGAAGCGGGAACCTCTGGGTTTGAGACCGGTGGTCTTAACCACTACACCACAGAGGCGGTTACTAAGCTGAGCTTAAAATACATAAAAATAAATAAATTTGTTAAAATACTGTCGTGGTTAATGACGTGAGTGTCACAATGACATAACTTGATTACTTTTGTTCACATATACATTATTGTGTATACTGTTTTCCTAAACCAAATAAATAAAAAAAATAAAACAAAAAACCCGACTGCTAAAACAACTATAAAAAAACAAATTATATAGTCGTAAAAACCGGATGAACATAAAAAATTACTGCAAAGAGATAAAACTAAAAAGGAAAAAACAAGCTCTACGATCTCAGAATTCAATTTGAGCAATGTTGAATGCAACGAGAAATATTTTCTTGTCCGATACACACGCCTTACTCTATTAAATAGCAAAGTCATAATGCATACACCAATTGTCAATAATGTGATTAAAATTAAGGCGTAAAAACGAAACTCTTGACGTCTAGTACTTTTGACTGACAAGTTTTTTGAGTGTTTAAAACATGGGAATAAAATCTGCTAATATTCCCGAAAACAACTGTAAATGAAAATTATTAACTACATCTACGTCCACAGAAAAATTGGCCATGTCCTATAAAGTTCTGTATGTTGTAGTTCATCTAAAGAATTTTGATAGTGTGGTCGATCTAACAGTTTTTTGGGTTAAGGCTACTAATAGCTAACCCGGCCAATGATTTAACTTTTTTAATTTGCTTTTTTTATAGCCTATGTCACTCCCACAGTCAAAACAAATCTAAACGACACCTCATATGTTAAAATCCACCATGCCGTTAGAGCTGTAGGACGTGCCAAAGAAACAGACAGACATACATTCATTCATACATACATACATACATACATATTGTACATACATACGAAAAACATAACCCTCCTTCTGACACAGTCGGGTAAAAAAACCAGGTACGCTACCCCCTGCCGACACCCCTATTTCATCTTAGTCTGATATACAAAATATCTTATTTTGTATTGAGCTGTATTGAGATTTATTAACGTTGGATTAGGATAATCAAGTCTTAAATATTTAAATAACTCAATAATGGAGTGGGTAACATTTTGTTATTTGCCTTTGAATTATAACAAGGTAAGGCTTAGGAATTATTAACTTACAAAATCAATCTAGCCGCTGTCTAGTCGAGTAATTTAATTAATTATTAAGAGAAAATATTAAAGGTCTAAAAGTTACCTCGTCAAGGGTTAAAATTTAAAATGCAGTTTTTCCTTGTGATTTGTGAATTCTTACGATACCTACTTTAGTTACTTTTCAATACTGGTGATTGGCTGATGGGGAGGTCGATGGTGCAGTGGTTACGTGCCTAGTCTGCGATTGAGGTTAAGCAACTTTCGTAAAGGCCGGTCATGGGATGGGTGACCAAAAATGTATTATTACGAGTTTTTCAATGTTTCGAAAGGCACGTCAAGCCGTTGGTCCCAGCTGCATTTTAGCAATCGTTAACAATCACCAATCTGCACTGGGCGCGCGTGGTTTATAGCCCGCGTTCTCCCTATCTATCCATAGGGAAGGCTCGTGCCCCAGCAGTGGGGACATAAAAATGAGCTGATGATGTTAACGATGACTGTTAATTATTAGCGTTTAAGATATTTTAATAGGTCATAAGGCGCTTTACTTTCTAGCTACTTTTATAACTCTTTATATTATACACTTAGGAAGAGTTGAAAAAAAGAAACAGTTACATAATTATCTGACTGTTTATTATATTGTCTGTTATCGATATCTTACCAACGCGATTGCTCGCTCAGCTTAATATATATTCTATCTTAATTCGCAAGGGCATGTATGTAATGAATGATTTCGAACAACTTTTTAAAATCACATCAAATTATAGAATATAAATCTACAACTTTGAACTGATTTGAACACCGAACAACTGACTGCGCAAGACTAATCGAATTTTGAGTGCAAACAATCGACGTAAACTCGAATAATCGATACAACAATCGAGGTCTCGCACCGCGATTGCTGTTAATAACAAGTAATTTACAAGCGCCGATGTGCGGCAATATGTTCAGCTTAATGTAGGTACATGCCATTCTAATACATAGTTACATGTAATGGATGACCGAAAAAATACATAAATAAAAGAAACACCTAACATAAGTACGCGAATTCATTATTTTTACGAGAAATCGAAGCCTAAATCACCTTTATAGATTCTCATTTTACAAACAATGAATTTAAAATTTAGACCTTAAAGCTACAGCTACACCAACTGAGTGAACTCGAATAAACAAATCTGGATTGCAAACAATCGAAAACTCGAATATTCGATACAACAAACGATTACTCGCACCGCGGTTGCTGTTAAATAAGTTATTTACGACGCAAGCTCAGCTCAATATACCATGCCATTTCTATACAAAGTGGTATACAATAAAGGTAATGGATTGAGAGAAAATAATATAACTTCAAGTTCGATCTATAGTTTGGTACACCAAACAATAATCGAATTTTTCTGATTGAAAAGCCGTTTGCTGGATGCTATCAATCGAGCAAAACTCGAATAATCGTCAACGATCGATGTCTCGAATCGCGATTGCTTTTAACAACAAGAAATTTATGAGCGACGACGTAAGCGTAAGCTCAGTTTGATATACATGCTCTTTCAAAACATAGTAGCATGTAATTAATGTATGGATAACAGAAAAACAATGTTATGATTAAATATTTATAAAATTTTATAAAATACAGTGAAAAAAATTAAACGCCTACCCGACCCAGCCAAGAATCGAACCTGGGTCTTCCGCAATCCGGGCGGCTGCACTGACCGCTATGCTACCGGGAAGGCTGACGTAAGCGCTGAATTTTGTCACTGCTTTTTAAATTTTTGAGTGCTAATAGCGGCACAGTGCGCCATCTATCCAACGGTTATTGCAACCGATGGCTATGCAGATTCATCATTGCAGATGAAATACCACTTTGATAACACAACGCTATAGCAAATTTTACTTTTTATTTTCAAGTACTAATTGCTAAATAAGCTAAATATTTAATTTAGCTTCAATGCAGCATTAAGCACTTGAAAATAAAAAGTTAAATGTTATGATTATTAAACTAAAAATTGAAGTAACAAGTAAACATTTTAGAATCGCATTTTCCAAACAATACATTATAGAAACCTAAATCTACAGCTGTTTTGTGCACCGAATAACTGATTGCACTTGAATAATCACATCTTCCCGACTTACAATCGAACCTAAACGATGTCGGATGCAAACAATCGAGTGAAACTCGAACAATCGCTACAACAATCGATGTCTGGCATCGCAGTTGCTGTTAACAACAAGTTATTTACGAGCACCGCTCGGCGTGAGCTCAACTCAATAATTCAGGTTTCTCAAAGTGTTCGCACTATTCTGGGATTGGGAATATCTGGTGGCATAATCCCGTTGTTGCTGAAGAGAAATACTTAAACTAGATCTGCCGTTAAGTGTTTTGTTTTATGTAAAAACTGAGTCTATTGGGTAGTGGTTAGACCAACGGTCTCAGACTTAAGGTTCGGGTTCGATTCCCAGCGAGGGGTAACAGTTATTGTACACGGTACAAGCTGGCTAGCTACCACCATCTTATTAAGTATGTAAGAACAAAACATTATGCCACTATATAGCTTACTTTAAAATATATAAAAGTTTACCAGCGTCGTCGAACTTGTAATTTTAATTCTCATAATGCCGATACCGGCAAAGCCACTTTGAAAATTATAAGTTTCGGATTTTTCCGATAGTAGAACTACATCTAGATATAAGCCACCGCCTATACCAAGCAGTAAACGATAAGCCCCATTTATAAACCATTTTAAGGCACATGGAACGCAAAAGTTTTACAAATAAACTGAGTATAAGCTTGGAATAGTTATTCAATGTTTTCTTTGTCTGTCAGATAATGTAAATCGTATGACGAGAGCCTATACTTTTTTGAACTGCTATTCTAAACTTATACTCAAAAAATAAAAAATAAATAAAAAAAAATTAAAAAATAAAATAAAATAAATAATAATAAATAATTAATTAATTAAATAAATTAATTAGTTAATTATTAATTTTATTATTATTAATTTAATTAAAGTTTAGGAGAAAAGTAAGCGTAAGTGAGGAGTAAGGTAAGCGACACCGTCATACGACGTAATTTTGTATATTAAAAACCGGACAAGTGCGAGTCGGACTCGCCCACCGAGGGTTCCGTGCAAATTTATGGGTACATATTATATAGTTCAGGAATCGAGTCTCGAAATTTTCCCGACTGTTAGATACTACCGTCATACACCAAAGTTATTAGGTACCTATACATATAAAATAGGGAAAAGGTATATCTTTTTTCATTTTTCGATATAAATCGAAAACTATACATTTTAAAAATAATTAAAAGTCTGTTTAAGCTTGTGCAAATGAAGCCCTTTCATATGATATCCCACATGACACGGTTAACTTACTTTAAAATCTGGACCCCCGTTCCTTGCATAAAGACCCTGTTCTTTTGTGATTTAATTAAATATGTATAGTTTTCAGACTTTTCCCTGTACTTGTAGTATGAGACAATATTCCTTGCCTAACTTCATAGTTCTAGGTCAACGGCCGTATCTTTTTTTTTGTTAACTTAGAAGTTTGATTTTGACTTTGACAGACTTGAGTATATGGTTTTAATTACAACTTGATACCTCCACGCGTTTCCGAGATAAAGGGCCTTGACAGACAGACAGACAGACAGACTGACGGACAACAAAGTGATCCTCTATGGGTTCCGTTTTTTCCTTTTGAGGTACGGAACCCTAAAAAAGAGTCAAAATGACAGAAGAACATCGACAGTCTACTTCGCCGCCGGCCGCCATAATGAATAAACAAATGAAATGCAGTTAATCGAGTTTCGAACGTCCAAACAAAAGACAGTTTTAAAACAATTCATTAAATAAATCGCGGTCACTGCAAAATCGGATCGGTTGTAAGTACGTACGAGTACAATAATTGAAATACATTTTAATACGGGACGACCGCGTAATCATACCAAATTTCGCCGAAGATCCATTATAATTTGATTAAACAGGCAGAGCGTTTGCGTATTGCTGATGCGAATCGTCGTGTTTGCAGTGGCAAATGCGATTGGAGATTTACGCCTATTTGTCAATAGTCTGCGATTCGCATCGGCTTGGGAACGGTATTCGAATAACGATTACAATGATTGCTTTCTGTTTCACGGTATTACTAATGTTTCGACGTGTTAACGTTAATTTTAGCGATTGGTTACTTCGATTTGAATTAAGATATTCGTTATTTTTTGTTATAATTTGTACAGAAAAGTGACTCCATTCCCACTTGATGATATCCTACTAATAATATTATAAACGCGAAAGTTTGTAAGGATGTTTGTGACTCTTTCACGTAAAAACTACTGAATGGATTTAGATGAAATTCGGCATACAGATAGTTTATAACCAGGAATAACACATAGGATACTTTTATCCCGATATTCCCACGGGAACGGGAACCACGCGGGTGAAACCGCGAGCGGCAACTAGTGTGAAAATAAAGACCATTGGTGCAGCGCGAAAACCCAGCATCAGTCACCCTCACTCGACCGTCCTACAAGGTGCCTCTTTACTAATATTATGTATGTCAAAAAATCATACCTAATACATTTGTTAAAAATTGTTAATTCATAGTTAATAATAATTTCATAGTTATAACACTCGCAATAAAGAATAAACTTGCCCCAACATTCAAAAAACATGTGGCTCGTTCTTGGGTAAATGTATAACTTCTTTAATAAACTTCCAGAAAATGTTGTTGAAATCTTACGTAAATTTAAAGCACATGTCAAAAAGGCTCTAATGAGTAAATGTTATGTTGTTGTTGTTGTATGTGAGTATCTAATATTTCGGCACACTTGCATGCGTCATGATCACGGATGTATTTGTTGCGGGCGGGCAGTTGGGTGGGTATGAGCAGACAAATATATCTGATCCACCAGGGTATCAGTTCTTGGGAATCCGAACGGAATAACTCAAACGATCTAACCTCTTCCTTAATCGTTTTTTGCGCTCGATACTCGTACCACTGCACTAGCTGTCTCTTGAGTCACTATTCCCTCGAACTTGTTCTCGACACACTACACTGACCGTATCAGATCGATACTCACACACAACAAAAAACATGGTAATTATAATTAATCCCGTTAATAATTATTATTCTAAAGGAGGTGACCATGACAGTTCATGGTCATTCAACCGCCTCTGTGGTCTAGTGGCTACCACCGGTTTAGACCTAGAGGTCCCGGGTTCGATTCCCAGAGGAGGGTATATGTTTGTGTACTCGGTTTGGTTGGTGGTAGGGCTTGTTTGTCCGCCTGGCTAGCATACGTCGCCATAACATCTATGTTTGTAGCATTGTTGTGTTCCGGCAGCTAGAGATAAGATAGTCAGTGCCTCACTAGTTGAGGATCCCGGGTGAAGTGCGCTTCCATCATTGGCCTTATCATCACTTAACATCAGGTGAGATCAAGGCACTGTGCCTACCCGTTAATATAAAAAAGAAAAAAGTTTAAAAAGTTATAACTTAATTCAAAATTCTAAATATTATATTTTGCAAGCATGAATTTCTGTAGAATTTTAGTGGTACTTACTTATTGTTAAAAAAATATGAAGCAATGTCATTTGTGTTGTCACTTATAAATGTTTTCTATTCTAAAAAGTTATTAGTAAACACTTAGTTGACGGAACAAAACAGTAACGTCAATAAGAAAATATTTTTGACTTCTTGGCGGGAAAGTGAAGTCATATCTGCGGTTTTTCTTTGTTTTCTAAAATTTGTGTTATGTTGAATATTAATGTGATTATTAACCGTTAAGTGTTCGTGAGTGTGCATGAGTGTTGGCAAATGAACCAAAACAGTGCAATGTCACTTTTCAAATTCTCTCAAGAAGTCGGCCCGAGGACTTAGTAAAGCCCCACATCCTTACTGAGATACTCGAGGGGTTGAAGAGTATATCATTTCTCACTTCTCATTTCTATTATCATTGATCATCATTTATACAAGAAGGAATGATTGTTTATTTATACATTACTTGTAAGAAAAATTACTTTGACACTGGCTAAATATGCTAATCGCAGAAAGCCATCAACTAAAGGAAAAAAAACTTTTTTTGAAAATTAATGAAACGTTTTCCTATTGGCTAACCAGTAACATGGCCGTCATATTGACATAAAAAATTAGTTCTCAAGAAAAAATTCTTTCGTGTCCTACGTCATTAGAGGTTCACCCTTAAGAGTGATGACGTCGTAACTCCAATATTATAATATTACCTATATGTTTTTTAATATTCGCGCTTTCCTTACGTCACCTTTAATCCGTAGTGTGGCATCGACAGCAGTGGGCACTCATTTTTCACCTATACACTCACTATAACCATCAAAATAACAGTGAAACAAGCTGGCATCGGTATACAAGACGTGTTTCGTACACGCTGCTGGTGTAGTGGTTGGAACTAACCCAGCAATGTACGCGTGATAGATCGTTATTCCGTTTTCGTTTTGATTTTTGACAGCGCGCCATTTTTCACCTGCTCCCATGACGTGGCTAATGAAAGCGTTTTTTCGGACGATTTTTCATCGGACGTGTCAGTGGATGACTGTCACACCGTACAGAGTTTATTTTTGGCATTTGGGAAGCGTGGTGATTAAGACAATAACCCATTAATTGTAGCGATAACTTGATTTCAATGATGCAGGCCTTTGCCCAGCAGTGGTACAGATTATAGGCTTGTTACTTTTTTTCCAAAGATACATTTATCATTAAGAGACAACTAACACCTCAGTCATCATGACCACATACATTCTAAAGGGTTTGAAACGTAACTTTGATCATCATCATCATCATCATCATCAGCCCATTTTATGTCCCCACTGCTGGGGCACGAGCTTTCCCTATGGATGGATTGAGAGAAGGGGCAATAAACCACCACGCAGGCCCAGTGCGGATTGGGGGTTGTTACGACTGCTAATGCAGCCGGGACCAACGGCTTTACGTGTCTTCCGAAGCACGGAGGAGCTCGAGATGATACATTTTAGGCCACCCATCTGATGACCGGCCTTTGCGAAAGTTGCTTTACCTCAGCACTCGCATACCGGGCGCGTTAACCACTGCGCCATCGAGCTCCTCAAAATAACAAACGTAACTTTAAATTAATAATATTTATGTTAATAAAATGCAATTAAAATTCATAAAAAGTGTTTCATTACAATTATTTTTTATTTATATAATATGATATAATAGCCATAAATTATTAATGAATAATCCGATTGTCCGATAAACTTTGATGTTACGGCGGCATAACTTTTTAAATAAGATGGTTAAAGCTAGCCAGGCGGACTTAATTTGCAACTCTAATTTAATTATCTATATATATATAAAAATCAATTGCTGTCCGTTAATCTGGCTAAAACTCGAGAATGGCTGGACCGATTTGGCTAATTTTGATTTTGAAATATTTGTGGAAGTTCAGGAAAGGTTTAAGCGGTGAGAAACATACATAATAAGTAACGGAAAATACTAAAAACGACAGTTTAATTTGCCAATACAAAATTATTTGTTTATTTCGTTGATATGGAAACTGTCACAGCGGTACGTACAACAAAATGTTCCTAGCTGTGAAACATTTGATGTCCTTTGTCACTTGGTTGGTTGTCAAATATTTATGTATTGTGTATGTTTGTATGTTTCATGGCTGTAGTATGAGGTCTGATCTCTTTGGTCTGTTTTTTTGGAATACAAAACAGTTCTGTTTCAGAAATAAAAATGTGTAAAAGTGTCAGTTGGTTGTCGTAAAAAGAAAATAAATAAATAAATTTCAAGACGATTATTAAAATCTATCATAAGTTTGTCAGTGCGCGAAAACTTTATTTACTGTATTACTGTTATTGTTTTAAAATGCCAAGGAGAAGAGGACCTGACTTAGGTCGTCGAAGTCAATCAAATGTGCGACGGGCTAACTCACGTGCAAACCGCACTGACGACCAGCGAGAGACAGATAATGATAACGTTCGTTTGTATGGCAGAATTGCGTTCCACAGTGAAAAATAATGAAGTAGATAGGCTTAGAATGGAACGAGTTCGGGCACACCAAACACAACAACAGCGAGCACGATACACGACACAATGAAATAGAGCGATTCCGCAGACGCAGTGTTCCTGTAAACCTGGAAAGAGTAGCATTCCACTACGACCCGGAAATAGAGTATTGTGTCGTAACAATTGGGGAAATGACAACTATTTGTCAATATTATAAAGCGTTAAAATACAGCGGTAAATCTACTGGATTATGTTGTGCTGGTGGTAAAGTAAAATGGCCACAATTGATCCCACCACCACATCCATTACGCTCATTAGTTTGGCTTATTCCTAAAGGTCCATGACTCTATTGTTCTTCTATTCCCACTGGGTCCATAAAATTTTTAAATATGTTTTAAAACTTTCCTAATTTCTGGGGTGGGAAATTAATAATTTATCAAAAACAATAATTATGGTAGTTATATATACTACCTTGAAAGTGGTCAAGAAATTTTCCTGTACAATATGCGTTGCGCCAAACGACGTTATTTGAAAGCAATTGTTATATTTTTGGATGTTGGCCAAGAAATGTTTAGAGTAATTCCCCACCCCAGCCGATAATGTTTAAGTTTTGACTATATTTTTCATCAATACATGTAGGTGATACGAAGCTCACCAGGTCATCTAGTATTATAATAATAAAATAAACCCTACCAACAACCAAACCGATAACAGTCATGCTGGGAATCGAATCCGCGACCTCGGGGTCTGATCCCGTTGAGAGTGATGTTACAATACTTTAATGTTCGTTTTTATTGTTCAAACATAAGCGTAATTACAGTACGGTGTAAATTAAAAACACGCAATCACTAATATTTCAAGCGATTGAGGCACAAGTCATCATTCATAATGATGTTGTAAATAGGTTCTTATGTATCAATTTTCACGTTTCTAGGGCAAGCTATATGCGGAAATAGGTAGGTATATATTTAAAAAAATGCGAAAAAAAAACTCGCGTTTATTTTATATTGTAGCCGGATGTTTTTGAAACCATATAATGGTTTGCGCAGTGCCCGTTGTTTAATAAAACTAAGTTGTAAGGAAGTGCTTACTGTAGTTTACTAAGGTACATTATGTAGGCTTTTACATACTTACTGTCCCGCTGCTAGAAAAATGACACTATTCCGAAGCGAACATTAAAATTTGATGATTTAACAAAAGTAGGCTAAGGTGTCAACGAATAGTGCGTCACAATTTCAAAGTCACTAACTTCTAACATACAAATATCCTATTAATATTATAAACGCGAAAGTTTGTTTGGATGTTTGTTACTCTTTCACGTAAAAACTACTGAATGGATTTGGATGAAATTCGGCGTACAGATAGTTTATAATTAAGAATAACACATAGAATACTTTTTATCCCGATATTCCCACGGGAACGGAAACCACGCGGTTGAAACCGTGAGCGGCCACTAGTTAATAATAAATTGTTATCTAAAGTTTACGTGAACTCTACACATTTAAATAAAACATTTTTTACTAATCTACTCGCGGTTGTTTGAAACTTCAGAATAAAATAAAATAAGTCAAAAGTAGGTAGCCTAGGTATTTATTGCGACCTAAGCGTAAAATCATCAACACCTCGGTGGCCGAGTGGCAGAGCGCTCGGCCCGATACCCGAAGGTCCCGGGTTCAATTTCCAGGTCGGGCAAAATGTATTTCGGATTTTCGATGCATAGCCCGGGTTTGTGATCGCCGACCCGCATTTGGCAAGCGTGGTGATTATGCCATTACCCATCAATTGTGCGATGACTTGATTTCAATGATGGAGGCCTTTGCCCAGCAGTGGGACAATTATAGGCTGTTTACTTACTTTTACTTACTAAGCGTAAAATCAATGTGTAAAATAAGCCCGAGTAAATCAGTTAAAGTTGTTTTATTTTCTAATAAAAAATTAACGTATGTACAATTTTAATTGAAAATCTAAATAAATATTTATAAAATTTATAAAATACAGTGAAAAAGATAAACGCCTACCCGACCTAGCCAGGAATCGAACCTGGGTCTTCCGCAATCCGGGCGGCTGCACTGACCGCTATGATACCGGGTTAGCTGAGGTAAGCACTGAATTTTGCTGATACAGTGCTGTATTCAATTGTTTTTGAAAAGTTAAATCAGTTGCTATAACACCAATTTTTAATAATTAAACTGTCGAGACGAGTTCCATGGCGCATTGGTTAACGCGCCCGGTCTGCGAAGGCCGGTCATCGGGTAGGTGTCCAACTATGTATCGTCTCGAGCTCACCGTGCTTCGGAAGGCACGTAAAGGTTCCGGCTGCATCACCAGTCGTTAACAACCTCCGCACTGGGCCCGCGTGTTGGTTTATGGCCCGTTCTGCCTATCCATAAAAAAAGCTCGTGCCTAAGCAGTGGGGACATAAATTAAGCTGATGATGATGATGATGATGATGATGGACAAACATTTCAATCACTGGTTCCTGGCGAATACTGGAGCCACTAATCTAGGTGCGTAACTCAAGTATCATACTCATTGGTCACTCAACATATTCTCTCTAATTCACTCTCACTATCGCATTGGAAACTTTCGTAGCTCCACGAGCTTGACGTTTGACAAACGACCTTCCAAAATAGGATAAGGACAACAGTTGACCTTTCTGACCCACTGGGACGGTCTCCAATGAAATATTCAACACCCACTATATAGTTATGTTGCAGGGATACTTTTTCGGGATTCGTACGATGACGTATTAATTTCGCTTGTACGATTTTTTTTGTAGAGATTTAAGATTTTTCAAATATACGTCTAAGTAAATAAATATAGCCAATAAGCAAAATTAAGCCTAATAGCAAAAAAAAAAAATAAATAAACTTTCCTACGCTCACACCAATTATCTAGCCCAAGAGAAGCTTCGTTAGGAAACTCGTTAAATGGTTACTAGACAACGGATAAACATATTTAAAATACTTAAATACATACTTATTATACATAGAAAACACCCAGACCTGAGACAATTTAGAAAAATAATAATTTCTAAATTGACCCGACCTGGGATCGAACCCGGGACCTCAGAGATGGCGACACCATGAAAACCGGTGTACAAACCACTCGACCAAGGAGGAGCAAGGCAAAGATCTCCGTCATTAAAATCAAGTCATCGCTATGATAATGTATATTGGCTTAATTATCACGCTTGCCAAATGGGAGTTGGTGATCAAAAACCCGGGCAAAACTTGGCCCGTTGCTCGAACCGGGAATTGAACCAGTACACAGGATCTCCAGATATCAGACCGACTTGTCTACTCGGCCACCGATGTTAAAAAGTCAAGTTTAATGTAAACGTTTTATGTAAAATGCCAATAAGCTGTTGATCAGTTTGGCGAAATTTTAATTTTTGGTAAAAACTGTATAATTTGGCAAAAAAAAAAATGTTTATTAACTTACTTCGCTATGTTACCTTGAATAAACTTGTAATTCATATACCATGTAGTGGCTGATATCCACTGGATAGTTTATCAGCCACCCGTCGGATTCCGTGTGAGGTGAGACAAATAGAAAGTATCTGTCTGTGTACAAGACCGGTCGTATGGTGCACTGTTCGTTAATCTTTGCATACGATTGCACATGACATAAGGGTTACCAATCTAATAAATAAACAGAAAAAAAAAAATTAGCGAGTATATAAAGAATTTAAACGGGGATTAGCGCAAACTAATTAGTAAAAACCTTCTTTATACCCAACGTTTCGACCGAGATTAATCCCCGTTTAAATTATTTGTTAACAGACGCGAAAGTTTAAAAGTGTATCTCAGCAAGTATAGTAGATACAAAGCATGTAATACTACTGCTTGGCAAAAACCTTCATTATTGAAATCAATAGTCATCGATAAATTCTAATAAACGAATAGATCAATAGTCAGACTATGCATCGATAAATTCGACATACACTTTTTCCGACATGACCCCATGACTCTGAGATGAGACTGAGCGTAACGCGACGTCGTTATCTAATGAATACAATTTAAAAAAAGGAAATGATTAAGTGTGTGTTCTCGATGGCACAGTGGTTAACGCGCCCGGTCTGCGAGTTCGCAAATGCCGGTCGTCGGATTGGTGACCAAAAATGTATCATCTCGAGCTCCTCCGTGCTTCAAAAGGCACGTAAAGCAGTTGGTCCCGGCTGTATTAGTAGTCGTTAACTACCACCAATCCACACTGGGCCCGCGTGGTGGTTTATGGCCCGTTCTCCCTATCCATCCTAAGGAAAGGCTCGTGCCCCAGCAGTGGGGACATAAAATGAGCTGATGATGGGCACGCACTGTACAAATAAGCATAATTTATGGGTACAACATTTGGGAAGACCAGCGTCGAGGCGTTACTAAAGTTTTTCTTAACAGATATATTTTCAACTATTTCTGAAACTGTAAGATTACTTCAGTTTTGTTTACATATTACCTACTATTTGCTTTTTTTGCACATAATGACGTTGGTCGCCAACCCTAATGCGCATTTTCAATCTACTTCCCTCTATCAGACATTTCAGGCGATTGTCTTGCTTCCAGCCAGCTGTATATATATATTTTCCTTCAGTTTTACTTTGAAGTTATCATTTGTACTGTTTTAAATTCTGAACGAACAGACGATGGAAGGGTGAACCCACCGAAGATGACGCACTTCAAAAGAGTAGCTATGCTATTAACATACCATCTTGACCTAATGCGTAGGTGGATAAAAAAGTTTTACACAAGTGTTCAAATGTTTAGACTAATTTGACTTTTTAGCGGGAAAGTGAAAGTCAATGTCTGCAGTTTTCTTTTATTTTATAAAATTTGTATTACCAATATTAATGTGAGTGGATTATTAACCGTTAAGTGTTCATGAGCATGCAAGAGTGTTGGCAAATAAAACAAAACAGTGCAACGATACTTTTCAAATTTTCCCAATAGTCCGCGTGAGGTCTTAATAAAGGCCCTCAAGGGGTTGGGGGATAGGGGGTATATCATTTCTCACCTCTCATTAATGTTATCATTTATCATCATCATCATAATAACAAAATAAATATTATCTATTTATATAACTTCTAAGAAAATTAAGAATAAGAATAAGAAATTACTTTGACACTGGCTAAATGTGCTAAAAGAAAATGATAACCTTGTTTTTAGCTAGTAAGCTACTAGTAAGTAAAGATTTAATTCTTCTGCTCTGAAGAAGAAGACCAGGAGAATTGAATTTTTTACTTACTGTAGCTTACTCAATAGAATGGCGAAAAATACTCGTACTAGGCATTCTTGATGTCTCGATGATTTGATACGACGACTGGATGCCAACACAATTCTTGAAGCGCATCTGACAGACGGAGGACCTATTTCAAATCCCTGTGACAGTAAACTTCCATATTACGGTTAGGGTACAGTCACGTACCAATTTACATAATTGCATCACGTTCTCATATAAATTTTATCTACGTGCCGTGTGTACGTAAATAAATAATAATAAATAAAGACAATCACTAATTTGGCGTGAGTTATTAAGCTGCGGTTGTGAGATTACATCTTTGAAGGTGATGTGTGAAAATAATAAATACTAAAGCAGTTATAATACCTAATATAAATGCACAAACTTTTTTTACTCAGTGAAAAATTCGTCATCCAAAACTAAAATTTCTACACTGTTTGAGAACGGTAGAATATGACGCATTCATAATGATTTTGTTTACCAAGAAATAAATTAATTAGAATTTGAATTTGAATCATCATCATCATCATCAGCTCATGTTATGTCCCCACAGCTGGGGACGAGCCGTCCCTATGGATGGATAGGGAAAATGGGCCATAAACCACCACACGATACCAGTGCAGATTGGTGGTTTTTGGTCACCCATCCAGTGACCGGCCTTTGCGAAAGTGGCTTAATTTCAGCGCCATCGAACCCCTAGAGTTGTATTTACAAAAATCTTATTATTTAGTAAGTAGAATTATAACATAGAGTCGCACACAATGTCACAGCGTGTTAATTTAACCTGTTAGGCCTAGCCAATTAGATAACGCCGCCAGTTAACCAACGGCCTGAATGATTGCAAGTCGTTTAATCAAATAGCTCGGCTAACCGAATAGCGCGACAACGTTTTACGATGTGGCCGAAACAGACCGAAACATTATTTAGTTACACTTTATGACATTCAAATACACTATTAGACAAATAGTTTTTTTAAAATTTAATTTACAACAGTGATCCTCTTGGCCTTGAAGCATATTGGCAACACCAATAAAATTTTAATTTAATTTTATATGTTGGCAACTTTTTGTCGCTCTTTATGTTCGGATCGCCAGCCACGCCGCGCCGCGCCGGTTGATTTTATATTATTAATAAACAAAGTTAAATTGTGACGCATTTCTCTTTCACTCTATTACCACCACATAAGCCCGCAAAATACAGTGCACTTCAAGGTCCCACCACAGACGGACTTGTTTAGACTTATTCTTTTTCTTGTACAGATTTGTTCAGGTTCGTCATTTCAACTAACGGTAAGTGACATTAAAGCTGAGATGTAAGCGCATTTCACCCAGAGGCCTAAACTATTATGGAACTGGCTATCTAATCTCTAACTGCGGATGAAATATATATTTTTTATTCCTTTCTCTCACAAGATGTTCCACATTACAACTGCACCCGGAATCCGGAAAAAAAAACCTCAACTACTGAGGCACTGGCTATCATATCTCTAGCTGCCGGAACACAACAATGCTACACACATTGAAGTTATGGCGACATATTTAGATAAGATGGTGGTAGCTAGCCTGGTGGACAACTAAGCCCCGCTGGGAATCGACCCTGGGACCTCTGAGTCTATACCGGAGGTTTATGCCACTAGATCAGAGGTAGTTAAATAAAATACCTACATAAAAATACATACTTATTCTATTCAAATTCATATCAAATTAGAAAACAATACACATAATATAATATGATACCAAACAAGCCCAACTACCAACCAAACCGAGTACACAAACATGTATCCCGCTGGGAATCGAACCCGGTACCTCTGAGTGTGAGACCTGTGGCCTTAAGGCCTCAACCACAGAGACGGTTGCTGCTATACAACGTGTAACAGAATTTGTGTGTATATTTCAATGGGTTCCTGGATGGTTTGAAAACACAATTGGACGCGGTGGGTGGCGCTGCAATAGTGGTTCATCATGGGATACGGGTGTTCTCAAGCGGACGAAGTCGCGAACGAACCACTAATATATTATATAATATGTACATATCTTTATATAGGTATATAAATCTTCTGTGCGTGTGTATGTTATTGAACTCCTTTTAAACGGTTGATGGAGAATGGTTTAGATTCACAATTGGATCCGGTAGGTGGCGCTGCTATAGGGTTCCATCATGGGATACGGGTGTTCTTAAGCGGACGAATGATTTGTTTGTTTTGTTGTCATGGAAACTGTCAAAGCGGTCATGTCGTTCATTGTCATGGAATTTTATTGTATTTTTGATATGATAAGTCTTACAATTTTTTTCAGTATAATAACATTTTTATACAACGTATAACAGAAAGGTATGGTCAAAATCAAAAGATCTAAAGTGTATCCGATGTAGATCTTGTATGCAAAGTTACTAAGGCATAATTATTAACTTTAACTTGTTATGTAATTTTTAATTCTTTATATTCTTAGGACCCTTTCTGTACAACAGGATAAATGCCAAATGTTATATTTATCCATTAAACATTATCAACTGCAAAAAGGTTGTACAGGAAGAACTACAAAAATTGACCTACGACAATACGGAGGGGTTATTGACCGCCGTTAAGTAATTCTTTGTTTATTTATTTCTGTGTGTATTAACTTATTATTATTTTATTTATGTCTTTATATTAGATTGTAATTTATTATTATTAATTTTATAGCTCTATTGTGACGTCACATCAAAATAAACAAGTTGCAGCCGTAGTGGTTTAGTAACCTATGTGTTTTTTACATTTATGATCACTGCTGCTTGCTTATGCGCGCCTGACGCGCATGACTTCACTAATATAAATATTTAATTTAAAATTGCATGACAAATTAAAGTTAATAATTATGTCTATACAACACATCTTCGACGACGATCGACGACGAAGATCGAAGAACGACGATCGACGACGAAGATCGAAGAACGACGATCTTCGCAAGGTGGCTGGCAAGAGCTGGATGAGAGTAGTCGCGGATCGTGCTCAGTGGCGTGCACTTTTTTTTTTAAATGTATTTATCGAAAATACAATTTTACTTATATATTTAGACAACTTTACGCCTTTAAACCTAAACCTAACCTTTAACTTGGAGAGACCTATGTCCAGCAGTGGACGTGTGTAAGCTGATGATGATGATGATGATGATGATGATGAACAACATATACAAGATCTAGATCGGATAGACTTTGGATCTTTTTATTTTGACCACACCATTATGTCACACGTTGTATAAGGTCACATTTTAACAACTGCAAATATATTGACAATATATCTAATTATATTGTCCTGCTGCAAAACTGCCATATCCGCTATTACCTACCTGAGACTATTATGTTTAAGTAGGTTTATTTATATATAAGGTATTTATATATTATGTATATATGTTTATCATTATTATCATAATTATTTTGCTTCATTTATAAAATACACATTATTCTAGCATGTTTTCATAGTTTCACTTCTGATCTTACAGTTTATTAGCTCTCTCCATCCGACTGGTTGTCTGGAAGAAATCGCTTGAAAGCGATAAGACCGCCAAATTGTAACTTTGTATTTTTTTTTCATTTGTTCATGTTTATGTTTTATAGTGTTGCAATATAAGTATTATCTATCTATCTATCTATATCAGAGAAATAAGGCCGTAGCATTTAAAAAAAAATTCAGGCTTGTTTTTTTTTTACTTTTCCTGACACAAAAATTATACCTAATATTTTTAAGAGCTCTGTCGGCTCCTTTGAACGAAACTACGGGCACGTGTAAGCGGTGAAGGCATTGCGGCCTCTCAGTTTCGGCTCCTTTGAATTTAAACTACCGCTTTATTTTACTTTTTAATCGAAATGTCTTTTGGCGATTTTCATGAAAACTAGCGTATAAAAATTTGAGGTTTTTTCATAAAAATAATTTTTATATGTTGTTGAAATTATCCTTAAAATATTTGCAGTTGATTAAATGTGACCTTATATACGATAACCTACGAATCGTACCTGAGGGGGGGGACCTTTGAATCAGAGTAAGGTATTTTAACTACTAAATTATAGTTTTAAAGAAGAAGTAAAGACATTACATTATTTACATCAAAACGATAGCTAAAGTTAGACAATTTTCATAACAGATGCTGTCGCTTTTTAGCTAATGTAATTAGACAGAGACACACGATTTTAAACACGTATTACCTATTCTTTAACTTTAAACTCTGTTTGTAGTTAAAGGGTTACTCTTGAAGGCCGTCGTACAAAAAAGCTCTTATTATAACAATAACATTAATATTGACAATAATTATCCTACTAATATGGATGGATGTTTGTTACTCTTTCACGTAAAAACTACTGAATAGATTTAGATGAAATTTGGCATACAGATAGTTTATAACCTGGATTAACACATAGGATAGTTTTTATCCCGATATTCCTACGGGAACGGGAACCACGCGGGTGAAACCGCGAGCGGCCGCTAGTATTCCTATAAAATTTACATAGAAACGCATTAGCCCAAAAAAACGTTTCGCTAGAAATATAAATAGGTACGTAATGTAGTTTTTTTTCATATACGAGTACATCAAATATAAACAAATAGAGATTGATTGCGAACTCATCAAACAAAATAAATTGTTTACAGTGGTTAAACATGCGAAAATGAAACGCACAATTTTCTGTTTGTATGTATTAAATTGCTTTAAAGTATTTAAGTATTTACGTGTTATCGGATCTAGATCTTCTATGTAGATTACTTAGACATAATTATTAACTCGGAAGAGCTCGATGGCGCAGTGGTTAAGGTAAACTTTAGCAAAGGTTGGTCATCGTATAGGTGACCAAAAAAATATCATCTCGAGCTCCTCCGTGCTTCGAGAGGCACGTAAAGCCGTTGGTCAACAACCACCAATCCGCCCTGGGCCCGCGCGGTGGTTTATGGCCCGTTCTCCTGTACCATCTATAAGCAAGGCTCGTGCCCCAGCAGTGGGGACATACAATGAGCTGATGATGATGATGAATTATTAACTTTGATTTGTCATGCAATTGTTATTTAAGTGATGTGATGTAATCTGAAGCATTTCATATGGTCCTGTTTCCTGTGTTGCTGACGCTACAGACGTACAAGTATTGGGTACAAGCTACCGTGTTTTTTATATTAAGTACATTAAAGCAATAAAGCATAAAATAAAATATGTTGGTTGAAACAGTTCTGATTTTCTATAAATTTTTTGTTCTAAATAAGCTGCAGCTTTACCAATCTGTATATTATGGTAGCTCCCTAAATCCAACCAATAAAATTAGTCCGTTCTGCTCCAGATGCTTTAGGGGTGTGTCTTAAATTAAGTATGTATCGATGGTTTAATAAAAGAAAGGTTCTGAAAAAAATAAATACGACATCGGCTTCGCCGTATTGCATAATCATCTTTCTTTTTAAATTTATGTAATTTATGGTTTTTTGGTAAAAAAGAATTGTTACTTTTTTAAGGTTGAAGGTTTGAAATATCATTTTGCATTTATCTCAAAGGTGAAGAAGGCGTTTCTTTATGTGGTTCATTACAATGTCTGCCATTTTACCAGCTGATTATTTGACATCTAGGAATAAATCCTTGGTAACTTAGCATACTTCTATATTTTTTTAGTTTTTTCTATTAAGAGGTTCCATTGAAAATGAATTATAAAAATAGCTAAGGAATCTCCATCAATCTCTTTTGTGTTCTGCCAGTTAGTTGCTATAGTCTATGTGTACAATTTTTAATACCAAATACAATAATTAACCTTTTTACCGACAACAACTTCTATAGAAGTTCGAGATTTTTGTGCCGTCCACGCCAGCACTTCTATAGAAGTTCTTCTTTGTACCTACTTTATTAAAATACATTTATACGTTGGCGTACAGCGGTACATCGCGTGCAGGATAGTTGGGCGGTGAAAAGGTTAAGCGTTCAAGTTTTTTATACTCAATTAAAATACATTGCAGTTTAACGATAACGACAAACCGTATACTCGTCCCATCACTAGTCTTTATCAAGCTCTAGCCAATCGGCGCTGCATCCTATACTAATATATTGCTATACATTCTTCTGGATCACGCCTGAGCACCTATTTATTTTCCAGGGACCGAATTTAAGGCTTCCGCGAATGCACAAGTAATTTGAGTGGTTCCTTGTAGAAAGGTGTTATAGCTAAAGAATCTAACATTATTTTGTCGGTTTAACCGATGTTCGACGTTTCTTTTGCGAGTTTCCGCTTCACCGCAGTTTAAAATTGAAATGTTTGAAGGAAATCTCTTAAACGGCTTTTTTCGTCGTTCTAGCGACGTCTTTGAAGTTTTAGTAAGTACACGTTCGCTTGACTGAATATAAGACATCAAATAAATAACTGTTACTCTATTTGTTACCCAGCAAATAAATAAATAGCCTTTAACTGTCCACTGCTGGGCAAAGGCCTCCATCATCGGAATCAATTTATTTTATTTATCTATTTAAATCAAGACATCTTTACAATTGATGGGCAATGTATATATATGTGTATTGTTACTTTTGTTATCGTAAATTAATTAATCTCGGTAGTCCTAGGAATAAAACTAAAAGGCGGTTATTATCTGCTTAAGATTTCTTGTTGAATTAGCAATAGTCATAAGCGTAGGATTAATAATGTCGCCGCGTTTTATACCAGTAATACCTCTTTTGGAGTAATACCCCTTTATTCATCTATACTAATATATAAAGCTGAAGAGTTTGTTTGTTTGAACGCGCTAATCTCAGGAACTACTGGTTCGAATTGAATAATTCTTTTTGTGTTGGATAGTCCATTTATCGAGAAAGGCTTTAGGCTATATAACATCACGCTGCGACCAATAGGAGCGAAGCATCAGTGAAAAATGTTGCAAAAACGGGAAAAGAGCCTAAAAAATTAAAAATGCTGCCGAAAGTCACTATTCCACGCGGACGAAGTCGCGAGCACAGCTAGTAAAAAAATATAAATGTATTAATAAAATAGGCTAATACTTGTGGAAAAGAAGTTTAAATGTACTGATTTGGGCAGTTTTGATTATTTTTTTCTGTGAAAAGTAAAGCGAATCTTGTAATTTGGCTTTAAGTAACTTGTTGATAAGGAAAAAGTATCATAATGTAAATTTTCATTCTATAACAGCTATAATCTGCGTCAAAAAATATTATTATTATACTCTTTATTTATTGTTTTCCTTAAAACTAGATTTTTACAATATTTTAATATAAAAACAATAAAACATTATAAAAACCTAATCCTAGAGTACCGCCAGCAGCGAGGCAGGGCCCAAGCTACCGGTGGTCAGGGCTGCAGAGTGAGGAACCTCCTGACAATACGTGCCGTGTCAAGGAGTACTGCCTTTTGCATCTGACCCTTGACCCAACCTTTCAGCGAGAGCCTCTCAAGGTGTTTATAGAGGCTCTTAGCTAAAAGACCGTTTGCCGAAACGACTATCGGTACAAATTAATCTATTAATTATTATTATTATTGCCACGACATGCACAAATTTATACTATTACAGAGCAAACTAAAAACACCCTAACTTTATATAACACTAGCGACCCGCCCCGGATTCGCACGGGTGCAATGCTGATTGACACGCAACCGCTATGTCCGTGCATTTGAAATCTATAATATCTTTGAAAATATTCATTTAAATTACATACTGGAAAGGGCCATATAGATCTATATTAAATGGACAATGTATTTAAGGTATTTAATTGAATAAGGATTAATGCTGTATTGCTTAAAATCGCTTCGTAAATAAGCCATTATTTCTCGTAAAAAGTAAAGGATAAAAAATGATTATTGTGGGTTATCCCTAAGAGATAGACATATACCATCGCGGACTTTTTTGTAGACCTTTTTTAAGTGTACAATAAGTACTGTAGTACATTATTTTGATCTATCTCGTAGGGTTCAGCCAGCGTTTGCAATGTAAGCGCAAAAAAATGTGAAACCTCTAAAATTATCAGTGTTTCTCTACTATATTATGCATGCATGCATATAAACCTTTCTCTTGAATCATTCTATCTTTTAAAAAAACCGCATCAAAATCCGTTGCGTAGTTTTAAAGATCTAAGCATACATACATACATACATAGGGACAGCGGGGAGCGATTTTGTTTTACTATACTTACATTAAAGAATATTTACATTTTGTTTCATTTCACGTCTATTGAATAGCCGATATTTAGCAAAAAGTGTTTTCGTAATCATCAGCTCATTCCATGCCCCCACCGCTGGGGCACGAGCCTTCCCTATGGGTGGATAAAGAGAACTGGCCATAAACCACCACCACCACCACGGGCCCTGTGCAGATTGTTGGTTGTTAACGACTGCTAATGCAGCCGAGACCAACGGTTTTACATGCCTTCCGAAGCACGAAAGTGTTTGCGATGATAAATTTTGGTCACCCATCCAATGACCGGATTTGCGAAAGCTGCTTAACCTCAGCACTCGCAGACCGGCCTCTTTACCGCTCTGTGCCACGAGCTCCTTTTCGTAATACAATCCTACTTTCAATCATTGTCAAAACTGACCATTACAATGATAGTGCTATTTAAAGACATAAGTAGCCTCAGCCCCGGTCGCCTTCTGATCCGTAATGCTATCACCCCCGGCCTTTCCAACCTTTAATAGAGCAATTCTGAATCGAACAAAAAGGTCATATCTCGTGCAGCATCTAGTCGGCAAACATTGAAAAACGACTGCCGTAAGCACCGAACCCTTTCATGGATTAATCGAGACGCCATTTTGTCGAGTCCCGGCCCATAGGGCGGCTATTACGCCTGACCGTCAAATCTACATCGAAATCTAACGAATATATCTGGAGCGATTGATAGCAGTGTTGGTCGCCAAAGTTTCAACGGAAAAATATTGGTGCGATTTATTTTTGGGTGGTGTTTAAGTTAAAGGAGTGGAGCGTGTTAACGATAAAAGTTAGTGTTAAAATATCAGCCAAGGAAAAGTTCATAATATATCAAAACAAATGCGTGTGGAAATAAGTCGCCTGTGCTGGCTAAAATATTATGAATAATCAGTACCAAGTTGTAAAAAAAGTTGGTTTAAAAGATGAAGAAAAAGCCTCCTGAGTTTGTTGCCAGCTCTTCTCGGTAGAAGGCTCTTCTAACATTCGAACTGGTGGTAGATTCAGTAGTTTAGTCTAAACAAATCATTTACTTGTTTATTATTATTGGATTTAATATTTTGGCGTCAATAAGTGTCTGCAAAAGCTTATATTTCAGGCACCAGTCCTTCACAATTTTAGGTTACTTGTATTATAACTCCCTTTATAAATTTGTTATGTTTGTGAAGGATTAATAAAGAAATATTTATTTATTTATTTATATATTCTAAAAATGATTTGACTTTGACTTTGAATAAACTTGGTTATAGACTAATAGACATCATAAACAACATCCTTATCAGCCTATAATATTAAACTATATAACACTATTAAAAGAAATATACTAATCTGCGTGCATTATAACTTAATTTCGCTATATAACTATATGCTGTAATATTATTCAACATGTATAAAATAAAACAACTGTAGGTACTCTTAAATAATTTTAAAAATGAGTAAAACTCAAGTACTTACCTATTCCATGAATCCAAATCAATAGATCCAATCGAGATAATCAGTTCATTGAAAAAGATGTTCATTGAAAAAGTGCTCATTTCAAGTGACATGGTTCAATTAACATAAATATAATAATAACATAATGCATATTTATGCATTCTGAAATTTCGCCATTCTATACCGCCACAGTTCACACCTTGTACCACAAAGGCTACCAAAAAAAGATTTCAAGCAATCTCGCAAGGTCAAACAGTGCGCTTTATTTGATTGCTTGTCACTCGTCGGCGTTATGGCTTATGTTTTACAAATATTGGCCCTACACTGCAGAATTGATAGGGGATCAGCTTATGACGTTTTTATTCGGGGTCTGCTCAATGTTAAGTGGGCACCTACCTATGTTACTTTTAGTTCTACGTGTTGCCGACGTGTGGCGCTCGCTGGACGTTTCTGTATCGCGGTATCGTTTTGTTTTCGGATTCCGTAAATTAAGTAGGTAAGCACGTTAATGGTTCATCACTACTGGGTTAAAGGTTTTACAGGAAAACGGTAATTAAGAAGCAAGGAGCTCTGTGCCGCAGTGGTAATCGCGCTTAGTCTGCAATCGCTAAAGTTAAGCAACTTTCGCAAAGACCGGTCATCAGATGGAGCCCATAAATGTACATAAATGGTACATTTATGGGCTCCATCTGATGACCGGAAATCCGTGCTTCAGAAGGCACGTAAAGCCGTTGGTCCTAAATGCATTAGCAGTCGCTAACAATCACCGCCCCGCACTAGGTGCGCGTGGTGGTGTTTGGACTGATCTCCCTGTGATGTCGCAATTTTTAGTGAGCGATGCCGTTCTCTCTAGAAAACCTCCGAAGGTGATTCGTTTCAACACGGCTTGAGGTACCCTTTACGTACATCGCCGCCTCCAAAAAAGTCCGGTAACGCTGAAAACGCCGTTTGAGGCATTCAGCAATCTCTCTCAAAAAAAAATCCCTGTAGTGTTTTCATTGTATGTCCCCACTGCTCGCGCCTGAGCAGTGGGGACATACAATGATCTGGTGATGAAGATCACAACTTTAGATAGATAGATAATACTTTTATTGCAACATTATAAAACATAATCATGAACAGAAAAAAAAAAGTTTACAAAGTTACAATTTGGCGGTCTTATCGCTTTTAAGCGATTCCTTCCAGACAACCAGTCGGATGGAGAGAGCCAATAAACTGTAAGATCAGAGGTGAAACTATTAAAACATACTACAATAATGTGTATTTTATAAATGAAGCAAAATAATAATAATAATAATGATGATAAATCTATAATCATAATGATGATAATAATATAAACTTTAAGAGTTTATTAGAAACATTTGAATTTAAGGCTGTTTGTTACCTACTTAATGATTTAAAATAGGCTTTATTTAATGAAGCTATTTATTTTTTAATACGAATAATTGCGACCTTTAGTTCGGCCTACGTGAATAAGTTTTCTGTGTAGGCTTAAGTGGGTAGATTAAAGGGTGGTTGGCAAAGAACCTAACACATGACTATAGCAATATAAATTATCTTAGCAAATACATACATATATACCCTCATTCACATCACCCCCAAAAAGTGGTAGACAGAGCATTGAAATCACCGATTTTGAGCAAAGAGTTAATATAAGAACCGAGGAGCTCGATGGCGCAGTGGTTAACGCGCCCGGTCTGCGAGGTTAAGCAACTTTCGCAAAGGCTTGTCATTGGATGGGTGACCAAAATTGTATCATCTCAATCTCCTCCGTGCTTCGGAAAGTGCGTAAAGCCGTTAGTCCCGGCTGCATTAGCAGTCGTTAACAACTTCCAATCCGCTGGTCCTGCGTTGTGGTTTATGGCCCGTTCTCCCTATACAATCATAGGAAAGGCTCGTGCCCCAACAGTGGGGATAAAAAAAAATAAGCTGATGGTGGTGACGATGATGATAAGAACCTAGAGATTAGATCACATTCCTTGAAAGTTTATCATAATTATACACATAAAAACATACACGGCATTAATAATTATCACGGCAAAATTTTTATTTTTTGATTATTACGAGTATTCGCATAAAAACAAAAATTATAACAAGGAATTGATATCACGGCAAAATTGAATTTCTTGTGTTTCCGCATTGTAAGCTAAAGCTTCTACTAACATTGTAAATATTGTTTCTACATTTGAGTCTGAACGCCATCTTTATTTGTTGCTACAAGTAAAATCCTGGCCCTTAAGGGTGCGCCGTCCGTAAGTGACAAGTGTCATATGTTTTATTTGAAATGTCGTTGTCCATATTTATTTGATGCCGCGCGGCAATACTAATTTTGTATGGAGAATTTAAGGTGCTTAATAAAAAAATATTATTTAAATAACCACTTGATGAATCAAAAATGTAGTCTAGCAATTTGTAGTTTATCCATTGATGATTGTTTAGACAAAATCAGAGGTACAATAATTTAGATAAACTATAAGAAATCTACTAAACGCCGCCACTCGTTTTCATGATATTTGCCCAATTTTAAATGATATTGCAGAAAAAACTATAGCGTGTTATGAATTTATGGTTCTGACAAATTGTAAACACGTTCCCTATGATACTAAATATATATTTTGTTCACTTAATACGATAGTATTTTCAATTATATTTACTTAACCGTAACTGCATTTTTGGCATTTTTTGGTCGGCCCACCCTTAAGTAGCTACGCGATTTGTTGTGACAATCCGCTAAAACATTCTGCTACTTCGGATGTCGAGTGCTCACTCCTAATTGGTCACGTGTTTGGTACCAACGTACCCGCTCCTCACCTCGAGGGCTATATAGGTGTTTGATCTCCGAGTGTTTGATTCGGTTCTTCAAATCTCGAGATCAGCTTGTAGGTACAACGAAACGTCGGGTAAAAAGAAACGGCACTGTCTTTAAAGGAAGCGTTCTTAAGATATTGCCTGAGGTATTGCTTGTTGAAAATTAACGAAGTTGAAGTTCTAACTACGGGGGTGGTTGTTATGAGTATGTGCGTATGTATTTTGTTTATTACTTTCAAGATTTATGTTGTTTTATGAAGACGACGTCGTCCTTATTAGTCTTGAGACATGTTATGTTAAGAAGTATATTAATAAGAACAGAATATAAAAGGTAAAGCTTATTGGTGCGCCTATAAAACATATATCAGTAAAGTATAATATACGGCATATAATTTTGTAAATGTCGTTACATATCAAATTAAAGCTGTGGAGTTTCTTGCGCCCATTCTTCTCCACAGCTAAAAAATAGACGCCCTTAATGAGTAGTAGGTAATAAGGTTTGGACGATTCAAAAGCACTTTTTTTAAAGTTTATTTGAATAAAGAATACTTGACTTTGACTTGGACTAATACAGCAGACGGTTGATAGAAAATGGCCAATGCCTGCAGATGAATATGACCCCTAAAGGTTCGTAGGTTTCTATGTTTAACTCAGAAATGCATAACGATTGCTTATGAGAGTTTTATTTACTATCCGTATTCATGCGATTACGTTCACGAACCCCGAGTGGTGCCGGGGATAAAGAATAGCACCACCCCATCTCTTCCCGCGGGTGTCGTAGAAGGCGACTATGGGACCATTACAGAGGATGGGCAGCAGCGTCTCTCTGTGATTATTCTCACCCTACTGCGATCGCCAACCCGCCTGCCAAGCATGGCGATTATGGCAAATTCCCCTCAAAGTGATTTTTCCTTGAGGGAGGCCTTTGTCCAGCAGTGGACGTCTTTTTGGCTGAGATGATGATGATGATGACGTTCACGAAAACGAAAACTTGTATGACAAAACTCTAAGGTCGACTGAATTGAAAAATACGTATGAAAAGTAGACAAAATCAACGTTTCGTACTCCCCTGATTTCTCCTCTAAAACTGGACCGATTCAATTACTTTTTTCATTCAAAAATAAAAGAAAGGCTTTGGCTGTGTCCACATGTTTTGCCTTTTTTATATAATCTTTTCAAATTTGGGAAACAGCGGAAAATCTGGCTAATTTTTAAGGTTTTCAAAGGTTCATATCTTTTTTAATAATTAATTTATAAAAAAAAAGTAAACATAGGGACACAGGCAAAGCCTTTTTTTAATTTTTAATGAAAAAAGTAATTAAATCGGTCCAGTTTTGGAGGAGGAATCAAGGGACTACGTATCGTTGATTTTGTCTACTTTTCATACATATTTTTCAATTCAGTCGACATTAGTGTTTCCTCTTAACTCTTCTCGTATGTCGCCAGGAGGCGCTGCTTCAATGCCATACTAATTTTCGTTTTCGTTAACGTACTCGAATGTCAAATGAAACTCACACTAGGCAACCTGAGAAGCTTAGTTGTCAGAAATAGGTACGTATTAGGGTGGTCGACGATCAAGTAGGAACCCTACCAGTTTGACCGTTTGGAATACACGTACCTTTAAAGAAGTTATTGATTTTGTTATTATTTAATATAACAAGTAGATATGCCATAATTTTCTTATATTATGAATGCATATTTTTCTTATCCTTGGGGGAGGCCTTTGTCCAGCAGTGGACGTCTTTTGGCTGAGATGATGATGATGATGATGATGATGATATTTTTCTTATTTTATTTAATAAATTTTATTTAACAACGTAATGTCTTATACCCTGTAAAGACTTCACTGCTTAAATATGGCCATTAAATGTGGTAAAACAAAATTCATTTTTTTTTACTTAATTGTAATGTTAACATTTTGTACAACCCTGCGGGGGTACAAGCGTGGCACGTGTCAAAGGTCACTCATCTGGCACTGCGCTTGCGCTTGTCAATCAATAACTAAATAGGGTTGTACAAAATGTTAACATTACACTTACTTATGTAAAAAAATATGTTTTTTTTTACCACATTTAATGTTAATATATAAGCAGTGAAGTCTTTACAGGGTATATGTATGCACCCTTAATTATTAATGCTCATTTTTTTTACAGATTGTATAATTATGTCTTCAATTTAAATTTTTGTTTGTTTTATTATTTATTTTTATTCTTTATTGTTTATTTGTGTAATTATAGGTTTTGCACAATTGTTAATTAATTAATTAATTAAATGTTATAAAAATGATCGCTGAATTTGTTTTTAATTGATATTTTTATGCAGGTATTTTTTGTTTGAACTTTGTTTGCTTTACATGCTTGCAAAGGAGCTAGATTTTCACAATTTTTTTAACCGTTTCTTTTTTAATAATGCTGTAAACACACCTGTTATTGGCGCAGGTATCAGCTTTTTTGATGTGTCAAAATAAATAAATACCTAAACTTATTTCGGAATTACAATTTCACTACAACATTTTGCGTTGGAGGGGGGGGTATTCAATGAGACACTATAATTCTGCCGGTCCTCCTTAATTGGGCACGTGTTGCCTCTCAAATTAAGGGGCTCTCGTATTCGTGGGTAGTGCGTTGTTATTTACTCAGTGTTTCGGAGTAAATACTTCTTTTTAGAATTTATACTTTTTCTTCATTTTATTTTTTTTTTATTTTTGATTGGCTATGTTTTAGATTAATATTATCTTAGTCTTGTAATAGATACAGTCAGGTCACCTGCTTCCTTCCGCAGTGAGGATTAGATCTTGCTAATATTGTGCATTGTGCGTTAAAAACATTTGTGATGATGACTTTAATATCCTCGTACATTGGCAGTAATAATACAAGTGAGAATTCACTTGCTACTTATTTTGAATTTCTGACAGAAACGCCGAGAAAAATTAAAATATAGATTTTACCAACAAATTACCTATCAAAAACAATTTTAACAAAAGAGATAAAAAATATACTTATTAAAAAAATATATATTTTATTATTTAATATAACGCCTCGGTGGCCAAGTTGCAAAGCGCTCGGCCCGATACCTAAAGGTCCCGGGTTCAATTCCCAGGTCGGACAGTGTCTTTCGGATCTCGATGCATAGCCCGGGTTTGTGATCGCTCGCGGTTTCACCCGCGTGGTTCCCGTTCCCGTGGAAATATCGGGATAAAAACTACCCTCTGTTTTAATCCAGGTTATAAACTATCTGTATGCCGAATTTCATCCAAATCCATTTATAATTTTTACGTGAAAGAGTAACAAACATCCATCCATACTTACAAACTTTCGCGTTTATAATATTAGTAGGATTCAGTCTAACGAATGGAGATTGAACCGATTTCTCATTATCCTGAGCATCTATCTGGGTACCAACGCTTTTAATGCAAGTAACATCCGTATTATCATCAGCTCATTTTAAGTCCCCACTGCTGGGGCACGAGCCTTCCTTATGGATGGATAGGGAGAACTGGTCATAAACCACCACGCGGGGCCAGTGCGAATTGGTGGTTGTTAACGAATGCTTATGCAGCCGGGACCAACGGCGTTACGTACCTTCCGAAGCACGGAGGCTCGAGATGATAATATTTTGGTCACCCATCCGATGACAAGCCTTTGCGAAAGTTGCTTAACCTCAGCCTTAACCACTGCGCCATCGAGCTCCTCATATATGAACATCCGTATTATTATAATATACAAGTCGCCACTTAACTATTAATTTTGAACGTTTACAAAAAAAGGCTTGTCTTTGGTATCATCTAACTTGTTAAATCACTACATAGTATAAAACAAAGTCGCTTCCCGCTCTCCCTATGTTTGTATGTATGTATGCTTAGATCTTTAAAACTACGCAACGGATTTTAATGCGGATTTTTTTAAATAGATAGAGTGATTCAAGAGGTAGGTTTAAGTATATGTATAAATGCATGCATAATATAGTGGAGAAACACTGATAAATTTAGAGATTTCACATTTTTCTGCGCTTACATTGCAAACGCTGGCTGAACCCTACGAGATAGATCAAAATAATGTACTACAGTATTGTACACCTTAAAAAGGTCTACAATCTTTACTTAATTTTTATCCAATTAGGTACCTTCAATACATTGTGCATTTAATATAGATCAATATGGCCCTTTACAGCATTAAATTTAAATGAATATTTTCGAAGATATTACAGATTTAAAATGCAGGGACATAGCGGTTGCGTGTATCAGCATTGCACCCGTGCGAAGCCGGGGCGGGTCGCTAGTTATTAATAAGAGTGCAACTCTGAGCATTCTACAAATCCTCTTCAAATCTACGGATCATTCCATACCCTATAGGGAGGGGTACTGCATCATCGAAAGTCACGTACCTAAAGGTAGTTAGGGTTGCGAGTGTACCCTAATTGCTACCTAAAACCCTAATGTTGACGAAGGTTTGATTTTACGTTGTATGAGCGTTGGTGTTGGCGTTGTCAGATATATTGTATAGCTAAAAGCTATTTGTAGCCTAAACAGAATAAATGATTTTGAATTAGCAACATTTGTAAGGTCAGTTAGGAGCAACATAGTGAAATATTTTACTTACTTACTATACGGGAATGAGTTAAGGGTTTTAAGTTTGAAGAAAAACACGTATCTTTTTGTGAGTTATTTTTTGACAACTAACATAAAAACAAAAGAACATTATAAAAGCATAGACAACGTATCAAAAGAGGTATTTAAACATAAGAAACTCTCCGACACTTACTCCATTGGCGCAGGGACCCAAAGTGAATCTTGGCCTCCGCAACGAAAACTCGCCACTTTCCCCTGTCCGTTGCAATCTTTTGCTAGTTGACAGCTCTGAAGTCACGCAGGTCAAAGAAGTCACCAGTCGCCAGTGATGTGCCTTGAAGAGAGGTAAGGGGTAGCCCATCCCTCTCTTCAAAGCACATCACTCGGCCTGCAGAGCAGTATAAACATTAGCGGAAAGGGAAATACTATTTTAGATTCAATACGTTCTCTTTACTATTTTCCTATAAAACAGAAAACAAGTTGCAAAAATCGCTTTATCCAGTTTTAAGCCACCGTAGTAAACGAAACGTCACGTAGGAAATTTTATTATAACACATACGTCCACAAAGAAAGTTCAAAGGAACAAACTGCGAACGGGAGCATTAAATTTCAATCGCAACACAATATGGTGACCTAGTTCTTCTACGTAGACTTATCCGTAAAGCGCGCTATTGAAGGACGCATTAGGCGTAATCAATATTTTTTTTCTATTTTCGACAATATTCTGTCAAAAAAGAAGAAATTTGGTGAATTATTTCTTTGTTGCACCACCAATGAAAGCAGCACTCGTATATCCTCCTTCCTACAACATTCCATTCCGTTTCCTTTAAACGAAGTGTAAAGAATAGAATAGACTATCGTTTATCGTTTATCATGGCATGGTAGGGCTAGTGAGGCACAATCTTGCTTCAACTATCTTCCTAGCTAGAATACGCTTTGGTTCAATACATTGTTACATATAGGTAGTGAAGCAGAATGTCGCGATTTTCATATTTAAAAATTTAAAATTCATCCAATTCTTCGACATGTTTGTACAAATATATAATGAGATGGATAAAAATTTTGAAAATATGTGTTAATCGATTTTTGAGGCTAACAATGCCTACAGATAGAAAAGCCACACTGTTGCAGTTTGGGATTTGAAAATGTCGTGTATGTCTTCGATATACAGCCTGTCCGAACATGAACTAGCGATATTTTAAATACTTATATAACAACTATTTTAAAACACAAATACACTCTAGAATTGGGTCCAACCTACTTCCCAATAAATAACTAATTAGCATAGTTATTTATGTATTTTTTTAACTTACACATTTTTTTTAATGTTATGGAAATGTGAACACCTTAATATTCTAATGCAGATAGCAGATAATATTGTTGCCCTCCGAATAAGCCTATTTTTATCTCTGTAAGAGCAATAGTGCACACTTAAAGAATATTTCAACAAAAAAACCAAAATGTCTGCCATTAATGGGGGAAGTAGGTTAGACCCAATTCTGTATTTGTGTTTTAAAATAGTTGTTATAAGTATTTAAAATATCGCTAGTTCATGTCCGGAGAGACTGTACCTATACATAAGTATATACCTACTACGGTGTATAGAAATTTTGGATATTTGAATGCGGTCATCGAATGCGCTGCATAGAATACAAATAAAAAGTCGTACTGTCGCAGTTTATGATTCGAAAAACTCGTGTGTGTATTACCGCGAGTCGCCGCCCTTACATTCGGTTCTATTCGCCAGAATAGGTAACAAACTTGGATATTAGTTCTAGAGTGGCGTTCAAAAGTGTCAAGTTAGTTCTGAACACGTTATATTGTGGGCATGACAGCCTGCATCGACTTATCTCCGTCACTTACCGCCCGCCGTGGAAAATTTAATCTGTGGAAGTTTGTACAGTCGGCAACAGGGCGGTTGATATTTTTGAAACTTTGATATTATTTTTATTATTTCTTGCAGATAGCACTTGGCCTTTATTTCGATTTATTCGCATTTTATACACTTTCTCTTCTAGTACACTTTTTAAATACTTGATACATCCTATCGCAAATTAATAACTTATCTAGACTTCCTCAGATGCTTTCGCATTTAGTATACTTTCGCAAAATATACACTTTTCACCTGATGTTAAGTGATGATAAAGGTCAAAGGTCAAAGAATCTCTTTACCCGGAATCCTCAACTAATAAGGAACTGGCTTCATAACACTAACTGTCGGAACACAACAATGCTACTAACATTAATGAATGACGATGTAGGTATACCACCAGCCAAACCATGAACAATGTACCAGCTGGGAATCGAAGTCGGGACCTCTGGGTTTGAGACGGGTGGTCTTAACCACTAGACCACAGAGGTGGGTAAACAGTCGGCAAAGGGGGTGGATGATATTTAAGGATCTTTGACAACATAATTATCGTTTTCCAAAGAGCGTGGCCTGTGGCAGTCTGCCTGTGGCGTGTTCTTAATTTAAAGTAGAAAAAGTTTACGCGAGTACAAAAAAGCGAAACACTGTTTGCGAATTTATATTAAAATGCAAGTTTGTAACGCTATCGGCTAGTAAATTTATATATCATAATAATAATAATAATAATGGAAGCATTTATTCAGTGCCACGCAAAGAAAACAAAATAAGTTGATGCTTAACAAAGAAAAACTTAAAACTAGTAGCCCTGAAATGGACCCCACGCACCATAATGTCGAGGTACTGCATTGGCACCACGACGCTGGTCTTCCGAAGGTACCAGAATACTGCAACATTCGCATTAAACATAATATGACCCCGAACTGAGAAATAGAGTAGGTAATAAATTGAGAAAAAAAATCATTTTTTCTCCATTATCTTTAGCGACATATTTTGAAATATGACAGCCCTATTACAGCAGGTAATAGTGACCTTGAACAGATATGAATTTGCTGTTATTTAAAAGGCCCGTTAAGCCGTTGGTCCCGACACGGTAGTCTCTAGGTAATCAAATTAAAATGCGTGCAGTGGCAGCGATGTCGTCGTGACTATAAGATATATTTTTAGGTCATAATCATAATTATAAGTCTTTATTGATCCATTTAGAACCGGCCCTTTAAAATAGACTTAGCAATCACAATCTGTAAGTAATCGTTATCGTATCTCATGACCTTCGACAATTAATACCAGGGAGGCAATGCGGAGGCAATGAGGAGCTCGATGGCGCAGTGGTTAACGCGCCCGGTCTGCGTGTGCTGAGGTTAAGCAACTTTAGCAATGGCCGGTCATCATAAGTGACCAAAACTTGATCATCTCGAGCTCCTCCGTGCTTCGGAAGACACATAAAGCCGTTGGTCCTGGCTGCATTAGCAGTCATTAACAACAACCAATCCGCGCTGGGCCCGCGTAGTGGTTTATAGCTCGTTCTCCCTATCCATCCTTATGAAAGGCTCGTGCCCCAGCAGTGGGGACATAAAATGAGCTGATGATGATGAGGCAAGCGGGAGTAATACTCCGCTAAGATTGCTTTGCCCATAACCCAGTTACCTACCAGTCGCTATGCTCTTAAGTGTTTCAACAGCCGAAACAAATGAAAGTAATAAATACAACAGCGAAATACATAGATAAGAGGCTTCATTTCCCGCCCAGACAAAGGCTAATAATTCCATCAGCCGCGACACGTCGACACAACAGCTCTGCGAATGACTTCCTACCTTTCTTTGCGCTGTATCCGGTGCCTTACCGTTTGTATTTATAGACGCCATTTTAAATGTTCAAATGACGGTAGAAGGTGTTTCTTTAGGATCAAATTCAAAACATTTAATCGTCGTAGCACAGTTGGACTTAGGTTGAAACAATAATAATAATAATAATAAGCGTCGTTTCAGCGAACGGCCTGATAGCGAAGAGCCTCGACCAACTCCTTAAGAGGCTCTCGCTTGATGGTTGGGTCAAGGGTCAGATTCAGAAAGCAGTACTCCTTGACACGGCACGTATTGTCAGGAGGTTCCTCACTCTGCAGCCCTGACCACTGGCCACATGATATACATTTTATCTACTCTGTGCACTGGCCCTGCCCCGCTACTGGCGGTACTCAAGGGTTAGGTTTTTATAATGTTTTATTGTTTTTATATTAAAATATTGTAAATATCTAATAAATAAAATAGTTTTTGATTACCCTATAAATTATAATATAATACTAATAGGTACTTAAAATTTAAATAAGAAAGTGCAACATTAAATATTTATAAAATACAGTGAAAAAATTAAACGCCTACCCGACCCAGCCAGGAATCGAACCTGGGTACTCCGCAATCACAAGTGCAACGCTGATTTTCAGTGGATCCCGTGATGTGTGTGTGTTTTGTTATAATATTACAATATTATAAAATAATATGTAAATAAAAAATAAAAACAAATTTATTTCAGGTTGGTAATAGGAACCCATGATATACTATGCTATGAATGATGCTATAAATAATAATTTGAAAATCTTTGCTGAAATAACCGTTTATAAAAGTTATTAGTCTACCTAAGTTGCTTTTATTTATTACATGTAAAATTAAAATAAGTGTTTACTTTTTAATGTCCTACACATTCGTTCGCGTAAGCTTTAAAACAGTTATTTTAAATGTTTAATTTCCTGTCCTAATGTTTTGAACCCTTTGCAGGGTCCGTGGACATAGAGAGACTGAGTCGGTATTCTCATAATTATTTTGTAAATGTGCAATGTTCAATCGGTTTACTTTGAAACGAAACGCAAACATTTTAACAATATTATACGAAACTATTGCGTTAATATCAATTAAACTTTTTCCCTCTTACTTTTTATATAGTTACTAGCTGACCGGCGGACTTCGTACCGCTTTGACAGTTTCCATGACAACAAAACAAACTAAACGTTGACAGTTTCCATGACAACACAAACAAATCATTCGTCCGCTTAAGTACACCCGTATTCCATGATGGACCCCTATTGCTAAATCGGTTCAGCCGTTTAGAAGGAATTCAATAACATACACACGCACAGAAGATTTATATATAAAGAAGATAAACATCGAATAGTTATTTCGCGTTTTGTCTCTTTTAGTGTACATTGTAGTTTACATGACGAAATCAAAACACGGAATCTTCCAATGTTTTTTATTATTATATTTGAGCACTTTTCTAAGCTTATAACTACTCTGTTTGTTTTTGACTTTTTAATTTTATTTTATTAGGAAACTCAACAGCCTTATTGTAACAATCATGCTTATAAAACTTATATAACACTTAGCCAATAATAGAGTTTCACAACACGGTAAACAATTTTCACGACGCGAAATTACAAAAAGTACTTTGATCTAATGAATTTTACATAGTTTGCTAAAAAAAGGTTTCAAGTTTATTATTAAGGCCCTTTAAATATATCCATTAACAAGCGGCAATGACTACAGACTCTTCGTCACGCAGTTGTAGCACAACAGACGCTCGCCGGAGATGGCTTCCTTGCTCGCTTCCTCCGCGTCCTGCCATAATTACCTTGTCGCGTCCCAAGATGGCGGCTTTGTTTTCTATTTTCGAATTTGAACGAAGTTTGTCTTTTGTTTGAGCATGGTGTTTATTTAGTGGAATTATGATAGCTTTCCACCAAAGATGTGCGAGGTAGCTTAGCGGCGCGTGATGAAAAATACACAAATAGTATTACTTAATTTTTCTTGAACGGACGGACTCTTACTATGGGGAAATGGCTCCGAAATAAAAAGAGTGTTTGTATGTCAAAAAAGATGTATACGTGCAATATGTAATATTGCCCCGGGTGTCTCCTGTAGACCATACTTCAAGGAACTGAATATATTACCTTTAACTTGTCTGTATGTTTTGGAAACAGGTATATTTGTGAAACAGCATCACCATTTGTATACAGTAGCAAAGGATCTTACAGGGAGAAGTTTAAGATATCCTAATAAAATAAAAAAGGATATACTCCCGAAAACTTAACGTTTTCAATCTAATGCACCAGATATGGCTATTAAAATTTACAATAAACTACCGGATCAAATAAAACAGCGTCCCTTTAATAGCTTCAAGATATCGCTTCGTAAGTTTTTAATGGAAAACACTTTTTATAGCATAGATGAATTTTTTAAATATGGAAAATGAAGTATAATAAATAGGTACCTTACATTTTTTTTTTGCATGCTATTCATAAATGGCTAAATAGGTTAAGGACATTTAAAATAAGTTTTTAACATCATTTATAAACCCCTATTTAATGCAAATAAATATTTTGAATTTGAATTTGAATTTTGAATTTGAACCGCCCAGGCGTTGTTAAATGAAGTGATCATATTGGTTGAGTTTTCATAGCGCACCTTCAACGTGATGTTTGAGAGCTATGTAGTATAGCAACTAGCGAGCTGTGGTTTCGATTGTGAAAGCTAAGGGTCTATAACCAAGAAGGTTGCTAGAATGGGCTACCAACTACAGAGTGTATCGTCAAGCATTTATACCACAACAGACGCCGCTTCGCGTCCCCGCCATAATTACCTTGTCGCGTCCCAAGATGGTGGCTTTGTTTTCTATTTTCGAATTTCAACAAAGTTTGTCTTTTGTTTCGAGCATGGAGTATTTAGTGGAGTTATAGTAGCTTTCCACCTCAAATGTGCGAGGTAGCTTAGCTGTGCGTTAAGAAAAATACACTTAAAGGATTACTTAATTTTCCTTGAACCGCTCAGGCAATGGATTTGTCATCGCACACTTTTAGCTACTTCGCACATCTTTCTTATTTATTTATTTGACTATCTACGCTTACAGAATACATATTATTATATTAATTCCTTAATCATTTAGATTCTTAGATTATAGTACTACAGATACTGCGCAGTACTTCTTAGACTCGAACCCATTCACTACAACAGTCTGAGGTCTCATTTTCAGGTATCATTGAAACCGAAGAAAACCAACGGTTAAGCCATTAGACTAATTTTGCCAGAAACAGTGAATGATTTACTTAGAGTTAGCAGATAGACAACTGAAAGAAAATAAAAAAAGATGTTTCAAAAAGTCGTTTTTTTTACAACTATTATTTTCGTTAATTTCAAATTATTATAGGTATTGCTGTTGCTGCGTAAACAAACTCGATTCCAATTTCAAGTCTACAGTTTGACTTGTCAAGATTACACCTCGATCACAGATAAATAAGCCGGGGGCCAAGTTAAATACAATTTTCATTTAAGTTAAATAGCCTTTAGATATTTCAATTTCGACACGAATCAACTTTGCGAAAGTTTCGGCATTTGTTTGCTTGCACAATGATTTTTGTTTTTTTAAATTTTGATTAAATTTTTCATTTTTCTTGTAAATATTTGTGACGACCTTTTTACTTATAGTAGTCTCCTGGGAACAAAACATAGTTCAAAAAATGTTAACTCCTTTATACACTTAGTTAGCAATTAGGATTTGATTTGATTCGGGTTTCAACGTTTTCTGATATTGCGACAAAGAAATGATTTACCAAAAATTCCTCGATTGCGATGAAATAGTTCCCAATTTACCTAAATTATATCATCATCATCATCATCACCATCATCATCATCATCATCATCATTATCATCATCATCATCATCACCATCACCATCACCACCACCACCACCATCATCATCATCATCATCATCATCATCATCATCATCATCATCATCAACAACATCATCATCATCATCACCATCATCATTATCATCATCATCATCATCATCATCATCATCATCATCATCATCATCATCATCATCATCATCATCATCATCATCATCATCATCATCATCATCAGCCTATACCAGTCCACTGCTGGTCATAGTCATAGTCACCTTTCCAAGTGCACAAATTATATATTTTTGTCAAATTAAAGATTACCTCCTCCGTTTAGATGAAAAATATATGCTTACCATAAAAGGTGAAAATAGAAATGAAAAATACATCATCATATAAGTACCTCAGTTGTCCTCATTGTTCCTCAAACCAATTGGGTTACCAGCAGTATTGTAGCAGTATAGTTTCGATTGTGAAAGCGAGACGCGTGTAGCGGGATATAGATTTACAAAATAACCCGTAAAAAATATAATAAATTATCAAAGCCAAAAATATTATCAACCCTAGTAAGCTGTCATGTCAGGGAATCGGAGTTAGCATAGATTATTTAACAGAGAGGCCTACCTACCAATTTTAATAATTGTCAACTTTAATGGATTTTCTGTTTTTCATCCACTAAGGTTCAATACTATGGTGTCATTATGCTTAAGTACTAGCTTCTAGCTTCAAAAACGTCAACACGGAAAAAAAGTTATGTTGTCAATTTCAAATCTTTTTAAAAATAATAATAATAATGAATAATATTAATATTTCTTCTTTTTTCTTTTCTTTTTCTTCTTTCAAATTCTATACATTATGTTAGTATGTCTCTTTATCGTTTCACGAATTAGCATAAAATGTACATACACATTCTGCGTAATTTACTCTTTAATTTTACTGAAATAGGGTTTGCACATCAAAAAAAAATTATGGTTTTATTTTTTTTGGCGGTAAGTCATACAGTGATAGTACGGTGCTCAAATATTGTAAATATACTTTTTATAAGGCACCATTTAACCCTCTTTCGGCTTTACGGGTATTTTTGTAATACCCTGTATACACGCGTCTCGTTTCCGCAACTGCAAGAACATTGCCGCAATATGGTCTAAGAACGGCCATACACGGGCAGCTTGAAGCAGTCAACATCGACTGGTTTAAGCTGCGACTGCATAGTGAACGCGACTGCTTGAGTTGTTCCATGTAGTTTTTTTTTATATCTTTCGGTTAAGCATTTGGCCTTCATCTCACCTGATGTTAAGTGATGATAAGGCCGCAGGTGGAAGCGCACTTCACCCGGTATCCTCAACTACTGAGGCACTGGCTATCTTATCTCTAGCAGGAACACATCAATGCTACAAACATTGATGTTATGGCGACATATTTAGATAAGATGGTGGTAGCTAGCCATGCGGGCAAACAAAACAAGCCCTACCACTAACCAAACCCAGTACAGGACAAACCCCTTCGGCCGCCTTTGAAACCAGGGCTACGTAACCAGTGTCGTACAAGGAATAATTCTTCTTGATATGAAACCAGTTACATACAAAGAATTTTTTTTTTCTACGAAACTAGAATAAATGCTACGTAACCAGTTACATGTGAAGAAAAAATTGTCTTGCTACGAAACCAGTTACGTACAAAGAATATTTTTTCTTTCCACGAAACTAGATGAAACTAAACTGGGATATACATGTACTCCCCGCTGGGAATCGAACCTGGGACCTCTGAGTCTCAGGCTGGTGATCTTTGTTCCTAACCCCAAAAAGAGGTAACGACGACGAATTATGATCTTAATGTAGTTTCGTAGCAGTGTTGTTGCGGTTGTGTAAACGAGACGCGTGCAGCGGCTTTTAAATTTGCGTCTCGTTTTCACAACTACAATAACATTGCAGAAATCTGCTCATACATGGGCAGCTTAAAGCGGTCAGCATCGACTGCTTCAAGCTGCGACTGCATAGTGAACGCGACTGCTTGAGCGGTTCCTTGTATGTTTGTAAATACAAGACTGTAGTACACTATTTAGTCGCAGCTTGAAGCAGTCGCATCCTGACTGCTTCAAGCTGCCAGTGTATGGCCGGCCTAAGAGCTTATATGTTTTTTTTTTGTATAAACACCTAACGCCTTAGTGTGGAAATTCTATTAATAACACTAAGATTGTTCTATCAGTATTTCATATTATTATAACGACAGCCCAAGCTATTGCTTTATTACGGTTTACACTGCATGGCCATAATTTATAGTTACCTACTTATTATTAAATAACATACGTATTGTTGAACGAACTTGATTAAGTAAAGTTTGATCGAGTTTCAAGAAAAAAAAAAATGGAAGTTAAATAATACTGATAAAAAAGTAGGGCAACTAATATTTTAAAGAGGAAAGCTTTGTATTTTTGTATGTTTGCAACGAATAAACTCAAAAACTACTAGACCGATTTAAAAAATTCTTTCACCGTTAGAACGCTACATTAGCGCTGAGTTACATAGGCTATATTAAAAAGGAAACCCGTGCGAAGCCGGGACGCGCCGCTAGTATTATAATTATAAACAGAATATGGCCACCATATTACTTCTTTCAATGTTTAAAAAGGTTCCTATGTAATTTAATGTAAATGTATTAATTTTTTTTCGTTTTTATTGAATTCAACAACAATATTTTTATTATTTTGAATTTTGCATTCACATGCTCTAAGTAGTTACAAGATAAAATTTTACTAGAAAAAATAACAACCCGCCTGTTAATGAGGGAAGGGAATCAATAAGGCTCAGCGTAACGAAACAAGAAATATAATAAAATTAAGTAAATACAAACCAAACAGATCGAGACAACAGCTACTGACAAGAGAGTTATTATAAAAAGCATAGATAAAGGTACCGGCCTGAACACCGCCAATTAACCCGAGTGTATACGAGAGGGGTCTCGGTAGCTCAGCGATCACAGCATTGTACCGGTTACCTAAAGGTCGTCGAAGAAATCGAACCCTTCTCGAGCTTTCTGAGGTTAATTTTTTCTAGTAGATTTTTTTTCTTTCAACAATAACAATGTTAATAATGATTTTGCAAAATAATGATAACTTTTAAAACAAAATTCATCTTGCATATTAATTAAGTAACACCTACAAAATAAAGGTACTTAGTTTTTCTTCTGTCATCTCTTATATTATAATAGCAAAATCAACAACAACCTTTTTTTATTTAATTATTTGAAACCTAAAATATAGAACCTTACTATTTTTGTAACCAACAACGTTATTCACAAAGTAACCAATAATAGTGACTTCTACGAACATAAAATAATTTAGCGTATATTTTTTTTTCCCACAACAACACTGCACTATTATGTTGTCCGCCACTATACGAAGCACTGTATTACGTCACTGTATTAGTTATCAAAGCACGTGCCGATTTTATGCACACTATCCTTACACGCCATACCATTCACAGACTTATAAATATCTAGATACGACAGGGAGTTATTATTTTGTACATTCTGTTTTCTGTTGTTTTATAATGTGCTTGATGTGCGAGTATGCTTTATATCGCGTGTTTATATTACGCAACGCCAAACGCCTCGGTGGCCGAGTGGCTTAGCACTCAGCTCAGGAACCTGGAAGTCCTAGGTTCAATTTCTAGGTCGAATAAAGCGTCTTTCGGATCATCCGATGTATAAACGTTTGTTCAGCTGAGTTTATGGGATTTGAAACTTTCTATTTGTGGATTTTAATTGTCACGACGTAATTAAGTTTTTAAGTTACATTGTACCAATATTTAAGATCTTTATGTATATGTTAAGCTGAAACACATTGCGGTCACTGTAAAACAGCAACAACGCGAATTCGTGATAAGGCTATGACGATTTGTCGCAAACACAGAATGACCATGACGAGTTTTGACCGTTAGTCAATGCAATCACATCATGACGAACAGGTTATAAAATTGTGCTAGGGTACAACATTGCAAACATTTCGATAGAGTTGTTTATAAGGAATATCTGTGCGCCAATCAGTGATTATTCCTGGAGCTTAACATATACACTTAATAAATGGCCTATAATTGTCCCACTGCTGAAATCAAGTCATCACTACAACTGTTGGGTAATGGCTTAATCATCACGTTTGCCTAATACGGGTTGGTGATCACAAACCCGGGCTATGCATTAAAAAATCCGAAACACACTTGCCGGACCTAGGAATTGAACCCGGTACCTTCGGGTATCGAGCCGAGCGTTTTGCCATTCGGTCACCGAGGCGTTAATAACGTTAAACATGTAATTGCAATAAATATATTTTAATTTTAATTTAATTTTAATTTTATATTTTTTGCAGTATCTGTTCGAGTTATATCTCTGTGTGACCAATTATCGAAAGGTATGGAAGGTTTAGGTCGCGCGACCCCTCATTAATAGTTGTATACAAATTGAAACGGAGATTTAATTTTCTATCACTTTCGTTATGTAAGCGAATAAGAGAGATGGAGATATTGGTGTTGGATCTGAAAATTGCTGTGTTTAGATTGGAATTATGTTTTAAGTATCTAACTTAGAACTATGTAGGTAGGTATTTTCAAAATTAGGGTAAGGTGTTGATAAAATTTACACTAGCGGGATTTGAACCAGCACCATTTTATAAAACCGAGTCAATATGTGATCTTACAACGGTATTTTATGTAGAGAAATCATATTTCTTGTAAGCTCTTTGTAAAGGTAATTTAAATTTTATATAATTATGTTTAAGATTTATCTTACTCTTTTTTTTAGTTTAACTGTACGAACTAGATGTTAAGTAGTACTCGTTATTAACATTTGTGGTCTAGGGTTAAGACTATTTGGCTTGTGCGGTGTTAGGACTTGTTTGTCTACCTGGCTAGCTACCACCATCTTATCTGAATAACTGTCTGGTATTAAACATTTAAGGATTATAACTTTTTTCAAACCTTTTTGTAAAAAGTGACTGTACATGACTACCTCAGATTTTAACTGTTGTGTGAGTTGACGACACAAATAACAGGTGAAATCAAGAGGTGCCATCTCGCACACCTGTGCGAGTTGACGACACAAATAACAGGTAAAATCAAGAGGTGCCATCTCGCACACCTGTGCGAGTTGACGACACAAATAACAGGTAAAATCAAGAGGTGCCATCTCGCACACCTGTGCGAGTTGACGACACAAATAACAGGTAAAATCAAGAGGTGCCATCTCGCACACCTGTGCGAGTTTAAAGTGTGCGAGTTGACTCACTGTTGACATCAATGTTTGTAGCACTACTCTCATCCAGCTCTTGCCAGTCAGCTTGCGGAAATCGTCGCTCCACTTATGCTGATACGCGGTCTCCAATGGAGAACTCATTTACCCCAACGGTTATCGGTTCTGCGACTATTATGGCCGGCATACGCAGAAGATCTTTTTTCCTTATCTTTTTTCCTTTTTTCTAGATCTTTTTTCCTTATTGGTATAAACCCATAAGGAAAAAAGGTCCATTTTTGAATATGATTTAAAAAAAGTGTCACATCTGAACCTACCTACCTTAAATATTATACGTATCATACCTATGGCCTGACAACAATCCATTTTCACCAGCTCATTTTATAACCCCATTGCTGGGGCACGAGCCTTGCCTATGGATGGATAGGGACAACGGGCCATAAATCACCACGCGGGCCAAGCGCGGATTGGTGGTTGTTAACGACTGCTAATGCAGCCGGGACCAACGTGCCTTCCGAAGCACTGAGGAGCTCGAGATGGTATATATTTGGTCACCCATCCAATGACCGGCCTTTTCGAAAGTTGCTTAACGTCAGCAGTCGCAGACCGGGCGCATTAACCATTGCGGCATCGAGCTCCAATTTAAACGGTCTTTAAAACAACTAAACTATAATTTACCAGTAGCATAAGCAATTTTGGTTCTACTAATTGCTATATCTATTGGCTTATAAGGGTTAACTGAGTGCGGCATGAAATTTATCGACAAAGGTATATTATACGGGGGAGCGAGTAATTATGGACTGTCGTTTAATACGTGCATTAGGCATTGTCACTTGTTTTAAAATTTATGGAATTATTTTGGGTTCCATTTTGTACATATAAATAAAATATTTTATTAAATATAGTACCTTATGTTACCTTATATGTTCGCTGTGTGGTGCCGGAGATATAGAATTGCACCACCCCATCTCTTCCCGCGGGTGTCGTAAAAGCCGACTAAGGGACCATTCCAGAGGATGAGCAGCAGCATCTCTCTGAGGTTACCCTCAATCTACTGCGATCGCCAACCCGCCTGCCAAGCGTGGCGATTACGGCAAACACCCCCCATTACTGGTCGTTGTAGAGATCCTTGGGGGAGGCCTCCAGCAGTGGATGTCTTTTGGCTGGGATGATGGTACCTTATGGACAAATTGTAGACAAAATTATATGTTTTCGCTTCATGTATATTTATTTTATTTTCTAAGGTGAATCAACAGTTACAAAACCAATGTAGCTATGCAGTTATACATCAGAAAACCAATGACAGATTTCCACCAGTAGACTTAAATTAGCAATGTTATTGAGCAAACTGAATTCAACATGTTTGTTTAGCTAAGATTTAAACTGCGATCGAACCGCTGACAAACATAGTTACTGTGACAGTAACAAGGACATTTCACAACGTTGTCACATATCTTAGACGCTAGAACTACAGACTGCTTAGCTACTATTATTACCTATAAACTGTTTATGGTGTTTGAAAATGGATTTTTTTAAACTTTTATTTTTAATTTTGAACATCCTTTTTACATTACATTTCTTTCATGATATTATAAAACTTATATGCATATTTATTTGTTAAATAATGTCTTAATATAAGTCTTTTAGGTTGTAAATCGGGAGGTGCCAACTCGCTCGCACTCGCCATTTTCACACATGCCAGTTGACGAATAAGTCTATTTTGACTGGTAGTATGTATTTACATAGAACGTAACATTACCAAAGCAACCAACTAATCATTATGTTTTCAGCGTAGAAAATGTTCACCACACCTGCTTTTTAATGAAGTCAAATAAATAAAAGGTGGACCAACCCTTATCATTTGTTGTCGACATCAAACGGGCAAACTCGGTTTGGGGTGAAAATCTGTATCTGTCGTTTTGAAGTAGGGAAATAAAGAAATTTTTGTTTTGTAGCTTTAGGCTTATACGGAAAAAGATGTGACGTAATATCTACCTCTTTATTTTAGTGTTTCACTTTCAATGTAGGTGTTGGCGACTGGCTGGAGTATTGTAGTTAAACCTTTTTTGATAATTTCTAGTATGGTTTGTTTTATACTTTTTTTAAAAGTGTGCCGTTCTGAGTCCGTCAACTACTGACGTTCTAGTATTTTTCCTTAATTTATAAAATTATTAATAAAGACTTCGTTATTAACCAATATCGGTTTTCCATTTCGTTGTTTTAGTTAAACAGTCCACACGCTCATCAACAGTAGGTATTAATTTTATAATAGGAACAAACTTTTAGTTGATTTCCAAGAGGCATGTTTAAAATATTAAAATATTTAAATATTCCAAAAGACATGTTGTTGTTTTCTTCCAAAATGGTAAAGACATAGTTCTGAATTCCCAATTAAAATAAATTCGTATATTTTATTCATATATTTAATTATTTTATTCGTATATTCGTACACTAACGAGAATAACTGTTAAGTAATAATAATTTTTTTTTGGTTCGAATCGGCCAATTGAAAAAGAGTCTTTATATTATTTTGAATTTTGCATTCACAATTTTATATATAAATCTTCTGTGCGTGTGTATATTATTGAAGTCCTTCTAAACGGCTGGACCGATTTGGATGAAATTTTCTGTGTGTGTTCAAGTGGATTCGAGATTGGTTTAGATTTACAATTGGACCCGGTAGGTGGCGCTACTATACGAGTCCATCATGGGATACGGGTGTTCTTAAGCAGACGAATGATATGTTTGTTTTGTTGTCATGGAAACCCTGTCAAAGCGGTATGAAGTCAACCGGTCAGCTAGTGCTAGGTTATAGGTGATAGGTTTATAGCTAAGCTATCTCCAGTGTCAGCCTGGCGTGCCATTTTTGGGACACCCTGTATATATATTCTTTATTGCACAAAAAAAACACACATACAGAGAACAGTTTACAAACAATGGTGAGCAAAGGTGGACTTATCTCTAAAAGAGAACCTAAGGTGGAATGGGAGCATCATGTTTAAAAGGAAGCGACAAAAGTGCAAACAAAAATAACAATATTAGGTACAATACATATACAATACATGTACTACAATATTATTAAAAACTACATAAACATACATAATAATACTACATAAATATGAACATATACAATAATAATAATAAACATGGAATTACAAGTACCTATTATTGCGATGACAAAAGTGACAGAAAGTGATCCTTGACTTTCTTTTTAAAGGATATAATGGACGAAATATCCTGGATATATACTCTTAACTTAATTCAATTGGGTAACCCATCCGAGAACTGACCTGCTTCATAGTTGCTTAGCATTTACGATCGTTCCCCGCACGCGCTGCCTCATATCGATCCGAATAGCAAAAGGGTGTTACCAGAATCATAAATTATTCACTTAATGAACCAACCAGCGACAGATAGGAAATTGCCAGCCTTCATACCCTAAATGGTATACCTTTTTGAGGAGATTGGTATGTTTTAATAGTCTGCTTGGTGACGTTAAACGTTAAACGTCAATCAAAGTTGAATTTGGTTAATGGGGAGGTTTTAAGTATTAAATTTAATATATTCTTTAAACGTATAACCATCAAAAGTCAATAATAATAAAACTCATGGGTAATAAGTCTTAGTAATAATATAGTTCATATCTTCATTTCAAATATCCCAAAATTTTATAATAGGTCCTTACCTATGAAATTGGAGTTTTTTTTCTCACTTAACAATAGGTGTATTACTTCTAAAAGTCAATACCGGTTGTTAATATTATAGACCTTTTATTAGGACTATGTTACTTAGGCTTCAGTAATAACAATAATTATTAATTTTGTGTCTTTATCGCGCAATTTTTTTTTTAATTCACTACTTTTTTTGTTCGCGGAATTTTCCTTTTGTTTCATTGTATCTTCAAAAAGGGACTTGATTTTTTTTCTTTTTAACGTCTTCTATATTTAGCTACTGAAACAAACACACTACTCTACAATTTTTATAGTGTTAACATAAATAGATGCTAAGAAAATTAAAAAAAACGTAAATATGAAAAATAAAATTTTATAAAAAATCTTCATATAAAATTCCATTTTCATATGTATCTATCTATATTCTAAAATTTAGACTCAATAAGGTCGGTAATTCATTTGTAGGGAAATGTATAAAAATATACAATAAAGTGCCTTTCGCTCTAACGGAATTGCCACTACACAAGTTTAAGACAAAAATAAAACAAGGTCTTATAAAAAAGGTTACTATGAAATTGATGATTATTTTAATGATAAGAATGTGTGGTCATCTTAGTCTGCTCGCCTGCACACGCCATTTCTCATTGTATTAAGTAGTTACACTTTTGTATACAACTCTTAGTTTCAAAGAGTAGCTGCTAAGTTTCTTGCTGGAGTCTTCTTAGCAGAATCAACCTTCCGAACCAGCAATAGAATCGCATTAAATATGCGTATTGTTTCTTAAATTCATAAGTAAAATTTATAAGGCTAATTGACTAAAGGATTTTCATTTAATTTTTATCTACCTATAGTTAGGTAGGTACATACAGGATGTTTTTGTCATCTGTCTAGACAAGTGACAACTCCAATAACGCTAATAGAATATAAATGGTATATGAATTATCGTCGGTGGCCGAGCGCTCCGACCGATACATTGTGGTGACTAGATTTCAATGAAGGAGGCCATTGCCTAGCTGTGGGTCAGTTATAGGCTATTATTATTTGACACGTTCAAACAGCATATAAGTATTGTATACATTCATATAATTTTTACGTATATTGCAATTTAACAGGCAGTGTTTTATTTAGCCATATTGCCATAAATACGGAGTTTAGACAAAATATTGGCTCATTTGAAGCATTATTATAGCTAGACCGCTTAACTGAGTCCTCGCCTGCGGTAGGTACGCGGGGCGGGAGGTACGTAGGGCCTCTGCAACGAGTACGAGCGTTTTGCGACGCGGCGAACGGATTTCTAGTTCATTGCGCGTTATACTACGGCAGTCATAGTCAGCAGTGATAGAATAAACGCAATGAACTAGAAATTCGTTTGCTTCGTTGCAAGTCGCTCGTACTCGTGGCAGAGGCCCTGCGTACCTCCCGCCCCGCGTACCTACCGCAGGCGAGGACTCAGTTAAGCGGTCTTGCTATAGTTACCTACATTATAAGAAAAATGTCATAGGAAGTGACTAGCATCTACGACACAGGCTCGGCCTAGTTTTGATGCTAGTGATCTTGTATTTAGTCCTATAAAAAATGTTATCATTGTTTTGTGTCTTAAATGTATTTTCTTAAGTCAATAAAAAAAAAGTATTAAAATATTTTAAGTGCCCTCTTGAACTAATGATAAGACCTTGTGGGTACCACCCACCGGTTCGATTCCCAGCGGGGGTACATATTAATAAATAGGTACTCAGATGTGTTCAGCTTGTTGTTACACCTAGCTATCTACCGTCATCGTTATATAAAACACACTCAGAGATACAACAACAACACACAAAAGTAAACAACAAAAAACGAACACGATAAGTTGCGGCTCAAAAACATTGTCCACCAATTTGTTACACCCGGCGTGGTTGAATTTATAATAACGGGGGCGTTTAAAATAAAAACGACTCAATGTATTACTTTATATATTGGTATTTTTAGATGTTCACAATTATTAAAAGAATACAATAAATTGATGTGTCGTCGTAGCCGCGGATGACAAGCAAGTCCTCTTCTCATGTTTCCTTCTCTGCGTGTCTTCTTAATTGTCAACTACGTTCATACGCAGAACGCGACGGCTGCCAGTAAGCTCGCCCAACCAAGTAGTCCCGATTACTACAGTACTCACCTTCGATCAATTATGTACTAGATAACGGATCAGGAACAAAAATGCATCTCGAAAGGGTTCCTGTTTGCTTATATCTTATCTCTTACCATTCCATCCACGCAGGTTTGCGTGTTCACCGCCAAAAAGGATCCATTCGTCGTAGCACCAAGCAGCATTGGGATCCTTGGTGTTGACATATCCAGTTATGTGCAATTCCGCAAGTATCTAGAGGACAAAGCGAAGATGGCATCACTGAAATTAGGAGTTCTTAGGAAAGCGAGACGGTACTTCTCGTCTAACCAGTTTTTACAGTTGTACAAAGCCCAAGTTAGACCTCACATAGAGTACTGATCTCACCTTTGGTCCGGGGCTCCTAAAGCCAGCTTGATTCTCTAGAATCTTTACCTCTGTAAAGATTCTGTAAGATCATGATGATGTGTTCAGCTTCTAACTTTATATAAAGTGCAAGTCCGATCGTGCATGGAGTATTGCTGCCACCTTTGGGACGGTTCAGCAAAATACCAGCTCGCCGCGCTTGATTCGGTGGAACGCAGAGCCAGGAAAATTATAGGTGACGATAAGCTAGTTAAAAGTAAGCTTCACAGTCTCGCTCACCGCCGCACAGTTGCCTGCTTATCGGTCTTTTATAGGCTATACTTCGGAGAGTGTGTTATTGAGCTGCATGAGCTCATTCCACCTTCCCCATTTTACGATCGAGAATCCAGACGTACGGCTGGCTACCACCCTTACCTGGTTGATATTCCACTTCTGCGCACTAAGCGTTTTGCTTCTACATTTATAATGCGTACAGCCAAAGAGTGGAATTCCCTACCGGCGTCTGTGTTCCTGAGTGCATATAACCCTAAAGTTTTTAAAGCCCGACTGAATAGGCTATTTCTGGGCAAGCTTGTCCCACTGTCGGCCTCTTCTTAGCCCTAGGGATTAGAATGAGGCCAAGAGCAAGCCCATCTCACAATTTAAAAAAAAAATAAAAAATAAAGAAGAATGAATGGCGTGGCGCGTCTCTACGCGCCATTCATTCAACTGGTCAACGATCCCAAGCTCGCAGACAGGTTAGAACCCTTGAGACGTGACATCGGCTCCTTGTGTTTTACCGCTTGTATAATGAAGAATGCTCTGAGGAACTTTTTGATTTGGTGCCCACTTCCTCCTTCTACCATCGAACCGCTCGCCATCGGAACAGGGCACACGCACACTTCCTGGTGCCGCTGTTCGCTTGAACGGTTTCCAGAGGAGGTTCATTCTACGTATCATCAAACTGTGGAATGAGCTGCCATCCGAGGACATGGACTTTTAAAAGGGGTGTAAAGAGGTTTTTCTCAGGTCGGCAACACAAAAGAGAAGAACACGAACACGAAAGAGAGTGCGGATTTAATTGAGCTGGCCACGGCCGCTTGGTTGATGATTGTCCCCGTCTGCGACAACTATCAATATTGAATGTATTTATAGTATAGGTATAGGACAAGGAAATATTTCACGTTGCATTCAACATTGCTTAAATTAAATTCTGGGATCGTAGAGCTTGTTTTTTTTCCTTTCAGTTTTTTCTCTTTGCTGTTATTTTTTATGTTAGCCCGGTTTTTACGAGTATATAATTGTTTTTATATAGTTGTTTTAGCAGTCGGGTTTTTTATTTTATTTTTTACACCTGTCTTATCGACCGAATAGAAGTTTCCATTAAACCCCATCAAATTCTTTGAATATGTACTATATGTTTCTCCTCTACGAGGTTCTGCTACAAACTAGCAACTAAAGCGATATAATCTTCTCTTATTATCGGTACCGAGACATGACTAAAACTGCAGCCGGATACATTAGGTACGCTATTATAGATCCCGGTATATATTTAGGTTCATTACAATTCGACAGGTACCGTCAAAAGTTAGTTGAATCGGTCGACTGGACCAGTGTATATTGCAGGCACGTAGACACTGGATGGCGGTATGCGAGATGTGTTGGGGATGGATAAAAGTTAAATTTTTCGCAAGTTTTGCTGTCGTGAAGTTTTGTATTAGATAGGATCGTGTTCAATAAACTTTAAAGTATACTTGAAACGTGTAAAGATAATCATCATTGTTCAACGACCTACAATTAGACCTAGTTTAGCTAGAAGAACTTAAACCACAAATAGCTAGATTTAAGATATTTAAATTTTAAGTTTAGGTACAAATTTAACAATGATGTTTTTTTTAAATAATTTGCATAAGTGGGAAGCCTATTATTAAAAAAAAATTGAGTAGGTAAAACATCATTGTTGAATTTTTATCTAAACTTAAAATTCAAATAATTTAAAACTAGCTATTAGTGGTTTGAGTCCTTTTACCTAAACTAGGTCCAATTATGCTTCAGATCCCACACGACGCAATCAATCACACCATTAAAGGACGCAAATTTAGCCAAGTGTTAATTTCTTAATAATTTCTGTGGTCTAGTATTTAGAATACCAGCCTTAGACCCAGAGGTTCTGGGTTGTTAGCTACCAACATATTATAAAACGTCGTAATATTATCAATGTTAATAGCTGTGGGAGCTAGCTAAACGGTGCGCCAGGAACAAATCTACCAATAGAATTACTTTATTTTCACTGCCCGAACTATGAAACGGATATGAAGCAATCTTATAGGTGGTGATAGTAATTAAACTTCTAAATAATTATAATTAGACAACGTGTAACATAAAGGTTGTGGTAAAAATAAAAATATTCAAAGTGTATCCCATGTAGGTCTTGCATGTGTTGTTACTAAGACATAATTATTAACTTTATTTTGTCAAAAAAATGTAATTTAAATAATATGTAGTGTTAATTCCGCTAACTCACTCGTTTATACAGCTTGGATGCAGTACGCATGCACCACCCTCCCGCCCGCAAAAAGTATGCACATGCAGGAGAAACAATGCGTGCAAGCGAAAATGCACACCAACACCGATACCCGACACGTGTTTCGCCCCTCCACGGGGCATCCTCAGGAGCTGTTGACTGGTCGAGAGCTGCGCACCGACTGTTACGGCTACGCAGCTCCCGGCCGCTTTTATAAAGCGCCATCGTTTGACATTTGTGACGTACTACCTGCGACAATACGTAATAATGGGGATGGAACTAAATTTGTTTGGTCATTCAACAGCGCATGACTGTCATTATTATGTTTCATTATTTCTAATTGCTCCAACACACACAACCGAAAACTTTTATTACAAACATGCAAAATATTATAGCTGTTATTGTCGCACAAAGAATGGCCGGTATCAATTAGATGTTTTGCGAAATGTGATTTATCTGGATGGCCATTCCTATACGCGGCAATATGTTCCTTATATCTAATGTCAAAATTTCGGCCTGTCTGACCTACATAGACCCCATCACAGTCGTTACAAATTAATTTATAAACACCGGATTTTTTTGAGTTTTCTAAACGATCTTTACCGTTACAAAGGTGACGTACATTTTGGTCTGTTCTAAAAGTAACGTAGATCTTGTTTTTCCTAAGGATATTAGCGATTTTATCTGAAATAGGGCCTACATAAGTCAGACTACCTACATATTTGTGGATGTGTTCTGGGGGACATGCATAAAGTAGTGAACGAACCCTTTTATTCTGCTTATTTTTAATTAAACTGTCAATAATTTGTTTTGAATAACCGTTAGAAATCGCGATTTGATAGATAATATTAAGTTCTTTGACGTAATTATCTGCGGACAGAGGTACCGACATTAATCTATGGACATAGCTGCGGAAGGCAGCTAGTTTCTGTTGTAATGGGTGACAAGAAGTAACGGGGATAGTTGTATCGGTATGTGTGGGTTTGCGATAGATTTGAAAATCTAGTTTATTATTAACTCTGGTAATGGTTAAATCTAAAAAGTTAAGTGATTTGTTGGACTCTAGTTCTAATTTAAATTTAATTTTTGGGTGGATCGTATTAACTTTTTTGACAAAGGTATCAATTTGACGTCTAGTACCGGTCCAGCAAATAATTACGTCATCGACATAACATTCCTATACGCCCTGTTGTCTCTTATATTGGTGCCCCAACATACGAATTAGCTAAATACCTTAACAACCTTTTACGAACAAAGTCCTCTTTTAAACCTCAGTATAGTTTAAAAAATAGTTTAGATTTAATTGAGAAAGTTAAAGACATCAACATCTCCCCTTATTCCAAATTATTTTCTCTGGATGTTGATAGTTTATTTACCAACGTTCCCTATGAAGAGTGTTTAAGTATGTCGGGTATCCATTTTGAGAGACAAAGGTTACATCCTGGAGAAGTATATGATTTACTTAACCTTACTAGAATATGCATGGAACAAAATTATTTTAGGTTTAATAACCAGTACTATCGTCAAAAGGTAGGTCTGGCAATGGGTTCACCTTTAAGTCCACTAATGGCGGATATTTTTATGGATTATTTTGAACGTAAACATATAGTGAACGAACCCAATATTCAGTTCTATTATCGTTATGTCGATGACGTAATTATTTGCTGGACCGGTACTAGACGTCAAATTGATACCTTTGTCAAAAAAGTTAATACGGTCCACCCAAAAATTAAATTTAAATTAGAACTAGAGTCCAACAAATCACTTAACTTTTTAGATTTAACCATTACCAGAGTTAATAATAAACTAGATTTTCAAATCTATCGCAAACCCACACATACCGATACAACTATCCCCGTTACTTCTTGTCACCCATTACAACAGAAACTAGCTGCCTTCCGCAGCTATGTCCATAGATTAATGTCGGTACCTCTGTCCGCAGATAATTACGTCAAAG